>OX451738.1:80444838-81877338 GCA_948472305.1 Vicia faba | reverse complement strand
GTCCATATGCAACAATTGTAGTGGCCTTTTAGTAGACACCACATTATTATATTTGAAAGTTGATTTTGTTTGTTTCCCTTTTTGACAAGCATCACAAAGTTTATCTTTGACGAAATTTCTTTTAGGCAACCCAATGACAAGATCATGCTTGATTAGTTTATTCAAGTATTCCATATGAATATGAGCAATTCTTTTGTGCCAAAGCCATGAATCGTCATTGTTCTCCATGAGACATTTTACCTTCAAAGATGGATCATCAAGGGAAATCATGAATATATTATCAATTCTTTTACCTTTAAGCATAACCTCATGTGTGACTTCGTCTTCTATCAAGCATTCATCTTTGGTGAACTTGATCTTGAAGCCTTTGTCACAAAGTTGGCTAATACTAAGAAGATTGTGCTTTAGTCCTTCAACATAAAGAACATCTTCAATGGATGTGAAAGATGGAGCACCAACTTTGCCTTTGCCAAAAATTCTTCCCTTATTATTGTCTCCATAAGTGACAAAACCCTTGGCCTTTAGAACCAGATTTGAAAATTGGTTTATGTCTCCCGTCATATGCTTTAAACAACCACTATCAAGATACCAAAGATTGCATGTGGTCTTCAAGCATACCTACAAAACAAATTAGTTTTTGTTAGGTACCCAAGTTGCTTTGGATCCTTCATAATTAGTACCTTTATTTATCCACACATAATGCCCACTTGCCACACTAAAGTTTCTAATGTAGCAAGTATTAGGTGTATGGCCTTTAATACCATAATAAAAACAAGTAGGTTCAAAATTACTTCTATATCTAGAAGGATAAGATTTATTCTTAGTAAATGTTTTCCTTTTAGGATAGTGATGAACCACTTTAGGTTTGTTCACTTTCTCTTTGGATGATTGATCACTAGCCTTAACAAAGATAGTTTTATTAGAACTTGGTTTTGAAAACTTTGAATATCCAAGCCCACTTTTATCATTGGAATATCTTTGTTGGCTAAGAACACCTTCCAATCCAATTTGACCTTTTTCAGATCTTTAAATAACTCTTTTTAATTGTACAATTTGTAAGGAGAGCGATTCATAATTTTTGCATACACAATTCTGTTTTTGTTCATCACTTAATTTTTGTTTTCCTTCTTTGAAATCTTTTTCTATAGTTTCACATTTTTCTTCTAAAGATGAAATTTATTTCTTTTGATATGAAATGGTTTTATACAAAATTTTGCATTCATTTAATAGTTCATCTATAACACCTTGTACATCACTATCAAAAAGAGAAAATTCATTACTAACCTCATCATCTTCATTATCGGAATGGTGTGAGGCCATCAATGCTAGATTTGCAGTTTCATCACTATCAGAATCGGATGAAGAACTTATTTCATTATCCTCCCATGCAACACAGGCCTTTTTGTTCTTAAATTCCTTTTTGCTTTTGTAGCCACCTTTCTTGGAGAGTTTCGGATAATCCGACTTTATATGACCTTGCTTACCGCATTCATAACATGTGACTTCTTGTGTTTACGTGGAAGCTTCCTTTTTCTTGAATTGTTTCTTTATTTTTGTATGAGAAAAGGATTTTTCATTTCTACCAAAGAACTTACCAAGTCTTTTAACAAGAAGCATGAAATTTTCATCTTCTTCCGGATTGTCTTCCTTATCAACTTCCTTGGAATCTATCTTTAAAGCAATATTCTTGGATTTATTCTCTTGATTTTCATGCTTTTCAAGTCTCCCGAGTTCCGTCTCATATTCTTGAAGTTTTCCAAACAACATTGTGGAAGTCATTGAGGAGAGACTTTTCTTTTCTGAAATTTCCGTAACCTTTGGTTTCCATTCGTCAAAGTCTTACCAAGAGCACTTAGATGATTTGTGAAGTGCACAAATCTCTTTTGCAAGTCAAGGATGGTTTCTCCGGGCTGCATTCGAAATAACTCGTATTCTTGACTCGAAGTATTTAGTCTTGATCTTTTAACTTCAACAGTTCCTTCATGAGTTTGTACCAAGGTATCCCATATTTCTTTCGTTGTTTTGCATACCGAGACCCAGAAGAATTCATCCATGATAAGTGCACCTTGAAGAAGATTTATTGCCTTTTTATCATAGAGAACCTTCTTCTTATCATCTTCGTCTCATGCAACTTTAGGCTTTGATGAGCCAGCACCATTGATTACCGTTATAGGAATAAATGGACCATTCTCGACGACATCCCATATTTCTTCTCCTTGCGCTTCTAGATGTGCCTTCATGCGTATTTTCCAGAAGTAAAAATATTCACCACAAAATTGAGGAGGCTTGTTGTTACTACCACCATCTCTAAAAACGGGATTTTGATTTGCAGAAGCCATTTTGGATCTTTTAGGAACAGGTTACCTATAACCTGCTCTGATGCCAATTGTAAGTATGAAGTGCACCTAAGAGAGGGGGGGGGGGGGAGGGTGAATTAGGTACTTTAAAAGTTTTACCGTTTTAGTGATGATGGATATTATTTTTCTAGTTTATGGTGAGTTTATGATAGAGTAAAGTGCGGAAAAATAAAGAGTCACAAGCGATATATCCTGGTTTCCCTCACAGTCCGAGAGTACTCCAGTCCCCTTTCAACATGAAAGAGATTTCCTTATTGTGGAAAACTTAAACAAAAACTACCCAAAACCAAGAACAATCCTCTTGGATTTTCACTATGTCAACAATGAGAATAATCCTCTCAAAGTGACTTTACTTGTACCCAACAGTCCTGGAAAAACAAGATTTACAAAACCACTTGAACTTATTTCCAACAATCCTGAAAAATAAGCAAGTATATAGCAATATTTGATTTGAGTGAGTTTGAGTAGCAATGATCACCTTTGGGTGATTTAATCAATGAATTGATCTTCTCTTCCAATGACAATAGTATACAATGACTCAAGATATATAATGCTCAAATTTTTCTGGTTGATAATATGTGAAAGTGTGCAGAAAACTTGTGTATGAAAGTCTATAAAAGCTTGAGTTTGATTTTTGAAAATTCAGAAAATATGATTGGAAGAGGTACTTAAAATGATTTTGAAAATGAGTATTTATATGTTCATAGCACCCTTTTGAAACAATATAAAAATTCTTCAAATGAATCATGAACAATTTCCAAGATTGAGTGAAAGGTTTCCATGAATTGGTGTTATGAACAGGCATGAGTGAAGCTGCTATTTTTCAAAATCGTTCAGCATACAATCGATTGCACCCTTATGTAAATCGATTGCACGGGGTTTTAACAGCTATAAATTCAAATATTTTAAGTGTGCAATCGATTGCACAAGTGTGTAAATCAATTGCACTTGAAGTCAGTGGCAAAAATTGATTGAGAGCAATTGATTGCACAAACATGCAAATTGATTACACTTAGAAACAGTAGCAAATGTTTTGAAAAATTGAAGCATGCAATTAATTGCACCAATATGAAAATCGATTGCACTCAAGTGAAAATTGAATTTTTGCTTAGAAAAACTTGAGTAAAGATTTGGACAATATAAAATATTTCTTTTGACCATTGAGCATCTATGTCTTAAGTTCAAAGTAAGTATTATCATTATACCTTGAAATTTGCTAAGTGCTTGAACCAAAGACTTCATCCATACATGCTTTTAGCACTTAATCCATATGTTCTTTTAGCTTGATCAATCATCTTTGCCTTCTTGGCAACATGGTTTGTCTTCATCAAAACAGAAGTGCATTTGAGAAGCTTGATTTCACACTCATATAAAAACCATCGATCAAAATAGTTTGAAAATAGCATACAAAAAACAATGTTTTGAAAAGGAGAATGAAATTATTAAATCTTGAATAATTATGTGTTGATAAAGTGTTAGTAGAGAGTGTGAAAATTATAAATATTATTGATATGAAAACAAAAAAAAAGTGTTTGTGAAAAAAAATGTTGAAAGTGAAGAATCATGGTGGTTTGCGAGAATTCGCGGATTTTGTGAAAGTTGTTGATTTGTTGATTTCCTGATGAAAATTGTTAATGAAAAATTAGGACAACAATGAGTCCTATTTATAGACTTAGAATTAGGTTAAAAATACTTGGAGACTATGTTATCCAAAATAAATGAAAAGCCCAAAATTTGATCTCCAAAAAAGGAAAGAAAATTAGTGACAAAAAGGAATTGAAAAAATGTTAAAAGTGCACCACAAGAGATATGAACCCATGACCTTATGCTTCCAAGCTATGCTTCCTTACCAATTGTGCTATGTTATTTATTTGAAATAAAAAACCAATTGAAAGTATATGAAGACGAACCATTATTTTCTATTTTTTAAAACTACAAATAATTATATTTTTAAATAGACTCGAAAGAGAATATTTATTAAAACTCCAATATGTTAATGTAATTAAACCAAATGAATTTTAAAACCCAAGTTCAAAAATAAATTTGACGGTAGCAATAAGGGCAGGCAAATTTGGGGTATGACAGCTGCCCCTATTTAATCACTCTGCGATTGAATAGTGCGAGAATACGTAGGTCTCGCACATTTGAATCAGAGGGTTATTAAATAATGAAAGACCCCAAAATTTGGACCAAAGATTTTTAAACAAGGATACACTGATATAGCATACCCAATAGCTAAAAAAAATAGGCAAAGATGATAATGTATCATCCTACCATATTTTGGATAAAGCGATAGGTAAAGATGATGATGTATCATCCTATCAAAGTTAGAGAAAAAAGTGAAATTAACCTAGATATAACAACATGGATAACTCACCAATACATAGAAAAGAGATCACAGATTTTTGCGTATTTACCATAACCTAGTAGGTAAATAACACAAGTTGAAAAATTGATAACTTATTGTTGCATTGAGACTGATGCAACAAGTAAATAATATTAGTTTGAAATTTGACTCACTAACGCTTTGAGACTAATACAATGAGCTAATGATGCAGATTTTGCATATTCATCGCAGCCTAAGGGATGAATAAAACAAAGTTTTATAACACATCGCTACATGGAGACTGACACAATGAGTTATATCACAGATTTCGTCATGTTTACTACAACCTAGGTAGTAAACAATACGAGGATGAACATGTGCATTTATCACAACCTAGGGGATAAAAGACAACAGGGGTGGGCTTATGTTATTTATCACAACCAATGGGATGAATAGTATAACCCTGAAATTTCTCACACCTATCACAACCTAGGGGATAGATAATTGAAAAAGATTGATAACACATCACTGCATGGAGACTGACACAATACGTTATATAGCAGATTTCATCATGTTTACTACAACCTAGGGAGTAAACAGTACGAGGATGAACCAGTGCATTTATCACGACCTAGGGGATAAAAGGAAACAAGGATGATCTTATGTTATTCATCACAACCTAGGGGATGAATAGTATAACCCTGAAAATTCGCATACCTATCGCAACCTAGGGGATAGATATTTAAACAAGCTTGGTAGCACATCGCTGCATAGAGACTAACGCAATGAGTTATATCGTAAATTTCGTCATGTTTACTACAACCTGTTGCACCCTAAATTTCTCCCCTGATTTTCTTAGTCGCACTTTCATATCGTATTTTGTTATTTGGTCACAATCGTTAGTAAATATATTTATTCATCACATTTTGCATTATTAGTCGTATTTAAGTTGACCAAAGTCAGTTTAAATCAAAGTTTGCATCATTTTGTAGATGAAAAATACCTGACATTTCACTTCATGCATTTTTATCTGTGTACCCGTTTCTTGCATTGCTCCAAGTTGTTTATATGTCGATAATATTAATATTTTGGTTTTATAGACAGAATTTTAAAAGCGATTGAACACTGTGTGGAAAATTGACGAGAAAAATATTTCAAGTTTCACCTTTTACTGTTCATTTTATGAATCTGCATTTGGCGTAGATCATGACAGTATGCTTGCTTTATTTTCTCGGTACAGTTCGAAGTCTCGTTTTTAACCGTAAACGTTAGTTCAACCTGATATTTTTATTCTCATTTCATTTCAATTTTTGACTTTTTGAATATTTTTTCATTACTCTTTGAGACATGTAGTTTAGTTTAATGTGTTCATTTCATTTTTTCGGATAAATTTTTGTATGTTTTATCGTTTCTAGTCATTTTGAGTTTCTTTTTTTTATTCAGAAAAAAATCAAAAAAATCATTTTAAATTGAATTAATTTTTATACTTTCAGGTTTTTAATTATTTTAAATTGAATTTATTTTTTTACTTTCTCTGCGTGATACTCCATTCTGCTCTTCATCTTCAACACAAACAATAACACCCATTTCATCCTTTCTCCACATGAATCTCTCCGCCTCTGTTCGAAACCCCTTCATCAACTCCATTCCGCAAGCTTAACTGTAACACCCTTCCATCTCCATCATACAGCCGCAAGCCTCCCCTGTTCCGGTACTTCTATCCCACTCTTCCCATCTCAATTCCGCGAACCCTTCAACCGAATCTCTTATGGCCTCTGATTCCGCGAACTCCAGCTCAATACCATCAGAATCGTGCTCTCCGGCCACCGTTCATTCACTGTTCATTTTCCATATCAGCGATACAACCAATCTCCCTCACTGATTCCACCAACCTTCCTCTCTCTGCGTGAAATTGGTAGATTCAGAATTCTCTATCACTCTTTTTTTTTTAAATTTAATTTCTGAAATATGTTGAATGATGAATATGATGTGAAAGAATTTGTGTTACAATTTCTGAGCTGTTATTGATGAAGATAATGATGAAATTATTTGATGTTGTTGTGGGTTGTAGCTAAGAATGAATTTGTTGGGAATTAGTGTTGAAGTTGATGATATTGTTGTTGTTTTCTTGTTGATTTGAGCTTGACATTCTTATTGATTTTTGATCGATGAAACTTGGTTCTGTTTGTAAGTTATTCTCTTTGGTTTCAACTTGTTTTACATCGATCTTGGAGCATTGATGTATAAATTTGAGGTGCTGCCCTAGTTTTGGTCTAATCGATTATGGCTTAATTCCAATTTGTTTTCCATGTTTTGAACATGTTTTGAGTAGCACATGAATGGATGCTAACTGTTTTTTTGAATACTCATAAGTGGAATGTGTTTTGAGTTTGTCTTGAGACTTTAAGTCCATGAAGTTTTTTTAGTTGCTGTCCAGATTTATATCTTGCTGAAACTTTGATTCAAAACTTATTTTTAATCACTTTTGAACTTAATGTGAATGTGACCTTAGTTGATTAAAATTAAATTGTTGGTACTGATGCTGTCTTGTTTTTTGAGTCATTTTAAAAGAGGTTTTGATGATGTTTCAAATTGAATTCAATTCACAAAGTTCGTTGGTTGATGTCGGGGTTTATACATAAGGTTGGAATCACTTGGAAATTGATTTTCATGAGCTTTTTATGCATAATTTGCTACTGTCAAACTTTTGATTTGTATGAATAATGCTTGATTTAAGCTTGATTTTTCATGGATTGAATTGAATTATAGACTGAGTTCTTGGTTTTAATAGAAGATATTCATTTGTTCATGTGCATTATACAATTTCATTTCAGTTTTATATTTTGTGATTACTAACATAGATTTTAATTGTTTCAATTTCATTCATTTTATTTTTATACAACTTATGCTACTTACGGGTTTTTTTATTGTGAAGGTTTCCGAGAATTGCTTCAAGCATTCATTCTCACATAATGCATTTATACTTTTTCTTCATTCTCTTTTTCTTGTATTTTTTATTTACTATTTCGATTTAATATTTGGTATTGTAAATATATAATTGTACATAATACTTTTATTTTTACATTTTACTTGTAAATAAATTCACGTTATGTAAATATTATTTTCACTGCATTGCGATTTTAAATTTTAATTCAAATTAACTTCTGAAAATCATACGGACGCATATAAGTTTCCCCGTGCTGTTGGATTTGTCTGTATATTTCATGTGATGCAAGGAATCTTATCCGATACCGTGAGCTTTATTTGATATCTTGGACCTTATCCGGTACCGTGATCTTTATCCACACTTTCTTCATCCGTAATTTATTTTCATGTGTTGCGATTCAATGCGCTTTATTCGCTGCTTGGAGTATTATCTTACATCTGGTTTTTTTGATGTTGTCGACTTGTGATTTATTTTCACTTGAGGTTTTGTATACTCTTAGCTTATTTTTCTGTGTGTGACTTTAAATCCAAAGGGATAGGAACACTGTATTGACTTTATCATGTCAAGTACTGGTTTCTTTTTCGCTCAAATCCCCTTTTCCTTATCTTTTATCCTCCTGTACATATGACACTCTTTTCTCCCATTCTTTAATTTTCAAAACCTTCTCATCTTTTTTCAAAATCTTCTTTGTTTATAAACTCGAACCACATTCATAATAAACCTCGACTTTGTCGAGTGCCTTTTCTTTTAAAACTTCTTTTCTTTAAACAAACTTCAATTAATTTAATCATACTTTGACATCTTTCAAAATTAACAAAAACACTTCAACTCATTCAAACCTTTTGTGCGCTCGAGCACTTTTACCTTTAAAAACCTTTATTCAAGATGAGACATGATTCATTGATAGTCAGGCAACATTCTCCTATCCCCATGGTTATAAAGGTGTCGACTTTTCCACTTGAGTACTAGAGGCGTTCTCAAACCCTCACTCTTGCTGATGCAGGGCCCATCTTTCTCACACCTTGTGGGCGTTAGTCGAGATTTATCTCCTAACAATGACGACTTGTCTCTTAGTTTAAAATCAATTAACAAACAATTATTTTCTAGCCGAACTATGGTGCTCTGACTTTCCCATTGCACGAGGGAGTACGTAGGCACTAAGTCTTACGACCCAAGGCGAGCAAAAATAATAAAAAAAACATTTTATTTTGTTTACAAATACTCATTCATTCTTTTCCTTTAGCAAATAAACCTTTACATGAAACTCCTTTTAAAAGAAACCAAACAGAGTGGATCCTGCAGAGTACCTTAGATGCTTAGGGTGCTAACACCTTCCCTTTGCATAACCGATCCCCGTACCTCAATCTTCGATCTTTCATTTCATTATGGGTTTTGTTCACTTTTCCCCCATTTTCCTTTGGAAACAATAAAGTGTGGTGACAACTTTATTGTGTTGAGATAAGTTAATTGATGGCTCAAATCTGAAATATTTACCGCTACATCTTTTTTCTATTATTGTGGATTTTCTTTCTATACGCAAAAACCAGCAATGTTAACCTGAGGATGGATAGTTACCAGCAATGTTAACCTGAGGATGGATAGTTATCCCGCTGACTGTAATCTCAAATGAAACAGTTCAGAAAAAAGTTGGGAATAATAAATTCAATTAGAAGAGGTCTTCAAATCCTCAAAATTCTCCACCAGAGTTGACAAAAGTTCTCAAAACAACAAAATGTTGTAAGAAGAAGTGACTGCCGTCTCAAAAATTCCTTAGCTTCTGAATCATCGTGATTGCTACCATCAGTGCAATTCCAAAATCTCTTGGAACCTGAATGCATATTCTGAATTAACTGAACATAGGACTGAAGAACATCACAGAGTTTGGGTTGGGTACAAGTAAACTTTGAGCCTTTATCCTTTATTTCTTAAACCGTGAAGCAGACCATGTTACAACCCTCAAAAGACCTAATTGAAGCCAGGTTTCTTTTGAAAGCATACTATAGCAAGGTTGTGTAAACTTACTCCTAAGATCTTTTGCGAATAATTTGTTTTGGTATCATACCTTTGCTTTCTCTTTCACTTTAAAAGTGTAAACCACTGTGTTTTAACCAGTGATACATTTTCTATACACCAACAATATCATTTCAAAAATGATTTTTGAATTCAAAACTTTTGCATGAAATTTTTGCATAATTACCATGTTGATATTTTCTTGCAAACAAGTTTTTCCTCATGAAGAGATTTCAAACAGCTGAGAAACTTGTTCAGTGACCCTATCAGGGGAAAGTATCTTCCAGATCCATTTGTGAATCAGTTCAAGATTTATTGCTCAGTACGAGTTTTCTCAAAATTGGTTAGCCAGAAGATCATTTTCAAGACTCATGCTGGGGCATTCCTTTCCAACAGTCATTTCAAGAACTGAAGCCATGATCAGTTTATTCCAACAAATATCTCAAGAGATGGAGCCATGATCAGTTTATCTCTAACAGTCTTTCAGAGCTGAAGCCGTGATCAACTTATTTCCAGCAACTTTTGGCTAAAGCCATGATCAATTTATCCTCAATAGTTAGCTAATATGGGACAAATCCCCAAGAAGCTCTCTGTGTCCTTCCTCAGAAAATCACCAGTTCAATACAATTTACAAGTGTGACAAATATGGGTTCAAGACATTTTCTTTCCAAGCAAATTTGGCATAGTTCTCCGTGTTGAGGAATCAAACTTATAATCTTACCTCCATAAAAGAGTCAAACTCCGTTGTCGTAAACGTCAGCATTGCATGCATAAATCATTCACATATCATGTATAAAAAAATTCATACGTAACAAGCGTGCTTCATCCTCATTTTCATTTCCCTAGGTCTTGTTGTAGTTGACATGTCACCTTGAGATTAAAGTCCAACTTACTTGGCACCTACCAAAGCATATATCAGTTCAGTTGCTTCTCTCTTTCTTCCAATGCTAATCTTGGATGAGTTGTTTCTCTCTTCTATCCAATGCTAATCTTGGATGATATGTTTCTATCTTTCTTCCAATGCTAATCTTGGATGAGTTATTTTCTCTCTTCTGTCCAATGCTAATCTTGGATGAGCTATTTCTCTCTTTCTTCTAATGCTAATCTTGGATGAGTTGTTTCTCTCTTTCATCCAATACTAATCTTGGATGAGATGTTTCTCTTTTTCTTCCAATGCTAATCTTGGATGAGTTATTTCTATCTTTCTTCCGATGCTAATCTTGGATGAGTTGTATTTCTTTCAACCAATGCTAATCTTGGGTATCATGTTTCCCCATGCTGTACAAAACCAATATTGGATGCCATGACCTTTTGCTGCCATCCAAATCCAATATTGGACGCCACCATATTTTCTTCCATCCAAAGCCAATATTAGATGTCGTGATCTTTTTTGCTACCCAAAGCCAATATTGGATGCCATGATCTTTTGCTTCCATTCAAAGCCAATATTGGATGCCACCATCTTTTTTTCCGTTCAAAGCCAATATTGGATGTCGTGATCTTTTTTGCTATCCAAAGATAATATTGGATGTCTTGATCTTTTGCTTCCATCCAAAGCCAATATTGGATGCCACCATCTTTTTTTGCTGTCCAAAGCCAATATTGGATGCCATGATCTTTTGCTTCCATCCAAAGCCAATAATGGATGCCACCATCTTTTGTTGCCATCCAAAGCCAATATTTGATGTTGTGATCTGCGTTGCCGTCTAAAGCTAATATTGGATGTCATGATCTTTTCTTCCATCTGAAGCCAATATTGGATGTTGCTATATTTTGTTTCCATCCAAAGCCAATTTTGGATGTTGTGATCTTTTCTCTCGTCTAAAGTCATTATTAGACGTTGAGTTCTCCCTTCATCCAAAGCCAATATTGGATGTCGTGTTTCTTTTCCGTCCAGCATCTTTCCTGGACGACTCTGATGTAGCTTCAGATTTGGTCTCATCTCATATCTATTGTTCTTCTAGATGTTTCTGACTGTATTTTCCTGAGAGTTGCTCACCTCATTCAATGCCATTCTTGGATGTCGCTGCTTGCCTTCTCGGGTTTTATCTTTTTTTTTTCCAAGTATTGATGGTTACTCTTTGTCACCCTGACAGATATCCATAAATATCTTGTTGTTTCCCAAGCGTGTCTTTCCATGTCATTTCATCTGACTACCATAAGTTTCCATTTTCGAGTCTTTCCATATTCCCAGAGTCTGTCTCATCTCATACATCATTCAAAAAATATATGTAAAAAAAAGAGTCCATGCATTCATTCATAACATATGCCACCATCTCATCGCATCAGGGACAAAATTTGGGTCTGTTTGTATTTAATTACTTTCCGCATATCTGGCTAAAAGATAATTAAATAGTGGCAATTGTTGCACCCTAAATTTCGCCCCTAATTTTCTTAGTCGCACTTTCATATCATATTTTGTTATTTGGTCACAATCATTAGTAAATATCTTCATTCATCACATTTTGCATTATTAGTCACATTTAAGTTGACCAAAAGTCAGTTTAAATTGAAGTTTGCATCATTTTGTAGTTGAAAAATACATGACATTTCGCTTCATGCATTTTTATCTGTGTACTCGTTTCTTGCATTGCTCCAAGTTGTTTATATGTCGATAATATTAATATTTTGGTTTTATAGACAGACTGTTAAAAGCGATTCAACACTGTGCGGAAAATTGGCAAGAAAAATATTTCATGTTTTCACCTTTTATTGTTCATTTTATGAATCTGCGTTTCGCGTAGATCATGACAGTATGCTTGCTTTATTTTCTCGGTACAATTCGAAATCTTGTTTTTAACCGTAAACGTCTTTTCAACCTGATATTTTTATTCACATTTCATTTCGATTTTTGACTTTTTGAATATTTTTTCATTAATCTTTGAGACAAGTAGTTTATTTTAATGTGTTCATTTCATTTTTTCGGATAAATTTTTGTCATTTTTTTTAATCGTTTAGTCATTTTGAGTCTCTTTTTTTATTCTGAAAAAAATAAAAAAAATCATTTTAAATTGAATTAATTTTTATACTTTCAGGTTTTTAATTTATTTTTATCATTAAAGGGGCTTTTCGGTCATAAAAGAATATTTATTACACTTTGCTTTGCTCTCATTGGCTGTAAGCAGGATTTGCGGATCGATAGAAAAAAGGGAAATATACATATCTGATTGAAACTAAAATCAATTTTTCCTCTTTGATATGTCTATATAAAGACTTCTATCTTTCTTTGAAAAATACAACAAAAGCAACACAGTAACATTTTAACCCTTTACTCTCTATTCCTCCCTCTCTCTCCGTGCGCAACAGTAAACCCTCTCCGTCAAACAACTCCTTCCACAGCAAACCTCTCCCCATTGTCCGATTCACCAACCACCGGCCTTCATCATCAATTTTCCTTCAACCGTTACACCACCATCCTATTAACCTTCCGCCACACACCACCTCACAAACTGCATTACTACAGAACCTCTATCCAATTTCCGCAAGCTGCACACCATCCTCACCATCCTCCTTTCCGCAAGCTGCTCACAAACTGCATCATCACCGTAACCTCATCCTTTCTCCGCGTGATACTCTCTTCCTCTCTTCATCTTCAACACAAACAGTAACACCCCTTTCATTCTTTCTCCACATGAATCTCTCCGCCTCTGTCTGAAACCCCTCCATCAACTCAAGTCTGCAAGCTTAACCGCAACACCCCTTTCATTTCAGTTTTATATTTTGTGATTACTAACATAGATTTTAATTGTTGCAATTTCATTCATTTTATTTATATACCGCTTATGCTACTTACGAGTTTGTTTATTGTGAAGGTTTCCGAGAATTGCTTCAAGCATTCATTCTCGCATAGTGCATTTATACTTTTTCTTCATTCCCTTTTTCTTGTATTTTTTATTTACTATTTCGGTTTAATATTTGGTATTGTAAATATATAATTGTACATAATACTTTTATTTTTACATTTTACTTGTAAATAAATTCAGGTTATGTAAATATTATTTTCACTGCGTTGCGATTTTAAATTTTAATTCAAATTAACTTCTGAAAATCATATGGACGCATATAAGTTTCCCCGTGTTGTTGGATTTGTCTGTATATTTCATGTGATGCAGGGAATCTTATCCGATACCGTGAGCTTTATTTGATATCTTGGACCTTATCCGGTACCATGATCTTTATCCACACTTTCTTCATCCGTGATTTATTTTCACGTGTTGCGATTCAATGCGCTTTATTCGCTGCTTGGAGTATTATCTTACATCTGGTTTTTTTGATGTTGTCGACTTATGATTTATTTTCACTTGAGGTTTTGTATACTCTTAGCTTATTTTTCTGTCTGTGACTTTAAATCCAAAGGGATGGGAACACTGTATTGACTTTATCATGTCAAGTACTGGTTTCTTTTTCGCTCAAATCCTCTTTTCCTTATCTTTTATCCTCCTGTACATATGACACTCTTTTCTCCCATTCTTTAATTTTCAAAACCTTCTCATCTTTTTTCAAAATCTTCTTTGTTTATAAACTTGAACCACATTCATAATAAACCTCGACTTTGTCGAGTGCCTTTTCTTTTAAAACTTCTTTTCTTTAAACAAACTTCAATTAATTTAATCATACTTTGACATCTTTCAAAATTAACAAAAACACTTCAACTCATTCAAACCTTTTGTGCGCTCAAGCACTTTTACCTTTCAAAACCTCTATTCAAGATGAGACATGATTCATTGATAGTCAGGCAACATTCTCCTATCCCTATGGTTATAAAGGTGTCGACTTTTCCACTTGAGTACTAGAGGCGTTCTCAAACCCTGACTCTTGCTGATGCAGGGCCCATCTTTCTCACACGTTGTGGGCGTTAGTCGAGATTTCTCTCCTAACAATGACGACTTGTCTCTTCGTTTAAAATCAATTAACAAACAATTATTTACTTGCCGAACTATGGTGCTCTGACTTTCCCATTGCACGAGGGAGTATGTAGGCACTAAGTCTTACGACCCAATGCGAGCAAAAATAATAAAAAAAACATTTTATTTTGTTTACAAATACTCATTCATTATTTTCCTTTAGCAAGTAAACCTTTACATGAAACTCATTTTAAAAGAAACCAAACAAAGTGGATCCTACGGAGTACCTTAGATGCTTAGGGTGCTAACACCTTCCCTTTGCATAACCGACCCCCGTACCTCAATCTCCGATCTTTCATTTCATTGTGGGTTTTGTTCACTTTTTCCCCATTTTCCTTTGGAAACAATAAAGTGTGGTGACAACTTTATTGTGTTGAGATAAGTTAATTGATGGCTCAAATCTGAAATATTTACCGCTACATCTTTTTTCTATTATTGTCGCAGTTTATCTTTTTGTTTTACCGACGGTGCAACAGAAGTGGCAACTTGACTGGGGATAGATTGACCTATTGCTGGTCCGTTCCTAAGTGGGTAAATCTTAGCTTTGTTTTTTTCTTTTCCATGAGTGTTTATATATTGTTTTACTTGTTGTTTATTACTTCCCATTATTCTATATATATGGTTGTCTGGGTTTTCCTAGTTTTTAGGGGATTGGTGATTTCTTATAAGTCTTCTACCCGGACTTTGGGCAAACTTAATATAGGACAAGTGGTATATTCATGTTAACTTTGAGGGAGTAATCCCAAAAAAGGAGACATGAGATCCCCTACTCAGTGGAGGCCCCTTTGATTGTAGTGTTGTTTAACGAGTAATCGAGAAGACGTACTTCTTTCGACTTGGGAGCCTGCTGAAGTTGAGGACCGTAGAAACCTTAACCCAACTTGGCCTTTTAGGTGTAGTGCGGAAGCTATGACGGAGTAATTCAAAAATGGTTGTCACACGATTCTATGCTCGGACGAGTTTTTCCTGAGAATATTACTAATTACCGAGTTAATCGGGACGTTGGTATTATCCGAAGGAAGGATATAGACTCTGGGAACCTCTTAGAACCTTGTTCGATAGGTGATAACCATTAGTCCATACCTTATGGGTTATACCTTTGACTCCATGCCCGTGACTTTGAACCTGTGATCTTGTTACTATGCAATACATTGCATATCATTTGCATCCTCTGCATCATTCTGCATACATCCAGGTTGTTCAGGATCTTATTCTCAGTTTCTTCTTTCTTCCAGTTAGTCGTCTACCGTCAAGCTGATTCCTCAACACAACTACGGGACTAGAGCTGCTGTCAGATTGAGAATGGAAAACCAAGAACAACACAACATGGAAGTCAGAATGGAAATCGAAGAGTTGAAGTCAGGCATGGCTAAACTTACTGAGATGATACAAGTCCTGATTTCTAGAGGAGAGCCACCTCAAAGGACTGTGAGATCTGAAATCCCAACTGCTGCTATTGACACTCAACCTATCCAGCATACATCTACTACATGGCTAGAGTTTGGGTTACCTCAGAACTACTCTCCGCCTGTTGCAATTACTTTAATGGTTGGCCAGTCTTCTCGACCAACTTTTCAAGCTCCAATTTTCACTGAACCTCATCCAATCGTTCATACTGCATCTCGTCAACTTCCTGTGTAGGTTGCTTTTGGGAACCCTCTCTTTGAGTACCATGCTGCCAGTCCTCGAAGTATGAGTCAGGGGGACCTTGGTGAGTTTGAAGAGTTAAAAGAAAAATATATCAGACTTTAGAGAAGAGACTTAGAGCTATGGAGGGAAATGATTTCTTCAGTGTTGATGCTAACAACATATGCCTAGTTTCTGATCTAGTTATGCCTGCGAAGTTCAAGACTCTCGAGTTTTAGAAATATCGGGGGCACACTTGTATAAGAAGTAATTTGGTGATGTACTCTCGAAATATGTCTGCTTACACAAAGAATGACAAGCTGCTTATCCATTATTTCCAAGATAGTCTGAGTAGGGCTTCATTGAAATGGTATATGGGACTTGAGAAAGGCCATATCCAATGCTTCCAAGATCTTGTTGATGCTTTCATAAAGCAATACAAATACAACCTTGACATGAAACCTGATCATCGCCAACTATAAAATATGTCTCAGAATGAGAAAGAATCTTTCAAGGAATATGCTCAACGATGGAGAAAACTGACATCTTAAGTTGAACCACCTCTGGCAGAGAAAGAGATAAATGGTTTGTTCATGGATACTTTGTCCCCTTTCTTTTGGGATTAGATGATTGGTAGTGTGTCTTCCAGCTTCACAGACCTAGTGACAATTGGCCAGAGATTAGAAGAAAGAACCAAGAATGGTAAAGTGTCTAAAGCTGCTGAATCTTCTAATGGTGCAAAGAAATACTTTGAGAACTTTCAGAAGAAGAAGGAGGTAGAAACCAATGATGTCTCAAATGAGAGAAAAGGACCCCTCCGCAGGCCTAAATACATCGATCAATCACAAGTAGCAGTTTTTATTCCCGTGGTCAATGTTTAACCAGTTCAGGTTCCTCAACGACAAAATATTTTGCAAAATCAGAATCATTATGTAGGGAAAAGGGTCCATTTGATCCCATCCCTATGACATACACTGAATTGTATCATGCAATGGTGCAGAAGGGCTTGATTACAACTAGGCCTCTGATTCCTCGAAATCCTCCCCCAGTCGGGTTCAAATCTGACCTTCATTGTGAATTTCATTAGGGAGCTGCCAGTCATGATTTAGAGAGCTGCTATGCATTAAAAAACAGAGTGCAAGAATTAGTGAAATAAAATATTCTCACTTTCAAGGAGACATGTCCTAATGTTATCAACAATCCTTTGTCAAAGCCAAGTGGCTGAAGACTGAGTCGGGGTACCCTCAAGTCACTTCCTAAAGCCAGTGTTTCAGACAAGACAACTCATCCTTGTTACTGATTAGTCACTAGGCCATCTTTCTTTCTATTTTCATTTTTCCCTTTTTTATGTTAAAATTGTTGCTTTCAAATACTGTTTGTACTTCCATGTTAATTCTAATGAAATGAGCATTGCAATATTTTGATTCAAATCATTTTCATTTACTGCTTTCAAATATATTTCTCTTGTTTATGCAAAGATTTGAGGGAGGATGATGAAAACAAGATACCCATAATTGTTGTTAGTATGCTTTCGAATAAAACTTTGTTGAGGATGTACAGACATTGTTTTAACTCCTAAACACCAGAGCAATAAGGAAGTTAATCCCTCGTTCACCCCTTTTGAGCATAGAAGTTGGATTTTCTTTCTATACACAAAAACCCACAATGTTAACCTGAGGATGGGTAGTTATCAGTTAATTTGGCTGTGCATTCAATTACAGGAGAACTCGTACAAGACACCTTAGTCCGTGATCAAGCGTTCCTTTGCATACAAGAAGAAGTGTCAAAGATGCTCCCAAACCAAAAATGATAAAGATGGTTCCCCGTAATCATTGAGCAAGGCAACCATTATCTTTCCAAAAAGAAAAATGAAATGAAAAGAAAAATCAAAAGAAAAATCCCGCTAATTCAAAACCTATAAAGGAGAATCAGGCAAAAAACTGGGGCTTCCCGCTGACTGTAATCTCAAATGAAACAGTTCAGAAAAAAGTTGGGAATAATAAATTCAATTAGAAGAGGTCTTCAAATCCTCAAAATTCTCCACCAGAGTTGACAAAAGTTCTCAAAACAACAAAATGTTGTAAGAAGAAGTGACTGCCGTCTCAAAAATTCCTTAGCTTCTGAATCATCGTCATTGCTACCATCAGTGCAATTCCAAAATCTCTTGGAACCTGAATGCATATTCTGAATTAACTGAACATAGGACTGAAGAACATCACGAAGTTTGGGTTGGGTACAAGTAAACTTTGAGCCTTTATCCTTTATTTCTTAAACCGTGAAGCAGACCATGTTACAACCCTCAAAAGACCTAATTGAAGCCAGGTTTCTTTTGAAAGCATACTACAGCAAGGTTGTGTAAACTTACTCCTAAGATCTTTTGCGAATCATTTGTTTTGGTATCATACCTTTGCTTTCTCTTTCACTTTAAAAGTGTAAACCACTGTGTTTTAACCAGTGATGCATTTTCTATACACCAACAATATCATTTCAAAAATGATTTTTGAATTCAAAACTTTTGCATGAAATTTTTGCATAATTACCATGTTGATATTTGCTTGCAAACAAGTTTTTCCTCATGAAGAGATTTCAAACAGCTGAGAAACTTGTTCAGTGACCCTATCAGGGGCAAGTATCTTCCAGATCCATTTGTGAATCAGTTCAAGATTTATTGCTCAGTAAGAGTTTTCTCAAAATTGGTTAGCCAGAAGATCATTTTCAAGACTCATGCTGGGGCATTCCTTTCCAACAGTCATTTCAAGAACTGAAGCCATGATCAGTTTATTCTAACAAATATCTCAAGAGATGGAGCCATGATCAGTTTATCTCTAACAGTCTTTCAGAGCTGAAGCCGTGATCAACTTATTTCCAGCAACTTTTGGCTAAAGCCATGATCAATTTATCCTCAATAGTTAGCTAATCTGGGACAAATCCCCAAGCAACTCTCCATGTCCTTCCTCAGAAAATCACCAGTTCAATACAATTTACAAGTGTGACAAATATGGGTTCAAGACATTTTCTTTCCAAGCAAATTTGGCAGAGTTCTCCGTGTTGAGGAATCAAACTTATAATCTTACCTCCATAAAAGAGTCAAACTCTGTTGTCGTAAACGTCAGCATTGCATGCATAAATCATTACATATCATGTATAACAAAATTCATACGTAACAAGAGTGCTTCATCCTCATTTGCATTTCCCTAGGTCTTGTTGTAGTTGACCTGTCACCTTGAGATTAAAGTCCAACTTACTTGGCACCTACCAAAGCATATATCAGTTCAGTTGCTTCTCTCTTTCTTCCAATGCTAATCTTGGATGAGTTGTTTCTCTCTTCTGTCCAATGCTAATCTTGGATGAGCTGTTTCTCTCTTTCTTCCAATGCTAATCTTGGATGAGTTATTTTCTCTCTTCTGTCCAATGCTAATCTTGGATGAGCTGTTTCTCTCTTTCTTCTAATGCTAATCTTGGATGAGTTGTTTCTTTCTTTCGTCCAATACTAATCTTGGATAAGATGTTTCTCTTTTTCTTCCAATGCTAATCTTGGATGAGTTATTTCTCTCTTTCTTCCGATGCTAATCTTGGATGAGTTGTATTTCTTTCAACCAATGCTAATCTTGGGTATCATGTTTCCCCATGCTGTACAAAGCCAATATTGGATGCCATGACCTTTTGCTGCCATCCAAATCCAATATTGGATGCCACCATATTGTCTTCCATCCAAAGCCAATATTAGATGTCGTGATCTTTTTTGCTACCCAAAGCCAATATTGGATGCCATGATCTTTTGCTTCCATCCAAAGCCAATATTGGATGCCACCATCTTTTTTTCCGTTCAAAGCCAATATTTGATGTCGTGATCTTTTTTGCTATCCAAAGATAATATTGGATGTCTTGATCTTTTGCTTCCATCCAAAGCCAATATTGGATGCCACCATCTTTTTTTGCCGTCCAAAGCCAATATTGGATGCCATGATCTTTTGCTTCCATCCAAAGCCAATAATGGATGCCACCATCTTTTGTTGCCATCCAAAGCCAATATTTGATGTTGCGATCTGCGATGCCGTCTAAAGCTAATATTGGATGTCGTGATCTTTTCTTCCATCTGAAGCCAATATTGGATGTTGCTATCTTTTGTTTCCATCCAAAGCCAATTTTGGATGTTGTGATCTTTTCTCTCGTCTAAAGTCATTATTAGACGTTGAGTTCTCCCTTCATCCAAAGCCAATATTGGATGTCGTATTTCTTTTCCGTCCAGCATCTTTCCTGGACGACTCGGATGTAGCTTCAGATTTGATCTCATCTCATATATATTGTTCTTCTAGATGTTTCTGACTGTATTTTCCTGAGAGTTGCTCACCTCATTCAATGCCATTCTTGGATGTCGCTGCTTGCCTTCTCGGGTTTTATCTTTTTTTTCCAAGTATTGATGGTTACTCTTTGTCACCCTGACAGATATCCATAAATATCTTGTTGTTTTCCCAACGTGTCTTTCCACGTCATTTCATCTGACTACCATAAGTTTCCATTTTCGAGTCTTTCCATATTCCCAGAGTCTGTCTCATCTCATACATCATTCAAAAAATATATGTAAAAAAAAGAGTCCATGCATTCATTCATAACATATGCCACCATCTCATCGCATCAGGGACAAAATTCAGTTATGTTTGTATTTAATTACTTTCCGCCTATCTGGCTAAAAGATAATTAAATAGTGGCAATTGTTGCACCCTAAATTTCTCCCCTAATTTTCTTAGTCACACTTTCATATCATATTTTGTTATTTGGTCACAATCATTAGTAAATATCTTCATTCATCACATTTTGCATTATTAGTCACATTTAAGTTGACCAAAAGTCAGTTTAAATTGAAGTTTGCATCATTTTGTAGTTGAAAAATACATGACATTTCGCTTCATGCATTTTTATCTGTATACTCGTTTCTTGCATTGCTCCAAGTTGTTTATATGTCGATAATATTAATATTTTGGTTTTATAGACAGACTGTTAAAAGCAATTCAACACTGTGCGGAAAATTGGCGAGAAAAATATTTCAAGTTTTCACCTTTTATTGTTCATTTTATGAATCTGCGTTTCGCGTAGATCATGACAGTATGCTTGCTTTATTTTCTCGGTACAATTCGAAATCTTGTTTTTAACCGTAAACGTCTTTTCAACCTGATATTTTTATTCACATTTCATTTCGATTTTTGACTTTTTGAATATTTTTTCATTAATCTTTGAGACAAGTAGTTTATTTTAATGTGTTCATTTCATTTTTTCGGATATATTTTTGTCAGTTTTTTTAAATCGTTTTTAGTCATTTTGAGTCTCATTTTTTATTCAGAAAAAAATAAAAAAAATCATTTTAAATTGAATTAATTTTTATACTTTCAGGTTTTTAATTTATTTTTATCATTAAAGGGGCTTTTCGGTCACAAAAGAATATTTATTACACTTTGCTTTGCTCTCATTGGCTGTAAGCAGGATTTGCGGATCGATAGAAAAAAGAATATACATATCTGATTGAAACTAAAATAAATTTTAACTCTTTGATATGTCTATATAAAGATTTCTATCTTTCTTTGAACAATACAACAAAAGCAACACAGTAACATTTTAACCCTTTACTCTCTATTCCTATCTCTCTCTCCGCGCGCAACAGTAAACCCTCTCCGTCAAACAACTCCTTCCACAACAAACCTCTCCCCATTGTCCGATTCACCAACCACCGACCTTCATCATCAATTTTCCTTCAACCGTTACACCACCATCCTATTAACCTTCCGCCACACACCACCTCACGAACTGCATTACTACAGAACCTCTATCCAATTTCCGCAAGCAGCACACCATCCTCACCATCCTCCTTTCCGCAAGCTGCTCACAAATTGCATCATCACCGTAACCTCATCCTTTCTCCGCGTGATACTCGCTTCTGCTCTCCATCTTCAACACAAACAGTAACACCCCTTTCATCCTTTCTCCACATGAATCTCTCCGCCTCTGTCTGAAACCCCTCCATCAACTCAAGTCTGCAAGCTTAACCGCAACACCCTTCCATCTCGATCCTACAGCCGCAAGCATCCCCCTATTCCGGTACATCTATCCCAATCTTCCCATCTCAATTCCGTGAACCCTTCAACCGAATCTCTTCCGGCCTCTGATTCCGCTAACTCTAGCTCAATAACAACAGAGTCGCGCTCTTCGCCACCATTCATTCACTGTTCATTCTCCATATCAGCGATACAACCAATCTTCATCACCGATTCCACTAACCTTCCTCTCTCCACAAAACAGAAACATATATCACTCCTCCAATCTTCGCGCTTTCCACTGTAACCTGCGACTTTGGCACTTTCCGTTCAGCAACAACACTTCTCAGCATCAATGTAGTATCAACAACCTTCTTCCGAACTCTCTCCGTTTTAGTGAAATTGGTAGATTTTGAATTCTCTATCACTCTTTTGTTTAATTTAATTTCTGAAATATGTTGAATGATGAATATGATATGAATGAATTTGTGTTACAATTTTTGAGCTGTTATTGATGAAGATAATGATGTTGAAATTATTTGATGTTGTTGTGGGTTGTAGCTAAGAATTAATTTGTTGGGAATTAGTGTTGAAGTTGATGATATTGTTGTTGTTTTCTTGTTGATTTGAGCTTGACATTCTTATTAATTTTTGATCGATGAAACTTGGTTCTGTTTGTAAGTTGTTCTCTTTGGTTTCAACTTGTTTTACATCAATCTTGGAGAATTGATGTATAAATTTGAGGTGCTGCCCTAGTTTTGATCTAATCGATTATGGCTTAATTCCAATTTGTTTTCCATGTTTTGAACATGTTTTGAGTAGCACATGAATGGATGCTAAGTGTTTTTTTGAATACTCATAAGTGGAATGTGTTTTGAGTTTGTCTTGAGACTTTAAGTCCATGAAGTTTTTTTAGTTGCTGTCCGGATTTATATCTTGCTGAAACTTTGATTCAAAACTTATTTTTAATCACTTTTGAACTTAATGTGAATGTGACATGAGTTGATTAATATTGAATTGTCGGTATTGATGTTGTCTTGTTGTTTGAGTCATTTTAAAAGAGGTTTTGATGATGTTTCAAGTTGAATTTAATTCACAAAGTTCGTTGGTTGATGTCGGGATTTATACGTAAGATTGGAATCACTTGGAAATTGATTTTCATGAGCTTTTTATACATAATTTGCTGCTGTCCAACTTTTGATTTGTATGAATAATGCTTGATTTTTCATGGATTGAATTGAATTATAGATTGAGTTCTTGGTTTTAATAGAAGATATTCATTTGTTCATGTGCATCATACAATTTCATTTCAGTTTTATATTTTGTGATTACTAACATAGACTTTAATTGTTGCAATTTCATTCATTTTATTTTTATACTGCTTATGCTACTAACGAGTTTGTTTATTGTGAAGGTTTCCGAGAATTGCTTCAAGCATTCATTCTCGCATAGCACATTTATACTTTTTCTTCATTCCCTTTTTTCTTGTATTTTTTATTTACTATTTCGATTTAACATTTGGTATTGTAAATATATAATTGTACATAATACTTTTATTTTTACATTTTACTTGTAAATAAATTCAGATTATGTAAATATTATTTTCATTGTGTTGCAATTTTAAATTTTAATTGAAATTAACTTCTGAAAATCATACGGACGCATATAAGTTTTCCCGTGTTGTTGGATTTGTCTGTATATTTCATGTGATGCATGGATTCTTATCCAATACCATGAGCTTTATTTGATATCTTGGACCTTATCTGGTACCGTGAGATTTATCCATGCATTCTTCATCCATGATTTATTTTCACGTGTTGCGATTCAACGCGCTTTATTCGCTGCTTGTTACATCTGGTTTTTTATTCTGTTGGCTTGTAATTTATTTTCACCTGAGGTTTGGTATACTCTTAGCTTATTTTTCTGTCTGTGGCTTTAAATCCAAAGGGATGAGAACACTGTATTGACTTTATCATGTCAAGTACTGATTTCTTATTCGCTCAGATCCTCTTTTCCTTATCTTTTATCCACCTGTACATAGGACACTCTTTTCTCCCATTCTTTAATTTTCAAAACCTTCTCATCTTTTTTCAAAATCTTCTTTGTTTATAAACTCGAACCACTTTCATAATAAACCTCGACTTTGTCGAGTGCCTTTTCTTTTAAAACTTCTTTTCTTTAAACAAACTTCAATTAATTTAATCATACTTTGACATCTTTCAAAATTAACAAAAATACTTCAACTCATTCAAAAAATTTGTGCGCTCGAGCACTTTTACCCCTCAAAACCTTTTTTCAAGATGTGACATGATTCATTGATAGTCGAGCAACATTCTCCTATCCCCATGGTTATAAAGGTGTCCACTTTTCCACTTGATTACTAGAGGCGTTCTCAAACCCTCACTCTTGCTAACGCAAGGTCCATCTTTCTCACACCTTATAGACGTTAGTCGAGATTTCTCTCCTAACAATAATGACTTGTCTATTCGTTTAAATTCAATCAACAAATAAGTCTTTTCTAGCCGAACTACGGTGCTCTGACTTTCCCATTGCACGAGGGAGTATGTAGGCATTAAGTCTTATGACCCAAGGCGAGTGAAAATAATAAAAAACATTTTCTTTTGTTTACAAATACTCATTCATTATTTTCCTTTAGCAAGTAAACCTTTACATGACACTCCTTTCAAAAGAAACCAAACAAAGTGGATCCTGTGGAGTACCGTAGATGCTTAGGGTGCTAACACCTTCCCTTTGCATAACCAACCCCCCGTACCTCAATCTCTGATCCTTATATAATTGTGGGTTTTGTTCGCTTTTTTCCCATTTCACTTTGGAAACAATAAAGTGCGGTGGCGACTTCATTGTGTTAAGATAAGTCAATTGATGGGTTAAATCATAAATCTTTACCGCTACATATTTTTCTATTATTGTCGCATTTCATCTTTTCGTTTTGCCGACGGTGCGACATAACCTAGGGAATAAACAATATGAGGATGAACTTGTGCATTTATCACGACCTAGGGGATAAAAGACAACATGGATAAGCTTACAGTATTCATCAGGACATAGGGGATGAGTATTATAATCCTGAAAATTCACATACCTATCACAACCTAGGGGATAGATAATTGAAAAAGCTTGATAACACATTGCTTCATGGAGACTGACGCAATGAGTTATATCGCATAATTCATCATGTTTACTATAACCTTGGGAGTAAACAGTATGAGGATGAACCTTTGTATTTATCACAACCTAGGGGATAAAAGACAACATGAGTGGGTTTATGTTATTCATCACAACCTAGGAGATGAATAGTATAATCTTGAAAATTCGCATATCTATCACAACCTAGGGGATAGATATTTAAAGAAGCTTGATAACACATCGCTGCATGGAGACTGACGCAATGAGTTATATAGCAGATTTTGTCATGTTTACTACAACCTAGGGAGTGAACACTACGAGGATGAACTTGTGTATTTATCACAACCTAGGGGATAAAATATAACAAGGATGGGCTTATGTTATTCATCACAACCTAGGGGATGAATAGTATAACCCTGAAATTTCACATACCTATCACAACCTAGGGGATAGATAATTGAAAAAGCTTGATAACACATTGCTGCATAGAGACTGACACAATGAGTTATATCCCGGGTTTTGTCATGTTTACTACAACCTAGGGAGTAAACAGTACAAGGATGAACTTGTGTATTTATTATAACCTAGGGGATAAAAGACAACATGGGTGGGCTTATGTTATTCATCACAACCTAGGGGATGAATAGTATAACTCTAAAAATTTGCATATCTATCGCAACCTAGGGGATATATATTTGAAGAATTTGCGCGTTTATCATTACCTAGGGGATAAACAGCACAAAAGTGAATTAATGTATTCATTGCAACCTAGGGAATGAATAATATGAATCTGGTAATTCGCACACCTACCACAACCTAGGGGGTAGATGGTTGAAAAAGTGTTTTGATGATCAAATCTTGGATAACTAGATCAAAGACGAGATCCGAGTTTTTACGGCTGTATCTGTTCTCAACCAAGGTAATTGTTTAGCATGAAGAATGCTAGGTTTGAAGATTGAAATTGAAATTTCGCTGATGATGTCGGTTGTGTATATTCTTAACCAAGGCTTAATAATCAAATGAAATTGAATGTTTTTTGAAAGGTTTGAACTTAAAAAGTTTGAATTTGATAATTGCAAGTGTAATGCCCGGAGGCTGGTGATGACTAGGTTTTGGATATGAATCGTAGGTAAGCTTCCTAGTGAAATTTTGATAACGTTACCTCTTACAGTTGTGTCTATTCTCAACCAAGGTAGCTATAGCAATATGAATGGATAATGCTGAGCTTGGATTCGAATTTGAGTTTGTCTTAGCTGATAGTCATGCCTTGAGATTTTTTTGTAGTTTTCATGGGCATGTATGATTGAATGTAATGCATGTATGCATGTTTGATATGATTATGCTTGATGTATGCATGATATATGGTATGTATGCTTAATATGATAATAATATGAATTGAAATGATGCGATGATTGATAAATGCAATGCCCATTTTATTTGAACCGCAGAATCAGTGCCTAAGGCAGGCTACCGGCTGAGAACTGGTGATAAGGATTAGCTTCCAAATGGAAATTAGAACACTACCAGACAAGAATTTAACTTTACACCAATGTCATTAGTGCTACTAGAATATTATCAACTTGGTGGCTTGGAAAGGTGGAACATATGGCAGGGTTGCTAACATCGGTAAGGTCACCGAGATACATTGATCTTGTGATTGGAAAGTGTGAGGCTGCTCACGACTTTGATGGTTGTATGTAAGGCGTCTTGGACGGTTGTATGTAAGGTTTATTACGATTCAGTTTGACAAAGAATGTTTGTAAGATAGACTGACTGGGAGGAATAGTCAGAGAGATGTTACTGATTTAGCTGGAGATTGTACTTGGATTGTGACTAGTGATTCCCCTGGACATTGACTCTGGGTTTTTTTATGGGAGGTCCTGGTTTATGATATGTCATGTATGCATGCACATGTAAGTGTTAATGCTTAGAATGACTTACCAATGCATGTAATGTGTAACTCATATATATATATATATATATATATATATATATATATATATATATATATATATATATATATATATATATATATATATATATATCAATATATGTTGGACTTTTGAGGTGAAAATTGGGCTTAAGGGTTAACTCCAAGTGAGATTGGGCCCTTGTTTAGATCCATGTTGTCAGAATTCGTCAGCCGGATGAGATGATAGGTATAGCTTGACTTTGGATCGAATCCACCTAAAGAATGCATGACAATGATTTATGTCGACTCATATGTGTAACACGGTGGGAGAACTGACTTTTGGTTTTGTGTTTTATCGTAAATGTTGCGGATATCAAGAGTCTCCACCGAATTTTCATTTATCCAATAAAGGAAAGGGTGAAGAGAACAGTAAAGACCTTCGAGAATTTTCTGAGTTCGGGGTATAGGTTATGAAAAGGGAAGGTGTTAGCACCCTTTTCATCCGTAGTTATCTACGGGCTCTTAATCGCTAGCTCACTTTTGAAAATGCTTTGTATTTGTGTGCTTTGAAAATATTTTGAAAAAAAAAATGCCTAAGTGCGGAAATTTTGTAATGATTCTCGTATCGTTGAGAATGCATACAAAATGTTCATTTTTGAAAATATTTCAGAGAAAAGTGTGATTGTGAAAAGATGTTTGTTTTGAAATTTTATTGTGAGCAAGCGATTAATAGATATTTACCCTTATTCAAAAGTCTTTTGAGTTATTTTCTTCCTCATTTAGATAGTGCTATCCTACCATTAGTTAGCAGGAAGTCCTATCGTTGGATGTGTGAGGGCCAAGCGCAGGTCATCGTACAGTCATAGAGGAAACTCGTAGGGCGCTTTAGCAGCTTTATCGTAAGGGACTAAGATTTTACCAATACAGCATTGAAGAGTCATCGAGGGACTTCGATCTTTTTTAATCGAGGGTCTTTGCTAAAGCATCCCATGTTCAAGGGACATGACTGTGTTTTTTCCGAGGCAACAAGTGGAGTCACCCTAGAGGTGTATATATATATATATATATATATATATATATATATATATATATATATATATATATATATATATATATATATATATATATATATATATATATATATATATATATATATATATATATATATATATATATATATATATATATATATATATATATATATATATATATATATATATATATATATATATATATATATATATATATATATATATATATATATATATATATATATATCAATATATGTTGGACTTTTGAGGTGAAAATTGGGCTTAAGGGTTAACTCCAAGTGAGATTGGGCCCTTGTTTAGATCCATGTTGTCAGAATTCGTCAGCCGGATGAGATGATAGGTATAGCTTGACTTTGGATCGAATCCACCTAAAGAATGCATGACAATGATTTATGTCGACTCATATGTGTAACACTGTGGGAGAACTGACTTTTGGTTTTGTGTTTTATCGTAAATGTTGCGGATATCAAGAGTCTCCACCGAATTTTCATTTATCCAATAAAGGAAAGGGTGAAGAGAACAGTAAAGACCTTCGAGAATTTTCTGAGTTCGGGGTATAGGTTATGAAAAGGGAAGGTGTTAGCACCCTTTTCATCCGTAGTTATCTACGGGCTCTTAATCGCTAGCTCACTTTTGAAAATGCTTTGTATTTGTGTGCTTTGAAAATATTTTGAAAAAAAAAATGCCTAAGTGCGGAAATTTTGTAATGATTCTCGTATCGTTGAGAATGCATACAAAATGTTCATTTTTGAAAATATTTCAGAGAAAAGTGTGATTGTGAAAAGATGTTTGTTTTGAAATTTTATTGTGAGCAAGCGATTAATAGATATTTACCCTTATTCAAAAGTCTTTTGAGTTATTTTCTTCCTCATTTAGATAGTGCTATCCTACCATTAGTTAGCAGGAAGTCCTATCGTTGGATGTGTGAGGGCCAAGCGCAGGTCATCGTACAGTCATAGAGGAAACTCGTAGGGCGCTTTAGCAGCTTTATCGTAAGGGACTAAGATTTTACCAATACAGCATTGAAGAGTCATCGAGGGACTTCGATCTTTTTTAATCGAGGGTCTTTTCTAAAGCATCCCATGTTCAAGGGACATGACTGTGTTTTTTCCGAGGCAACAAGTGGAGTCACCCTAGAGGTGCGTATGTGAATAATGTTTCAGTTCAGTTCCTTTATCTTGCATATTAGGGTTATCTAATGTTTTGTTTTAGATCTTGCCATACATGCCTAGTTACTATACAGTAATAAGGAAAACAGTAAAGGCATAAAATAAAATCCTACGCTATTACAACGCTTCGGGGAAGGGGTACAAAACCATAAAAGTAGGGGGAAATAGAAAACAAATGAAAAACCTAATTAACTATTACAACCTTTAGCATATACATTACTGTGAAAATTCTAATGCGAAAGTAAAAGAACGCACGAAGATTGTAAAAGTAAAGAGAAACGGAGAAGTGAATTCCACTGGGGAAATAAACCCTGCTGGAGAACTACTCTGTTGAGGAATATGCTCTACTGAGGAAATAAACCTTGTTGGGGAAATAAACCCTGTTGGAGAAACATCTTCTGCTGAGGGAATGAATTCGGCTGGAGAAGAGAATTATACTGGGGATTTTACGGTGTTGGAGGAATAAACTCAGTTGGGGAAGAGAATTCACGTGAAATGTGCTGCTATCATAATCTACTAAAGATTGGGTTCCCGTAGGTTGGCGACATTGCTGGGGAAAAGATCATACTCCTTTATCCGCTAGGGGGATCTGCTGGTGAGTATGATTAGAGTAATTGCTCAAAAATTCCCCACTTTCTATATTGAAAGCATATTAGACTTGCGGGGAATGTATCTCTATTAAAGATGAGTTTTTGCAGATAGCTCTGTAGGGATAATTCCATGGAAGCTGCTACGTGGGGATAATCCTGTGAGGATTTTTCCTGTGCGGGTCCGTGGATGACTTTGGACGTTATATCCACTCATAAAGTCTTGAGTAACTATTTATTCCTGTTTTTATGTATATATTTGTTAGAGGTAATTATATTCATATGCATATGTTCATTCAATTTAGTCATTGGACGTTTTTGCAAACAAAACAGAAAAAGGTAAAACAAAAGTTTGAATTTGTATTTATATTGATAGTTTTCCAATAAACGGGCGGTTTTTGCACAAAGAGACGAAATTCCTAGTAAGAGGAAATTGTCGTGAAAATGAAGAAAATATTACAAACTAAAAACGTATAGCTATGTGGAAATAGTTTCGTCGAGTTTCAACTCTGCTATTGCCCTTATGTCTTCAAGCATCTCATCCTTCACTGTCGGAAGAAATTGACTGAATCGATCTGTACCATTTGAACTTGACATTGGTAACAAATCTTGTTGTAAGTGATCCAATAGGACATAGTCGTACCCTTTAATCCCTAACTTTTTCCTGGACCGACCTTCCGGGTTTTCAGTCCACCGGGATGCCCTTTTTTGCCCAAGCCGCCTTTTCAGGTTTTCGACTTACCGGGTGTACAATCTTTATTTATATGTCCCTAATTTTTGTCTGAACCCTTTTGGTTCGCCAAAATGCCCTTATTTTTTCCTAGGCCAGTCAACCTAGCGGGTCGTTTTTCATGCGTAGTATCTTTTGACTATGTCCACGTTCACAGGGTGCAAAAAATCTTCACCGTCCATGGTAGTCAGTATCATAGCACCGCCCTAAAATATCTTCTTGATTACAAATGTACCTTCATAGGTGGGAGTACATTTTCCCCTAGGATCACCCTGTGGTAGGATGATGCACTTTATTACCAAGTCACCAGCCTGATACACCCGATGCTTGATTTTCTTGTTGAATGCCTTGATCATACGCTTCTGATACATCTGACCATGATAGATAGCCGTACGCCTTTTCTCGTTAATCAAATTCAACTGATCTAACCTATTCCGAATCCACTCATCCTCGTTCAAATCTGCATCTTTCATAATTCTTAGAGAAGTAATCTGAACTTCGACAGGTAGGATAACTTCCATACCGTAGACCAGATAGAATAGGGTTGCCCTAGTTAATGTTTAAGCTGAACTGTGATAGCCATGAAGATAAAATGGTAATATCTCATGCCAATCTTTATAGGTCACAACCATCTTCTGTGTAATCTTCTTAATGTTCTTATTGGCGGCTTCCATTGTGCCATTCATCTTCGGTCGATACGGAGAAGAGTTATGGTGCTTGATCTTGAACTGTGTGTAGAGTTCAGTGATCATAGTGTTGTTGAGGTTAGTTCCATTGTCTGTGATAATCCTTTTGGGGATGCCATACCAACATATAAGGTTATGTTTAATGAATCGGGCCACAACATTCTTGGTAATAGAGGAAAACGAGGCTGCTTCAACCCATTTGGTGAAGTAATCAATGATAATAAGGATGAAGAGATGTCCGCTAGAGGAAGTAGGCTTGATTTCTCCAATCATATCAATTCCCCACATCGCAAATGGCCAAGGAGCAGTCAAGACATTCAGCGGAACTGGAGGCACATGTACTTTATCAACATAGATCTGGCACTTATGATAAGTTCTCAAGTGGCGATGACATTCGGTTTCCATAGTCGACCAAATAATAACCTGCTCTCAGAATCTTCTTGGCCATAGTATGCCCGCTGGAGTGAGTACCAAATATGCCTTCATGCATATATTCCATAATCTTCTCTTCTTCCTTCTTGTCCATACAACGAAGCAGATTTGAATCATGATTGCGCTTGTATAAAATTCCATTGCTCAAGAAGAACTTAGCGGAGAGCCTTCGTAGGAACTTCTTTTCATTGATCGATGCTTCTTCGGGATACTCTTGAGCCTCAAGGTACCTTTTCACTTCATAAAACCAAGGTTTTTATTCTACTCTGTTAGTGTCGACTCCGTAGCAGTGTGCTGGTTCGTCCATTCTTTTAATGGTAATTCTGGGAGCCTCATTGTCCCATCTGACCTTGAACATGGATGACATGGTAGCTAATGCGTCTGCCAGCCGATTCTCTTCTCGTGGGATGTGCTCAAAAATGATTTCCTCGAAATTCAAGATCAGTGTTAACACATGTTCTCGGTAAGGGATAAGATTCAGATGCTTCATATCCCATTCTCCCTGTTGTACCCCAAAATTTGCCCTCCCATATTCTTCAAAGTTTTGCTAGGATCATGCTTCAAAATCTCTCAAGGGTTGCACAGTCCAGTTGCCTCCTAACAGTAAAAAATTAGGGTTTTGGTTCTGGCAAAGAAGTTGAGGTTTCCAAGGGTCCAATCAAGTCCCACATGACTATAAACATTGTCAAGCATCCTTATGTCAAGTTTCAAGACTCACAGCACCAGATTACACAGTCAAAAACCCTAATTGCTTCACAGTCAACTTCAGGGGCAAAATGGTCATTTGACAGTCAAAAGTCAAAATTTTTGGTCAACATCTTATTTTGAAGCCACAAACATCATTTGATCAATTCTTGATCATGATTCTCAAGGCATGGCTCAAAAAGTCTCAAGATGCAAAAGTTTCTATTTTTGGATAGTTGAAAAAGTCAACTGCAAATTGACTAGGGCATAACTTCCACATGGTTTATCAGAAAAATTCCATCCAAAGCTCATTTTTAAGAGAATGACATTTCCTACAACTCATCTTCACACTTCAAGTCCAAGAAATGCTCTCACAAAAGTTATCAATTTCAACATTATAGGTCATTTTCAAAAGTCAACAAAAAGGCACTTTAAGTCAAAGACCATAACTTGAGATTGGTAAATCAAAATGACATGGGACCAAAGGCATTGGTTAGAGGACTTCAAGACCTTTCCAAAATGTCAAAGAACATGATCAAAGCTTAAAAATTGAGCAAGACATGCCTTGTGGAAGTTGGGAAATTTTTGGGAATTTTGAAAAGTCAACTTTGCTTCAAATGCCTCAAAATTGCTAATGGGCCTCAATTTCTTCCATGAATCATCACCCAAAAGCTATGCACGACCCATTAAGCTAAAAGGGAGTTATTTTCTCATTTTTGATTAATTATTTGGATTTTTATTATTATTAATTCACTTAATTAAAATTAAATATGAAAAAATATCAAATGACACCTTTCAAATCTTTTTATGCAGCATATTCACTCATTAAGAGCTCAATATTTCGTGCATCCCTCAAAAGGAAAGAATCTCTCATGATTGGCAATGATTGGTATGGAAAAGTTTGAAGAAAAGATATGCAAAATCAAAAATTCAAAAGCATTGAAACAATGGATCATGGGCTTATTTTTCTAACCTAATTCATTCACACATATATGCACAATTGAACCCTATTGAAGAGAACACACAGAAGCTGCGCTCAGAACAAAACAACAAACTTGCATTTTTGACAAAAACCTCAAAACTGTTTTCATTGCTAGAGCTCATTTCAAGACCTCAAAAGCATTCCAAAAGCTTGCTGACACCAACAGGAAGAGATTGCAATCAAGAACATAGCCCCATACTCAAGGAATTGGTAGATTGAAGTCTCACTTTTCATTAAAATTTTCATATTCGTGTTTGCATTTTCATGCATTATCAATGACTTTTGATGATTGATTTATACTAACATAAGCATTCTGAAGCTATTGGTGTTATTTGATTGAACTAAGGACGCCTGTATGCAAAGTTGCCATTAAAGCCTTCTAGGGTTTCTGAAGCTCCAAAAGAGGGGTTTACATATCTGGAAAAATTAGACAATGAAACTAGCACCATTAAAATCGTGACATCCAGACGATTCAATCTCATACATCGCGCCCTTTTTCTTTTTCACCATGCTCTAATCGCTATTTTGCAGGTTTGAGTTTAGTGGGGGTTTAAAACCCCCGCTATCTGTTTATAAATACAGGCAAAACAAAGAAGAAAGTGGACGTGGCTGGACATGACTGGATAATTTAAATCTTGGCGCGTGATTTTGTTTTCCACCAATAATGCTTGCTTCTCTCTCATAATAATCACGTTCCATTATTCATACAAACTAACGCGTTGGCTCAGCTGGTTGGTGTGTTGTCCTTCAGGTATTGGGACCTGGGTTCGATTCCCAGGTCCCCCACTTCTTCTATAATTTTTTCTTTAACATGATTCTGTGCAGTACGCTCCTAGTGACCCACCATACAACGCATATGCCTCTGCTTGCCACGCGCCCAGGAGATCAATCCAATGGCCAAGACCTGCAGTCCACCATGCACGTTAGTCAATCATCCCATGCACGCGTTGGAAAAGTCAACCAGGCCTTGAATTCAGTGGGCCAAATTCCTTGCAAAACCTCCAAATTGGGCAGAAACCCCCCATTGTTTGTATTTCCTTTTCTTAATTCCCTTTTCTTTTCTTATTTTTTATTTTAATTGTTTTTTTATTTAATTCATAAAATAATTTTCATAATAAAATAAAAACCAGAAAAATCATAAAAATAAAATATGTTTATTGTTCTTTTAATATTTAATCCACTAATATTTTCTGTAAATAAATTTTATTAATCAATTTAGTTTAATTTTAGGTTTTCAATTTTAATGTTTTCTTAATAACTAAAAAATGTAAAAATTAGGTTTTTAGCATTTTTATTCTTTTTCTCAATAAATGAATTTTTCTTCTTATTATTATTATTATTAACTATTAATTAAGTTTGTAAATAAACTTGTAATTAAATAATTAGTGTAAATTAGGTCAAAACTTAAACATTTTTTTTATAATCAAAAAATAAACTTAGAATTAGGGTTTTATTTAATTTCTAATTTCAATTAATTTTCCTTTTTTCATAAATACCAAAAAAACATAAAAATAATTTCTTTTCTTTATTTAATCATTAATTAATTTGTAATTTCAATTCAATTTCTTTAAAGGGTCCAACGCCCTCGCACCTTCGAATATAATTTCTTTTCGCGCGTTTATCTTATTTTCTTTGTGAAATTTAAGTAATTGCCCAAAAGCTTTGTAATAGTAATTAGGACATTTACTTTCTGCACTTTTATTCAAAATCGGGTCTTTGTTAATTTGGCGATCTATAGACCCGCGCCTTGTAATAGCGTAGGACTTTTATTTTCCGCATTTTAATTTCCGCACCTTTTAACTGCTAATCACATGAAAGAATGAATGGCCCAAATAAAATCAAAGCGTAGCTCACCCAATGCATGACAAGATAAAATATAACTGAAAATGACACACAATTCACACACCACTCCTAGGGTACGCCTCACTGTTGCCTTGCCCCTCGAAACGTGGTCATCGAGTATAGGACGTTTTAGTGAGTCCTTATGTCCATTGATCTAGTTGCCTCGAACAAGTTTCCTCGGAACGGTTGCCTCAGAATAGTCGCCTCGAAACGGTTGCCTCGGAATAAAAAGATCAATGGCATAAGGGTAGCTTCTAAGGTGTCTTACTGTTGCTCAGTGACCACACTGTCCCTAACCCTCGAATTGACCCGAACACCTCCAACGGTGGTGCTACCTACCTTTCAATGGTGGGATGGCACTACTTTAAGGACATTTACACAGCCTAATTCCTTAGGGTAGGTAGATGACTCGTAGATACTTGCTCTAATTCAAAACAAATCAAAAACTTCTTTTTACACCGACACTTTTCAAAAAGCTTTCAAAAACAATTTTTCAAACACTCTTGAGGACTGATACAAGAGTCGATCTGAAACTTTAAACGAAACTTTTTCAAACCCACTCACACTTGAAAAGCAAACAAACATTTTGAAAACACAAATGAGCAAGTATCTAAGAGCCCATGGATAACCATGGATAGAAAGGGTGCTAACACCTTCCCTTTCTATAAATCTACCTCCCGAACCGAGAAACAATCTCATAAGGAATTTTTCTGTGCTTTTGTCCTTTCCATATTGGAGAAAATAAAAGACGGTGGCGACTCTTGCTTCCACGACATTTTGCGAACCAGCGTTAAACAGTCAGTTCTCATTCCCACTGATCACAGAACTGGAGACTCTACTGGGGAATACCGTTGAAGTGAGGTGTACCTTAGGATAGTTCATAACTGTGTTTTCAATTGCTTTGACTTGTTTGCTTTATTATTGTGGGATTGTCTTGGGAGTTCTATAGATCCTAACCCGGATCTGGGGATACCTTCTTAGAAAGTAGCAACAAGGCTGTGAGGGAACTGTGCGGGGTATACCGACATGGTTGAAACAGTCTGCTACGTTGATGTGGCACTTTGGTGTGTACCGGTAACCCTTGAGTTCAGTCAAGAAGAGTACGGGGCCTCCGCGTGGTGTCGTGAAGCATCAACTGACCTTAGGGACCTTAATTGAACTATCTTGGCCTCTTTAGGGTAGTGAGATAACTGACTTTGGTGCAGTCCGAGGTTGGTTGATACTCGATACTACACTCAATTGAGGGTTGCTTTCCTGGAATATTTCGGTCGCCAGTTCAGTGGCTAAATCGAAACGATGAACAATGAAAGCAATCCAGTGATATTAGGACCCTTAGAACCCGGTTTCTTCTGATAGGACATGTTGAGCCCACCAACTTCAAGAGGGTAATACCCAGACCCCATGCTGGCCTAAACTCTAAGGGTTGTGGTGTGACTTGTGTGCCTTATCATGTTTGCCCTTATGAATATTTATGGTGTGTTTTAATCATAGCATCATAACATCATACAACATCATATGCATTGACTAACCATTTCAGGGGTTCGAATCTTCATCTTTGTTCTTGTTTTGTAGGACATGGAAACTGTTCGCAGAAAGACAATTCAAATCAGCCTTGTAAGGATCCCTCCTCAACTTAAGGAACTTATATCCAGAATTCCCGAGAGCTCTTCATTCAGTGAAAGACATGGAAGACTCATCAGCTTGGTCAACACCAACATTGAGGAGGATATGATAAAGGTCCTGTTCCAGTTCTTTGACCCTCTGCACCACTGTTTCACTTTCCTGGATTACCAACTGGTACCTACATTGGAAGAGTTCTCCCGGCTCTTGAAGATACCCATCCTTGATCAACTACCCTACAACGGTACGGAAAAGGAACCCAAGCTTGAAGAAATTGCTAAAGCCTTACACCTACAACCATCTGACCTCAAGGGACATTGGGAAGTTAGAAGTGGTATCAAAGGGTTCTTAGCCAGGTTTCTGTTTGAGAAGGCCCAAGAATGTTGGAACTCCCTTGACCTACAAGCTTTTGAAGAAGTTGTGGCCCTCCTTGTCTATGGTTTGGTGTTGTTCCCTAATCCAGATCAGCTTATAGATATCAGTGCTGTCCAGATCTTCATGTCCAGGAACCCTATACCTACATTTCTTGGGGACATCCTTCACTCATGTTACACTCGAACCATGAGAAAAAGAGGTGTTCTTATGTGTTGTACTCCTCTCCTGGGAAGGTGGTTTATTTCGCACCTTCCACAATCAGTTTTGAAGAACGAGCGGGGTTTGAGATGGTCACAGCGATTGATGACTCTTACACATGCTGATATACATTGGTGCTCTCGGTCCAGAGAGGAGGTCACTATCATTGATCGTTTCAGGGAGTACCCTAATGTTCCTTTACTTGGAATCAGAGGAGGTATTACTTACAACCCATGCCTGGCTTGGAGACAGTTTGCTTATGCTCGGAGGGACGGCCCTCATGACATGTTAATTCCTGACATAGTTTTTGACTTCGACAACGATGCACAAGGACTTCGCCAGAGATTTATTAGAGCTTGGAGGATGCCAAGTAGGATAGACAGCAAGACCCTGGGGCACAGGAATTCCATCCCATTGGAACCTTATCTCAAGTGGGTACGAGCCCGCTCCCAGAAGTTAGTGATGCCATATCCTCATGTTCTCCCTGTGATCAAAGAGCCAGTCTTGGAAGGAGAGGTGTCCTACACCATTCAACATCCTGACATGCCCACGACCTGGGAAGAGATGCAGAAGAGCTGGATCCAGCTTAAGGAAGAACGGAATTCTCTTGAGACCAGTCTACATGCTAGTGAAAAGAAGGTCTTGGAGCTCACCCGCCTACTGCACGAGGAGAGGAATCTCAACACTTACATAGCTCCAAAGAGGATGCGTAGTGTCTTCTGGGATTGATTTGCTTTTGTAATATTTTGCCCATGAGGCTTTGATATACCAAACAATTATTTCCTTAATGATAACATGTGTTCCTTTTTGTCTACAAAAAATTTGAATTTTCGAACCCTTGAATGCATTGCATAAACACATATCATTCATCATGTGCATAACAGGTACTCTTCTTTTCAGGTTGCTTACCGTTCTTCGCTTTTTATTTCAGCATCATGAACCCAGAATCATCTACTGAGCTGTCTATCAAGGCCCTTCAGGTGCAGAACGCACAATTTCAGGAGCTGATCATGGGTTTGGCTCAAGGCCAAGAAGAGCTGAAGGCTTTGCTCCTAAAGAAGGAGAAGAAGAAGAAGAGAACTGTTCTATTCAATTCGGGCCGGAGTTTTGGTAACACTCTGCATAATGAGGAAGCTGGTTCTTCTGTAGGCAAAGACAGTCCCCAGGGGGGAAGGGCTCCAAGTCCGGTGGTCTCTGATAATGAAACTGATTTTAATGAGGAACAGTATCCTCCAGCTGAAGACCGATACAAGCAGTTGGAAGACCGTCCGAACGCCATGGAGATCCAACAGGTGTCTGGTTTGGATTTCGGAGACTTGGGTTTATCTTCTGGTGTGATCATCCCTCACAAGTTTAAAGCACCATCCTTCACCAAGTATGACGGGGCGTCTTACCCTAAGCTACACCTCATATCCTATGTGCGGAAGATTCAGCCGTATACAGTGGACAAGAACTTGTGGATCCACTTCTTCCAGGAGAGTCTTTCAGGGACTCATCTCGAATGGTTCTATCAGCTGGATGGAACCAAAGTTCGTAACGGGGAGGAGTTGGCTACTGCTTTTTACAAGCAGTATCAATATAATGCCGACCTTGCTCCTACACGTACCCAACTCCAGGGTATGTCGCTAGGATCAGGCGAAGGTTTTAAAGAGTATGCGCAGAAGTGGAGGGACCTGGCTGGCAGGGTGCAGCCTCCGTTAACCGACCATGAGCTAGTGGATATGTTCTTGGGGACCCTCTCCGGGCCATTTTTCAATCATCTTATTGGCAATTCATCTGCAGGATTCACTGACCTCATTCTGACTGGGGAAAGGATTGAGGCTGGTATAAAGTCAGGAAAGATTCAGAAGAGTGCATCTTCAAGTGCTGAGAAGAAACCTTTTAAAAAGGAGGCCAGTGCTGTGTATGAGCCTAGAAAGCAAGATAAACCAGAGAGCCGCCAATCTGTCAACGCGGTAGTGATTGCAAAGCCTGCTGCCGCTCCTCGGCAAACTAATCAACCAAGGGCTGAAAGACCCAGAAGAGAATTTACCCGGCTGAGTATGTCCTTGTCACAAATCTTGCCGCAACTGCTATCGACCAACTTGGTGACCATCAGAGAGGCTCCAAAGGTTGTGAATACTGCATCCCCCAAGTATAATCCAAATGCCCGCTGTGCTTATCACTTCGATAGCCCGGGGCATTCTACTAATGACTTCTGGGCCCTAAGGAATAAGGTGCAGGACCTTATTGATGCAAAGGAGATACAATTTGAGGCGCCTGAGAGACCAAATGTTGTGACTGCTCCTATGCCCCAGCATGGAGTAAATGCCGTTGATGAAGACTTGTATGCCGTTTCTGTGAATGATGTAGCTACTCCTCTATTGACTGTTAAGAGGAACTTGCTGCTGGCCGGTTTATTTCCGGGTTGTAGCAAGGGTTGCCTTTTGTGTGCTGTTACCCCTACTGGTTGTCCATTGCTGAAGTTAGGCATCCAAAGCCTGATGGACAGCAAAGAGATTCTGTTCAAGAAGACCGCTGTTCCTTTTGTTCCCGTGGAAGAAGTATCCGTCGTTACAATTTTCAACAATCCAATCAAGGCTCCCCTGAGGAAGCCAGTTAAAATCATGACTGTTGCACCCATTGTTATTACTGTTCCGGGGCCCCTCCCCTATGAATCTGATAAGGCTGTCCCATGGAACTATGGGGCAAATGTATATGTACTTGGAATAAAGCAAGAGTTCAATACCGGTACCAGCATCAACAATATCACCGGTCCAGCCAAAGTAACCCGCAGTGGCAGGCTCTTCTCGCCTGACATTGCGCCACCATCTATTCAAAGACCTCTCATAATAACGCCTGCAAGTGCGCCTGTTGCTACTTCTGATCCAATTGCTTCCCCTGCTGCCGAGTCATCTAATGCTCGGGGCAAAGGGATTGAAGATGAGCCTGCCCGGATGGAGGCACCAAAATCTGTGAATGTTGAAGCCTCCCAGCAAGAGATGGAGGAAATTCTTAAGATAATCAAGAAGAGTGACTTCAATGTCGTTGAACAGCTGGGGCATACCCCCTCCAAGATCTCTATGCTCTCCTTGCTGCTGTGCTCAGAGGCCCATGCTAAGGCCCTGATTTCATTTCTAAAGACGGCCCATGTGCCACAAGAGACATCTGCAGACCAGTTTACTGATTGCGTAGCCAATTTGACTGCTGACAATGGTTTGGGTTTCTCGGATGCTGATCTTACCGCTAAGGGAAAGAACCACAATGATGCCCTGCATGTCTCTATAGAATGCAGGGGCACTACTCTCGCGCACGTGTTGGTGGACACCGGTTCTTCCCTGAATGTGTTGCCCAAAAAGGCCTTAGACCGGTTGGATTGTGAAGGCCTGGAATTGAAACCTAGTGTTGTACCCCAAAATTTTCCCTCCCTTTCTTCAGGAAACCATCTTGGATTTTCAAGGTCCCCCTGAAACAAATCCAAGTCCTGAGTTATCCCTTTGCCCAAGCAAGCCACTTACAAGAGCAAGATGATCTCACGAACTCCAGAAACAACACTTTCATCTTGAGAAAAAAATCAAATTCTAAGTACTTAGAATGCTTCTCTAAAATAAGTGTTTTTAGAAAAATCAGCGCTTCAGAACTTCTGGACCCATTCCAGATGAAAACGGTCAGAAGTTGCAAGCTTGGCTCAGTGTGGTCAGAAGTTGGCTCTTCAGCAGCTACATCAGTTCAATCAGAAGTTGTAAACGTGGTTCAGAATGTAAGCCTCAAATAGAACATGCCCCTTCAGCAGTTACACAAGCTCAGTCAGAATTTGCTAAAGGAATGCAAGAGAAGCAGGAAAGTCTGAAGGCTCCTTCAGAACAGGTTGAAATCAGAAGATGAAAGATCAGAAGAGTGGGTGTTACACTGATAAAGAATCTCCAGAGCTTACTAAGACAACAGGAAGCCAAGTCCAGAGCATGGTTTACGCTGCTGATTCAACGCTGGTTTCCATTACCAGAATGTTGATGTTGATAGGTCTTGTCACCATTTAATGCCCATTAATGCTTCCAACCACTCCTGAGCATTCACGTGTGGCTTGGAAAACGCTTTTGCACAGATTCTGGCATGGGTCTTCACGCCACCGCCCACTTCAGAGGTCACTTCTCCCCAATCTACGCCTGCTGCTGCAACCTAGGCTGAAAGCTAGCTGTTATCACAACTTCCCAGGAATTTCTGTCAAAGAACAAATTCAAACTCTGTTGGCGCCTTAAATGTTCAAGGCATCCACAAGAACTTTGCCTATAAATAGAGAGTCTTCACCACTGCAAAAGATGTTCAAGAAAGAGAAACAGAAATTGTTAAGTGAGAAACAGAACTCTTAGCAACACAGCGTTCTGAAACTCTGCCAAAATCTCCAGTTTTGTTTCATAACTTTGAGTTTCTTATCTTCAAACTTCATCAAATATCCAGTTCTTTTCTGTAAACCAAAGACACCCTCTCCAAACTTCTGACCCTACATACGTATATACCTTTACTTCCCCTTTCCAAAGAAAATCTGTCCAGAACACCACCAGAACCAAAAGCTAACTTTCACCCACAAACTTTCCCAACAGTCAGGTAAGCACCTGCTGACCCTCATCACGCTGTTAAGCATCATCAGTTGTGCATATTCAAATAACATAATGTAAATATCATGTTGTTGCTGTTTATGTTCTGAGGATTCTCATACCTCAGAATGTTCTGAGCCAGTATAGGATTTGCCTGTGACCCTGTTGACTCTGACCTCTGAAACATTTTTTGTATTTGCTGGATCTGTTCCAAATATGTTTCCTGTTTTGTGGAGTAACAACAGAATTGCAGATGTTCTGATTAGTACAGGAAAAAGCCAAGTGCTGACTTTGACGTTAGCACATCTGAAGCCTGTTTTGCTGTCAATGATATCAGAACCTCTGAGAGTTATTGCCTTTTCAGCAGAATCAGAACTTCTGGTTTCTCCACTAACAAACTTCTGTCTTGCAGCGCAGGGAAATCAGAACTTCTGGTTTCCCCACTAACAAGGTTCTGTTTTGCAGGTGCCAGAGTCAGAAGTTCTGACTCATCCAGTTTCACTAACAGGTTGCTCATCTGGCAGCGGATCTGAGTCAGAACTTCTGATGCCCTCCCAGCAGCGCGCGGGCTCCCTCTCTCTCTCTATATCTTGTTTTTTGCTATTTTATTTTTTGTCTATTTTTCTCGTTGAACCCCCCATGTACAAATGTGTATCCCCTTCCCCTAATTGTTGTAATAGCGTAGGATTTTATATTTCCACTTCTTATTGCTAGTAATTAGGACGTGTATGGCAAGATAAAATCAATGAAATAGAAAAACCTAATTCAAAGAAAAAACTCTTGTATGCAATAAAATACACTTGCACACTAACACCCCTAGGGTTACATCCACTTGTTGCCTTTCAAAAATTGGGCCATATTGCATGTTAGGTCTCTTTGGGCAAAACAAACAATTCAAATGATCATAGTCCCTCGATGACGCTTTCGAAAGTTGCCTAAAAATGATCAAGTCCCTTAAAGAAAAATTGCCCAAAGATACTTGGCACCATTGCAATTATGGTCTAAACGACGACCCGCGCCCGTCCCTTTCACATCCTAACACAAGATTGTCCACCAAATGCAATGGTGGAACAAAATTGTTAAAAGGGTTAAAAACATAGGAGAAATCTTTGAGAAATTTAGGAGTAGATAACCTCTTAGTTACTTGCCAACTTGCAAAACAAAAACACTTGCCTATTTTTTTTTAAAACCATACATCACAAACACTTTCTAAACAACTTTCAAAAACATGGAAAACTTTTCAAAAGACATACACCTTTGTATACATCCCAACATGGATCATTACAAAGGTTGCCACCACATTGGCCTCTTTTCAAAACATTTTTCAAAACCCACACACAAAGCATCATTTCAAACAATTGAAAACCAAGGCAAGTTGATCTAAGCAAGTACCTAAGAGCCCATGGATAACCATGGATATAAAGGGTGCTAATACCTTCCCTTTCTATAATCTACTCCCCGAACCCAAGAAAAATCTCAAAGGTTTTTTGCTGTGCTTTTTAAACCTTTCCTTAGGATAAAATAAAAAGTCGGTGGCGACTCTTGCTCAACCGAAACATTTGCGAAACGAACGCAAAACCATAGTCAGTTCTCCCACCGTATCACACCTAGAAACATCATTGTTCGAGCCTTTGACGGATCAAAGAGGATGGTTCATGGAGAGGTAGACATTCCTATTCGTGTGGGTTCTCAAGTTTTCGACTCAACTTTCTATGTGATGGATATTCGTCCATCTTATTCCTGTTTACTGGGTCGACCTTGGATTCACAAAGCTAGGGCAGTGACCTCTACCCTACACCTGAAGCTCAAGTACCCTGTCAGAGGGAAGATTGTCACTGTGCAGGGGGAGGAAGAATATATGGTTAGTCACTTGAATTCCTTCCGGTATATCGAGATGGACGGGGAGTTTATCGAAACCCCCTTTCAGCATTTTGAAGAGGTACCTCCAACATTGGCAGCAGCAGAAACAATGGTTGAAGAGGACTTTCCTTTGAAGATGGCTTCCTTGAAGGACGCCCGGGCTGTAATCGAGAAAGGTGAATGTGCTAACTGGGGCAGGCTCCCTGATTTGACTCCTAAAACTGACAAGTTTGGACTGGGTTTTACTGCAGAGGCTCAGAGGGCTGTGCGCAAAGCTAGGATCGGAAGACCTCCTGTGCTCATCACCAATCCAGGAGTGAATGCTATTGGGGACGAAGACGAAGTAGGATAATCAGAGTTCGATAGCTGGATCTACCCGACGACTGACGATGGATTGAACAATTGGACCGCCAAAGATCATACTCCTGTTAATTTTGTTACGCAGTAATGAATTCCTTTGTTTTTGTTATTTGTAATAAACAATGAATTGAAACTTTATGGCCCGGTGTCTTACCCGGGGCACCATTGGCTTCATTTGTGAGGGCTTATAACTGTCATTTACATATATCATGAATAAAGACCTTGGACGTTTTTTCGCATTTAAAATCTTGTGCTCCCTTTCTTTCTTTCCTTCTTTATATATTGCAAAACAACTGTATTTACACACACTCACTCATGCAGGTTTCAATCCACTCTGGATCTCACTGGTAACGACTCTGCTACCGCCAGTTATGACTTCGAAAATCCGATCAACTTAGCCGAAGACGAAGGTGAAGATGATTGCGAAGTGCCTGGTGAGCTTGCAAGACTGTTACTCCAGGAAGAGAGGGCAATTCAACCACATGAAGAGCCAGTGGAAACAATAAATCTGGGTACTGAGACAGATAGAAAGGAGGTTAAGATTGGTGCCAATCTGGAGCTCAGCATAAAACAACGGTTGATTTAGATGTTACATGATTATGTGGAAATCTTCGCCTGGTCCTACGAAGACATGCCTGGGTTGGATACCGACATTGTGGTCCATCATTTGCCTACCAAGGAAGACTGCCCTCCGGTTAAGCAAAAGGTCCGCCGTATGCGTCCAGAGATGTCTGAGAAGATCAAAGCTGAGGTTATGAAACAGTTTGATGTCGGGTTTCTTGCAGTGACTTCTTATCCTCAGTGGGTTGCTAATGTGGTGTCGGTACCGAAGAAGGATGGTAAGGTCAAAATGTGTGTTGATTACAGGGATCTGAACAGGGCCAGCCCCAAGGATGACTTCCCCTGCCTCACATTGACGTTCTGGTTGACAATACCGCTCAACACAAGGTGTTCTCCTTCATGGACAGTTTTTCAGGTTATAATCAGATTAAAATGGCTCCTGAAGACATGGAGAAGACTACCTTTGTTACTCAGTGGGGCACCTTCTGCTATAAGGTCATGCCATTCGGGTTGAAAAATGCTGGGGCAACCTACCAACGTGCCATGGTTGCTTTATTTCATGACATGATCCATCATGAGATTGAGGTATATGTCGACGACATGATTGCAAGGTCCCAAACTGAGGAGGAACACCTTGACCATCTACAGAAGCTATTTGACCGTCTGAAACTGTACAAGCTGAGGTTGAACCCGAACAAGTGCACCTTCGGGGTTAGATCTGGAAAGTTGCTAGGCTTCGTTGTAAGTGATAAGGGTATTCAAGTGGACCCTGCCAAGGTTAAAGCCATTCAAGAGATGCCAGTTCCTAAGACAGAGAAAGAGGTCAGAGGATTTTTAGAACGCCTGAATTACATTGCTCGGTTCATCTCACACCTAACTGCTACTTGTGAACCAATCTTCAAGCTGCTGAAGAAAGATCAGGTAGTATGTTGGAACGATGAATGTCAGACCGCTTTTGATAGAATTAAAGAGTATCTCCAAGAACCACCCATCCTTATGCCACCGGTTGAAGGGAGACCTTTAATACTATACCTGACAGTACTTGACAACTCAATGGGGTGTGTGTTGGGGCAGCATGACGAGTCTGGCCGAAAAGAGCATGCCATTTATTACCTTAGCAAAAAGTTTACCGACTGTGAGACCCGATACTCACTGCTCGAGAAAACTTGCTGCGCTTTGGTATGGGCTGCTCGCCGGCTGAGACAGTATATGCTGACTCACACTACCTTGTTGATCTCAAATATGGATCTGATAAAGTACATATTTGAAAAACCTGCTCTGTCTGGGAAAATAGCAAGATGGAAAATGATCTTGACAGAATACGACATCCAGTACACGACTCAGAAAGCTATCAAAGGAAGTGTATTGGCAGACCACTTGGCATACTAGGTGTGATCGGTGGATCTGGAACTGACTGTTTAACGCTGGTTCGCGAAATGTCGCGGAAGCAAGAGTCGCCACCGTCTTTTATTTTCTCCAAATGGAAAGGACAAAAGCACAGAAAAATTCCTTAAAGAGATTGCTCTCGGTTCGGGAGGTAGATTATAGAAAGGGAAGGTGTTAGCACCCTTTCTATCCATGGTTATCCATGGGCTCTTAGATACTTGCTCATTATGTTTTCAAAAATGTTTGTTCGCTTTTCAACTGTGGGTTTAAAAAAGTTTCTTTGAAAATTCCAGTTCGACTCTTGTATCAGTCCTCAAGAGTGTTTGAAAAATTGCTTTCGAAAGCTTTTTGAAAATGTGTTGGTGTGAAAAGTATTTTGTTTTGTTTTGAATTTTAGAGCAAGTATCTACGAGTTCTCTACCTACCCTAAGGAATTCGTCTGTGTAAATGTCCTTTAAAGTAGTGCCATCCCACCATTGAGAGGTAGGTAGCACCACCGTTGGAGGTGTTCGGGTCAATTCGAGTTTGTAGGGACATAGTGATCACCAGAGCAATGGGAAGACACCTTAGAATATAACTAAAAATAACACACAATTCACACACCACTCCTAGGGTACGCCTCACTGTTGCCTTGCCCCTCGAAACGTAGTCGTCGAGTATAGGACGTTTTAGTGAGTCCTTATGTCCATTGATCTAGTTGCCTCGAACAAGTTACCTCGGAACGGTTGCCTCAGAATAGTCGCCTCGAAACGGTTGCCTCGGAATAAAAAGATCAATGGCATAAGGGTAGCTTCTAAGGTGTCTTACTGTTGCTCGGTGACCACACTGTCCCTAACCCTCGAATTGACCCGAACACCTCCAACGGTGGTGCTACCTAACTTTCAATGATGGGATGACACTACTTTAAGGACATTTACACAGCCTAATTTCTTAGGGTAGGTAGATGACTCGTAGATACTTGCTCTAATTCAAAACAAATCAAAAACTTCTTTTTACACCGACACTTTTCAAAAAGCTTTCAAAAACAATTTTTCAAACACTCTTGAGGACTGATACAAGAGTCGATCTGAAACTTTAAACGAAACTTTTTCAAACCCACTCACACTTGAAAAGCAAACAAACATTTTGAAAACACAAATGAGCAAGTATCTAAGAGCCCATGGATAACCATGGATAGAAAGGGTGCTAACACCTTCCCTTTCTATAAATCTACCTCCCGAACCGAGAAACAATCTCATAAGGAATTTTTCTGTGCTTTTGTCCTTTCCATATTGGAGAAAATAAAAGACGGTGGCGACTCTTGCTTCCGCGACATTTCGCGAACCAGCGTTAAACAGTCAATTCTCATTCCCACTGATCACAGAACTGGCGACTCTGCTGGGGAATACCGTTGAAGTGAGGTGTACCTTAGGATAGTTCATAACTGTGTTTTCAATTGCTTTGACTTGTTTGCTTTATTATTGTGGGACTGTCTTGGGAGTTCTATAGATCCTAACCCGGATCTGGGGATACCTTCTTAGAAAGTAGCAACAAGGCTGTGAGGGAACTGTGCGGGGTATACCGACATGGTTGAAACAGTCTGCTACATTGATGTGGCACTTTGGTGTGTACCGGTAACCCTTGAGTTCAGTCAAGGAGAGTACGGGGCCTCTGCATGGTGTCGTGAAGCATCAACTGACCTTAGGGACCTTAATTGAACTATCTTGGCCTTTTTAGGGTAGTGAGATAACTGACTTTGGTGCAGTCCAAGGTTGGTTGATACTCGATACTACACTCAATTGAGGGTTGCTTTCCTGGAATATTTTGGTCGCCAGTTCAGTAGCTAAATCGAAACGATGAACAATGAAAGCAATCCAGTGATATTGGGACCCTTAGAACCAGGTTTCTTCTGATAGGACATGTTGAGCCCACCAACTTCAAGAGGGTAATACCCAGACCCCATGCTGGCCTAAACTCTAAGGGTTGTGGTGTGACTTGTGTGCCTTATCATGTTTGCCCTTATGAATATTTGTGGTGTGTTTTAATCATAGCATCATAACATCACACAACATCATATGCATTGACTAACCATTTCAGGGGTTCGAATCTTCATCTTTGTTCTTGTTTTGTAGGACATGGAAATTGTTCGCAGAAAGACAATTCAGATCAGCCTTGTAAGGATCCCTCCTCAACTTAAGGAACTTATATCCAGAATTCCCGAGAGCTCTTCATTCAGTGAAAGACATGGAAGACTCATCAGCTTGGTCAACACCAACATTGAGGAGGATATGATAAAGGTCCTGTTCCAGTTCTTTGACCCTCTGCACCACTGTTTCACTTTCCTGGATTACCAACTGGTACCTACATTGGAAGAGTTCTCCCGGCTCTTGAAGATCCCCATCCTTGATCAACTACCCTACAACGGTACGGAAAAGGAACCCAAGCTTGAAGAAATTGCTAAAGCCTTACACCTACAACCATCTGACCTCAAGGGACATTGGGAAGTTAGAAGTGGTATCAAAGGGTTCTTAGCCAGGTTTCTGTTTGAGAAGGCCCAAGAATGTTGGAACTCCCTTGACCTACAAGCTTTTGAAGAAGTTGTGGCCCTCCTTGTCTATGGTTTGGTGTTGTTCCCTAATCCAGATCAGCTTATAGATATCAGTGCTGTCCAAATCTTCATGTCCAGGAACCCTATACCTACATTGCTTGGGGATATCCTTCACTCATGTTACACTCGAACCATGATAAAAAGAGGTGTTCTTATGTGTTGTACTCCTCTCCTGGGAAGGTGGTTTATTTCGCACCTTCCACAATCAGTTTTGAAGAACGAGCGAGGTTTGAGATGGTCACAGCGATTGATGACTCTTACACATGCTGATATACATTGGTGCTCTCGGTCCAGAGAGGAGGTCACTATCATTGATTGTTGCGGGGAGTACCCTAATGTTCCTTTACTTGGAATCAGAGGAGGTATTACTTATAACCCGTGCCTGGCTTGGAGACAGTTTGGTTATGCTCGGAGGGACGGCCCTCATGACATGTTAATTCCTGACATAGTTTTTGACTTCGACAACGATGCACAAGGACTTCGCCAGAGATTTATTAGAGCTTGGAGGATGCCAAGTAGGATAGACAGCAAGACCCTGGGGCACAGGAATTCCATCCCATTGGAACCTTATCTCAAGTGGGTACGAGCCCGCTCCCAGAAGTTAGTGATGCGATATCCTCATGTTCTCCCTGTGATCAAAGAGCCAGTCTTGGAAGGAGAGGTGTCCTACACTATTCAACATCCTGACATGCCCACAACCTGGGAAGAGATGCAGAAGAGCTGGATCCAGCTTAAGGAAGAATGGAATTCTCTTGAGACCAGTCTACATGCTAGTGAAAAGAAGGTCTTGGAGCTCACCCGCCTACTGCACGAGGAGAGGAATCTCAACACTTACATAGCTCCAAAGAAGATGCGTAGTGTCTTCTGGGATTGATTTGCTTTTGTAATATTTTGCCCATGAGGCTTTGATGTACCAAACAATTATTTCCTTAATGATAACGTGTGTTCCTTTTTGTCTATAACAAATTTGAATTTTCGAACCCTTGAATGCATTGCATAAACACATATCATTCATCATGTGCATAGTAGGTACTCTTCTTTTCAGGTTGCTTACCGTTCTTCGCTTTTTATTTCAGCATCATGAACCCTGAATCATCTACCGATCTGTCTATCAAGGCCCTTCAGGCGCAGAACGCACAATTTCAGGAGCTGATCATGGGTTTGGCTCAAGGCCAAGAAGAGCTGAAGGCTTTGCTCCTGAAGAAGGAGAAGAAGAAGAAGAGAACTGTTCTATTCAATTCGGGCCGGAGGTTTGGTAACACTCTGCATAATAAGGAAGCTGGTTCTTCTGTAGGCAAAGACAGTCCCCAGGGGGGAAGGGCTCCAAGTCCGGTGGTCTCTGACAATGAGACTGATTTTAATGAGGAACAGTATCCTCTAGCTGAAGACCGGTACAAGCAGTTGGAAGACCGTCTGAACGCCATGGAGATCCAACAGGTGCCTGGTTTGGATTTCGGAGACTTGGGTTTATCTTCTGGTGTGATCATCCCTCACAAGTTTAAAGCACCATCCTTCACCAAGTATGACGGGGCGTCTTGCCCTAAGCTACACCTCAGATCCTATGTGCGGAAGATTCAGTCGTATACAGTGGACAAGAACTTGTGGATCCACTTCTTCCAGGAGAGTCTTTCAGGGACTCATCTCGAATGGTTCTATCAGCTGGATGGAACCAAAGTTCGTAACTGGGAGGAGTTGGCTACTGCTTTTTACAAGCAGTATCAATATAATGCCGACCTTGCTCCTACACGTACCCAACTCCAGGGTATGTCGCTAGGATCATGCGAAGGTTTTAAAGAGTATGCGCAGAAGTGGAGGGACCTGGCTGGCAGGGTGCAGCCTCCGTTAACCGACCGTGAGCTTGTGGATATGTTCTTGGGGACCCTCTCTGGGCCATTTTTCAATCATCTTATTGGCAATTCATCTGCAGGATTCACTGACCTCATTCTGACTGGGGAAAGGATTGAGGCTGGTATAAAGTCAGGAAAGATTCAGAAGAGTGCATCTTCAAGTGCTGAGAAGAAACCTTTTAAAAAGGAGGCCAGTGCTGTGTATGGGCCTAGAAGGCAAGATAAACCAGAGCGCTGCCAATCTGTCAAAGCGATAGTGATTGCAAAGCTTGCTGCCGCTCCTCGGCAAACTAATCAACCAAGGGCTGAAAGACCCAGAAGAGAATTTACCCAGCATAGTTCCACGGAATAGATTTATTTGAAGAATATGGGATGAGTCCAGGTGTGGTGATAATTAAAGGAGCAACTTTCGGATTGATGGTAATCCTTAAAGGACCTTTGGAGGTAATCTTGACAGGAGTACCAGATATTACAAACAAATCTTGACATAAATTCTCAACAGACGAAACCTTCTCGATCAGAATTATATGATTATCCATCAAGCGTTGAACACCTTCCTTTAGTAACTTGTAGCCATTGGGTTGGACTGCACAACAATAACATTTTTTAACATAGCCTGGAAATAAACTGGCATGTAACAAATTCTTCTTGATTATTGAGAAAGGAGTAACTAAATCACTTACAGTGGCAACATATAGAACATTGTCAATAGCACTTATGCCTTTGTCATGCTTCGACATAGGTGCAATAATCATGTTTGGAGTCTCCGGAGGACCACTCGAGTTGTGTACTAGACAAGCTTTCCTGAAAGAAGTGAACCCATAACTTCCTGTCAGCAGTATGGGGTTGGATCTTCGGCACATAAGATCTCAGATGAAGTTTCGAAAAAGAGACACCATCATATTTAGCAAATATGGGGACCTTGAACTTGTGAGGGATGACCACCCTCGAGATCAGACCTAGCTCTCCAAAATCTAGTCCAGGCACTTTCTGGATTTCCATAGCCTTGAGATGATCTTCCAACTGCTTATACTTATCATCCGTATGAGGGTATTATTCATCAGAATAGTCTTTATCTTCAGGAATTTTCTCAGAACCCTGGTGTAATACGGTGGGAGAACTGACTTTTGGTTTTGCGTTTTATCGCAAATGTTGTGGATAACAAGAGTAGCCACCAACTTTTCTTTTATCCAATAAAGGAAAGGGTGAAAAGAACATGAAAGACCTTTTGAGAATTTTCTAAGTAAGGGGGGTAGGTTATAAAAAAGGGAAGGTGTTAGCACCCTTTTCATCCATAGTTTTCTACGGGTTCTTAATCGCTAGCTCACTTTTTTGGAAATACTTTGTGCTTGTGTATGTTTAAAAGTATTTTGAAAATGCCTAAGTGCGGAAATTTTGTAATGATTCTCGTATCGTTTGAGAATGTATACAAAATGTTTGTTTTGGAAATATTTTGAAAGAAAGTGTTATTTTATGGAAAGATGTTTTGTTTTTGAAAAGTTTGTGAGCAAGCGACTACGAGCGTTATACCTACTCAAAGAAGTCTTTGTTCTTTTCCTCTTCCTTTAGATGGTGCTACCATACCATTAGGTAGTAGGAAGCCCTATCGTTGGATGTGAGGGGCAGGCGCGGGTCATTGTACAGTCATAGAAGGCAACTTGTAGGATGATTTAGCAATTTTTGTAAGGGACTAAGATCATTTACCGAAGGCAGCATCGAAGGGTCATCGAGGGACTATGATCTTTTAACCGAGGGTCTTTGCTAAAGCATCCCACATTCGAGGGACATGGTTGTTTAAATCCGAGCCAACAAGTAAGGGTAACCCTAGAGGTGCCCGCGTGCGAAGTGTATTATGTTTCAGTTATTAGTCTTGAGATTCGGTTATCTAACGTTGGTTTTTTATGTCTTGCCATGCACGCCTAATTAATCTAGCAGTTAAATATATACAAGTGTGGAAAGTAAAATATGGGAAATTGAATCTACGCTATTACAATGTTTCAGGGATGGGGAGTACAAACCATAAACTGCGGAGGAAAGCAATAAATCCTATTTATCTATTACAAACTTTTGACAGTTACAATATTGAAAAATAATGTGAAAAAGTAAATGAGAGCGCGGAGATGGAAAAGGGAAAGATGTCAACCCTAAAAAATTTCTAAGTGTTTTAAGAAAAATATTTCTGTGGTTTTTTTGTTTAAAAAGATATTTAAAATGTAAAATAAAAATAAAATCTAATTCTAATTAATTTATTAGTTAATTAATAAATGAAACCAAAATATGATTAAGTTAATTAATTTTTATTTGTCAAAAAAATAAGTTAATTAACAAAAAAAAACTAAATCTAATTTCTTTATGATTTTATGATTTTATGAATTTTGTTGATTAAAATAAAATTGATTAAAAAAATAAAATATTAATTAAAACAAAATAAAGAAAATTCAAATGGGTCTGCAAACAAGTAGAATAGGGGTGAGAAAGAAGCAAAATATAGGCCCAAACTGGACAAATCCCAGGTCTGCACTGGATCCAGTGAGGGTGGCTTTCAGAAGGTGCATCATGGGGTGTGTGTTTGGTGCGCTGGATCTGTCTTTGATGAGGTCTGATTGTCAAAGACTGGAGATGTATGGTGCACGTGTTGGGCTTGTTCATACTAAATCTACAAGGAAATTATTAGAAAATAAAATGCCAGAGGCAAGGATCGAACCCCTGCCCTGACACACCAAAGTCTTACTCACACACACGCTTGACACTGGGTGGTTATTTCATCCTTTTATAAAACAAATTCAGTTAAATATAAATGGTGCCATGGCCATCTTCTTCTTCTTTATGGTGCATTTCCATGGCCAAGCTCGTATTTCCTCTATCCTCCATCAATTTGAAAAATGTAAAATACCAAATTGCTCAGAATTTCACCACGATTTCAACCATGTAACTTATTAAAGCTATCACTCAAAGATGAAAACGAATTTCTAGAAAGTACCAATTAAAACCCTAACTGAATAATTCAATCAATCTTTGAACATGGTTTATTTGAAGCAAAATTAAGGATTCAGATAGCTTTAGCAAGATGATATCTACATTTCTAATCACAAAATTGATGCTAAAGATGCTTATATGAGATTATTCAGTTTCGAAAACCTTACCTCTTGAAGCAAAATCCCAAAACTCGTATGAGTGCTCCCAGGTGCAAGATGATGATCCAAATAGCTTTATTGGACTTCACTGAATGTGTTCCAAACCCTAGCTTGCTTGAAACTCGCTGAAGTGTCCTCCCTACCTCGATCTGCAGAATACAAGTTTGAGAATGAAGGATGATGATGGAGGTGTTCCAGAAGTTGTTTGAGTGCTTGTACAACTTCTATATGATTTACAAATGATGTTTTAATGATAAAAAGGGAAACACACGAGTGGATTGAGAGTTGGCTTCTTAAGGCTCAAGATATGCACTAATGGAGTTTTCTTGGTGATTCTGAGTTTTGAGTGTTTTTGTAAGGGTTTGAGGGCTTTACTTGATGAATCATGATCAACCCTTGATTAAATGATGAATATCTCATCAAAATGTCGATATTGACAAAAAATCTTGAAGTTTGACTGTATGTTGACCATAATTGACTTTTTACCCAATACAATTGACTTTCAATCTTCTGAGCTATTGACTGAGTAAACATGTGATGCATTACTTGAAACTTGACATAAGCATTATTGAGGACCTCTGATGAATGATGAAAGTCATTTGAGACCCTTGCAACCCAATCTTCTTTGAGAAGCACCAAACCCTAGTTGAAGACCCTTGCTTAGGAGGAGGTTTGACTAGTCAACTCTTGAGTAGCTTTGAGTATTTGAAACTTTTGTGGGCATGTTTTGAAGAAAATGGGAGGGAAAATTTTGCGGTACAATAACTGCCCCTGTTAAATATTCTTAAACCCGAAGAGTTAGATTGGCATGTCCTCCATTCGTGACTTGAAGGTAAAAGATGATTGAACACTTAAGTGCCCAGAAATTTGCACTCGTATGTGCACGAAGTGACACTGTTGTTTAATTATACTGGGAATGAGATTAAAGATGCCATTTGGAGAGGTAACAGTGAGTCATCGGAGATGGTCTTATAGATGCCACCCAAAGTAACTGTTGATAGAAATTACACTAAGTCTACACTCGACTTCAACTGGAAGAAGTATCAAAATAAATCTACGCTTGATGTAATATGAGCCAGAAAATGTCTACTGGAAGAAGTATCAGAATAAATCTAACACTTGATTTAATATGAGCCAGAAGATGTCTACATCCTTCTTTAACTGGGAGAAGTATCAGAATAAATCTATGATCGATTTAATCTGAGCCAGAAAATGTCTACTGGAAGCAGTATCAGAATAAATCTATAGTTGATTTAATTTGAGCCAGAAAATGTCTATTGGAAGAAGTATCAGAATAAATTTATGGTTTATTTAATCTGAGCCAGAAAATATCTACTGGAAGAAGTATCAGAATAAATCTACGGTTGATTTAATCTGAGCTAAAAGATGTCTGCGACTGTCTTTAACTGGAAGAAGTATCAGAATAAATCTACACTCAATTTAATCTGATCCAGAAGAGGTCTTTTGTCTTTAACTAGAAGAAGTATCAGAATAAATCTATGGTTGATTTAATCTGAGCCAGAAAAGGTTTACTGGGAGAAGTATCAGAATAAATCTATGGTTGATTTAATCTGATCCAGAAGATGTCTCTTTGAGAATGATCCTTTGAGGAAATTACTGGAATAGCCCTTTGTCAGATGTAGCCTTGGAGAAGACTGTCGGATCATATATGTAGTTGATGATGTTTGTCTGTTGATTGATATTTCCTGAAAAGGTAAAGAGTTAGCTGTATGAAATGTATTGTATAATGATGTTCTCAAAATAAATGAGACCGTGCTATATGCGTTTCGTATGCATATGCTATGACGTTTGTAAGTGATGTATGAATGTGAAATGTTGTTGAAGTGTATCAATATTTCCGTATGAAATCTTGCTGGGGAAAATGAATCCATGACTGGTGCTAGGGATGAAGAACATGTGTAATATTCAACCTTGTCTAGAATGCTTTCGCTGGGGATTATTGCTTGCGGTTTGAGGAAATTCCGCTGGGGAATGTTGACTTCTGTTTTGGGAGAAGAGTTTAGGAACATTAGTCATTCATCACTCTACTGGGGAGTTTAATTCTTATATACCCTGACCGGGGATAAAAGAGATGGATAACCTTCCGACTCATCTAGGAAGGATAAAGTTGACTGATATCTTGTCCAGGTTCTAGGTTCCGTAGCAACTCTCTAGGGATAGTGGCAACTTCATTGAGGAGAGGAATTTTGCTGGTGATTTGTAGCCATCTGAGGAATAGACTTAAGCTGGGGGGACTGTAATCTGTAGGGAAATAAACCCTGTTTGGGAAATAAACCTTGTTGGGGAAATAAACCCTGTTGATAGAGAAATACTTTGCTGAGGGAACACCCTTGCTGAGGAAATGAACTCTGCTAGAGAGCAGAAATCTGCAGGGGTTTTTACAATTTTGGAGGAATAAACTAGACTGGGGAAGAGAACTTCCATGAACTGTACTGATTGGAACTCCGTAGGTGGGTGATATTGCCGGGAGAAATATCATATTCTTTTATCCGCTGGGGCGATCTACTGGGGAAACTGCGGGAAATGTATCTTCATTGAAGATGAATTTGCGAAGATTACTCTGTGGGGATAATCTCATGGAAGTGGCTCTGTGGGGATTTATGGATGGCTTGAACGTCATCCCAACTCCTAGAGTCTTAAGCAAACGCTTATTCCTGTTCTTATGCATATATTTATTAACAGTTAATCGTGTTCATATGCACATGTTCATTCAATTTTAGTCATTGAACGTTTTTTGTGAAAAAAAAAAAAGAAAAACAAAAAGTTTTAATTTTAGGGTGTATTTTTATTGATAGTTTTCCCATAAACATGCGATTTTGTACAAAGAGACATAAATCCTAGTAAGAGGAAATTATCATGAAATGAAAAGAGTACAAAGTGAAAACAAAACATATAGCTATGTGGAAATGATCTCGTTGGGTTCTGTTGTACCCTAAAATTTTCCCTCCCATTTTTCTTCAAGAAATTCTTTCAAGGCTCTTCAAATATTTAAGAATCTCAAGGGATGACTAGTCAAGATGCACCTCATAAACCAAAGGCCTACAACTAGGGTTTGGAGTTTCTCAAGGAAATTTGGTTTGAAAAGGTCCCAAGTGGCTTCCATGGTTCTTCACAGGTCCTTGTTGTACCTCAAAATTTGCCCTCTCATTTTTTCAAGATTTCTCTCAAAAGATGTCCATTGGTTCAAGAAGGGACAAGGATGGATCAGCTCAAGACACCTCCTCAAGCACTAATGACTCAAAATTAGAGTTTGAATTTGGACAAGTACAATTGGACTTTTAAGGCCCCATATGAATTTCATGGATAATTTTGGACTCTCAAGATTTCTCATGACAAGTTTCAAGCCTTGGATCATAAAATTGCCTAGTCAATTGATCAGATGACCTAAAATCAACTGTGCTGATGAAAAAGTCAATTGTAGCACCAAAAGTCAAACTTTGACTTTTTGATCCAAAAATCAAGTTTCAAAAATAATATTTCATCAAGACATGTCAAAATATGAAGAGTGTTCATAAAGAAATCAAAAAGTCAAAATTATCTTTGAAAAGTCAAAATTCTAAGACTTAGAAATTTTTCTCTGTTAGAAAGTCAACTTTTTTCATGACTTTGTGCTAAATTTTCACTATGATGCAAGATGATTCAAGGAAAACTTCCAAAATGAAAGTTGTAGATATAAGTGAGATCTAAAACATTATAGCGCAAGACTTTTTCTGGAAATGCTTGGATTTTGAGTTATAAATTCATGAAGTCATGGCATTTTTGAATAAACACTTAGAGAAATTTTCAGCAGTTTTAGTCAGGATTTTATCCCAACTTCTTGGCACTTTTTTACATAGTTTCAAGATGATTTTGTTAAAATGGCCAACATGAAAGTTGTAGAGGATGTTTCAAGATTTCCAAAACATCCAAGAGAGTGAAGTTATCATACTTGAGCTAGGAGATTTAAGGGCCTGAAGTTGGGCATCCATTCTTGAATTGCAAGTCATTTTGTTGAAGAACAAATAATCCAATTTGCGTGATATGCTGCATAATATTACTTTGCAGGCCTTATGACTTGCAAATCTATCCATAATCATATGTTTACAAAATTATTAAACCATTATCCAAGTGATTCAAGTATTGTCCATTGCATCATTCCATTTATGGCACAAAGGCACCATTGTCATTCATATAAAGCATGCTTTATACAAAGTCATCTCTCCTTGAGCCTCCCAATAATTTTTTATGCACACACAATGTAAAAGCAAGAAGTAACATGCCTAGAAGCTCCTAGCAACATCAGACGATGCTTGTACCATGCATTGGAACACCAATTTTCATGATAACTTGGTTGTTTTATCTCAACCAAACCAGAATTCTCTCAAACCTTCTCTATAAATAGAGAGGCCAAGTGCAAGAGAAAGAGGACAGAAAAATAGAGGGAAAAATCCAGAAGTTTTGTTGTGTAGACAAGCCCTCAAAATCCCAGACTCTCAAAAAACCATAACTATCCACAAAGCTTCCATTCTTGAGCTTTGAAATCCAAATCCTTGAATCCTTCATACCTTACAAGTTCTATCTAAACAAACCATATAAATACCTTACATACCTCTTATAGAGGTTGTTCAAACTCAAACATAACTTCTGTAACATATCTATTTCTCCAAGCTCAATAATACTCAAGGCAGCAACTCAAGCTCAAAAACACAAAATCCAGCATTAAGGTAAGTCTCCTTGACTTTAAACCCTTCATTTCAAGCATCATTAGTTGATTCATCTTTGAATATAAATGTAATAATCATTCCCCTTGAAGCTAAACTTAATTTTGCCTTCCATTCTTGTCATTTATGTGTTGAGAACTAACCCTTGCGTGCAGCAAAACAATGTTTAAGTGAAAAAATCACAGTATGAGTCGACACATACTTGTACGAGTCGACACATCTTATATGGAAAAATAGGCTATGAGTTGACACAAAGCATCATGAGTCGACACATACTGCTATAACAGGGACAAAACAAAAAGAAAAAAAGGCTCATGAGTCGACACAAAACACGTATGAGTCGACACATGTAGGGAATAAGTTGATGCATACCCTTATGCATCGACTCATACTGAGTTCATTTGGACTTACAGGAGCAGGGAAAGTTTATGTGTCGATGCAAAAGAGAATGCGTTGACACATAATGTTTAAAAATGTAATTTTATTCTTTTTTACACTATTTTTACATGTTTCACATGCTTTCTTCATGGCTATTCAATATGGTTGTAATATTTTAGTTCCTATTTCATCCCCATTTGTAAATTGTACCCCCATCCACTAAACGATGTAATAGCGTAGGATTTTATTTTTCGCAATTTACCGCTTTCAAACATAAATGCTAGTAACTAGGGTGTGTATGGAAAGATAAAATCAATCTTAGATAACCCTAATCCAAGACAAAACAATGCATGAAAAATAAACACTTGCACACTTGCACCTCTAGGGTTAACTCCACTTGTTGCCTTAAAAATAGTCATGATATGCATGTGAGAAATCTTAGCAAAAACAAACAAAATACAAGATCAAAGTCCCTCGATGACGCTTTGAATGTTGCCTTACAAATGATCTTGGTCCCTTAAGAGAAATGCTAAGATATATCATAACATTGCTATCTATGACTATACGATGACCCATGCCCGTCCCTTCACATCCAAAGATAAGGCTTCTTACCAATCAATTGTAAGATAACAATATCAAAGGAAGAGAGAAATGAATAAAATACTTTTGAGTAGGTAGAACGTTTTTAGTTGCTTGCTCACAATCCATCTTCAAAAACAAACATCCTTTCAAACACACCAAACACTTTCAAAAACATGAAATATTTTCAAAAGTCCAACACTTTGTATGCGTTCTTATAGAGACGAGAATCATTACAAAGTTTGCCTAAACGAAGACGCTTTTCAAAAATACATTCAAAATCCACCACAAACACATTTCAAACAAAGCAATTTGGAAAGTGATCTAGCAAGCAACTAAGAGCCCATAGATAACTATGGATGAAAAGGGTGCTAACACCTTTCCTTTTCATAACCTACCCCTTGAACTCAAGAAAATATCTCAAAGGTCTTTCCTGTTCTTTTCACCCTTTCCTTATTGGATAAAAGAAAAGTCAGTGGCGACTCTTGCTATCCGCAACAATTGCCATCAAATGAAAAACACCAAGTCAGTTCTCCAACCGTATTACAAAACTGGAGACTCTGCTGGGGAGTAGTAAAAGTGGGGTTACCTTAAAGCTAGATCACTTTTATAAATGATTTCCTTGTATGACTTGTTTGCTTTACATTTCGGGTCCTTGTTTGGGTTTTATATTGATCCTCTACCCGGATCAGGGAACATCATTAGGTAAGTAGCATTAGATTGTGGAAACTGTATGGCATCAACCAATATGGTTGATGCAATGGCTACGCTAGTGTGACGCATTTATTGGTACCGGTATCCATTGTGTTGAATCAAGGAGAATACGGGGCTGCTGAGCGCTGTCATGAAGCACTAACTGACCTTAGAACCTTTAATTGAGCAACTTGGCCATTAGGAAGTAGTGAGATAGCCGGTTTCAATGGAAAGATGAAAATTGGTTGATACTCGATACTACGCTCATTGAGATCGGACTTTTGGGATATTTTGGCCGCAAGAAAAGATTTATTGTGCTAAAACAATGCCCAATGAAGAAAGATCAATGATTTTGAGATTCCCTAGAACTCAGTTACTTTCTAGGACAGGTTGAACCAACTAAACTTCAATAGGGTACTTACCTATGAACTCCATGCAAGCCTAAACCTAAGTGTGATACGGTGGCAGAACCGATTGTTAATACTGGTTTGTGTTTTTGTTCGCAAATGTCGCGGTAAGCTAGAGTCACCACCGACTTTTATTTTTTCCAATAAGGAAAGAGTGAAAATAACATAAAAGACCTTTTTTTTCGATATTTACGGGGGGTAGATTATGGAAAGGGAAGGTGTTAGCACCCTTTCCATCCATGGTTTTCCATGGGCTCTTAGCTACTTGCTCATTTTTAAAATTGCTTTCGTGTTTGTGTGGTTTGAAAAGCTTTGAAAATTTCCTTAGTGCGGCGATTCACTTTATGGTAACTCTTGTATCAGTCCTCAAGAGTGTGATAAAGCGTTTTGAAAACTTTTGTTTGAAAAGTATGTTTGAAAGTGTGGTGTGAAAATTTGTTTGAGCAAGTACCTAACAGTTATCTACCTACTCGAAAAAGAGTGTTCTTTTCCTCCTATCCTTTAGACCGTGTTATCCTACTATTAGTGAGTAGGTAACCCTAGCCGTTGGATGTTGAGGGACTATCGAAAGGGATATAACGGTCATTGAAGGCAACATGTAAGGATACCTTTGCATTTTAAAGGGACTATCATCATAAGATCATTTCTCGTGGGCAACTCGAGGGACAGTAAGGGACTATGATCTTTTATGATGATTTTTTTGAATTGCGGGTCTTTGCTAAGATATCCCTACGTTCGAGGGACATGACCATTGTTTCCGAGGCAACCATGTGAGGTATACCCTAAGGGTGCAAGTGTGCAACAATGTTTGTTTTCAGATATTTATCTTGTAATTAAGTGATCTACTGATTAATTGATTAACCATACAAGCCTAGGTTGCTAGCCATTATATACAAGCATAAGATATAAAAGCGAGCAAATAAAAGAGTCCTACGCTATTACAAGGATTTTGGGAAGATACATAAATATTTGACTGAAAATAAAGTGCGGTTACCTTAGAAAAACAAACATCCTTTCAAACACACCAAACACTTTCAAAAACATGAAATATTTTCAAAAGTCCAACACTTTGTATGCATTCTTATAGAGACGAGAATCATTACAAAGTTTGCCTAAACGAAGACGCTTTTCAAAAATACATTCAAAATCCACCACAAACACATTTCAAACAAAGCAATTTCGAAATGATCTAGCAAGCAACTAAGAGCCCATGGATAACTATGGATGAAAAGGGTGCTAACACCTTACCTTTTCATAACCTACCCCTAGAACTCAAGAAAATATTTCAAATGTCTTACCTGTTCTTTTCACCCTTTCCTTATTGGATAAAAGAAAAATCGGTGGTGACTCTTGCTATCCGTAACAATTGCGATCAAACGCAAAACACCAAGTCAGTTCTCCCACCGCATTACAGAACTGGAGACTCTGCTGGGGAGTAGTAAAAGTGGGGTTACCTTAGAGCTAGATCACCTTTTTAAATGCTTTCCTTGTATGACTTGTTTGATTTACATTTCGGGTCCTTGTTTGGGTTTTATATTGATCCTCTACCCGGATCAGGGAACATCATTAGGTAAGTAGCATTAGATTGTGGAAACTATACGACATAGACCGACATGGTTGATGCAATGGCTATGTTAGTGTGACGCATTTGTTGGTACCGGTATCCCTTGTGTTTAATCGAGGAGAATACGGGGCCGCTGAGCGAATGTCATGAAGCACTAACTGACCTTAGAACCTTTAATTGAACAACTTGGCCATTAGGAAGTTGTGAGATAGCCGGTATAATTTAATAAATAAAGAAACCTAATTACTAATTAATTTAAATTAAGAAAAATAATTAAGTTAACCTATTTTTGTATTTTTATTTTATGGAGAAAAGAAATAAAAATTAAATCACATCTTAACCCTAATTTTCCTAATTGATTTTAAATATGTGAACAAAGTTAGAATTAACCCTAAATTAAATTTAAACTAATATTAAATTAAATGGTAAAATAAAAAAAAACTAATTCTAAATTGGTGAGATTGATTTTATGATTTTTTATGAAAAAGAGAAATTAATTTTGTGTTAGAAAAATAATTAAATTAATTAAATAAAAAGAAATAAAATAAATAAAAAGAAAGAAAGATGGGCCTGGTTGTTTCAGTAAAAAAAGGGTGTTGATGGAAAATCTGGGCCCAACAATCCTTGGCCTGTTTGACTTTTTCAATCCCATGCTGCTTGCTTGACTGGGCGTATGGTAGACCCTCAGGGATAAGGCATTGAATCTACCTTGTTGAAGATCCGTTGGCTGGATATTGATGGTGTATGGTAGGATCATTGTATGCACGTGTGCCTGATTACATAAAGAAAAATAATATGCAACAATATGGGGACCTGGGGATCGAACCCAGGCCCTTTAGCATTTTACCCTGCATGATGACCATCCGAGCTGGCTTGCTTAGTTGAACAAATAATGACAAATAAATATTATATAATAAAACGAATGGCTAACTCAAACCACGCACGAAATTCAAAACTGGCCATTCACAGGATGCCACGCTATCATCTCCTTCCTCCCACCGTTGCTAAAAGTTTCTGGACTTTTACCTACAGTCATCTGGGCGTAGGTACAACCCTGTGCATCTCCAAAATCTTATGCAAGCATCATAAATCACAACCAATGGTACCAATCAACTCGTTGCAACCTCACGAGCATCATGGTACCATTATCCATGGCCAATTGTTCCTGTATGAAGAATCCCTAAAATCGAAGCAAAAACCCTAGCCATGGCATCTTGGTATACAGTTAATAAAAACACAATTAAACATAACCATTAGCTTGAAAACATCATAAGGATTAAGAATATGTCATTTATTCATGCTAAAGATGCTAGAAATATTGGATTCGAAATCAAGAAAAGTGAGAAATCGTGCGGTACTTACAGTGCGTTTCAAGGCTTGAGGGAGCTTGCTAATGGTTGAAACACGTTCCTGGGATGCCCATCAAACGTTTGGGATGGCTAGAAGACTTTGAATTGGCCTGGAACGGGGAAATCAATTTGCCACTTTTCTTGATATTTTTGAAACTTGCTTTGTGTTTTACACGCCTCCAATCCCCTTGTTTCTGATATGCAATTGTCCTTTATGTACCCTAGAAGGAATTAGGTTACAAATTTTCTTCAAATCTTTTCCAATTAAGATTGTTGATTCATGATTTGATTATTGTGCCAAATATTTCTAAATCAAGCAAAACTCAATCTTTTTGTGTCCAAATGATCCTTCCACGATTTGATTCCATCTCCAGCTGTATAATAGACCTAAACATGCAAAAAATCTCAAGCTTTGATTAGTTTTTGATATTTTCATGATTTTATTTTGATTTTATTTGATTTAATTGAAATAAAATCAAAATAAATGACAAAAATAAAAGAATGACAAATGGGAAGGATCATGGGTCGTGGGTCATGTTACAAACTCAATGCAAGCATAAAAAGTTGGGCCCATTTGACAAAAAAATGCAATTTTGGACACTTTTGACTTTTGGCAATTTTGCAAAAAGGGTCAACTTTGCCAATGCATAACTCTCTCAATTTTGACCCTAGAGAGGTGTTCTTGGAATTTTAGAAAGCTTAAGATGTCCTCTAATCAACCCTTTTGGTCTCATCTCAATTGAGTCTTCCATGTTCATGTATGAAGCTTTGACAAAAAAAGTGTTTTTGTTGACTTTCCAAAATGACCTATAATGTCCAAATTCATATCTTCTTGTGAGTGCATATTTTGAACTTGGGAGATGAATATGGATTGTATGTAATTATATCCTCTTCAAAATGAGCTTTGGATGGGTCATTTTTAATAAAGTATGAGAAAGTTATGCTTGGTCAAAGTTGAGTTGACTTTTCCTGCAAAACCCTAATTTAGCAACTTTTGGGTTTTGATGAATTGTGAGAAACCCTTGAGGAATCATGATCAACCCTTGATCAAATGATGAATAACACTTCAAAATGAGGATGTTGACCAAAAATCTTTAGGTTTGACTGTATGTGGGCCACAATTGACTTTTGCCCTAACACAGTCGTTTTTCAGGCTTTTGAGCAATTGACTGAGCAAACTTCCTCTGCAAGGCTTGAAACTTGACATGGATGATCTTGAGAACATATTAGGACAATGGTGATAATTTGTGATCCTTTGGAATCAAGCATATTGATGCAAATTGAAACACTAATTTGAGGTAGACTGCCTTAGGAGAGAGTTTGTTTGGCCAACTCTTGGACTTCCTTGAGCAATTTGAGGACCTCACTTGAAATGTATTGAGAAATATGGGAGGGCAAATTTTGGGGTACAACAGCTACCCCTGTTCAATCTTCTTAAACCCGAGGATGTAGATTGGCTTGGCTGCCTTTCGTGATCCGAAGGTGGAAGATGATTGAACACTAGAGTGCCCAGAAATTTGCACTCGCATGAAGTGGTACTGGCCTTGAGAGGTTGGGAATGGGATTATAGATTCCATTTGGAGGTTGATGTCAGAAGATGGGCTTAAAGATGCCATCCGAAGAAATGTCGATCGTGTAAAAGATTCCTTTGCGAGAGCCCGTATACCCGTTGTTGAGGAGGACTACGCTGGGGAATGTTGTTCTTTGTCTTGAGAGAGATAGAGCTTTAGGAACTTCAATTGTTTGTTACTCTATTGGGGAATCACCTCTTAGTCGAGGAGGTGAAATTGAATTGGTATCTGGTCGTGCTCCAGGCTTCACAGTGATTTGCTGAGGAAAATAAGATCGACTGCTATCTGGTCATGCTCCAGGCTTCACAGCGACTTACTGGGGGGATGAGATTAAACTTGCTATCTGGTCGTTATCCAGGCTTTGCAATTTCTCACTTCTTATCTGGTCGTGCTCCAGGCTTCAGAAGGAATCAGGTTGTTATCCGGTCGCATCCGGACTTCAAATTAGATTTAAGGCATACTAATATCCGGTCGATTCCGGGCTTCTTAGTAATTGGCCAGGTAAACTGCTATTTGGTCGAAATCCAAGCTTCACAGTGTCTTATACTATTATCTGTTCGTATCCCAGGCTTCAGTGTCTCTTGCCGCTATCTAGTCGTGATCCAAGCTTCACAGTGTCTTATACCATTATCTGGTCGATTCCAGGCTTCATGATATCTTGTATTGCTATCTAGTCGATTTCCAGGCTTCACAATAACTTGCTGGGGGTTAAGTTGTTTTCCGGTCGATTTCCGGGCTTTAAGCTTGTATTTAAGACATACCACTATCTGGTCAATTCCAGGCTTCGTAGCATTATGGAGATATCAAGATACTATCCGGTCGAATCCGGGCTTTATAGCTTGAATTTAAGATATACCACTATCTGGTCGCTTCCAGGCTTCATATTATTTTGGAGAAATCAAGATATTATCCGGTCGAATCCGGGCTTCATAGCTTGAACTGGAATAGAAATCTTAGTATTGATTTGACTGAACCAGAGAAAACTTGTGAGAATTTGATTGCATCTTTCCCTGAAAGGTAAAGAGTTAGTCGTATGTAATGTCATGATGTATGAGATGTATTGAGTAATGATGTTCTCAAAATAAATGAGATTGTGCTGTATGATGCGTATGCGCATGCCAAGACGTGTGGATATGCAATGTTCTGGTGACATTCTCTAGCTGGGGAAAATGAATCCTGGACTGCTATTGGAGAGTTTAAGGAGTTGAGTTCCTCATTCTTGCTAGGGATAATGACCGAAGATGATTAGCTGGAGACTTGCGTTCATTCTGCTTGAGAATATTCTGCCGGGAGAGACTCTGTGGGGAAGAAAGATATTTTGCTGGATGATTTGCTAATTTGGAGAAACAACTCCGTTGGGAATGGATTACCGTTGCTGGTGATGATAAACTCTGCCGGGGATTGAATTTCTGTCGGTGGAAGAAATAAACTTCACTGATGGTGAACTTCTATTGTTGGTGATAAATAACCTCTGCTTGGGAAGAATTTTGCCGACTCATTCGCGATTATGAACCTCAGCTAGGGAGAGTTGTCACCACTGTTTTTGGATACTTCCTATTCTGCAGGGAGTGTATGTACCTTTAGTCATGTTCTCAAGTTGGCTCTATCTCTGTACCTGGTGGGTAGAGCAACTGTAAGGTTTGGACATTTCTTGTTTTCCCCTGTTCCTAGAATTATGAGTAATCGTCTTTTGTTTTTCATGTAAACATTTATGAGCAACAATTATTTTCAAATGCATATATCAAAAATGAATCATTGGACGTTCTTGCAAAACAAAACAGAAAAAGAAAAAACAAATCGAAATTTCTTGTGAAAATGAATTGTATTGATTTTGAAGTTGGCCTGTAACAAGAGTTTTGTACAAGAGGATGACGTCCTAGTAAGAGAACACCGCCGAAGGAACAAAAATTATACAATTTGTGTAAAAGAAAGAAAAACAGCTATGTGAAATAATCCCATTGGGTGCCAACTTTGCTATTGACTTTATATCTCCGAGCGTCTCATCACTTTGCTACTTGGTCGAAGATAGATCAGATTGATTGGCGTCGTCCGAGCTTGATAGTCGATACTGAAGTTTGGTTGCAAGATGATCCAATGAGACATAGTGTTACGCTTTGATCCCTAATTTTTGCCTGAACTGCCCTTTCGGGTTTTCAGTCCACCGGGATACCCTTTTTTGCCCAAGCCGCCTTTTCAAGTTTTCGACTTGCCGGGTGTACAATTTTTTTTCGTTTTCATCCCTTACTTTTGCCCGAACCCTTTTGGTTCACCGAGAAGCCCTTATTTTTGCCTAGGCCAGTCGACCTAGTGGGTCTTTGATTATGCGTAGTATTTTTTCACTATGTCTGCATTGACGGGGTGAGGAAGGTCGTTACCATCCATGGTGGTTAGAATCATAGCTCCTCCCGTGAAAATGTTCTTAACCACAAATGGCCCTTCGTACGTAGGGGTCCATTTGCCCCTGGGATCACCTTGCGACAGTATGATGCGTTTGATCACCAGATCCCCGACCTGATACTCTTTTCGTCTGACTTTCTTGTTAAATGCCTTGTTCATTCGCTTTTGATATGTCTGACCATGACAAATAGCAGTAAGTCTCTTCTCATCAATTAGGTTCAGCTGGTCAAGCTGGGTCTGGATCCAATCATCCTCGCTCAAACCTGCATCCTTCATAATCCGGAGAGAGGATATCTGGACTTCAATGGGTAGGACTGCCTCCATGCCATATACCAAAGAGTAGGGTATTTCCCCTGTCGACGTCCGTGCGGAGGTACGGTACCCATGAAGAGAGAATGGTAACATCTCATGCCAATCTTTGTAGGTCACCATCATCTTTTGCACAATCTTCTTGATGTTCTTGTTAGCCGCCTCAACAGCCCCATTCATCTTCAGTCGGTAGGGAGAAGAGTTGTGATGTTGTATCTTAAACTGTTTGCAGATCTCAGTGATCATCGTGTTGTTGAGATTTGTACCATTGTCTGTAATGATTCTCTCTGGTACACCATATCGACAGATCAGATTGTGTCGGATAAACCGCGCCACGATGTTCTTGGTTACTGTAGCAAAGGAAGCTGCCTCGACCCACTTCGTGAAATAATCAATAGCCACCAAAATGAAACGATGCCCGTTAGACACAGTAGGTCTGATCTCGTCAATCATATCAATGCCCCACATTGCAAAAGGCCAAGGAGCTGTTAAAACATTCAGGGGAACTGGAGGTACATGCACCTTATCACCATAGACTTGGCACTTATGACAGGTACGAGAGTGCTGATAACAATCAGCTTCCGTAGTAGACCAATAATATCCAGCCCGTAGGATTTTCTTTGCCAAGGTATGTCCACTGGAATGAGTTCCGAAGGTACCTTCATGTAACTCTGCTATGATCCTTTCTGCCTCACTTTTGTCCACACATCGCAGTAAGGTTGAATCATGGTCACGCTTGTAAAGGACGCCATTACTGATGAAGAACTTTGCAGCGAACCTTCTCAAGAACTTCTTATCATTAACAGATGCACCCTCAGGGTACTCTTGAGCCTCAAGATACCTCTTTACCTTGTGGAACCAGGGTTTATCTGCTACCTCTTCAGTCTCTATGTCACAGTAATGTGCGGGTTCGTCCAACCTCTCAATGGTAATCTAGGGAGCTTCATTGTCCCACCTGACTTTGAAGATAGAAGACATGGTAGCTAGTGCGTCCGCCAACTGATTCTCCTCTCTTAGGAAGTGTTCAAAGGTTATCTCCTAGAAGTGCGTAAGCAATGTCAATACATACTCTTTGTAAGGAATAAGATTTGGGTGCTTCGTATCCCACTCTCCCTTGATCTGACTGATCACTAGAGTAGAATCTCCGAATACACTCAAGAACTTAATCCTCAGGTTAATAGCAGCTCGAAGACCTAGGATACATGCTTCATACTCCGCCATATTGTTGGTGCAGTTAAAACATAATCGGGCGGTGAACGGAGTATGACAACTCTCAGGAGATATAATCACAGCACCGATTCCATTACCCAACGTGTTTGAGGCTCCGTTGAAATACATAGACGATCGGGATCCTTCCTCAGGTCCTTCATCCGGTCCAGGTTCTTCACAGTCGGTTACTAACATGATGTTCTCATCCGGGAACTCGAAACTCAAGGATTGGTAGTCATCCACGACCTGATGCGCCAAATGATCCGCCAGTACACTCCCCTTGATTGCTTTCTGGGTTGTGTATTGGATGTCATACTCAGTTAAGATCATCTTCCATCTTGCTATTCTTCCAGACAAGGCAGGCTTTTCGAAGATATACTTGATTGGATCCATCTTTGAGATCAATAAGGTGGTGTGAGTCAGCATATACTGTCTTAGCCAGTGAGCAGCCCATTCCAAAGCGCAACAAGTTTTCTCGAGCAGTGAATATCGGGTCTCACTGTAGGTAAATTTTTTGCTAAGGTAGTAAATAGCATGCTCTTTTCGCCCAGACTCGTCATGCTGCCCCAGCACGCACCCCATTGAATTATCCCGTACGGTCAAGTGTAAGATCAAAGGTATTCCTTCAACTGGAGGCATCAAAATAGGTAGTTCTTGAAGGTATTCCTTGATCCTTTCGAAAGCCGTCTGACATTTATCATTCCATTTTACCACTTGATCTTTCTTCAGCAGCTTAAAGATTGGTTCACAAGTAGCAGTCAGATGTGAAATGAATCGGGCGATGTAGTTCAGACGTCCCAAAAAGCCTCTAACTTCCTTTTCTATGCGGGGAGCCAGCATCTCCTGTATAGCCTTCACCTTTACAGGATCCACCTGAATACCTTTATCACTGACGACGAAACCCAACAGCTTACCAGACCTTACCCCGAAGGTGCACTTGTTCGGGTTTAACCTCAGCTTATACATCTTCAACCTGTCGAACAGTTTCCGGAGATGGTCAAGGTGTTCTTCTTCAGTCTGGGACCTTGCGATCATATCATCAACATAAACCTCAATCTCATGGTGAATCATGTCGTGGAACAAAGCGACCATGGCGCGCTGATAAGTTGCCCCAGCATTCTTCAACCCGAAAGGCATTACCTTGTAGCAAAAGGTGCCCCACTATGTAACGAAGGTTGTCTTCTCCATGTCCTCAGGAGCCATCTTGATTTGATTGTAACCAGAAATCCCATCCATAAAGGAGAAGATCTTATGTTGCGCGGTGTTTTCGACCAAAACATCGATGTGAGGAAGTGGGAAGTCATCCTTGGGGCTCGCCCTGTTCAGATCTCTATAGTCTACACACATTCGTACCTTACCATCCTTCTTAGGCACCGAAACAACGTTGGCAACCCACTGCGGGTAAGAAGTAACAGCTAGAAATCCGGCGTCAAACTGGTTCATGACCTCAACTTTGATTTTCTCAGACATCTCAGGGCGCATATGGTGAACCTTCTGCTTCACTGGAGGACATTCTTCTTTAGTCGACAGGCGGTGAACCACAATATCAATGTCTAAACCAGGCATATCTTCATAAGACCAAGCGAAGATCTCAACATAGTCACGTAACATCTGAATCAACCGTTGTTTGACACTAGGCTCCAGATTCGCCCTTATCTTAACCTCTTTCCTATCTTCCTCTGTACCCAAATTCAATGATTCCACTGGTTCTTCATGATGCTGTATGGCCCTTTCTTCCTGTAGTAACAGTCTAGCAAGTTCTCCGAGCACTTCACAATTATCCTCACCTTCGTCCTCAGCTTGGTTGATCGGATTTTCGAAGTCATAACTAGAAATAGCAGAGTTGTTATCAATGGGATCTAGAGTGGATATGGATCTGCATTATGATACGTGAGTGTGTGTAAGAGAATAGTTGTTTTGATAATAGTGAGAGACAGAAAAGAAAAGCAAGGAGCGCAAAATTTGTAATGCAAGAAACGTCCAATGCTTTATTAATGATATATGAAAATGACAAATAATAAGCCCTCACAAGCAAATCCAAGGTGCCTCGGGCAAGGCACCGAGCCATAAATTTTCAAACTGTTTATTACAATTCTTAAAACAAAAGTTAATTACTGTGGAATAAAAGAAACAGGTATGAAGTCCTTCGCCGTCCAGTTGCTCAATCCACCATTGGTTGTCGGGTAGATCCATCTGTCGATATCCGAATCTTCTTCACTGACCTCAATTGCATTCACTCCCTGATTACTGATGTGCAGAGGAGGTCTTCCAATCCACGCTCGCCTAACAGCCCTTTGAGCCCCTTTTTCAATTACAGCCCTGGCATCCTTGAGGGAAGCCATCTTCATCAGAGGTTTGTCAGTAGCAACTTCAGTTGACGCCAAAGTCTGAGGGACCTCTTCAAAGTTCTGACAAGGGGTTTCGATGAACTCTCCATCCATCTCCATATAGAGAAAGGAATTAATATGACTCACCATGTACTCTTCTTCACCCCGTACCGTGACAATCTTCCCCTTTACCGGATATTTCAACATTTGATGGAGTATGGAAGTCACGGCCCCGACCTTATGAATCCAAGGACGACCCATCGAGCAAGAATATGATGGTATGATAACCATCATATAAAAGGTGGATGCAAAAGATGAGATCCAACTTTAACAAGGATGTCCACCTCCCCGTGCACCATCCTTTTTGACCCGTCGAAATCCCTAACCATAATATTGCTCGGTTTCAGAATCAAACCTTCACAGTCCAGACGGTCTAATGCTTTCTTTGGCAGCACATTCAACGAGGACCCGGTATCCACTAGTACATGGGCCATAGTAGTGCCCATGCACTCGATCGAGACGTGTAGAGCATCATTGTGATTTCTTCCTTTAGCAGTGAGATCTGCGTCTGAGAAACCTAACCCATTGTCGACAGTCAAGCTAGCTACACAGTCTTTGAATTGATCAACCGAAGTTTCCTACGGCACATGTGTAGTTTTGAGGAATGCAATTAGAGCCTTTGCATGGGCTTCAGAACATAATAACAAGGACAACATGGAGATTTTTGACGGGGTCTGCCCCAACTGCTCGACTACATTATAGTCACTCTTCTTGATAATCTTCAGAATTTCCTCTATCTCCTGTTTAGAGGTTTCTACAGTGATCTTCTTAGGCGCCTCCGTCCGGGAAGGCTCACCTGTGATTTCTTTGCCCCGAGACCCAGATGGCTCGGCGACAGGGGTGATAACTAGAATAGAAACTGGGACAATAGCTGATGTACTGGCAGATGGAATGGCAACAGGTTTATGAACAGTCGGAGGGGAAATCTCGGGAGAAAAGATTCTTCCGCTTCTGGTGACCTTGCTAGCCCCGACAATATTGCTGACATCAGTATCAACTTCCTCACTTTTTAAGTCTTTTTTAATTCCATGGTAATACACGTCAGCCCCATAGTGCCAAGGGACAACCTTATCCGAGGTGTATGGGATAGGACCAGGGACAGTAATTATTAATGGACAATTCTTGGAACGGGTGTAAGGAAGCCTTGGAAGGATTGGTGGAAATGGTTATGATGGAAACTTCTTTAATTGGAACCAACGGAATCATGGTCCTTTCGAACATGATCTCTTTGTTATCCATCAGGCGCTGGACACCTGATTTCATTAAGTGGCAACTAGCAGGCAAAATTGAACACATGTGGCAACCTTCACCATATCCCAGAAATAAATCGACCAACAATAGATTCTTCTTAACCGTCATAAAAGGAGTAGAAATTTATTCCACGGAGGTCACAAATAAATCGTCGTTCACAAGATTCACTCCATGACCATGTTTGGGCATAGGAGCAGTTATGACGTTGGGATTCTCCGGAGCGTCAAAATCAATCTCTTTGGCTTCGATCAAGTCTTTCACCTTATTCTTAAAGGCCCAACAGTTGTTTGTATCATGACCTGGACTTTCGGAATGATAGGCGCAACGGGCATTCATGTTATATTGAGGAGAAGTGGTGTTGGGATTCTTCGAGGCCTCCCTCAGAGTTACCAGATTGGTCTTCAATAACTGTGGTAGAATTTGAGACAAGGTCATATTGAGCCTAGTGTACTGTCTCTGTAGTCTTTCCACCCTTTGTTGATTGTTGCATTGTGGAGCAACTGTGGGTCTTGATATCACTACCGCATTCACTGCTTGACGGTGTTCAGGTCTGCTTTGGCCCCTCGAGCCATAGACTGCACTAGCTTCTTTCTTACCGGTGAAAGGCTTCTTCACTGCACTTGATGAAGTATCCTTCTGTATCTTACCACTTCGAATACCAGCTTCTACTCTCTCTAGTCATAATCAACTCAGTAGACCCAGACGATGAACTGCCGATCAGATGATTGAAAAATGGACCAAATAACGTCCCTAGAAACATGTCAACCAACTCCCTATCAGACAACAGGGGTTGGACTCTTCCATCTAAATCTCTCCACTTTTGAGCATAGTCCTTAAAACCTTCACTTGCACCCATTGACATACCCTGAAGCTGAGTACGAGTGGGAGCAAGGTCGGCGTTATATTGGTACTGCCTGTAAAAAGCAGGTGCAAGGTCTTCCTAGTTTCAGACATTGGCTCCTTCCAATTGATAAAACCATTCAAGTTGAGTCCCTGACAGACTATCTTGAAAGAAATGCACCCACAAATTTCTATCAGCAGTGTGGGGTTGATTTTTTCTGACATACAAGCGGAGATGGAGTTTTGGACATGATACTCCATCGTACTTGGCAAAAACAGGAGCTTTGAACTTATGAGGGATCACCACCCCAGACACCAGTCCCAACTCTCCAAAATCCAAACCAGGGATCTTTTGAATCTCCATTGCACTCAGACGGTCTTCTAACTGCTTATACCTATCCTCAGCAGGAGGATATTGTTCATCATCAAAATCAGTATCATTATCAGAAACTGCAGGGCTGGGGCCCTTTTCTTCTTCTTGGTTCTCCCCTTCCTTGGATGAAAAGGACATATCAGCTTGCTGTTTCAGCCTATCCCCAAACCTTTTGCCCATACTCAGAAGAACGACCTTCTTCTTCTTCTTATTCTCTTTTTCTTTCAGAATCAGGGTCTTCAAATCCTCATGCTCTTTAGCCAAGCTCAAGAACATCTCTTGGAATTGGGTGTTTTGTGCCTGAAGATCTTTGATAGCTTGATCGGAAGACATAACTGCTGAAATAAACAGCGAAGAAGATGAGAAACCTGTAATGGTACATGTAATGGTGTGCATGATAATGGGATGCGTATGTAATGATTTCAAAGACTTTGGGAGATTTAAATTTGCAAACCAAAAAATAAAACAAACTTTATTAGATTAACTGGTAAAAAGGTTTAACAATTCCTTTGAGGCGTTACAAAGAAATAAACGGAAAACAAATCTAAACTAGAAAAAGCAAAATCACAAATCCCATGGACGCTTCCCCTTTGTGCTGACATAGTCATTGACCGTTCTTTCATTCTCGAGTTTCCTGGTGAGCTTCAAAATCTTCCTTTCTTGCTCATGGTACTTTTCCTGGTAAGTATCCCTCTCCTCTTTCAGCTGAATCTAGGATCTCTGCAACGCCCCAAGATCAATGGCCATGTAGCGATAAAGGACTGTATAAGGAATGCCCTCTTCATTGGTGGGATCCACAATCACTGGCAACACAACTTCATAGGGCATCCCAAGCTTATGGGCACGAGCTCGGACCCATTGGAGATAAGGCTAAATAGGAAGGGAAGTCCTTGGTCCCAGCTCTTGGGGGTCAGATCTGTTCACCATGCCCTAAGCTTGTATAAACCTCCGACGATGCTCGTCAACGTCTTCCTTGTAGTCAAATGCAATATCTGTAAGAAGTAGCTCATGGGGGCTGTCTCTCCGAGCACGACCAAATTGTCGCAAAGCTAGACAAGGATTATAGGTTATACCCCCTCTGATTCCAAGCAATGGGACATTAGGGTATCCTCCACAACGATCAATGACAGTAGTGCTTTCCATAGCCTTGGAACTCCAAAGAATGTCTGTATGTGCAAGGGACATTATCCTGTAAGACCATCCTAAACCTTCATCATTCTTCAACACAGACTTAGGGAGGTGCGAAATAAACCACCTCGACAGCAACGACATGCAACACATAAGGGTCCCTCTTCTACGCACAGTACGAGTGTAGAGGGCATGAAAGATATCACCCAGTAGAGTAGGCACAGGATTGCGAGACAAGAAGATCTTAACCACATTCACATCTATAAAGGAATCTGGATTCGGGAAGAGAACCAAACCGTAGATAAGGATAGCCAAGATATCTTCGAAAGCCTAAAAATCCAAGTTATCCCAAAATAGCTGAGCTTGATCTATCAGAAACTTGGCTAAGAAACCTTCAACCCCGCTTCGTGTTTCCCAATTGGATACTACATCAACCCGTTTCAGATGCAGAGCTGAGGCAATGTCTTCTGGTCTAGGAGTCTCTTCCATACTTGTGAAAGGCATCTGCTCAAGGATGGATATGCCCAATAAGTGAGAAAACTCTTCCAAAGTTGGAACCAAATGGTAATCATGTCTCCTAATGAATGAAGATGTCTCAGAAACTCTTGAGGCTAACTCTTTGAGTTGAGCAGGTATTTGAACAAAGTTAACTCGGATGGTGTTTCTGCGTGCGGAAGCCATAATCTGCAAAACAGGACAAAGATAAATCCCCTTGGTCTTTGAAATGGTTAGTATAATGAAGTATGCATGCTATGTTATGATGCATGATGTCATGATAAAACAAACAACAGGTATAGCAGATAACAGACATGGTAAAGGCAAACAAGTCACACAAAAGCCCTTAAGTTTAAGGCTTGCATGGGGTCAAAGGTATTACCCTCTTGAAGTTCAGTTGGTTTCAACCTGTCCTAGCAAAAGTAACCGGGTTCTAGAGGTTCTCAATATCACTTACCATCCTCCATCGATCATGGTTTCAGCTCACACAATCTTTTCTTGCGGCCGAAACTATCTCGAGAGTATGGTCTCAATGAGTATAGCATCGATTATCAACCAGTTCCCAGCTTTACACCGAGGCCTACTATCTCGCTACTTCCTAATGGCCAAGTTGGTCAATTAAGGGTTCTAAGGTCAGTCGATGCTTAACGACACACATAGCAGCCCCGTATTCTCCTCGTTTCTCCATATGGGATACTGGTACCAACCAATGTGCCACATCAATGTAGCTACTGCTTCAACTGTATCGGTCTATGCCGTACAGTTCCCTCACAGTTTATTGCTACTTACCTAAAAGGTGTCCCCAGATCTGGGTTAGGATCTATAGTAACTCCCAATACAAAACCCTTAAAAGTAAATCAATCAAAACAAACAGGAGAAGCAATTATGATTAACTAAATCCTAAGGTATACCCCACTTATTAAGATACCCAGCAGAGTCGCCAGTCTGTGATACGGTGGCAGAATCGACTGTTTAGGAAAATGCTGGTTTGTGTTTTGCATTTTTATTCGCAAAATGTCGCGGTAAGCAAGAGTCGCCACCGACTTTTATTTTATCCAATTGGAAAGGAAAAAAGCACAGAAAAATTCCTTTTTCGAGATTTTGAGTACGGGGGGTAGATTATAGAAAGGTAAGGTATTAGCGTCATTTCTATCCGTAGTTTTCTACGGGATCTTAGGTACTTGCTCATCATTTAAAAATTGCTCGAGTGTTTGTTTTAAAAAGTTTTATTTTACTTCGTTTTAACCCTTGTATCAGTCCTCAAGAGTGTTACGAAGTTGTTTTGAAAACTTTGTTTGAAAAAGTGTAAGTGTGAAAAGTTTGTTTTGAGCAAGTACCTACTAGCATCTACCTACTCGAAAAAAAGATTGTTTCTGTTCTCGTTTCCTTTAGACAGCGCTATCCCACTATTAAAGAGTAGGTAGCACCGTCGTTGGAGTTGTAAGGGTCAATTCGAAAGGGACGTACGATCACTAAAGCAATGTTAGGACGTCTTAGTAATAACCCTAGTGTCTTAAGATCATATTCGAGGCAACCTTTCCGAGGCAACATTTCTGAACGGGACATTTGATCTTTGTTTAGACAGGAGGGCAACCACTAAAACACCCTATACTTAATGACCGTTTACCGAAGGCAATCGAAGTGAGAGTATACCCTAGGAGTGCGCATGTGCGAGTGATTTGATTTCAGTTGTTATCTTTGCGCATTAGAGTTTGCTAGCCATTTTAAATTAACATGTAATATTGTCATACAATCCTATTAACATACATCTAACAATTAGTTTTTGCGAGAATTAAAATGCGAGAAATAAAAACTACGCTATTACAAGGCTTCAGGGAGGGGGATTAATTACATAGCCAAAAAAACCATAAAACGATAAATAAAAAGGGAATCCTAATTAAAACTATTACATACCGTAAGCAGTTACATTAATATCGCAAAAATAATAAATGCGCGCGATGAGTCGAGAACGAGAGAAATTAGGGTTTTGACCCCGTCTAAACCTAATTGAAAGAAAAATCATTTTTTTGTGCTTTTTGTATTATTTTGAGAAAAATAGAGTTTAATTGAATAAATAAAGAAACCTAATTACTAATTAATTTAATGTAAGAAAAATAATTAAGTTAACCTATTTTTGTATTTTTATTTTATGGAGAAAAGAAATAAAAATTAAATCACATGTTATTCCTAATTTTCCTAATTGATTTTAAATATGTGAACAAAGTTAGAATTAACCCTGAATTAAATTTAAACTAATATTAAATTAAATGGTAAAATAAAAAAAAAACTAATTCTAAATTGGTGAGATTGATTTTATGATTTTTTAAGAAAGAGAGAAATTAATTTTGTGTTAGAAAAATAATTAAATTAATTAAATCAAAAGAAATAAAATAAATAAAAAGAAAGAAAGATGGGCCTGGTTGTTTCAGCAAAAAGGGGGTGTTGATGGAAAATCTGGGCCCAACAATCCTTGGCCTATTTGACTTTTTCAATCCCATGCTGCTTGCTTGACTGGGCGTATGGAAGACCCTCAGGGATAAGGCATTGGATCTACCTTGTTGAAGATCCGTTGGTTGAATATTGATGGTGTATGGTAGGATCATTGTATGCACGTGTGCCTGATTACACAAAGAAAAATAATATGCAACAATATGGGGACCTGGGGATCGAACCCAGGCCCTTTGGCATTTTACCCTGCATGATGAACATCTGAGCTGGCTTGCTTAGTTGAACAAATAATGACAAATAAATATTATATAATAAAATGAATGGCTAACTCAAACCACACACGAAATTCAAAATTGGCCATTCACAGGATGCCACGCTATCATCTCCTCCCTCCCCGGGGGGCATTCCGAGAAATGTTGTACGGTGGCAGAACCGACTTTTTAGGAAAATGCTGGTTTGCGTTTTGCGTTTTTATTTGCAAAATGTCGCGGTAAGCAAGAGTAGCCACCGACTTTTATTTTATCCAATTAGAAAGGAAAAAAGCACAGAAAAATTCCTTTTTCGAGATTTTGAGTACGTAGGGTTGATTATAGAAAAGGAAGGTATTAATATCCTTTATATCCGTAGTTTTCTAAGGGCTCTTAGGTACTTGCTCATCATTTAAAAATTGCTCGAGTGTTTGTTTTAAAAAGTTTTATTTTACTTCGTTTTAACCCTTGTATCAGTCCTCAAGAGTGTTACGAAGTTGTTTTGAAAACTTTGTTTGAAAAAGTGTTAGTGTGAAAAGTTTGTTTTGAGCAAGTACCTACTAGCATCTACCTACTCGAAAAAAAGATTGTTTCTGTTCTCGTTTCCTTTAGGCAGCGCAATCCCACTATTAAAGAGTAGGTAGCACCGTCGTTGGAGTTGTAAGGGTCAATTCGAAAGGGACATACGATCAATAAGGAATGTTAGGACGTCTTAGTAATAACCCTAGTGTCTTAAGATCATATTCGAGGCAACTTTTCCGAGGCAACCTTTCCGAGGCAACATTTCCGAACGGGACATTTGATCTTTGTTTAGACAGGAGGGAAACCACTAAAACACCCTATACTTAATGACCGTTTACCGAAGGCAATCGAAGTGAGAGTATACCCTAGGAGTGCGCATGTGCGAGTGATTTAATTTCAGTTTTTATCTTTGCGCATTAGGGTTTGCTAGCCATTTTAAATTAACATGTAATCTTGTCATACAATCCTATTAACATACATCTAACAGTTAATTTTTGCGAGAATTAAAATGCGAGAAATAAAAACTACACTATTACAAGGCTTCAGGGAGGAGGATTAATTACATAGCCAAAAAACCCGTAAAACGATAAATAAAAAGGGAATCCTAATTAAAACTATTACATACCGTAAGCAATTACATTAATATCACAAAAATAAAAATGCGCGCGATTAGTCGAGAACGAGAAAAATTAGGGTTTTGACCACGTCTAAACCTAATTGAAAGAAAAATCTTTTTTTTGTGGTTTTTGTATTATTTTGAGAAAAATAAAGTTTAATTGAATAAATAAAGAAACCTAATTACTAATTAATTTAAATTAAGAAAAATAATTAAGTTAACCTATTTTTGTATTTTTATTTTATGGAGATAAGAAATAAAAATTAAATTACATGTTAACCCTAATTTTCCTAATGGATTTTAAATATGTGAACAAAGTTAGAATTAACCCTAAATTAAATTTAAACTAATATTAAATTAAATGCTAAAATAAAAAAAAAACTAATTCTAAATTGGTGAGATTGATTTTTTATGATTTTTCATGAAAAAGAGAAATTAATTTTGTGTTAGAAAAATAATTAAATTAATTAAATCAAAAGAAATAAAATAAATAAAAAGAAAGAAAGATGGGCCTGGTTGTTTCAGCAAAAATGGGGTGTTGATGGCAAATCTGGGCCCAACAATCCTTGGTATGTTTGACTTTTTCAATCCCATGCTGCTTGCTTGACTGGGCGTATGGTAGACCCTCAGGGATAAGGCATTGGATCTACCTTGTTGAAGATCCGTTGGCTGGATATTTATGGTGTATGGTAGGATCATTGTATGCACGTGTGCCTGATTACACAAATAAAAATAATATGCAACAATGTGGGGACCTGGGGATCGAACCCAGGCCCTTTGGCATTCTACCCTGCATGATGACCATCTGAGCTGGCTTGCTTAGTTGAACAAATAATGACAAATAAATATTATATAATAAAACGAATGGCTAACTCAAACCACACGTGAAATTCAAAACTAGCCATTCACAGGATGCCACACTATCATCTCCTTCCTCCCTGGGGGGCATTCCGAGAAATGCTGTACGGTGGCAGAATCGACTGTTTAGGAAAATGCTGGTTTTCGTTTTGCGTTTTTATTCGCAAAATGTCACGGTAAGCAAGAGTAGCCACTGTTGTACCCCAAAATTTGCCCTCGCGCTTTTCCACAAGAAATCTCAGCTTCAAACATTTCCTGACTTTTCAAACTGGCTCAAGAATCGGACAAACGGACTTTTCTTGACAGTCAAGCAAAACTAGGGTTTTTACTGATTTTCAGAGCTCTGAATTGTTTCATACAGTGGGCTTAGGGTTTGATTGATTTTTGGTTCAATTTTGATCAAGCGAGCGTGATTTGGCATTTAATCGGGAATTAGGGTTTTATGGGCATATTCTCAGAAGAATTTGAATTCCACAGCACTTTGCGGTTTATTTCAAGATTCGGATTAAAATTCGCGTTATCTTGGTTTAATCAGCAAAAGAGACAGTGGTTTTGAATTCAGTACGTTTTGATTGGGCCAGTCATATACAAGATGCAGTATTGGATTCACAGTGTTCATGTGTTTGATCAGTCTATCTGGGTTAATTGCTGCTTTGCTTTGGATGTGGGATAAGACAGGTTTATTGGATCAATGTTGTTTTATTTTAGTTATTTATTATTCTGAAATTAAATGATTGAATTTATTTTTCAATTGTTTTAATTCTAAGAATTTTAAATAAATAAATAAACAATAAAGAAATTAGAATTAATTGGATAATTTAAACTTTTATTGATGTTTGAATTATTTGTACAAATTGTTGTTTATTACAGACAATAATTTACATTTAATTTAAATATTACATAGAATGAAAACTATCCTATTTTCTAATATTCTTCGTTCTTCATTCCGCTCCGGTATTCCATTTTTCATCTGCAAAAAGAAACAAGAAAAGTCAGAAAGCATTAAATTTTAAAAGACAGATAAAATTGCTCATCATTAGGGGCCACTGACTGGGATCAGTTGACCCTCTCTGCAAATCACGGGATTTCTCCCGGTTCACAGAGAGGGAAGATTATTTTATTTCATGAAATGCAAATGTCAAAAATGCATAAGTTACAAATTTTAAGCTGCATAGAAATTCAAGATTCAAAATCCAATCCAAACTTTCTATCCAAAAGCAAAGGCTACTGTCAAAATGCCCAAAGTTTACTCAAAGAAAGATTTCAAAAGTGCATTTGCTGTCACAAGTACTCAAAAGCTGTCAAAGAAGATTTGAGAAAAAGATATCAAAATGCAAATTCAGAGCAAAGCACAAAAGCTGGAGAAAAAGATGCAAAATGTGTTATGCAAGCAATCTTGAATCATCACTTCCCATCATAGCCCCTTCAGAAAAGTACAAATAATAACATATAAAATTCTTGGACTGTACTTTAAGAGAGAGAAAAGAGAGATAAAGCATAGGCAGGGATTAGGCACAGTTCAGTAACATAGACAGTAGGAAAGAAGAAGACAGAAAAAGATTATACAAATCAAAATCCAAAATTCAGCATAGCAGGCCAAGACAGTTCAGCAGGCAATTCAAAGAGAGATATACAAAATCAAGAGCCAACTCAGTTCAGAATAGACAGTAGAGAAGACAGGAAAAAGAGATATACAAAGTCAAAAGCCAAACCAGTTCAGCAGAGGGCAAAAAAATATACATAAGCCAGTTCAGAAGTGAAGAGGGAGGATAACCAAAAAAATATCAAACCATTCTCAAACACAAACACACTAAAACACATAAACCTGCAAAAACTGAATTATCTCAAACCAACATCCTCTCATATCCAAACCAATCCTCAAACCCATAACATAAACACACTGCAAACCATAACCTGATGCATACAACCCTGCATCAAAGACAACTAAAAAAAAAGCCTCAAAAACAAAACTAAACCAGCATAAACTCAGAACATCCTGCCTCAACCTCCAAGCACACATTCTCAAACACAAACACCCTGAGCCCATCAAAACTGAAGCAATAACCTGCTAGTGCCTTAACATAACCAGAAACACAATGCCATAATCATACAAACCTCAACACCCAGTTCAATTCAAAAACCATACCAACATCCTGTCATAACCCTCAAACCTACTGTCAAGCACGAAACTAATCCCTAGACCCTCAGTATAACATCATTGGGCAAAAGCTTTAGGTATCTCAGAAGGCAACATCAAGGTAGCAATGTTCTAAACACTCAAGGCAGCAATATTCCAAAATCATTCAGAAGCAAGATTCAAGGTGAACTCAGAAACTTTTCATCATTAGGCAATACACAGGGCAACACGAGAGAGAAAGAAGCAACTCAGGAAACATAGGCCCTCAGATCTCAGAGATCATCACTGGGCATCTCAAGCAAATACTCAAAGAACACATAGGCAAATTGTCCAAGAAAGCAACCAACAGTTCAAAGAGACATAAAGTAGAAGAGATAAAGAAGTGAGGAATTAGGGTTTCTCAGTACGTATCATCATCAAAACCTAACATAAGCAGAGAACGAAAGTACCAGGAAAGCGTCAAACGCGAAGCAAGCTCCATCACCGCCGTTCCGGCCTCCTGAAGCATCACCCCTTCGCCTCTCCTCCATCTCCCAAAATCAGGTAGCAATCTTCTTCCCCTTCACCTCATAAAACGAAAAAATATAGAACTCAGTTTAAAACGAATCCGAACCACGCGAATCCAGAAAAGAAGAGATAAAGACATAAAACGATTAGAACCAACCTTGTTTCAAAGGATGCGGAATTCTTGCCTTGGAGGGAAGAGAGTGTGAGGATGATGTTGGTGGCCGGAACCAAGTGCTCAGGAAGCCTAAACGGAGAAGACGAATACCACGAACGCGCCGTCGCTGATTAACCCTAGCCCTCGTTCTGAATAACAAAACTGCCTAACCCTAATTTCGCCTTTGTTCAACATGGGCTTAACCTGATTCTAACTCACCTCTAAAGCCCAACGAAAATCATTTCATTTTCTAACAAAACATTTTCATAAAAAACTAACTTTATTTTATAAACAATACTTATTCTTTGTTTTATAAAACACTAATCTCCTTTTTTATTTTACAAAACAATGTTTACCTTTTTTATCTTAATTAAAAATACTTTTTATCATAAACTTAAGACATTTTTTAGATAGATATTTTATACATTAAAAATTAGTTTTATACGTATCATATAAATTAAATCTGAAAACATTTTCTTTTAATTAATACACATTTGTATACAAAAATAACAAAATACTCATTTTTATACATAATTTAAAATTGCAACTTTTAATTAACATTCTTTTTGTACATAACAATTTAAACACACATTTTCTCTAATATTAAACTCACAAACATTTGGACTAAATATTTTCCAATTAGAAACTTAACATTTAATCAAAACACTTCTCTTCTTTTGTACATAATTCAACATATAAATCAAAGATTCATTTAAAAACATTTCTCTAAGTCAAACCCTAATACGACTCAATTTCATATCGCACTTGTACATAATTACACAATTCATATACATGTATGTCTCACATTTGCACTTACACAATATATTGCCCTACACACATTTTATCTTATATTTATACATTCGATATTTATATTTTGATTGTGACATTCGATTTGGTTGTAAATACTATAAATCTCATCCCCTTGTACATTTATACCCCCACTCCCGGACATTATTTTGTAATAGCGTAGATTTACATTCCGCAATTTACAGTTTTCCAATTATACCATGGTTAGACCTAGGGTTTGTATGTACATAAAATCAAACGCTAGATAACCTAATACAAGACAAATACATGTAATCAATACACAATCACACTTGCACCCCCTAGGGTAATCCCACATGTTGCCTTCCAAAATAGGCCATGCTTGCACGTCGAGTATCTTTGGCAAAACGAATCAAATGATCATAAGTCCCTCGATGACGCTTTCGAAAGTCGCCTATCAAAATGATCAAGTCCCTTCAAGCAAATTGCCAAAGACACTTGGCACCATTGCATTCATGGTCCATACGATGACCCGCGCCCGTCCCGAATAAACTTCCTAAACGCAAGATTGTCTACCAATTTCAATGGTAGCACAAAGCTGTTAAAAGGGGTTAAAACATGACAAAAAACCTTTGAGTACAATAGGGTAGACAAAAACTCTTAGTTACTTGAGATCAAACTTGCAAAAACACTCGCCTTCTTTTCAAAAACCACAATCCACAACACTTTCAAAAAATCAACTTTTCAAACCTTTGAAACATCTTTTCGAAAAGATATACGCCTTTGTAAAACATTCGAGTAAAGAATTATTACAAGGTTAGCCTAAGACAAGGCATCTTCTTCAAAAACATTTTCAAAAGCACCCACACACACACCATTTTTAAAGCAATCGAAAAACAAGGCAAGTGATCTAAAAAACCAAGTACCTAAGAGCCCATGGATAACCATGGATGAAAAGGGTGCTAATACCTTCCCTTTTCATAATCTACCCCCCGAACCCACGAAATATCTCAAAAGGTTTTTGCTGTGCTTTTTTAACCTTTCCTTTAGGATAAAGTAAAAAGTCGGTGGCGACTCTTGCTAACCGCACAAGTGCGAATGCGAACGCAAAACACTAGTCAGTTCTCCCACCGTATCACAGAACTGGCGACTCTGCTGGGGATTATTTTAAAGTGGGGTTACCTTAGGGTTTAGATCACCTTTACTTTCAATTGATTGCTTTGTTTGCTTTACATTTATGGGCTTTGTATCGGAGTTTTATAGATCCTAACCCGGATCTGGGGAAACCTTTTTTAGGTAGCAACAAGGCTGTGAGGGAACTGTGCAGGGTATACCGACATGGTTGAAGCAGTCTGCTACGTTGATGTGGCACTTTGGTGTGTACCGGTAACCCTTGAGTTCAGTCAAGGAGAGTACGGGGCCGCCGCGTGGTGTCGTGAAGCATCGACTGACCTTAGAACCTTAATTGACCATCTTAGCCTCTTTAGGGTAGTGAGATGACTACTTTGGTGTACTCCGAAGTCGGTTGATACTCGATACTACACTCAATTGAGGGTTGTTTTCTTGGGATATTTTGATCGCCAGTCAGTGGCTAAATCGAAACGATGAACAATGAAAGCAATCCAGTGACATTGGGACCTCTAGGACCCGGTTACTTTTGATAGGACAGGTTTTAACCAACAAACTGAAAGAGGGTAGTACCCGAACCTCATGCAAGCCTAAACCTAAGGCCTTGTGGGCTTTGTGTGAATATTGTTTGCCTGTATATACACTCACCTGCTTGGGCATACATGTACATAACATCATAACATCATACCATAGCATTTTAGCATTTTCAATAACCATTTCAAGGATCTCGAGGGTTCTTTTGGTGCAGGGTTACGTTGAACCAGACATCTATCAAGGGGCAAGAGGTTTCTCCTCTAACCAATCCAGTCAAAGTTCAAGTGCAACAACTTGAATCAGTGGCTATGACCCACTCGACATGGTGAGCTTGATTCTAGTGGAAAGACATCCACCGATACAAAGTTCTCCAATCAAAGATCAAGTGCAACAACTTGAATCAGTGGCTATGACCCACTCGACATGGTGAGCTGGATTCTCGTGGAAGGACGTCCACCGGTGCATAGATCTCCAATCCAAGAGCAGAGTTCAACCTCTAACATTTTCTTGTGTTTACCCCAAGAGATCCTGGAAAACATGCATCCACATATCATGCATTGCATTTTGACGACCTTTCCTTTTTCAGGTTTCCTTACTCTCCTGCTGTTTATTTCAGCAAGAGATGGCTCTAGAACGGTCTGTCAAGGACATCCAAGATCAGACTGCTCAGCTGCAGGAGATGTTCCTGAACTTGTCTCTAGGGCAAGAAGAGATGAAAGCTCTCCTCACCAAGGACTTGGGGAGTTCCAACAATGCCAGAAGTGATCAGATTGCGGAGCTGCAGTTTGATCTGACAACACTGAGGACTCAAATGATGGGACAGTTGGTGGGCCAGATGGCTCTCATTCAAGACTTATCCCAAAGACAAGAGGAACTCAGAGTTCTTGTCCGCCAGCTGCTTCCAAACAACCAACTGGGGCAAACATCTGAGGTCGAAGAGCAAGTCACCGCTCAGCCTCCATCCACTCAAGAAGACAAGGGGAAAGCTCCTCTGCTAGCTTCAGGGTCACAAACCCATCAACAACCTCGCCAGCGTCAGCGGGGCAATCGGCGTAAACAAGAAAAGTCGGGAAGACAGTTTACGGAGACTGAAATACCATCATTCTTCATACTGAAGCGCCTGTTGGAGGTCAATTTGCTCACCGTAAAGGACCCTCCTCAGAAGCTCAATATCTCCTCTCCTCGCTTTAATCCCGACGAATTCTGTGTTTACCACTCCTGCAGCCCGGGGCACAGTACCAACGACTGTTGGGCCTTGAAGAACAAGATTCAAGATCTGATTGACATTGGGGTGCTGGAATTCATGCCAGACGGCGAGATGAGGATCTTCCGTTAAAGGGTTCTCCGCTTGAAGTGACGAAGCTCGAAACTGAAAGACTTTTGCTTCTTTTTGAATTTTCAAAGTTGTAATTTCTTTTGCTGTCAAACAATTGTCTGTTGATGTCAAACTCTGTTTTCATTAATGCATTGCATATGTTTGTCTTGAATTCATCCATTCGTTTCACTACTCTTATGCTTTTCTTTATGATATTTGACTCTTGATAAAAAGCTGCAAGCCTTTAGAGGGAGGATGACGAAACAATACCGTGATCTTATACAGTATGCTTTTGAACAGACCTTGCTGATGATGTACAGGCATTTCTTTCAATTCCCAAACACTGGAGTTATAAGGAAGTTAATCCCTAGTCAACCCCTTCGAGCCAAAGAAGTAGGAGTTTCCTGTTCTAAACGATCAAAACCTTTGATACAAACCTGGGGCAGGGTAGTCTCTCAGTTAATTCAAAAGAAAAGCGCATTGAAGTCGTAAACTCTCAGTTTGTAATACAACGAACGACGTCGAAAAAGAAAGCATTCCTTCGGAATCAAAAGACAAGGGTGGTTCCCTATCACATAGACAGTCAATCTCTCAAAAGAGAAAAGCCCATCAAGCCAAAACCTATGAAGGAGGCTTAAGAAAGTTGGGGCATCCCGCTGACAGTAATCCCGAAAACGGTAACAGTCAGGCAAAAGTTAGGGATAACAAATCAAAATCAAAATAGTGAGGTCATTACAAAACCCTCAACAACATGAAAAGTGTTGAAAAAGAAAAAGGAGAAGATGACTGTCTCCCCAAAATTCAACTGGTGAACCATCGCCCAAGAGCCGTTCCAAACTCAAAACAGAGTGCGACGCACAGTTAACTGAGCTTAGGTTGAAGGACATCACGAAGAGCGGGTGGGTACAAATATACTTTGAGCCTTTTATCCTTTGTTTCTTAAACCGTGAACCAGGCCACGTTACAACCCTTCAAAAGTCCTAATTGAAGCATGGGTTAGTTCGAAAGCATACTGTTACAAAAGGTATCCTGACTCCTGTAGGGCTTTGCTCTAAATCTTGTGTTAACTTGTCTTATGAAAAGTTCTCTGCTAAAAAACGCATTTTTCAAAACTTCGAGACAAACATAAACTTTGCATTATTCGAATATCACTGTCTGCATTTGACCCTTTTGTTTGACAGCGAAGAAATTCATACAGCGAATGTTCGGAGGAACGAAAACTCTCTCAATAAGTCTAAATCACTTCAAGAGGATAACGCTTCCATCAAATCTCCTATCAACAAGGGGCATGACACGTCACAATTCAATTAACCTGGGGCAGTCCAGTCAAGGTCCAACAGATTTTTCAAAGTCCAATTAACTTGGGGCAGTCCAGTCAAGGTCCAACAGATCTTTCAAAGTACAGTTAACCTGGGGCAGTCCAGTCAAGATTTCAAGAAATCTCTCAATATGCAGGGTAATCTGATTCAAGATTCCTTCATCACCACTTGGGGCATTCGAATGTCAAAAGTGTTCAACAAATCAACTACAACATTTCCAGATTCGACTCCTGTATCCAGCCAGGGCATGTCTGAAGAATTCCAGATCAATACCTGCAACAACCCAGGAAACATCTGCGAACGACCGATTGTAGACCAACACCTGTAATAAGCCAGGAATTTATCTACATCACCACCTGGGGCATTCGAATGTCAAAAGTGTTCAAAACCCGATGCAGTTTTACACAAGCTCATCATCAGGAAACCCTACACCGGTTCCCCTTCAAGATCTCTGAAAACAGTTTACGGATTCTTCCCAACAACGGACGCCAATCTACCGACTTGTTCAGATTCTTATCAAGACTTCTGAAAACAGTTCATGGATTCATCCCAACAACGGATGTTAATCTATCAACTTGTTCAGATGCAACCTTTGAATTCAGTTTACGGACGCTTCCCAACAACGGATGTTGTTCTATTGCTGATTCCTCTCCAAGACTTCTGAAACAGTTTACGGATTCTTCCCAACAACGGACGCCAATCTACCGACTTGTTCAGATTCTTATCAAGACTTCTGAAAACAGTTCATGGATTCATCCCAACAACGGATGTTAATCTATCAACTTGTTCAGATGCAACCTTTGAATTCAGAAGCCTCCCAACAACGGATGCTGCTCTATCACTGATTCAACCTCAAAATTTCTGAAAACAGTTCACGGGTTCTCCAAGTAAACGGATGTTAACCTATCGCTTGTTCAGATTCTTCTCAAGACTTCTGAAAACAGTTCATGGATTCTTCCCAAGTAACGGATGTTAATCTATCAGTTTGTTCAGATGCAACCTTCGAATTTAGTTTACGGACGCTTCCCAACAACGGATGCTGCCCTATTGCTGACTCAACTTCAAGATTTCTGAAAATAGTTCACAGGTTCTCCAAGTAAACGGATGTTAACCTTTCGCTTGTTCAGATTCTTCTCAAGCTAACAACCACGGAAGATCGCACTCGCCAGGATTCTCCCTATCCCCCAGCGGAGTTCATCAAAATTCCCCAGCAGATCAAGAGCTTCAAGTGGACAATCCCCAGCGAAGTCAGACTTTTAAATCTTCTCCCCACAAGAGTTTTTAGAAGGACAAAATCTTGAGTTCCCCAGTGAAGTCTCCAGAGTTACTTCCCATCAGGCTGACGATTCTCAAATCTGACCCCCCCAAGCATGAGTCTACTAGTTTGGAACTCCCCAGTAGAGGTCATCAGGAATTCTCTTCCCCAGCAACAGCCAAGGATTTATTTTCCCCGGCAGCGGTCAAGACGCTTTTATCTTCAGCCATCTCGGAATCATGTATCCTTGGCGAGATTAGCTCATCAGCTTACATGCACATCCATCACATTCATAAACATTAAATGTCACATGCATTGCATCATGCATCATAACATTACATACAGCTAACCCTTTACCTTTTCAGGTAAGATCAGTCGACAGACACAGATCATCTCCTGAGATTCATCCAAAAAAATAGTTCAGATGTGACCCGGACACGGCGACATTCTGATACTTATTCCAGATTCATTCAGACGCATCAGCAGAAACCTTACACCGGTTCCTCTTCAACTTCTTAGCTTCTGAAACAGTTTACGGATTCTCCCCTACAACGGATGTCAATCTACCAACTGATTCAGACTCTTCTCAACTTTTGAAGACAGTTTACGGATTCTTCCCTACAACGGATGTCAATCTACCAACTGATTCAGACTCTTCTCAATTTTTGAAAATAGGTTACGGACGCTTCCCAACAACGGATGCTGCTCCATTGCTTGTTCAGTCCCAACTCCTGAAAATAGTTTACAGATTCTCCAGACACGGACATCAATCTGTTGCTTGTTCAGACCCCAATTCAGAGATATTCCAAAACAGGGATGCCCTTCTGATACTCGTCCACTCACCATTGACGTACAGTTCAACATCACCATATGGCATCTGTAAGCCCATTCTCAGATGGCATCTCTAAGCCCATCCCCCGACAAAGTTCTCTCGCACCAGATGGCATCTTTAAGCCCATCACCAAATGGCATCTTTAAGCCCATTCACCTCCACCGTCACATCAACGAGCGCAAATTTTCTGGGCACATTAGTGTCCAATCTCCTTTTACCTTCAAGTCGCGAAAGGCAAACCTGCCAATCTAACTCTTCAGGTCAAAGAAGATTGAACAGGGGCAACTGTTGTACCCCAAAATTTGCCCTCGCGCTTTTCCACAAGAAATCTCAGCTTCAAACATTTCCTGACTTTTCAAACTGGCTCAAGAATCGGACAAACGGACTTTTCTTGACAGTCAAGCAAAACTAGGGTTTTTACTGATTTTCAGAGCTCTGAATTGTTTCATACAGTGGGCTTAGGGTTTGATTGATTTTTGGTTCAATTTTGATCAAGCGAGCGTGATTTGGCATTTAATCGGGAATTAGGGTTTTATGGGCATATTCTCAGAAGAATTTGAATTCCACAGCACTTTGCGGTTTATTTCAAGATTCGGATTAAAATTCGCGTTATCTTGGTTTAATCAGCAAAAGAGACAGTGGTTTTGAATTCAGTACGTTTTGATTGGGCCAGTCATATACAAGATGCAGTATTGGATTCACAGTGTTCATGTGTTTGATCAGTCTATCTGGGTTAATTGCTGCTTTGCTTTGGATGTGGGATAAGACAGGTTTATTGGATCAATGTTGTTTTATTTTAGTTATTTATTATTCTGAAATTAAATGATTGAATTTATTTTTCAATTGTTTTAATTCTAAGAATTTTAAATAAATAAATAAACAATAAAGAAATTAGAATTAATTGGATAATTTAAACTTTTATTGATGTTTGAATTATTTGTACAAATTGTTGTTTATTACAGACAATAATTTACATTTAATTTAAATATTACATAGAATGAAAACTATCCTATTTTCTAATATTCTTCGTTCTTCATTCCGCTCCGGTATTCCATTTTTCATCTGCAAAAAGAAACAAGAAAAGTCAGAAAGCATTAAATTTTAAAAGACAGATAAAATTGCTCATCATTAGGGGCCACTGACTGGGATCAGTTGACCCTCTCTGCAAATCACGGGATTTCTCCCGGTTCACAGAGAGGGAAGATTATTTTATTTCATGAAATGCAAATGTCAAAAATGCATAAGTTACAAATTTTAAGCTGCATAGAAATTCAAGATTCAAAATCCAATCCAAACTTTCTATCCAAAAGCAAAGGCTACTGTCAAAATGCCCAAAGTTTACTCAAAGAAAGATTTCAAAAGTGCATTTGCTGTCACAAGTACTCAAAAGCTGTCAAAGAAGATTTGAGAAAAAGATATCAAAATGCAAATTCAGAGCAAAGCACAAAAGCTGGAGAAAAAGATGCAAAATGTGTTATGCAAGCAATCTTGAATCATCACTTCCCATCATAGCCCCTTCAGAAAAGTACAAATAATAACATAAAATTCTTGGACTGTACTTTAAGAGAGAGAAAAGAGAGATAAAGCATAGGCAGGGATTAGGCACAGTTCAGTAACATAGACAGTAGGAAAGAAGAAGACAGAAAAAGATTATACAAATCAAAATCCAAAATTCAGCATAGCAGGCCAAGACAGTTCAGCAGGCAATTCAAAGAGAGATATACAAAATCAAGAGCCAACTCAGTTCAGAATAGACAGTAGAGAAGACAGGAAAAAGAGATATACAAAGTCAAAAGCCAAACCAGTTCAGCAGAGGGCAAAAAAATATACATAAGCCAGTTCAGAAGTGAAGAGGGAGGATAACCAAAAAAATATCAAACCATTCTCAAACACAAACACACTAAAACACATAAACCTGCAAAAACTGAATTATCTCAAACCAACATCCTCTCATATCCAAACCAATCCTCAAACCCATAACATAAACACACTGCAAACCATAACCTGATGCGTACAACCCTGCATCAAAGACAACTCAAAAAAAAGCCTCAAAAACAAAACTAAACCAGCATAAACTCAGAACATCCTGCCTCAACCTCCAAGCACACATTCTCAAACACAAACACCCTGAGCCCATCAAAACTGAAGCAATAACCTGCTAGTGCCTTAACATAACCAGAAACACAATGCCATAATCATACAAATCTCAACACCCAGTTCAATTCAAAAACCATACCAACATCCTGTCATAACCCTCAAACCTACTGTCAAGCACGAAACTAATCCCTAGACCCTCAGTATAACATCATTGGGCAAAAGCTTTAGGTATCTCAGAAGGCAACATCAAGGTAGCAATGTTCTAAACACTCAAGGCAGCAATATTCCAAAATCATTCAGAAGCAAGATTCAAGGTGAACTCAGAAACTTTTCATCATTAGGCAATACACAGGGCAACACGAGAGAGAAAGAAGCAACTCAGGCAACATAGGCCCTCAGATCTCAGAGATCATCACTGGGCATCTCAAGCAAATACTCAAAGCACACATAGGCAAATTGTCCAAGAAAGCAACCAACAGTTCAAAGAGACATAAAGTAGAAGAGATAAAGAAGTGAGGAATTAGGGTTTCTCAGTACGTATCATCATCAAAACCTAACATAAGCAGAGAACGAAAGTACCAGGAAAGCGTCAAACGCGAAGCAAGCTCCATCACCGCCGTTCCGGCCTCCTGAAGCATCACCCCTTCGCCTCTCCTCCATCTCCCAAAATCAGGTAGCAATCTTCTTCCCCTTCACCTCATAAAACGAAAAAATATAGAACTCAGTTTAAAACGAATCCGAACCACGCGAATCCAGAAAAGAAGAGATAAAGACATAAAACGATTAGAACCAACCTTGTTTCAAAGGATGCGGAATTCTTGCCTTGGAGGGAAGAGAGTGTGAGGATGATGTTGGTGGCCGGAACCAAGTGCTCAGGAAGCCTAAACGGAGAAGACGAATACCACGAACGCGCCGTCGCTGATTAACCCTAGCCCTCGTTCTGAATAACAAAACTGCCTAACCCTAATTTCGCCTTTGTTCAACATGGGCTTAACCTGATTCTAACTCACCTCTAAAGCCCAACGAAAATCATTTCATTTTCTAACAAAACATTTTCATAAAAAACTAACTTTGTTTTATAAACAATACTTATTCTTTGTTTTATAAAACACTAATCTCCTTTTTTATTTTACAAAACAATGTTTACCTTTTTTATCTTAATTAAAAATACTTTTTATCATAAACTTAAGACATTTTTTAGATAGATATTTTATACATTAAAAATTAGTTTTATACGTATCATATAAATTAAATCTGAAAACATTTTCTTTTAATTAATACACATTTGTATACAAAAATAACAAAATACTCATTTTTATACATAATTTAAAATTGCAACTTTTAATTAACATTCTTTTTGTACATAACAATTTAAACACACATTTTCTCTAATATTAAACTCACAAACATTTGGACTAAATATTTTCCAATTAGAAACTTAACATTTAATCAAAACACTTCTCTTCTTTTGTACATAATTCAACATATAAATCAAAGATTCATTTAAAAACATTTCTCTAAGTCAAACCCTAATACGACTCAATTTCATATCGCACTTGTACATAATTACACAATTCATATACATGTATGTCTCACATTTGCACTTACACAATATATTGCCCTACACACATTTTATCTTATATTTATACATTCGATATTTATATTTTGATTGTGACATTCGATTTGGTTGTAAATACTATAAATCTCATCCCCTTGTACATTTATACCCCCACTCCCGGACATTATTTTGTAATAGCGTAGATTTACATTCCGCAATTTACAGTTTTCCAATTATACCATGGTTAGACCTAGGGTTTGTATGTACATAAAATCAAACGCTAGATAACCTAATACAAGACAAATACATGTAATCAATACACAATCACACTTGCACCCCCTAGGGTAATCCCACATGTTGCCTTCCAAAATAGGCCATGCTTGCACGTCGAGTATCTTTGGCAAAACGAATCAAATGATCATAAGTCCCTCGATGACGCTTTCGAAAGTCGCCTATCAAAATGATCAAGTCCCTTCAAGCAAATTGCCAAAGACACTTGGCACCATTGCATTCATGGTCCATACGATGACCCGCGCCCGTCCCGAATAAACTTCCTAAACGCAAGATTGTCTACCAATTTCAATGGTAGCACAAAGCTGTTAAAAGGGGTTAAAACATGACAAAAAACCTTTGAGTACAATAGGGTAGACAAAAACTCTTAGTTACTTGAGATCAAACTTGCAAAAACACTCGCCTTCTTTTCAAAAACCACAATCCACAACACTTTCAAAAAATCAACTTTTCAAACCTTTGAAACATCTTTTCGAAAAGATATACGCCTTTGTAAAACATTCGAGTAAAGAATTATTACAAGGTTAGCCTAAGACAAGGCATCTTCTTCAAAAACATTTTCAAAAGCACCCACACACACACCATTTTTAAAGCAATCGAAAAACAAGGCAAGTGATCTAAAAAACCAAGTACCTAAGAGCCCATGGATAACCATGGATGAAAAGGGTGCTAATACCTTCCCTTTTCATAATCTACCCCCCGAACCCACGAAATATCTCAAAAGGTTTTTGCTGTGCTTTTTTAACCTTTCCTTTAGGATAAAGTAAAAAGTCGGTGGCGACTCTTGCTAACCGCACAAGTGCGAATGCGAACGCAAAACACTAGTCAGTTCTCCCACCGTATCACAGCCACCGACTTTTATTTTATCCAATTAGAAAGGAAAAAAGCACAGAAAATTCCTTTTTCGAGATTTTGAGTACGGGGGGTAGATTATAGAAAGGGAAGGTATTAGCATCCTTTCTATCCGTAGTTTTCTATGGGCTCTTAGGTACTTGCTCATCATTTAAAAATTGCTCGAGTGTTTGTTTTAAAAAGTTTTGTTTTACTTCGTTTTAACCCTTGTATCAGTCCTCAAGAGTGTTACGAAGTTGTTTTGAAAACTTTGTTTGAAAAAGTGTAAGTGTGAAAAGTTTGTTTTGAGCAAGTACCTACTAGCACCTACCTACTCGAAAAAAAGATTGTTTCTGTTCTCGTTTCATTTAGACAGCGCTATCCCACTATTAAAGAGTAGGTAGCACCATTGTTGGAGTTGTAAGGGTCAATTCGAAAGGGACGTACGATCACTAAAGCAATGTTAGGACGTCTTAGTAATAACCCTAGTGTCTTAAGATCATATTCGAGGCAACATTTCCGAGGCAACATTTCTAAACGGGACATTTGATCTTTGTTTAGACAGGAGGACAACCACTAAAACACCCTATACTTAATGATCGTTTACCGAAGGCAACCGAAGTGAGAGTATACCCTAGGAGTGCGCATGTGCGAGTGATTTGATTTCAGTTATTATCTTTGTGCGTTAGGGTTTGCTAGCCATTTTAAATGAACATGGAATCTTGTCATACAATCCTATTAACATACATCTAACAGTTAATTTTTGCGAGAATTAAAATGCGAGAAATAAAAACTACGCTATTACAAGGCTTCGCAGAGGGGGATTAATTACATAGCCAAAAAAGCCGTAAAACGATAAATAAAAAGGGAATCCTAATTAAAACTATTACATACCGTAAGCAGTTACATTAATATCGTAAAAATAATAAATGCGCGCGATGAGTTGAGAACGAGAGAAATTAGGGTTTTGACCCCATCTAAACCTAATTGATTTTTTTTTGTGGTTTTTGTATTATTTTGAGAAAAATAGAGTTTAATTGAATAAATAAAGAAACCTAATTACTAATTAATTTAAATTAAGAAAAATAATTAACTTAATCTATTTATGTATTTTTATTTTATGGAGAAAAGAAATAAAAATTCAATCACATGTTAACCCTAATTTTCCTAATTGATTTTAAATATGTGAACAAAGTTAGAGTTAATCCTAAATTAAATTTAAACTAATATTAAATGGTAAAATAAATAAAAACTAATTCTAAATTGGTGAGATTGATTTTATGATTTTTTATGAAAAAGAGAAATTAATTTTGTGTTAGAAAAATAATTAAATTAATTAAATCAAAAGAAATAAAATAAATAAAAAGAAAGAAAGATGGGCCTGGTTGTTTCAGCAAAAAAGGGGTGTTGATGGCAAATCTGGGCCCAACAATCCTTGGCCTGTTTGACTTTTTCAATCCCATGCTGCTTGCTTGACTGGGCGTATGGTAGACCCTCAGGGATAAGGCATTGGATCTACCTTGTTGAAGATCTGTTGGCTGGACATTGATGGTGTATGGTAGGATCATTGTATGCACGTGTGCCTGATTACACAAATAAAAATAATATGCAACAATATGGGGACCTGGGGATCGAACCCAGGCCCTTTGGCATTTTACCCTGCATGATGACCATCTGAGATGGCTTGCTTAGTTGAACAAATAATGACAAATAAATAGTATATAATAGAATGAATGGCTAACTCAAACCACGCACGGAATTCAAAATTGGCCATTCACAGGATGCCACGCTATCATCTCCTTCCTCCCTGGGGGGCATTCCGAGAAATGTTGTACGGTGGCAGAACCGACTGTTTAGGAAAATGCTGGTTTGCGTTTTGCATTTTTATTCGAAAAATGTCGCGGTAAGCAAGAGTCGCCACCGACTTTTATTTTATCCAATTGGAAAGGAAAAAAGCACAGAAAAATTCCTTTTTCGAGATTTTGAGTACGGGGGGTAGATTATAGAAAGGGAAGATATTAGCATCCTTTCTATCCGTAGTTTTCTACGGGTTCTTAGGTACTTGCTCATCATTTAAAAATTGCTCGAGTGTTTGTTTTAAAAAGTTTTGTTTTACTTCGTTTTAACCCTTGTATCAGTCCTCAAGAGTGTTACGAAGTAGTTTTGAAAACTTTGTTTGAAAAAGTGTAAGTGTGAAAAGTTTGTTTTGAGCAAGTACCTATTAGCATCTACATACTCGAAAAAAAGATTGTTTCTGTTCTCGTTTCCTTTAGACAATACTAACCCACTATTAAAGAGTAGGTAGCACCGTCGTTGGAGTTGTAAGGGTCAATTCGAAAGGGACGTACGATCACTAAAGCAATATTAGGACGTCTTAGTAATAACCCTAGTGTCCTAAGATCATATTCGAGGCAACATTTCCGAGGCAACCTTTCTGAGGCAACATTTCCGAACGGGATATTTGATCTTTGTTTAGACAAGAGGGCAACCACTAAAACACCCTATACTTAATGACCATTTACCGAAGGCAACCGAAGTGAGAGTATACCCTAAGAGTGCACATGTGCGAGTGACTTGATTTCAGTTGTTATTTTTGCGCATTAGGGTTTGCTAGCCATTTTAAATTAACATGTAATCTTGTCATACAATCCTATTTACATACATCTAACAATTAATTTTTGCAAGAATTAAAATGCGAGAAATAAAAACTACGCTATTACAAGGCTTCGAGGAGGGGGATTAATTACATAGTCAAAAAAAACCTTAAAACGATAAATAAAAAGGGAATCCTAATTAAAACTATTACATACCGTAAGCAGTTACATTAATATCACAAAAATAATAAATGCGCGCGATGTGTCGAGAACGAGAGAAATTAGGGTTTTGACCCCGTCTAAACCTAATTGAAAGAAAAATCATTTTTTTTTGTGGTTTTTGTATTATTTTGAGAAAAATAGAGTTTAATTGAATAAATAAAGAAACCTAATTACTAATTAATTTAAATTAAGAAAAATTATTAAGTTAACCTATTTTTGTATTTTTATTTTATGGAGAAAAGAAATAAAAATTAAATCACATGTTAACCCTAATTTTCCTAATTGATTTTAAATATGTGAACAAAGTTAGAATTAACCCTAAATTAAATTTAAACTAATATTAAATTAAATGGTAAAAAAAAAACTAATTCTAAATTGGTGAGATTGATTTTATGATTTTTTATGAAAAATAGAAATTAATTTTGTGTTAGAAAAATAATTAAATTAATTAAATCAAAAGAAATAAAATAAATAAAAAGAAAGAAAGATGGGCCTGGTTGTTTCAGCAAAAAGGGGGGTGTTGATGGCAAATCTGGGCCCAACAATCCTTGGCCTGTTTGACTTTTTCAATCCCATGCTGCTAGCTTGACTGGGCGTATGGTAGACCCTTAGGGATAAAGCATTGGATCTACCTTGTTGAAGATCCGTTGGCTGGATATTGATGGTGTATGGTAGGATCATTGTATGCACGTGTGCCTGGTTACACAAAGAAAAATAATATGCAACAATATGGGGACTTGGGGATCGAACCCAGGCCCTTTGGTATTTTACCCTGCATGATGACCATCTGAGCTGGCTTGCTTAGTTGAACAAATAATTACAAATAAATATTATATAATAAAATGAATGGCTAACTCAAACAACGCACAAAATTCAAAATTAGCCATTCACAGGATGCCACGCTATCATCTCCTTCCTCCCTGGGGGGCATTCCTAGAAATGTTGTACGCTGGCAGAACCGACTGTTTAGGAAAATGCTGGTTTGCGTTTTGTATTTTTATTCGCAAAATGTCGCGGTAAGCAAGATTCGCCACCGACTTTTATTTTATCCAATTGGAAAGGAAAAAAGCACAGAAAAATTCCTTTTTCGAGATTTTGAGTACGGGGGGTAGATTATAGAAAGGGAAGGTATTAGCATCCTTTCTATCCGTAGTTTTCTATGGGCTCTTAGGTACTTGCTCATCATTTAAAAATTGCTTGAGTGTTTGTTTTAAAAAGTTTTGATTTACTTCGTTTTAACCCTTGTATCAGTCCTTAAGAGTGTTACGAAGTTGTTTCGAAAACTTTGTTTGTAAAAGTGTAAGTGTGAAAAGTTTGTTTTGAGCAAGTACCTACTAGCATCTACCTACTCGAAAAAAAGATTGTTTCTGTTGTCGTTTCCTTTAGACAGTGTTATCCCACTATTAAAGAGTAGGTAGCACCGTCGTTGGAGTTGTAAGGGTCAATTTGAAAGGGACGTACGGTCACTAAAGAAATGTTAGGATGTCTTAGTAATAACCTGTGATACTGTGGGAGAACTGACTTGAGGTTTTACGTTTGTGTTCGCAAATGTTTCGGTTTAGCAAGAGTCGCCACCGACTTTTTATTTTATCCAAAGGAAAGGTCAAAAAGCACAGGAAAGACCTTTGAGATGTTTTCTTGGGTTCGGGGGGTAGATTATGAAAAGGGAAGGTGCAAGCACCCTTTTCATCCCTGGTTATCCATGGGCTCTTAGTTACTTGTTTAGATCACTTGCCTTTGATTTTCAATTGTTTTAAATGGTGCTTTGTGTGTGGTTTTGAAAATGTTTTGAAAAGAGGCCTTGTCTAGGCAACCTTTGTAATGATTCTTGTTTGAATATATACAAAGGTGTTTGTCTTTTGAAAAGATATTTCAATGTTTGAAAGTTTGTTTTGGAAATGTTTTTGAAATTGGGTTGTGATGTGTTTTTGAAAATAGCAAGGATGTTTTCAAGTTTTGATCAAGTAACTAGGAGAATCTACCCTATCTACTCAAAGATCTTTCCTACACATTTTTAACCCTTTCACATTGTTGTTTTACCATTGTATTTGGTAAACAACCTTGTGTTTGGATGTTAAACGGGACAGGCGCGGGTCATCATATGACCATGATAGCAATGGTGCTAAGCATCTTTAGCAATTTTTTTTAGGGATTAGATCATTTTTGTATAGGTAACCAAGATAGCGTCATCGAGGGACTATGATCTTTTGCTTTGTTTTTGTTTTGCCAAGATACTCAACATGCATACCATGGCCATTTTAAAGGCAACAAGTGGATGAAACCCTAGGGGTGTATGTGTGCATTGTGTTGTCAATTTACATGCTTTTATGTCTTGTATTAGGTCTAACTATTTGTTTTAATTTTGGATATTGCATACAAACCCTAATCTCTATCATGCATATTTGAAAGCTATAAATGCGTAAAAGTAATCTAAGCTATTACAACATTGACATGGGGAGGGGGATACAATTTTGAATAGGGGATTATTTGCAAGAAATTAAAACCCTAAGATTATTACAACCAAATTGAATTCTTTGTTCAAATAACAAATAAGCAAATATTTAAATGGACAATTAAATAAATATGCAATATATTACAAATATGCAAAAAAAAGGTTTTTTGTATTATTTTTATGTATGTAAAAATAAAAATATTTAATGTATCAAAAATAAATAAAAAATATTATTTTTATTAAGGGTGAAAACCCTAATTTGTTTTAAGAAAGTATATATATATATATATATATATATATATATATATATATATATATATATATATATATATATATATATATATATATATATATATATATATATATATATATATATATATATATATATATATATATATATATATATATATATATATATATATATATATATATATATATATATATATATATATTATGTATTAATTTATATACAATAAAATAAAAAATATATATAAATGTCAAAAAATAAAAATATGTTAGAAAAAATATTATTTGAGTATATAAATAATGAAAATAAAAGTATGAAATTTTTTGTAGTATTTACAAGTTTATTTAGAAAAATAATTGTATATTATTTAAGAAAATTATTTTTTATGTTAGAAAAAATAATAAAAAAAATACAAAATAAAATATGAAAATTTATGAAAATGTTTTTGGTAATTTTTTATGTTTAGAAAAATAAAATAAAATCAGAAATGTAAATAAAATAGAAAAAAAAATAATGAAATGGGCCAAGGGGGTGCAATCAGCAAGCTGGGGGGCGCCAAAAGTGAGAAATAGCCAGGCCCAGCCCAGCTACTTCGTCTTCAACCTCTGACCAAACAAAAAACGCGTGTTCCTATACAAATGGCTAACTCCTGCATACGTGCTTTAAAGAAAAAACTCACAACACAAAAGTTATAGCATTTTTCAACACGATTCCAACCATATAAAGAACTTCATCTAACTCTCAAAGACCAGAGAGAATTTCTCTGGCCCTAATTTCTAACCTAACTTTTTCAGAAAGTTCATCAATTCTCTCAACACAATTAACTTAAATGAAATCTATGCATATGTACAGCTTAAGGGCTATGAGTACTACATTTTTTATTCACAAACCTAAGCTTAATGATTCCTAAATAGAGAGATAGGAAGTTGGAAAATACCTGCTTCAGTTGAACACGAGTATGGAAATGTGGAGGTTTTCAATGAGGCCTGAGATGCTTGGGAGCTTGCTTGAACTTCCTTTGACCTTCCCCAATGCTTAGTTTGCTTTGAGTTTGCTTGAACAAGCCTATAAAAGTCAACCTGCACAAGCTGAGTTCAAAAATGGTGAAGCTTGAAAACAAGGTTACAGTCACTGGCCATTGGTTGGGATAGCTTAGGTGGGTTATATGGAATGTATTGGAAGAGGTTTGGGGCAAAACGAACGAGTAGTTTTTGTTTTGGAACTCAAAATGCAGACGCTTCCCTGTTTTGTAAGAAGATAGTGTTTTGGTGTTTTGGAAGGCTTGAGAAGTAGATAGCTCGTGTTTCTGGCTCAATCTGATATGAAAAAGTTGTTTGGAATGGTTTCCAAGCTTGGTTATATCAGATACAAGAGTACTCTTTGTTTTTGCAAGTTGACTTGGCTTTTAAGAAAAGTGTGAAAATGACAAACAAAAAGCTTGTACAGGCCCCCTTCCTAGCTGCACCAAGTGGTTGTACTTTGCCCTGAGTTTATGGAGTTTGCTTGCTGTAAAATAAAGGGTTCAAGGCTTAAGAGGAACAACTTGACATAAAGCCAACTTTATGAAAATGGCAATGTTGCCTTTTTGCTATTTTTAGATTAATCCCTTGTGTAAACCTCTATTGATCAGAACAAAGCTTCAATCCATTGAGTTTGCATTCAATTTTTGAGTTTGGAAGGGTTTAGAGACCTGTGAGCAAGTACAAGTAAGGCTGGATAGAATTTTCAATTTGTAGCAACATGAAACATGCCATGGATCAAAGTGACTTTTTGCCAAATTCAAACCTTCGATTCTCCCTAACCATAAATGATTTTGGATAGTTCTTGAACATTTTGGAAAGATTTTAACATTCTCTACAATCCATCTTTGAAATGAATTTTGAGATTCCAAGTGGAACTATGTGAAAAAGTGCCATGAAGATAGGTCAAAATCCTGCCTAAACTAGGGTAAAATTTCACTAAGTTAAAAGTTTCATGGACCCTTATTCCAAAAATCATATCTTGAGATCCAAGCATCTTTTCGGAAAACTTTGTGAATCAAAGTTGTATATTTTGTCGAGGACTACAACTTTCATGTTTGAAGTTTTGTTTGTATCCAATTGCATCATGGTGAAAATGTTGGGAAAAGTTGGGGAAAAAAATAAGAAAATTTCATAGCTTAGAAAAATTCTGTTATGAAAATTTTCAATCTTAAACCCTAATTTGCAAAATTAGGTTTCTTGATGAACACGTTTCATGTTTTGACACATATTGATGAAAAATAACCCTTGGCACTTGATTTTGACCAAAAAGTCAAAGTTTGACTTTTCAGTGTATAGTTGATTTTTGATCAGTTGACTGGAAAATTCATCTGTCAATCCAATGCATTTGAGATCTTTTGAACCTTGTGAATAGTTCAAGATGATGCCATTGAGTCCTTGAATCCATACTTGAACCCAATTTTCCATTGGCTAGGTGAAAAATCAGAAATTGCCCTTATATAGTCAAAACCCTAAAAATGACCATTTTGCCCTTTTGACGATCTTATCAAATTTCTTGAGGAGTTATGGTCCAAACTTTATCAAATGGTTCATATGAGTCTATAATGTTGATGTGGGTCAAAAATCATGAGTTTTGACTGTAAATTGGCCACACTTGACTTTTTTCCCCAATACAGCTGATTTCTAGGTCAACTGTCCAATTGACTGGGCAAAAATTTGATTCAAAGCTTGAAACTTGGTATGGGAAATATTATAAGTCCAACATGAAGTATGAAAGTCAATTTGAGCATTGAAAGTCCAAAAATCCCTGTGCAAACTCAAACCCTAATTTATGTCATCAATGTAATGATGTCTTGAGCAGAGCAAACCCTAATTCTGTCTGGAGTCCAAGGAGTCTTATGAGGGGAAATCTTGATAAAATGAGAGGGAAAATTTTTGGGTACAACATAACCCTAGTGTCTTAAGATCATATTCAAGGCAACATTTCCGAGGCAACCTTTCCGAGGCAACATTTCCGAACGGGACATTTGATCTTTGTTTAGACAGGAGGGCAACCACTAAAACACCCTATACTTAATGACTGTTTACCGAAGGCAACCGAAGTGAGAGTATACCCTAGGAGTGCACATGTGCGAGTGATTTGATTTCAGTTGTTATCTTTGCACATTAGGGTTTGCTAGCCATTTTAAGTTAACATGTAATCTTGTCATACAATCCTATTAACATACATCTAACAGTTAATTTTTGCGAGAATTAAAATGCGAGAAATAAAAACTACGCTATTACAAGGCTTCAGGGAGGGGGATTAATTACATAGCCAAAAAACCGTAAAACGATAAATAAAAAGGGAATCCTAATTAAAACTATTACATACCGTAAGTAGTTACATTAATATCGCAAAAATAATAAATGCGCGCGATGAGTCGAGAACGAGAGAAATTAGGGTTTTGACCCCGTCTAAACCTAATGGAAAGAAAAATCATTTTTTTGTGGTTTTTGTATTATTTTGAGAAAAATAGAGTTTAATTGAATAAATAAATAAACCTAATTACTAATTAATTTAAATAAAGAAAAATAATTAAGTTAACCTATTTTTGTATTTTTATTTTATGGAGAAAAGAAATAAAAATTAAATCACATGTTCACCCTAATTTTCCTAATTGATTTTAAATATGTGAACAAAGTTAGAATTAACTCTAAATTAAATTTAAACTAATATTAAATTAAATGGTAAAATAAAAAAAAACTAATTCTAAATTGGTGAGATTGATTTTATGATTTTTTATGAAAAATATAAATTAATTTTGTGTTAGAAAAATAATTAAATTAATTAAATCAAAAGAAATCAAATAAATAAAAAGAAAGAAAGATGGGCCTGGTTGTTTCAGCAAAAAAAGGGTGTTGATGGCAAATCTGGGCCCAACAATCCTTGGCCTGTTTGACTTTTTCAATCCCATGCTGCTTGCTTGACTGAGCGTATGGTAGACCCTCAGGGATAAGGCATTGGATCTACCTTGTTGAAGATTCATTGGCTGGATATTGATGGTGTATGGTAGGATCATTATATGCACGCGTGCCTGATTACACAAAGAAAAATAATATGCAACAATATGGGGACCTGGGGATCGAACCCAGGCCCTTTGGCATTTTACCCTACATGATGACCATCTGAGCTGGCTTGCTTAGTTGAACAAATAATGACAAATAAATATTATATAATAAAATGAATGGCTAACTCAAACCACGCGCGAAATTCAAAATTGGCCATTCACAGGATGCCACGCTATCATCTCCTTCCTCCCACCGTTGCTAAAAGTTTATGGACTTTTACCTACAGTCATCTGGGCGTAGGTACAACCCTGTGCATCTCCAAAATCTTATGCAAGCATCATAAATCACAACCAATGGTACCAATCAACTAGTTGTAACCTCACGAGCATCATGGTACCATTATCCATGGCCAATTGTTCCTGTATGAAGAATCCCTAAAAACGAAGCAAAAACCCTAGCCATGGCATCTTAGTATACAATCAATAAAAACACAATTAAACATAACCATTAGCTTGCAAACATCATAAGGATTAAGAATATGTCAATTATTCATGCTAAAGATGCCAGAATTATTGGATTCGAAATCAAGAAAAGTGAGAAACCGTGTTGTACTTAGAGTGTGTTTCAAGGCTTGAGGGAGCTTGCTAATGGTTGAAACACGTTCCTGGGATGCCCAACAAACATTTGGGATGGCTAGAAGACTTTGAATTGGTCTGGAACAGGGAAATCAATTTGCCACTTTTCTTGATTTTTTTGAAACTTGCTTTTTGTTTTACACGCCTCCAATCCCCTTGTTTCTGATTTGCAATTGTCTCTTATGTACCCTAGAAGGAATTAGGTTAAAAATTTGCTTCAAATCTTTTCCAATTAAGATTGTTGATTCATGATTTGATTATTGTGCAAAATATTTCTAAATCAAGCAAAACTCAATCTTTTTGTGTCCAAATGATCCTTGCACGATTTCATTCCATCTCTAGCTGTATAATAGACCTAAACATGCACAAAATCTCAAGCTTTGATTAGCTTTTGATATTTTCATGATTTTATTTGATTTAATTGAAATAAAATCAAAATAAATGAAAAAAAATAAAAGAATGACAAATGGGAAGGATCATGGGTCGTGGGTCATGTTACAAACTCAATGCAAGCATAAAAAGTTGGGCCCATTTGACAAAAAATGCAATTTTGGACACTTTTGACTTTTGGCAATTTTGCAAAAAGGGTCAACTTTGCCAATGCATAACACTCTCAATTTTGACCCTAGAGAGGTGTTCTTTGACTTTTTAGAAATCTTAATATGTTCTCTAAGCAACCCTTTTTGTATCATCTCAATTGAGTCTTCCATGTTCATGTATGGGGCTTTGATAGAAAATGTGTTTTTGTTGACTTTTCAAAATGACCTATAATGTCCAAATTCATATCTTCTTATGAGTGCATATTTTGAACTAGGAGATGAATATGGATTGTAGGGAATTACATCCTCTTCAAAATTAGCTTTGGATGGGTCATTTTTTATAAAGTATGAGAAAGTTATGCATGGTCAAAGTTGAGTTGACTTTTCCTGCAAAACCCTAATTTAGCAACTTTAGGATTTTGATGAATTATGAGCAATCCTTGAGGAATCATGATCAAACCTTGATCAAATGATGAATAAAACTTCAAAATGAGGATGTTGACCAAAAATCTTGAGGTTTGACTGTATGTGGGCCACAGTTGACTTTTGCCCTAACACAGTCGATTTTCAGGCTTTTGAGCAATTGACTGAGTAAAATTCCTCTGCAAGGCTTGAAACTTGACATGGATGATCTTGAGAACATATTAGTACAATGGTGAGCATTTGGGATCCTTTGGACTCAAGCATATTGATGCAAACTGAAACCCTAATTTGAGGTAGACTGCCTTGGGAGAGAGTTTGTCTGGCCAACTCTTAGACTTCCTTGAGCAATTTGAGGACCTCACTTGAAATGTATTGAGAAATATGGGAGGGAAAATTTTGGGTTACAACAGCTATCCTACTATTAGTGAGTAGGTAGCCCTATCATCGAATGTTGAGGGACTATCGAAAGGGACATTTATGGTCATTGAAGGCAACATGTAAGGATACCTTAGCATTTCAAAGGGACTGTCATTATGTAGGCAACATCGAGGGACAAGATCATTTTTCGTAGGAAACTAGAGGGACATTAAGGGACCATGATCTTTATGATGACTTTTAAACTGAGGGTCTTTGCTAAGATATCCCTACGTTCGAGGGACATGACCATTTCCGAAGGCAACCAAAGTGGGAAATACCCTAGGGGTGCAAATGTGCAACAATGTGCTTTTTTTCTCCAGATATTTTATCTTGAGGTTAGTGACCTAATGATTAATTGATTAGTTCTTGTCATGCATGCCTAATTTACTAACAGTTTATATACAAGCATATAAGAAATATAAAGGCGAGAAATAAAGTTCCTACGCTATTACAGGGCTTTGGTGAAGTTACATAAACAATGACTGAAAAGTAAAGTGAGGAAATTAAAAACCCTAATTTAGCTATTACAAACCGGACACAGTTACATAATAAAAAATAATGGTATGAAAAATGACGCGCAAAAATTGAGACGAGAATAAGTTCTAAACCCTAAAAGTCTAATTGCCTATTAAAAATATTTTGATGTTTTTTATGAAAATACTTGAAATTTAACCTAATCTCTAATTAATTTTAAATTAAGGAAAACAAATTAAAGTTAATTAAATTAAATTAATTTGAAAAAATTAATTTTTCTTAAAAAACTGTAAATCCTATTTTTATGATTTTCTGATTTTCTGATTTAAAAAAAAATACATAAACAAAAAATATAAACTAATTAAAAAAAGAAAATAAATAAGAAAAGATGGGCCTGAGGGGGTGAGAAACCCAAACTGGGGGGTATGCTGCTGAATTTTAAGGCCCAGATCTTGTGCAAGCCCAAAGCCTGCGTGAGATCCAGTGGGAGGCATGCTTGGGGGTCCATCATGGGGATGCGTTACTGGGTGCTGGATCTGGAGGATGAGTGATCCATTGGTATAGATATGATGGCCTATGATGCGCATGCTGGAGCTAGAACTGCTGGATTTGCATGTACAAATTAGAAAAATAATATGCAGGAGGCAAGGGTCGAACCCCAGACCTACCACACATACAATGCCTTAAACCCTTTGTTCTTGCCACTGTACCACACTGCACATTCGTTAATACAAATGGAATAAAATATAATAATATGAAAATTTAGTCAAATATATTAACTTGTCCACGCGTGCCCTTCAGTGGGCACTTAGAATTTGAATGAACCAATCACCAACCTGTTTTCTGCCATGCAAGATCTTCGCCGGTCAAGCCACCCCAAACGGTGGCTGCGGTCACCCCCTCCGATTGCTCAAAAAGCCTAACCTACGAAATATCAAGAAAACAAAAGAAAAAGTGACCATACCCCCCTAAATTTGGGGTCTACGAGTTCAATGGTGATGGCCATTTGGCCTGAGACGGCCTGTATCATCCTGTTCGTACCTTGGCCGTTTCAAAGCCCTAACAATGGAAACTCCCTAAATATGCGCCCAAACCCTCACGCTTCACGTCAGAACATATCAAAACAATAATATAAACATGAATATGGAACGAAAATTGATTTATATCATATATTTGCAAGGTTTCGACTCCCAACCTTACCAAAGTCCGGTGACGCGGGGATCTGGAGTTCTAGGGTACTGCACGTCTTGTGGAGGATATGAATGATCTCCTGAGGGATTCAGAGAATGAATGATGCAATTTTTTTGGCCTGGAAACCGCTGAATCGTGTGGTGCAAACTTTCACTTTTCCTTTGGATTTTTAAACTTTTGCTAGGGCTCTTTTGAAACAGGTGCGCCTCCCTTTTAGGTCTGGAATTGTTGTGCGTATATAGTGTATCTCATTAGGTTAAAACACAGCCAAAAGAATCAATTCTAATCATGTTTTTCTAAAGCATAAAGATTTGCTTCAAAACTTGCTAAAACAAGAGGATATCCTTCTCCTTTTGTCCCATTCGCTTTTGCTTTGACATGCCAGCCTATCTTATCCCTTATTTGATGAGAAAAATATTCCCAAATAATATCATTCATCATTTCTTTTATTTATTTATCTAATTTTGTATTTTAATGGGTAAAATATCAAAATAAATAATATAAGTAATAAAATAATGTATGAATGAGCTCCAAGGTCGTGGGCTATGTTGGAACTAAGTTTCAAGCATGAAAACATGGGCCCATTTGGAAAAAAATTCAAGTTTAGTCAATATTGGCTTCATGCACTTTTCCAAAATTGGTCAACTTTAGCAATGCATATCTCTCTCATTTTTAATCTTAAGAGGGTGTTCTTGGACTTTTTAGAGATCTTAGGATGTCCTCTAAACAAACTTTTTGTTTTCATCTCAATTGGATCTTCCATGTTCATGTAAGGAGCTTTGACCCAAAAGGTGTTTTTGTTGACCTTTTGAAAGGACCTATAATGTATGAGCTTGTATCTTTTGATTGGGGCATTTCTTGAACTTGAGGGATGAAGAGAAGTTGTAGGGAATTGGATTCTCTTTAAAATAATCCTTGGTGGAAAAATTTCTGATAAAGTATGAGAAAGTTATGTCTGGTCAAAGTTTGGTTGACTTTTCCTATAGAAACCCTAATTTGCCATTTTTGACTTTTGATGAGTTAGGAGCATTTCTTGAGGAATCATGATCAACCCTTGATCAAATGATGGATATAATTTCAAAATGTTTTGACCAAAAATATTGAAGTTTTATTGTATTTGGGCCACAATTGACTTTTGACCTAGTACAATTGATTTCCAGGCATTTGAGCAATTGACTGAGCTAACTTGTTGTGCAAGGCATGAAATTTGGCATGGATGATCTTGAGGACATATTAGGATAATGGATAACATTTTGGATCCTTGGGACTCACACATCTTTCTTAAAATTGAAACCCTAGTTGAGGTTCATTGCCTTTAGGGGAAGAGTTTTCCTGGTCAATTCTTAGTCATCCTAGGGCAAGTTGGGGATCTCAATGGACTTGTCTTGAGTAGAATGAGAGGGAAAATTTTGGGGTACAACAGTTGCCCCTGTTCAATCTTCTTAAACTCGAGGATTTAGATTGGCTAGTATGCCTTTCGTGATCTGAAGGTGGAAGATGATTGAACACTAGAGTGCCCAGAAATGTGCACTCGTCTAAAATGATACTTGACTGTGTAGATAATATCTGGAATGGGCTTATAGATGCCATTTGGAGAAGATGATGGAAGATCGTCGGAGATGGGCATAAAGATGCCATCTGGAACAATGTTGATTTCATGAGATATTCCTTTGTGGGAATCCCTATTCCTATTATTGAGGAGGACTCCGTTGAGGAATGTTGGTCTTTGTTCGGGAAATAGAGTTTAAGAGCTTCAGTTGTCCATTACTCTACTGGGGAGTAATCTCTTGATTGAAGAGACGGAAGTGAAGTGCTATCTGGTCGGGATCCAAGATACACAGTGACTTGCTGAGGATAATAAGGCCGACTGCTATCTAGTCGTATTCCAGGCTTTACAACGCTTTACTGGGGAGACGTGAAATTAACTGCTATCTGGTTGGACTCCAAGCTTTGCAGTTTCTTTAACTGGAATAGAAATCAAAAAAATATTAGTGTCAATTTTACTGAACCAGAGAAAGGTCTTGAGTTATCTTCAACTGGAATAGAAGTCGAGAAAATCTTAGTATCGATTTAGTTGAACCAAAGAAGGTCTTGAATTAACTTTGACTGGAATGGAAATCAGAAAAAAATCTTGGTATCGATTTAACTGAACCAGAAAAAGATCTTGGAATATCTTCAACTAGAATAGAAATCAGAGAGATCTTAGTGTCGATCTAACTGAACCATAGAAGGTCTTGAATTAACTTTGACTGGAATGGAAATTAGAAAAATCTTAGTATCAATTTAACTGAACCAGAGAAAGGTCTTGAATTAACTTTGACTGGAATGGAAATCAGAAAAATCTTGGTATCGATTTAACTGAACCAGAAAAAGATCTTGTAATATCTTCATCTGGAATAGAAATTAGAGAGATCTTAGTATCGATCCAACTGAACCAGAGAAGGTCTTGTAAGGACATCTTTCTGAGGAAAATGCTGAAATAGCCCTTCATCAGACGTAGCTTTTGAGAAGGCTACCAGGTCACGTAAGTAGTCAACGTTGTTTGTTGATTTGATCTTTCCTAAAAATGGTAAAGAGTTAGTCATATTCAATGTCATGATGATTGAAATGCATTGTGATGATGGTCTCAAAATAAATGAGATTATGCTGTATGCGATGTGTATGCGCATGCCATGTTGTATGAATATGGGATGCTATTGCGATACTTCTTACTCTGGGAAAGTGAATCCCTGACTGCTGCTGAAGAGTATTGGGAAGCCGAATCCTTCATTTCCACTGGAGATGATGAATGGATATGATTTTCCGAGGATTTCCTCTTTCCGTCTGAGGATATTCTGCTGGGGATTCTTAACTCCTACTTGAGAATGCCTTTGTGGAGAGAGATAATGCTTTGTTGGAAGATTTTACCGATGTGGAGAAATAAAATCCATTGGGGAATGAACTTTCGTAGTTTGAGAAATAAACTCTACCCGGGAGAAGGTTTTATAAACTGTTTGAAATTATAAAACTCAGCTGGGGAATACAGATTTCAGCTCTCTGAAGGAACTTTGTTGGAGGAGGTAATTCCTGCTTGAGGAAGAAGAGATCAAAACTTTGGTTGTTTCTATTCTGTAGGGAACATAGATGTCGTGGGGTCGTATGTAGCGGTGGCTTCGTCTCGAAATGTCTCTGCCCCTGTACCTGCTGGAAAGAGTAACTGTCGGGACTACAAATGGTTTTTTAAACTTTTCTCTGTTTCTTAAAGTCATTAGTAACTGTCTTTTTATTTCTTATGCAAGTATTTGTAAATAGTAATCATATTCAAATGCACATGTCAAAAATAATCACTGGACATTTTTGCAAAACAAAACAGAAAAATAAAAACAAATAGTTTTGTACTTTCAAAGAAATGATTTATATTGATTTCTGAAGTTCGCCTAACAGGCATTCTGTACAAAGAGACTGACGTTCTAGTAGGAGAACGCCGTTGTAAAAAATGAAAACTATACAAAATAGTGTATAAAGAGAAAACAAATATGTCTAATAATCCCATTGAGTTTCAATTATGGTATTTCCCCTATGTCTTCGAGCGTCTCATCACTTTGCTACTCGTCTGAGGCTGACTGGATTGATCGGTACCATTTGAGCTTGATAGTTGATACTGAAGTCTGGTCGCAAGGTGATCCAATGTGACATAGTTGTACGCTTCAAATCCATAACTTTTGCCTGAACCTCCCTTTCGGGTTTTCAGTCCACTAGGATACCCTTTTTTTCCCAAGCCTCCTTTTCAGGTTTTCGACTTGCCGGGTATACAGATTATTTTGTATTTATCCCTAATTTTTTCCCGAACCCTTTTGGTTCGTCGGGATGCCCTTATTTTTTCCTAGCCCAGTCAACCTAGCGGGTCTTTATTCATGCGTAGTATTTTTTCACTATGTCCGCATTAACAGGGTGAGGAAGGTCGTCACCATCCATGGTGGTCAAAATCACGGCTCCACCAGAAAATATGCTTTTGATTACAAATGGCCCTTTGTATGGAAGAGCCCATTTTCCCCTGGGATCACCTTGTGGTAGTATGATGTGCTTGATTACTAAATCACCCACTTGATATACTTGACGTCTGACCTTTTTGTTGAAAGCCTTGATCATGCGTTTTTGGTATATCTGACCATGACATATAGCCGCAAGCCTTTTCCTCATCAATCAAATTTAGTTGATCAAGTCGAGTTTGGATCCAATCATCTTCGTTCAAACCCGCATCCTTCATGATCCTCAAATAAGGAATCTGGACCTCAATAGGTAGGACAACCTTCATACCATATACCAGAGAATAAGGTGTTTCCCCTGTTGATGTATGTGCTGAGGTGCGGTAACCATGAAGAGAAAATGGTAACATCTCATGCCAATCTTTGTATTTCACCGTAATCTTCTGTATAATTTTCTTAATATTCTTGTTAGCATCCTCCATAACGCCATTCATCTTCGGCCGATAAGGGGAAGAATTATGATGTTGGATCTTGAATTGTTTACAGAGTTCAGTGATCATTGTATTGTTGAGATTTGTACCATTATTTGTGATGATTCTTTCTGGCACACCATACCGAAAAATCAGGTTATGCTTGATAAACCGTGCCATAACATTCTTGGTAATAATAGCAAAAGAGGAAGCCTCAACCCACTTTGTGAAGTAATCAATGGCCACTAGGATGAAGCGATGTCCATTGGAAGAGGTAGGTCTAATATCTTCGATCATGTCAATGCCCCATATTGCAAAGGGCCAGGGAGCCGTCAAGACGTTCAAGGGAACCAGAGGTACATGTACTTTATCAGTATAGATTTGGCATTTGTGAAAAGTTTGGGAATGCTGGTAACAGTATGCTTCTATAGTGGACCGATAGTATCCTTCCCGTAGGATCTTTTTTGCCATGGTGTGTCCACTAGAGTGGATGCCAAAGGTACCTTCGTGTAAATCTTTCATAATCCTCTCTGCTTCGCTCTTGTCTACACACCAAAGTAAAGTGGAGTCATGGTTGCGCTTGTAGAGGATTCCATTATTGAGGAAGAACTTTGAGGAGAACCTTCTCAGAAACTTCTTATCATTGACAGATGCTCCCTCAGGATATTCTTGACCCTCGAGATACCTTTTCACTTCGTGGAACCAGGGTCTGTCTGCTACTTCTTCAGTTTTAATCTCATAGTAGTATGATGGTTCATCCAACCTCTCAATAGTGATCTGAGGAGCCTCGTTGTCCCATCTGACCTTGAACATGGATGACATGGTAGCTAGCGCGTCCGCTAACTAATTCTTTTCTCATGGAAAATGTTTAAAGGTGACCTCTTCAAAGTGTGGAAGCAATGTCAGCACGCGTTCTTTGTAAGGGATGAGATTAGAATGCTTCGTGTCCCACTCCCCTTTGATTTGACTTATTACCAAGGCTGAACCCCCGAAAATGCTCAAGAACTTGACCCTCAGGTCAATAGCAGCTTTGAGACCCATGATGCATGCTTCATACTCTACCATATTGTTGGTACAATTGAAACATAATATGGAGGTAAAAGGAGTATGACAACCCTTAGAAGATATGATTACATCACCAATGCCATTGCTGAGTGCGTTGGAGGCTCCATCAAAAACCATAGTCCATCAGGATCCTTCCTCAGGTCCTTCATCCGGTCCAGGTTCTTCATAGTTAGTCACTAGCATAATATTCTCGTCCGGGAACTCAAAATTCATGGACTGGTAGTCATCCACAGCCTTATGAGCCAAATGACCAGCTAGTACACTTCCCTTGATTGCCTTCTGGGTCGTGTATTGGATATCGTATTCGGTCATGATCATTTTCCATCTTGCTATTCTTCCAGAGAGAGCAGGCTTCTCGAAGATGTACTTGATCAGATCCATATTAGATATCAACAAAGTAGTGTGGGTCAACATATACTGCCTCCGTCGGCGAGCAGCCCATGCCAAAGCGCAGCAAGTTTTCTCGAGCAGTGAGTATCTTGTTTCACAGTCGGTAAAATTTTTGCTAAGGTAGTATATGTCATGCTCTTTTCGACTGGACTCGTCATGCTGCCCCAGCACACACCTCATTGAATTCTCTAACATTGTTAAGTACATTATCAAAGGTCTTCCTTCGATCGGCGACATCAGAATTGGAGGATCTTGAAGGTATTCTTTGATTCTTTCGAAGGCAGTCTGGCATTCGTCATTCCACTTTACCACTTGATCTTTCTTCAGGAGTTTGAAGATTGGCTCATAAGTAGTAGTTAAATGGAAAATGAACCTGGAAATGTAATTTAGGCGTCCCAAGAAACCTTTAACCTCCTTCTCATTGCGAGGAGTTGGCATCTCTTGTATAGCCTTCACCTTTGCAGGGTCTACCTGAATACCCTTGTCACTGACAATGAAACCTAGAAATTTACCAGACCTTACCCTGAAGGTGCACTTGTTCAGATTTAACCTTAGCTTGTACGTCTTCAACCTATCAAACAACTTTTGTAGATGATCAAGGTGTTCTTCCTCAGTTTGAGACCTGGCTATCATGTCATCAACATAGACATCTATCTCATGGTGAATCATGTCATGAAACAAAGCTACCATAGCTTGCTGATAGGTTTCCCCAGCATTCTTCAATCCAAATGGCGTCACTTTGTAACAGAAAGTGCCCCATTGCGTGACGAAGGTCGTCTTCTCCATGTCCTCAAGTTCCATCTTGATCTGATTGTAACCGGAGAAACCATCCATGAAGGAAAAGATCTTATGCTGCGCGTTGTTGTCAACCAGAACGTCAATATGGGGAAGCGGAAAGTCATCCTTGGGGCTTTGCCCTGTTCAGATCTCGGTAGTCCACACACATCTGTACCTTGCCGTCCTTTTTAGGCACCGGGACTACGTTAGTAACCCATTGGGGATAAGAGGTGACAGTTAGGAACCCAGTGTTGTACTGTTTCATAACTTCTGCTTTGATCTTCTCTGACATTTAAGGGCGCATACAACGGACCTTCTGCTTTACCGAAGGGCAATCTTCTTTAGTTGGCAGACGGTGAACCACATTATTCGTGTCCAGTCCTGGCATGTCTTCATATGACCAGGCAAAGATCTCAACACAATCATGCAACATCTGTATCAAATGCTATTTGAAATTAAACTCCAAATTTGCACCTATCTTGACTTCTTTTCTGTCCTCTTTTATGCCCATGTTTATTGTCTCAACTGGCTCTTCATGAGGATGTATAGCCCTTTGTTCCTGCTGTAATAGCCTAGCAAGTTCTCCGGGTACCTCACAATCTTTCTAACCTTCGTCCTCAGCTTGGTTGACCAGATTTTCAAAGTCATAACCGACAATAGCAGAAGTGTTATCAATGGGATCCAGAGTGGATATGGATCTGCAGTTTGATACGTGAGTGTGTGTAAGAGCATAACTGTATAGCCAAAGTAAAAAGCAGAAAAGAAAAATAGAGAGCGCAAAATTTGTATGCAAGAACGTCCAATGCTTTATTAACAACATATGAGATTGAAACATGATAATCCTCACAAATAAACCATTGTTCCCCGGGTAAGACACATGGCGATAAAGTTTATATTGTTTGTTACATATCCGAAAACAAGAAAGACAATTACTTCTGAATAAAAGTAATTGGTACAAAGTATTTTTCTATCCAGTTACTGGGTCCACCATTGGAAGTAGGAAAGATCCAGATATCCATGTCATAGTCACCATCATTGTCTTCCAAGGCATTGACCCCATGATTGCTGATGCGTAGGGGAGGTCCTCTAGCACGAGCACAGTGAACAGCCCTTTGAGCTACTGAAGAGAAACCCAAACCAAAATTATCATATTTGTATGGAATGTAAGGGAGTTGGTCCCAGATGGTACACCCACCTTTTTCAATAACTGCTTTGGCGTCCTTGAGAGAAGCCATCTTTAAGGGAGGTCTGGTGATCTTTGGCAGATGATTGGTGACAGTTTCAATTGCAGCCATAGTCTGAGGCACCTCTTCGAAGTTCTGATTCGGAATCTCGATGAACTCGCCATCCATTTCCACATACCTGAAGGAATTCAAATGGCTTACCATGTACTCTTCTTCACCATGTACCGTAACAATCTTTCCTTTTACCGGGTATTTCATCATCTGATGCAGAGTGGACGTGACAGCTCCCACCCCATGGATCCAAGGGCGACCAGACAAACAAGAATAAGATGGTCTGATATCCATCACAAAGAAGGTGGAGTCAAAGGTCTAATAACCAAATTTGATGGGGATGTCCACCTCCTCATGCACCATTCTTTTCGAACCATTGAAAGCCCTCACTACTATGTTGCTGGGTTTCAGGGTCAAACCTTCACAGTCTAATATGTCCAGAGCCTTCTTGGGCAGCACGTTCAATGATGAACCAGTATCTACTAGAACACGGGCCAAAGTAGTGCCCCTGCATTTGATGGAGACATGCAGCGCATCATTATGTTTTCTTCCTCTGGGTGTCAGATCAGCATCAGAAAAACCTAAATCGTTATCAGCTGTCAAACTGGCCATACAATCTTCAAATTGATCAGCGGAGGTTTCTTGTGGAACATGAGCAGTTTTAAGGAATTTCACCAAAGCCTTTGCATGAGCTTCGGAACACAATAGTAGGGCTAACATTGAAATCATAGAAGGGATCTTCCCCAGCTGTTCGACCACATTGTAGTCACTCTTCTTTATTATCTTCAAAATTTCTTCCATTTCCTTCTTGGAAGCCTCTGGGATAGATTCTGAATGCACCTTCGTCTGGACAGGCTCAATCAATATGTCTTTGCCCCGAGTCTCGGCCAACTCGATGATAGGGGTGGAAACTGGGGTAATCACATGTATTACAATAGTAGTATCAGCAGGAACAACAGTAGGAATGACCACAGGACTAGTAACAACTTTTGGAGGAGAAATCTCAGGGGAGAACACTCCTCCACTTCTTGTTATTTTGCCGACCCCAATGATGTTGCCAATGTCAGGATCAGTATTTTCAAAAACTTGGTCTTCAACAGTCAGTAGGTCTTGCTTGAAGTCGTGGTACTAGACGCCATCCCCATAGTTCCAGGGAACAACCTTGTCCGAGAAGTATGGGATTGGCCCTGGCACAATGATGATCAGGGGAGCCAAATTCGAAGCAGATGTAATCCTAACGGTTCTTTTGGTGGAGACCCTGGGAGGATTGGCGGAAATGGTTATGATTGAAACATCCTTACAAGAAATAGTCGGGACGAGAGTTTTTTCAAACAAAATCTCTCTATCATCCATCAGGCGCTGAACACCTGCCTTCAACAAATAACAACCAGTCGGTAGAGATAAACATAAGTGGCAACCTTCGCCACATCCCGGAAATAAACCAGCTTTCAACAAGTTCCACTTAACGGTCATGAGAGGAGTAAGAAGTCCCTCAACAACAGTAACAAACATATCATCTTCAATAGCATTAACACCATGACCGTGCTTTGGCATAGTAGCAGTGATAACATTGGGAATCTCAGGAGCTTCAAATTCAATATCCTTTGCTTCAATAAGGTCTTGCACTTTGTTTTTCAAAGCACATCAGTCATTGGTATCATGGCCCGGGCTTTCTGAATGGTAAGCACAACGAGCATTTGGGTTGTAGTGAGGAGTGGCGGTGTTGGGATTCTTAGGAGCTTCCCGTAAAGTTACCATATTAGATTTCAATAGATGAGGCAACACTTGAGATAAAGTCATATTTATCCGGGTGAATTGTCTTACAGGCCTTTCTGCTCTAGGCTGATTATTTCGTTGATGAGTAGGTGCAGGTTTAGAGATCATAACAGCCCCTATCGTTGGACGGCGTTCAGTTCTGTCCTGATTCCTTTATCTATAAGTGGCACTGACTTCCTTCTTCCTAGAAAATGGCTTCCTTACTGTACTGGAGGATACATCCTTTTGGATCTTACCACTTCTAATCCCATCTTCCACCCTTTCTCCTGTCAAGATCAATTCAGTAAAGCCAGTCGAGGAGCTTCCAATCATATGATTGAAAAATGGACCAGATAGAGTACCCAAAAACATATCCACTAACTCCCTATCATACAGGGGGGGGGGGGGGGGGTTGGAATCTTCCTACTAAGTCCCTCCACTTTTGAGCATAGTCTTTAAAGCCCTCGCTCGAACCCATAGACATACTTTGGAGTTGTATACAGATGGGAGCAAGGTCTACATTATACTGATACTGCTTGTAGAAAGCAGCAACCAGGTCTTCCCAATTATGAATGTTGGTCCCTTCCAGCTGATATAACCATTCTAGTTGAGTCCCAGATAGACTATCTTGAAAGAAGTGTACCCATAAGTCCTTGTCAGCAGTGTGAGGCTGGATCTTCCTTACATAAGATAGGAGGTGCATCTTGGGACATGAAACCCCATCATATTTGGCGAACAACGACACCTTGAAATTTTGTGGGATGAAAACCCCAGAAACCAAACCCAGCTCTTCAAAATCCAGCCCGGGCACCTTCTGGATTTCCATTTCACTTAGACGCTCTTCCAGATGTTTGTATTTTTTGTCGGCCAGAGGGTACTTCTCTTCATTATAGTCAGTCTCATTATCAGATTCCCTTGGACTGGGGTCTTCCTCTCTTGTCTCACCTTCTTGATTGTCTCCTTCTTTTGACGAATATGTTAGCTTAACCACTTGCCTTAACGGTCCTTTGAACCTCCTTCCCAAATTCACCACACCAACTGTCTTCCTTGGTTTCTTGGTCTTCTATTTAACAATCAAGGCTTTCAGTTCCTATTGCCCCTTGGCCAGAGCCATGATCATCTATTGAAACTGATTATTCTGAGTCTGTAGATCCTTCACTGTTTGTTCTAGAGCCATTGCTGAAATAAACAGTCAAGAAGATGAGAAACGTGCTATGAAACCTGCTTATGCAATGATATGTATGATATATGTATGCAATGTTTTCAAGTATTTCTAAGACTTAAATTTGCTTAAACAGAAAGAGAACAAACGTTAATTGTATTAAGATGTTTTATTGATCACAATAATGCCTCTTGGGCTTACAAGGGAACAAAGCAAAAATAAAACTCTGCAAGCAAAGGAAGACTCAAGCTTCCCACATGCGCATCCTCTTTGGTGCAATGTAAGCATTTATACTCTTCTCTTTGTGAAGTAACCTGGTGAGCTCTAAAACCTTTTTCTCGCTGGCGTAGAATTGGGTTTCAAAGGTATCCTGTTCTTCTTTGAGTTGGATCCAGGATTTCCGTAGCTCCTCGCAATCAGTTGGCATATCAGGATGGAGAACAATGTAAGGAGTTTTTCCCTCAGCAATTGGCTCCATAATCACAAGTAAAATGGCAGGGTAAGGCATCATAAGACATTGAGCACGAGCTCGCACCCATTTGAGGTAAGGCTCAAGAGGGATGGAATTCTTGTGCCCCAGTGTCTTGCTATCAACTTTGTTTATCATGCCCCAAGCTCGAATGAACCTCTTACGATAACCCTAAACATCATTCTCATAGTCAAATGTGATTCCTTGGACGAGTGTGTTGTGAGGACCATCCCTTCTAGCATAACCAAACTATCGCAACGCCAAACAAGGATTATAAGTGATTCCTCCCCTAATTCCTAAGAGAGGGACATTAGGGAATTCCCCACAGCGATCAATGATGGTAACATTCTCCAAAGATCGAGAATACCAATGAATATCCGAATGTATAAGGGACATCAACCTATGAGACCATCTCATACCCTGTCCATTTCTCAAAACAGACCGAGATAGGTGCGAAATAAACCACCTAGCCAATAGAGGAGTGCAACATAGAAGGGTCCTTCTTCTCTTTAGAGTGCGAGTATGCAAAGAGTGTAGAATATCCCCAAGTAAAGTAGGCACCAAATTATGAGACAGAAAAAACTTAAACGCATTCACATCTATAAGTTGGCCCGTGTTAGGGAATAGTACCATCCCATAGATGAGAAGGGCCAACACTTCTTCAAAATCTTGTAAATCCAGGGTATCCTAAAAATGGTGAGCTTTCTCAAATAAAAACTTAGCTGGAAATCCTTGGACGCCTCTTCTGGTTTCCCAATTTTCCACTACATCAGACCGTTGTAAAGACAGAGCTTGAGCAATCTCTTCGAGTTTTAGGTCTCTTTCCATACCGTTGAATGGTAACTGATTAAGGATAGGTATCCCCAATAACTGAGAAAACTCCTCCGTAGTGGGCACTAGCTGGTAATCAGGAAAAGTGAAGCAGTGGTGTAACGGGTCAAAGAATTGAAAGAGCACCTTTAACATTTCTTCATCAGGGTTTGAAGTGACCAAGTTGAGAAGTCGACCATGTTTTTCAGTGAAGGGAGAGCTTTCAGGAACCCTTGATGCTAATTCCTTGATTTGAGGAGGTACTTTCACAAGGTTGACTTGGATAGTGTTCCTGCGAGCGGATGTCATGTCATGTCCTACAAAACAAGACAAAGATAATCCCTAGAAAAATCCTTAAAATGGTTAGTATGATATGCCATATTATAATGTCATGATTATGCCAAGAAATCACAGATATAGCAAGCACAAGTAAATCACACAAAAACCTTAGGTTTAAGGCTTGCATGGGTTTTAAGGTAATACCCTCTTGAAGTTTTGATTGGTTCAACCTGTCCTATAAATAGTTACCGGGTTCTAAGGGATCTCAATATCACTGATCTTTCCCACAAATTTCGTTCTGATAGACAACTGACTTGCCACCAAACAAAACTCGGGAGTCAAATCTCAATGAGTATAGTATCGAGTATCAACCGAGTTTGGGAATACACTAAAGATATCTATCTCACTACGTCCTAATAGCCAAGTTGTTCAATTAAGGTTCTAAGGTCAGTTGACGCTTCATGACACCACGCAGCGGCCTTGTATTCTCCTTCATTAACTCAAGGGCTACCGGTATCCACCAAATTGTCGCATCAACATAGTTATCGCTTCAACCGTGTTGGTATACCCCGCACAGTTTCCACGATCTATTGCTACTTACCTAAAAGGTTTTCCCATATCCGGGTGTAGGATCTATAGTAACCCAAACAATACCCTTAAAAGTAAAGCAATCAAAACAGACAAAGAAAATAATTTAGAAATGAACTAGACCCTAAGGTAAACCCCACTGTTCTTATATTCCCCAGCAGAGTCTCCAGTTCTATAATACGATGGCAGAACCGACTATTATATTGGTTTTGCATTTTGTATTCGCAAATGTTGTGGTAAGAAAGAGTCGCCGCTGACTTTTCTTTTATCCAACAAAGGAAAGGGTGAAAAGAACAGAAAAAGACCTTTTTCGAGATTTTCTAAGTAAGAGGGGTAGATTATAGAAAGGGAAGGTGTTAGCACCCTTTCCATCCGTGGTTTTCCACAGGCTCTTAGGTACTTGCTCATTTTTTAAAACTATTTTCGTGTTTGTGTGTTTTGAAAGATTTTGTTTTCTTTATGATAACTCTTGTATCATTCCTCAAGAGTGTGATAAAGCGTTTTTGAAAAGAATTTTGAAAGTGTGTAAGTGTAAAAATGAATCAGATTTGAGCAAGTACTTAAGAACTATCTACCTACTCGAAAAAAATGCGTTCATTTCCTCCTTTCCTTTAGATAGTGCTATCCTACTATTAGTGAGTAGGTAGCCCTATCGTTGGATGTTGAGGAACTATCGAAAGGGATGTTTATGGTCATTGAAGGCAACATGTAAGGATACCTTAGCATTTCAAAGGGACTGTTATCATGTAGGCAACATAGAGGGACAAGATCATTTCTCGTAGGCAACTCGAGGGACATTAAGGGACCATGATCTTTATGATGACTTTTGAACTGAGGGTCTTTGCTAAGATATCCTTATGTTCGAGGGACATAACCATTTCCGAAGGCAACCAAAATGGGAAATACCCTAGGGGTGCAAGTGTGCAACATTGTGCTTTTTTCCAGATATTTTATCTTGAGGTTAGTGACCTAATGATTAATTGATTAATTCTTGTCATGCACGCCTAATTTACTAACAGTTTATATACAAGCATATAAGAAATATAAAGGTGAGAAATAAAGTTACAGGGATTTGGTGTAGTTACATAAATAATGACTGAAAAGTAAAGTGCGGAAATGAAAAACCCTAATTTAGATATTACAAACCGGGCACAGTTACATGATAAAAAATAATCGTATGAAAAATGACGCGCAAAAATTGAGACGAGAATAAGTTCTAAACCCTAAAAGTCTAATTTCCTATTAAAAATATTTTGATGTTTTTTATGAAAATATTTGAAATTTAACCTAATCTCTAATTAATTTTAAATTAAGGAAAACAAATTAAAGTTAATTAAATTAAATTAATTTGCAAAAATTAATTTTTCTTAAAAAACTCTAAATCCTATTTTTATGATTTCCTGATTTAAAAAAAAATGAATAAATAAAAATATATAAACTAATTAAAAAAAAGAAAAGAAAATAATTAATAAAAGATGGGCCTGAGGGGGTGTGAAACCCAAACTAGGGGGTATACTGCTGAATTTTAAGGCCTAGATCTTGTGCAAGCCCAAAGCTTGCGTGAGATCCAGTGGGAGGCATGCTTGGGGGTCCATCATGGGGATGCGTTACTGGGCGCTGGATCTGGAGGATGAGTGATCCAATGGTATAAATATGATGGCCTATGGTGTGCATGCTGGAGCTAGAAGTGCTGGATCTGCTTGTACAAATCAGAAAAATAATATGCAGGGGGAAAGGGTCGAACCCCGGACCTCCCACAAATACAATGCCTTAAACCTTTTGTTCTTGCCACTGGACCATACTGCACATTCGTTAATACAAATGGAATAAAATATAATAATATGATAATTTAGTCAAATATATTAACTTGTCCACGCGTGCCCTTCAGTGGCCCCCTAGAATTTGAATTAACTAATCATCACCCTGTTTTCTTCCATGCAAGGTCTTCACCGATCAAGCCACCCCAGACGGTAGCTCCGGTCACCCCCTCTGATTGCTCAAAAAGCCTAACCTACGAAATATCAAGAAAATGAAAGCAAAAGTGACCCTACCCCCTAATTTGGGGTCTAAGAGTTCAATGGTGATGGCCATTTAGCCTGAGACGGCTTGTATCATCCTGTTCGTGCCTTGGTCGTTTGAAATCCCTAACAATGGCAACTCCCTAAATTTGCGCCCAAACCCTCACGCTTCACGTTAGAACAGATTAAAACAATAATATAAACATCAATATGGAACGAAAATTGATTTATATCATATATTTGCAAGGTTCCGACTCCCAACCTTACCAAAGTCCGGTGACGCGTGGATCTGGAGTTCTAGGGTGTTGTACGTCTTGTGGAGGATATGAATGATCTCTTGAGGGATTCAGAGAATGAATGATGCAATTTGTTTGGCCTGGAAACCGCTGAACCGTGTGGTGCAAACTTTCACTTTTGCTTTGGATTTTTGAACTTTTGCTAGGGCTCTTTTGAAACAGCTGCGCCTCCCTTTTAGGTCTGGAATTGTTATGCATATATAGTGTATCTCATTAGGTTAAAACACAGCCAAAAGAATCAATTCTAATCATGTTTTTTAAAGCATAAATATTTGCTTCAAAACTTGCTAAAACAAGTGGATCTCCTTATCCTTTTGTCCCATGCTCTTTTGCTTTGACATGCCAGCCTATCATATCCCTTATTTGATGAGAAAAAGATTCCTAAATCATATCATTCATCATTTCTTTTATTTATTTATCTAATTTTGTATTTTAATGGATAAAATATCAAAATAAATAATATAAGTAATAAAATAATGTATGAATGAGCTCCAAGGTCATGGGCCATGTTGGAACTAAGTTTCAAGCATGAAAACATGGGCCCATTTGGAAAAAAAAAATCAAGTTTAGTCAATATTGGCTTCATGCACTTTTCCAAAATTGGTCAACTTTTGCAATGCATAACTCTCTCATTTTTAATCCTAAGAGGGTTCTCTTGGACTTTTTAGAGATATTAGGATGTCCTCTAAGCAAAAAATTTGGTTTTATATCAATTGGATCTTCCATGTTCATGTAAGGAGCTTTGACCCAAAAGGTGTTTTTATTGACTTTTTGAAAGGACCTATAATGTATGAGCTTATATCTTTTGATTGGGGCATTTGTTGAACTTGAGGGCTGAAGAGAAGTTGTAGGGAATTGGATTCTCTTCAAAATAAGCCTTGGTTGAAGAATTTCTGATAAAGTATGAGAAAGTTATGTCTGGTTAAAGTTTGGTTGACTTTTCCTATAGAAACCCTAATTTGCCATTTTTGACTTTTGATGAGTTAGGAGCATTTCTTGAGGAATCATTATCAACCCTTGATCAAATTATGGTTATAATTTCAAATTATTGATGTTGACCAGAAATCTTGAAGTTTTACTGTATTTGGGCCACAACTGACTTTTGACCTAGTATAGTTGATTTCCAGGCATTTGAGTAGTTGACTGAGCAAACTTGTTGTGCAAGGCATGAAAATTGGCATGGATGATCTTGAGGACATATTAGGACAATGGAGAATATTTGGGATCCTTGGGACTCTCACATCTTGCTTAAAATTGAAACCCTAGTTGAGGTTCATTGCCTTTAGGGGGAGAGTTTGCCTGGTCAATTCTTAGTCATCCTAGGGCAAGTTGGGGATCTCAATGGACATGTCTTGAGTAGAATGAGAGGGAAAATTTTGGGGTACAACATAACCCCATCCCCTAAACGATGTAATAGCGTAGGATTTTATTTTTCGCAATTTACCGCTTTCAAACATAAATGCTAGTAACTAGGGTGTGTATGGCAAGATAAAATCAATCTTAGACATCCCTAATCCAAGACAAAACAATGCATTAAAAGTAAACACTTGCACACGTGCACCTCTAGGGTTAACTCCATTTGTTGCCTTAAAAATGGTCATGATATGCATGTGAGACATCTTAGCAAAAATAAACACTATACAAAATCAAAGTCCCTCGATGACGCTTCGAATGGTGCCTTACAAATGATCTTAGTCCCTCAAGAGAAATGCTAAGATATCTCACAACATTGCTATCTATGACTATACGATGACCCACGCTCGTCCCTTCACATCCAAAGATAAGAATTCTTACCAATCAATGGTAAGATAGCAATATTAAAGGAAGATAGAAACGACCAACAGACTTTTGAGTAGGTAGAACATTCTTAGTTGCTTGCTCACAATCCATCTTCAAAAAAAAACATCCTTTCAAACACACCAAACACTTTCAAAAACATGAAATATTTTCAAAAGTCCAACACTTTGTATGCATTATTATAGAGACGAGAATCATTACAAAGTTTTCCTAAATGAAGGCGCTTTTAAAAAATACTTTCAAAACCCACCACAAACACATTTCAAACAAAGCAATTTCAAAAGTGATCTAGCAAGCAACTAAGAGCCCATAGATAACTATGGATGAAAAGGGTGCTAACACCTTCCCTTTTCATAACCTACCCCCCCCCCCCCCCCCCCCCCCCCCCGAACTCAAGAAAATATCTCAAAGGTCTTTCCTGTTTTTTCCATCCTTTCCTTATTGGATAAAATAAAAGTCGGTGGCGACTCTTGCTATCCGCAACAATTGCGATTAGACACAAAACACCCAAGTCAGTTCTCCCAACAAATTACAGAACTGGATACTCTACTGGGGAGTAGTAAAAGTGGGTTTACCTTAGAGCTAGATCACCTTTAAAATGCTTTCCTTGTATGACTTGTTTGCTTTACATTTTGGGTCCTTGTTTGGGTTTTATATTGATCCTCTACCCGGATTTGGGAACATCATTTGTAACACCCCGATAATTTAATTAATTGTTTAATTAAAATTATTATTTGGAGTTGAGCAATGTTGTGAATTATTGTTAAGTTTCTCTATGACATTATTTGATTAAATGATGGTTTAATAATAATAAATATATTAGAACATTATAAGATTGATTGTTGGACTTATTTAAGTGATGTCATGTAGTAAATATGGGAGTGTGGATATTAGCCCCATTAAGAATTACTATAATTACAAGGTTAAGTGGATATAAAAGGAATTATGTTAATTGAGAAAAGTGAGAGAATAGAGGGGAGAAACTCATTCCCGTTTTTATTGCAGCGGTCTCACTAAATCGGCAATCCCCAATTCGTTAACCGTTGGGTCATCCTCAAATTTTGAGGATAGGTTAGCAACACCTACATCTAACTTTTGACCGTTGGGATCTTCAAAATATGGTCTGAGTTGGGAGATTTTATCATCGCACATTAGCTGCATATTTGGGAAAATTTTCAGCTTTGATTATGATCTAGAGAGAGAAAAATCTTGGAAGGTTTTGGTACAAGAGAAGTTACAGAGAAGATAAAAATAAGGATTTTGAGGAGAAGAAGAGGGATACATGAAAATTACACCAAGAGGCCAAGAGGAGATTCAATTGGAGACCCTTAGAGTTACCTTCAATCCAAACCAGGTAAGGGTAGGGTTTAATCTCTATAATCGGGTATATGATAAACCGTATGTGGGGGTGGGTTGTATAAATTTGTGCCATGAATTGTTGTCGATTCAGTTATATTGTGATTCAGTGAAGATTATCAGTCCTGCAATTTTAGTTGTCAGTGAATATTCATAATGTGTTGATGAAGTTGTTCTGCAATTTATTTAAATCGTATTTCTGTTATGATGTTGTTATGGCTATTATTGAGTTATTGAAGGTGACTTGGATTCAAGGTCTTATTGTTAGTCGAGTTAGAGCGTCTTGAGAGAAATTGATCAGACATTGTTCGTGCTTACTTCTCGAAGAATGAAGAGCGATGTAATATTTGTTGATTTACGAAGCAAGTGTAAGATATCGACGTTTGAACAATGACGGAGTAATAAAGTTGCCGTAACTTTTGTGTTGGGTCACATAAGTGATTGTCAGAAGTAGTTGACGTTGATAAGTAGTTGTGAATCGCGAGTCTAAGTCAAAACTTGAAGAAGTGAGTAGCGTTGCGAAAATAATTGTTGCCCTGGTGTTTTAGAACCTGAACTTTGGCGAAGGAATACATCTCTCGAGTTATAAGAAGTTTGGGAGCACGAGATATGTTAAGAGTTGTTTGGAATATGTCTAAGTTGAATACAAATGAGTTTCAGAGTGGAATTTCCGTAAGTGAATCGCAGGAAACTGCAGAATTATTGTGGGACTTCGAAAATTCATAACTAGAGTTTCGGGCATCTGATTTGAGTTCCGTTTGATGCATTGGAAAGCTAAAAAAATAAGCTTCATTTTAAAAATGATTCTAGTAGCTGTAATAGATTCATTTATCACGTGATGATATTGGAAGTAAGTGCAATTTGTTGTTAAGATTTTCTCTGGGACTAGACTTGTTCTTCTGTGTTGTACGGGACGTCAGAGTCCGAGTTTATTGAATTAAAGGAGAAATTGGAAGATTTATTTGAAGTAATTTGTGAAATCAAAGGTATCATTTGGAAAGCTTTGATGTTATTAATTAGAACGAAAGAGAATAGTGCAAAGTTGTGTGGAATTTACGGTGTCGAAAAGGAGGAAGATTTATGCTAAGTTGTCAGGATGTATGTTATAGTTTTGGGAGAAGAGTTCTCTTGAGTAAATTTATTTCCAAGTGAAAGTGTATGTAGATCCATTCAATATGGATGCAGTTCTAAGTTGGAGAACGACGAAGACTGTTATAGAGGTTAGTAGCTTGTTGAGCTTAGATGATTACTATCATAGTTATTTGAGGTGTATATATATATATGTATATATATATATATATATATATATATATATATATATATATATATATGTGTATATATATATATATATATATATATATATATATATATATATATATATATATATATATATATATATATATATATATATATATATATATATATATATATATATATATATATATATATATATATGAAATATTGTTAGATAAGATGATTATATTGAGAGTGTGATTGGAATGAGTTTGAGAGGAGGAGATACATGTATTTTTGATGTTGTGAAATTAGGAAGAGGATTAAGAGTTTAAGAATGTTGTTAGAATCCTTTATGTAGATAAAGACTCAGACTAGAGTGGAAGGATTTGTAATGTATTGATATGCCAACAGATCTCGAGTTAGAAAATGATTGATAATCGTGGGATGGTGGGTGAATGAGGATTAGACATGTTCTGTTTTAGAAAACTTGAATATGAGTTTTAAGGAAATGCTATTATAGTTTGGTACGACGAATTATACTCCCTTATGGTTATCGAATACTAATTGACAAATTGAGGAACTAGTCACCCTCAATCCATTGTTAATAGTAGACGAGATTATGTTGGATGTTATAGATTTGTCTTGCTATCTTAATGGTGTGAAAAAGTATGGATGTTATATCGCGAGAATAATCGATCACCAGTTTGTGTGAAATTAGTAGAGGATTCATTGAGTGAGAGTTGAGACGTAATGAATAATTTGGAGTAGAGGGTTTGTATGCGAGCTAACATCACAAAGTGAAAGATTGAGAATATCAAGTGAACAACAATTTTATGACAGATTTTAAAGAAAGTTTGGGATTAGATTGAAACTTGTAAACCATATAATCGATGGAAAATTTAATGAGGAAGATGACTTAAGATGGATGATCAGAGTTGCACAGCTGAAGCGTGATGTGACGCAATTGCTACGCGTGTACGACTCATTAGAAGTGAAGGATTAAAATATCAAAAGCCTATGGGAATGGTGTGTCTTAATTTACATGCTTGATTTGGTGGATGGTTGATATAGATAAGTTGTGCCAGGGCACTATGTTTGTTAGTAATTATTTGCATATTTTATAAGATGATTGTCGTGGATTGTTGGTTGATGGTGAGCTACGGGTATGCTTGCTGAGTTATACAGTTAAGTTGATGTTGTAATATTTTTGTTATCATTATTGAGATGTTATTGTTGGTTACCGTAAGTGATGAATAATATCCTCTAATATGACAAAGTTAATTTTGTTTACTATGTTGATATCACTATAATGGTGAATAGAGTTGCTGATATTTTGTCGATAGTTGACATACATATACGTATGAGAATAAAGTTGTATACGCGCTTTGGTGTTGGGAAATTTGTTAAGAGGCGACGCGGTATATCCAAGTATAAGTGAGTTATGGTTGTTACATTTCTACTGTGGGAGTTGTTATGTCAGAGTGTTGCCGAAAAGGATGGTAAGTAATTGACGGGTATATCGTGAGGGTGTTGAGTGATTAGCATGGGTTTAGTAGATTTACATCATGATTGAGTTGTTACTATGTCAAAAAGTAGTGGCCAAAGTGTTGGTAAACGTGGAGTTTGAGGATAAGATAGTTGGATACGAGGTTCGCGTTAAGGATGGAAGTATCGAGTAGATTTTCCAGGACGAAAATATCCTAAGTGGGGGAGAGTTGTAACGCCCTGATAATTTAATTAATTGTTTAATTAAAATTATTATTTGGAGTTGAGCAATGTTGTGAATTATTGTTAAGTTGCTCTGTAACATTATTTGATTAAATGGTGGTTTAATAATAATAAATATATTGGAGCATTATAAGATTAATTGTTGGACTTATTTAAGTGATGGCATGTAGTAAATATGGGAGTGTGGGTATTAGCCCCATTAAGAATTACTAGAATTACAAGGTTAAGTGGATATAAAAGGAATTAGGTTAATTGAAAAAAGAGAGAGAATAGATGGGAGAAAATCATTCTCGGTTTTATTGCAGCAGTCTCACTAAATCAGTAATCCCTAATTTGTTAACCATTAGGTCATGCTCAAATTTTGAGGATAGGTTTGCAACACCTACATCTAACTTTTGACCGTTGGGATCTTCAAAATATGGTCTGAGTTAGGAGATATCATCATCACACAGTAGCTGTTTATTTGGGAAAATTTTCAGCTTTGATTCTGATCTAGAGAGAGAAAAATCTTGGAAGGTTTTGGTACAAGAGAAGTTACAGAGAAGAGAAAAATAATGGTTTTGAGGAGAAGAAGAGGGATACATGGAAATTACACCAAGCGACCAAGAGGAGATTCAATCAGAGACCCTTAGAGTTACCTTCAATCTAAACCAGGTAAGGGTGTGGTTCAATCTCTATAACCGGGCATATGATAAACCGTATGTGGAGTTGGGTTGTATAAATTTGTGTCATGAATTGTTGTCGATTCAGTTATATTGTGATTTTGTGAAGATTATCAGTCCTGCAATTTTAGTTGTTAGCGAATGTTCATAATGTGTTGATGAAGTTGTTCTACAATTTATTTAAATCGTATTTCTGTTATGATGTTGTTATGGCTATTATTGAGTTATTATCCTGAGAAGAGACTCGAAAGAACATATAGGCGTGGTGGAAAGACTATGTTGTTGCACCCCAAAATTTACCCTCTCATTTCACACGGGATCACCCTGGATCCCAGGTTTGCTTCTATCAAAGTTCCAAGCTTTTAACTATAAATTTTCCAAGAACATCACTCACAAGGGCAAAATGGTCATTTGCGTACTGAAAGGTCAAACTTTGACTTTTGGATCAAAATCAAGCTTCAAGAATCATATTTCATCAAGACACGTTGAAATATCAAGTTTTGTCTCATCAAAATCCAAAAGGTCAAAATTCTAAATACTTAGAATTTCTTCTAAGTATTTAAGGAAATATGGCAATTTCAGAACTTCTGACCAGGTTATCACCATAACACTCAACAAGTTTTGGTTATTCTCAAGACAGAGTTTGGTCAGAACTTCTGGGCAAGTTTGCACAAAAGCTCAGTCAGAGTTTGCTAGGTTAATTCAAAGAAGGTTAAATAGCATGCTGCAAACTTTCTAGAAAGTCTGAAAGCTCCTTCAGAACATGCTGGAGCCAGAAGATAAGAGGATCAAAAGATGGGATGCTACGCTGAAGTAGAACTTCTGATCCAGAACTAAGCCTTGTTGTAGAGTTTCACGTTGCAGGATTTCTGGTTGTGATAAGTCTCATCATCATTTAATGCTCATTTAATGCTCACAACCACCTGCTGAGTCTTTATCCAAAGGATTTTCACCATGTGTACCTCTACTGTCGTGGGATAACAACTTTGCTTTTACTTTTCCTTAAATCCTGCTGACAGCCACCATGCTTGCTTCAAAGACAAGGCAGCGCTTCAGCACATGAAGGCTATTTTCAACGCTTTGGTCAGAACTTGACCAAGTCCCAAAACCTTGCTTATACAACTTGCTGCAGACCTATGACCAACAGCTGGCTCAGCCTACGCCTGCATCCCATGATTACACCAAACTAGCATACGAAAACTGTGATGAAAAAGCAAAAGAACAGGATGTCAAAATAGTTTCAAATCTCATTTGTTTTTCCCCCCAAATCACAGCAAAATCATCTATAAATACTTGGCTCCATCACACGTTCAAGAGGTTGGCTTTTGAAGAGAGAGATTGGCCAAAAGAGAGAAAAGGAAGTTGTGAAACCTTCATATAAATCCAGATTTCTCATACATAAAAACAAACCTTTGTTCTTCCCTTTGAACAAAAGGACACAACCACTCTTTCGTCTCTTTTGCTGATTCAGAACACCCAAAGGCAGCCACTCAAAGCTCCAAGCACGCTCCAGGTAAGTCTTTCTGACTTTACTTGCTTTTCATTTCGAACATCATTAACATGTAAATATCATAGTATTAATGTGGTACATATCATTGTATGAATAGAAAAACTAGGGATCAGAACTTCTAGAATAATGCTAGGCTCAGACTTAGGATTGGAACTTCTATGATTTGTTATGCTGTGATTATTCTGATTTGTTGAACTATATAAATTGCGGAGTGCTGGTTAAGAGTTGAAACGTAACACAAAACTTCTATTTTTCACTCACCATTTTAACACGCAGAACTTCTAAGATTCATTCACTATTCTAACACAACACAGAACTTCTGAGTTCTCGTCACACGTCAAATACACTGAACTTCTGATGTTTCCATCAACTGTTTTCAAATAGTCAAAGTTTATGACTTTCACATGCTGACAATGTACTGAACTGCTGACGTTTGCTCACTATTTTAGTGTAATACAGAACTTCTGACTTTTGGTTCACTAGCTGCATACCACCCAAAACCTCTGTGTTTTCCCTCTAACGTATCTTGCAGGATTTCAGAGTATGCTAACCCAGAACTTCTGATGCCAACTGACGCTTCCTTCTGAGTCACCACACGGATGACTTCAGAACTTCTGATCCTTGTTATATTTTTTGCAGCAACACGCTGTTTATACCTTGCATTTATGTTCCTTTTCATCTTTTTAAATATTAGCATAAAAAGACATACAAATATTTTCCCTTTAAATTTATTTCCTTAAGACAAAAACATTTTCTAAACAAGCCTATTTCTTTCTTATATTATACATTTCAATATGGTTGTAATAGTAACTTAAGACTTATTTTACTTGCAATCCCCATTCGTAAACTTGTATACCCATCCATTAAATGTTGTAATAGCGTAGGACTTTACATTTCCGTACTTTTATTTGCTTTCATATACAGTATAGTAATTAAGCGTGTATGGCAAGATAAAACCAACAAGTAGACAACCAAAAATCAAAGACAAATGCATGCAATCAAACACACTTGCACACTTACACTCCTAGGGTAATTCCACTTGTTGCCTTATAAAAATGGCTATGTTATGCATGTGGGAGGTCTTAGCACAAACAAATTGAAAAGAGATCATAGTCCCTCGATGACGCTATCAAAGTTGCCTATCAAAATGATCTTAGTCCCTAAAGGAAAAGTGCTAAGTCATCTCACAACATTTCTATCATGATCATACTATGACCCAACGCTCGTCCCCCCACATCCAACAATGGGGCTTCTTACCAAAACAATGGTAAGATAGCAACATCTAAAGGAGGAGAAAAACACATCTAAAACCTTTTGAGTAGGTAGATTACTTTTAGTTACTTGCTCACTCTCAAAACAAACATCCTTGCTATTTTCAAAAACAATCACATACACTTTCCAAACATCTTTCCAAAACTTGAAATATTTTTAAAAGCTCAACACTTTGCATACATTCTTACGAACGAGAATCATTGCAAAGTTTGCCTAAAACGATGGCACCTTTTCGAAACACTTTCAAAACCACACAAAGCATACTTTTCAAACAAAAGCAAGTGATCTAGCAAGTAACTAAGAGCCCATGGAAAACCATGGATGAAAAGGGTGCTAATACCTTCCCTTTTCATAATCTACCCCCCGAACTCAAGAAACAATCTCAAAGGTCTTTCCTGTGCTTTTTACCTTTCCTTTTGGATAAAATAAAAGTTGGTGGCGACTCTTGCTAACCGCAAAATTTGCGATAAAACGCAAAACCCTCAAGTCAGTTCTCCCACCGTATCATAGAACTGGCGACTCTGCTGGGGAGATTTACTTAAAAGTGGGGTTACCTTAGGGCTAGATCACCTTTACTTGCTTACATTGTTTGATTTGCTTGCTTTACATTTTGGTTCCTTGTTTGTGTTTTGTTTTAAATCCTACACCCGGATTTGGGGGCACCTTTTAGGTAAGTAGCAATAGACTGTGAGGGAACTGTGCGGCATATACCGACATGGTTGAAGCAATAGCTACGTTGATGTGGCACTTTGGTTAGTACTAGTAACCCTTGAGTCAGTCAAGGAGAGTACAGGGCCGCTGTGTAGTGTCGTGAAGCATCAACTGACCTTAGAATCTTACTTGACTAACTTGGACATTAGGAAGTAGTGAGATAGCCAATTTCGGTGTAAAGCTGAAAATTGGTTGATACTCGACGCTACACTCATTGAGACTTGACCCCTGAGTTTTGTTCGGTTGCGAGTCAATTGCTTATTGAACGAAACTTGTGGGTAAGGTCAGTGATATTGATATCGCTTAGAACCCAATTACTATTAACTAGGACAGGTTGAGCCAACTAAACTTCAAGAGGGTACTTACCTACAAACTCCATGCAAGTTTAAAAACTAAGGATTTGTTTGCTTTGTGTGAATATGATTATTTGTATATAAATTTGCTTACCTCGCATATTTGTACATAACATCATAACATCATACCATATAATTTTCAATAACCATTTAAAGGATCTCGAGGGTCTTTGATGCAAGTTATGATGAACCAAATGTCTAGTAAGGGGTAGGGGAATTTATTTTCCTCTAATCAAACACCGTCAAAAATTAAGTACAACAAGCTTGAGTCAAAGGGCTATGACCCACTCGACATGGTGAGCTTAATTCTCGTGGAAGGACATCCACTGATACAAAGTTCTCCAATCAAAGATGTTGATCAAAGTTCAACTTCTAATTGTTTCTTGTGTTTATCCCATGAGATCCTTGAAAACATTGCATATATATCATACATATCATTGCATAACAGGATTCATAACAGGTTTCTCATCTCCTCCGCTGTTTATTTTAGCAATGGCTCTTGAACAAACTGTGAAAGATCTTCAAGCTCAAAACACTCAGTTCCAACAAATGTTCCTGGCTATGGCTAAGGGGCAAGAGGACCTGAAAGCTCTCCTTCTCAAAGACAAGAAGAAAAAGTCCAAGAAGTCAATAGGCGTCCTGAACTTGGGAAGAAGACCTGGAGGACCAGTCAAGAGAGCTCTAGATATTTCAACTCCATCCAACATGGGGGATAGTCTTGAAGAAGACCACAATTTGGAGATTGATGAAGCTGAAGCTGACTACTCCGAGGAAAAATATCCTCCCGCTGATGACAAGTACAAACAGTTGGAGGATCGCCTCAATGCTATGGAGATTCAACATATACCTGGCTTGGATTTAGGAGACATGGGTTTGGTTTCTGGAGTGGTCATCCCGCCAAAGTTCAAAGTCCCTACCTTTGCCCTATACGATGGAGTCTCTTGACCTAAGATGCACTTAAAGTCTTATGTCCACAAGATTCAACCATACAAAACTGATCCAAAGCTTTGGATCCATTTCTTCCAAGAAAGCCTGGTAGGGACTCAACTCGAGTGGTTCTATCAATTGGAGAGTTATCGCATCCACACCTGGGAGGATTTAGCTGCTGCTTTCTATAAGCAGTATTAGTACAATGCTGATCTTGCACCAACTCGTGTGCAATTGTAAAACATGACCATGGGTTCCAATGAGAGCTTCAAAGGATACGCCCAAAAGTGGAGAGATCTGGATGGTAGGGTGCAACTCCCTTTAACTGACAGGGAGCTGATTGACATCCTCATGGGAACTTTGACAGGGCCCTTCTTCAAACACTTGATCTGAAGCTCCTCATCCGGGTTCACTGAGTTAATACTAATCGGCGAAAGGGTAGAAGCTGGCATCAAAAGTGGAAATATCCAAGGAGTTGCACCCTCTGATGCTCAAAAAAGGCCATACAATGAGATGAAAGAGTCTAATGTTGTGTACAGTCAAAAGGGTCACCGTGATCAACACGTGGGAGCAGTCCTGATCTCTGATCCTACACCTGTTCAACAAAGATAGAGCAATAGGCGTAGGGTAAGATATCAAGAAAGGCAGTACACTAATATCAACATGCCTTTGTCTCAAGCGTTACAACATTTTCTGAAGTTGAAGCTAATCACGCCAAAGGACCCTCCTCAAAATCCCGACACCTCCTCTTCTAAGTACAATCTGAGCGTAAGATGTGCCTATCATTCTGACAGTCCAGGACATGGCACCGACAACTGTTGGACTTTAAAGAACAAGATTCAAGACTTGATTGATGCCAAGGAGATCGATTTTGACCCTCCGGAGACTCCAAACGTGACCACTACTCCTATGTCAAATCATTGAGAGCGTCTTGTTCATTTTGAATTTCCAATTGTAATTTCTTTTATTGTTCAAACAATTATCTATTAATGTCAAACTTTGTTTCATTAATGCACTGCATATGTTTGTATTGATTTGATCCACTCATTTTCATTACATTTAAACTATGCTTTTTACTCACTTTATGACATTCAGCTCTTGCTAAAAGTTACAAGCCTTTAGACGGAGGATGACGAAAACAATGCCATAATCTCATACAGTATGCTTTTGAACAGACCTTGCTGACGATGTACAAGCATTCTTTCAAATACTAAACACTGGAGTTATAAGGAAGATAATCCCTAGTCAACCCCTTCGAGCCAAAGAAGTAGAAGTTTTATGTTTTAACACAAATTGAAACCTTTAATCGAAACCTGGGGCAGGGTAGTCTCTCAGTTAATTCAAACGCGCGTTAAGCCACAAACTCTCATCTCGTAATACAACGAATGACATCAAAAAAATTCCTCTGGAATCAGAAGACGGTGATGGTTCCCTATCACATAGGCAGTCATTAAATCTCAAAAAGAAAAGCCCACTAAGTCAAAACCTACGAAGGAGACTTAAAGAAAACAGGGGCATCCCGCTGACTGTAATCTTAAAACAAGAATATTCAGGCAAAAATTAGGTATAACAAATCAAAAGAAAGAGGTCACTACAAATCCTCGACAACGTGAAAAAAAATGTTGCAGAAAATGACTGCCTTCCGACAAACTTAAGCTGTCTGAACCATCACCAATACGTTATTCCAGACCCAATTGGAGTTCGAACGTACAATTAACTGAGTTTAGGACTGAATAACGTCCCAAAGAGCGGGTCGGTACAAATACACTTTGAGCCTTTATCCTTTGTTTCTTAAACCGTGAACCAAGCCACGTTACAACCCTTCAAAAAGTCCTAATTGAAGCATTGGTTAGTTCGAAAGCATACTGTTACAAAAGGTATCCTGACTCCTGTAAGGCTTTACTTAAAATCCTGATTTGAATTTTTCTTACAAAACTTCTTTACTTGCTAAAATGTATTTTTCAAAACTTCAAGACAAGCATAAACTTTGCATTACTTGAATATCACTGTTTGCATATGGCTATTTGTTTGACAGCGGAGAAATTCACACAACGAATATCCGATGAATGAAAGCTCTCTCAGTGAACAAAATCAATTCAAGTAGGATGACACTCCCATTGACAAATCTCCTATCAATAAGGGGGCATGACATGTCACTATCCAGCACACTTGGGGCAGTCCAGTCAAGATTCCAATAAATCTCTCAAAGTGCAGAGTAACCAGGGGCAAGTCTCCATCTCCATTACTTGGGGCATTGAATGTCAATCCCGAAAAAGGGTTACGTATAGTCAAACATTTCCAGGCAGTGCCACAAACACTTTCTACTAGGGGTAATGACAAATCTCCCCAAAATCCTTCTCATAGGATGATTCCCCAGCAAGAGTCTAATCTTTGAAAACCTTTCCCCAGCTGGGACAACTTCAAGAATCCTCGAGGACTTCCTTAACGAAGTCGTTACCTCTCTAACAGACCAACAACAAGGTTTATTTCCCCAACAAACTACAGATTCCCCAGCTGGGACAACTTCAAGAATCCTCGAGGACTTCCCCAACAAAGTCGTCACCTCTCTAACAGACCGACAACAGGGTTTATTTCCCCCAACAAACTACAAATTCCCCAGCTTGAGTTTTCCTCTCTGACTACTACAAATCAAAGGACCACAAATCCTCTTCCCCAGTAGACTACTCTATAATCTCCGACAAGTTACTGTGAAACCTGGACCCGACCAGATATCATTTCAACTTTGACTCCCCAGAAGAGCAACAGACAACCGAGACTCCTGAACTCTTTTCCCAAGCGGGAATAAACATTCTCCCCACAGAGTTTTCAATACTCCTCAGTGGAGTTCTCCTCAAACAACAAAACAGGAATCCCCAGTGGAAACATTCTAAGCAAAGTTTAAGGATACCAACTTTTCAACAGCAGTCCAGGATTTAGTAACTCCCTAACACTTGTCAAGGATTTATTCTCCAAGACAAAATGACATTTCAACAACATTCATAGCATATGCATACAAATTACATATAACACAAATCTCATTTATTTTGAGAACATCATTACGCAATGCATACATCATGACATTGCATACAACTAACTCTTTACCTTTTCAGGAAAGATCGATTGACAGATAAAGGTTATTATTACCTGTTGAGGTAGTAATCGTCCAAGATTCCTTCATTACCTTTTGGAGTAGTAGTCATCCAGATTCCTTCATTTACTGTTGAGGTAGTAGTCGTCCAAGATTCCTTCATCTTCCTGCTGAGGTAGTAGTCGTCCAAGATTCCTTCATCATCTTGCTGAGGTAGTAGTCGTCCAAGATTCCTTCATCATCATGCTGAGGTAGTAGTCGTCCAAGATTCCTTCATCATCCTGCTGAGATAGTAGTCGTCCAAGATTCCTTTATCATCCTGCTGAGGTAGTAGTTGTCCAAGATTCCTTCATCATCCTTTTGAAGTAGCAGTCATCCAAGATTCCTTCATTATCCTGATGAGGTAGTAGTCATCCAGATTCCTTCATTACCTTTTAGAGTAGTAGTCATCTAGATTCCTTCATTACCTGTTGAGGTAATAATCATCCAAGATTCCTTCATTACCTGTTGGAGTAGCAGTCGTCCAAGATTCCTTCATTATCCTGCTGAGGTAGTAGTCGTCCAAGATTCCTTCATCATCCTTTTGGAGTAGTAGTCATCCAGATTCCTTCATCATCCTATTGAGGTACTAATCGTCCAAGATTCCTTTAATACCTGTTGGAGTAGAAGTCGTCAAAGATTCCTTCATTATCCTGCTAAGGTAGTAGTCGTCCAAGATTCCTTTATCATCCTACTGAGGTAATAGTCGTCCAAGATTCCTTCATCATCCTGCTAAGGTAGTAATCATCCAAGATTCCTTCATCATCCTGCTGAGGTAGTAGTCATCCAAGATTCCTTCATCATCCTTTTGGAGTAGCAGTCGTCCAAGATTCCTTCATTATCCTGCTGAGGTAGTAATCATCCAAGATTCCTTCATCATCCTGTTGAGGTAGTAGTCGTCCAAGATTCCTTCATCATCCTGCTGAGGTAGTAATCGTCCAAGATTCCTTCATCATCCTGAGTCCAGATACAATCACCTTCGGATGGCATCTTTAAGCCCATCTCCAACAAATATCCATTACCTCTCCAAATGGCATATTCAAGCCCATTCCATACATAACCAACCAACATATCCTCGAGTGCAAATTTTCTGGGCACTCTAGTGTTCAATCATCTTCCACCTTCAAGTCACGAATGGCCGAATTACCAATCTAACTCTTCAAGTGTAAGAAGATTGAATAGGGGCAGCTGTTGCACCCCAAAATTTGCCCTCTCATTTCACAAGGGATCACCCTGGATCCCAGGTTTGCTTCTAACAAAGTTCCAAGCTTTGAACTACAAATTTTCCAAGAAAATCACTCACAAGGGCAAAATGGTCATTTGCACACTGAAAGGTCAAACTTTGACTTTTGGATCAAAATCAAGCTTCAAGAATCATATTTCATAAAGACACGTTGAAATATGAAGTTTTGTGTCATCAAAATCCAAAAGGTCAAAAATTCTAAATACTTAGAATTTCTTCTAAGTATTTAAGGAAATATGGTAATTTCAGAATTTCTGACCAGGTTATCACCATAACACTCAACAAGTTCTGGTTATTCTCAAGACAGAGTTTGGTCAGAACTTCTGGGCAAGTTTGCACAAAAGCTCAGTCACTGTTTTCCAGGTTAATGCAAAGAAGGTTAAATAGCGTGCTACAAACTTTCTAGAAAGTCTGAAAGCTCCTTCAGAACATGCTGAAGCCAGAAGATAAGAGGATCAGAAGATGGGATGCTACGCTGAAGCAAAACTTCTGATCCAAAACTAAGCCTTAGTGTAGAGTTTCACGTTGCAGGATTTCTGGTTGTGATAAGTCTCATCATCATTTAATGCTCATTTAATGCTCACAACCACCTTCTGAGTCTTTATCCAAAGGATTTTCACCACGTGTACCTCTACTGTTGTGGGATAACAACTTTGATTTTGCTTTTCCTTAAATCCTGCTGACAGCCACCATGCTTGCTTCAAGGACAAGGCAGCACTTCAGCACATGAAGGCTATTTTCAACGCTTTGGTCAGAACTTGACCAAGTCCCAAAACTTTGCTTATACAACTAGCTGCAGACCTATGACCAACAGCTGGCTCAGCCTACGCCTGCATCCCATGATTACACCAAACTAGCATATGAAAACTGTGATGAAAAATAAAAAGAACAGGATGCCAAAACAAGTTCAAATCTCATTTGTTTTTCCCCCCAAATCACAGCAAAATCATCTATAAATACTTGGCTCCATCACACGTTCAAGAGGCTGGCTTTTGAAGAGAGAGATTGGCCAAAAGAGAGAAAAGGAAGTTGTGAAACCTTCATAAAAATCCATATTTCTCATACATAAAAACAAACCTTTGTTCTTCTCTTTGAACAAAAGGACACAACCACTCTTCCGTCTCTCTTGCTGATTCAGAACACCCAAAGGCAGCCACTCAAAGCTCCAAGCACACTCTAGGTAAGTCTTTCTGACTTTACTTGCTTTTCACTCTGAACATTATTAACATGTAAATATCATAGTATTAATGTGGTACATATAATTGTATGAATAGAAAAACTAGGGATCAGGACTTCTAGTATAATGCTATGCTCAAACTTAGGATTGGAACTTCTATGATTTGTTATGCTGTGATTATTCTGATTTGTTGAACTGAATAAATTGCTGATGTGCTGGTTAAGAGTTGAAACGTAACACATAACTTCTGTTTTTCACTCACCATTTTAACATGCAGAACTTCTAAGATTCATTCACTGTTCTAACACAGCACAGAACTTCTGAGTTCTCCTCACACGTCAAATACACTAAACTTCTAATATTTCCATCAGTTGTTTTCAAACACTCAAAATTTATGACTTTCACATGCTGACAATGTACTGAACTGCTGACGTTTGCTCACTGTTTTAGTGTAACACAAAAATTCTGACTTTTGGTTCACTAGATGCATACCACCCAGAACCTCTGTGTTTTCCCTCTAACGTGTCTTGCAGGATTTCAGAGTATGCCAACCCAGAACTTCTGATGCCCACTGACGCTTCCTTCTAAGTCACCACACGACTGACTTCAGAACTTCTGATCCTTGTTATATTTTTTGCAGCAACACCCTGTTTATACCTTGCATTTATTTTCCTTTTCATCTTTTTAAATATTAGCATGAAAAGACATACAAATATTTTCCGTTTAAATTTATTTCCTTAAGACAAAAACATTTTCTAAACAAGTCTATTTCTTTCTTATATTATACATTTCAATATTGTTGTAGTAGTAACTTAATACTTATTTTACTTGCAATCCCCATTCGTAAATTTGTATACCCCATCCCCTAAATGTTGTAATAGCATAAGACTTTACATTTCCGCACTTTTATTTGCTTTCATATACTGTATAGTAATTAGGTGTGTATGGCAAGATAAAACCAACATGTAGACCACCAAAAATCAAAGACAAATGCATGCAATCAAACACACTTGCACACTTACACCCCTAGGGTAATTCCACTTGTTGCCTTATAAAAATGGCCATGTTATGCATGTGGGAGGTCTTAGCACAAACAAATTGAAAAGAGATCATAGTCCCTCGATGATGCTATCAAAGTTTCCTATCAAAATGATCTTAGTCCCTAAAGGAAAAGTGCTAAGTCATCTCACAACATTGCTATCATGGTCATACTATGACCCAACGCTCGTCCCTCCACATCCAATGATGGGGCTTCTTACCAAAACAATGGTAAGATAGCAACATCTAAAGGAGGAGGAAAAACACATCTAAAACCTTTTGAGTAGGTAGAATACTTTTAGTTACTTGCTCACTCTAAAAACAAACATCCTTGCTATTTTCAAAAACAATAACATACACTTTCCAAACATCTTTCCAAAACTTGAAATATTTTTAAAAGCTCAACACTTTGCATACATTCTTACAAACTAGAATCATTGCAATGTTTTCCTAAAACGATGGCACCTTTTCGAAATACTTTCAAAACCACACAAAGCACACTTTTCAAACAAAAGCAAGTGATCTAGCAAGTAACTAAGAGCCCATGGAAAACCATGGATGAAAAGGGTGATAATACCTTCCCTTTTCATAATCTACCCCCCGAACTCAAGAAACAATCTCAAAGGTCTTTCCTGTGCTTTTTGACCTTTCCTTTTGGATAAAAGAAAAGTCGGTGGCGACTCTTAGTAACCGCAACATTTGCGATAAAACGCAAAACCCTCAAGTCAGTTCTCCCACCTTATCACATATGTCATATCTTATATTATTAATAAGTTAATATAATTAGTAAAATAATTTAGTATCAGGTGGGATTAAAGAAGTTGCAGGAATAAATTGTAATGCTTTAGTCAAATAAATAGCAGGATGTATATGTAATAGTAGCAAAAATAATAGTGTATGGACTAATTTAGCTGAACACTGTTAGGAAGTATCAGTAGATGTAGAAATTGCAAATTATCATACAAAAATTATAACGTAGAATTTCAGTAACAAGAGGAATAAGTTGAAATTGGTTTTGGTTTATAACTAATAATTGACACTGGAAGGAAGTTGTAGTAATAGAAGTTGTAGATTGCAAACAAGTAGTTTTGGCGGAGACCAATAATAGCAGTAAGCTAAATAACAGAGGTGGTATAATTTAGTAGAATAAATTGATTAGTAGAAAAATAAATAAATAGTAGTAATAACAGTATATAAAACAATACTGATTATCCAAATTTGTAGATTTAGGCGGTAAAAGTAGTTAACCGGAATTAGTTGAAATTGTCAGAGTGAGTCGTATATACATATGGGTATTTTTAGTTGGTTTGTTTTGTTAGAATTATGTAGAATAAAGTTGATTTGCAGGTGAATTCGAATTAAGTTGAATGGTTCTGGTTTATGAAGTTGTGTTGTATACCTTGCTGAAAAATATGAAATTGCAGGTGTTGATGAATTTGGTTGAATTGCCTCTATTTATGGGCAATATTATGTTGTAGGCCTATGGCCAATGTTGAGATGTTGTGTTGTTATGATTGTATCTGTGAATTCTTGTTGATAATGTGAAGTTGTAGAGATTTTAGAGGATGATGAATTACCTCTATTTACTGGTAATAATGGTGATGTGGGATTATGCCTTGCGATGAATGATGATTGTTGTTAGTATGTGATGGTGCATTCATTGAGTCGCATAGATTTGCATACTCTGTGATGGCCTGTATTCGCGGATTTTATGAGGCCTATATTGGAAAACTGCAAAGAAGGCTTATGCCTTGTTGATGCCTCTATTAATTGGCAATTTTTAAGTTGGGAGTTCTGCTCTGATGGTACCACATGCATGTGCATTGTGATTGAGTCGCATTTGATGTTGCATCTTGAGTTGTGATGAAGATAGATTCATTGTTGCTTTATGTTATTGACTTGTTGTGACAAATATTATCTAAAAGTCATGAATTTAGTAGTTATGTCGTGTTGATGTTTTATTGTGATTAAAGTTTTTTATAAGTTGTGAAGTGGTGATTTTATATGATCTGATTTAATATATTATTTATCATATGACTAATTATATAGTTTGATATCTCACCCCTTTTGTTTGAATGTTGCCCTCTGTTGGTAATGTGCAGGTAATCAAGAAGGATAGTTATTACCTCGTTAGTTCGAGTCGGTGTTGTCGCTCTGATACGTGGAACTCGGGGGGATGAACACTTGATGTTTAGTTGTTGATTATTATTTCAGTTGTTGAATTTTTAAGTTGGTTACATGAAATAAATGTTGTCTTGAGGTTGTTTTAGTTGAATAAAAGATGTTAAGTGAATTGAAGTTGAGTATGTATATTCCGTTGCTATCAATAAAAAGTTGTTTGATTTTAAAGAATAAATCAGATTGTTATCGGTTCATCCGAGTTAAGTGTTATGTATATGTTTGTATGCGATTAAATGAATATTGATTTTTAGTTGAAAATGTAGCATCATATTTATGTTGAACTCTGATTTTCTTATTATATGCTGGGTAGAAATAGGGTGTTACATCATTAGGTAAGTAGCATTAGATTATGGAAACTATACGGTGTAGACCCATATGGTTAATGCAATGGCTACGTTAGTGTGACACATTTGTTGGTACCGGTATCCCTTGTGTTGAATCGAGAAGAATACGGGGCCGCTGAGCGATGTCATGAAGCACAAACTGACCTTAGAACCTTTAATTGAACAACTTGGCCATTAGGAAATATTGAGATAGCCGGTTTTGGTGGAAAGATGAAAATTGGTTGATACTCGATACTACGCTAATTGAGATCGAACTTTTGGGGTATTTTAGCCGCAAGAAAAGATTGATTATGCTAAAACAATGCCCAATGAAGAAAGATCAATGATTTTGAGATTCCCTAGAACTCGGTTACTTTCTAGAACAGGTTGAACCAACTAAACTTCAAGAGGGTACTTACCTATGAACTCCATGCAAGCCTAAACCTAAGGATTTGTTTGATTTGCTTGTATATGATTACTTGCACATAAACATCATGACATCATACCATAGCATTTTCAATAACAATTTCAAGGGATAGTCAGGAAAAAATTAGGGATAATAAATCAAAAGAGGTCTCTACAAATCCTCGACAACAAAAAATGTTACAACAATGATTGCCTTCACAAATAAGCTTAATTTATCCGAACCATCACCAAAATATCATTCCAGATTCAATAGGAGTTCAAATGCAATTAGCTGAGTATAGAACTGAAGAACATCATGAAGAACGAGTGGGTACAAACAAACTTTGAGCCTTATCCTTTGTCCTTAAATCCTGAACCAGGACGCGTTACAACCCCTTAAAAAGTCTTTATTGAAGCATGGGTTATTTCGAAAGCATACTGTTACAAAAGGTATCCTGACTCCTGCAAGGTTTACTGTAGATCCCGAGTTGAATTCATATTCTTACAAATTTTTGTTTCTCTTTAAAAGTGAATTTTTCAAAAAAATTCTCAAGACATACATAAACTTTGCATTGTTTGAATACCACTGTTTGCATATGGATAATTGTTTGACAACAGAGAAATCCGCACAACGGATATCCAGTGAACGAAAACTCTCTCAATGAACAAAGTCACTTCAAATGGAAAGAAGCTTCCAATGACAAATCTCTCATAATCAAGGGGCACGACATGACCATTGTCCAACATATCTGGTGCAATCAAGTCAAGATTCAAAGAATCTCTCAAGAAATATTGAATAGCCAGGGGCAAGTCCCATCTGAATCACTTGGGGCATCAAACATGAATTCCAGTAAAAGGTCACGCACGACCAAGCAAACATTTTATGTTATTTTTATAACACTTACTACTATGGACAATGAAAAATCCTCATGAAATCCTTTTCATAAGGCAATCCTAGTGAAATCTTTAGAGCCACCTCTATAGGGTTATCTCCACAGAATAATCTTCACAGATAAAGGTCTAAGCCCCACAAGGCCAAATTTAGGGATATCTCCACAGAATTATACCCACAATGTTGGATTCATGCAATCCCCAGCCAGAGTTCCAATCTCTCGAAAACCATCTCCCCAGCTGAGTTGGTCTTAAAAAAGAGCCTTGTGGATTTCTCCCTAAAGAAAACACCTCCCCAGCAGGTCGTCAAAATATTCTCTTCAACAGGGTTTATTTCCCCAACAAACTGCAAATTCCTCAGCTTGAGTTTTCTTCTTAGACCATTGAAAATAAATAGACGAAACGCATTAATCCTCGATAGAGTCATTTTAATCCTCAACGGAGTCATTACTATCCCAGTAAGTTACTGTGAAGCCTGGAACCCGAACAAATAACAGTTGACTTCATTCCTCCAAAGCAAGTCATTGCAAAGCCTGTAATTCGACTAGATACCAGTTCAACTTCATCCTTCCTAGTAAGTTACTGTAAAGCCTAGAATCCGACCAAATAACAGTTAACTTCAGCAAGTGGTTATGAAGCCTGGAATCCGACCAGAAAGGAATTGACTTCATTTTCATCAGTTATTATGAAGCCTGGAACCGACTAGGAAACAGTTTGAGCTGTTGAAACCTGGACCCGACCAGATAAAAGTAAATCTCAATTTTAAGTTACTAAAGCATGGACCCGACCGAATAATAGTTTAACTTCTTCAGTTATTGTGAAGCCTGGACCCGACCAGAAAATAGTTTGAGTTGCTGAAACCTGGACCCGACCAAATAAAAGTAAATCTCAATTTTAAGTTACTAAAGCCTAGACCCAACCAGATAATAGTTTAACTTCTCCAATTGCTGAAACCTGGACCCGACCAGATAACAGTTCGAGTTGCTGAAACCTGGACCCGACCAGATACTAGTTAACCTCAAGATCAATTTGCTGAAACCTGGACCAGACCAGAAAACAGTCTGAGTTGCTAAAACCTAGACCCAACCAGATAATAGTAAATCTTAATTTTAAGTTGTTAAAGCCTAGACCCATCCAGATAATAGTTTAATTTCTTCAATTGCTGAAACCTGGATCCGACCAGATAACAGTTCAAGTTGCTGAAACCTGGACCCGACCATATACCAGTTAACCTTAGTTCCAAGTTACTAAAGCATGGACCCGACCAGATAATAATTTAATTTCTTCAATTGCTAAAGCCTAGACCCGACCAGATAATAGTTTAATTTCTTAAATTGCTAAAGCCTGGACCTGACCAGATAACAGTTTAATTCTTTAAATCACTAACAAAACTCCTCTGCCCCAGTAGAGTTTGCCACTATACCCAGTGAATTGCTGAAGCATGGACCTGACCAGATAACAATTAACTTCTTTATCCCCCGTAAATTGTTATGAAGTCTGGATCCAACCAGATAACAACTAACTTGCTTTCTCTCCAATCAAGAGATAACTCCTCAGTTGAGCAATGTAAAACTAAAAATCCTAAACTCTTTCCCCCAAGCAGAAATCAACACTCTCCATAGAGTTTCCCTCAAGCAAAGTCAATATTCCCCGGCGGAGTTCTACTCAAACAACAAAACAGGAATTCCCAGTGGAAACATTCCAAACAAGGTCTGAAGATATGTATACTCTTCATCCCCAACAACATTCCGGGATTTAATTTCCCAAAGCTCCCCATCACTTGTCGAGGATTTATTTTCCAAAGAAAAGATACATTTCAGAAAATACTTCACATTCATACATCATATTACATACATGATAAATGCATACAACATCATTTATTTTGAGAACATCATCAATCCATGCATACATCTGCAAGGCAACTATCTCTATGACCAACAAAAGCAGGTTCCAGATTAATACCTGAAATAAGACAGGACAACTATCTGTGAATAACTGATTGTAGATTAATACCTGAAACAAGACAGGACAACTATCTACGTGAGAAGATTAAAGATTAACTCCTGAAACAAGACGGGGAAACTATCTTTCTTTCTCTAAGGTCAGAGATTAATTCCTGAAACAAGCCAGGGCAACTATCTCAATGACCAACAAAAGTAGGTTCTAGAATAATACATAAAACAAGATAGGACAACTATCTCTGAATAAATGATTGTAGATTAATACCTGAAACAAGATAGGATAACCATCTACGTGAGCAGATTAAAGGTTAACTCCCGAAACAAGATGGGGAAACTACCTTTCTTTCTCTAAGGTTAGAGATTAATTCTTGAAACAAGCCAGGGTAACTATCTCTACGACCAACAAAAGCAGGTTCCGGATTAATACCTGAAATAAGACAGGATAACTATCCATGAACAACTGATTATAGATTAATACCTGAAACCAGACAGAGCAACTATCTACACGACCAGACGGAGCAATCTTACACGGGTTCCTTCTAATTTCCAAATACAGCTTCACACGGGCTCATCACGAAGTAGCCCCACACAGGCTCATTCTCATACATTTTCAGATGCAGCTTCACACGGGCTCATCACGGGTTCCTTCTAATACATTTCCAGACACGGTTTAACACGAGTCCATTCCAGCATATCATTCGAATTTAATCGACCAAAGATTTATTCTGATGCTTCTTCCAATCTCTATCAATAGTCACCTTGGAGGCATCTATAAGCCCATATCCGACAACTCTTCATCACTTCTCCAAATGGCATCTTTAAGCCCATTCCCGACACAATCATCTAGCACATAGTCAAGTGCAAGTTTCTGGGCACTCTAGTGTTCAATCCTCTTCTACCTTCAAGCCACAAACGACGACGTGCCATTCTCTCTTTTCAGGTTTAAGAAAATTGAACAGGGGCAGCTGTTCTACCCTAAAATTTTCCCTCTCATTTTCTCAAGATTTCTCTCATAAGATTTCCATTGGTTCAAGAAGGCACAAGGATGGATCAGCTCAAGACACCTCCTTAAGCACTAATGACTCAAAATTAGGGTTTGAATTTGGACAGGTACAATTGGACTTTTAAGGAACCATATGACTTTCATGGATCATTTTGGACTCTCAAGATTTCTCATGACAAGTTTCAAGCCTTGGATCATAAAATTGCTCAGTCAATTGATCAAATGACCTAGAATCAATTGTACTGATGAAAAAGTCAACTGTAGCACCAAAAGTCAAACTTTGACTTTTTGATCAAAAAAACAAGGTTAAAAAATCATATTTCATCAAGACATGTAAAAATATGAAGAGTGTTCATCAAGAAATCAAAAAGTCAAAATTCTCTTTGAAAAGTTAAAATTCTAAGACTTAGAAATTTTTGTGTTTGAAAGTCAACTTTTTTCATGACTTTGTGCCAAATTTTCACCATGATGCAAGATGATTCAAGAAAAACTTCCAACATGAAAGTTGTAGATATCAATGAGATATAAAATATTATAGGGTAGGACTTTTTTTGGAAATGCTTGGATTTTAAGTTATAAATTCATGAAGTCATGACATTTTTGAATAAACACTTAGAGAAATTTTCAGTAGTTTTGGTCAGGATTTTATCCCAACTTCTTGGCACTTTTTTCACATAGTTTCAAGATGATTTTTTTTAAAATGGAAAACATGAAAGTTGTAGAGGATGTTTCAAGCTTTACAAAACATCCAAGAGCATGAAGTTATCATACTTGAGCTAGGAGATTCAAGGGCCTGAAGTTGGGCATCCATTCTTGAATTGCAAGTCATTTTGTTGAAGAACAAATAATCCAATTTGCATGATGTGCTGCATAATCTTACTTTGCAGGCCTTGTGACTTGAAAATCTATCCATAATCATATGTTTACAGAATTTATTAAACCATTATCCAAGTGATTCAAGTATTGTCCATTGCATCATTCCATTTATGGCACAAAGGCACCATTGCCATTCGCATAAAGCATGCTTTATACAAAGCATCTCTCCTTGAGCCTCTGAACTATTTTTTCTATACACACAATGTCAAAGCAAGAAGCAACATTCCTAGAAGCTCCTAGCAACTTTAGACCATGCTTGTAGCATGCATTGGTACACCAATTTTCATGATAACTTGGTTGTTTCATCTCAACCAAACCAGAATACTCTCAAACCTTCTCTATAAATAGAGAGGCCAATTGCAAGAGAAAGAGGTCAGAAAAATAGAGAGAAAAAGCCAGAAGTTTTGTTGTGTAGACAAGCCTTCAAAATTCCATACTCTAAAAAAACCATAACTGTCCACAAAGCTCCCACTCTTGAGCTTTGAAATCCAAATTCTTGAATCCTTCATACCTTACAAGTTTTGTCCAAACAAACCATATAAATAACTTACATATATCCTATAGAGGTTGTTCTAACTCAAACATAACTTCTGTAACATCTCTATATCTCCAAGCTCAAGAATACTCAAGGCAACAACTCAAGCTTAAAAACACAAATTCCAACTTCAAGGTAAGTCTCCTTGACTTTAAACCCTTCATTTCAAGTATCATTAGTTGATTCATCTTTGAAGATAAATGTAATAATAATTACCCTTGAAGTTAAACTTTGTTTTGCCTTCCATTCTTGAAATTTATGTGTTGAGAACTAACCCCTACGTGCAACAAAACAATGTTGAAGTGAAAAAATCATAGTATGAGTCGACACATACCTGTATGAGTCGACATATCTTATGTGGAAAAACAGGCTATGAGTCGACACAAAGCATCATAAGTCGATACATACTGCTATAACAGACACAAAACATAAAGAAAAAAAAGGCTCATGAGTCAACACAAAACACGTATGAGTCGACACATGCATGGAATGATTCAACGCATACCCTTATGCATCAACTCATACTGAGTTGATTTGGACTTACAGGAGCAGGGAAAGTTTATGTGTCGATGCAAAAGAGCATGTGTCGACATATAATGTTTAAAAATGCAATTTTCTTCTTTTTTACACTGTTTTTACATGTTTCACATACATTCTTCGTAGCTATTCAATATGGTTGTAATATTTAAGATCCTATTTCATACCCATTTGTAAATTGTACCCCCATCCCCTAAATGACGTAATAGTGTAGGATTTTATTTTTCACAATTTACTGCTTTCAAACATAAATGCTAGTAACTAGGGTGTGTATGGAAAAATAAAATCAATCTTAGACAACCCTAATCCAAGACAAAATAATGCATGAAAAATAAACACTTGCACACTTGTACCTCTAGGGTTAACTCCACTTGTTGCCTTAAAAATGGTCATGATATGCATGTGAGACATCTTAGCAAAAACAAACAAAATACAAAATAAAAGTCCCTCGATGACGCTTCGAATGGTGCCTTACAAATGATCTTAGTCCCTCAAGAGAAATGCTAAGATATCTCACAACATTGCTATCTATGACTATATGATAACCCACGCCCATTCCTTCACATCCAAAGATAAGCCTTCTTATCAATCAATGGTAAGATAGCAATATCAAAGGAGGAGAGAAATGAACAAAAGACTTTTGAGTAGGTAGAACGTTCTTAGTTGCTTGCTCACAATCCATCTTCAAAAACAAACATCCTTTCAAACACACCAAACACTTTCAAAAACATGAAATATTTTCAAAAGTCCAACACTTTGTATTCATTCTTATAGAGATGAGAATCATTATAAAGTTTTTCTAAACGAAGGCGCTTTTCAAAAATACTTTCAAAACCATCCACAAACACATTTCAAACAAAGCAATTTCAAAAGTGATCTAGCAAGCAACTAAGAGCCCATAGATAACTATGGATGAAAAGGGTGCTAACACCTTCTTTATTCATAACCTACCCCCAAAACCAAGAAAATATCTCAAAGGTCTTTCCTGTTCTTTTCACCCTTTCCTTATTGGATAAAATAAAAGTCGGTGGCGACTCTTGCTATCCGCAATAATTGTGATCAAACGCAAAACACCCAAGTCAATTCTCCCACCTCATTATAGAACTGGCGAATCTGCTGGGGAGTAGTAAAAGTGGGGTTACATTAGAGCCAGATCACCTTTAAAATGCTTTCCTTGTATGACTTGTTTTCTTTATATTTCGGGTCCTTGTTTGGGTTTTGTATTGACCCTCTACCCGGATCTGGGAACATCATTAGGTAAGTAGCATTAGATTGTGGAAACTGTACGACATAGACCGATATGGTTGATGCAATGGCTACGTTAGTGTGACGCATTTGTTGGTACCAGTATCCCTTGTATCAAATCGAGGAGAATACGGGGCCGCTGAGCAGTGTCATGAAGCACTAACTGACCTTAGAACCTTTAATTGAACAACTTGGCCATTAGGGAGTAGTGAGATAGTCGGTTTCGGTGGAAAGCTGAAAAATGGTTGATACTCGATTCTACGCTCATTGAGATCAAACTTTTAGGGTATTTTGGCTGCAAGAAAAGATTGATTGTGCTAAAACAATGTCCAATGAAGAAAGATCAATGATTTTGAGATTCCTTAGAACTCAGTTACTTTTTAGGACAGGTTGAACCAACTAAACTTCAAGAGGGTACTTACCTATGAACTCCATACAAGCCTAAACCTAAGGATTTGTTTTCTTTGCTTGTATATGATTACTTGCACATAAAAATCATGACATCATACCATAGCATTTTCAATAACTATTTCAAGGGTCTCAAGGGCTTATGATGCAGGGTTATATTGAACCAAACATCTATCAAGGGGCAAGAGGATTTATTCTCCTCTAACCAAACGCTCTCAAAAGAACAAAACACGATAACTTGAGTCAAGGGATATGACCCACTTGACATGGTGAGCTTGATTCTCGTGAAAGGACACCCAACGATAGGAAGTTCTTCAATCAAAGCTCAAAATTCAACTTCTAACATCTTTTTGTGTTTACCCTGCGAGATCCTTGAAAACATTTATATTCACATTACATGCATAATAACCTAAACAAGTTTTACCCATACAAGTTTCCTCACCCACTTACCGTTTATTTCAGTAAAAATGGCTCTCGAGAAGACTGTCCAAGATCTTCAGACCCAAAATGATCAACTTCAAGATTTGTTCCTAAACTTGTCCAAGGGGCAAGAAGAAGTGAAACCACTTCTCATTGAGATAATGAGAAATAACAATCCTGAAGACGACAAGGATAGCCAGTTGAAGTAATTACAAGATGAGATAGCAATAATAAGAATCAAAATGTTGGGGCAGATGGCTCTTATCTAAAACTTAGCTCGGGGACAAGAAGAGCTAATAGACCTCGTCAACAAGCTTCAACAAGATGGATGCAACCATATGGAGAAAAAAACTAGAATTGGGGATTGAGTCATCAACCAACCTCAGATGAAACAAGAAGATTTGGCTGAAAGAGCACCTTTTAAAATGGCTGCTATGCCAAGAGTCCAACAACGACCTCACCAACCACGACAGCGTGGCCTGCGTAAGCAAGATATGCCCAAAATACAATTTACTGAGATCAGTATGCCATTGGCCTAAGCATTGCATCATATGTTGTAAGCCAAGCTGGTTACATCAATGGAGCCTCCTTAAAGACCTAACACTTCTACTCCCAGCTACAAATACAATGAAAGATGCGTATACCACTCCAACAGTCAAGGACATGACACTAACCACTACTGGGCATTGAAGAACAAGATTCAAGACCTGATTGATGAAGGAGTGTTGGAATTTACACAAGATGGTAAAATGGAGTTCTTCTCTCACCCCACAAAGACGCACCATCTGAAGCAAGAAGTTTAGGCGGAGAAACTTTTGTTTATTCGAATTATCAGTTGTAATTTCTTTGTTGCTTAATCATTTGTCCTTATGTCAGACTTTGGTTATTGTAATTAATGCATTGAATATGTTTGTCTTGAGTTAATCCATTCGTTTTCACTATACAAAAATTATGCTTTTACTTCTTTTTGTATGATATTCAACTCCCAACTACAAGTCTAAAGCCTTTAGAGGGAGGATGACGAAAACAATGCCATAATCTCATACATTATGCTTTTGGACAGACCTTACTGACGATGTACATGCATTATTTCAATTCCTAAACAATGGAGTTATAAGGAAGATAATCCCTAGTCAACCCCTTTGAGTTGAAGAAGTACGAGTTTTATTTTTCACACAAATTGAAACCTTTAATCAAAACATGGGGCAGGGTAGTTCCTAAGTTAATTCAAATGCGCGTTCAGTCATAAGCTTTCACTTAGTACACAACGAGTGACATCAAAAACATTCTTCTGAATCAAAAGACGGTGATGGTTCCCTATAAAATAGGTAGTCGTTATCTCTCACAAGAAAAGCCCACTGAGTCAAAACCTACGAAGGAGACTTAAGAAAAACTGGGGCATCCCGCTGACTGTAATCTCAAAACAAGAACAGGCAGGCAAAAATTAGGGATAATAAATCAAAAGAGGTCGCTAAAAATCCTCGACAACAGAAAAATGTTGCAACAATGACTGCCTTCATAAATAAGCTTAATTGATCTGAACCATCACCAAAATATCATTCCAGATTCAATAGGAGTTCAAACGCAATTAGCTGAGTATAGGACTGAAGAACATCATGAAGAACGGGTGGGTACAAATAACCTTTGAGCCTTATCCTTTGTTCTTAAACCGTGAACCAGGCCGCATTACGACCCCTTAAAAAGTCCTAATGGAAGCATGGGTTAGTTTGAAAGCATACTGTTACAAAAGCTGACTCCTGTAAGGTTTAATGTAGATCCCTAGTTGAATTCATATTCTTACAAATTTTTTATGCTCTTTAAAAGTGCAGTTTTCAAAAAATTTCAGGTATGGATGATTGAACCAAAGGTTCCATGTCATAATCAAAGGTTGCCATTGCTAGGGTTTCAAAATTGTTGAGTGTCAATCTGGGCGATACAAGGACTTTCAGCCCAAACAAGTGCCAGATTCGGACTCAGGGCATTTTTTAAAGGGGCTTTGTTATTTCGCAGGATTGATGTTTGAGCCAACCGGAGAGGACAATCAGAAGGTTGACTCTGGTGGCTGACTCTGGTGGCAGGCGTGGCGTTCCATCATTGGCATGTTCAAATCCTCATGCGTGTGTTTTGTTTGAAACAAAAATGAACGAATTTTAAAATATATATTTTTGTTTGTACTGGTAATAACGAATGAATAGCTTGGTCTGGTGGTGAAGCAAGCATGTGAAAATCCCATGAGCTTCGGTTTGATCCCCAGGTTTGCATTTTGTTTTTTCTAACAATTTCATTTCAGATCCCATGCATATAAGAGTCAACAGGTGCATTGTGTGGCTATTATCTGGACCATTAGACTCATCAAGTCAACAATCCAATGTTCGAAAGCCATGATGACCATAGTGCATTCCAGGGCATGCCTCCCTATTGGATCAAACAGAGCTCCTGGGATCAGTTTGTTTTGGGCCTTGCAAAAAATCTGATTTACATCCCCTATAACTTTGTCTTTTGCAGCAACCCATTTACTTTTTATTTTATTTTATTATTTATTATTTCATTTTCCATTTTTCTTTAATAACCAATATATTTCAATTAAAATCATAAAATCAAATAAAAAATTAGATTTAGGATTAATTAATTAGCTTTATTTTTACAATAAAAAATTTAATCATTTTGGAGTATATTTTTCTAATTAAAATTTGGTTATAAGTAGGTTTATTAATAACACTTTTTCTAAATTAAAAACAACAAAAACATTTTTCTACTTAGAATTTTAGGGTCTTCTAGACATCTTTCCCCTTTTCATTCTCCACGCGTTTATTTGTTTTCGCACTATCATTTTCAATATTATTGTAACTGTATAAAGGATGTAATAGTTTAATTTAGGACCTTTATATTTCCCCCCATTTTGGTTTGTAATTTCCCCCATCCTGAAGTGATGTAATAGTGTAGTTTAAATTCCCGCATCTTTATTTTGTCTGCATATATTTATCTGCTAGATGTATGCTAATAGGTTTGCATGACAAGATTTAAAAGCAAACTGTAGAAAACCTAAACATCCAAGATAAATAATTGAAACACAACACACTTCACACACGTGCACCTCTAAGGTACCTCCCCTTGTTGCCTTTGAAAAAATAGTCATGTCCCTCAAACGTGGGTCTCTTTAGCAAAGACCCTCGGTTAAAAGGATCATAGTCCCTCGATGACCCGTCGATGTTGCCTTTCAGTAAATGATCTAGTCCCTTACGATAAATTGCTAAAGCATCCTACAAGTTGCCTTTATGACTGTATGATGACCTGCGCCTGTCCCTCGAAACATCCAATGATAGGGCTACCTACTAACTAATGGTAGGATAGCACTATCTAAAGGAATAGAGGAAAAGAACAAAGACCATTCGAGTAGGCAGACAACTTATAGTTGCTTGCTCACCAAACAAAATTTTTTTTCACACATACACAAACTCTTTTCTAAATGTTTTCAAAGACAAAACACTTTGTATACGTTCTCAACGATACGAGAAACATTAAAAAGTTCACCGAACTAAGGCGTCTTTTAAAAAGATCTTCAAAATACACTTACACAAAAAAGAATTTTTCAAAGTGAGCTAGCAACTAAGAGCCCGTAGATAACTACTGATGGAAATGGTGATAACCCCTTCCCTTTCCATAATCTACCCCCCGAACTCAAAATCTTTAAAAGGTCTTTCCTGTTCTTTTCACCCTTTCCTTTGTTGGATAAAAGAAAAGTCAGTGGCGACTCTTTCTAACCACAACATTTGCAATAAAATGTAAAACCAGTAAAGTCAGTTCTCCCACCGTATTATAGACCTGACGACTCTGTTGGGGATTATTGCACTAAAAGTGGGGTTACCTTAGAGCTAGATCATATTTAAAATACTTAACTAGTTTGACTTGATTGCTTTACAAATCGGGTTTATGTTTGGGTATTCTTGTATAGATCCTATACCCAAATCTGAGGCACATTAGGTAAGTAGAAATAGATCGTGGGGACTGTGCGGCATAATAATGACTTGGTTGAAGCGATGGCTACGTTAGTGTGACACATTTGTTGGTACCGGTATCCTTTGTGTTGAATCAAGGAGAATACGGGGCCGCTGTGTGGTGTCATGAAGCACTAACTAACCTTATAACCTTAGTTGAACAAACTTGGCCATTAGAAAGTAGTGAGATAGCTAGCTTCGGTGAAAAACTGAGGATATGTTGATACTCGATACTACACTCATTAAGATCGGACTTTCGGGATATTTCGGCTGCGAGAAAAGATCTCTTGAGCTGAAACAATGCCCGATGAAGAAAGATCAGTGATATTGAGATTTGTTAGAACCCGGTTACTTCTTTTAGGACAGGTTGAACCAACTAAATTTCAAGAGGGTACTTACCTATGAAGCCCATGTAAGCCTAAACCTAAGGCCTTATGTGTCTTGCTTGTGTGTGATTATTTGTTCAACCATGACATCATGCAACATCACATCCATATTCATTTTCACTAACCATTTCAAGGACCAAGGGAATTTATCTTTGTTTGTTTTGCAGGCCATGGCCTCCACTCGCAGAAATACCATCCGAATCAGATTCGTAAAGGTGCCTCTTCAACTCAAAGAGTTAGCATCAAAGCTTCCTGAGAACTCCTCGTTCACCAAAATATATGGTCGAGTTCTTAATCTGGTTACCTCAAGCTTTGAAGAAAAGATGATGGGTGTGATTTTTCAGTTCTTTGACCCTAAACACCATTGCTTCACCTTTCCTAATTATCAGTTGGTAACCACTATAGAAGAGTTCTTTCAATTACTGGGAGTACCCATTCTTGATCAGATGCCTTTCACCGGTTTAGAGGAAGCTCCAAAGACAAAAGTCATTGCAGCAGCCTTGCATCTGAAACGGTCTGACATTATATCCAACTGGGAAACAAGGAGCGAAGTAAAGGTTTTTTTATCTAAGTTCATGTTAGAAAAGGCTCAACTGTTTTGGGATGATTTGTACTTTTAAGCTTTTGAAGAAGTCCTAGCACTTATAATCTATGGGTTAGTACTATTCCCCAATCCAGACCAACTCATAGATGTGAATGCTATCAGAATTTTCCTCTCTCGTAACCCTGTGCCTACTTTGCTCGGAGACGTTTTATATTCTCTTCACACTCATACCATGAAGAGGAGATGGTTTCTTATGTGTTGTATACCATTGATATCCAGGTGGTTTATTTCGCACCTTCCTCGATCAATATTGAAGAATGAACAAGGCTTGGGTTGGTCTAAAAGGATAATGTCGCTTTCTCATAAAAATATCCATTGGTGCTCTCGATCTCAAGAGGACATTACTATCATTTACCGTTGTGAGGAGTTCCCTAATGTTCCACTCTTAGGCATTAGGGGAGGTATTACCTATAACCTTTCTTTGGCTCTACGACAATTTGGCTATGCTCGAAGAGATGGTCCCTACGATGCACTCATTCAAGGAATTGTATTCGACTATGAGAACGATGTTTAAGGTCATCATCAAAGTTTGTACATTCTTGGGGCATGGTAAGCAGGATTTATAGCAAGACTTTGGGGCACAAGAATTCCATCCCTCTTGAGCCTTATCTCAAATGGGTACGAGCTCGTGGTCAAAGTATCATGATGCCATATCCGGCCATCCTACCAATAATTATGGAGCTTGTTGTTGAGGGGGATGTTCCTTATACCATTCTCCACCCTGGTATGCCTACTGATCTTGAAGACTTACAAAGGTCTTGGATTCAAATGAAGGAAGAACGAGACATCTTTGAGACCCAATGCTATGCAAGTGAGAAGAAACTGTTGGAACTCACAAGGAAACTTCAGGAGGAGCAGAGTCTTAATGCTTACATCAGTACAAAGAGGAAGCGTCCTTGGGAGATTTGATTCTTAGATTTTAGGAGTTCATTTTATCTTTGAAAGCTTTTGTAAGCCTAAAAGGCAGTTGTAATTTGAACTTTGCTAATAAAATTTTTGTTTCTTATTTCCTCCTGTCTAGCAAATTTAAATTTCCTAAGGTCCTTGAAATCATTGCATTTACATATCATGCATCATTTCATAACATGTTTTTCGTACATGTTTCTCATTTTCTCGCTGTTTATTTCAGCAGAAAAATGGCCCTCGAACAAACCGTAAAGGATCTCCAGGCTCAACACGTCTAGTTCCAGGAAACTCTCATGAATCTAGCCGAAGTACAAAAAGAGCTGTTGGCGCTCTTCGCCAAGAAAAAGAAGACCAAGAAGCCTGTTGTCCTCAACCTGGGGAGGAGATTCAACGTCCTGATCAACTGGTCCATTTAGAAGATGACTCCTCCTCTGAAGATGACAAGAATGATGAAGATGTCAAGGAAAAGCAGGATTATGAGAATACTCCTGGAGACGAAGACTTTTTTGATGAAAAATATCCTCCGGAGGATGACAAATATAAGCAGTTGGAGGATAGACTCAAGGCAATGGAAGTCCAAAAGGTGCCCAAACTGGATTTTGGTGATTTAGGTTTGGTTTCAGGGGTGGTCATCCTATCTAAGTTCAAAGTCCTTGTTTTTGATAAGTACGATGGGGTCATTTGTCCTATGCTCCACTTGAGGTCGTACGTCAGAAAGATCCAGCCTCACATTGCTGATCGAAAGTTATGGGTCTATTTCTTCTAGGAAAGTTTGGCTGACACCCAACTGGAATGGTTCTATCAGCTGGAGGGAACCAATATTCATACTTGAGAGGATTTAGTTGCTGCTTTCTACAAGCAGTACCAATACAATGCTGACCTGACACCAACTCGAGTGCAATTGCAGAATATGTCCATGGGCTCTAATAAGGGGTTCAAGGAATATGCTCAAAAATGGAGGGACTTAGCTAGAAGGGTGCAACCTACTCTGAATGGCCGGGAAATGGTAGACATGTTTATGGGCACTCTGACAGGCCCATTCTTTAATCTGCTGATCGGGAGTTCCTCATCTGGTTTTACAGAGATGATTCTGACTGGGGAAAGAGTAGAAAATGGTATCAAGAGTGGGAAGATCTCGATGGCTGCATCTTCAAATGCTATGAAGAAGTCATTTGGAGGGAAAAAGGAGGTCAATATTGTATATGGCCAAAAGAGTTATGGTAAAAGTAGTCGCCACCAATCTGTGGGACTAGTATTACTTTCCAATCCGGTGCCTACTCAACAACAACAGCAGTAGGGTAATCACCGTAGGCCAGACGCTCTAAGAAGGAAATTCACCAAGATTAATATTCCTTTGTCTCAGGCACTACAACACTTGCTAAAAGCCAAGCTCATTTTGCTGCGGGATCCTCCTCCAAATCCCAACACCGCCTCTCCTAAGTACAATCGAACGCAAAGTGTGTTTATCATTCAAATAGTTCTGGCCATGACACCAACAATTTCTGGGCCCTGAAAAACAAAATTCAGGACATGATCGACAACAAGGAGATTGAGTACAATCCTCCAGAGACCCCAAATGTGATTACAGCACCTATACCCAAACATGATAAAGGAATAAGTGTTGTTGAAGATATTTTGTATGTTACTTCTTTGAATGATGTGGTTACTCCGCTGTTTACAATAAAGAAGAATCTATTACAAGCTGGTTTATTTCCAGGTTATGTTGAAGGTTGTTATTGTTGTGCAGTCGAACCCAATGGTTGCGGGTTACTAAAAAAGGATGTTTAAATCTTGATGAATGAACATGTTATTCTGATTGGAAAAGTTTTGTCTACCAATAATTTTTGCAAAGATCTATCTGTTATCTCCAGTACTCCTTTTAGGATCCCTTCCAAAGGTCCTATAAGGATTATCGCCAATCTGAAATCTGCTCCGCTGGTTATTACAACGCCCGAGCCTATCCCGTATTCCTCAGAGAAGGCAATTCCGTGGCATTATGGGTCTGACGTCTGTTACCATGGCGTCAAGCAGGAATTGTCTGATGAAAAAAATGAAGAAGTTGATCCCAGTATTGTCAATATTGCAAGGACCAGTAAGATTACGAGAAGTGGAAGGATTTTCTCTCCAGAAATCTCTCCACCCACTCAGATTACAATTTCCAAGACGACTGCTGGGGCTCGGGGTAAGGAGCCGGTGATAGAGCCTGCCCGAACGGAGGCGCCAAAAGAAGCTCCTGTCAAAGATACTTCTGGAGAAGATTTAGAGGAGGTTTTGAAAATCATTCGCCGAAGTGATTATAAAATTGTCGAACAGTTGGGGCATACCCCATCCAAAATATCTATGTTGTCACTAATGCTGTGTTCCAAGGCCCATGCGAAGGCTTTAGTGAAATTCCTAAAGACTGTTCATGTTCCATAAGAAATTTCGGCAGATCAATTTGGAAGCTATGTGGCTAGTCTGACAAATGACGATGGTTTGGGTTTCTCCGATGCTGAATTGACTCCGGAGGGGAGGAATCACAATAGGGAATTGTACGTCTCCATTGAGTGCAAGGGTACTACATTGGCCCATGTATTGATTGACACAAGATCATCTCTGAATGTTCTGCCGAAAGGCGCTCTTGACCGTTTAGATTATGAAGGATTGGTGTTGAAACCCAACAATATCATAGTTCGAGCCTTCGACGGATCAAAGAGAATGGTGCATGGAGAGGTGGATCTCCCGATCAAGGTGGGTTCACAGATTTTGAGTTCACTTTCTATGTCATGGACATACGGCCGACTTACTCTTGTTTATTGGGAAGCCCTTGGATCCATGGGGAAGGTAGGTGCTGTCACTTACACCCTGCTCCAGAAGCTGAAATATCCAGTGAAAGGGAAAGTTGTTACTGCTTGTGGAGAGGAGGAATATATGGTCAGCCACCTTAACTCATTCCGATATGTCGAGATGGATGGGGAATTTATTGAAACGCCCTATCAAACCTTTGAAGTAATCTCTCCTGCTTCTATTGATGATGATGTCTCATCCATTCCGAAGATCACTAAGACTCTGCACAAGATGGCCTCCTTGAAAGATGCTAAGGCCACTATTGAAGAAGGCAGTAATACAATTTGGGGTCAGCTTCCGGATATCCCTTTAAAGTCTAACAAGTTTGGTATGGGCTTTACTGTGGAAGGCCAGAGGGCTGTTCGTCGGGCTCATGCTGGGAGACCTTTGTTCTGCATTAGCAACACTGACGTCAATGCTATAGAGGATGCAGACAGTGATTGTGACTTCAATAATTGGATATTCCCAACCGTGGGTGATGGACTGGAAAACTAGAAGGAAGAAGAGATATTTCATATCTCCTTAGTCAGGAGTAATAAGCTATATTCTTGTCTTTGTGTTTTCAAAAGTTTTTGGCTATGTAATAAACAATGACTTTAAAACCTTGTGTCTTCCCCGGGGCACCATGGTTCATTTGTTAAAGGGTTGATTAACTATTCATAAACATTTGTTCATTCAATAAAAACATTGGACGTTTTGCATACAACTTTTGTGATCTCTGTTTTTATTTTATTCTATTGCATTTTCAAATATCTATGTGTTCTTACACACACCCACACACTACATTGCAGATCCTCATCCACTCTGGATCTCATTGATAATGATTCTGATATTTCCTCATATGACTTCAACCATCCGATCTACCAAGTCGAGGACGAAGGTGAGGAAGATTGTGAAATACTGGGAGAACTTGCCAGACTCTTGATACAAGAAGAAAAGGCTATCCAACCACATGAAGAGCCAGTCGAAGTGGTGAACCTGGGTACTGAGACAAACAAGAAATAGGTCAAGATAGGTGCTGACTTATACAAAAGTGTCAAGAACAGGTTAATCCAGATGCTACATAAATATGTTGAAATCTTTGCCTGGTTATACGAAGACATTCTAGGGCTCGACACCAATATTGTGGTTCACCGTCTACCAATGAAAGAGGGTTGTGCTCCGATAAAACAAAAGGTTCATCACATGTATCCTGAAATGTCAGGAAAGATCAAGGCCGAGGTTATAAAACAGTTCAACATAGGGTTCTTAGCAGTAATTTTATATCCTCAATGGGTGGCTAATGTTGTCAAGGTGCTAAAGAAAGACAACAAGGTACGTATGTGCGTAGATTATAAAGACCTAAATAGGGAAAGCCTCAAGGATAACTTCCCACTACCGCATATCAATGTTTTGGTCGACAATATCACCCAACATAAGGTATTCTCCTTCATGGATGGCTTTTCAGGTTACAATCAGATTAATATGGTGCCTGAAGACATGGAGAAAACTACCTTCGTCACACAGTGTGACACTTTCTGTTATAAGGTTATGCCTTTCAGGTTGAAGAACGCCGGGGTAACCTATCAGCGTGCCATGGTAGCTTTATTTCATGATAAGATTCACCACGAGATAGAGGTCTATGTTGATGACATGATAGCTAGGTCACAAACTGAAGAAGAGCATCTTGATCACCTGCACAAACTGTTTGAAAGACTGAGGAAGTATAAACTGAGACTAAATCCGAACAAGTGCACCTTTGGGGTGAGATATGGTAAACCCCTGGGCTTCGTCGTTAGTGGTAAGGGTATTGAGGTTGATCTTGCAAAAGTTAAAGCCATTCAAGAGATGCCAGGTTCTCGTACCGAGAAGGAAGTCATAGGTTTCTTAGGACGGCTGAATTACATTGCCTGTTTCATTTCCATTTGACTACTACTTGTGCGCCAATCTTCAAGCTGCTGAAGAAAGATCAAGTAGTAAAATGGAACGACGATTGTCAAACATACTTTGATAAAATTAAGGAGTACCTACAAGAACCTCTCATTATGATGCCTCCAATCAAAGGAAGACCTCTAATCATGTACTTAACAGTGCTAGAGAACTCAATGGGGGTGTGTATTGGGGCAGCATGACGAGCCTGGTCGAAAAGAGCATGCAATATACTACCTTATAAAAAAGTTTACCAACTTTGAAACAATATATTCACTACTCAATAAAACTTGTTGCGCTTTGGCATGGGCTGCTCGCCGACTAAGACAATATATGTTGACCCATACTACTTTGTTGATCTCTAAAATGGACCCTATCAAATACATATTCGAGAAACCAGCTCTCTCCGGAAGAATAGTCCGGTGGTAGATGGTCTTAACAGAATATGACATCTAATACACCACTCAAAAAGCCATCAAAGGAAGTATACTGGATGACCATTTGGTGCATCAGGCTGTAGACGACTATCTGTCTATGAACTTTGAATTCTCAGATAAGAACATCATGCTAGTAACAGATTATGTAGAACCTGGCCGTATGAAGGACCTGAGTTGGGATCCCGATGGACTATTGTTTTTGATGGAGCTTCCAACACTCTTGGAAACGGAATTAGTGTTGTGATCATTTCCCCCAAAGATTTCCATACACCTTTTATTGGAAAACTTTGCTTCGACTGTACCAACTTCATGGCCAAATATGAAGCTTGCATCATGGGTCTCAAGGCTTCTATTGACCTAAGAATCAAATTCTTAAGCGTGTACGGAGATTCAGCTCTAGTAATCAGTCAGGTTAAGGGAGATTGGGATACGAAGCACCCAAATCTCATTCCTTATAAAGAGCATGTACTAACCCTGATCCCGTATTTCAAGGAGATTACCTTTGAACATATCCCACGAGAAGAGAATCATCTGGCGGATGCTCTGGAAACCATGTCATCCATGTTCAAGGTCGGATGGGACAATGAGGCTCCTAGAATTACCATTGAAAGATTCGACGAACCCACGCACTGCTTTGAAATTGACACTGATAGAGTGGAGGAGAAACCTTGGTTTCATGAAGTGAAAAGGTACCTCGAAGCTCAAGAATACCATAAGGGGGCATCCATCAATGACAATAAATTCTTGCGAAGGTTTTCAGCTAAATTCTTCTTAAGCAATGGAATTCTATACAAGCGCAATCATGATTCAACCATGCTTCGCTGTATGGACAAGAAGGAAGCAGAAGAGATTATGCAAGATATGCACGAAGGTGTCTTCAGTACTCAATCCAGTGGGCATACTATTTCTAAAAAGATCTTAAGAGCTGGTTACTATTGGTCGACTATGTAAACCGACTATCACCATCACTTGAGAACTTATCATACATGTCAAATTTATGCCGATAAAGTTCATGTCCCTCTAGTGCCTTTGAATGTCATGACTACTCCTTGGCCATTTGAAATGTGGGGCATTGATATGATTGGAGAAATCAAGCCCACAACATCTAACGGACACCGCTTCATCCTCGTCGCCATTGACTACTTTAAGAAATGGGTTGAAGCAGCCACATTCGCCTTTGTTACTAAGAATATGGTCGCCCGGCTCATCAAGCACAACCTGATCTGTCGATATGGCATCCCCGAGAGGATCATCACATATAACGGTACCAATCTCAACAATACGATGATCACTGAGCTATGCAAGCAGTTCAAGATCAAGCATCCCAACTCTTCTTCGTATCGACCTAAGATGAGTGGGGTAGTAGAAGACGCCAATAAGAACATACAGAAGATCATATAGAAGATGGTTGTGACATACAAAGATTGGCATGAGATGTTACCATTCGCTCTTCACTGCTACCGCACTTCGGCTAGAACATCCACTAGGGAAACCCTTTTTTCTCTGGTCTATGGTATGGAAGTTGTCCTACCTGTCGAAGTCCAGATTCCTTCTCTGAGAATCATGAAAGATGCATACTTGGACGAAGACGAGTGGGTTCAGACCAGGTTGGATCAGTTAAATCTAATTGACGAGAAGAGGCTGGTTGCTGTCTATCACGGTCAGATGTATAATAAATGCATGATCAAGGAATTCAATAAGAAGATCAAGCATCGGGTATATCAGGATGGTGAGTTGGTAATAAAATGCACTATCCTTCCGCAAGGTGATCCCATAGGAAAATGGACTCCTACCTATGAAGGACCATTTGTAATCAAGAAGATATTTCCTGGTGGAGCTATGATACTGACCACCATGGACGATGAAGATTTCCTGCACCCCGTGAGTGCGGATATAATAAAAAAATACTACGACTAAAAATGGCCCGCTAGGTTGACTGGCCTAGGAAAAATTAAGGACATCCCGGCGAACCAAAAGGGTTCGGGAAAAAATCAGGGATATATATGAAAAGACTGTACACCTGACAATTCGAAAACCTAAAAAGGAGACTTGGGTAAAAAAAGGGTATCCTGGTGGACTGAAAACCCGAAAGGGCGATCCAGGAAAGAATTAGGGATTGAAGCGTATGACTATGTCCTCATTGGATCACCTACAACGAGCTTTATTACCAAAGTCAAAGTTCAAACTATACAAGTCAGTTCACTCACTTTCTTCAGACAGCAAGGGATGAGATGCTTGAAGACATAGGGGCAATAGCAGGGTTGGAACCCGATGATATTATCCCCATGTAGCTATATGTTTTCACTTTGTAAATCTTTTCTTCAATGACTTCCTCTTACTAGGACTTTCGTCTCTTTTGTACAAAAAACAATCTCCTGTTTATAGGCAAGCTATCAATGAAATACAATTTTCAAAGCCAAATTCTATTTTACTTTTTTCTGTTTTGTTCGCAAAATGTCTAATGACTAAAAGTGAATGAGAATATGCATATGAATACGATTGACTGTTAACAAATGCATTAAAACATGAATAAGTGTTTACTCAAGACTATAGGAGTTGGGATAATGTTCGAGCCATCCACAAATCCCCCACAGAGAAATCTTCACAAGTTCATACATTCCCCGAAATTTCCACGACAGATCACTCTGGTTGATAAAGGAGTATGATTTTATCCCCAGAAATATCGCTAACCTACAGAGTTCTAATTAGTACAGTTCATGGAGTTTCTCTTCCCCAGCTGAGCTTATTCCTCCGAGATTGTGAAACCCCCTGCAGACTACTTCTCTCCAGCAGAGCTCATTCTCCTCAGCAAAGAGTTCCCCTCAACAGGATATTCCACCATCAACAAGGTTTACTTCCCTAGTGGAGTGCAGAGTTCCAACAATAGGGTTTATTTCCCCAACATGGTTTATTTCCCCAATAGGGTTTATTTCTCCGACAGTAGATCATCTTCTAGATGCATTTCAGATACAATCTAGATATAGATTCATTCTGACACTCATTCTAGATCATCTTCAAGATATAGTTTAGATACAATCTAGATATAGATTCATTCTGACACTCATTTCAGATCCATTTCTAGATACAGTCTAAATATAGATTCATTCTGACACTCATTCCATATCTCTCTTCCAGATACATTTCAGATACGATCAAAATATAGATTCATTCAGATACTTATTCAATACATCTTCCAGATACAGTTCAAATACGATCAAGATACAAATTCATTCTGATACTCATTCAATAAATCTTTCAGATACGATTCAAATACAATCCAAATATGGATATCATTCTGATACCCATTCAATGCATCTTTTAGATACGATTCAGATACAGTCCAGATATGGATATTGTTGTACCCCAAAATTTGCCCTCCCATATTCTTCAAGAAATTGCCAAGCCATGCTTCAAAATTCACCAAGGGTTGCACAGTGCAAGGGTCTCCTAAACAGTCAAAATTAGGGTTTTGGTTCTGATCAAGAAAATGAAGTTTCCAAGGGTCCAATCAAGTCCCGCATGCCTATAAATATGGTCAAGCATCCTCATACAAAGTTTCAAGACTTTCAGCACAAAATTGCACAGTCAAAACCCTAATTGCACTACAGTCAACTGTAGGGGTAAAATGGTCATTTGACAGTCAAAAGTTCAAATTTTTGGTCAACATCTCATTTTGAAGCCACAAACATCATTTGATCAATGCTTGATCATGATTCTCAAATCTTGGCTCAAAAATCATCAAGATGCAAAAGTTTCCTTATTTGGACAACTGAAAAAAGTCAACTGTAAATTGACCAGGGCATAACTTTCACATGGATTATCAGAAAAATTCCATCCAAATCTCATTTTGAAGAGAAAGACATTTCCTACAACTCATCTTCATACTCCAAGTCCAAGAAATGCTCTCAAAAAAAGTTATCAATTTCAACATTATAGGTCATTTTCAAAAGTCAACAAAAAGGGACTTTAAGTCAAAGGCCATAACTTGAGATTGGTAAATCAAAATGACATGGGACCAAATAAATTGGTTAGAGGATTCAAAAACCTTTCCAAAATGTCCAAGAACATGAGCAAAGCTTAAAAATTGAGCAAGTTATGCCTTGTGGAAGTTGGGAAATTTTTGGATATTTTGAAAAGTCAACATTGATTCAAATAACCTAAAATTGCTAATGGGCCTATTTTTCTTCCACAATTCATTATCCAAGGCATGTGCACGACCACTTGGCCCAAAGGGAAGTTTTTATTCATTTTTTATTTATTTATTTGGATTTTTATTATTAATAATTCATTTAAATTAATTAAATACATGAAAAATACTAAACCTACTATTTCAAATCTTTTTGTGCATATAATATCTTCAAAAATTCGTGCATGATCAGATATGGAAGAATTGGAATTGATTGGATATGATTTGTACAAAATAGCATGGGAAAAGATTGAAAAAAGATCTTGAAAAATCAAATCTTTCACACCATGAATGCTAAGGTTTTTGATTGATTTCTTTGACCTAGATCACTCATACATAAGTACCAAACACAACCCTAATGCAATGAACCACAAAGCTGCGCCATAGACCAACCACCAAACTTGAAAATTTTTGCCAAAAACTCAAAACTGAAAACCTAGTTCTAGGACGATTCAAGGCAAGATTTTGATCCCATCACCTTCCTGAAGCTTCAAGGAAGGATTTCCAATCAAAATCATTCACTCTAACACCCTAAATTGGTAACACGACCTCACCCTGTACCGAAAATATTTGAAACTCTTGCATCTCAATTCATGCGCATTTAGCAATTTTTAGTATATGATTTGTGTTCATTGTAAGATTCTAATGCTAACCATGTAATTTGATTGTGTTTTTGAGCATTGTACACGATTCCACCATGTGAGCATATTAGGGTTTATGAAGCTCTGAATTGGGGGTTTTTGAATACAACAAAATTAGACCACCATGATGCCATGACCGTGCTCAGCACATTTGGACGAAGAGAAGGCCACCCTCGCGCTCAATTTATGAGCGTCCCTGGGCTAATCGCTATTTTTCAGAAACTAGCCTAAGGGAACATTTGAAAAACCGTTGCTAAATTGTTCTTGTTTCAGGAAAAATAAAACAACGCGAGGAAGATGGTTATGTGGCAGGCGATGGTTGGCTTGTTTGAAAGTTTGCGCGAAAAGTATCATTAATTCTCGTTTTGTTTCATTATATTTATTTGTTATTTAATTTACAGATGAATGAGATAGCTCCACTGGCAAACGCATTGGTTGGTAATGTCCAGGACCTGGGTTCGAGCCCCAGGTCCCCACCCCCTTTCATATTTTTCTTCAATTAATGATTCTACGCAGGTCATGTCCTGGAGACCACTATACGCCTTCAAAATCAAATGTCCACGTGTTCACCACTATTAATCCAAGGAACACAATCTGAAGAATAGGGTAGACTCCAGTCAATGCACCACACGATGCCTGAAAAGTCAACAAGGCCTCCAGTAATGGGCCAGAATTATTGGGCTTTCACCTCCACTTTGGGGACAGATACCCCCCTAGGTTTGCCAATTTTTTACTTTCTTTATTTTTTATATTATTTATACTTTCTTTTAATTATTGTTTTATTAATTAATTTCATATTTTCATAATATATAAAAAACACATAAAAAATCAGAAAAGATGAAAAATAATAAATATTTTATTTTAGTATTTTTTTAATAAATTGCCTTAATTAATTCTAGTTATTAGGTTTAATTGTAATATTTTCTTAATTAACTTAAAATTGGTAAAACTAGGGTTTAATTAATTTTTTATTCCTTTTTCTTTTTCTTTCATAATAATTAAATAATCTATTATTTATTTTTGTAATTAAATTGCATGTAAAATAATTAGGGTTAATTTTAGGTTAAACTTTAATACGCTTTCATAATAAAATAAAAATTGTAGAATTAGGTTTAATTGCATTTAATTCTTTTTCCCATTTAAATCAAAAAATACCAAAAAACAATTTCTCTTTTCTTTTCTTAATTAATTAATTTCATCATTTAATTTAATTTTGCAAAAAGGGTCCAACGCCCTCGTTTAATTCTTATTTAATTCGCGTGTTTTATTTCTTTTTCGTTTAATATTTATGTATCTCTCCCAAAGCCGTGTAATTAATTCTTCGCACTCTCCTCTTACCTTTAATTCTTTATTTTTCTGTCAAATCGGGTTCAAGAAATTTTGGCGATGTGGACCTGCGCCTTTTGTAATAGTTTAGAATCTTTTACTTTCCGCAATTTTTTAACTGTTAATCAAGGCATGAAAGAATGAATGGACAAAAATAAAAACAAACGCTAGATCACCAATAACATGACAAAAGACAAAATATCTGAAAATGACACACAAATCACACACCACCCCTAGGGTACGCCTCACTGTTGCCTTGCCTCGAAAGGTGATCGTCGAGTAGAGGACGTCTTAGTAAGTCCTCATGATCCGGGAACCTGGCATGAGGGTAGCTTCTAAGGTGTCTTCCCATTGCTCTGGTGATCACCATGTCCCGAACCTCGAATTGACCCGAACACCTCCAACGGTGGTGCTACCTACCTCTCAATGGTGGGATGGCACTACTTGAAAGGACATCTACACAGACGAATTCCTTAGGGTAGGTAGACGACTCTAGATACTTGCTCTAATTTCAAAAAAAACAAATTCAAAAATACTTTTCACACCGACACCTTTTCAAAAAGCTTTCGAAAGCAATTTTTCAAACACTCTTGAGGAGATACAAGAGTCGAACTGGAATTTTCAAAGAAACTTTTTAAAACCCACAATTGAAAAGCAAACAAACCATTTTTGAAAACACATATGAGCAAGTATCCAAGAGCCCATGGATAACCATGGATAGAAAGGGTGCTAACACCTTCCCTTTCTATAATCTACCTCCCGAACCGAGAGCAATCTCTTTAAGGAATTTTTCTGTGCTTTTGTCCTTTCCATTTGGAGAAAATAAAAGACGGTGGCGACTCTTGCTTTCGCGACATTTCGCGAACCAGCGTTAAACAGTCAGTTCCAGATCCACCGGTCACAGAACTGGCGACTCTGCTGGGGAATAAACTTAAAGTGAGGTGTACCTTAGGGCTAGTTCATAACTGTGTTTTCAATTGTATTGATTTGTGTGCTTTATTATTGTGGGTTGCATGGGAGTTATATAGATCCTAACCCGGATCTGGGGATACCCTGTTTAGGTAGCATAAGCTATGAGGGACCTGTCCGGCGTAGACCGACACAGGTGAAACAGTGGCTACGTTGGTGTGGCACCTTGGTCTGTACCGATATCCCTTGTGTTGCAACGAGGAGAATATGGGTCTTCTAAGGAGTCATTAAGCACCAACAACCTTAGAACCTTAATTGACACAACTCGGCCTTTAGAATTGTGGCAATATGCTACGCCCATTGAGGCTAAACTCTCGTGATGGTTCTGGCCGCAAGAAAAGATTGCGATGCTGGAGTTATGACCGATTGAGGGTAGTCAATGATATTGGGATCCTCTAAGAACCCGGTTACTTTGATAGGACAGGTATGAACCAACAAACTGAAAGAGGGTAGTACCTAGACCTCATGCTGGCCTAAACTTTAAGGGCTTGCTTTGTGTGACTTGTGTGCCTTACCATGTTTGCCTTTGTATCTATTTGTGGTGTGCTTTATCATAGCATCATAACATCATGAGCATTGCATGCATCCTGCATAAGGACTGACCATTTCAAAGACAAGAGGGTTTCACCTTTGCTCTGTTTTGTAGGACATCATGATGCTTGTGCGAAGGAATACTATCCGGTTCAACTTTGTTCGTTCACCTGAGTTGCTTGATGAGTTGGTTAGCAGAATTCCAAATACCACTTCCTTCATTCAGAGGCATGGTTCTCTTCTCAGCTTAGTCACTACAAAGCGGGATCAACAGTTGATGAGTGTTCTGACCCAGTTCTATGACCCCCTGTATCAGTGCTTCACCTTTCAAGACTTCCAGCTGGTCCCTACCCTGGAAGAGTTCTCTGATTTGCTTGGTATCCCTATCTTGGATCAGACTCCCTTTACTGGTTGGGAAAAGACCCTCAGGCTTGAGGATGTTGCTGCAGCTCTTCCCCTGACACATCAAGAGGTAATGGACAACTGGGTGACTAGAAGCGGAGTCAAGGGTTTCTTGGCCAAATTTCTGATCGGTAAAGCTAACAATTTCTGGAATGACCTGGACTTTAGGGCATATGAAGACATCTTGGCTCTCCTAATCTATGGGTTAGTTTTGTTTCCTAATCCTGACAACTTCATCAATGTCACTGCCATAAGGATCTTTATGTCTCAGAATCCGATGCCCACTCTCTTGGGTGACATCTTGCAACAACTTCATGCTCGTACTACCCGAAGATGAGGAACCCTATGGTGTTGCATCCCTTTGTTGGTGAGGTGGTTTATTTCGCACCTCCCCAAGTTCGTACTAAAGAATCAAGAAGGAAGAGGTTGGGCTCACAGGTTAATGTCTCTCACCGACAAAGACATCATTTGGACTTGCAGAGGTTTGGATGAGATAGCTATTATTGATCGATGCGGGGAATACCCTAATGTTCCTCTGATTGGTACCCAAGGAGGGATCTCTTACAATACATGTCTAGCACTCCGTCAGTTTGGAAGAGCAAGAAGAGCAGGCCCCCATGAGATATTGGTGCCTCACATCAGTTTTGAGTTTCAGGTGGATAGTGACGAGCTGCGTCGTAGGTTCATCAAGGCTTGGGACAAGGTTCATAAAGCTGACCCACAAGAGTTAGGGCCAAAGACTTCTTTACCTATGGAAGCCTACTACAAATGGGTTCGCATCCGTGCTCAGAAGTTAGGTATGCCGTATGAAGCCGTCAGACCCATCATTCTTGAGTGTCCTGACAAAGATGGTGTTCCTCCAACTGTCCTTCCTCCTCAGATACCTACTGATTATGAGACATTAAAGAGATCCTGGTCGCAACTGCGAGAAGAGCGGGATTCTTACTGGGAAAAGTTCAACGAGCAGGAATCAAAGATCCAGAAGCTGACAAAGCAGTTGGAGAATGAGAGAGCTCTGAATGCCTACATCCGTACTGAGAAGAGGAGACCATGGGATCAATAAGGAGCTCCGGATGTTCTTTTGCAGTTTTATTTCCCTTTTTCAGTATTTTCCTTTCATGTAACGCCTAAGGGCAACCTGTTGAATAATTTCAGTTTCAAAGTTGAATCTAATGAAGTGTGTTCCTTTTTGTTTACAAAGTTGATTCCCGATTGTCTTTGAAAACATAAATCATACGCATTCCATTCATCATGTGCATAGCAGGTTTTCTTCTTTTCAGGTTGCTTACAGTTCTTCGCTGTTTATTTCAGCATCATGAATCCTGACTCGTCATCAACTGAGACATCCATCAAAGCTCTTCAGGCGCAGAATGCGCAATTTCAGGAATTAATCAAGGGTTTGGCTCAAGGCCAAGAAGAGCTGAAGGCTTTGCTCTTGAAGAAGGAGAAGAAGAAGAAGAGAAGGACTGTTCTGTTCAGCTCGGGCCGAAGGTTTGGCAATACTTTGCAGAATGAAGAGGCTGGTTCTTCCATTGGCAAGAGTACTCCTCAAGCAGAAAAGGGTCCTAGTCTGGTAGTCTTCGACAACGAGACTGATTTTGATGAAGAGCAGTATCCTTCGGCAGAAGACCGTTACAAGCAGCTGGAAGACAGGTTGAATGCTATGGAAATACAACAGGTACCTGGGCTGGATTTTGGAGATCTGGGTTTGTCTACTGGTGTGATCATTCCTCGGAAGTTCAAAGCACCATCTTTCACCAAATATGACGGGGCGTCTTGCCCCAAGCTACATCTCAGGTCCTATGTTCGGAAAATTTAACCGTACTCAGCGGATAAGAATTTATGGATCCACTTCTTCCAGGAGAGTCTTTCAGGGACTCATCTCGAATGGTTCTATCAGCTGGATGGGACCAAGGTTTGTAACTGGGAGGAGTTGGCTACTGCTTTCTACAAGCAATATCAATATAATTCCGACCTTTCCCCTACACGTACCCAACTCCAGGGTATGTCGTTAGGTTCAAGTGAAGGTTTTAAAGAGTACGCTCAGAAGTGGAGAGATCTGGCTGGCAGGGTGCAGCCTCCGTTGACTGATCGGGAGTTGGTAGACATGTTCTTGGGGACCCTATCTGGGCCATTTTTCAACCATCTTATCGGGAATTCATCTGCAGGGTTCACTGATCTGATTCTGACTGGAGAAAGAATTGAGGCTGGGTTAAAGTCTGGTAAGATTCCGAAGGGTGCATCGTCTAGTTCTGAGAAGAAACCCTTCAAAAAGGAGGCTAGTGCTGTATACGGTTCCAAGAGACCAGAGAGAACTGAGCGCCGCCAATTTGTCAGTGCGGTAATGATTGCTAAGCCTGCTTCCGCTCCTCGGCCAACCAATCCTCAAAGGGCTGAAAGACCCCGGAGAGAGTTTACCCGTTTGAGCATGACTTTATCGCAGATCTTACCACAGTTGCTCTCAACCAACCTAGTAACCGTCAGAGAGGCTCCGAAGTTTCCAAATACTACATCTCCTAAGTACAATCCGAATGCCCGCTGTGCTTATCACTCCGATAGCCCGGGGCACTCCACTGATGATTGTTGGGCATTAAGGAGCAAGGTGCAAGACCTTATTGACGCAAAGGAGATACAGTTTGAAGCGCCTGAGAGGCCGAATGTGGTTACTGCTCCTATGCCTCAGCATGGGGTAAATGCTGTTGATGAAGATGTTTAAGCTGTTTCTGTGGATGATCTGGCTACTCCTCTGAAGACCGTTAAGAGGAACCTACTGCTGGCCGGTTTATTTCCGGGTTGCAGTGAGGGTTGCCTGTTCTGTGCTGTTTCCCTATCTGGCTGTCCCTTGCTGAAGTTAGGCATCCAAAGCCTAATGGATAACAAGGAGATTCTGTTTAAGAAGTCTGCTGTTCAGCTGGTTCCGGTGGAAGAAGTTTCGGTGGTTACCATCTTCAATAATCCAATCCAGGTTCTCCCGAAGAAGCCTGTTCAAATCATGACTGTTGCACCTGTGGTTATCACTGTTCTGGGGCCTCTGCCCTATGTATCTGATAAAGCTGTCCCCTGGCATTATGGGGCAGATGTGTATGTAAACGGGATCAAACAAGAATTCAACACTGGCGCCAGCATCTGTGATATCACTGGCCCAGCCAAGGTTACCCGCAGTGGCAGGCTCTTCTCGCCTGACATTGCACCGCCTGCTGCTCGAAGACCACTCCTTATAACTCCTACAAGTGTACCTGTTCCTGTTGCTGATCAAGCTGTTTCTCCGGCTGCCGAGTCATCCAATGCTCGGGGCAAGGGAATTGAAGTTGAGCCTGCCCAGATGGAGGCACCTATACCTATAACTGCTGAGGCCTCCCAACAAGAGATGGAGGAAATCTTGAAAATTATAAAGAAGAGTGACTTCAATGTTGTGGAACAGCTGGGGCACACGCCCTCCAAAATCTCCATGCTCTCTTTATTGCTGTGCTCTGAGGCCCATGCTAAGGCCCTGATCTCGTTTCTCAAGACGGCCCATGTGCCACAGGAGACATCTGCAGTCCAGTTCACTGATTGCGTAGCAAATCTGACAGCAGACAATGGCTTGGGTTTCTCAGATGCTGACCTGACTGCGAAGGGAAGAGACCACAATGATGCCCTGCATGTCTCTATCGAATGCAGGGGCACCACTCTGGCACATGTATTGGTGGATACTGGTTCGTCCTTGAATGTGCTACCCAAGAAGGCTTTAGATCGTTTAGATTGTGAAGGCCTGGAACTGAAACCCAGCAATATCATCGTCAGGGCCTTTGACGGTTCAAAAAGGATGGTTCATGAAGAGGTTGACATTCCCATTCGTGTGGGTTCTCAGGTGTTTGACTCTACATTTTATGTGATGGATATCCGTCCATCATACTCTTGTCTACTGGGTCGACCTTGGATCCATAAAGCTGGGGCAGTGACCTCTACCTTGCACCAGAAGCTGAAGTACCCTGTCAGAGGGAAGATCGTCACTGTGCAAGGAGAAGAGGAGTATATGGTAAGCCACCTGAATTCCTTCAGATACATTGAGATGGATGGGGAGTTTATTGAAACCCCCTTTCAGCATTTCGAGGAGGTGCTTCCAATTTCAGCAGCAGCAGAAACAGCGGTCGAGGAGAATGTTCCTTTGAAGATGGCTTCCCTGAAGGATGCCCGGGCTGTGGTTCAAAAAGGTGAATGTGCTAACTGGGGCAGGCTTCCAGACTTTACACAGAAAACTGACAAATTTGGGCTGGGTTTTACTGCAGAGGGCCAGAAAGCTATGCGGAAGGCGAAGACCAGAGGACCTCCTGTGTTCATTACAAATCCAGGAGTGAATGCTGTTGGGGAAGACAACGAAGTGGATGAAGCAGAATTCAATAGCTGGATCTACCCGACAACTGAAGGCGGATTGACCAATTGGATTGCCAAAGACCATACTCCTATTACCTTTGTGACGCAGTAATAAATTTCTTTGTTTCGTTATTTGTAATAAACAATAAATAAACTATATGGCCCGGTGTCTTACCCGAGGCACCGTGGTTTCATTTGTGAGGGCATATAAATTGTCATTTCATATATCATAAATGAAAATCTTGGACGTTTTCTCGCATTTCAAATCTTATGCTCCTTTTTTGTCTTTTCTTCCTTTATACATATTTCAAAACAACTGTATTTACACACACACTCACTCATACAGGTTTCAATCCACTCTGGATCTCACTGGTAACGACTCTGCTACTGCCAGTTATGACTTCGAAAATCCGATCAACTTAGCCGAAGACGAAGGTGAAGATGATTGCGAAGTGCCTGGCGAGCTTGCAAGACTGTTGCTTCAGGAAGAGAGGGCAATTCAACCCCATGAAGAGCCAGTGGAAACAATAAACTTGGGTACTGAGGAAGACAGGAAAGAGGTAAAGATTGGTGCCAACCTAGAGCTCAGCGTGAAGCAACGGTTGACTCAAATGCTGCATGATTATATGGAGATCTTTGCCTGGTCCTACGAAGACATGCCCGGGTTGGATACCGATATTGTGGTCCATCACTTGCCAACTAAGGAAGACTGCCCTCCAGTTAAGCAAAAGGTCCGCCGTATGCGTCCAGAGATGTCTGAGAAGATTAAAGCCGAGGTTGAAACAGTTCGACGCCGGTTTCCTTGCAGTGACTTCTTACCCTCAGTGGGTTGCTAATGTGGTGCCGGTACCTAAGAAGGACGGTAAGGTCAGAATGTGTGTCGATTACAGGGATCTGAACAGGGCCAGCCCCAAGGATGACTTCCCTCTACCTCACATTGATGTCCTTGTTGACAATACTGCTCAGCATAAGGTGTTCTCTTTCATGGACGGCTTTTCAGGTTACAATCAGATCAAGATGGCACCTGAAAACATGGAAAAGACTACATTTGTTACTCAGTGGGGCACCTTCTGCTACAAGGTCATGCCTTTCGGACTAAAGAACGCTGGGGCAACCTACCAACGTGCCATGGTTGCTTTATTTCATGACATGATCCATCATGAGATAGAAGTGTATGTTGACGACATGATCGCTAGGTCCCAGACTGAGGAAGAGCACCTAGATCATCTGCAGAAGTTGTTTGACCGGTTGAAACTGTACAAGCTGAGGTTAAACCCGAACAAGTGCACCTTCGGGGTAAGATCTGGAAAGTTGCTAGGCTTCGTGGTAAGTGACAAGGGCATTCAAGTGGACCCTGCCAAGGTTAAAGCTATTCAAGAGATGCCAGTTCCTAAGACAGAGAAGGAAGTCAGAGGCTTTTTAGGACGCCTGAATTACATTGCTCGCTTCATCTCACACTTAACTGCTACCTGTGAACCAATCTTCAAGCTGCTGAAGAAAGATCAGGTAGTACGTTGGAACGATGAATGTCAGGCTGCTTTTGACAAAATCAAGGAGTATCTCCAAGAACCACCCATCCTTATGCCACCGGTTGAAGGGAGACCTCTGATATTATACCTGACAGTGCTCGACAACTCAATGGGGTGTGTGCTGGGGCAGCATGACGAGTCTGGCCGAAAAGAGCATGCCATTTATTACCTTAGCAAAAAGTTTACCGACTGTGAGACCCGATACTCACTGCTTGAGAAAACTTGCTGCGCTTTGGTATGGGCTGCTCGCCGGCTGAGACAGTATATGCTGACTCACACTACCTTGTTGATCTCAAAGATGGATCCTATAAAGTACATATTTGAAAAGCCTGCTCTGTCTGGGAGAATAGCAAGATGGCAAATGATCTTGACGGAATACGACATTCAGTATACGACCCAGAAAGCCATCAAGGGAAGCGTATTGGCAGACCACTTGGCACATCAGGCCGTAGATGACTATCAGTCAATGAACTTCGAGTTTCCGGATGAAAGCATCATGATAGTAACTGATTGTGAAGTGCCTGGACCGGATGAAGGACCTGAGGAAGGATCCTGATGGTCTATGCACTTTGACGGAGCCTCCAACGTTTTGGGAAACGGTATCGGCGCCATCATCATATCTCCTCAAGGCACTCATACTCCGCTCACTGCCCGACTATGTTTCAATTGTACCAACAACATGGCGGAGTATGAGGCGTGCATCATGGGTCTTCAAGCTGCGATCGACCTAAGGATTAAGTTTCTGAGTGTCTTCGGAGATTCCGCTCTTGTGATCAATCAGATCAAAGGAGAGTGGGATACGAAACATCCAAACCTGATTCCTTACAGAGAATGTGTGTTGACCTTGATCCCCCACTTCACAGAGATAACCTTTGAGCACTTTCCAAGAGAAGAGAATCAGTTGGCGGACGCGTTAGCTACAATGTCTTCTATGTTTAAGGTCAAATGGGATAATGAGGCTCCCCGGATCATCATCTGGAAACTGGACGAACCAGCATACTGTTGTGATCTCGAGACTGAATTGGTGACTGAGAAGCCTTGGTACCATGAAGTAAAAAGATATCTGGAAGCTCAGGAATACCCTGAAGGTGCATCTGTCAACGATAAGAAATTCCTGAGAAGGTTCGCAGCAAAGTTCTTCCTTAGCAACGGCATCTTGTACAAGCGAAACCATGATTCAACCTTACTACGTTGTGTGGATAAGACTGAAGCAGAAAGAATCATGGAAGAGCTGCATGAAGGGACCTTTGGTACACATTCCAGTGGGCATACAATGGCAAAAAAGATCCTTCGGGCAGGGTATTACTGGTCCACAATGGAAGCTGACTGCTACCAACATTCCAGGACATGCCATAAGTGCCAGATTTATGCAGACAAGGTACATGTTCCTCCAGTTCCCCTGAATGTTCTGACTGCGCCTTGGCCGTTTGCAATGTGGGGTATAGACATGATCGACGAGATTAAACCTACGGCATCCAATGGGCATCGCTTCATCCTAGTGGCGATCGATTATTTTACGAAATGGGTTGAAGCAGCATCCTACGCTACGGTAACCAAGACTGTTGTGGCTTGGTTCATTCGGCATAATCTGATCTGTCGGTACGGCGTCCCAGAAAGGATTATTACAGACAACAGTACCAATCTGAATAACAAGATGATCACTGAGCTCTGCGAGCAGTTCAAGATACAGCACCACAATTCTTCTCCTTACAGACCGAAGATGAATGGGGCTGTAGAAGCAGCAAATAAGAATATCAAGAAAATCGTGCAGAAGATGACAGTGACTTATAAGGATTGGCACGAGATGTTACCGTTCGCTCTACATGGGTACCGTACCTCAGCTAGGACGTCAACCGGGGCAACTCCTTTCTCCTTGGTCTACGGCATGGAGGCAGTCTTACCGATCGAAATGCAGATACCCTCTCTCCGGATAATGAAGGATGCAAATCTGAACGAAGATGATTGGATCCAAACACGACTTGATCAGCTCAACCTTATTGATGAAAAGAGACTTGCTGCTATCTGTCATGGTCAGACGTATCAGAAACGGATGATCAGGGCATTTAACAAAAAGGTCAGACCACAGGAATATCAAGTCGGGGATCTGGTAATCAAGCGAATCATCCTTCCTCAGAGTGATCCAAGGGGCAAATGGACCCCTACGTACGAAGGGCCATTTGTGGTTAAGCATGTGTTCTCAGGAGGAGCCATGATTTTAACCAACATGGATGGTGACGACCTTCCTCACCCCGCTAATGCAGACATAGTAAAAAGATACTACGCATGAAAAAAGACCCGCTAGGCTGACATGCCTAGGCAAAAATTAGGGCTTCCCGTCGAACCAAAAGGGTTCAGGCAAAATGAAGGGATGAAATAAAAAAATCTGTACACCCGGCGAGTCGAAAACCTGAAAAGGCGGCTTGGGCAAAAATGGGTATCCCGGTGGACTGAAAACCCGAAAGGGCGGTCCAGGCAAAAATTAGGGATAAAGCGTAATACTATGTCTCATTGATCACTTTGCATCCAGAATCCGGTATCTACATCAAGTTCAGACGGCATCGATCAGTCAACTTCATCTCCGTTTAGGTCATCAAGTGATGAGACGCTCGGAGATATAAAGGCAATAGCAGAGTTGAAACCCAGTGGGATCATTCATTTCACACAGCTGTTTTATTTTCTTTTGTACAAAGTTTGTATAAACTCTTTTGTTCGGTGGCGTTCTCTTACTAGGACGTCAGCCTCTTGTACTCAAAACGCCTATTTTCAGGCCATTCAAAAATCAATACAAATATACTTTTCAGTTAAAAGTGCCAATTGTTTTTCTTTTTCTGTTTTGTTTTGCGAAGAACGTCCAAGGTTCAATCTGTGATATATGCATTGACAATAATTTGCTAACTCATGAATATTTGCATACGAAACAAAGGATTAATTACAGGTAACATTAAGAACAGGGGCAATAAAGAGTTGTCTAAGCAATCTAATTGTTCTGTCCTCCGAGGTATCAAAGTAGGTTCAGCTAAAGAACATAACCAGACACCTTAATTCCCCAGAGAGTAAGCAAGCCAGTGCGCTCTCCCTAAGCAAAACTATATTATCAAACCCAAGGAAGTTGGGTATCCTCCCGCAGATTTCAACATTCTCCAGCAGTATATACATATTCTTAACAAGCATCCCCGGCAGTCTTGGTCTAAAGATTGTTCCCCGGCGGCGTACCAATATTCAAAGGAATCACTTCCCCCGCAATTCAAAATCTCCCCAAGAGAGTCCAATCCAGTTTCCCCAGGAAAGTTGGAATTCATCTCCCCAAGCAGCAAGCTTATCCCCAGTAGATTCTGGAAGCTTGTCCCTCGCAAAGCACGAACGCGTCTCCCGGCTTTATTCAAAGAGTTATTTCCCTACCAGGATATAACTGGGTTATCCTCAGCCAAAAGCCACGGAAAGGTCGTCGTCAACACAGTCTTCTTACCCCCAGCGAAGTCTATTCACACTTCCAATACAGCAAAGATATCCTCAGCAAGTTATTATCAACAACTCAGCAAAGTATCTCTCTCCCCACAGATTATTGCTTCCCAGCAAGATCGTTAGAGTACTTTCTCCCCGCAGAGTTATCCATTCGCCAAGGTTATTCCCCAACGGAGTCATCTTCTCCTACCGGTATTCTTGCAACTATCATCCCCAGCGGAAGCAAAATCTATTCTTCAACATCAGCCCAGGAGTGACTTCCCGGCACCCGTCAAGGATTTACTTTCCTAGACAAAAAAATACATTCATAAATATCGCACCTCCATACATCATTATAGCATGCATAGACGCATCATATCTTACAAATCTCATTTATGTTGAGAACATCATTGCTTGGTCCATATCATGCATTGCATATGACTGACCTCTATCTTTCAGGAAAGATTCAGTTAAATTCTCAATCATATTTCAAGACCTAGACCGGTTCAGTTAATCGACTCCAAAGATTTCTTATCCAGTCCAAGGCTTTCTCTAGTTCAGCTAAATCGACCCCAAACAGATTTTTCTGATGAAGACTCAGTAGAAGTTATCAAAGGTTTTTCTCAATGAATGTTATTGAGATTATAATTTCCTATGGTGCTCTCCCCGATGCTGCGGAGACGATAATTCCATTCCAGGTTTCTCTCAAACGTCCGCTTTTGAGATTATAATTTCCTATGGTTCTCTCCCCAATGCTGCGGAGACGATAATTCCATTCCAGGTTTTTCTCAATGAATGTTATTGAGATTATAATTTCCTATGGTTCTCTCCCCGATCCTGCGGAGACGATAATTCCATTCCAGGTTTTTCTCAAACGTCCGCTTTTGAGATTATAATTTCCTATGGTTCTCTCCCCGATCCTGCGGAGACGATAATTCCATTCCAGGTTTCTCTCAAACGTCCGCTTTTGAGATTATAATTTCCTATGGTTCTCTCCCCGATGCTGCGGAGATGATAATTCCATCCCAGGTTTTTCTCAAACGTCCGCTTTTGAGATTATAATTTCATATGGTTCTCTCCCCAATGCTGCGGAGACGATAATTCCATTCCAGGTTTTTCTCAAACGTCCGCTTTTGAGATTATAATTTCCTATGGTTCTCTTCCCGATACTGCGGAGATGGTAATTCCCACACAGATTCTCTCAACAATTCCTGTTGAGGTAGTAACCATCCCTGGTTCATTCATCACTGCTTGAAGATCCAGACTCAGCTCCTGTAACCAGTCAGGACACATCTATATCAAGCATCTGAAAACCAGCTGCTGCAACATGTCAGGTACTCATTTTTCTTTTGCAGGTACGCAGGCTCTCGCTAAGGAATCTCTTACGCGATCAACATCCAGATGGCATCTATAAGCCCATCATCCTATTCATCAATCTCTAAATGGCATCTATAAGCCCATTTCCATCACACTGCTACTATGTGAGCGCAAATTTCTGGGCACTCTAGTGTTCAATCATCTTCCACCCTCAGATTACGAAAGGCACGTCAGCCAATCTGCACCCTCAGGTCTAAGAAGATTGAACAGGGGCAACTGTTGTACCCCAAAATTTGCCCTCCCATATTCTTCAAGAAATTGCCAAGCCATGCTTCAAAATTCCCCAAGGGTTGCACAGTGCAAGGGTCTCCTAAACAGTCAAAATTAGGGTTTTGGTTCTGATCAAGAAAATGAAGTTTCCAAGGGTCCAATCAAGTCCCACATGCCTATAAATATGGTCAAGCATCCTCATACAAAGTTTCAAGACTTTCAGCACAAAATTGCACAGTCAAAACCCTAATTGCACTACAGTCAACTGTAGGGGTAAAATGGTCATTTGACAGTCAAAAGTTCAAATTTTTGGTCAACATCTCATTTTGAAGCCACAAACATCATTTGATCAATGCTTGATCATGATTCTCAAAGCTTGGCTCAAAAATCATCAAGATGCAAAAGTTTCCTTATTTGGACAGCTGAAAAAGTCAACTGTAAATTGACCAGGGCATAACTTTCACATGGATTATCAGAAAAATTCCATCCAAAGCTCATTTTGAAGATAAAGACATTTCCTACAACTCATCTTCATACTCCAAGTCCAAGAAATGCTCTCACAAAAAGTTATCAATTTCAACATTATAGGTCATTTTCAAAAGTCAACAAAAAGGGACTTTAAGTCAAAGGCCATAACTTGAGATTGGTAAATCAAAATGACATGGGACCAAATAAATTGGTTAGAGGATTCAAAAAACTTTCCAAAATGTCCAAGAAAATGAGCAAAGCTTAAAAATTGAGCAAGTTATGCCTTGTGGAAGTTGGGAAATTTTTGGATATTTTGAAAAGTCAACATTGATTCAAATAACCTAAAATTGCTAATGGGCCTATTTTTCTTCCACAATTCATTATCCAAGGCATGTGCACGACCACTTGGCCCAAAGGGAAGTTTTTATTCATTTTTTATTTATTTATTTGGATTTTTATTATTAATAATTCATTTAAATTAATTAAATACATGAAAAATACTAAACCTACTATTTCAAATCTTTTTGTGCATATAATATCTTCAAAAATTCGTGCATGATTAGATATGGAAGAATTGGAATTGATTGGATATGATTTGTACAAAATAGCATGGGAAAAGATTGAAAAAAGATCTTGAAAAATCAAATCTTTCACACCATGAATGCTAAGGTTTTTGATTGATTTCTTTGACCTCGATCACTCATACATAAGTACCAAACACAACCCTAATGCAATGAACCACAAAGCTGCGCCATAGACCAACCACCAAACTTGAAAATTTTTGCCAAAAACTCAAAACTGAAAACCTAGTTCTAGGACGATTCAAGGTAAGATTTTGATCCCATCACCTTCCTGAAGCTTCAAGGAAGGATTTCCAATCAAAATCATTCACTCTAACACCCTAAATTGGTAACACGACCTCACCCTGTACCGAAAATATTTGAAACTCTTGCATCTCAATTCATGCGCATTTAGCAATTTTTAGTATATGATTTGTGTTCATTGTAAGATTCTAATGCTAACCATGTAATTTGATTGTGTTTTTGAGCATTGTACACGATTCCACCATGTGAGAATATTAGGGTTTATGAAGCTCTGAATTGGGGGTTTTTGAATACAACAAAATTAGACCACCACGATGCCATGACCGTGCTCAGCACATTTGGACGAAGAGAAGGCCACCCTCGCGCTCAATTTATGAGCGTCCCTGGGCTAATCGCTATTTTTCAGAAACTAGCCTAAGGGAACATTTGAAAAACCGTTGCTAAATTGTTCTTGTTTCAGGAAAAATAAAACAACGCGAGGAAGATGGTTATGTGGCAGGCGATGGTTGGCTTGTTTGAAAGTTTGCGCGAAAAGTATCATTAATTCTCGTTTTGTTTCATTATATTTATTTGTTATTTAATTTACAGATGAATGAGATAGCTCCACTGGCAAACGCATTGGTTGGTAATGTCCAGGACCTGGGTTCGAGCCCCAGGTCCCCACCCCCTTTCATATTTTTCTTCAATTAATGATTCTACGCAGGTCATGTCCTGGAGACCACTATACGCCTTCAAAATCAAATGTCCACGTGTTCACCACTATTAATCCAAGGAACACAATCTGAAGAATAGGGTAGACTCCAGTCAATGCACCACACGATGCCTGAAAAGTCAACAAGGCCTCCAGTAATGGGCCAGAATTATTGGGCTTTCACCTCCACTTTGGGGACAGATACCCCCTAGGTTTGCCAATTTTTTACTTTCTTTATTTTTTATATTATTTATACTTTCTTTTAATTATTGTTTTATTAATTAATTTCATATTTTCATAATATATAAAAAACACATAAAAAATCAGAAAAGATGAAAAAATAATAAATATTTTATTTTAGTATTTTTTTAATAAATTGCCTTAATTAATTCTAGTTATTAGGTTTAATTGTAATATTTTCTTAATTAACTTAAAATTGGTAAAACTAGGGTTTAATTAATTTTTTATTTCTTTTTCTTTTTCTTTCATAATAATTAAATAATCTATTATTTATTTTTGTAATTAAATTGCATGTAAAATAATTAGGGTTAATTTTAGGTTAAACTTTAATACGCTTTCATAATAAAATAAAAATTGTAGAATTAGGTTTAATTGCATTTAATTCTTTTTCCCATTTAAATCAAAAAATACCAAAAAACAATTTCTCTTTTCTTTTCTTAATTAATTAATTTCATCATTTAATTTAATTTTGCAAAAAGGGTCCAACGCCCTCGTTTAATTCTTATTTAATTCGCGTGTTTTATTTCTTTTTCGTTTAATATTTATGTATCTCTCCCAAAGCCGTGTAATTAATTCTTCGCACTCTCCTTTTACCTTTAATTCTTTATTTTTCTGTCAAATCGGGTTCAAGAAATTTTGGCGATGTGGACCCGCGCCTTTTGTAATAGTTTAGAATCTTTTACTTTCCGCAATTTTTTAACTATTAATCAAGGCATGAAAGAATGAATGAACAAAAATAAAAACAAACACTAGATCACCAATAACATGACAAAAGACAAAATATCTGAAAACGACACACAAATCACACACCACCCCTAGGGTACGCCTCACTGTTGCCTTGCCTCGAAAGGTGATCGTCGAGTAGAGGACGTCTTAGTAAGTCCTCATGATCCGGGAACCTGGCATGAGGGTAGCTTCTAAGGTGTCTTCCCATTGCTCTGGTGATCACCATGTCCCGAACCTCGAATTGACCCGAACACCTCCAACGGTGGTGCTACCTACCTCTCAATGGTGGGATGGCACTACTTGAAAGGACATCTACACAGACGAATTCCTTAGGGTAGGTAGACGACTCTAGATACTTGCTCTAATTTCAAAAAAAACAAATTCAAAAATACTTTTCACACCGACACCTTTTCAAAAAGATTTCGAAAGTAATTTTTCAAACACTCTTGAGGAGATACAAGAGTCGAACTGGAATTTTCAAAGAAACTTTTTAAAACCCACAATTGAAAAGCAAACAAACCATTTTTGAAAACACATATGAGCAAGTATCCAAGAGCCCATGGATAACCATGGATAGAAAGGGTGCTAACACCTTCCCTTTCTATAATCTACCTCCCGAACCGAGAGCAATCTCTTTAAGGAATTTTTCTGTGCTTTTGTCCTTTCCATTTGGAGAAAATAAAAGACGGTGGCGACTCTTGCTTTCGCGACATTTCGCGAACCAGCGTTAAACAGTCAGTTCCAGATCCACCGATCACAGATATCATTCTGATACCCATTCAATACATCTTCAGATACAATCAAGGCATAGATTTATTCTGACACACCCCAGCTTGAGTATACTTTTACCATAAATCATCGGCTAAAATCAATCAACAAACTCTTTACCTTTGCGTAAAATCAATCCATACATCATGACATTGCGTATAACTAACTCTTTACCTTTTCAGGAAAGATCAATCAACAAACATCATTAATAACCTGACAATCTTCTCAAAGGCCACACCTGACGAAGAGCTATTTTAGCATTTTCCTCATAAGGCCATTCTTAATTACAGGCATCTACTGGTTTAGTTTAAATCAACCAATGATTTATCCTGATTCATTTTCCGGTAGACTCTTTCTCTGGTTCAGTTTAAATCCACCCTAAGATTTTTCTGATTCTTATCCAGTTAAAGTCAATCCAAGATTTCTGCTGACTCAGTTTAAATCAACCACTGATTTATCCTGATTCATTTCCAGTAGATACTTTCTCTAGTTTAGTTAAATCGACCCTAAGATTTTTCTGATTCTTATCCAGTTAAAGATAATTCAAGATTTCAGCTGGTTCAGTTTAAATCGACCAATGATTTATCCTAATTCGTTTCCGATAGATACTTTCTCTGGTTCAGTTAAATCGACCCTTAGATTTTTCTGATTCTTATCTAGTTAAAGACAATTCAAGACCTTTGTTGGTTTAGTTTAAATCGACCAATGATTTATCCTGATTCGTTTCCGGTAGATACTTTCTCTAGTTCAGTTAAATCGACCCTAAGATTTTTCTGATTCTTATCCAGTTAAAGACAATTCAAGATTTCTGCTCGTTCAATTTAAATCGCCCAATGATTTATCCTGATTCATTTTTGGTAGATACTTTCTCTGGTTCAGTTAAATCGACCCTAATATTTTTCTGATTCTTATCTAGTTAAAGATGATTCAACACCTTTGTTGGTTCAGTTTAAATCGACCAATGATTTATCCTGATTCGTTTCTGGTAGATACTTTCTTTGGTTCAGTTAAATCGACCCTAAGATTTTTCTGATTCTTATATAGTTAAAGAAAATTCAGTATTTCTTCTAGTTCATTTTAAATTGGCCAATAATTTATCCTGATTCGTTTCTGGTAGATACTTTCTTTGGTTCAATTTTAAGTCGCCCAAAGATTTATTCTGTTTCTTCTTTCAGTCAAAGTTAACAATTACTTTGGATGGCATCTATAAGCCCATCTCTGACGACTCTCTGTCACCTCTCCAAATGGAATCTATAATCCCATTCTCGATATAATCGACCAACAACGTCAATTCTTACACAGGCGAGTGCAAATTTCTAGGCACTTAAGTGTTCAATCATCTTCTACCTTCAAGTCACGAATGGAGAACATGCAAATTTAAATCTTCAGGTTTAAGAAGATTGAACAAGGGAAGCTATTGTAACCTAAAATTTTCCCTCCCATTTTTCTTCAAGACATTCTTTCAAGGCTGTTCAAGTATTCAAGATTCTCAAGGGATGACTAGTCAAGATGCACTTCTTAAACCAAAGGCCTACAACTAGGGTTTGGGGTTTCTCAAGTAAATTTAGTTTGCGAAGGTCCCAAGTGGCTTCCATGGTTTTTAATAGGTCGTCAACAAGGTCCATGTCAATTTTCAAGCCCTACATCACAAGTTTGCCCAGTCAATGGCTCAGATGAGTGAAAGTTAACTATATTGGTCAAAAAGTCAACTATAGTCAACATATAATCAAACTTCAAGATTTTTGGTCAAACATCAACATTTTGAAGTGATATCCATCATTTGATCAAGGTTTGATCATGATTCCCCAAGGAAATCCCTAAAATCATCAAAACTCAAGAATTGTCAAATTAGGGTTTCCTTAGGAGAAGTCAACTGAACTTTGACCAGGCATAACTTTCACATGCTTCATCAAATTTTTACCAACCAAAGACCATTTTGAATAAAATTCAATTCTCTACAACTTTTCTTTTATTCTCAAGTCCAAAAAATGCTTCATTTGGAAAATATGAGCTAATGCATTATAGGTCATTTTCAAAAGTCAACAAAAGGCACTATTTTTCAAGATAGCTTACACCAAGATAATGTCTTCAAAAGAAAAAATGGTAAACATAGAGGTTGTATAGGACATCATGTGATTTCTAAAAAGTCTAATATCATCTTCAAAAGATGAAAATTAAGCAAGTTATGAGGTTCACAAGTTGGGAAATTTTCAAGAAATGCATGAAATCTCAATTGAGCAAATTTGTGCTATTAGGTTATTGAGCCTAACTTTTTGGAATTCAAACATACTCATGATATGTCCAAGGACCTCTAAACCTATCCATGCATTATCTTGATTTTATTTTTATTTATTTGAATTTTTATTCATTTAAGTATGAACTAAATCAAATAAAATGAAAACCTAATGGGATGAAGCTTGTTGGGCTTGGACTGATTAGCTTGAGGCCCAAATTCGTGCAAGATACCAGCCATAACCTATCCAGGTTCATGCAAAAACATAAATGGAAAGGATATCACAAATATGATTAATTTTCAAATATTGATTTTCCTTTTAAACCATGGATTAATGTGTTGATACCATTTCATATTGGTCTACTTCTCTCTTCCTCTATAAATGATGATCCAAAGCAAGCCAGAAGGACACGCATAACTTCCATAACAAAGCTCTACAAAATTTCTCAAAATCTCTCAAAGTTGCAAAAATCATAACTTCAATTCTAGCCATTCTCCATCAAAACCAACCATACATTCGTGTCCCTAAGACTCTCAGGAACTCATTCCAGTCCTTCTCAAATCTTGAAGCACCCTAGAACACGCAGATCAAGTAGCTCTGATTTGACAAAGTTTTAAATTTTGAGAATCTGATTTTAATCTTGTTTCATGGAATGCTAACATTTGTTTGAGTTTATATGAGTCTTCAGATCAGGTATGGACGATTGAACCAAAGGTTCCACGTCAGAATCACATGTTGTCATTGTTAGGGTTTCAAAATTGTTGAGTGTCGATATGGGCGATACAAGGACTTTCAGCCCAAACTAGTTCCAGATTCGGACTCAGGCGTTTTTAAGGGGGGTAGGGTTAGTTTGAACCCTTGATCTTTGTTATTTTGCAGGATTGATGATCGAGCCAACCGGAGAAGACAACCGGAAGGTTGACTCCGGTGGCTAACTCCGGTGGCAAGCGTGGCGTTCCATCAGTGGCTTGTTCAAATCTTCGCGCGCGTGTTTTATTTGAAACAGAAATGAACGAATTTTAAAAAATATATTTTCGTTTGTGCTGGTAATAACGAATGAATAGATTGGTCTGGTGGTGAAGCACCCATGTCTAAAGCCTATGAGCCTAGGTTCGATCCCCAGGTTTGCATTTTGTTTTTTCTAACAATTTCATTTCAGATCCCATGCGTATAAGGGTCAACAGGTGCATGGTGTGACTCTTATCTTGACAATTAGATTCATCAAGTCACCAATCCAACGTTCCAAAGCCATGATGACCATAGTGCACTCTAGGGCATGCCTCCCTATTGGATCAAATGGAGCTCCTGGGCTCAGTTTGTTTTGGGCCTTGCAAAAAATCTAATTTACACCCCTTAATTTGTCTTTTATAGCAGCTTATTTACTTTTTATTTTAACTTATTATTTATTATTTCATTTTCAATTTTCATTAATAACCAATTTATTTCAATTAAAATCATAAAATCAAATAAAAAAAATTAGATTTAGGATTAATTAATTAGCTTTATTTTTACAATAAAAAAAAATTAATTATATCATTTTTGAGTATATTTTTCTAATTAAAATTTGGTTAGAATTAGGTTTATTAATAACACTTTTTCTAAATTAAAAACAACAAAAATATTTTTCTACTTAGAATTTTAGAGTCTTTTAGACATCTTTCCCCCTTTCATTCTCCGCACATTTATTTGTTTTTGCACTATCATTTTCAATATTATTGTAATTGTATAAAGGTTGTGATAGTTTAATTTAGGACCTTTATATTCCCCACCCCCCCATTTTGGTTTGTAATTTCCCCCATCTCGAAGCGACGTAATAGCGTAGTTTAAATTCCCACATCTTTAAAAGCAAATAGTAGAAAACCTAAATATCCAAGATAAATAATTGAAACACAACACACTTCGCACACGCGCACCTCTAAGGTACCTCCACTTGTTGCATTCAAAAAAATAGTCATGTCCCTCGAACATGGGAAGCTTTAGCAAAGACCCTCGATTAAAAAGATCATAGTCCCTCGATGACCCATCGATGTTGCCTTTCGGTAAATAATCTAGTCCCTTACGATAAATTGCTAAAGCGTCCTACAAGTTGCCTTTATTATTGTACGATGACCCACGCCTGTCCCTTGAAACATCCAATGATAGGGCTACCTACTAACTAATGGTAGGATAGAACTATCTAAAGAAAAAGAGGAAAAGAACAAAGACCATCCGAGTAGGCAGACAGCTTAAAGTTGCTTGCTCACCAAACAAAACAATTTTTCACACATACACAAACTATTTTCTAAATGTTTTCAAAGACAAAACACTTTGTATAGGTTCTCAATGATACGAGAATCATTACAAAGTTCGCCGAACTAAGGCATCTTTTCAAAATATCTTCAAAATACACTTACATAAAAAAGCATTTTTCAAAGTGAGCTAGCAACTAAGAGCCTGTAGATAACTACGGATGGAAAAGGGTGCTAACACCTTCCCTTTCCATATTCTACCCCCCGAACTCAAAATCCTTAAAAGGTCTTTCCTATTCTTTTCAGCATTTCCTTTGTTGGATAAAATAAAAGTCGGTGGCAACTCTTGCTAACCGCAAAATTTGCGATAAAATGCAAAACCAGTAAAGTCAGTTCTCCCACTGTATTACAGGTTCCAACTTTGTTATTGCCCATATGTCTTTGAACATCTAATCCCTTGCTGTCAGAAGAAGTTGATTGAACTGATCTATACCATTTGAACTTTTGACTTTGGTAAGAAAGCTTGCTGTAAGTGATCCAACGGGACATAGTCGTACACTTTAATCCCTAATTTTTGCCTGGACCGCCCTTTCAGGTTTTTACTCCACCAGGATACTCTTTTTTCCCAAGTCGCCTTTTCAGGTTCTTGACTTACCGAGTGTACAATCTTTTTTATATATCCCAAATTTTTGTCGGAAACTTTTGGTTCGCTGGGATGCCCTTTATTTTTGGCTAGGCCAGTTAACCTAGCGGGTCATTTTCATGCGTAGTATCTTTTATCTATGTCCATGTTCACATGGTGCGAGAAATCTTCACCGTCTATGGTGGTTAGTATCATAGCACCGCCTGAAAATACTTTCTTGACAATAAATGACCCTTCATAGGTGGGAATCCATTTGCCCCTGGGATCACTTTGCGGTATAATGATGCTCTTTATTACCAAGTCACCAGCCTGATATACCAGATGTTTGATTTTATTGTTGAATGCCTTGACCATACATTTCTGATACATCTGACCGTGACAGAAAGCCGCAAGCCTCTTTTTGTCAATCAGATTCAAATGGTCTTGCCTGGTCTAAATCCACTCGTCTTCGTCTAAGTTCTCATCTTTCATAGTCCTCAAAAAAGGAATCTGAACTTCGACAAGTAGGACAACTTCATACCATAGACCAGAGAGAATAGGGTTGCTCTAGTTGATGTTCGCGCTGAAGTGAAATATCCATGAAGAGAAAATGGTAACATATCGTGCTAGTCTTTGTAAGTCACAACCATCTTATGTATGATCTTCTTAATATTCTTGTTGGCGGCTTCCACTGCGCCATTCATCTTTGGTTGATACAGAGAAGAGTTGTGGTGTTTAATCTTGAATGCGTGTAGATTTCAATGATCATAGTGTTGTTGAGGTTAGTACCATTGTCCGTGATGATTCTCTCGGGGATGCCATATCGGTAAATAAGGTTATGTTTTATGAAACGGGTGACCACATTCTTAGTAACAGAAGAAAACGAGGTTGTTTCAACCCATTTTGTAAAGTATTCAATGGTGAAGAGAATGAAGCGATGTCCGTTAGAATCAGTAGGCTTTATTTCTCCAATCATATTAATACCCCACATTGCAAATGGCCATAAAGCAGTCAAAACATTAAGAGGAACCAGAGGCACATGATTCTTATCAGCATAGATTTGGCACTTATGACAAGTCCTCGAGTGGTGGTGATAGTCGGTTTCTATAGTCGACCAATAATAACCCGCTCTCAGAATCTTTTTATCCATAGTATGTCCACTAGAGTGAGTACCAAAGATGCCTGCATGCATATCCTCTATAATTTTCTCTGCTTCCTTCTTATCTACACAGCGGAGCAGAGTTGAATCATGATTACGCTTGTACAAAATTCCATTGCTCAAGAAGAACTTAGCCAAGAACCTCCATAGGAATTTCTTGTCATTGATCGATGCCCCTTCAGAGTATTCTTGAGCTTCAAGGTACCTTTTCACTTCATGAAACCAAATTTTTCTTCTACTCCATCAGTATCAATTTCATAGCAATGTGTCAGTTCGTCGAATCTTTCAATGTAATTCTGAAAGCCTCATTGTCCCATCTGACCTTGAGTATGGATGACATGGTGGCTAATGCGTTCGCCAACTGATTCTCTTATCTTCGGATATGCTCAAAAGTAATATCATTGATGTAGGGAATCAAGGTTAGCACATGTTCTCGGTAAGGGATAATATTCGGATGCTTCGTATCCCATTCTCCCTTGACCCGACTGATTACCAAGGCTGAATCCCCATATACACTCAAGAATTTGATTCTTTGGTCAATAGTAGCTTTAATACCCATGACGCACACTTCATATTCAACCATATTATTAGTGTTTTCAAAGCAAAGTCTGGTAGTGAAGGGCGTATGACAACCCTGGAGAGAGATAATTACAACACCGATCCCATTGCCAAGTGCGTTAGAAGTTCCATCAAAAACCATAGTCCATCGGGATCCTAGCTCAGGTCCTTCATACAGTCCAGGCTCTTCACCATCCGTAACTAGCATAATGTTCTCATCCGGGAATTTGAAATTCATAGACTGATAGTCTTCTACATCTTGATATGCCAAATGATCTGCCAATACACTTCCTTTGATTGCTTTTTGAGTGGTGTACTGAATGTTGTATTCCATTAGGACCATTTTCCATCGGGCTATTCTTCTGGAGAGAGTCGGCTTCTCAAATATGTATTTGATGGGATCCATTTTAGAGATCAATAGAGTAGTATGAGTCAAAATATCTTGTTTCACAGTCGGTAAACTTTTTTCTAAGGTAGTATATTGCATGCTCTTTTCGACCAGACTCGTTACACTGCCCCAACACACACCTTATTGAGTTCTCTACTACTGTTAGGTATATGATTAGAGGCCTTCCTTCAACCAGTGGAATCAGAATCACAGGTTCTTGTAGGTATTCCTTAATTTTATCAAAAGCTATTTGACAATCGTCATTCCATTCTACTGCTTGATCTTTCTTCAACAGCTTGAAGATTGGTTCACAAGTAGCAGTCTAATGGGAAATGAATCGGGCAATGTAATTCAGCCGTCCTAAGAAACCTATGAAGTAGTGAAAAACACAAGAAGGGGGGGGGTTGAATTGTAAAACTGAAAAACAATGCAATGAACAAGATATTTTTATCCTAGTTCGTTTGATCTCAAACTACTCCAGTCCACCCGTCAAGGTGATTTCGCCTCTCTCCAACGAGGTCTTAATCCACTATATTCAACTGAATATTACAGACTGCTTTAACAACTGCTAAAGCCTTCTTGATGCAAACCACAACCCGGTTTGTCAAGGAAACACTTTCTTACAAAGAAGATAAATCTAAGTGTGTGAATGTTTTCTACAAACCTGTATCACAACTGTGATGTATACACAACTTAAAGCTTAGAAACTAGATTGCTAAACAATGACTGAATAAGAGAATGTGTAGTGTTTAGCAAACTGAGAGAAGGAAGATTATGATCATCTTTTAGGCGTGTAAAGATTTGGAGAGCATTAGCCAATTCAATCTTCAAAGTCTTGTTTATATAGCACTGAGATGTTGAACGTTGGAGCAATATTCTTGATTCAATGCTAATAACAAACTTTCCTTATCGAGCAGATCTTGTCTGGAATGAGGCCGTTGGTATTAATTTGCTTTCAATGCATAGTACCGTTGCTTACTTAATGCAAGTTCTGGCTTGGCTCATTCTGACTCTGCTTAGCTGCTGATGAACTGTTGTGTTTCTTTATCAGAGTGTTGAGCGCAGTTCTGTTCATCAGGCTTCAGTATACACGTGAGTTAATCTTCTAATTCTGACATTCTGATATGGCAACTTCTGATGCTGATGTCAGGAACCAAATTTCTGATGCTGATTAGGTGTGATCTTGCTTATACCCATCAGAGTATCTGCAAATCAGAACGTAATAATTTAGGCAGCAGATAGTTCATACATGAATCATATAAATAATATATCTTTTCACTTTGTTATCATCAAAACTTAAACATAGGGTAGTAGATTCAAACTTTGTTCTAACAATCTCCCCCTTTTTGATGATGACAAAAACTAGATATTTTTTAATGAAAATAACGTGAAAAGGTATCAGAGAGATGCATCAGAGTAAGAGGTTATCAAAGATAAGGGATAAAAAGATATCAGAGTTGAGAGATACTCCCCCTGAGTTTATTACTTCCCTGTTTGATTACAAGTGTTCTTCAGGATCAGATCTTTTTGCCTTTCTTTGAACATCAGAGTATCAGAGTCTTTGACTATCAGAAGCTTTAGATCAGCATATCAGAGCAGAGCTTCAGATCAGCGTATCAGAGCTTTTCTTGTTAGAGCTTTGCTTTGGATCAGAGTATCAGAGGGGATCAGAGCTTCAGAGCTTTTAGTCTTCAGAGTGTCCAGGAGCTTCCTTGTACCTGTAGACTTTAAGCAAAACAGAAAAAAACATTTTCAAGTATAATAGAGTTAGAATGTTCGAGAATTTCTGTCTTAGTTAACCGTTATTGTTTAAAATATCATTCTTGTTCTCCCCCTTTTTGTCAGCAATCAAAAAGTGTAGGTGATGTGCTAAAACAATTAAGATCAGAAAAACTTGTCATATTAAAAGGTTCAGAATCAAACAAAACATATTCAAACAGTACATCAGAAAATCAAAGAAAACATGAAAATGACATGAATAAAAAAAACTAAGGTTGAGGAGGAAAGCGTGTGAACAGGTTCTCCAGCATGGCTTTGATCTGATCAGCAGTCTCATTCTGCTTGTGCACCACGCTGACAACAATGTCAATCTTGCTATCCTGCACATCCATTCTTTCTTTCATCTTCTGGTCGTTTTCATCCATCCTCTGCTACAGACGCATGTCATTCAGCTTCAGCTCTTCCAGAGTCTGCCTGTCCAAGGCAGCTTGAGAAACATCAAAAGCAGGAAGCTTCTGAGAGCTTTCTGCAACATCTTCTGCTTGACTTCCTTCAGCTTGAATGGTCTTGTCTTCTTCTGGTTGCACCTTTGAAGCTAGCTGTTTCTCAGACCAAGGTTCACTATCCAGAGGGAGCACAGCTTCCTGAGGCAGCTGACTTTCAACTTCCTTCAGCAGCTTGCTAAAGTTCTGTTGTGTCTGCTCATAGTTGATATCCTGCAACTTGAGGGCTTCAGCACGTACCCAAAGTCTGAGTTGTGACCAGAGCTGGTCAGAGGCAGCTGGGTCAATCATTCCAGGACAGACTTGCTTCAGAGAAGCAATCCATTGCTGCAAACCTGTTTCAAAATTCATAATACCAGAGCCAACATCTGGTTGTTTTGGTTTTGGGATGGCTATTTTGTGTTTCAGATCAGCAAGATGGTCAAGGCTGGTTAAGTCTATGAAGGTCCTGCTGGGGTTTTCGGTGGTTTGCTTGGCAGCAGTTTGTTTTGGAGATGGAGTGGGAGAATCAGAAATTATGATTGGACTGTTTGGTGTTTTGGGAGTATTGGGTGGTGTAGATTCTGGTGAGGATGGCAACTGGGCCATGGTGACTATTGTTCCACATGGCAGCTGGATTGCCAGAGGTTGTGGTTTAGATGATTGAGGTGAATGAGGTTCAGAAGGTGGAGGAGTTTGAGTTTCAGAGTGATGAAACTCAGGTTGAGGTGATGGTGGATGAATTTCTGGTTGAGGAGAGGGAGACGGAATTGCTGGTTGAGGAGAAGTTGTTGGAATTTCTGGTTGTTCAGGGATAAGGGGTTCTTCTGGAATTGATGAGAGAGGTTGTTGTTGTTCTGGTTCTTCAGCAGATTGCTGTTGTTCTGGTTGTGGAGGAGGGACAATTTGTGGTTCAGAGTTTGGATTGGCGGAGTGATCAGAAGTGTGTTGATCAATGTCAGACAGCACTTTGTCAATTGCTGATGTTGTTGAGATTGTTGGTTTGGGATGTTTGGTTCTGGGTCTTTTGAGTTTTAATGCCTCAGAAGGGTCATCTTCTGGTTCAGTTTCATCTATTGTTGGGATGGGGATTGAGATTCTATGAGAGGTTGGAGGTGGAATAGATGCTGGAATAGTAGAAGAATTTAAAACAGAAGCAGCAGATAAATTACCTCTTTTCTTGGGTGTCTGCTGGGATGATCCTTCTGAAGGTGCCTTCCTCTTCTTCGTCTTCTTCAGAGTCACTTCTGGTTGAGGTTGATGCAGATCTTTGATAATCAGATTTGGATCTGTACCATCTGCCTTGCACGCGTCTAAGTATCTGAGAACCACCTCTGGTTTAGATTCTATCTCAGAAAATAAAGGAAAGTCACTCAGTGGAACTCTTCTGCTGGTGATATCAGCAATAGGAGTAGCTCTGGGTTCCTTTTTGATATTCTCTATCAACTTCATTTTCTTCAAGTTCTTCGCGTTCAGAGGCTTCCCAACTGTTGGTTCAATGGTGCTTAATTCTTGAGCTTCTATCAGATGCTCTATCAGCCTATTCTCTGTCAGAATATCTGATATCAACCTTCCAAAGGGTATCCAATCCCTCTTTGTTCTTTCTTCTTCCCTGGTTTCCTTCACACTTGTTCTGAGGTGGTTGAACAGAAGATGAGCCAAGTTGATTTTTACCTTCTGATCGATAAAGTAGATCAGAAACTGTTGATCCACATTTATGTAATCAGGTGAACTAGTTGGCTTCCTATGGTTGAAGCACCCCAGAATTATCTTTGCCAAAACTCTGTGATGATCCTTCAGATCTTTGATCTTGCTGCTGGGCACCCCATGGGTGAAAATCCTTTCAACTATCACGCCCACGTCAGCACATCTCTCAGCCATATCAATACAGCGGACGCCACCGCCACTGTAACCTATTAACCTTGTTATGTGATCCTCAGTGATCACAATCTTCTTCCCCATAACGAAGGAGGTGACTAGATGCGTTGAAGCCTTCGCATGAATCCAGAACTCCTTGACTAACATAGGGAATGTTGGTCCAACCAGCCTGTCAAAATACCTTTCCCATTTTTGTGCCCTAACTTCTTCTGTTAGGTCAAAACCGTTCTCCTTCAAGCTTCCAAAATCAATGATCAATTCAGATAACACTTCAAGATTCTTCACAGGAGTGAGGAGTGTTCTAAATGGCACTTGATACTGTTCAGATGATGCTTTCTTCTGAGGACCTGCAGAAGCACTGCTGGAGGTTGCCAGGTTCACACTAAAAGATTTTGAGAAGAAACTGAGAAAAAGGGTTTTGCAAGAGATGAACACAGAAAAATGCAGAGAATGCTTGAGAATTAGTGAGAAACTGTAAAGAATTAGAATGAGAGGTTAATGTGTTTAAATAGAGTTCAGAATATTTTGAAAAAATAAACGTTTTTAAGAAAGAGAAAAATCATGATTGCGTTTTAAAAGCATGATTACTTTTATTAAATGCTTGCTGATTTTGGGGGATTTTAGAAAGATAATTAAAAACGGTTACCAGACATGTGTCTCAATGCACCCAATCAGCGTTTTGCCTTCTCAGAAGCGTGCACGCGTTCTGCTTCAGAGGTTTGCTGATGATTGGATGACACTTGTTTGATGTAGTGATCAGCACGTCTGTCTTTGAGCTTAGACTCTCAGATCTTTAGACTTGCATCTGATACAATCTGCATGTTCTATCTTTCTGAAAGAAGATTGATCAGAAGTTCACAGTAAAACAATTACATTCTGAAGGTAAATATATGGAATTAAAACATTTTCACTCTGGGCAGACTTTCATGCTGAGATGTTTCAGAATGAAATTAAACCTATCTTCTGAAAGGGGTTTAGTAAAGATATCAGCCCATTGATGGTCTGTATCTATAAATTTTAAGTTCAAAATTCCTTTCTGAATATAGTCCCTAATGAAGTGATGTTTTATTTCTATATGCTTAGCTCTAGTATGTAAAATGGGATTCTTACTTAAGCAAATAGCAGAAGTATTATCACAGAGTATAGGAATGTTACTCTCAAAAATCTGGAAGTCTTCAAGCTGACTTTTCATCCAGAGCATTTGTGTGCTACATCCTGCTGCTGCTATGTACTTAGCTTCTGCTGTTGATAGCGCAATTGTTGATTGCCTTTTGCTGGACCAAGAGATCAGATTTTCTCCCAGAAACTGGCAGCTTCCAGAAGTACTTTTACGCTCCACTCTGTCTCCAGCAAAATCAGCATCGCAGTAGCCTACTAAGCTGTAATCACTAGATTTTCTATAAAACAAACCCAGATTAGTAGTACCTTTCAGATACTTGAAAATTCGCTTAACAGTTGTTAAGTGAGATTCTCTAGGATCTGATTGGAATCTAGCACAGATACAAACACTGAATAATATGTCAGGTCTTGAAGCATTCAGATAGAGGAGAGAACCAATCATACCTCTGTAGACTTTCTGTTCTACATTTTTGCTTACCTCTTCTCTTTCCAGAATGCATGTGGGATGCATTGGAATCTTTGATGGCTTACATTCTGAGAGGTCAAATTTCTTCAGAAGATCTCTGATGTATTTGCTCTGATGAATGTAAGTTCCCTCTAGAGTTTGATTGACCTGAATTCCTAGAAAGAATTTCAGTTCCCCCATGAGGCTCATCTCAAATTCTGCCTGCATACACTTAGCAAATTTTCTTCCAAGAGAAGGATTAGTAGAACCAAAAATAATATCATCAACATAAATTTGACAGACTAAGATGTCATTCTTAACTGATTTACAGAATAGAGTAGTGTCCACTTTCCCTCTGGTGAATTCATTTTCTAATAGAAAGTTACTTAGCCTTTCATACCAAGCTCTGGGAGCTTGTTTCAGACCATATAGTGACTTCTTTAGTTTGAAAACATGTTCTGGATGTTTTGTATTTTCAAAACCAGGGGGTTGGTGTACATAAACTTCTTCTTCTATATAACCATTTAAGAATGTACTTTTGACATCCATCTGATACAGAGTGATGCCTCTATTAACAGCAAATGAAATTAAAAGTCTGATAGATTCTAACCTGGCGACTGGAGCAAAGGTTTCTGTATAGTCTATCCCCTCTTGCTGACTATAACCTTGTGCAACCAGTCGTGCCTTGTTTCGGATGACTTCACCTTGTTCATTTAGCTTGTTTCTGAACACCCATCTTGTTTCAATGACGTTGAATCCTTTTGGTTTGGGAACGAGATCCCATACGTCGTTTCTGGTGAATTGATTCAGCTCTTCTTGCATTGCCAGAATCCAGTCATTATCCAGAAGTGCTTCATCAATAAAAGAAGGTTCAATCAGAGACACAAGTCCCATGAGAGTTTCTTCAGAGTTTCTGAAGCTTGCTCTTGTTCTGATTGGATCTTCCTTTCTTCCTAAGATAGTCTCTTCTGGGTGATCCAAGCTGCTTCTGGGTAATCTCTTCTGAGGTTGATCAGCAGCTGTTGTAGGATTGCTAGCAGTGCTCCTTTCAGACGTTGAAGGAGTGTCTGTGTTGAGAGCTTCTGATGGCTTGTCTTCAGAACCTGTAAATTCAATTTCCATACCTGCAAAAACTTCATTCTGCTTTGACTTTTCAGAGTCAAGCTTATCATCAAAACGAACACTGATTGATTCTTCCACAATCTGTGTTTCTGTATTGTATACTCTGTACCCTCTTGAGCGTTCAGAGTATCCTAACATAATACACTTCTGTGCTTTAGAGTCAAACTTGTTCAAATAATTCTTTGTATTTAATATAAAGCAAGTACATCCAAATGGATGAAAATATGAAATGTTGGGCTTTCTGTTCTTCCACAATTCATATGGAGTCTTTTCCATAATAGGTATTATTGAGATTCTATTCTGAATGTAGCACGCTGTGTTTATTGCCTCTGCCCAGAAGGTCTTAGCAACGTTTGTCTCATTGATCATGGTTCTGGCCATTTCTTGCAATGTTCTGTTCTTTCGTTCTACAACTCCATTTTGTTGGGGAGTTCTAGGACAAGAGAAATCATGCAGAATGCCTCTGTCATTAAAGAATGACTCAAAATCTTTGTTTTCAAATTCTCCACCATGATCACTTCTGACTTTAACGATTCTAAGATCCTTTTCATTCTGAACTTGGTTACAGAAGGTAACAAACACAGAGTGTGACTCGTCCTTGTGTCTTAAGAACTTTACCCATGTCCATCTGCTATAGTCATCTACGATTACTAACCCATACTTATTGCCACTGACTGAAGCAGTTTTAACTGGTCCAAATAAGTCAATGTGCAGAAGTTCTAATGGCTTAGAGGTAGAAACAACATTTTTGGATTTAAAAGAAGGTTTTGCAAACTTGCCTTTCTGACATGCTTCACACAGAGCATCTGAATTGAACTTCAAATTAGGAAGTCCTATGACCAGATTGAGTTTGTTAATCTGAGATATTCTTCTCATACTAACATGCCCCAATCTTCTGTGCCAGATCCACTGCTCGTTGTTAACAGACAGAAGGAATTTTACATTCTGACTCTTTAGTTCAGAAAGTTTGATTTTGTAAATGTTGTTTTTCCTCTTACCATTAAACAGGATAGTCTCATCTTTCTGACTAACAGCTTTACATGATTTTTGATTAAAGATTATATCATAACCGTTATCACTTAATTGACTTATGGATAACAGATTATGCATCAATCCATCTACTAGCAGAACATTATTAATAGAGGGAAGATTTCCATTACCTACAGTTCCAGAGCCAATTATCTTTCCCCTCTGATTGCCTCCAAAACCAACATGGCCTCTAGGCTTAAGTTCCAGGCTTTGGAACATATGCCTTCTTCCCGTCATGTGTCGCGAGCAGCCAGAGTCCAGGTACCATGACTGGTGTTTCTGACTTGCTGCTAAAGATATCTGCAACATGTATTATTTTATCCTTAGGTACCCAGATTTTCTTGGGTCCTGATTTGTTAGTTTTACCAAAACTCTGGTTGAATTTTGGTTTCACAGAGTGCTTACTGCTAGTGTATTTAATATCATGTGTGTGACCATACACAAAATGTGAATTCAGAGGAGTATGTTTAATGGTTAAGTCCATGACATTCTTTGGTGTAGGAACCTTACCTTGGTATCCTATTCCTTTCCTGCCGTTTCTGCTAACTCCATAGATCATTGAAGCCATTTTGCTTCTATCTATGCTTTTAGCGAGGAACTTCTGGAAACTGTGATCATACTCCTTGATGATCTCATCAGCGTTGCTGGGAGTTTTAGAAATTGGTTCCTTCTGAGAGTTTTGTAAAGTGTTTTCTAATTTTGAAATCTTATTTCTCAGCTCAGAATTCTCCAATTTGAGACTCTCAGTCTTATTAGAGTCAGATTCAAGATTCCTTTTCAGGTCTCTGAATTTAACTCTAATTTTCTGATACCGTTCCAGAATCTCATTAAGGCTTTCAGCAAGTTCAGCCTTGGTAAAGTTAACAGCAAAGTTAGGAAATACCTCTTCAGTATCTGATTGAGTCTGATTCAGAAGCTTCACTATCTTCTGAGATGTTAGCCATGAGAGCTATGTTTGCCCTCTCATCATCTGATTCTGAGTCAACTTCAGACGAGTCAGAGTCATCCCATGTAGCCATGAGACTTTTCTTCTTCTCTCTTCCAAACTTCTTTTTGGGCTTTTCCCTCTGAAGTTTTGGGCAGTCACTCTTATAGTGTCCTTGCTCATTGCACTCATAGAAGATGATGTCCTTGGTGTTTGGCTTTTTGCTACTAGAGGAGCCTTCAGATCTTCTGTATCCAGAGGAAGAATCAGTCCTTCTGTATCTGGAAGAAGACTCGTTCTGATCAGATCTTTTGGGATTCCTGAACTTCCTTTGTCTTTGCTTCCACAGTTGATTTACTCTTCTGGAGAGGAGGGAGAGTTCGTCTTCTTCTGATGAGGATCCATCAGATGTTTCTTCAACTGCCTGCAAAACTTTAGACTCAGATTTTTTGTTAGATTTTAATGCTAAAGGCTTACCTTGCTTCTGAGGCTCGTCAGCTTCTAGCTCTATCTCATGACTTCCGAGGGAGCTGATAAGTTCCTCCAGAGTGATTTTGTTGAGATCTTTAGCTAGCTTCAGAGCTGTAACCATTGGTCTCCACTGCTTGGGTAAACTTCTGATGATTTTCTTGACATGGTCAGCAGTAGAGTATCCTTTGTCCAGAACCTTGAGACCAGCTACCAGAATCTGGAATCTTGAGAACATTGTTTCAATGGATTCAGATTCTTCCATTTTGAACTCCTCATACTTCTGAATGAGCGCCAGAGCTTTAGTTTCTTTGACCTGAACGTTGCCCTCACGCGTCATTCTGAGGGAGTCATAAATGTTCTTTGATGTGTCTCTGTTGGAGATCTTTTCATATTCAGTATAGGAGATGGCGCTGAGGAGGATGGTTCTGGCCTTGTGGTGATTCTTGAAGTCACGCTTTTGTTGGTCAGACATTGTTTTTCTGTCAATCTTCTGACCGCTTGCATTCACAGGGTGCGTGTATCCATCTGTCACCATATCCCACAGATCAGCATCATGTGCCAGAAAGAAGCTTTCAATTCTGTCTTTCCAGTAATCAAAGTTTTCTCCATCAAAGACTGGAGGTTTGCCGCTGAATCTGTCTCTGTCCTCATTGTTGTCATTGCTGGTGTGAGAATAGTTTCCTGCCATTGTGTTTTTCTGACGCTGGATCTTGTACTGACACGATTAAGTGTTTTAGCTCAGAACCAGGCGCTCTGATGCCAATTGAAGTAGTGAAAAACACAAGAAGGGGGGGGGGGTTGAATTGTAAAACTGAAAAACAATGCAATGAACAAGATATTTTTATCCTGGTTCGTTTGATCTCAAACTACTCCAGTCCACCCGTCAAGGTGATTTCGCCTCTCTCCAACGAGGTCTTAATCCACTATATTCAACTGAATATTACAGACTGCTTTAACAACTGCTAAAGCCTTCTTGATGCAAACCACAACCCGGTTTGTCAAGGAAACACTTTCTTACAAAGAAGATAAATCTAAGTGTGTGAATGTTTTCTACAAAACTGTATCACAACTGTGATGTATACACAACTTAAAGCTTAGAAACTAGATTTCTAAACAATGATTGAATAAGAGAATGTGTAGTGTTTAGCAAACTGAGAGAAGGAAGATTATGATCAGCTTTTAGGCGTGTAAAGATTTGGAGAGCATTAGCCAATTCAATCTTCAAAGTCTTGTTTATATAGCACTGAGATGTTGAACGTTGGAGCAATATTCTTGATTCAATGCTAATAACAAACTTTCCTTATCGAGCAGATCTTGTCTGGAATGAGGCCGTTGGTATTAATTTGCTTTCAATGCACAGTACCGTTGCTTACTTAATGCAAGTTCTGGCTTGTCTCATTCTGACTCTGCTTAGCTGCTGATGAACTGTTGTGTTTCTTTATCAGAGTGTTGAGCGCAGTTCTGTTCATCAGGCTTCAGCATACACGTGAGTTAATCTTCTGATTCTGACATTCTGATATGGCAACTTCTGATGCTGATGTCAGGAACCAAATTTCTGATGCTGATTAGGTGTGATCTTGCTTATACCCATCAGAGTATCTGCAAATCAGAATGTAATAATTTAGGCAGCAGATAGTTCATACATGAATCATATAAATAATATATCTTTTCACTTTGTTATCATCAAAACTTAAACATAGGGTAGTAGATTCAAACTTTGTTCTAACAACCTATGACTTCCTTCTCAGTGCAGGGAGCCAGCATTTCTTGAATAGCTTTAACTTTTGCGGGATCAACTTCAATACCTTTACCGTTGACAATGAAACCCAGGAGTTTACCGGATCTCACCCCAAAAGTGCATTTGTTAGGATTTAGCCTTAGTTTATACTTCTCCAGCCTTTCAAATGACTTATGCAGATGATCAAGATGTTCTTCTTTACTCTGTGACCTCACTATCATGTCATCAACATATACTTCTATCTCATGATGAATCATGTCATGAAATAAAGCTACCATGGCACGCTGATAAGTTGCCCCGACGTTCTTAAACCCAAAAGGGATGACCTTGTAATAGAAAGTGCCCCACTGTGTGACGAAGGTAGTTTTCTCCATGTCTTCATGCGCCATCTTGATCTTATTTTAACTCGAGAAACCATCCATGAAGGATAATACCTTGTGCTGAGCGGTGTTGTCGACCAATACATCAATATGTGGCAGCGGGAAGTCATCTTTGGGGCTCGCCCTATTCAGATCCCTTTAATCTACAAACATAGGTACCTTGCCATCTTTCTTTGGTACTGGAGCAACATTAGTGACCCATTGAGGATAGGATGTCACTGCTAAGAAACCTGCATTGAATTGCTTCATAACCTCGGCCTTGATCTTCTATGACATCTTGGGATGCATGCGATGAACCTTCTGTTTAATCGGAGAACAACCCTCTTTCATCGGTAGACAGTGAACCACAATATCAGTATCAAGCCCTGGCATGTCTTCATACATCCAAGCGAAGATATCAACATACTCATGTAGCATCTGAATCAATCTATTCTTGACACTACCCTCTAAGTTGGCGCCTATCTTGACCTCTTTTCTGTCTGTCTTAGTACCCAAACTTACAACTTCGACTGGCTCTTCATGTGGTTGGATAGCCTTCTCTTCTTATATTAAGAGTCTGGCAAGTTCTCCATGTATTTCACAATCTTCCTCACCTTCGTTCTTGGCTTGGTAGATTAGATTTTCAAAGTCATAAGCGACAATAGTAGGATCGTTATCAACAAGATCCAAAGTGGATGTGGATCTGCAATGTAGTGTGTGAGTGTGTGTAAGAACACATCTATTTGAAAGTTCAATAAAGTAAAAGAAAGACAGAGAGTTCAAAATTTGAATGCAAAACATCCAATGCTTTCATTAAATGAAAATATGACTTATGAAATGAAAACCCTTAACAAATGAACCATTGTGCCTTGGGTAAGACACAAGGTTTAAAGTCATTGTTTTAAAAGAAATTACATAACCAAACTTCTTAAAGCAATAAAACAGAAATAACTATTACTCCTGACTAAAAGAGATAGAGATAATGTCTTCCTCCTTCCAGTTTCTAAGCTCGTTGCCAATGGTAGGAAAGATCTAACTACTGAGATCACAATCACTGTCAGCATCTTCTATTACGTTGACTCCATTGTTGCTGACACGGAATGGAAGTCTTCCAGCTCGAGTGCGACAAACAACCCTTTGACCTTCTTCAGTAAAGCCCAAACCAAACTTTTCAGATTTGTATGGGATATTAGGAAGCTGACCCCAAATAGTACAACCACCTTCTTCTATAATTTCTTTAGTATCTTTTAAGGAAGCCATCTTGTGCGGAACCTTGGTGGTCTTTGGAATGGCAGAAACATCTTCAACAGTAGTAGGGGAAATTACTTCAAAGGTCTGGCATGGAGTCTCAATAAATTCTCCTTCCATCTCCATGTACCGAAATGAATTCAGGTGGCTGACCATGTACTCCTCCTCTCCACAAACAATAACAATTTTCCCTTTCACACGATACTTTAATTTCTGGTGCAAGGTGGAGGTGACGACACCTACCCTATGGATCCAAGGGCGTCCTAATAGATAAGAATAAGCTGGCCGAATGTCCATTACATAGAAGGTGGATTCAAAGATCCGTGAACCCACTTTGATAGGAAGATCCACTTTTCCATGTACCATTCTTTTAGACCCGTCAAAGGCTCGAACTATAATGTCACTGGGTTTCAGCACAACCCTTTCACAATCCAGTCTATCAAGAGCGCCCTTTGGCAGAACATTCAGAGAAGAGCCAATATTAACTAACACATGATCCAACATAGTGCCCCTACATTCAATGGAGACATACAGGGCCCTAATATGATTTGTCCCCTCTGGAGTCAGGTCAACATAGGAGAAGCCTAATCCATTATTAGTTGTTAAACTCACTACAAAACTTCCAAATTGATCAACCGAAATTTCTTGCGGCACATGAGCAGTCTTCAAGAATTTTACTAAAGCCTGTGCATGGGCTTCAAAACACAATAGTAAAGATAGCATGGAGATTTTGGACGGGGTATACCCCAGCTGTTCAACAATTTTATAGTCGCTCTTGCGGATGATTTTCAAAACCTCTTCCAACTCTTGTCCAGAGGTGTCCTTGACTGTAGCTTCTTTTGGCGTCTCTATCTGGGAAGGCTCTATCATTGGCTCTTTACCCTGAGCCTCGGTTGTTGTCTTGGTAACTGTGACTTAAACAGGAAGAGAGATTTCCGGAGAGAAAATCCTTCTACTTCTAGTAATTTTGCTGGTCCCTGCAATATTGTCAATATTGGGATCAACCTCTTCATCATCTTCATCATACAACTCTTGTTTAAACCCGTGATAAGACGTCAGGCCCATAATTCCTTAGAATAACCTTCTCCGAGGAATATGGGATAGGTCCAGGTGTTGTAATGATCAAAGGAGCAACTTTTGGATTGGCAATAATCCTTACAGGACCTTTGGAAGTGATCCTGAAAGGAGTACCAGATATGACAGACAAATCTTAGCACCAATTCTCAACATACAGAACTTTCTCAATCAAAATTACATGTTCATTAATCAGGCGCTGAACGCATTCCTCCAGTAACCTACAACCATTGGGTTGAACTACACAATAATAACATTCTTTAACACAGCCTGGAAATAGACCTTCTTGTAGCAAATTCTCCTTGATTGTTGAGAGAGGAGTAACCACGTCACTTACGAAGGAAACATACAAAACATCTCCAATAACACTTATGCTTTTGTCATGCTTCGACATAGGTTCAGTAATCACGTCCGGAGTCTCTGGAGGGTCAAACTCAATTTCCGTGTTATCAATCATGTCCTAAATTATGGGTCTGACGTCTATTAACAAATGGGTCTGACGTCTCTGGAGGGTCGAACTCAATTTCAATTTCAGGGCCCAGGAGTTGTTGGTGTCGTGCTCAGGACTGTTAGAATGATAGGCACGTCTCGCATTTGGATTGTACTTTGGAGAGGATGTGTTAGGATTCTGAGGAGGATCCCGCAGTGAAATGAGTTCAGCCTTTAACAAATGTTGTAATTCCTGAGATAAAGGCATGCCGATCTTGGTAAACTGCCTTGATGGAGAATTTGGACTTTGACGGTTGCTCTGTTGTGATTGTTGAGCAGGTGTTGGATTAGAGATCAATATCTCCCCTACAGAATGATGATAGTCATTCTTACTACGGCGCTTCTGGCCATAGACAACATTGGTTTCTTTTTTACCACCAAACGAATTTTTCACAACATTATAAGTTGCAGCCACTGGAATCTTCCCACTCTTAATACCACTTTCAACTCTTTCTCCTATCAGAATTAGCTCAGTAAAGCCAGATGAAGAACTCCCAATCAGATGATTAAAGAATGGGCATGTCAGAGTACCCGTGAACATATAAACTAATTCCCAGTCAGACAAGAGAGGTTGGACCCTTCCAGCTAAGTCTCTCCACTTCTGGGAATACTCCTTGAACCCTTCATTCGAGCCCATGGACATGTTTTGCAATTCTACACGAGTCGGCGCCAGTCAGCATTATATTGATACTACTTATAGAAAGCAGTAACCAAGTCTTCCCATGTGTGAATGTTGGTTCCTTCCAACTGGTAGAACCATTCAAGTTGAGTACCAGACAAACTTTCTTGAAAGAAATGGACCCATAATTTCCTGTCAGCAGTATGAGGTTAGATATTTCGAACATACGACCTCAAATGGAGTTTGGGACAAGAGACCCCATCATATTTAGAAAAAATGGGAACCTTGAACTTATGAGGGATGACCACCACTAGGATCAGACCTATCTCTCCAAAATCCAATCCAGGCACTTTCTGGGTTTCCACAGCTTTGAGTCGGTCTTCCAACTGCTTGTACTTATTATCTGCAGGAGGATATTGTTCATCGAAATAGTCTTCATCTTCAGGAATATTCTCAGAACCCTGGTTATTTCTACCTTTACCCCTGACACTTCTGCCATTCTCCTCTTGGTTGTCGTCTTCCTCAGAGGAAACATCATCCACTTGAACTGGTTGAGAAGGACCTTTGAATCTTCTCCCCATATTGAGGATAATATTCGACTTCTTTGTATTTTTCTTGGTGAGGAGCGCCATCATCTCTTGTTTCCCTTTGGCTAGATTCAGAAGAGTATCTTGAAATTGTGCATGCTGAGCCTGCAGATCCTTGACAGTTTGTTCGAGGGCCATCTTATACTGAAATCAACAGTAAGTAGATGAGAAGACCTGTATTGGAAACCATGTTTATGAAATGATGCATGATATGTAGATGCAATGTTTTCAAGGAGCTTAGGAGATATAAATTCATTAACCAAAAGGAAACTGAAACAAAGACTTCATTATTAAGTTCAAAATTACAATTGCCTCTTAGGCTTACAATGAAAGGGTCTCAAAGAGAAAACAATATGAACTTATAAAACCTAAGACTCAAGTCTCCCACATATGCTTCCTCTTTGTGTCGATGTATGCATTAAGGCTTTGCTCCTCGTGAAGTTGCTTTGTGAGCTCCAACACTTTTTTTTCACTTGCATATAATTGAGTTTTAAAGGTGTCCCGTTATTCCTTGATTTGAATCCAAGATTTTTGTAGCTCGTCAAGGTCAATAGACATATCTGGATGAAGAATGGTATAAGGAATATCCCCCTCAGCAACAGGATCCACAATCACTGGTAAGACAACGGGATATGGAATAATAAGGTTTTAAGCACGAGATCATACCCATCTGATGTAGGGCTCCAAAGGGATGGAATTCATTTGTACTAAAGTCTTGCTATCAATCTTGTTTACCATTCCCCAAGCGTGTATACAACTTTAACGATAACCTTTAAAATCATTCTCGTAATCGAATACAATACCCTAGATAAGCATGTCATGAGGAGCATCTCTTCGAGCATAACCAAATTGGGGTAAAGCTAGAGAAGGTTTGTAGGTAATGCCTCCCCTAATGCCCAGGAGTGGAACATTCGGGAATTCCCTATACTGGTCAATGATAGTAACATCTTCCAGAGATCGGGAACACCAAAAGATATCTGAATGAGAGAGCGACATTATCTTTTAAGATAACCTTAAACCTTGTTCATTCTTCAATACTGATCGGGGAAGGTGCAAAATAAACCACCTGGATAGAAAAGGTATGCAACACATAAGAGTCCCTCGCTTCCTCATAGTACGAGTGTGAAGAGAATGCAAAATATCTCCAAGAAAAGTAGGCACAGGGTTAGGAGAAAGATATATTTTGACGGTGTTCACATCTATGAGTTAGTATGGATTAGGGAATAGCACCAGACCATAGATCAACAAAGCCAAGATTTCCTCGAAAGCCTGAAAACTCATAGCACCCAGAAACAACCAAGCCTTCTCTAACATAAATTTAGCAAGAAAACCCTTGACTCCACTTCTTGTTTCCCAATTAGATACAATGTCGTACTGCTTCAGATGTAAGGCTACTGCAATTTCTTCAGGTTGTGGATCTTTCTCTAAACCGGTGAAAGGTGTCTGATCAAGAACAGGTATTCCCAGTATCTTAGAGAACTCTTCCATTGTGGGTACCAGCTGATAATCCAGAAAGGTGAAACAGTGATGTGCGAGATTAAAGAAATGGAATAAAACACTCATCATGTCTTCTTCAAAACCCGAGGTAACCAAGCTGAGTAGATGACCATGCCTCTTGGTGAATTGAGAGCTTTTAGGAACTTTTAAGACTAACTCGTTAAGTTGAGAAGGTATCCTTACAAAACTGATCCGGATAGTATTTCTGCGAGTAGAGGCCATAACCTACAACAAAGAACGAAGATAAATACCTAGGTCCTTGAAATGGTTAGTGAAAGTGACATGTGTAATGATGTCATGATGTCATGTTCGCACAAATTTAATCAAACACAAACAAGACACACCAGGCCTTAGGTTCAGGCTGGCATGGAGTTTATAGGTAAGTACCCTCTTGAATTTAGTTGGCTCAACCTGTCCTAAAATAAGTAATCAGGTTCTAGGAATCTCATATCGCTGATTTTTCTCTCAGGCATTGTTTCAACTCAAGCATCTGAATTGAGACCGAAATATCCCGAGAGTCTAATCTCAATGAGTGTAGCATCGAGTATCAAACAACTTCGGTCTGCACCAAAGCTGACCATCTCACTACTTTCTAATGGCCAAGATATTTCAATTAAGGTTCTAAGGTCAGTTAGTGCTTATGACACAACACGGCAGCCCAACATTGTCCTTGACTGACTCAAGGGACACCGACACAGCCCAATATGTGACACTAACATAGCCAGCGTTTCAAACATATCGGTCTATGCCGTACAATTTTCACTTTCTATTGCTACTTACCTAAAATGCAGCCAGATCCGAGTATAGGATCTATATAAGAAATAAGCCTAAGCATATCCCAAAATATAGAGCATACAAGGCAAACAAGTAAAGCAATAAAGGTGATCTAGCTCTTAAGGTAACCCCACTTTTAGATTTATCCTCCCTAGCAGAGTCACCAATTCTGTAATACGGTGGGAGAACTGACTTTTGGTTTTACGTTTTATCACAAATGTTGCGGATAGCAAGAGTCGCCACCGAATTTTCTTTTATCCAATAAAGGAAAGATTGAAGAGAACAGGAAAGACCTTTGAGAATTTTCTTAGTAAGGGGGGTAGGTTATAAAAAAAGGGAAGGTGTTAGAACCCTTTTCATCTTTAGTTTTCTACGGGCTCTTAATCGCTAGCTCACTTTTTTGGAAATGCTTTGTGCTTGGTGTGATCGATGGATCTGGAACTGACTATTTAACGCTGGTTCGCGAAATGTCGCAGAAGCAAGAGTCGCAACCGTCTTTTATTTTCTCCAAATGGAAAGGACAAAAGCACAGAAAAATTCCTTATAGAGTTTGCTCTCGGTTCGGGAGGTAGATTATAGAAAGGGAAGGTTTTAGCACCCTTTCTATCCATGGTTATCCATGGGCTCTTAGATACTTGCTCATTTGTGTTTTCAAAATTGTTTGTTTGCTTTTCAACTGTGGGTTTAAAAAGTTTCTTTGAAAATTTCAGTTCGACTCCTGTATCAGTCCTCAAGAGTGTTTGAAAAATTGCTTTCGAAAGCTTTTTGAAAGGTGTCGGCGTGAAAAGTATTTTTTGATTTGTTTTGAAATGAGAGCAAGTATCTACTAGTCGTCTACCTACCCTAAGGAATTCGTCTGTGTAAATGTCCTTAAAGCAGTGCCATCCCACCATTGAGAGGTAGGTAGCACCACTATTGGAGGTGTCGGGTCAATTCGAGGGTTCGGGACATGGTGATCACCCGAGCAATAGGAAGACACCTTAGAAGCTACCCTCATGCCATGTTCATGGACATGAGGACTTACTAAAACATCCTCTACTCGACGACCACCTTTCGAGGGGCAAGGCAACAATGAGGCATACCCTAGGGGTGGTGTGTGATTTGTGTGTCATTTTCATTTATGTTTATCTTGTTCATGCATTGGTGATCTACGCGTTGCTTTTATTTTGGCATTCATTCTTTCATGCAAGTTATTAACAATTAAAAAGATGCGGAATTAAAAGTCCTACGCTATTACAAAGGCGCGGGTCTACATTGCCAAATTAATCCAAGACCCGATTTGAAATAAAATAAAATGCGGAAAGATAAATGTCTAATTAATCTATTACACGGCTTTGGGATAAATACATTATATTCACAAAAAGAAATAAAAGTAAAATGCGAGAAGAAGTAAAATCGGGAATACGAGGGCATTGGACCCTTTTAAGGAAATTAAATTACAATTAATAAATTAATTAAGTTAAATGAGAAAAGGAAATTATTTTTGAGTTTTTTGCATTTATGGATTTTAGTAAGAAAATTAAATGAAATTAAAACCCTAATTCTAAACTATTTTTAATTTATTAAAAAAAATGTTTAAATTTAACCTAGTTTTAACCTAATTATTTAATGGCAAATTTATTTACAAAAATAATTAATTATTAATAATGGTAAAAGAAAAGAAAAAGGATAAAAGTATTTAAAACCCTAATTCTACATTTTTTAGTTTATTAAAAAACACATTAAAATTAAACCTAGAATTAAAACTAAATCAATTGTTGGATTTATTTACAAAAATGTTAGTGAATTAAACATTAAAACATATTTTTTATTTTTATAGTTTCTGATTTTTTTTGGTATTTTTATATTAAAGAAAAATTAATTTAAAGAATTAAAATAAAACTAAATAATGTATTTAAAATAAATAAGAAAAAATAAGAAGAGAGAAAAATGCAAACATGAGGGGTTTGTTGGCCCTTTTGGAGGTAAATTGCCAGCAGTTTGGCCCATTAAACGCTAGCCCACGTGGACTTTCCTGGCTTATGTGTGAAGGCGTTGACCTATGCACATGGTGGTCTGCAGCTTCTGACCACTGGATTGATCTTATGGGGCGCGTGGCAAGCTTGAGCGTAGGATGCATGGTAGATCTCTGGGTGTATACTGCATGGAATCAGATTAAAACAAAATATATTGAGAAAGGGAGGGGACCTGGGAATCGAACCCAGGTCCCAATGCTTGCCAGCACTACTTTCCACCAACTCAGCTGCTTTGTCACTTTGTAATTATAATGGAAAGGAATTAATATACAAAAACAAACGCATTAATGCTATTAATAAGAAAAACGCGCTGAAATTTGAATAGCCCAACCAAGATAGGGCACGCAGGCTTCGTCCTCCTTGTACCTGTAATCAGAAAAGAGATAGCGGGGGTTTTAAACCCCCACTAAATATGCCCTGCGAAAAATAGCGATTGCGCCATGGTTGGTCATAAATTGAGCGCGACATGTGAACTGAATTTGTGTGAAGCTTCTGAGTCCAATGGCATAAGTCTTGTTGGTCAATTTTTCCCCATAAAAGAAGCCCTGATTTTTGACCTCTGAAAACCTAGAGAGCTTCCATGGCAACTTTGCATATAGGCTATAAAAACTTAATTAAAATACACCGTTAGCTTCAGGGAGTGCATATTAGTACAAAACGATCATTAAAATGTATGAATATGGCATATAAATCAAAGCACGAATATGAGAAAAGTTTGAGAAAATTGGACTTTGTTCTACCACTTCTTGATGCGTGGGGACTGGAAAAGAATGCAGAAAGCTTCCTTGATGCCTTGGCAAGCTATTGGAATCCTTATTTCGCTTTGAATTGCCCTCTAATGCAGTTTTCAGTTTTGACTTTTTCACAAAAAATTGCAAAGTATGTATGAGGTCTGAGGCGCAGCTTGAAGGTTTTTTGCATTAGGGTTGTGATCTGCTTATGTATGTGAGTGTTTTAGGTTTGCAAATCAAGTCCAAAAACCCTTATAATCATGAATCAAATATTTGATTTTTAATGGCATCTTTTAAAATCTTTTCCATGTGTTTTTGATACCAATCATGGCCAAATCTTTCCAAATTGAGGGTGCACGAAATCTTGAGGTTTTATGGAGAGAATATGCTGCAAAAAAAGGATTAAAAACATGGTTTTCTATTTTTGTCATATTTTATTTCATTAAATGAATTAATAGTGATAAAAATTCAAATAAATAATAAAAAATGATGAAATAAATCCCCTTTGGGTCAAATGGTCGTGCATAACCTTTGGATAATGATTCTTGGAAGAAAATGTGGCCCATTAGCAATTTTGAGGCATTTGAAGCAAAGTTGACTTTTCAAAATTCCGAAAAATTTCCCAACTTCCACAAGGCATATCTTGCTCAATTTTTAAGCTTTGATCATGTTCTTGGATATTTTGGAAAGGTCCTGAAGTCCTATAACCAATGCCTTTGGTCCCATGTCATTTTGATTTACCAATCTCAAGTTATGGTCTTTGACTTAAAGTCCCTTTTTGTTGACTTTTGAAAATGACCTATAATGTTGAAATTGATAACTTTTTGTGAGAGCCTTTCTTGGACTTGAAGTGTGAAGAGGAGTTGTAGGAAATGTGTTTCTCTTCAAAATGAGATTCGGATGGAATTTTTCTGATAAACCATCTGGAAGTTATGCCTTGGTCAAGTTACAGTTGACTTTTTCAACTGTCCAAATATGGAAACTTTTGCATCTTGAGACTTTTTGAGCCATGCCTTGAAAATCATGATCAAGAATTGATCAAATGATGTTTGTGGCTTCAAAATAAGATGTTGACCAAAAATCTGGACTTTTGACTGCCAAATGACCATTTTGCCCCTGCAGTTGACTATAGGGCAATTAGGGTTTTTGACTGTGCAATTTTGTGCTGTAAGTCTTGAAACTTGGCATGAGGATGCTTGACCATGTTTGTAGGCATGTGGGACTTGATTGGACCCTTGGAAACTTCAATTTCTTTGCCAGAACCAAAACCCTAGTTTTTGATTGTTAGGAGGCCCTTGAACTGTGCAACCCTTGGGGAGATTTTGAAGCATGCTCTTTGCAAATCTTGAAGAATATGGGAGGGCAAATTTTGGGGTACAACAGTTGCCCCTGTTCAATCTTCTTAGACCTGAGGATGCAGATTGGCTGACGTGCCTTTCGTAATCCGAAGGTGGAAGATGATTGAACACTAGAGTGCCCAGAAATTTGCGCTCACATAGTAGTGTGATGGTGGGAATGGGCTTATAGATGCCATTTGGAGGTTGATGGATAGGATGATGGGCTTATAGATGCCATGCTGAGAGGGGATGAATAGATGGATGGGCTTATAGATGCCATCCGGATGTCGATCGCGTAAGAGTTTCCTTAGCGAGAACTTACGTACCTGAAAAAGGAAATGATTACCTGGCCTGTTACAGGAGCTGGTCTTCAAACTCTTATGTAGATGCGTCTTGACTGGTTACAGGAGTTGAATCTGGAGCTTCAAAAGGTGATGAATGAACCAGGGATGGTTACAACCTCAACAGGAACGCTGAGAGAACCTTGGGTGATTACTACCTCAACAGGGACGGTGAGAGAATCTTGGATGATTACTACCTCAACAGGGACGCTGAGAGAATCTTGGATGATTACTACCTCAACAGGAACGCTGAGAGAATCTTGGGCGATTACTACCTCAACAGGAACGCTGAGAGAATCTTGGATGTCTTCTACTGGGATAAGAATCAGGGAGATCTTAGGGTCGATCTGACTGAACCAAAGAAGGCCTTTGACTGGATAAGAATCAGGAAAATCTTAGGGTCGATTTAACTGAACCGGACAAGGTCTTGGAATATCTTTAACTGGATAAGAAACAGGGAGATCTTAGGGTCGATCTGACTGAACCAGAGAAGGCCTTTGACTGGATAAGAATCAGGAAAATCTTAGGGTCGATTTAACTGAACCGGACAAGGTCTTGGAATCTTCAACTGGGTAAGAATCAGGGAGATCTTAGGGTCGATCTGATTGAACCAGAGAAGGCCTTTGACTGGATAAGAATCAGGAAAATCTTAGGGTCGATTTAACTGAACCGGACAAGGTCTTGGAATCTTCAACTGGATAAGAATCAGGGAGATCTTAGGGTCGATCTGACTGAACCAGAGAAGGCCTTTGACTGGATAAGAATCAGGAAAACCTTAGGGTCGATTTAACTGAACCGGACAAGGTCTTGGAATCTTCAACTGGATAAGAATCAGGGAGATCTTAGGGTCGATCTGACTGAACCAGAGAAGGCCTTTGACTGGATAAGAATCAGGAAAATCTTAGGGTCGATTTAACTGAACCGGACAAGGTCTTGGAATCTTCAACTGGATAAGAATCAGGGAGATCTTAGGGTCGATCTGACTGAACCAGAGAAGGCCTTTGACTGGATAAGAATCAGGAAAATCTTAGGGTCGATTTAACTGAACCGGACAAGGTCTTGAAATCTTCAACTGGATAAGAATCAGGGAGATCTTAGGGTCGATCTGACTGAACCAGAGAAGGCCTTTGACTGGATAAGAATCAGGAAAATCTTAGGGTCGATTTAACTGAACCGGACAAGGTCTTGAAATCTTCAACTGGATAAGAATCAGGGAGATCTTAGGGTCGATCTGACTGAACCAGAGAACGCCTTTGACTGGATAAGAATCAGGAAAATCTTAGGGTCGATTTAACTGAACCAGACTAAAGTCTTGAAATATAGCTGAGAACTTAACTAGACCTTTCCTGAAAGGTAAAGGTCAGTCATATGTAATGCATGATATGGATCAAGCAATGATGTTCTCAATATAAATGAGATTGTAAGGTATGATGCGTTTATGCATGTATCATGATGTATGAGGATGTGATGTTTATGAATGTATCTTTTCGTCTTAGGAAAATAAATCCTTGACGGGTGCCAGGAAGTCACTCATGGGCTGATGTTGAAGAATAGATCTTTGCTTCCGCTGGGGATGATAATTGCAAGAATACCGGTAGGAGAAGATGACTCCGTTGGGGAATAAACTTGGCGAGTGGATTACTCAGCGGGGAGAAAAGTACTCTAACGATCTTGCTGGGAAACAATACTCTGTGGGGAGAGAGGTACTTTGCTAAAATGTTGATGGTAACTTCGCTGGGGATACCATTGTTGTGTTGGAAGTGTTAATAGACTTCGCTGGGGATAAGAAGACTTCACTGAGGACGATCTTTCAGTGGCTTTTGGCTGAGGATAACCCAGTTATATCCTGGTAGGGAAATAACCTTTGAATAAAGCCGGGAGGCACGTTCGTGCTCTACGGGGATAAGCTTCCAGAATCTACTGGGGATAAGCTTGCTGCTTGGGGAGATGGATTCCAACTTTCCTGGGGAAACTGGATTGGACTCTCCTGGGGAAGCTTTGAACTGTAACGGGGAAGTGACTCCACTGAATGCCTGATATACCGCAGGTGAACAATCTTTAGACTAAGACTGTCGGGGATGCTTGTTAAGAATGCATGTATATTGCTGGGGAATGTTGAGATCTGCTGAAGGATACCCAACTTCCTTAAGGTTGATAATAGCTTTGCTTGGGGAGAGTGCACTGACTTGCTGGCTCACTCTCTGGGGAATTAAGGTATATTGGTTACGTTCTTCAGCTGAACTTACCTTGGTACCTTGGTGGATTGAGCAATTAGATCGCTTAGACAACTCATTATTGCCCCTGTTTCTAATGTTACCTGTAATTAATCCTTTGTTTCGTATGCAAATATTCATGAGTTAGCAAATTATTGTCAATGCATATATCACAAATTGAACCTTGGACGTTCTTCGCAAAACAAAACAGAAAAGAAAAAGAAAAAACAAATGGCAATTTGAGCTGAAAAGTGATTTTTTGTATTGATTTTTGAATTGCCTGTAAATAGGCGTTTATGTACAAGAGGCTGACGTCCTAGTAAGAGAACACCGCCGAACAAAAGAATTTATACAAATTTGTACAAAAGAAAATAAAACAGCTGTGTGAAATGAATGATCCCACTGGGTTCCAACTCTTCTATCGCCCTTATATCTTCGAGCGTCTCATCACTTGATGACCTTAGTTGAAGATGAAGCTGATTGATCGATGCCGTCTGAACTTGATGTCGATACCGGATTCTGGATGCAAGGTGATCCAATGAGACATAGTATTACGCTTTATCCCTAACTTTTGCTTGGACCACCCTTTCGGGTTTTCAGTCCACCGGGATACCCATTTTTGCTCAAGCCGCCTTTTCAGGTTTTCGACTTGCTGGGTGTACAGATTTTTCATTTCATCCCTTCATTTTGCCCGAACCCTTTTGCTTCGCCGGGAAGCCCTAATTTTTTCCTAGGTATGTCAACCTAGCGGGTCTTTTTTCATGCGTAGTATCTTTTTACTATGTCTGCATTAGCGGGGTGAGGAAGGTCGTCACCATCCATGTTGGTTAGAATCATGGCTCCTCCTGAGAACTCATGTTTAACCACAAACGGCCCTTCGTATGTAGGGGTCCATTTTCCCCTTGGATCACTCTGAGGAAGGATGATACGCTTGATTACCAGATCCCAAACTCGATATTCTTGTGGTCTGGCCTTTTTGTTAAATGCCCTGATCATCCGTTTTTGGTACGTCTGACCATGACAAATAGCAGCAAGTCTCTTTTCGTCGATAAGGTTTAGCTGATCAAGTCGTGTCTGGATCTAATCATCTTCATTCAGATTTGCATCCTTCATTATCCGAAGAGAGGGTATTTGCACTTCGATCGGTAAGACTGCCTCCATATCGTAGACCAAGGAGAAAGGAGTTTCCCCGGTTGACGTCCTGGCTGAGGTACGGTACCCATGTAGAGCGAACGGTAACATCTCGTGCCAATCTTTATAAGTCACTGTCATCTTCTGCACGATTTTTTTTAATATTTTTATTTGCTGCTTCTACAGCCCCATTCATCTTCGGTCTGTAAGGAGAAGAGTTGTGGTGCTGTATCTTAAACTGCTCGCAGAGCTCAGTGATCATCTTGTTATTGAGATTGGTACCGTTATCTATAATGATCCTTTCTGGGATGCCGTATCGACAGATCAGGTTGTGCCGAATGAACCGTGCCACAACAGTCTAGGTTACCGTAGCGTAGGAAGCTGCTTCAACCCACTTTGTGAAGTAATCAATCGCTACCAGGATGAAGCGATGCCCATTGGATGCCGTAGGTTTAATCTCACCGATCATATCTATGCCCCACATTGTAAAAGGCCAAGGCGCAGTCAGAACATTTAGAGGAACTGGAGGAACATGCACCTTGTCTGCATAAATCTGGCATTTATGGCATGTCCGAGAATGTTGGTAGCAGTCAGCTTCCATTGTGGACCAGAAATACCCTGCCCGAAGGATTTTCTTTTCCATAGTGTGTCCACTGGAATGTGTACCGAAGGTCCCTTCATGTAACTCTTCCATGATCCTTTCTGCTTCAGTCTTGTCCATACAACGCAGTAAGGTCGAATCATGGTTTCGCTTATACAGAATGCCGTTGCTAAGGAAGAACTTCGCTGCGAACCTTCTCAGAAACTTCTTATCATTGACAGATGCACCTTCAGGATACTCCTGAGCTTCCAAGTATCTCTTCACCTCATGATACCAAGGCTTCTCAGTTACCAATTCAGCTTCAAGGTCACAACAGTATGCCGGTTCGTCCAGTTTCCAGATAGTGACATGGGGAGCCTCATTGTCCCATTTGACCTTGAACATAGAAGACATCGTAGCTAACGCGTCCGCCAGCTGATTCTCCTCTCTTGGGAAATGTTCAAAGGTTATCTCCGTGAAGTGGGGGATCAAGGTCAACACACATTCTCTGTAAGGGATAAGATTCGGATGTTTCGTATCCCACTCTCCTTTGATCTGATTGATCACGAGAGAGGAATCTCCGAAGACACTCAGATACTTGATCCTTAAGTCGATCGCAGCTTGGAGACCCATGATGCATGCCTCATACTCCGCCATGTTGTTGGTGCAGTTGAAACATAGCCGGGCAGTGAGTGGAGTATGAGTGCCTTGAGGGGATATTATCACAGCGCCGATACCGTTACCCAAAGCATTGGAGGCTCTGTCAAAGTGCATAGACCATCGGGATCCTTCCTCAGGTCCTTCATCCGGTCCAGGTACTTCACAATCAGTCACTATCATAATGCTCTCGTCGGGAAACTCGAAGTTCATTGACTGATAGTCGTCTACTGCCTGATGTGCCAAGTGGTCTGCCAATACACTTCCTTTGATGGCTTTCTGAGTCGTGTACTGGATGTCGTATTCCGTCAAGATCATTTGCCATCTTGCTATTCTCCCAGACAGAGCAGGCTTTTCAAATATGTACTTTATCGGATCCATCTTTGAGATCAACAAGGTAGTGTGAGTTAGCATATACTGTCTCAGCCGGCGAGCAGCCCATACCAAAGCGCAGCAAGTTTTCTCAAGCAGTGAGTATCGGGTCTCACAGTCGGTAAACTTTTTGCTAAGGTAATAAATGGCATGCTCTTTTCGGCCAGACTCGTCATGCTGCCCCAGCACACACCCCATCGAGTTGTCAAGTACTATTAGGTATAGTATCAGAGGTCTCCCTTCAACCGGTGGCATAAGGATGGGTGGTTCTTGGAGATACTCTTTGATTCTGTCAAAAGCGACCTGACATTCATCATTCCAACGTACTACCTGATCTTTCTTCAGCAGCTTGAAGATTGGTTCACAGGTAGCGGTTAGATGCGAGATGAACCGAGCAATGTAATTCAGGCGTCCTAAAAAGCCTCTGACCTCTTTCTCTGTCTTAGGAACTGGCATCTCTTGAATAGCTTTAACCTTGGCAGGGTCCACTTGAATACCCTTATCACTTACAACGAAGCCTAGCAACTTCCCGGATCTAACCCCGAAGGTACACTTGTTTGGGTTCAACCTCAGCTTGTACAGTTTCAGACGGTCAAACAATTTCTGCAGATGATCAAGGTGTTCTTCCTCAGTTTGGGACCTTGCGATCATGTCGTCAACATACACTTCTATCTCATGATGGATCATGTCATGAAATAAAGCAACCATGGCACGTTGGTAGGTTGCCCCAGCGTTCTTCAGTCCAAAAGGCATGACCTTGTAGCAGAAGGTGCCCCACTGAGTAACAAAGGTAGTCTTTTCCATGTCTTCAAGAGCCATCTTGATCTGATTATACCCTGAAAAACCATCCATGAAAGAGAACACTTTGTGCTGAGCCGTATTGTCAACCAGGACATCAATGTGAGGTAGAGGGAAGTCATCCTTGGGGCTGGCCCTGTTCAGATCTCTGTAATCGACACACATTCTGACCTTACCATCCTTCTTCGATACTGGCACCACATTAGCAACCCACTGAGGGTAAGAAGTCACTGCAAGGAAACCGGCATCAAACTGTTTCATAACCTCGGCTTTGATCTTCTCAGACATCTCTGGACGCATACGGCGGACCTTTTGCTTAACCGGAGGGCAGTCTTCCTTGGTAGGTAAGTGATGGACCACAATATCAGTATCCAAACCAGGCATGTCTTCGTAGGACCAGGCAAAGATCTCCATGTAATTATGTAACATCTGAGTCAACCGTTGCTTCACGCTGAGCTCTAGGTTGGCACCAATTTTAACCTCCTTTCTATCTGTCTCAGTACCCAGATTTATTATCTCCACTGGCTCTTCATGTGGTTGAATTGCCCTCTCTTCCTGGAGTAACAGTCTTGCAAGCTCGCCAGGCACTTCGCAATCATCTTCACCTTAGTCTTCAACTAAGTTGATCGGATTTTCGAAGTCATAACTGGCAGTAGCAGAGTCGTTACCAGTGAGATCCAGAGTGGATTGAAACCTGTATGAGTGAGTGTGTGTAAATACAGCTGTTTTGAAATATATAAAGAAAGGAAAGAAAGAAAAGGAGCGTAAGATTTGAAATGCGAGAAAACGTCCAAGGTCTTTATTCATGATATATGAAATGACAATTAATATACCCTCACAAATGAAGCCAACAGTGCCTCGGGTAAGACACCGGGCCATAGAGTTTTAATTGTTTATTACAAATAACAAAAACAAAGGAGTTTATTACTGTGTAACAAAAGTAACAGGAGTATGATCCTTGGCAATCCAATTGGTCAATCCACCATCAGTCGTCGGGTAGATCCAGCTATCGAACTCTGATTCTTCCACCTCATCTTCATCCCCAATAGCATTCACTCCTGGGTTGGTAATGAGCACAGGAGGTCTTCTGGTCTTTGCCTTGCGCGCAGCCTTCTGACCCTCTGCAGTAAAACCCAGTCCAAACTTGTCAGTTTTAGGTGTAAAATCAGGGAGCCTGCCCCAGTTAGCACATTCACCTTTCTTGATCACAGCCTGGGCATCCTTCAAGGAAGCCATCTTCAATGGAAAGTCCTCTTCAACCACTGTTTCTGCTGCTGCCAAAGTTGGAGGTACCTCTTCGAAATGCTGAAAGGGGGTTTCAATAAACTCCCCGTCCATCTCAATATACCTGAAGGAATTCAAATGGATCACCATATACTCCTCCTCTCCCTGCATAGTGATAATCTTCCCTCTGACGGGGTACTTGAGCTTCTGGTGCAGGGTAGAGGTCACTGCCCCAGCTTTGTGGATCCAAGGTCGACCCAGTAGACAAGAATACGATGGACGGATATCCATTACATAGAAAGTAGAGTCGAATACTTGAGAACCCACACGAATAGGAATGTCTACTTCTCCATGGACCATCCTCTTAGAACCTTCAAAGGCTCTGACGATGATGTTGCTAGGTTTCAGCTCTAGACCCTCACAATCCAAACGGTCTAAGGCCTTCTTGGGTAGCACATTCCGGGAAGAACCAGTGTCCACCAACACGTGCGCAAGAGTAGTGCCTCTGCATTCAATAGAGACATGCATGGCGTCGTTGTGGTCCTTTCCCTTAGCAGTAAGGTCAACGTCCGAGAAACCCAAAACATTGTCCGCTGTCAGATTGGCTACGCAATCAGTAAACTGGACTGCAGATGTCTCCTGTGGCACATGGGACATCTTGAGAAATGAAATCAGGGCCTTAGCATGGGCCTCTGAGCACAGTAGTAAGGAGAGCATAGAGATTTTGGAGGGGGTATGCCCCAGCTGCTCAACAACATTAAAGTCACTCTTCTTGATTATCTTAAGAATTTCCTCCATCTCTTGTTGGGAGGCCTCAGCATTCACAGATTTTGGTGCCTCCATCCGGGCAGGCTCATCTTCAATCCCTTTGCCCCGAGCATTAGATGACTCGGCAGCAGGGGAAACAACTTGATCAGAACTGGGAACAGATACACTTGCAGGTATTATAGTGAGGGGTCTTCGAATAGCTGGTGGCGCAATGTCAGGCGAGAAGAGCCTGCCACTGCGGGTTACTTTGGCTGGACCAGTGATATTGCTGATGCTGGTGCCAGTGTTGAACTCTTGCTTTATTCCATGGACATACACATCTGCCCCATAGTGCCATGGGACAGCCTTATCAGATTCATAGGGGAGAGGCCCCGGAACAGTAATCACAATGGGTGCGACAGTCATGATTTTAACCGGCTTCCTCGGGAGAGCCTTGATCGGATTATTAAAGATTGTAACAACAGAAACTTCCTCCACTGGAACAAACTAAACAGCAGTCTTCTTGAACAGAATCTCTTTGCTGTCCATCAGGCTTTGGATGCCCAACTTCAGCAAAGGACAACCAGAAAGGGAAACAGCACAGAAAAGGCAACCTTCGCTACAACCCGGAAATAAACCGGCCAGCAGTAGGTTCCTCTTAACAGTCATCAGAGGAGTAGCTACATCATTCACAGAAACGGCATACACATCTTCATCAACAGCATTCACTCCATGCTGGGGCATAGGAGCAGTCACCACATTTGGCCTCTCAGGCGCTTCAAATTGTATCTCTTTTGCGTCAATAAGGTCTTGCACCTTATTCCTTAAGGCCCAGCAGTCATCAGTGGAATGCCCCGGGCTATCGGAGTGATAAGCACAGCGGGCATTTGGATTGTACTTGGGAGAAGCCGTATTCACAACCTTCGGGGCCTCTCTAACAGTCACCAAATTGGTGGATATCAACTGCGGCAAGATCTGCGACAAAGTCATACTCAACCGGGTAAACTCTCTTCTAGGTCTTTCAGCCCTTTGTGGATTAGTTTGCCGAGGAGCGGCAACAGGCTTAGCAATCATCACCGCATTGACAGATTGGCGGCGCTCAGGTCTATCGTGCCTTCTAGGCCCATATACAGCACTGGCCTCCTTTTTAAAGGGCTTCTTCTCAGAACTTGCAGATGCACCCTTCTGAATTTTGCCGGACTTCATTCCAGCCTCTATTCTCTCTCTAGTCAGAATAAGATCAGTAAACCCTGCAGATGAGTTACCGATAAGATGATTGAAAAATGGCCCTGATAGGGTCCATAAGAACATGTCTACCAACTCCCGGTCAGTTAACGGAGGCTGCACCCTGCCAGCCAGATCCCTCCACTTCTGTGCATACTCTTTGAAACCTTCGCTTGATCCTAGCGACATACCCTGGAGTTGGGTACGTGTAGGAGCAAGGTCGGCATTATATTGATACTGCTTATAAAAAGCAGTAGCCAACTCCTCCCAGTTACGAACTTTGGTCCCATCCAGCTGATAGAACCATTCGAGATGAGTCCCTGAAAGACTCTCCTAGAAGAAGTGGATCCACAAATTCTTGTCCACTGAGTACGGTTGAATCTTCCGCACATAAGATCTGAGGTGTAGCTTGGGACAAGACGCCCCGTCATACTTGGTGAAAGATGGTGCCTTAAACTTGTGAGGAATGATCACACCAGTAGATAAGCCCAAGTCTCCAAAATCCAGCCCAGGCACTTGTTGGATCTCCATGGCATTCAGTCTGTCTTCCAACTGCTTATACCGGTCTTCAGCAGGAGGATACTGTTCCTCATTAAAGTCAGTCTCGTTGTCAGAGACTACCGGACTAGGACCTTTTCCCCCTTGGGGACTGCTCTTGCCTATAGAAGAACCAGCCTCTTCATTCTGCAGAGTGTTGCCAAACCTTCGGCCCGAGTTAAAAAGAACAGTTCTCTTCTTCTTCTTCTTCTCCTTCTTCAGGAGTAAAGCTTTCATCTCTTCTTGGCCTTGCGCCAAACCCATGATCAGTTCCTGAAATTGCGCGTTCTGCGCCTGAAGAGCCTTGATAGACATCTCGGTTGATGATGAGTCAGGATTCATGATGCTGAAATAAACAGCGAAGAACAGTAAGCAACCTGAAAAGAAGAAAACCTGCTATGCACATGATGAATGATATGTGTTTATGCAATGCATTCAAGGGTTCGAAAGTTCAAATTTGTTGTAGACAAAAAGGAACACACATTATCATTAAGGAAATAATTGTTCAATACATCAAAGCCTCCTGGGCACATATTACAAAGCAAATCAATCCCAAAAGACACTACGCATCCTCTTTGGAGCTATGTAGGTGTTGAGATTCCTCTCCTCGTGCAATAGGCGGGTGAGCTCCAAGACCTTCTTTTCACTAGCATGTAGATTGTTCTCAAGAGAATTTTGTTCTTCCTTAAGCTGGATCCAGCTCTTCTGCATCTCTTCCCAGGACGTGGGCATGTCAGGATGTTGAATGGTGTAGGACACCTCTCCTTCCAAGACTGGCTCTTTGATCACAGGGAGCACATGAGGATAAGGCATTATTAACTTCTGGGAGCGGGCTCGTACCCACTTTAGATAAGGTTCCAATGGGATGGAATTCCTGTGCCCCAGTGTCTTACTGTCTATCTTACTGGGCATCCTCCAAGCTCTGATAAATCTCTGGCGAAGTCCTTGTGCATCGTTGTCGAAGTCAAAAACTATGTTAGGAATCAACATGTCATGAGGGCCATCCCTCCGAGCATAACCAAACTGTCTCCAAGCCAGGTATGGGTTGTAAGTAATACCTCCTCTGATTCCAAGTAAAGGAACATTAGGGTACTCCCCGCAACGATCAATGATAGTGACATCCTCTCTGGACCGAGGGCACCAATGTATATATGCATGTGTAAGAGTCATCAACCGTTGTGACCATCTTAAACCCCGCTCGTTCTTCAAAGCTGATTGTGGAAGGTACGAAATAAACCACCTTCCCAGGAGAGGAGTGCAGCACATAAGGACACCTCTTTTTCTCATGGTTCGAGTGTAACATGAGTGAAGGATGTCCCCCAGCAACGTAGGTATAGGATTCCTAGACATAAAGATCTGGACAACACTGATATCTATAAGCTGATCTGGGTTAGGGAACAACACCAAACCATAGACAAGGAGGGCCACAACTTCTTCAAAAGCTTGTAAGTCAAGGGAGTTCCAACATTCCTGGGCTTTTTCAAACAGAAACCTGGCTAAGAACCCTTTGAAGCCACTTCTAACCTCCCAATGTCCCTTGAGGTCAGATGATTGTAGGTGTAAGGCTTTAGCAATCTCTTCAAGCTTGGGTTCCTTTTCTGTACCGTTGTAGGGTAGTTGATCAAGGATAGGGATCTTCAGAAACCGGGAGAACTCCTCCAATGTAGGTACCAGTTGATAATCCAGGAAAGTGAAACAGTGATGTAGAGGGTCAAAGAACTGGAACAGGACCTTTATCATATCCTCCTCAATGTTGGTATTGACCAAGCTGATGAGTCTTCCATGCCTCTCACTGAATGAAGAGCTCTCGGGAATCCTGGATATAAGCTCCTTAAGCTGATGAGGGATCCTTACAAGGCTGATTTGAATTGTCTTTCTGCGAACAGTTTCCATGTCCTAAAAAACAAGAACAAAGATGAAGATTCGAACCCCTGAAATGGTTAGTCAATGCATATGATGCTGGATGATGTCATGATGCTATGATTAAACACACCACAAATATTTACAAAGGCAAACATGTAAGGCACACAAGTCACACAAGAAAAGCCCTTAGAGTTTAGGCCAGCATGGGGTCTGGGTATTACCCTCTTGAAGTTGGTGGGCTCAACCTGTCCTATTAGAAGTAACCGGGTTCTAAGGGTCCCAATATCACTGGATTGCTTTCATTGTTCATCGTTTCGATTTAGCCACTGAACTGGCGACCGAAATATTCCAGGAAAGCAACCCTCAATTGAGTGTAGTATCGAGTATCAACCAACCTCGGACTGCACCAAAGTCAGTTATCTCACTACCCTAAAGAGGCCAAGATGGTTCAATTAAGGTTCCTAAGGTCAGTTGATGCTTCATGACACCACATGGAGGCCCTGTACTCTCCTTGACTGAACTCAAGGGTTACTGGTACACACCAAAGTGCCACATCAACGTAGCAGACTGTTTCAACCATGTCGGTATACCCCGCACAGTTCCCTCACAGCCTTGTTGCTACTTTCTAAGAAGGTTTTCCCAGATCTGGGTTAGGATCTATAGAACTCCCAAGACAGTCCCACAATTTAAAGCAAACAAGTCAAAGCAATTGAAAACACAGTGATCTTAGTCCTAAGGTACACCTCACTTTTATAAGTGTCCCCAGCAGAGTCGCCAGTTCAGTGATCGGTGGATCTGGAACTGACTGTTTAACGCTGGTTCGCGAAATGTCGCGGAAGCAAGAGTCGCCACCATCTTTTATTTTCTCCAAATGGAAAGGACAAAAGCACAAAAAAATTCCTTATAGAGATTGCTCTCGGTTCGAGAGGTAGATTATAGAAAGGGAAGGTGTTAGCACCCTTTCTATCCATGGTTATCCATGGGCTCTTAGATACTTGCTCATTTGTGTTTTCAAAATTGTTTGTTTGCTTTTCAACTGTGGGTTTAAAAAGTTTCTTTGGAAATTTCAGTTCGACTCCTGTATCAGTCCTCAAGAGTGTTTGAAAAATTGCTTTCGAAAGCTTTTTGAAAGGTGTCGGCGTGAAAAGTATTTTTTTATTTGTTTTGAAATGAGAGCAAGTATCTACAAGTCGTCTACCTACCCTAAGGAATTCGTCTGTGTAAATGTCCTTAAAGCAGTGCCATCCCACCATTGAGAGGTAGGTAGCACCACTGTTGGAGGTGTTCGGGTCAATTCGAGGGTTCGGGACATGGTGATCACCAGAGCAATAGGAAGACACCTTAGAAGTTACCCTCATGCCATGTTCATGGACATGAGGACTTACTAAAACATCCTCTACTCGACGACCACCTTTCGAGGGGCAAGGCAACAATGAGGCGTACCCTAGGGGTGGTGTGTGATTTGTGTGTCATTTTCATTTATGTTTATCTTGTTCATGCATTGGTGATCTACGCGTTGCTTTTATTTTGGCATTCATTCTTTCATGCAAGTTATTAACAGTTAAAAAGATGCGGAATTAAAAGTCCTACGCTATTACAAAGGCGCGGGTCTACATCGCCAAATTAATCCAAGACCCGATTTGAAATAAAATAAAATGCGGAAAGATAAATGTCTAATTAATCTATTACACGGCTTTGGGATAAATACATTATATTCACAAAAAGAAATAAAAGTAAAATGCGAGAAGAAGTAAAATCGGGAATACGAGGGCGTTGGACCCTTTTAAGGAAATTAAATTACAATTAATAAATTAATTAAGTTAAATGAGAAAAGGAAATTATTTTTGAGTTTTTTGCATTTATGGATTTTAGTAAGAAAATTAAATTAAATTAAAACCCTAATTCTAAACTATTTTTAATTTATTAAAAAAAATGTTTAAATTTAACCTAGTTTTAACCGAATTATTTAATGGAAAATTTATTTACAAAAATAATTAATTATTAATAATGGTAAAAGAAAAGAAAAAGGATAAAAGTATTTAAAACCCTAATTCTACATTTTTTAGTTTATTAAAAAAACATTAAAATTAAACCTAGAATTAAAACTAAATTAATTGTTGGATTTATTTACAAAAATGTTAGTGAATTAAACATTAAAACATATTTTTTATTTTTATAGTTTCTGATTTTGTTTGGTATTTTTATATTAAAGAAAAATTAATTTAAAGAATTAAAATAAAACTAAATAATGTACTTAAAATAAATAAGAAAAAATAAGAAGAGAGAAAAATGCAAACATGGGGGGTTTGTTGGCCCTTTTGAAGGTAAATTGCCAGCAGTTTGGCCCATTAAACGCTAGCCCACGTGGACTTTCCTGGCTTGTGTATGAAGGCGTTGACCTATGCACATGGTGGTCTGCAGCTTCTGACCACTGGATTGATCTTATGGGGCGTGTGGCAAGCTTGAGCGAGGATGCATGGTAGATCTCTGGGCGTATACTGCATGGAATCAGATTAAAACAAAATATATTGAGAAAGGGAGGGGACCTGGGAATCGAACCCAGGTCCCAATGCTTGCCAGCACTACGTTCCACCAACTGAGCTGCTTTGTCACTTTGTAATTATAATGGAAAGGAATTAATATACAAAAACAAACGCACTAATGCTATTAATAAGAAAAACGCGCTGAAATTTGAATAGCCCAACCAAGATAGAACACGCAGGCTTCGTCCTCCTTGTACCTGTAATAAGAAAAGAGATAGCGGGGGTTTTAAACCCCCACTAAATATGCCCTGCGAAAAATAGCGATTGCGCCATGGTTGGTCATAAATTGAGCGCGACATGTGAACTGAATTTGTGTGAAGCTTCTGAGTCCAATGGCATAAGTCTTGTTGGTCAATTTTTCCCCATAAAAGAAGCCCTAATTTTTGACCTCTGAAAACCTAGAGAGCTTCCATGGCAACTTTGCATATAGGCTATAAAAACTTAATTAAAATACACAATTAGCTTCAGGGAGTGCATATTAGTACAAAACGATCATTAAAATGTATGAATATGGCATATAAATCAAAGCACGAATATGAGAAAAGTTTGAGAAAATTGGACTTTGTTCTACCACTTCTTGATGCGTGGGGACTGGAAAAGAATGCAGAAAGCTTCCTTGATGCCTTGGCAAGCTATTGGAATCCTTATTTCGCTTTGAATTGCCCTCTAATGCAGTTTTCAGTTTTGACTTTTTCACAAAAAATTGCAAAGTATGTATGAGGTCTGAGGCGCAGCTTGAAGGTTTTTTGCATTAGGGTTGTGATCTGCTTATGTATGTGAGTGTTTTAGGTTTGCAAATCAAGTCCAAAAACCCTTGTAATCATGAATCAAATATTTGATTTTTAATGGCATCTTTTCAAATCTTTTCCATGTGTTTTTGATACCAATCATGGCCAAATCTTTCCAAATTGAGGGTGCACGAAATCTTGAGGTTTTATGGAGAGAATATGCTGCAATAAAAGGATTAAAAACATGGTTTTCTATTTTTGTCATATTTTATTTCATTAAATGAATTAATAGTGATAAAAATTCAAATAAATAATAAAAAATGATGAAATAAATCCCCTTTGGGTCAAATGGTCGTGCATAACCTTTGGATAATGATTCTTGGAAGAAAATGTGGCCCATTAGCAATTTTGAGGCATTTGAAGCAAAGTTGACTTATCAAAATTCCCAAAAATTTCCCAACTTCCACAAGGCATATCTTGCTCAATTTTTAAGCTTTGATCATGTTCTTGGATATTTTGGAAAGGTCTTGAAGTCCTCTAACCAATGCCTTTGGTCCCATGTCATTTTGATTTACCAATATCAAGTTATGGTCTTTGACTTAAAGTCCCTTTTTGTTGACTTTTGAAAATGACCTATAATGTTGAAATTGATAACTTTTTGTGAGAGCATTTCTTGGACTTGAAGTGTGAAGAGGACTTGTAGGAAATGTCTTTCTCTTCAAAATGAGCTTTGGATGGTATTTTTCTGATAAACCATGTGGAAGTTATGCCTTGGTCAAGTTACAGTTGACTTTTTCAATTGTCCAAATATGGAAACTTTTGCATCTTGAGACTTTTTGAGCCATGCCTTGAAAATCATGATCAAGAATTGATCAAATGATGTTTGTGGCTTCAAAATAAGATATTGACCAAAAATATGGACTTTTGACTGCCAAATGACCATTTTGCCCCTGCAGTTGACTGTAGGGCAATTAGGGTTTTTGACTGTGCAATTTTGTGCTGTAAGTCTTGAAACTTGGCATGAGGATGCTTGACCATGTTTGTAGGCATGTGGGACTTGATTGGACCCTTGGAAACTTCAATTTCTTTGCCAGAACCAAAACCCTAGTTTTTGACTATTAGGAGGCCCTTGAACTGTGCAACCCTTGGGGAGATTTTGAAGCATGCTCTTTGCAAATCTTGAAGAATATGGGAGGGCAAATTTTGGGGTACAACACTTGGGTATGTTCAAAAATATTTTGAAAATGCCTAAGTGCGACAATTTTGTAATGATTCTTGTATCGTTTGAGAATGTATACAAAATGTTTGTTTTGAAAATATTGTGAAAGAAAGTGTTATTTTGTGGAAAGATGTTTTGTTTTTTAAAAGTTTGTGAGCAAGTGACTAAAAGCGTTCTAACTACTAAAATAAGTCTTTGTTCTTTTCCTCTTTCTTTAGATGGTGCTACCCTACCATTAGATAGTAGGAAGCCCTACCGTTGGATGCGAGGGACAGGCGCGAGTCATCATACAGTCATAGAAGGCAACTTGTAGGACACTTTAGCAATTTTCGTAAGGGACTATTATTATTTACCAAAGGCAGCATCGAAGGGTCATCGAGGGACTATGATCTTTTAACCGAGGGTCTTTGCTAAAGCATCCCACGTTCGAAGGACATGGCTGTTTAAATCTGAGGCAACAAGTGAGGGTAATCCTAAAGGTGCGTGCGTGCAAGTGTATTATGTTTCAGTTATTGGTCTTGCAATTCAGTTATCTAATGTTGGTTTTTTACATCTTTCCATGCACGTCTAATTAATCTATCAGTTAAATATATATAAGTGCAGAAAGTAAAATGCGTGAAATTGAATCTATGCTATTACAGTGCTTCAGGGATGGGGAGTACAAACCATAAACTGGGAGGAAAGCAATACACTCTATTTATCTATTACAAACTTTTGACAGTTACAATATTGAAAAATAATGCGAAAAAGTAAATGAGCGCACAGAGATGGAAAAGGGAAAGATATTAACCCTAAAAAATTTCTAAGTATTTTAAGAAAAATATTTTTGTTGTTTTTTTGTTTAGAAAGATATTTAAAATGTAAAATAACAATAAAATTTAATTATAATTAATTTATTAGTTAATTAATAAATGAAACAAAAATATGATTAAGTAAATTAATTTTTATTTTTCAAAAAAAAAAATTAATTAATTAACCAAAAATAAATAAATCTAACTTCTTTATGATTTTATGATTTTATGACTTATGTTGATTAAAATAAAATTGATTAAAAAAAGAAAATGTTAATTGAAACAAAATAAAGAAAATTAAAATGGGCCTGCAAATAAGTAGAATGGGGGTGAGAAAGTAGCAAAAATATAGGCCAAAACTGGACAAAGCCCGGGTCTGCGCTAGATCCGGGTAGGGTGGCTTTCAGAAGGTGCATCATGGGATGTGCGTTTGGTGCGTTGGATCTGTCTTTGATGAGATTTGATGGTCAAAGACTGGAGATGTATGGTGCACGTGATGGGGTTGTTCATACTGAATCTGCAAGGAAAATATTAGAAAATAAAATGCCAGAGGTAGGGATCGAACCCCTGCCCTGGCACACCAAAGCCTTACTCACACACGCTTTCCACTGAGGTGGCTGTTTCATCCGTTATAAAACAACTCCAGTTAAATATATTTTAAAACGATTTTTTTTGAAAAATATAGATGGCGCCACGATCATCTTCTTCTTCCTTATGATGCATTTCCATGGCCAAACTCGTATTTCTTCCATCCTCCATCAATTTGAAAAATGTAAAATACCAAATTGCTTAGAATTTCACCATGATTTCAACCATGTAACTTATTAAAGCTATCACTCAAATATGAAAGCGAATTTCTAGAAAGTACCAATTAAAACACTAACTGAATAATTCAATCAATCTATGAACATGGTTGATTTTAAGAAAAATTGAGGATTCAGATAACTTTAGCAAGATGATATCTACATTTCTAATCACAAAATTGATGCTAAAGATGCTTATATAAGAGTATTCAGTTTCAAAAAACTTAACTCTTGAAGCAAAATCCCAGAACTTGTATGAGTGCTCCCAGGTGCAACGTGATGATCCAAATAGCTTTATTAGACTTCACTGAGCGTGTTCTAAACCATATATTGCTTTGAAACTCGCTGAATTTTCTTCCCTACCTCGATCTGCAGAACACGAGTTTGAGAATGAAGGATGATATTAGAGGTGTTCCAGAAGTTGTTTGAGTGCTTGGACAACTTCTATATGACATATAGATGATGTTTGAATGATAAAAGGGGAAACACACTGTTGTACCCCAAAATTTGCCCTCCCATATTCTTCAAGAAATTGCCAAGCCAAGCTGCAAAATTCCCCAAGGGTTGCATAGTCCAACTGTCTCCTACACAGTCAAAACTAGGGTTTGTGTTCTGATCAAGAAATTGAAGGTTTCAAAGGCCCAATCAAGTCTCACATGCTCACAAATATGGTCAAGCATCCTCATATCAAGTTTCAAAGCATTCAGCTCAAAATTGCACAGTCAAAACCCTAAATTGCACTACAGTTAACTGTAGGGGTAAAATGGTCATTTGGCAGTCAAAAGTTCAAATTTTTGGTCAACATATCATTTTGAAGCCACAAACATCATTTGATCAATGCTTGATCATGATTCTCAAAATTTGGCTCAGAAATCATCAAAGATGCAAAAGTTACTATATTTGGACAGCTGAAAAAGTCAACTGAAATTGTCCAGGGCATAACTTTCACATAGATTATCAGAAAAATCCCATCCAAAGCTCATTTTGAAGATAAAGACATTTCCTACAACTCATCTTCATACTTCAAGTCCAAGAAATGCTCTCACAAAAAGTTATCAATTTCAACATTATAGGTCATTTTCAAAAGTCAACAAAAAGGGACTTTAAGTCAAAGGCCATAACTTGAGATTGGTAAATCAAAATGACATGGGACCAAAGACATTGGTTAGAGGACTCAAAGACCTTTCCAAAATGTCCAAGAACATGAGAAAATCTTAAGAATTGAGCAAGTTATGCCTTGTGGAAGTTGGGAAATTTTTGGATATTTTGAAAAGTCAACATTGATCCAAATGACCTAAAATTGCTAATGGGCCCATTTTTCTTCCATGATTCATCATTTCAAGCATATGCACGACCACTTGGCCCAAAGGGAAGTATTTTCTCATTTTTTATTTAGTTATTTGAATTATTATTTATATTAATTCACTTAAATTATTTAAATACATGAAAAATATCTAATTTGCCTAAACCAATCTTTTTATACATGTTTTAAGGTCAAGATTTCGTGCACATGCTAATTAGGAAAGATTTGAGGTGATTGGATGCAAGTTGATACAAGAACATGTGAAAAAGATTCAAAAAAGATCCTTAACAAATCAAATCTCCAATTCATGAATTCAAGAGATTTTGGGCAATGTTTCTAACCTAATGCCTTCCATACAAATACTTGATCATAAACCTAATGCTAGGGGACTCTAAGCTGCGCTAAAGAACTCATTAGAAACTTGAAAAAATTCCTTGAAAACACAAAACTGAAATCATTGTTGGAGGACGATTCAAAGCCTAATTTTCATTCCAATAGTTTGCTCAAGGTCTATTGAGTGTGTTCCAATCAGAATCATTGATCAAAACGCCAAGAACTGGTAAAACGAGCACCAATTGTGTCAAGAAATTTCTGGGATCGTGCATCATGATTTATGCATACTTTGCCATTTTTATTCATTGATTCATGTTTGTTATGAGTTTCTGATGCTAACCATACAGTTTGATTGCGTTTTTGTGTTATATATGCGATTTAGCCATTGATGCAGTTTAGGGTTTGCAGAGCTCCCAATTGGGGATTTTGAAACCAAGTAAAATTGGGATCCCAAACCTCCACCACTCAGACCAGAAAGCTTGGACGAAGAAGATGCAATGCTCGCACCAAATTTATGTTTAGAGATGGGCTATTCGCTATTTTTCAATAGCCTGCCTAAACCCACGCCATAGAAACCGTTGCCATATGTTTTTGTTTTCAGGAATGCATGGAGAAGATGGAGTCGTGGCATCAAGTGATTGGCTTGTTTAAAAATTTGCGCGCGTTTCCATGCGTTGATCCATTTTCTTTTATAATATTTGTTTGTCTAATATATGTAAAACGCGTTAATTGGCACAGACGGCAGGCATAAGGATTGGCATAGCTCAAGACCTGGGTTCGAATCCCAGGTCTACATTATTTCTATATTATTTTGCAAAGCGTCTTCCCATGCAATTTCAAAGGTGGAGCGCATGATATACCACCATCATCCAGACGTCCACGTGCCTATGAGAATTAATCAGAGTGCCACGATCAAAGGTGTACCATAAACGCAAGTCAACGCGTTAGCACACAAACTGAAAAAGTCAATGGACCTGAGGGATATTGGGCTCAAACTACTGGGCCACACCTCCATATTGGGGACCTCCACCCCCCCTGGTTTGCAACTTTGCTTTATATTTTGTTTTATTTATTTTATTGCTTTAATTTGATTAATTATTTTTTTTTACAAATTATAAAATACACAAAAATTCAGAAAAAGAGCAAAATATAATATTTATTTTAATTATTTTATAAGTATTTTCACATGTAAATATTTAGTTTTAATTAGGATATAATTTTAATTTCTTTTAATAACAAAAAATACAAAAAGTAGAATTAGGTTTAATTGATAATTTTTATTTCCTTTTAATTTTTCTTTCACAATAATAATGTTTATTTTATTTATTTTTTATAATTAAATTGTACATAAGAAAAAAACTTAGTTTTAATTTAGGTTAAATTTTAATACTTTCATAATAAACTTAAAAATAATTAGAATTAGGTTTAACATTTTATTTTAGTTTTTTAATTAATTCTTTTTCTATTAAATCCTAAAAACACTAAAAATACCAAAAACATTCTCTTTTAATTTTTAATTTTAATTCCTCGTTAATTTTAATATTTTGCAAAAGGGTCCAATGCCCTCGTTCGTAATTTATTTAATTTCGCGTATTTATTTTTATTTCGCTTAAATAATTATGTACCTCTCCCAAAGCCGTGTAACTTAAACTTCTCGCACTTCTCAATTCTTTTAATTTCTTTATTTTCCGTCAAATCGGGTCCGGTTTAATTTTGGCGATGTGGACCCGCGCCATTTGTAATAGCTTAGAATTTACTTTTCCGCAAATATTTTTAACTGTTAAACAAAGCATGCAAGAATGAATGGCCATAATAAAATCAAGCGTAGATCACTTTAACATGACAAGACAAATTTCAATGAAAACGACACACAATTCGCACACACCACCCCTAGGGTACGCCTCACTGTTGCCTTGCCTCGAAAGGTGATTGTCGAGTAGAGGACGTCTTAGTAAGTCCTCATGATCCGGGAACCTGGCATGAGGGTAGCTTCTAAGGTGTCTTCCCATTGCTCTGGTGATCACTATGTCCCTACAAACTCGAATTGACCCGAACACCTCCAACGGTGGTGCTACCTACCTCTCAATGGTGGGATGGCACTACTTTAAAGGACATTTACACAGACGAATTCCTTAGGGTAGGTAGACGACTCATGGATACTTGCTCTCTTCAAAAACAAAACAAATAATACTTTTCACCAACACATTTTCAAAAGCTTTCAAAGCAAATTTTTCAGACACTCTGACGTACGAGTCGAACTGAAATTTTTCAAAGAAACTTTTTAAAACCCACATTGAAAAGCAAACAAACAATTTTGAAAACACATTGAGCAAGTATCTAAGAGCCCATGGATAACCATGGATAGAAAGGGTGCTAACACCTTCCCTTTCTATAACCTACCTCCCGAACCGAGAGCAATCTCTTTAAGGAATTTTTCTGTGCTTTTGTCCTTTCCATTTGGAGAAAATAAAAGACGGTGGCGACTCTTGCTTCCGCGACATTTCGCGAACCAGCGTTAAACAGTCAGTTCCAGATCCACCGATCACAGAACTGGCGACTCTGCTGGGGACTAAACTTAAAGTGGGGTGTACCTTAGGGCTAGTTCATAACTGTGTTTTCAATTGTTTTCCTTGTGTGCTTTAAATTGTGGGACTGTCTTGGGAGTTCTATAGATCCTAACCCGGATCTGGGGATACCTTTCTTAGAAAGTAGCAACAAGGCTGTGAGGGAACTGTGTGGGGTATACCGACATGGTTGAAACAGTCTGCTACGTTGATGTGGCACTTTGGTGTGTACCGGTAACCCTTGAGTTCAGTCAAGGAGAGTACGGGGCCTCCGCGTGGTGTCGTGAAGCATCAACAGACCTTAGGAACCTTAATTGAACTATCTTGGCCTCTTTAGGGTAGTGAGATAACTGACTTTGGTGCAGTCCGAGGTTGGTTGATACTCGATACTACACTCAATTGAGGGTTGCTTTCCTGGAATATTTCGGTCGCCAGTTCAGTGGCTAAATTGAAACGATGAACAATGAAAGCAATCCCGTGATATTGGGAACCTTAGAACCCGGTTACTCTGATTAGGACAGGTTGAACCCACTAACTTCAAGAGAGTACTACCCAGACCCCATGCTGGCTTAAACCCTAAGGGTTTCTCTTGTGTGACTTGTGTGCCTTTGTACTTGCCTACTTGCATGCTTGTTAGCTGACACATGAACTACTTGCAGGTTTTGTTTATAGTCCTTAACTAGGACTCATGACAAGGTTTACCAAATTTCTTGCAGGTTTTGTTTATAGTCCTTAACTAGGACTCATGACAAGGTTTACCAAATTTCTTGCAGGTTTTGTTTATAGTCCTTAACTAGGACTCATAACAGGGTTTACTAAGTCTCTTGCAGATTTTGTTTATAGTCCTTAATTGGGACTCATAACAGGGTACTAAGTTTCTTGCAGGTCTTGTTTATAGTCCTTAATTGGGACTCATAACAGGGTACTAAATTTCTTGCAGGGTCGTTTATAGTCCTTAATTGGGACTCATAACAGGGTTTATCCATACTACTCCATGCATCATAACATCATTGCATACATCCTAACCCATTTCAAGGATCTCAAGGGCTTGTGATGTAGGTCATGATGAACCAACTGTCCAGCAAGGGGCAAAGGGGATTTATTTTCCTTTAGACAAGGTTGTCAGGGGCTATGACCCACTGGATATGGTGAGCCTTTGACCCTTGAAGAAGGGCTCTCTACAACAGGAAGTTCCTTCAATCAAGTTGCCAGTTTCCAACTCTAACAAGTTTCTCTGTTTACCCTGCGAGGTCCTTGAAAACATTGCATGCATAGCATACATATCATTGCATTACAGGTACCCGTTCTTTGCAGGTCACTTACCCTTCTCGCTGTTTATTTCAGCAATGGCTTGCCCACAAGACAACCAAGACTTTCTTGCTCAAGAGACTCGGTTCGGGGAAATCCTCCTGAATCTATCCAAGGGGCAGGAGGAGCTAAGGATACTTCTCACAGAGACCTTCGTCAGGGGCAATGCTGAGGATGAAAAGTTGGAACACCTACAAGCTGAGATGGATGCAATGAAAGCCCAAATGTTGGGGCAGAGGAATGCCATTCAAGGTTTAGCTCAAAGACAAGATGAGCTCCGGTTTCTCGTCAACCAACTGCTTCAGGGTAACCAACTGGGGCAAACATCTAAGGGTAAAAAGCCATTCATCATCCAATCATCCTCGAGACAAGAGGATAAGGGGAAAGCTCCTCAAATGACTCCAGTGCCACAAATTCAGCATCAACCTCGCCAATTTCAGCCAGACAAGCCCAGGAGGCAATTCACCCAGCTCAACATGTCGCTGTTTCAAGCTTTGCAACGCCTATTGAGGTTGAATCTGATCACATTAAAGGCTCATCCCCGGAACCCCAACACAGCATCTCCTGCCTATGATCCCAATAAGAGGTGTGCCTACCACTCTGCTAGCCCAGGGCATGATACCAATGAATGTTGGGATCTGAGGAACAAAATCCAGGACCTGATCGATGAAGGGGCATTGGAGTTCACACAAGATGGACAGGCTGAATTTTTCTACCATTCTTCCAAGGCTCACCAGTTGAAGTGACAAGCTCCGAGACTAGGAAACTTTTGTTCATTCGAATGTTCAAGTTGTTTTTTCTTTTGACCGTTCAAACATTTATTCATGTTAAAACATTGTTATTCCATTAATGCATCGCTTATGTCTATTTTGAATCAATATATTCGCATTCACTATATGCAAATTGTTTTCATATTTTTTCTGATGTCAACTCTCGTTAATTCTAAGCCTCTTGAGGGAGGATGACGAAAACGATACCACGATCTTTACAGTATGCTTTTGAACAGACCCCGCTGATGAGGTACAGGCATTGTTTCAATTCCTAAACACTGGAGTTATAAGGATGATAATCCCTCGTCAACCCCTCTGAGCCAAAGAAGTAGGAGTTTTTTATTTTCAAAATTTAAAAACCCTTCATCATAACCTGGGGCAGGGTAGTTCTCTCAGTTGATCCAAGTGCATAACGAATGGCGCCAAAGAAGTCCTTACAAAACGAAAAAGACAGTGATGGTTCCGAATAATCAATAAAGAACAGGCAGTCATTATCAAAAAAAAAATCATAAACGAGAAACCCAAGAAGTCAAAACCTATAAGAATGGACTTATGAAATTGGGGCATCCCGCTGACTGTAATTCCAAAAAGGAAACAGTTCAGGCAAAAAAACAGGGATAACGAAATCAGAAGAAAGAGGTCCTACAAACCCTCAACAAAAAAAGGAGATGACTGCCTATTCAAAATAAGTTATCAACATCCGAATCATCACCGGAAAATCAGAGCAAAGACTCAAGCAAGGTCTAACGCACGATCAACTGAGTTTAGGTTTGGAGAACATCACGAAGAGCGGGTGGGTATAAATAAAATTTGAGCCTTTATCCTTTGTTTCTTAAACCGTGAACCAGACCGCGTTATAACCCTTAAAAGTCCTAGCTGAAGCATGGGTTAGTTCGAAAGCATACTGTTACGAAAGGTATCCTGACTCCTGAAGGCCTACGGTAAATACGAAGTTGACATCACGTTTTACAAACATTCACTTGTTTTATGGAAAAGAATGCATTTTCAAAATCTTCGAGACAGACATAAGCTTTGCATTTTTAACATAATTTTGTTCGCATATGACTTTTTGTTTGAGCAGCATAGAAATTCGCATGACGAAAGTCTAATAAACAGGAGTATCTCCAATCAAGGGGCAGACATGGCCAATGTCCATTATCTGGGGCAATCCAATCAAGATTCGGAGAATCTCTCAAAAGGCCAAATAGCCTGGGGCAAATCTCTGCCTGAGTCACTTGGGGCACTCCAGCAACGAATCTTGCACGATCAGACACCTTCTGGTAATATGACAACACAAGCAGCCAGGGGCACCTACCTGCATTCTAAGAGCATGGACATAGTCGAAAAAAAATACTACGCAAAACCAAAGACCCGCTAGGCTGACATGCCTAGGCAAAAGTTAGGGCTTCCCGGCGAACCAAAAGGGTTCGGGCAAAATGAAGGGATAAAATGAAAAAAATCTGTACACCCGGCAAGTCGAAAACCTGAAAAGGCGGCTTGGGCAAAAATGGGTATCCCGGTGGACTGAAAACCCGAAAGGGCGGTCCAGGCAAAAGTTAGGGATCAAAGCGTACGACTATGTCCTATCATCTTGTCACCTGCCTACCAGAAGAAGGTTTGACCCTCAACAATTATCAGCATCCCACATGTGCCTCCCCCATAGAAACAGGGGCAATAACTGGTGGGTTTGAGCAATCTGATTGTTTCTGTCCTCCAAGGAACCAAGGTAGGTTCAACTAAAGAGCATGACCAATACATCTTAATCCCCCAGAGAGTGATTCAGCAAAACAGTGCATTCTTCTCCAAGCAGAGTTATCAAGTCTCAAGGAAATTGGGTATCCTCCAGCAGATATCAATACTTCCCCAGCAGCCATACTTATTATTAACAAGCATCCCCGGCAGTCTTGGTCTAAAGTTTGTTCCCCGGCGGTGTACCAACAGTCAAAGGAATCACTTCCCCGCAGTTCAAAGTCTCCCCAGGAGAGTCCAATCTAGTTCCCCAAGAAAGTTGGAATCCATCTCCCCAAGCAGTAAGCCTATCCCCAGTAGATTCTGGAAGCTTACCCTCGCAGAGCACGAACGCGTCGCCCGGCTTTATTTAAAGAGTTATTTCCTCAACAGGATATAACTGGGTTATCCTCAGCCAAAAGCCACGGAAAGAGCGTCCTCGACGTAGTTCTTTCCTATCCCCAGCGAAGTCTATCAATACTTCCAACAACAAGACGTCCTCAGCAAGTTACTATCAACACTCAGCAAGGCATCCCTATCCCCACAGAGTATTGCTTCCCAGCATGGTCACTAGAGTATCTTGTCTCCCCGCAGAATCCGTCATTTACCAAGTTTATTCCCCAACGGAGTCATCTTCTCCTACCGGTATACTTGCAACTATCATCCCCAGCGGAAGCAAAAGCTATTCTTGCAACATCAGCCCAGGAGTGACTTCCCGGCACTCGTCAAGGATTTATTTTCCTGAGACGAAAACATACATTCATAAACATCACCTCTTCATACATTATAGCATGCATATGCATCATACTACACGAATCTCATTAATTTTGAAGACATACAGTTCATGCATCATGATTTTGCATACAATTATGTTTTGTCCTTTCAGGAAAAAGATCAATACCAAAATGATTACTATCAGCTATCGCAATCCTTTCTAGATATAGTTTCAGATGTGACCCAGAGATGGTGACGTTCTGATGCTGCTTCCAGATTTCCTTTTCAGATGTTTCCCTCTCCGACGATGAGTGTGAGGTGATAGTCTCCTATGGTTCCCTCTCCGACGGTGTGTAAGGTAGTAAGCCCTTTTCAGATGTTTCCCTCTCCGACGATGAGTGTGAGGTGATAGTCTCCTATGGTTCCCTCTCCGACGGTGTGTGAGGTAGTAAGCCCTTTTCAGATGGTTCCCTCTCCGACGATGAGTGTGAGGTGATAGTCTCCTATGGTTCCCTCTCCGACGGTGTGTGAGGTAGTAAGTCCTTTTAAGATGTTTCCCTCTCCGACGATGAGTGTGAGGTGATAATCTCTTATGGTCCCCTCTCCGACGATGAGTGTGAGGTGGTAATTCCTTTTTCAGATGTTTCCCTCTCCGACGATGAGTGTGAGGTGATAATCTCTTATGGTCCCCTCTCCGACGATGAGTGTGAGGTGGTAAGTCCTTTTCAGATGTTTCCCTCTCCGACGATGAGTGTGAGGTGATAATCTCTTATGGTCCCCTCTCCGACGATGAGTGTGAGGTGGTAAGTCCTTTTCAGATGTTTCCCTCTCCGACGATGAGTGTGAGGTGATAGTCTCCTATGGTTCCCTCTCCGACGGTGTGTGAGGTAGTAAGTCCTTTTCAGATGTTTCCCTCTCCGACGATGAGTGTGAGGTGATAGTCTCCTATGGTTCCCTCTCCGACGGTGTGTGAGGTAGTAAGTCCTTTTCAGATGTTTCCCTCTCCGATGGTGTGTGAGGTGGTAAGTCCTTTTCAGATGTTTCCCTCTCCGACGATGAGTGTGAGGTGATAATCTCTTATGGTCCCCTCTCCGACGATGAGTGTGAGGTGGTAAGTCCTTTTCAGATGTTTCCCTCTCCGACGATGAGTGTGAGGTGATAATCTCTTATGGTCCCCTCTCCGACGATGAGTGTGAGGTGGTAATTCCTTTTTCAGATGTTTCCCTCTCCGACGATGAGTGTGAGGTGATAATCTCTTATGGTCCCCTCTCCGACGATGAGTGTGAGGTGGTAAGTCCTTTTCAGATGTTTCCCTCTCCGACGATGAGTGTGAGGTGATAATCTCTTATGGTCCCCTCTCCGACGATGAGTGTGAGGTGGTAAGTCCTTTTCAGATGTTTCCCTCTCCGACGATGAGTGTGAGGTGATAGTCTCCTATGGTTCCCTCTCCGACGGTGTGTGAGGTAGTAAGTCCTTTTCAGATGTTTCCCTCTCCGACGATGAGTGTGAGGTGATAGTCTCCTATGGTTCCCTCTCCGACGGTGTGTGAGGTGGTAAGTCCTTTTCCTATGTTTCCCTCTCCGAAGATGAGTGTGAGGTGATAGTCTCCTATGGTTCCCTCTCCAACGGTGTGTGAGGTGGTAAGTCCTTTTCAGATGTTTCCCTCTCCGACGATGAGTGTGAGGTGATCATTCCTTTCAGATCATAATTGCCTATGGTTCTCTGCCCAATACTGCGAAGATAATAATTCCCATCAAGATTTTCTCAACGAGCGTTGTTGAAGTTAAAGTCACCCAAGATTTTTCTCAACGAGCGTTGTTGAAGTTAAAGTCACCCAAGATTTTTCTCAACGAGCGTTGTTGAAGTTAAAGTCGCCCAAGGTTCTCTTACCATTCATGCTAAGGCAGTAACCATCCCTGGTTCATTCATCACCGTTTGAAGCTCCAGACTCAGCTCCTGTAACCAGTCAGGACATATCTATACCAAGCATCTGAAATCCACTCCTGCAACGTGTCAGGTACTCATTTTTTCTTTTGCAGGTATGCAGGTTCTCGCCAAGGAATCTCTTACGCAATCAACGTCCAGATGGCATCTATAAGCCCATCATCCTATCCAGCAACCTCCCAATGGCATCCATAAGCCCATTCCACCATCACTGTTACTATGTGAGCGCAAATTTCTGGGCACTCTAGTGTCCAATCATCTTCTACCCTCGGATTATGAAAGGCACGTCAGCCAATCTGCATCCTCAGGTCTAAGAAGATTGAACAGGGGCAACTGTTGTACCCCAAAATTTGCCCTCCCATATTCTTCAAGAAATTGCCAAGCCAAGCTGCAAAATTCCCCAAGGGTTGCATAGTCCAACTGTCTCCTACACAGTCAAAACTAGGGTTTGTGTTCTGATCAAGAAATTGAAGGTTTCAAAGGCCCAATCAAGTCTCACATGCTCATAAATATGGTCAAGCATCCTCATATCAAGTTTCAAAGCATTCAGCTCAAAATTGCACAGTCAAAACCCTAAATTGCACTACAGTTAACTGTAGGGGTAAAATGGTCATTTGGCAGTCAAAAGTTCAAATTTTTGGTCAACATATCATTTTGAAGCCACAAACATCATTTGATCAATGCTTGATCATGATTCTCAAAATTTGGCTCAGAAATCATCAAAGATGCAAAAGTTACTATATTTGGACAGCTGAAAAAGTCAACTGAAATTGACCAGGGCATAACTTTCACATGGATTATCAGAAAAATCCCATCCAAAGCTCATTTTGAAGAGAAAGACATTTCCTACAACTCATCTTCATACTTCAAGTCCAAGAAATGCTCTCACAAAAAGTTATCAATTTCAACATTATAGGTCATTTTCAAAAGTCAACAAAAAGGGACTTTAAGTCAAAGGCCATAACTTGAGATTGGTAAATAAAAATGACATGGGACCAAAGACATTGGTTAGAGGACTCAAAGACCTTTCCAAAATGTCCAAGAACATGAGAAAATCTTAAAAATTGAGCAAGTTATGCCTTGTGGAAGTTGGGAAATGTTTGGATATTTTGAAAAGTCAACATTGATCCAAATGACCTAAAATTGCTAATGGGCCCATTTTTCTTCCATGATTCATCATTCCAAGCATATGCACGACCACTTGGCCCAAAGGGAAGTATTTTCTCATTTTTTATTTATTTATTTGAATTATTATTTATATTAATTCACTTAAATTATTTAAATACATGAAAAATATCTAATTTGCCTAAACCAATCTTTTTATACATGTTTTAAGGTCAAGATTTCGTGCACATGCTAATTAGGAAAGATTTGAGGTGATTGGATGCAAGTTGATACAAGAACATGTGAAAAAGATTCAAAAAAGATCCTTAACAAATCAAATCTCCAATTCATGAATTCAAGAGATTTTGGGCAATGTTTCTAACCTAATGCCTTCCATACAAATACTTGATCATAAACCTAATGCTAGGGGACTCTAAGCTGCGCTAAAGAACTCATTAGAAACTTGAAAAAATTCCTTGAAAACACAAAACTGAAATCATTGTTGGAGGACGATTCAAAGCCTAATTTTCATTCCAATAGTTTGCTCAAGGTCTATTGAGTGTGTTCCAATCAGAATCATTGATCAAAACGCCAAGAACTGGTAAAACGAGCACCAACTGTGTCAAGAAATTTCTGGGATCGTGCATCATGATTTATGCATACTTTGCCATTTTTATTCATTGATTCATGTTTGTTATGAGTTTCTGATGCTAACCATACAGTTTGATTGCGTTTTTGTGTTATATATGCGATTTAGCCATTGATGCAGTTTAGGGTTTGCAGAGCTCCCAATTGGGGATTTTGAAACCAAGTAAAATTGGGATCCCAAACCTCCACCACTCAGACCAGAAAGCTTGGACGAAGAAGATGCAATGCTCGCGCCAAATTTATGTTTAGAGATGGGCTATTCGCTATTTTTCAATAGCCTGCCTAAACCCACGCCATAGAAACCGTTGCCATATGTTTTTGTTTTCAGGAATGCATGGAGAAGATGGAGTCGTGGCATCAAGTGATTGGCTTGTTTAAAAATTTGCGCGCGTTTCCATGCGTTGATCCATTTTCTTTTATAATATTTGTTTGTCTAATATATGTAAAACGCGTTAATTGGCACAGACGGCAGGCATAAGGATTGGCATAGCTCAAGACCTGGGTTCGAATCCCAGGTCTACATTATTTCTATATTATTTTGCAAAGCGTCTTCCCATGCAATTTCAAAGGTGGAGCGCATGATATACCACCATCATCCAGACGTCCACGTGCCTATGAGAATTAATCAGAGTGCCACGATCAAAGGTGTACCATAAACGCAAGTCAACGCGTTAGAACACAAACTGAAAAAGTCAATGGACCTGAGGGATATTGGGCTCAAACTACTGGGCCACACCTCCATATTGGGGACCTCCACCCCCCCTGGTTTGCAACTTTGCTTTATATTTTGTTTTATTTATTTTATTGCTTTAATTTGATTAATTATTTTTTTTTACAAATTATAAAATACACAAAAATTCAGAAAAAGAGCAAAATATAATATTTATTTTAATTATTTTATAAGTATTTTCACATGTAAATATTTAGTTTTAATTAGGATATAATTTTAATTTCTTTTAATAACAAAAAATACAAAAAGTAGAATTAGGTTTTATTGATAATTTTTATTTCCTTTTAATTTTTCTTTCACAATAATAATGTTTATTTTATTTATTTTTTATAATTAAATTGTACATAAGAAAAAAACTTAGTTTTAATTTAGGTTAAATTTTAATACTTTCATAATAAACTTAAAAATAATTAGAATTAGGTTTAACATTTTATTTTAGTTTTTTAATTAATTCTTTTTCTATTAAATCCTAAAAACACTAAAAATACCAAAAACATTCTCTTTTAATTTTTAATTTTAATTCCTCGTTAATTTTAATATTTTGCAAAAGGGTCCAACGCCCTCGTTCGTAATTTATTTAATTTCGCGTATTTATTTTTATTTCGCTTAAATAATTATGTACCTCTCCCAAAGCCGTGTAACTTAAACTTCTCGCACTTCTCAATTCTTTTAATTTCTTTATTTTCCGTCAAATCGGGTCCGGTTTAATTTTGGCGATGTGGACCCGCGCCATTTGTAATAGCTTAGAATTTACTTTTCCGCAAATATTTTTAACTGTTAAACGAAGCATGCAAGAATGAATGGCCATAATAAAATCAAGCGTAGATCACTTTAACATGACAAGACAAATTTCAATGAAAACGACACACAATTCGCACACACCACCCCTAGGGTACGCCTCACTGTTGCCTTGCCTCGAAAGGTGATTGTCGAGTAGAGGACGTCTTAGTAAGTCCTCATGATCCGGGAACCTGGCATGAGGGTAGCTTCTAAGGTGTCTTCCCATTGCTCTGGTGATCATTATGTCCCTACAAACTCGAATTGACCCGAACACCTCCAACGGTGGTGCTACCTACCTCTCAATGGTGGGATGGCACTACTTTAAAGGACATTTACACAGACGAATTCCTTAGGGTAGGTAGACGACTCATGGATACTTGCTCTCTTCAAAAACAAAACAAATAATACTTTTCACCAACACATTTTCAAAAGCTTTCAAAGCAAATTTTTCAAACACTCTGACGTACGAGTCGAACTGAAATTTTTCAAAGAAACTTTTTAAAACCCACATTGAAAAGCAAACAAACAATTTTGAAAACACATTGAGCAAGTATCTAAGAGCCCATGGATAACCATGGATAGAAAGGGTGCTAACACCTTCCCTTTCTATAACCTACCTCCCGAACCGAGAGCAATCTCTTTAAGGAATTTTTCTGTGCTTTTGTCCTTTCCATTTGGAGAAAATAAAAGACGGTGGCGACTCTTGCTTCCGCGACATTTCGCGAACCAGCGTTAAACAGTCAGTTCCAGATCCACCGATCACACACACGAGTGGTTTGAGAGTTGGATTCTTAAGGATCAAGATATGCACTAATAGAGTTTTCTTGGTGATTATGAGTTTTGGGTGTTTTTGTGAGGGTTTGATGGATTTCCTTGAGGAATAATGATCAACCCTTGATAAAATTATGAATATCTACTCAAAATGTTGATGTTTACAAAAAATATTGAAGTTTGACTATATGTTGACCATAGTTGACTTTTTACCCAATACAATTGACTTTCAATATTCTGAGCCATTGATTAGGCAAACATGTGATGCAGGACTTGAAAATTGACATAAGCATTATTGAGGACCTATGATAAACCATGAAAGTCATTTGAGACCCTTGCAACCCAATCTTCCCTGAGAAGCGCCAAACCCTAGTTTAAGACCCTTGCTTAGGAGGAGGTTTAACCAGTCAACTCTTGAGTAGCTTTGAGTATTTGAATCTTTTTTGAGCATGTTTTGAAGAAAATGGGAGGGAAAATTTTGGGGTACAACACCTGGTTATTTCTACCCTCATCCATGAAACTTCTACCATCCTCCTCTTGATTGTCGTCTTCATCAGAGGAGATACCAACAACTTGAACCGGTTGAGTAGGCCCTTTGAATCTTCTCCCCATATTGAAGAGAGAAACTGGCTTCCGAGTCTTCTTTTTCTTGGTGATGAGCGCCATCATGTCTTTATATCCTTGTGCTAAGTTTAGGAGAGTCTCCTGGAATTGAGCGTTCTGAGCTTGGAGTTCCTTAACAGTCTGTTATAGAGCCATCTTTTACTGAAATGAATAGCAAGGATGATGAGAAAACCTGTATTAGAAAACCCGTGATGTAATGATGCATGATATGTATATGCAATTTTTTCAAGGACCTTACGAGATTTAAGTTTGTTAACCAAAAGGAAACAAAAACAAGATTTTTATTAGTAAGTTCATGTGAATACAAATGATTTTAAAGGAATAAATTAAAAACTTCTAAAGCTTTAAGTTTCTCATGGATGCCTCTTCTTTATGTTGACATATGCATTAAGACTATGCTCTTCGTGAAGTTACTTTGTGAGCTCCAACACTTTCTTTTCACTTGCATAGAGTTGAGTCTCAAAGGTGTCATGTTCTTCCTTGAGTTGAATATAGGACTTCTGCAATTCTTCAAGGTCAATAGGCATGTCTGGACGAAAGATGGTGTGAGAAACGTATCCTTCTACAATAGGCTCCATGATTACTGGTAGGACAACGGGATATGGCATTATAAGGTCTTGAGCATGAGATCATACCCAAATGAGGTAAGGCTCCAAAGGGATGGAATTCTTCTATCCTAAAGTCTTGTTGTCAATCTTGTTCACCATGATCCAAGCATGTATAAACCTTTGATGATAACCTTGAGGATCATTCTCGTAATCGAATATAATACCCTAGATAAGCATGTAATAAGGACCGTCTTTTCGAGCATAACCAAATTGACGTAAAGCTAGAGAAGGGTTATAATTAATACCTCCCCTAATTCTAAGGAGTGGAACATTAGGGAATTCCTCACAACGGTAAATGATATTGATATCCTCGTGAGGTCGGGAACACCAATAGATATCTGAATGAGAGAGCGACACCATCATTTGAGACCACCTAAAACCTTGTTCATTCTTCATGACTGATCGGGGAAGGTGTGAAATAAACCACTTGGATAGTAAAGGTATGTAACACATAAGATTCCCTTACTTCCTCATAGTACGAGTGTGAAGAGAATGCAAAATATCTCCAAGTAAGGTAGGCACATGATTACGAGCAAGGAATATTTTGATGGTGTTCACATCTATGAGTTGGTCTGGATTAGGGAATAGTACCAATCCATAGATCAACAAAGCCAAGATCTCCTCGAAAGCCTAAAAACTCATAGTATCCAAAAACAGCTGAGCCTTCTCTATCAAAAATTTAGCAAGAAAGACCTTGACTCCACTTCTTGTTTCCCAATTAGATACAACATCAGATCACTTTAGATGTAAAGCTGTTGCAAGATCCTCAGGCTTTGGAACTTTCTCTAGACCGATGAATGGTATTTGATCAAGAATAGGCACTCCGAGTAATTTAGAGAACTCTTCCATTATGGGCACCAATTGATAATCTGGAAAGGTGAAACAATGATGTGCAGGGTCAAAGAAATGGAATAGAACACTCATCATGTCTTCTTCAAAACCTGAGGTAACCAGACTGAGTATTCGACCATGCCTTTTGGTGAATTGATAACTTTCGGGAATCATTGAGACTAACTCCTTTAGTTGAGAAGGTATCCTTACAAAGTTGATTCGAATAGTGGTTCTACGAGAAGATGCCATAACCTATAACAAATAACAAAGATAAATCCCTCGATACTTGAAATGCTTAGTGAAAATGATATGGTATGATGTCATGATATTATGGTGTCATGTTCGAACAATTAATCAGAAACAAACAAAACATACGAGGCCTTAGGTTCAAGTTCCATGGAGTTTGTAGGTAAGTACCCTCTTGAGTTTTAGTTGGCTCAATCTGTCCTAAAATAAGTAACCGGGTTCTAGGAGTCTCATATCACTGATCTTTCTCTCAAGCATTGTTTCAACACAACATCTCATTTGCAATCGAAATATCCCGAGAGTACGACCTCAATGAGTGTAGTATCGAGTATCAACCAACTTCAGTTTGCACCAAAGCCGGCCATCTCACTACTTTCTAATGGCTAAGTTCTGTCAACTAAGATTCTATGGTCAGTTAGTGCTTATGACACCACGCGGCATCCCAACATTCTCTTTGAATGACTCAAGGGACACCGACACCAACCAATGTGTCGCACTAACGTAGCCATCACTTCAAGCATTTCGGTCTATGCCGTACAGTTTCCACGATCTATTGCTACTTACCTAAAATTCCATCAGATCTGGGTATAGGATCTTTACAAAAATAAACCCGAGCAAAACCCCGAAATGTAAAGCATACAAATCAAGAAAGTAAAGCATTTTAAATGTGATCTAACTCTAAGGTAACGCCACTTTTAGTAATTCCCCAGAAGAGTCGCCAGTTCTGTAACACGGTGGGAGAATTGACTTTTGGTTTTGCATTTTATCGCAAATGTTGCGAATAGTAAGAGCCGCCACCGACTTTTATTTTATCCAATAAAGGAAAGAGTGAAAATAATAGGAAAGACCTTCGAGAATTTTGAGTACGGGGGTAGGTTATGAAAAGGGAAGGTGTTAGCACCATTTTCATCCGTAGTTATCTACGGGCTCTTAAGTGCGGAAATTTTGTAATGATTCTCGTATCATTGAGAATGCAAACAAAATGTTTATTTTTGAAAATATTTCAGAGAAAAGTGTGATTGTGAAAAGATGTTTGTTTTGAAATTTTATTGTGATCAAGCGATTAAAAGCTATCTACCATTACTCAAAAGCATTTCGTGTTATTTTCCGCCTCCTTTAGATAGTGCTATCCTACCATAGTTAGCAGGAAGCCCTATCATTGGATGTGTGAGGGCCAGGTGCGGGTCATCATACAGTCATAAAGGCAACTCGTAGGGCGCTTTAGAAGTTTTATCGTAAGGGACTAAGATCGTTTATCGAGGCAACATCGAAGGGTCATCGAGGGACTACGATCTTTTTTAATCGAGGGTCTTTGCTAAGCATCCCACATTCGAGGGACATGACTGTGTTTTTCCTAAGGCAACAAGTGTAGTCACCCTAGAGGTGCGTGTGTGAATAATGTTTCAGTTCAATTCATTTATCTTACATATTAGGGTTATCTAACGTTTTGTTTTAGATCTTGTCATACATGCCTAGTTACTATACAATAATAAGGAAAGAAGTAAAGGCAGAAAATAAAGATCCTACGCTATTACAATGCTTCGGGGAAGGGGTACAAAACCACAAAATTAGGGGAAAAAAACAAATGAAAAACCTAATTAACTATTACAACCTTTAGCAAATACATTACTGTGAAAATTCTAATTCGAAAGTAAAAGAATGTGTGACGATTGTAAAAGTAAAGAGAAACAGAGAACTGCTTTTTTTGTGATTGTTTATGATGAAAATTGATGATTAACCTAACCTAATTGATTTTAGTTTAGAAAATAAATTGATTATTGAAAAAAATATTTAATAATAAAAACCCTAAAGAAACTAAGTTAATTATTTCAATTAATTTAATTAAACAAAGTTAAACTAATTTGATTTTAATTTATTAGAAAAAAGAGGTTAATTATGTTAAAAAGAAATAAAACAAAATAATCAAAAAAAAGAAAAGATGGTCCTGAAGAAGTAAATCTGAGGGGTATGAGAAGCAATTCATTTGGGGCCCAAAACATGTCAGCTCAAATATTATGAATGATCCAGTATGCCTGACTCCAATGAGGGTCCAACGTGGGCGTGGAGATCTGAAACACTAGATCTGGGGTTGTGAAGATCCAATGGTAATGAGGTGAGGTTACAGGGTGAGCGCATTGAGGACTTATTGCATAGAATTTGTAAACAAGAACAAATATGTGAAAAAAATCAAAATACCAGGGGCAGGGATCGTACCCGTGCCCTGGTACACTAACGCCTTTGCAATGATCGCTTCTACCGCTGAGGCGGCCATACATCTGTTCATATAAATCTAACCATAAAAATAAATATAAAACAAGATTCTATTGGTCGGAGAGGCGCCAGAGCCCAAGCTCTGGTTGTCTTCTCTAGCAGCCCGTAACGCACCAAACCTGCAAATTTAAAGCATTAATGATAAAAAAATATCCTACTCCCCCTAATTCGACCCTCATGGATCCAAATATGGGCTTAGTTTTGGCCAAAAGCCCTTGTATCATGAGTTTCGAAACAAAGACCCTAACTCGGTTCAAGCACGACAAATCAAGATCTAGACATCAAAAATTCCATGTAACGGTTGCAACCTGTCTTGAACATTCATATAAACTAATTTGTATCGTTAGAAAATTTCAAAAATGCATGAAATTAAAAATACATGATTGAAGAAAATAAAAAAAACAACCAGGGTTTGTATGCATGTTTTAGGCGCTTAGGATCATGGTAATATAAGTACGAAGTGCGCCTAAGAGAGGGGGGGGGGGGGGGTGAATTAGGTACTTTGAAATTTTTCAGGTTTTAGTGATGATGGATATTATTTTTCTGGTTTATGGTGAGTTTATGAAAGATTAAAGTGCTGAAAAATAAAGATACACAAGCGATATATCCTAGTTCCCCTCACAGTCCGAGAGTACTCCAGTCCCCTTTCAACATGAAAGAGATTTCCTTATATTTGGCAAACATAAACAAGAACTACCAAGACCAAGAAAACTCCTCTTGGACCAAGAATAATCCTCTTGGATTTTTTTACTATGTCAACAATGAGAACAATCCTCTCAAAGTGACTTTACTTGTATCCAACAATCCTGGAAAAACAAGATTTCAAAATCACTTAAACTTATTTTCAACAATCCTGAAAAATAAGCAAGTATAGCAATATTTGATTTGAGTGAGTTTGTGTAGCAATGATCACTTTGAGTGATTTTATCAATGAATTGGTCTTCTCTTCCAATAAAAATAGTATACAATGACTCAAGATATATAATGCTCAAAGTTCTCTGGTTGACAATATGTGAAAGTGTGCAGAAAACTTGTGTATGAAAGTGTATAAAAGCTTAAGTTTTATTTTTGAAAATTCAGAAAATATGATTGGAAGAGGTGTTCAAAATGATTTTGAAAATGAGTATTTATATGTTCATAGCACCTCTTTGAAACAGCATAAATTTCTGCAAATGAATCATGAACAATTGCCAAGATTAAGTGAAAGGTTTCCATGAAATGGTGTTATGAACAGGCATGAGTAAAGCTGTTGTTTTTCAAAATCTTTCAGCATGCAGTCGATTGCACCCTTGTGTAAATCGATTGCATGGGGTTTCAACAGCTAAAAATTTCAAATATTTTGAGTGAGCAATCGATTTCGCAAGTGTATAAATCGATTGAACTTGAAGCCAGTAGCAAAAATTGATTGAGAGTAATCGATTGCACAAACATGCAAATCGATTGCACTTAGAAACAATAGCTAATACTTTAAAAATGTGAAGCATGTAATCGATTGCACCAGTATGTAAATAGATTGCACATAAGAAAAAATGATATTTTGCTTAGAAAACTTGAGAAAAAGTTTGGACAAGATAAAATATTTCTTTTAACCATTGATCATCTATGTCTTAAGTTCAAAGTAAGTATTATTATTATACCTTAAAATTTGCTAGGTGCTTGAACCAAAGACTTTATCCAAAGATGCTTTTAGCTTGATCAATAATCTTTGCCTTCTTGTCAAAATGGTTTGTCTTCATCAAAACAAAAGTGCATTTGAGAAGCTTGATTTTACATTCTCCCCCTTTTTGATGATAACAAACGATCTTGCTTGATGCGGTGTAATTTCTGGAAAGAAGCTTCTCCCCCTAAGATACATAATTCCCCCTTTGTATGAGAAGGTTGAAATCCTTTGAATTTGTTCATCTTGGTTGAAGAGTACCTTAGAAATTCAATACAGGAAATATACAAGCATAAAGTTCCACATCCTTCTCCCCCTTTGACATTATCAAAAAGAAGGGAAAGATGCAAAAAAAAAATACAATAATAAAACAACATTGAAAAAACTTAATCAAACACGCATAAAAAATAGTCATAAACATAGTCATAGTAAAATAACAATTACAAAGAAATCTGAACAACAACAAACAAAACGTAGCATAACGTAACAAGGACATAACAGAAAAACAGTAGAAATAACAAAGTTGGATAGAATTTTATGGTTGATTCATGTCACGGTTGTTATAGTAACAGGGTCCTTGATTGGGTAATCATTGTTGTAGAGGAGGTTCTGTGTAATGTGGTGGAGGTGCTACAAGATTATTAGGGTCATATGGAGGTATGTGAAGGTGAGAGTAAAGGTAGGAAAATTGTTGGTTCACATCCGAGAGAAAATCATTAATTCGAGAAGTCGTGGACTTATTGATGGTATTCTACTGGTGGTTGATGTTGGTATTCATGGAAGCAAATTATTGAGACATAAAATCCATAAGATCTTGATTACTTCGACCAGAGGGAGCAGTAGGTGGAGGAGGTACATCTTCATCGCCTTCTTCCTCTTGATTGTTTCCTTCTTCACCAATCACATCTTCACCAATGTATGTGATTGTTTTTGTTTCCAGATTATAGTGAACTCCCATTCCCGAGTCAACATTTTTGATGGAGATCTTGTGAACATTTGGATCCATATCAACTCTTTCAAAACCAGCAAAATCAACTCCAAATTCTTCCATAATTAATGTAATAAAGTAAGCATGTGGTAGAAATTTTTATTTTGCATCAACCCTTAGCATATGAACCATTATGAGCCTTTCCCAATTAATGCTTATACCTCTCTTCCTTGCGTAGATCAGTTTCATTTCAAAATCAGTCACGAGGCAGTGGTTTCCAGCCCGTGGAAACATAATATAGACCATGAAATAATGAAATAGTCTATCATCTATAAAAAAGTTACATGCACTCCATGAGTCTCTAGATGGAACGACTCCTCCTAGATTGCGAATTTGTTTAGCACGGAATTCAGCTTCGCTCAATCTGCCAATGCTGTAATAAAATTCTTTTTTCTTGTAATCATTCCATGCTTCATCTTCAGGATCGTACAAAGAGCTCCCAGTATAAGGGATATGTAGAATCTCACCAACAATTTCAGGGGTTAGAGAGATTCTTGTACCCATCACGTATGTAACCATCTTGTCTTTGTGAGGAGTTAAATTACTAAAGAATACTCTTACTAGATTCGGGTAGTATGGACCAAATGATGAAATCAATGGTTCCAATTCATATGCAGTCAAATCATTCTGAAAAGTGAAACATTCCTGAGGGAAAGATGATAGCATACCATATTTTGGAGTGGACACTATCTTTCTTTGAAATTCCTTTTTAAATCTTGCTTCTAGATCTTCAGTGAGAGTTGAGATTAATGGATTTTCTGAAGAAGATGAAGAAACTTTCTTCTTTCCTTTCTCTGTAGCTGACACCTTTCATTTTTGTCTGGATGCCATGAGAAAGGTGTTTTTTATTTATTTAGGGTTTGGTAGTTTTTGAGGTTTTAGGTTTTGAGAGGAAGATGTTTGATGAGCGGAAATTAGATAAGATTTGTGAGTAAATAGAAATGAGTGGGTTGTATTATATGTAATGACATTTAATTGACTTTTCAATAATAGATGTGAGCTTGGGAATATGAGAGAGACAAGAATTCTGACCAACAACTATTCCTGTCATAAAAGCATGTTACAGTAGGTGCAATCGATTTGCATACAGATGCAATCGATTTGCACACAAAACAGAATCAAAAGAAAACTGAAACACACAATGTGCAATCGATTTACACTATTGTGCAATCGATTTGCACTGAAAACAGAAAGGTCAAAAAATAAAACATACAAAGAGCAATCATTTGCACTATTGTGCAATCGATTTGCATCAACCAAAAATAACCAAAAACATATTTTTCTTAAATTTAAACACCACTTAACATATATATTCACATATAACAAAGTTAAAACAAGTATGTGAAAGCATAAAAATGATAGAAAGCACCTTATACGTCGTGTTCATCAAGAATGCCAAGTTCTCGTCGAATCTTGTAAAATAGTTCTCTTGCCAAATTTTTAGTGAAGATGTCGGCAAGTTGATTATGAGTATCTACAAATATAACCTCGACATCTCCTTAAAGTACACGATCACGAAGAAAATGATGCCGTATGTCGATGTGTTTGGTTCTTGAATGCATGACCGAATTCTTTGTAATGTTTATTGCACTTGTATTGTCGCACCGTAGAGGAATGCATGCTAGATCGAGTCCTTAGTCACGAAGTTGTTGCTTGAGCCACAATATTTGAGTGCAACTACTGCCTGCTGCAATATATTCTGCTTCGGCCGTGCTAAGAGCAACGCATGCTTGTTTTTTGCAAGCCCATGATAGTAATGCATTTCTAAGGATGTGACAAGTACCACTTGTGCTTTTTCTATCAGTTTTACAACCTGTATAATCTGCGTCAGAATAACCAACTAAATTGCAAACACTACCTTTAGGATACCATAATCCAACATTTGTTGTTCCTTTGAGATACTTCATGATCCGTTCCACTGCCATGAGATGAGATTCCCTTGGATTTTCTTGAAAGCGAGCACATAGACAAACACTGAACATTATATCAAGATGGCTTTTTGTCAGATATAATAAGGAGCCAATCATACCTCGATATTTTGTAATGTCAATGGAAACACCTAATTCATCTTGATCAACATATGTACTAGAACCCATTAGTGTAGACATTTCCTTACAGTTATCCATGTCAAATCTTTTCAATAGTTCCTTGCAATACTTGGATTGGTTGATGAAGATTCCATCCTTTAATTGTTTGATTTGAAGTCCAAGAAAATAATTCATTTTACCCATTACGGAAATCTCAAATTCTCCTTGCATCATTGTTGAAAATTCTTCACACATTTCTTTGTTTGACGAGCCGAAGATGATATCATCAACATAGACTTGAACTAGCAAAGTGTCACCTTTGATTTTTTTGATAAACAATGTCTTGTCAAGTTTACCTTTTTCAAAGCCTTTTTGGCATAAGAAATTACTTTGCCGATTGTACCATGCCCTTGCAATTGGAGTGAAAGTTTCTTCAAAATCTATTCCTTCTTCTTGATTGTAGCCTTGTGCTACCAACCTTGCTTTGTCCCGAACAACTATTCCATTTTCGTCAAGTTTGTTTTTGAACACCCATCTTGTTCCAATAATGTGTTTGTTGCTTGGCCTAGGGACAAGTTCCCCAAACTTGATTCCTTTCAAATTGATTTAACTCTTCTTGCATAGCAATAATCCATTGGTCATTGCCTAAGGCTTCATTAACTTTGGAGGGTTCAATTTGAGAGACAAATGCCATGTTTAGAAAAGCATCTTTAAGATTTAATCTCGTTGTCACACCTTGACTTATATCACCGATGACTTTATCGATAGGATGATCTCTATGAGTTCTCCATTCTTTTGGTAGATCATTGAAATTTGATTCTTGTTGGGGTGATTCTTTTTGTTGAATTGGTTGATCCTTATTGACACCTTTGGAAGTATTTTCTTGAGGAACTTCTAGTATTTCATCATCATCATCATTATAAACAATATTATCCTCCTTGGAGTGGTTAGATTCATCAAAAGATACATGCATTGATTCTTCAATTGTTAAAGTTCTTTTTTTAAAATTCTATATGCCTTACTAGAAAGAGAGTAGCCAAGAAAAATACATTCATCGGATTTTTCATCAAACTTACCAAGGTTATCTTTGTCGTTGTTTAGGATAAAGAATTTGCAACCGAAAATGTGAAAGAAAGCAATGTTTGTTTTCCTTCCTTTGAAAAATTCATATGGAGTTTTCTTCAAGATTGGTCTTATGTTAACTCTATTGCTAACAAAACATGCAGTGCTCACCGTATCCGCCCAAAAATATTTTGGAAGATTTGAATCGCTAAGAATCATTCTTGCAAGCTCTACAAGAGACCTATTATTTACTTCCACCACTACATTTTGTTGAGGGGTCCTTGGTACCGAGAAGTTGTAAGATATTCCATGTTCTCCACGAAATTCTTCAAAGAGAGCATTTTGAAATTCTCCACCATGATCACTTCTTATGGAGGAAATAGTTAGAGATTTCTCATTTTGAATTTGTTTAGCATACTTCTTGAAAGCCTTGAATGCATCACTTTTCTGCACTAAAAAGAATGTCCAAGTATATCTAGAGAAATCATCAACAATAACCAAAGCATATACATTACCTCCGAAACTTCTTGTTCTTGATGGACCAAATAAGTCCATATGCAACAATTGTAGTTGTATTGTAGTAGACACCACATTCTTAGATTTGAAAGTTGATTTTGTTTGTTTCCCTTTTTGACAAGCATCACAAAGTTTATCTTTGACAAAATTTCTCTTAGGCAACCCAATGACAAGATCATGCTTGATTAATTTATTCAAGTGTTCCATATGAATATGAGAAATTCTTTTGTTCCAAAGCCATGAATCATTGTTGTTCGCCATGAGACATTTTACCTTCAAAGATGGATCATCAAGGGAAATCATGAATATATTATTAATTCTTTTACCTTTAAGTATAACCTCATGTGTGACTCCGTCTTCTATTAAATTCATCTTTGGTGAACTTGATCTTGAAGCCCTTGTCACAAAGTTGGATAATACTAAAAAGATTGTGCTTTAGTCCTTCAACATAAATAACATCTTCAATGGATGAGAAAGGTGGTGCACCAAATTTGCCTTTTCCAAGAATTATTCCCTTATTATTGTCTCCATAAGTGACAAAACCCTTGGCCTTTAGTACTAGATTTGAAAATTGGTTTAAGTCTCCCGTCATATGCTTTGAACAACCACTATCAATATACCAAAGATTGCATGTGGTCTTCAAGCATACCTACAAAACAAATTAGGTTTTGTTAGGTACCAAAGTTGCTTTGGGTCCTTCATAATTAGTACCTTTCTTTACCCACACATAATGCCCACTTGCCGCACCAAAGTTTCTAACATAGCAAGCATTATATGGCCTTTAATACCACAATAAAAACAAGTAGGTTCAAAGTTACTTCTATATCTAGAAGGATAAGATTTCTTCTTAGGAAATGTTTTCTTTTTAGGATAATGATGAACCACTTTAGGTTTGTTCACTTTCTCTTTAGATGATTGACCACTAGCCTTAACAATGATAGTTTTATTAGAACTTGGTTTTGAAATCTTTGAATATCCAAGTCCACTTTTATCATTGGAATATCTTTGTTGGCTAAGAAAACCTTCCAATCCAATTTTACCTTTTTCATATCTTTCAATAACTCTTTTTAATTGGACAATTTGGAAAGAGAGTGATTCATAATTTTTGCATACAAAATTCTGTTTTTGTTCATCACTTAAATTTTGTTTTTCATCTTTGAAATCTTTTTCCCTAGTTTCACATTTTTCTTCTAAAGATGAAATTTGTTTCTTTTGAGATGAAATAGTTTTATACAGAATTTTGCATTCATTTAATAGTTCATCTATATCACCTTGTGCATCACTATCAAAAATAGAAAATTCATTACTAACCTCATCATCTTCATTATCTGAATGGTGTGAGGCCATCAATGCTAGATTTGCACTTTCATCACTATCAGAATCAGACGAAGAACTTATTTCATTATCCTCCCATGCAACATAGGCCTTTTTGTTCTTGAGTTACTTTTTTCCTTTGTAGCCACCTTTCTTAGAGATTTTCAGACAATCCGGCTTTATATGGCCTTGCTTACCACATTCATAACATGTGACTTCTTGTGTTGATGTGGAAGCTTCCCTTTTCTTAAATTGTTTCTCCCTTTTTGCATGAGAAAATGATTTGTCATTTCTACCAAAGAACTTACCAAGCCTTTTAACAAGAAGCATGAAATTTTCATCTTCTTCCAGATTGTCTTCCTTTTCAACTTCCTTTAAATCAATCTTTAAGGCAATATTCTTGGATTTCTTCTCTTTATTTTCATGCTTTTCAAGTCTTCCGAGTTCTGTTTCATATTCTTGAAGTTTTCCAAACAACATTGTGAAAGTCATTAAAGAAATACTTTTCTTTTCCGAAATTGTCGTTACCTTTGGTTACCATTCCCTAGTTAAGGATCTAAGTACTTTTAGATTTAGTTGATCATTCATCAAAGTCTTACCAAGATCACTTAGATGATTTGTCAAGTGCACGAATCTCTTTTGCAGGTCAAGGATGGTTTCTCCGAGATGCATTCAAAATAGCTCGTATTCTTGACTGAAAGTATTTAGTCTTGATCTTTTAACTTCAACAGTTCCTTCATGAGTTTGTACCAAGGTATCCCATATTTCTTTCACTTTTTTGCATACCGAGACACGGAAGAATTCATCCATGCTAAGTGAACCTTGAAGAAGATCAATTGACTTTTTATCAGAGGGTATTTTTCTTATCATCTTCATCCCATGCAGTTTTAGGCTTTGATGAGCCAGCACCATTAATCACTGTTATAGGAATAAATGGACCATTCTCGACGGCATCCCATATTTCTTCTCCTTGTGCGTATAGATGTGCCTTCACGCGTATCTTCCAGAAGTCTAAATATTCACCACAAAATAGAGGAGGCTTATTGTTACTACAACCATCTCTGAAAATAAGATTTTGATTTGCGGAAGCCATTATGGATCTTTTAGGAACAAGTTACCTATAACCTGCTCTGATGCCAATTGTAAGTACGAAGTGCGCCTAAGAGGGGGGGGGGGTGAATTAGGTACTTTAAAATTTTTCTGATTTTAATGATGATGGATATTATTTTTCTGGTTTATGGTGAGTTTATGAAAGAGTAAAGTGAAGAAAAATAAAGAGACACAAGCGATATATCCTGGTTCCCCTCAAGTCTGAGAGTACTCTAGTCCCCTTTCAACATGAAAGAGATTTCCTTATAGCTGGCAAACTTAAACAAGAACTACCAAGACCAAGAATAATCATCTTGGACCAAGAACAATCCTCTTGTATTTTTCACTATGTCAACAATGAGAACAATCCTCTCAAAGTGACTTTACTTGTATCCAACAATCCTGGAAAAACAAGATTTCAAAATCAGTTGAACTTATTTTCAACAATCCTGAAAAATAAGCAAGTATAGAAATATTTGATTTGAGTGAGTTTGTGTAGCAATGATTACTTTGAGTGATTTTATCAATGAATTGATCTTATTTTCCAATAACAATAGTATACAATGACTCAAGATATATAATGCTCAAATTTTTCTGGTTGACAATATGTGAAAGTGTGCAGAAAACTTGTGTATGAAAGTGTATAAAAGCTTGAGTTTGACTTTTGAAAATTCATAAAATATGATTGGAAGAGGTGTTCAAAATGATTTTGAAAATGAGTATTTATATGTTCATAGCACCTCTTTGAAACAGCATAAATTTTTGCAAATGAATCATGAACAATTACCAAGATTAAGTGAAAGGTTTCCATGAAATGGTGTTATGAACAGGCATGCAATTGATTGCACCCTTGTGTAAATCGATTGCACGGAGTTTCAACAACTAAAAACTTCAAATATTTTGAGTGAGAAATCGATTGCACAAGTGTGTAAATCGATTGCACTTGAAGTCAGTAGAAAAAATTGATTGAGAACAATCGATTACACAAACATGCAAATCGATTACACTTAGAAACAATAGCTAATACTTTGAAAACGTGAAGCATGTAATCGATTGCACATAAGTAAAAAATGATATTTTGCTTAGAAAACTTGAGAAAAAGTTTGGACAAGATAAAATATTTCTTTTGACCATTGATCATCTATGTCTTAAGTTCAAAGTAAGTATTATCATTATACCTTGAAATTTTCTAGGTGCTTGAACCAAAGAATTTATCCAAAGATGATTTTAGCTTGACCAATAGTCTTTTACTTCTTGTCAAAATGGTTTGTCTTCATCAAAACAAAAGTGCATTTGAGAAGCTTGATTTTACAGGTAACTGGTCCAAACTTACCCTTCAATGTTCCAAGAAGTGAATGTGATCGATGTTTTGGAATGAGAGGGCTTGTAACACAAGTTTTGAAACTCGAGGGTTTAAAAAATTTTGGAAATTTTTTGAAATTTGTGAGGCAAGCATGCATGGTCTTTGCATCTGATCTTGTATGTATATACATGGGAAATAAAAGGTCAACAAATATGGCACAAAATCTTGCAATCATGGCCAATATTAAACAAGAATCAAACATGTTTTTCCAACTTCTATTTTTGGATATTCTTGTAATATTTAAACTCACACGATTTAGGCATGTTGTCATGAGCTGTCTTGGGCCTCCATCTGATCCAAAAACCAAGTCCACATGCCTTGGTCAATTGATTTTTTTATTTTATTTGATTTATTTTGAGTTTAATTGAATGAAAATCAAAATAAATAAAATAAAAATAAAATACAATTCATGAATGTACTTATGGATTCTTAAACATGTCATGAAAACATTTGGATGTGAAAACTTAGGCCCAATAGCTCAAAATCACAAGTTTGCTCAATTTGGAGTTCATGCATTCTACCAAAATTTCCCAACTTGCAATGATCATAACTCTCTGAATTTCCATATTTTGAAGGTGATCTATTACTTTTTTGAAAGCCAAATATGTCTTCTTCAATTTCTATTTTGATCATTTTTGCATTTGAAGGCTTTATCTTTATGTAAGTTGCCTTGACAAAAAGTGTCTTTTTGTTGACTTTTGAAATGACCTATAATGTATTGGCTCATATCTCTCAAATGAAGCACTTTTTGGACTTGAGCATAGAGATACAAAGTTGTATAGAATAAATTTCCTTCAAAATGGGATTTGGTTCGGGAAAAATTGATGAAGTATGTGAAAGGTATGCTCGGTCAAAGTTCAATTGTCTTCTCTTAAGGAAACCCTAATATGGCAATTTTGGACTTTTGATAATAAGAGGGATTTTCTTGAAGAATCATGATCAACCCTTGATAAAATGATGAATATCACTTCAAAATGTTGATGTTTACTAAAAATCTTGAAGTTTGACTGTATGTTGACCATAATTGACTTTTTACCTAATATAGTTAATTTTCAGTCATCTGAGCAATTGTCTGAGCAAATTTGTGATGCAAGGAATGAAACTTGGCATGAGCATTCTTTAATACATATGAAGAACCATGGAAATCACTTGATACCTTATAAACTCAATCTTCCTTGAAAAACACAAAACCCTAGTTGTGGATCCATTGCTTAGGAGGAGAATTTGTCTGATCAATTCTTGAGCCACCTTGAGCAAATGAGGACCTCATGAGAATGTCTTGAAGAAAAATGGGAGGGAAAATTTTGGGGTACAACAATATGATTTTGACTTTGTAGCGGTAGAAATGTTGAGACTAAGCCATTGGATTGACTTGACTCGCACATATCAAAATAAAAATCGCCACCGCGCTTTATTATTTCCAAAGGAATAGGAAAAGTGCGAATAACCCAAAAAGAGGGGGAGAGAATCTAAGTTAGGGGGTTAGTTATGCAAAGGGAAGGTATTAGAACCCTAAACATCTACGGTACTCCACAGGAACCTCTTTGAAGATCTGTGTATTTTGGCTATAAAAGTTGTATAAAAAATAGATTGTAGAGATGAGAAAAGAAGTATTTTTTTTATAATTTTGCACCCGCCGCGGTTGCGAATCTTTAGTGCCTACGTACCACCATCCGTGCAATAGGGGATTAGGGTACACATAGTTCACCTTTAAAAAATTTTAAAACACAAGTGTGTTGGTTAATTTTAAGAGACGAGACATCATCGTCTTATCCGAGTGGAAGAACATACTTACTACCCACAATTATGAGAAAGGAGAATTTGTGTCATCTAAAAGTGGAGGATATAACTTGGATTTTAACATCAACAAAGCCTCACTCAACACCCAAGTGGAAAATATCTCACTTCACTACATATCATAGAAGTATAGTAGCTCGTATCACTACAAGGATTGACAAGAGTCTAATCTTTTAGAAAAATTTTAAGGTAAAAAGCCAAAGTGGCAAAATGATTTATATGAGATTAATTGGCTTTTAGTATTTTCAAAAAAAAAGTCAAGGTATTATTGAATTGATTAAAGTTTGATTAAGAAAATATTTTGAAAATGCATGGACCTAAATCCAAGTTTATTATGAAAGTAGTTCAAGTTTAGAAACAAGAAGAGTTTTCAAAAGGAGGGAGAAGATTTTTGAAATTAAAGAAGATGGGGGAATATGAAGGGACTATCCTAAAGCAAAAGGTAAAAGCTATGGAAAAAACCATCTAACCAACAAGAAGCCAACACTTGACACAATAACTCAATGTAGAATTCCCATCCTTTGGAATGAAACCAAATAAACAAAATTAATGAACCTCTTAATAAAACCAAAATTCATTTGCATTAAGTCTTCACAAAAATTACGCAGAGTAACAACTGTATACAGATGAATTCCAGATCACAGACAAAGCATGTAATCACAATAACCTGCACACAAAATAAACAAATAACCCAATGTCTTGGGGCAAACCCCAAGAACTCCAGACAAAAATAATAGTTAAGGTCATAAGGTCTCAAAGATAGGTTAAGGTTTCTAATCCAAAGTCCAAGAAGTCCATAATCTCCATAAATGCCAAGGATAGTAACCAAGTAGTCCAAGTAACATTAAAGTTTTTATGGTTCAAGTTGATTATTAAGTATCTTCAAAAAGAAGTGAAAAGCTCAAGTGAGAAAAATGAAAATGGCATAAAATTTAATGCTCAAATGAGCAAACATAAAAAAATAGCATGAAATGTAAAATGCTAAAGTAAATGGTGCATGAAGTAAAAGCATCAAGTAAAGGCACAAAATAAAGCCAATTGTTAGAAATTAGAGGTTAGTTGAATGCCCATGTTGAAACTTGCATTTGAAACTCATTAGAGGATTGATAAGACCAAAACCTCATAACAACAAGTTTCATTTGCTTTTTGTCAAGTATATCATCCATTTAAACTTCTCAAGGCAACATTAAATGATCGATGATGTTTTTAGTGATTCACTTTGACCAAATTTTATGAAGATTCATTAGAGGATTGATAAGGCCAAAGCCTCCTAACAACACATCTCAAAGTTCTTGGATCAAAGGATTCAAATTAACATACTTGGGCTTACACATATGGGGTTGGGCCACGAATGATCATTTCTCGAATCAGGACAAAATTTAGCGCTATGTTAAGCAATCGTAAGTGGAGTTATATAGAAGTCGCACATATTTTGAGACCGGTCAATAGTATTCTATGTACCATATGTTTGAGAAATGATATGTAAATTATTCTCCAATAACATTTAGTACAATAAAGAAGGGAATAAGATGAAGAGGGATGGGGTAAGAATTAAACCACATTTGAACCAAAAATTTAATCAAACTATTATTAAAATTATTCATCCATTTTTTGTGGAGTAAACTCAATATCATGGATCCAATGATGTTAATAAAGCTCATGATCAAAATTTCGTAGTCGAAGATTAGCCAGAATATATGCACAATAAAATTGTATTTAATAATAATTTTTTTAAATGGTTTTCAAAAAAAAAATAAAAGGAGAAAATAGCAACTATATTCAAAACATCCAAGAAAAATCAAATAAGACCATAGAAAAATCAGAAATGAGTTCAAATATTTATATACAATTTTTGGTGATTTTTTTAAAGTCAGAAACTATTTTTAAACTAATTAAAATTTCTCAAATAAGTGGAAAAAAGATTAAAAAAATAGTAGAATTAAAAAAAAATTCTAAAAAAAATTCAGAAGGTCAGAAATAATGGAAATGATGTTGATGAATTTTTTCAGAATTTAAAAATGCTCAAAACTATTTTTTAAATAATTAAAAACAAACCAAAACAAAGAAAAAATATAAAAAAATACCAAATCTAAAAATAAAATTATGAAAAACTAAAATTCAGAAAGAGAATATTTGAAAATATTTTTGTGAATTTTTTCAAAATTTTTGAATCAGAAATGAATTTTCTATGAATCTTGGAAGTTTAAAATAATTAAAATATAAAAATCAGAAATAAAAAATAAAGTCAAAAAAATATGGACCAATGGATGAGAGTAAAAACATGTTAGTAAGCTAACCTGATGGATCAGACGCGTTGTGCATATCATGGTCTTTAGTGAATAAAGCATGGAATCATTAATTAAATCAGATTTTGATAAAAAAGCGTGGCATGCTTTCACTGGTTGATAGATGACACATTGGTCATCTTCAACCTCCAGCCACAAGATTTGCAGGTCCATGAAACTGTAAGATTAGAACATGAGTGTTGTACCCCAAAATTTTCCCTCTCTTTTCTCAAGACATTTCCCACAAGATCTTCAATAGCTCAAGCTTGCACAAGGATTGACTAAGGTTAATATGTCGCCTCAACACTGACGCCTCAAATTAGGGTTTGAATTTTCACAAGGACAATTTGACTTCTAATGCATCAAATGACTTTCATGGATCATGGTGGACATTAAAGAATGCTCATGTCAAGTTTTAAATCTTGTATCACAAATTTTGCTCCGTCAATCGACCAAATGACCAAAAATAAGTTGTACTGATGAAAAGTCAACTGATACACCAAAAGTCAAACTTTGACTTTTTGGTCAACATTAAGTCTCAAAGATCAAAATTCATCAACGCGTTCAAGAATATCAAGCTTTATCATCAAAAAATCAAGAAAGTCAAACGTCAAAGTCAATGTGAAAAGTCAAACTTTTCAAGTCTTAGAAAATTTTATAAGTGTTTTTATACATAAAAATTTCATTTCTTCATGCCAATCTTTCACCAAGATGTAAGACGATTCAAATAAAACTTTCAACATAAAAGTTATAGATCTTGATGAGATCTACAACTTTTATTTTCTGATCAAATCCTAGAAGTGATTAGATTTTGAGTTATAAATTCATGAAGTCATGGCATTTTTGTATAAACACTTAGAGAAATTTTCAGCAGTTTTAGTCAGGTTTTTGTCCCAACTTCTTGGCCAATTTTCATCAAGTTCCAGATTGATTTAACAAAATTGGAAAAAATGAAAGTTGTAGAGGAGGTTCCAATCTTTCCAAAAAGTCCAAGAATTTATTGAGATCATTCTTGAGTTGAGAGAATCGAATAGATGAAGTTAGGGTTTCATTCTTGAATTACAAGGCAATATTTGTGATGAACACTTGACTAGAATTCAAACCAAAGCTACACGATCTCTCTTTTCAGGCTATGTTCTCTCCAAATCTATGCATAATCAAGCAATTACACAAACCCTAAGTGTATTACACAAGCATTTGAAGCTTTGTCCAAGTCTTGATACCATTTATGGTTAGAAATGCAAAAGCAACATTTCCATTTGCATAAAGCTTCACTTTTCCAACCACTCTCTTCTTTCAAAGCTAGAAACCTGTTCTAAAGATCACAACAAATCTCTCAACATCAGAAGCAATCCACAAGACCTGTAAAGCATGGCTAAGTTCCTTAATTCACTCCTTTCTTCATCATGAAGCAACTTATCTTTATGAATTTGAAAAATGCATAACATGTGATTTTCAAAAATCAGAGTTGTTTCAAGTCTCAAACCTTCTCTATAAATAGAGAGGCCAATTACAAGAGAAAAAGGTCAGAAAAATAGAGAGAAAGGCCATAAGTTTTGTTGTGTTGATAAACCCTCAAAATCTCATATTCAAAAAAGCCATAATTGTCCACAAAGTTCCAACTCTCGAGCTTTGAAATCCAAATCCTATAACTCTACATAATTTGCAAGTTTTGTCCAAACATCTAAGCACCTCACAAACATCACATAAAAGTTGTTCCAACTCAAGAACAACTTTCGTAACATCTCTATTTTTCTAAGCTCAAGAACATTCAAGACAACAACTCAAAGCACAAAAATCCAGCTTCAAGGTAAGTCCCCTTGACTTTAAACCCTTCATTTCAAGCATCATTAGTTGATTCATCTTTGAAGATAAAATGTAATAACCATTCCCCTTGAAGCTAACCTTTGTTTGTCTTATATTCTTGTCATTTATGTGTCGAGAACTAACCCCTGCGTGCAGCAAAATAGTGTTAGAGTGAGAAAATTACAGTATGAGTCAACACATACCTATATGAGTTGACACATCTTAATGGAAAAATAGGTTATGAGTCGACACAAAGCCTTTATGTGTCGAAACATACTTTTATATAGGGAAAAAACATAAGGAATTAAGAGTGTATGAGTCGACACAAAGCACGTATGAGTCGACACATGCAGGGAATGAGTCGACACATACCCTTATGCATTGACTCATACTGAGTTGATTTGGACTTACAGGAGCAGGGAAAGTTTATGTGTCGATGCAAAAGAGCATGTGTCGATACATAATGTTTAAAAATGCAATTTTCTTCTTTTTTACACTGTTTTTATACTTTCTATATACTTTCTTCATGGCTATTCAATATGGTTGTAATATTTAAGCTTTTATTTCACCCCCATTCATAAATTGTAACCCCATCCCCCTAAAGATGTAATAGCGTAGGATTTTAATTTCTGCAAATTTATCATTTTTTCATATAATTGTTAGTAATTAGGGTGTGTATGGAAAGACTTAAAATCAACAAGTAGACAATCCTAATTCAAGACAAAAATACATGAAATCAATACACTCACACACGCGCACCTCTAGGGTAATCTATACTTGCTGCCTTGGATAAAAATAGTCATGTCCCTCGAATGTAGGATACTTTAACAATGACCCTTGAATACAAGACCGTAGTCCCTCGATGACCCTTCAATGTTGCCTTCGGTAAACGATCTTAGGCCCTTACAACAAATTGCTAAGGTGTCCTACAATGTTGCCTTCTATGACTTTAAGATGACCCACGCATATCCCTTTACATCCAATGATAGGGAATCTTACCAATCAATGGTAAGATAGCAATGTAAAAGGAAGAGAGAAATGAACAAAATACTTTTGAGTAGGTAGAACGTTCTTAGTTGCTTGCTCACAATCCATCTTCAAAAAACAAACATCTTTTCAAACACACTAAACACTTTCAAAACATGAAATATTTTTAAAAGTCCAACACTTTGTATGCATTCTTATAGAGACGAGAATCATTACAAAGTTTTCCTAAACGAAGGCGCTTTTCAAAAATACTTTCAAACCCCACCATAAACACATTTCAAACAAACCAATTTCAAAAGTTATCTAGAAAGCAACTAAGAGCCCATAGATAACTATGGATGAAAAGGGTGCTAACACCTTCCCTTTTCATAACCTACCCCCCGAACTCAATAAAATATCTCAAAGGTCTTTCGGTTCTTTTCATCCTTTCCTTATTGGATAAAATAAAAGTCGGTGGTGACTCTTGCTATCCGCAACAATTGCGATAAAATGCAAAACAACCCAAGTCAGATCTCCCACCGTATAACAGAATTTTCGACTATGCTGGGGAAAATACTTAAAAGTGGGGTTACCATAGAGCTAGATCACATTTAATTGCCTTCATTGTTTGATTTGTTTGCCTTACATTTATGGATCCTTGTTTGGGTTTGTATTGATCCTATACTAGGATCTGGGAACATCATTAGGTAAGTAGCAATAAATCATAGAGACTGTGCGGGGTATACCGACATGGTTGAAGCGATAACTACATTAGTGTGACACATTTGTTGGTACCAGTATCCATTGAGCCCAGTCAAGGAGAATACGGGGCCGCTGTGTGGTGTCACGAAGCACTAACTGAAATTAGAACCTTTAATTGATCAACTTTGCCATTAGGAAGTGGTGAAATAGTCGGCTTTGGTGCAGTCCGAAGTTGGTTGATACTCGATACTACGCTCATTGAGATCGGACTTTCGTGATATTTCGGTCGACAATAAAGAGGCTTGCATTGAAACAATGCCAGATGAAGAAAGATCAGTGATATTGATATTCCCTAGAACCCGGTTATTTTCTAGGACAAGTTGAAACCAACTAAACTTCAAGAGGGTACTTACCTATTAAACCCATGCAAGCCTAAACCTAAGGACTTATTTGCTTTGCTTGCATATGATTACTTCTACATAAACATCATGACATCATACCATAACATTTTCAATAACCATTTCAAGGATCTAAAGGGTTTATGATGCAGGGGTATATTGAACCCGACGTCTATCAAGGGGCAAGAGGATTTATTTTCTTCTAACCAAATGATGTCAAAGTCCAAAGCGCGATAATTTGAGTCGAGGGCTATAACCCACTCGACATGGTGAGCTTGATTCTCGTGGAAGGAAATTCAACGATATGAAGTTCTCCAATAAAAGATGTGATCAAAGTTTAACTTTTAACATCTTCTTGTGTTTACCCTGCGAGATCCTTGAAAACATTGCATTTTTACGTATCATGCATGTCATTACATAACAGGTATTATCCAGATAGGTTTCTCATTTTCCTCGCTGTTTATTTCAATAAGAAAATGGCTCTAGAGAAAATAGTTAAAGATCTCCAAGCTCAGAATGCCCAGTTCCAACAAATGTTCCTTAACTTAGCCAAGGGGCAGGAAGATCTGAAAGCACTCTTTGCCAAAGGGAGCAAGAAGAAGGCAAAGAAACGAGCTGGCATCCTAAACATGGGGAAGAAGTTCAAGGGCCCCGTTCAACAAGTCCAAGTTGAAGAGGATTCCTCCAAAGAGGATGAAAATCAATATGAAGATGCTAGAAGCACCAGTGCTGGGGGTGGAAACAATCAAATCTCTGAAGACGGGGATTATTTTGATGAGCAATACCCGCCGGTCGACGACAAATATAAGTAGATAGAAGACAGACTAAAGGCTGTGGAGATCCAAGTTGTGCCTGATTTGGACTTTGGAGACTTGGGTTTGGTTCCTGGGGTGGTCATTCCCCACAAATTCAAGATCCATGCTTTTTCCAAGTATGATGGGGTCTCTTGTCCGAAGCTTCATCTAAGATCCTATGCCCGTAAGATTCATCCGCACACCGCCGATAGGAAACTATGGGTGCACTTTTCCCAAGAGAGTCTATCTGGGACGCAGTTGGAGTGGTTTTACCAATTGGAAGGGACCAATCTCTACACCTGGGAGGATTTAGCTGTTGCTTTCTACAAGCAGTACCAATACAATGTTCATCTTGCACCAACTCGTGTTAAGTTGTAGAATATGACCATGGGTTCTGTTGTACCCCAAAATTTGCCCTCTCTTTTCCACAAGAAATCACAGCTTCGAGTTTCCTGATTTTGTCAGATTTGGTTTAAGAAATAGGTCAAACAAACTTTTTTCTTATCAGTCTATCCAAATTAGGGTTTCCATTAACTTTTGAATCAGTTCAAGCAGATTATTAGGGTTTGGTTGAGTTTGGCTCAGGGTTTGATCAGGCGGACGTTTCTTTGACAATAAATCAAAAATTAGGTTTTGCGTGCACATTCTCAGAAGGAATTAATTCTACAGTTATTTTCAATTGACTCTGGGACATGGGTTGAGGCTTCTGATTGAAAGTTTGAAGTTTAAGTTTGATCAGTGAGATAAAGGACATATGGACGTTTGCTTGTTTATCTGTGCGATGCTTTTGGTTATTCGGAACGCCGGACGTTTATTAATTATTTATAATTTCTAAGTTAAAATTATTGGATAATTTCCAATTATTATAATTCAAGAAATTTAAGTAATTAAATAAATAAATGCAGAAGAATAAAGAATTATCTGATAAAAGGACTTTTATTTATTTTCAATTATTGGTACAAGTGTTATTTGAATACGTTTACAGTATTTATAATAATGTTTATTACAAATAATTAGAAATAAAATAAAACTATCCTAAATTGCTTGAAGTCTTCATCTTCTATTTCTCTTGCCCCAATTGATATTTACCTGCAAAAAGAAAAGGAAGAAGTCAAATGCAGATGAATTTAAAAAGTATTTCGCAGACAGATATTTAAAACTCATCATTAAAAGTGTTGGCCGGAATCAGTTTGTTTGCCCTCTCTGCAAATCACAAGAGGACTCTTGGTTCACAAAGAGGGAAAGAAAATATTTGCAAGCATTGGAATTAATTAAATGTACAAGGCTGCATAATTTCAAATTGCAAAGTGTCAACAAAAATGTCAAAATGGACAAACTGAATATGCCAAACAAATTACAAAGTCCAAACTGAACTGCACATATGCAAACTGAAAAAATGCCTAACCAAGTCCAAAATGTCAACCAAAATGTCCAAAAGCTGTCAAAACTGTCCAAAGAAGATATCAAAGATATGCAGGAAATCTGGAAAAGAAGAAAGTACACAGAGCAAAGCTAATGCAAGCAACATATTTCAAATTCTTCATCATTTCCCAGCCAAGCACTTTTTCAGAGTAAGTACAGTCTAAAGCAATAAAAAATTCTTTTCATCTGTGGAGAGAGAAAGAGAGAGAGAAGTAGAAAGGCTTACAGTTTTGCAGGCTAGAGATAAATAAATATAAGGATATCAGAACAAGCAAAAAAGGGGGCAGAACCACATAACACAAGCAAGCCAAAATCCTCCAAACTGTGTCAAAAACTTCAAGCCTCATGCCTGCCTAAATAATAATACAAAGCTTTCTTCCCAAACTGTATCAACACAAGCCTGTAGCCTCAAAACACAATAAGCATGTACCAATACACAAAAACCAGAAATGGCCACAAACCTGCATAATACATCAAGCCATACCAGCCCGAAGCCTAAACCTTAAGCTTTCAAACCAGAAATCCCAACAAACCTGCATAATACATCAAGCCTACAAGCCTACAAGCCTGTAAACATCAAGCCTTGAAGCATGTAAACACAAGCCAAAACAACCTGTTTCAACTCAGTATTAAAACCTGTCACAACAGCCAGTATGTGACCCAAATAAGCAAGCAAACTGATAAGCCTTGAAGCCTGAAGTCAGTAGCCTGCTAAAGTCCAAACCAAATATCCAAACTCAAAGCATTCAAGCCAAAAAAGCCCTCAGAACGAATTCATCACAGGGCCAACATAAACATACTCAGAATCATCATCATCATTGAACAAAATCAAATCCAAAAGAGAGAGGAAAAGCATTGTTTCAGGTTTAAGTCATCATCAACAACCAAAGGAAGCAAAAGCATTTCAGAGTCAAAAACAATAACATCATCAAACTCAGAAACAAGCAAACAGAGGCAAGCGATCAGAAGAGGAAAAGAAAGTTATACAAGGGTTTTCAGACATTCATCATAAAACCAAAAGCAAAATACAAATACCAGGAAGGTCATAAAGCCAGCACCACGTACTCCCACGCCTCCGGCCGCCTAAGACACCTCCGGTCCAAGTTCTCCGTCTCCTCTCCAAAGGTAGTGATTTCTTCTCCCTTTTTACACACCTCACACAAACAAAGATAACACATAAAAATCAATAACGTGTAAGAGACAAGACATGCAAGAATGGAAATCTGAAAACCCTAAAAATGCGTTAAGAAAGAAACAAGGCTACCTTTTCTCATCGTGGCCTGAATGATCATGGGGAGAGGAGAGATGGACGGTGGCGTCTGACAGCTGAGGTGTAGAGGGAGCGTCAATGGCCTTGGCTTGAGAAAGTGAAGAGGACGAAGAAGAAGATGGAAGCGGCGCCTCTGTAAAACTGTAACCCTAATCTGAGTAACAACAAAACAAACCCTTAGAAAAATTGTCAAACCTTTGGGCCTCTGCCCCATTAACATGCCTAAGCCCATTTCCATTCTAGCGCCTTACCCCTCTTTCAGCGTACGTACCCCCCCCCCCCCCCCCCTTTTGATTCTCCTTCAAACTTTGTTTTGGGCCAAGAACAACTCTAAAGCCCACTTAACCCTTTTATTATTTACTTTTTTTTCTTATACTTATAAATTAACACTTTTTTCTTATTACCTTATTTTCTTTCCTTTTTACAATCTATATTTTTTGTTAAATTAAAAAGTAATATATTAATTCTTCATATTTTTATTACTAATACTTTCTATCACACTTGAAATGTAAATATTAGATTTTATCAAGTTTAAACAATTTTTTCTTTACTAAAACCTTTTCTTTTGTTTAATTAGATCTTGTACATAAAAAAACATTAAAAAATATATAAACAATTAGTTTGTTTTGAATTAATTACTTTTTTTTCTTTAAAACCCTTTTATTTATATAGCATTAACATAAAAAACACAAAAAAGGAATAAATAAATACTTAATAATACATTAGGTTAATATTTGCATCACTTGTAAATAATCACATACACTTTCACAAATACTTTTGATACATTGCTTTTATTCTTATACATTGCTACATTTTACATTGAGAATGCGATTCGATTTGGTTTTAAATATTATTTGGACAATACTCCCCTGATAAGACTCATCCCATTTGTAAACATTTGTACCCCCATTCCCGGATACTTATTTGTAATAGCTTAGACTTTAAATTCCCGCAATTTATCGCTTTCTATATACTGTATAGTAATTAGGGTTTGTACACGAAGATTCAAAATCAACCGCTAGATAACCTAATACAAGACAAATGCATGACAATCAATACACAATTCACACTTGCACCCCTAGGGTAATCCCGCTTGTTGCCTTCCAAAATGGGCCATGCTTGCATGTTGAGTGTCTTTGGCCAAACAAAAATAAATCAAATGATCATAGTCCCTCGATGACGCTTTCGAAGTTGCCTAAACAAAATGATCATAGTCCCTTCAAGAAAAATTGCCAAAGATACTTGACACTATTGCATTCATGGTCTAAACGATGACCCGCGCCCGTCCCGTTAACATCCTAACACAAGGTTGTTCACAAAATACAATGGTGAAACAACACTGTTAAAAGGGTTAAAACATGAGAAAAATCTTTGAGTAAATTTAGGGGTAGACAACTCTTAGTTACTTGATCAAACTTGCAAAACACACTTGCCTACTTTCAAAACACACTTCACAAACACAACTTCCAAAACAACTTTCAAAAACATTGAAACATCTTTTCAAAAAGACAAACACCTTTGTAAAACATTCGAGTAAAGAATTGTTATAACGGTTGCCTAGACAAGGCATATTTTTCAAAACATTTTCAAAAACACACACACACACCACCATTTCGAGCAATTAAAAATCAAAGGCAAGTGATCTAAAACAAGTAACTAAGAGCCCATGGATAACCATGGATGAAAAGGGTGCTAGCACCTTCCCTTTTCATAATCTACCCCCCGAACCCACGAAAACATCTCAAAGGTTTTTCCTGTGCTTTTTAACCTTTCCTTTAGGATAAAATAAAAAGTCGGTGGCGACTCTTGCTAAACCGAACAAGTGCGAATACAAACGCAAAACCTCAAGTCAATTCTTCCACCGTATCACAGAACTGGCGACTCTGCTGGGGAAAGATTTAAAAGTGGGGTTATCTTAGGGTTTAGACCACCTTTACATACTTGCTTTGATTGCTTTACTTTTTGGGTCCTTGTTTGGGTTTGTTGTAAATCCTACACCCGGATTTTGGGACACCTTTTTAGGTAAATAGCAATAAAACTGTGAGGGAACTGTGCGGGGTATACCGACATGGTTGAAGCAGTAAGCTATGTTAGTGTGACATATTTGAGAGTACCGGTAACCCTTGAGTTCAATCAAGGAGAGTACGGGGCCGCTGAGTGATGTCATGAAGCACTAACAAACTCTTAGAACCTTACTTGACCATCTTAGCCTTTTTAGGGGTAGTGAGATGACCGACTTTGGTGCAGTCCGAAGTTGGTAGATACTCGATACTACACTCAATGAGGGTTGTTTTCTTGGAATATTTTGGTCGCCAGTTAAGTGGCTAAACCAAAACAATGAACACAGAAAACAATCCAATAATATTGAGCTCCTTAGAACCCGGTTTCTATTTTAGGACAGGATGAGCCAACTAACTTCAAGAGGGTACTTACCTACAAACCCCATGCAAGCCTAAACCTAAGGACTTGTTTGCTTTGTGTGAATATGATTGCCTGTATATACACTTACTTGCTTTTGCATACATGTACATAACATCATAACATCATACCATAGCATTTTCAATAACCATTTCAAGGATCTCGAGGGTTCTTTTGATGCAGGGTCACGTTGAACCAGACGTCTACCAAAGGGCAAGAGGATTCTCCTCTAAACAAATGCCATCAAAGATCAAGTGCAACAACTTGAATCAGGGGCTATGACCCACTTGACATGGTGAGCTTGATTCTAGTGGAAAGACATTCACAGGTGCAAAGTTCTCCAATCAAAGATCGAAGTTCAACCTCTAACTTTCTCTTGTGTTTACCCCAAGAGATCCTTGAAAACATTGCATACATATATCATGCATATCATTGCATAACAGGTTTCTCCCATACAGGTTTCCTTATCTTTCTACTGTTTATTTCAGTAAGATGGATATGGAACAAACGGTGAAAGATCTCCAAGCTCAAAATGCTCAATTCCAGCAAATGCTTCTGGCTATGGGTAAAGGGCAAGAGGATCTGAAAGCTCTCCTTCTCAAAGACAAGAAGAAGAAGTCCAAGAAGGCAACGGGCATCCTGAGAAGAAGACCTAAAACCTTGGATCTTTCAACTCCACCCAGCATAGGGATCAGTCTTGAAGAAGACCACAATTTGGAGATTGATGAAGCTGACTACTCCGAAGAACAATATCCTCCCGCTGATGACAAGTACAAACAGTTGGAGGATCGCCTCAATGCTATGGAGGTTCAGCAAATACCTGGCTTGGATTTAGGAGACATGGGTTTGGTTTCTGGATTGGTCATCCCTCCAAAGTTCAAAGTCCCTACCTTGGCCCTATATGATGGAGTCTCTTGCCCTAAGATGCATCTAAAGTCTTATGTCCGCAAGATTCTACCATACACAACTGATCCAAAGCTTTGGATCCATTTCTTCCAAGGAAGCCTGGTAGGGGCTCAACTCGAGTGGTTCTATCAATTGGAGAGTTCTCGCATCCATACCTGGGAAGATTTAGCTATGGCTTTTTACAAACAATATCAATACAATGCTGATCTTGCACCAACTCGTGTGCAATTGCAGAACATGACCATGGGTTCCGACGAGAGCTTCAAAGGATACGCTCAAAAGTGGAGAGATATGGCTGGTAGGGTGCAACCCCCTTTAACTGACAGAGAGTTGATTGACATCTTCATGGGAACTTTGACAGGGCCTTTCTTCAATCATTTAATTGGAAGCTCCTCAGCCGGGTTCACCGAGCTAATACTGACCGGCGAAAGGGTCGAAGCTGGCATCAAAAGTGGAAAGATCCAAGGAACTACACCCTCGGATACTCAGATAATTCCCTACAATGGAAAGAAAGAGTCCAATGCTGCGAACAGTCTAAAGGGTCACCATGACCAACACGTAGGAGCAATCTTGATCTCTAATCCTACGCCTGCTCAACAAAGACAGGGGCATCAGCATAAGGAGGTCGCACCTAAAAGACAGTTCACCAACATCAACATGCCGCTGTCTCAAGCACTGCAACACTTGTTGAAGATGAATCTGATTACATTGAGGGCTCCCCTCCGGAACCCAAATACTTCTGCTCCTACCTATCATCCCAATGAAAGGTGTGCATACCACTCCGACAATCATGGACATGACACAAACAACTGTTGGCCTCTGAAGAACAAGATCCAAGACATGATTGATGCCAAGGAAATCGAGTTTGACCCTCCGGAGACTCTAGCATGATCACTACTCCTATGCCAAATCATTGAGAATGTCTTTGTTTCATTTGAATTTTCAAAGTTGTAATTTCTTTTGTTGTTCAAACAATTATCTTTTAATGTCAAACTCTGTTTCATTAATGCATTGCATATGTTTATCTTGAATTCTCCATTCGTTTTCACTACTCTTATGCTTTCTTTATGATATTTAACTCTTGATAAAAAGCTGCAAGCCTTTAGAGGGAGGATGACGAAACAATACCATAATCTCATACAGTATGCTTTTGAACAGACCTTGCTGAAGATGTACATGCATTTCTTTCAATTCCCAAACACTGGAGTTATAAGGAAGATAATCCCTAGTCAACCCCTTCGAGCCAAAGAAGTAGGAGTTTTATGTTCTAAACAAATTAAAACCTTTGATTTAAACCTGGGGCAGGGTAGTCTCTCAGTTAATTCGAAAAAAGATGTGCATTGAAGTCGCAAACTCTCAGTTCGTAATACAACGAACGACATCAAAAAAAAAAGACATTCCTTTGGAATCAAAAGACAATGATGGTTCCTTATCGCATAGGCAGTCATTACCTCTCAAAAGAAAAAAGCCCACTAAGCCAAAACCTATAAAGGAGGCTTAAGAAAGCTGGGGCATCCCGCTGACTGTAATCTCGAAAACAGGAACAATCAGGCAAAAGTTAGGGATAACAAATCAAAAGAAAGAGGTCATTATAAATCCTCAAACAACATGAAAATGTTGCAAAAGAAAAAGGAGATGATGATTGCCCTCCAAATTCAATTGGTGAACCATCACCCAAAAAGTCGTTCCAAATTCGAATGGAGTTCGACGCACAATTAAATGAGCTTAGGATTGAAGAACATCACGAAGAGCGGGTGGGTACAAATATACTTGGAGCCTTTATCCTTTGTTTCTTAAACCGTGAACCAAGCCACGTTACAACCCTTCAAAAGTCCTAACTGAAACATGGGTTAGTTCGAAAGCATACTGTTTCAAAAGGTATCCGACTCCTGTAAGGCTTTGCTCTAAAATCTTGTGTTGAATTTGTCTTATAAAAAGTTTTCTGCTAAAAAACGCATTTTTCAAAACTTCGAGACAAACATAAATTTTGCATTACCTGAATATCATTGTTTGCATTTGGCTATTTGTTTGACAGCGGAGAAATTCACACAACGAATATCCGATGAACGAAAGCTCTCTCAGTGAACCAAATCAATCCAAAAAGGATGACACTTCCCTTAACAAATCTCCTATCAATAAGGGGGCATGACATGTCACTATCCAGTTAACCTGGGGCAGTCCAGTCAAGATTTCAACAAATCTCTCAATTACAGATTAACCTGGGGCAAGCCTCCCTCACCATCACTTGGGGCATTCGAATGTCAAAACCAAGGTCGTTCAAAATTTCCTTCATCACCTGCTGGAAGTTACAACCACCAACAGAATAACGGACAATTGAAGCTCCTAAAAATCTATTTCTCTCAAGAATGAAGACTCTCATCCTTAAAACCTCAGAAGATTGGTATACTCCCAGTTTCTGACCGTTAACAGAATGAAGATTCTCATCACCTCAGAAGATTGGTATACTCCCAATTTCTGACCCTTAACAAAATCAAGACCTTCCAGACTTCCTTCTAGAGATAGTTCAGATGTGACCCAGATTTGGCGACATTCCGATACTTATTCCAGATCTCCTTCTAGAGATAGTTCAGATGTGACCCAGATTTGGCGAAATTCTGATACTTATTCTAGATCTCCTTCTAGAGATAGTTCAGATGTGACCCAGATTTGGCGACATTCCGAAACTTATTCCAGATTTCCTTCTAGAGATAGTTCAGATGTGACCCAGATTTGGCGACATTCCGATACTTATTCCAGATTCCCTTCTAGAGATAGTTCAGATGTGACCCAGATTTGGTGACATTCCGATACTTATTCCAGATTCCCTTCTAGAGATAGTTCAGATGTGACCCAGATTTGGAGACATTCCGATACTTATTCCAGATTCCCTTCTAAAGATAGTTCAGATGTGACCCAGATTTGACGACATTCCGATACTTATTCCAGATTCCCTTCTAGAGATAGTTCAAATGTGACCCAGATTTGGCGACATTCCGATACTTATTCCAGATTCCCTTTTAGAGATAGTTCAGATGTGACCCAAATTTGGCGATATTCCGATACTTATTCCAGATCTCCTTCTAGAGATAGTTCAGATGTGACCCAGATTTGGCGACATTCTGATACTTATTCCAGATTCCCTTCTAGAGATAGTTCAGATGTGACCCAGATTTGGCGAAATTCCGATACTTATTCCAGATTCCCTTCTAGAGATAGTTCATATGTGACCCAGATTTGGCGACATTCCGATACTTATTCCAGATTCCCTTCTAGAGATAGTTCAGATGTGACCCAGATTTGGCGACATTCCAAAACTTATTCCCGATTTCTTTCTAGAGATAGTTCAGATATGACCCAGATTTGGAGACATTCCGATACTTATCCCAGATCAGTACCTGCAGCAATCAAAAGATTCTTGCAATCCCCAGCGGAGCTAAAACTTCCAACTATCAATTCCCAAGCAGAAAGAAGACTCTCATTCTCAATTCCTCACAGGATATTCGAATATTCTCTAGTGAAGATCTCCTCAAGACAGGAATCCCTAGTAGATTGGCATACAACCCAAGCTCTTGATTCCCCAACAGTGGTCCTAGGACTTCTCATTTTCAACGATCAAAAGATTCTTGCAATCCCCTGCAGCAGTCAAGGATTCACATTCCCCGGCAGCAGTCAAGATTCTATTATCTCCAGCTATCCAGGATTCCTCTATCCTCAGCAAGACAGCTCATCCGCTTACATGCACATTCATATCATCAACATTGATGAAGTACAATTCATTACATCATGACATTGCATACAACTAACTCTTTACCTTTTCAGGAAAGATCAATCAACAGACAAAGATCATCATCTTCCGAGATTCCTTCTAGAAATAGTTCAGATGTGATCCAGACATGGAGACATTCTAATACTTATTCCAGATTCCTTCTAGAGAGCAGTTCAGATGTGACCCAGACATGGCGACATTCTGATACTTATTCCAGATTCCTTCCAGAGAATAGTTTAGATGTGACCCAGACATGGCGACATTCTGATACTTATTCCAGATTCCTTCCAGAGAATAATTCAGATGTGACCCAGACTTGGCGACATTCTGATACTTATTCCAACTTCAAGACTACTGAAAACAGTTCACAGGTTCTCCAGACACGGATGTTAATCTATCGCTTGTTCAGACTCAAATTTTGAAAACAGTTTACGGATGCTTCCCAACATGGATTCCGCTATATTGCTTATTCAACTTCAAGACTTCTGAAAACAGTTTACGGGTTCTCCAGACACGGATGTTAACCTATCGCTTGTTCAGATTCTTCAACTTCTGAAAACAGTTTACGAATTCTCCAAATACGGATGTCAATCTATTGCTTATGCAGACCCCCAGTTCAGAGATGTTCCAAAACATGGATACCTTTCTGATACTCACCCACTCACCAATAACATACAGTTCAACAAACATTTCCAGATGGCATCTCTAAGCCCATCCTCCTACCAGCAATTTCCAGATGGCATCTCTAAGCCCATCCCCCTGTCACATCACCAGATGGCATCTTTAAGCCCATCACCAAATGGCATCTTTAAGCCCATTCCCTCAATCACTTCACCGAGTGCAAATTTTTCGGGCACTCTAGTGTCCAATCTCCTTTTACCTTCGAGTCGCGAACGGCAAACTTGCCAATCTAACTCTTTAGGTTCAAGAAGATTGAACAAGGGCAACTGTTGTACCCCAAAATTTGCCCTCTCTTTTCCACAAGAAATCACAGCTTCGAGTTTCCTGATTTTGTCAGATTTGGTTTAAGAAATAGGTCAAACAGACTTTTTTCTTATCAGTCTATCCAAATTAGGGTTTCCATTAACTTTTGAATCAATTCAAGCAGATTATTAGGGTTTGGTTGAGTTTGGCTCAGGGTTTGATCAGGCGGACGTTTCTTTGACAATAAATCAAGAATTAGGTTTTGCGCGCACATTCTCAGAAGGAATTAATTCTACAGTTATTTTCAATTGACTCTGGGACATGGGTTGAGGCTTCTGATTGAAAGTTTGAAGTTTAAGTTTGATCAGTGAGATAAAGGACATATGGACGTTTGCTTGTTTATCTGTGCGATGCTTTTGGTTATTCGGAACGCTGGACGTTTATTAATTATTTATAATTTCTAAGTTAAAATTATTGGATAATTTCCAATTATTATAATTCAAGAAATTTAAGTAATTAAATAAATAAATGCAGAAGAATAAAGAATTATCTGATAAAAGGACTTTTATTTATTTTCAATTATTGGTACAAGTGTTATTTGAATACGTTTACGGTATTTATAATAATGTTTATTACAAATAATTAGAAATAAAATAAAACTATCCTAAATTGCTTGAAGTCTTCATCTTCTATTTCTCTTGCCCCAATTGATATTTACCTGCAAAAATAAAAGGAAGAAGTCAAATGCAGATGAATTTAAAAAGTATTTCGCAGACAGATATTTAAAACTCATCATTAAAAGTGTTGGCCGGAATCAATTTGTTTGCCCTCTCTGCAAATCACAAGAGGACTCTTGGTTCACAAAGAGGGAAAGAAAATGTTTGCAAGCATTGGAATTAATTAAATGTACAAGGCTGCATAATTTCAAATTGCAAAGTGTCAACAAAAATGTCAAAATGGACAAACTGAATATGCCAAACAAATTACAAAGTCCAAACTGAACTGCACATATACAAACTGAAAAAATGCCTAACCAAGTCCAAAATGTCAACCAAGCTATCCAAAAGCTGTCAAAACTGTCCAAAGAAGATATCAAAGATATGCAGGAAATCTGGAAAAGAAGTAAGTACACAGAGCAAAGCTAATGCAAGCAACATATTTCAAATTCTTCATCATTTCCCAGCCAAGCACTTTTTCAGAGTAAGTACAGTCTAAAGCAATAAAAAATGCTTTTCATCTGTGGAGAGAGAAAGAGAGAGAGAAGTAGAAAGGCTTACAGTTTTGCAGGCTAGAGATAAATAAATATAAGGATATCAGAACAAGCAAAAAAGGGGGCAGAACCACATAACACAAACAAGCCAAAATCCTCCAAACTGTGTCAAAAACTTCAAGCCTCATGCCTGCCTAAATAATAATACAAAGCTTGCTTCCCAAACTGTATCAACACAAGCCTGTAGCCTCAAAACACAATAAGCCTGTACCAATACACAAAAACCAGAAATGGCCACAAACCTGCATAATACATCAAGCCATACCAGTCCGAAGCCTAAACCTTAAGCTTTCAAACCAGAAATCCCAACAAACCTGCATAATACATCAAGCCTACAAGCCTACAAGCCTGTAAACATCAAGCCTTGAAGCATGTAAACACAAGCCAGAACAACCTGTTTCAACTCAGTATCAAAACCTGTCACAACAGCCAGCCTATGACCCAAATAAGCAAGCAAACTGATAAGCCTTGAAGCCTGAAGTCAGTAGCCTGCTAAAGTCCAAACCAAATATCCAAACTCAAAGCATTCAAGCCAAAAAAGCCCTCAGAACGAATTCATCACAGGGCCAACATAAACATACTCAGAATCATCATCATCATTGAACAGAATCAAATCCAAAAGAGAGAGGAAAAGCATTGTTTCAGGTTTAAGTCATCATCAATAACCAAAGGAAGCAAAAGCATTTCAGAGTCAAAAACAATAACATCATAAACTCAGAAACAAGCAAACAGAGGCAAGCGATCAGAAGAGGAAAAGAAAGCTATACAAGGGTTTTCAGGCATTCATCATAAAACCAAAAGCAAAATACAAATACCAGGAAGGTCATAAAGCCAGCACCACGTACTCCCACGCCTCCGGCCTCCTAAGACACCTCCGGTCCAAGTTCTCCGTCTCCTCTCCAAAGGTAGTGATTTCTTCTCCCTTTTTACACACCTCACACAAACAAAGATAATACATAAAAATCAATAACGTGTAAGAGACAAGACATGCAAGAATGGAAATCTGAAAACCCTAAAAATGCGTTAAGACAGAAACAAGGCTACCTTTTCTCATCGTGGCCTGAATGATCATGGGGAGAGGAGAGATGGACGGTGGCGTCTGACAGCTGAGGTGTAGAGGGAGCGTCAATGGCCTTGGCTTGAGAAAGTGAAGAGGACGAAGAAGAAGATGGAAGCGGCGCCTTTGTAAAACTGTAACCCTAATCTGAGTAACAACAAAACAAACCCTTAGAAAAATTGTCAAACCTTTGGGCCTCTGCCCCATTAACATGCCTAAGCCCATTTCCATTCTAGCGCCTTACCCCTCTTTCAGCGTACGTACCCCCCCCCCCCCCTTTTTGATTCTCCTTCAAACTTTGTTTTGGGCCAAGAACAACTCTAAAGCCCACTTAACCCTTTTATTATTTACTTTTTTTTCTTATACTTATAAATTAACACTTTTTTCTTATTACCTTATTTTCTTTCCTTTTTACAATCTATATTTTTTGTTAAATTAAAAAGTAATATATTAATTCTTCATATTTTTATTACTAATACTTTCTATCACACTTGAAATGTAAATATTAGATTTTATCAAGTTTAAACAATTTTTTCTTTACTAAAACCTTTTCTTTTGTTTAATTAGATCTTGTACATAAAAAAACATTAAAAAATATATAAACAATTAGTTTGTTTTGAATTAATTACTTTTTTTCTTTAAAACCCTTTTATTTATATAGCATTAACATAAAAAACACAAAAAAGGAATAAATAAATACTTAATAATACATTAGGTTAATATTTGCATCACTTGTAAATAATCACATACACTTTCACAAATACTTTTGATACATTGCTTTTATTCTTATACATTGCTACATTTTACATTGAGAATGCGATTCGATTTGGTTGTAAATATTATTTGGACAATACTCCCCTGATAAGACTCATCCCATTTGTAAACATTTGTACCCCCATTCCCGGATACTTATTTGTAATAGCTTAGACTTTAAATTCCCGCAATTTATCGCTTTCTATATACTGTATAGTAATTAGGGTTTGTACGCGAAGATTCAAAATCAACCGCTAGATAACCTAATACAAGACAAATGCATGACAATCAATACACAATTCACACTTGCACCCCTAGGGTAATCCCGCTTGTTGCCTTCCAAAATGGGCCATGCTTGCATGTTGAGTGTCTTTGGACAAACAAAAACAAATCAAATGATCATAGTCCCTCGATGACGCTTTCGAAGTTGCCTAAACAAAATGATCATAGTCCCTTCAAGCAAAATTGCCAAAGATACTTGACACTATTGCATTCATGGTCTAAACGATGACCCGCGCCCGTCCCGTTAACATCCTAACACAAGGTTGTTCACCAAATACAATGGTGAAACAACACTGTTAAAAGGGTTAAAACATGAGAAAAATCTTTGAGTAAATTTAGGGGTAGACAACTCTTAGTTACTTGATCAAACTTGCAAAACACACTTGCCTACTTTCAAAACACACTTCATAAACACAACTTCCAAAACAAGTTTCAAAAACATTGAAACATATTTTCAAAAAGACAAACACCTTTGTAAAACATTCGAGTAAAGAATTGTTACAACGGTTGCCTAGACAAGGCATCTTTTTCAAAACATTTTCAAAAACACACACACACCACCATTTCAAGCAATTAAAAATCAAAGGCAAGTGATCTAAAACAAGTAACTAAGAGCCCATGGATAACCATGGATGAAAAGGGTGCTAGCACCTTCCCTTTTCATAATCTACCCCCCGAACCCACGAAAACATCTCAAAGGTTTTTCCTGTACTTTTTAACCTTTCCTTTAGGATAAAATAAAAAGTTGGTGGCGACTCTTGCTAAACCGAACAAGTGCGAATACAAACACAAAACCTCAAGGCAGTTCTCCCACCGTATCACAGGTTCAAATGAGGGCTTCAAAGAATACGCCCAAAAGTGGAGAGACATGGCTGGCAGGGTGCAACCACCCTTAACTGACAGGGAGTGGTTGATATCTTTATGTGAACTTTGATAGGACCTTTCTTCAATCACCTAATCGGAGGCTCTTTGGTCGGGTTCACCGAGCTAATTCTAACTGGGGAACAAGTTGAAAATGGAATTAGAAGCAGAAAGATCCATGTGGCTACATTTTCTAATACTCAGAAGAAGCCATGCAATGGGAAGAAAGAGTCCAATGATGTGTACGGCCAGAAGGGTCGTAACAAGAGTAACCACGACCAATCTATGGGGGCAGTCCTGATCTCTAATCCTGCATTGGTGCGAGAACAAATAGGTAACCAGTGAAGGCAAGACGAGCCCAAGAGACATTTTACCAAAATCAATATACAACTGTCTCAGGCATTGCAACACATGTTGAGGATGAATCTGATTACGTTGATAGAACCTCATCCAAACCCCAAAACTTCTTCTCCTAACTACAATCTCGGTGTAAGATGTGCCTATCATTCTGGAAGTCCTGGGCATGATACTGACAATTGTTGGGCGCTGAAATAGAAGATTCAAAATATGACCGATGCCAAGGAGATTAAATTCGGCCCTCCTGAGACTCTCAACGTGATCACTGCTCCATGCCAAATCATTAAGAGCGTCCATTTCATTTTGAATTTTCAATTTTAATCTCTTTTGTTTGTTTGAACACTTATTTATTAATGTTAAACTTTGTTTCATTAATGCATTGCATATGTTTGTCTTGAATTAATCCATTCATTTTCAATATATTTAAACTATGCGTTTATCCCCTTTTTGTGATATTCAACTGTCGTTAAAAGTTGTAAGCCTTTAGAGCGAGGATGACGAAAACAATACCATAATCTCATACAATATGCTTTTGGACACACCTTGCTGATGATGTACATGCGTTCTTTCAATTCCTGAACAATGGAGTTATAAGGAAGATAATCCCTAGTCAACCCCTTTGAGCCAAAGAAGTAGGAGTTTTCTTTTTCGTGCAAATTGAAACCTTTACTCATAACCTGGGGCAGGGTAGTTTCTCAGTTAATTCAAATGTACATTCAGTCACAAGTTGTCACTTCACAAAAAAAAATCCTTCTGGATCAAAAGATGGTGTTGGTTCCCCATAAAATATGCAGTCTTTACCTCTCAAAAGAAAAGCCCACTAGGTCAAAACCTATGAAGGAGACTTAAGAAAAAATGGGGGCATCCTGCTGGCTGTAATCTCAAAACAAGAGCAGTCAAGCAACAATTAGGGATAGTAAATAAAAAAGAGGTCACTACAAATCCTAGACAACATGAAAAATGTTACAAAAAATGAATGCCTTCTCAAATAAACTTCTAGTATCCGAACCATCACCAAAATAACATTCCAGATTCTATTGGCAGATAAACACACAATTAACTGTCTATAGGGCTGAAGAACATCATGAAGAACGGGTGGGTACAAATAAACATTGAGCCTTATCCTTTGTTTCTTAAACCGTTAACCAGACCATGTTACAACCCTTTAAAAGTCCTAATTGAAGCATAGGTTAGTTCAAAAGCATACTGTTACAAAATGTATCCTGACTCCTGTAAGGCTTACTGTAAATCTTGAGTAAAATTCATATTCTTACAAAATTCTTTTATCTGCTAAAAATGCATTTTCAAAACTTCAATACAAACATACACTTTGCATTATTTGAATACCGTTGTTTGCATATAGCTAATTGTTTGACAACGGGGAAATTCACACGACGAATATCCAATGAACGAAAACTCTCTCAAAATCACTTCAAATGGAAAAACACTTCCATTAAAAAATCTCTCATAATCAAGGGGCATGACATGTTACTGTCCAACTCATCAGTGGCAGTCAAGTCAAGATTCCAAGAAATCTCTCATAAAGTCCTGAATAGCCAGGGGCAGGTCTCCACCGGAATCACTTAGGGCATTGAACATGAATTCCAATAAAGGGTCACGTACGACCAAGAAAACACTTTCAGAAATTTCTACAACACTTACTACCATAGACAATGACAATTCTCCACACCCAATGTTACGTCAGCATAGTCAGAAAATACTACGCATGAAAAAAGACCCGCTAGGTTGACACGCCTAGGCAAAAATAAGGGCATCCTAGCGAACCAAAAGGTTTGGGTAAAAACTAGGGATATACATGCAAAAGATTGTACACTTGGCAAGTCGAAAACCTGAAAAAGGCGGCTTGGGAAAAAAGGGTATCTCGTTGGACTGAAAACCCGAAAAGGCGGTCCAAGAAAAAGTTAGGGATTAAAGTGTACGACTATGTCCCATTATCTCATCATTTTGTCTATCAGTAAAAGATTTGCCACTCTAATCAATGTTTACTAAGGACTCTGGGAGAAGACATATTTCAAGCTATCCACAAATCCCCATAAGGCCAAATTCATGCAATCCCCGACCAGAGTTTCAATCTCTCGAAAACCCTCTCCCAAGCTGAGTTGGTCTTAAAAGAAGAAGCCTTATGGAATTCTTCCTAAAGAATTCATCTCCCCAATAAGATCTTTAAAATATTATCCTCAACAGGGTTTATTTCCCTAACAAATTGCAAATTCCCCAACAAATTGCAAATTCCCCAACTCGAGTTTGCCTCTCAGACTATTACAAATCAATGGACAAAACCCCTTAATCCCCAGTAGAGTCATTACATTCCCCAACAGAGTCGTTACTATCCCGAAAATTTACTGCAAAGCCTGGAATCCGACCAAATAATAGTTAACTTCATCCTCTCAAGAAAGTTACTACGAAGCCTGGAAACCGACTAGATAACAGTTTAACTTCAATTTTTTGCGAAGCCTGGAATCCGACCAGATAAAAATTTGAGTTGCTGAAACCTGGACCCGACCAGATAACAATAAATCTCAATTTTAAGTTACTAAAGCCTGGACCCGACCAGATAACAATTTAACTTCTTCAATTGCTGAAACCATGACTCGACCAGATAATAGTTTTAGTTGCTGAAACTTGGACCCGACCAGATACCAGTTAACCTCAAGATCAAATTGCTGAAACCTAGACTCGACCAGATAACATTTCGAGTTGCTGAAACCTGGACTCGACCAGATAACAGTTCGAGTTGCTGAAACCTGGACCCAACCAGATAACTGTTCGAGTTACTACGAAACCTGGAACCGACCAAATAATAGTTTAAATTCTTCAAATCACTAAAAAAACTCCTCTTCCCTAATAGAGTTTGCCACTATCCCCAGTGAGTTTCTTTAAAGCCTGGAATCTGACCAGATAACAGTTAACTTCTTTATCCCCAACAAGTTGTTGTGATGCCTGGAATCCGACCAGATAACAGCTAAACTTTCTTCCTCTCCAATCAAGAAATAACTCCCCTATAAAGCAATAGACAACTAAAAGTCCTAAACTCTATTCCCCAAGCATAAATCAACACTCCTCGTAGAGTTTCCTCAAGCAAAGTCAATGTTTCCCATCGGAATTCTCCTCAAATGACGAAGCAGGAATCCCCAGCAGAAACACTCTAAACAAGGTTTGAAGATGCACATAATCTTCATCCTCAACAGCGATTTGGGATTTAAATTCCCTAAATTCCCCAACATTTATCAATGATTTATTTTCCCAGACAAAGATGCACTTCAATAATATTTCACATTAATACATCATAGCATATGCATACGAAACACATATAGCACAATCTCATTTATTTTGAGAACATCATTACGCAATGCATTTCATATATCATGACATTGCATACAACTAAACTCTTTACCTTTTCAGGAAAATCAATCAACAAATAATTATCATTAACAATTTTCAACAGATCCAAGATTAGTTCCTGAAACAAGACAAAACAACTACCTATGCAACCAGATGCAGCTTCACACGGGCTCATCCTTGTAGCGGTAGAAATGATCAAGGTAAGGGGGTTGGTTATGCAAAGGGAAGGTGTGATACGGTGGGAGAACTGACTTAGGTTTTGCGTTTGTTTTTGCAAATGTTTCGGTTGAGCAAGAGTTGCCATCGACTTTTTATTTTATCCTAAGGAAAGGTTAAAAAGCACAGCAAAAACCTTTGAGATTTTTTCTTGGGTTCGGGGAGTAGATTATAGAAAGGGAAGGTATTAGCACCCTTTCTATCCATGGTTATCCATGGGCTCTTAGTTACTTGTTTAGATCGCTTTCCTTTGCTTTTCAATTGTTTGAAATGGTGCTTTGTGTGTGTGGTTTTGAAAATGTTTTGAAAAAAAGATGCCTTGTCTAGGCAACCCTTGTAACAATTCTTTACTCGAATGTTTTACAAAAGGTGTTTGTCTTTTTGAAAAGATGTTTCAAGGTTTTGAAAGTTGTTTTTGAAAGTTGTATTGTGAAGTGTGTTTTGAAAAATGGCAAGGATTTGTTTTGCAAGTTTGATCAAGTAACTAAGAGTTGTCTACCCCTAAATTTACTCAAAGATTTTCCATATGTTTTAACCCTTTTAACAGTATTGTTCCACCATTGCATTTGGTGGACAATCTTGTGTTAGGATGTTAACGGGACAGGCGCGGGTCATCGTGTAGACCATGAAAGCAATAGTGTCAAGTGTCTTTGGCAATTTTCTTGAGGGACTATGATCATTTCGTTTAGGCAACTTCGATAGCGTCATCGAGGTACTATGATCATTTGATTTGTTTTTGTTTTGCCAAATACACTCAACATGCAACATGGCCCATTTTTGAAGGCAACGAGTGGAGTAACCCTAAGGGTGCAAGTGTGATTGGTGTTGTCCATTTTCATGCATTTTTGTCTTTGAATTAGGTCAAGCTATTTGTTATTTTTGATTTGCATACAAACTCTAGGTCTATCATGGCATAATTGGAAAGCTTTAAAATGCAGAAATTTAAAGTCCTAAATTATTACAACATAATTATGGGGATGGGGGTACAAATGTTTGAATGGGGGGATATTTAGTAAGAAATTAAATCTAGACTATTACATCCATATCGAATATACAAGTTATTTAATTGTACAATAATTAAATAAATACAATAAATATGCATAATGTATTATGCAAAAAAATGGTTTTTTTTATGTATGTAAAAGTATTTTTCAATGTAAAATATAAACAAAAATAAAAGGTTAATTTTTGATATTTTTATGGTCTTTAGGGCAAAACCCTAGTTTTCTAAATAAATAATATTTATTTATTAATATTATACAATATTATATATTAATTCATGCAAAAAATAAAAAAGAAGTATATTGTAAAAAAGAGTATTTTAAGTGTCACGTATTAATAAAAATAAAGATGTATTATTTTCATATTTTTATCCTAAATATTCTAATAAATATACAAGTATTTATATTATATATTTAACTATACTAAATATGTACTAAAATAAAAATATTAATTATTTACAAAACAAGTATATTTTTTTTTTAGAAAATGTTTTCAAAAGGTAAATAAAAACAATGGCTGAAAATATATTTTTGGGTCATTTTTAATGTTTTAAATAAAAAGGTATTTATGTTTATTTTACATGTATAAGTTCAAATAAAACAAATAAATTCCAAATAAAATGCAAAAATGGGTGAAAAATATTTTTTTATTTTTTATATTTGAGCAAAAAATAATAAGTCAGAATCAAAAAAGAAAAAAATCAAAAATAAATAAAATATCACAAAATGGGCCAGGGGGTGCAAATTGAAAAAGGGGGTGCAAAAAGCAGGTTGACTCAGGCCCAGCCCAAGTCAACTCTGTCTTCAACCTTCAGCACATGTTTGAACAAGAAAACGCGCGCTTCCTTCTACATCTGCTATCTCTTGATTCCTTGACTTTTAACAAAAACTCATAACACAAACATTATAGAGCATCAAGAGACGGATTCATACATATAAAAATCTTAACCTAACTCTCAGAAACGAGGGAGAATTTCTCCATCCCCAATTTCTGACCTAAGTTTTCTTCCATGTTCAGGTCCAAAATTCTCACATCACACACAATATAAATGAAAAGTAACTACATGGATGGCTTCAGGGCTATGAGTAGAACATGCTTTCTTCATAAACTTAAGCCTAACTATGCCTGGATAGAGAGATAGAAGTTCATATTTTTACCTGTTCAACTTGAGTCGTGTACAACAATGGAGGTATCTTCAATGGAGTTTGAACTTTGGTACAACTTGCCTGAAGTCCAAGGATGCTTCCCCTATGCTTAGCTTGCTTTGAATCTCTCTGAATCAAGCTATGGAAGTCAACCTGCAAAACTGAAAAGTGAAAATGGAAAACTTGGCTATGGATGTTACAGCTGGTATCTAAGGCTTGGGATAGCTTCAATGGATGGTAGGGAGTGTATTGGAACTTGTTTGGGCAAAAACGCACGAGTGAATGATGCTGGCCAAGTCAAACTGTAGGAATGCCCCATTTCTTGCAGAAAAATGGTGTTTTGATGAATGAGGAGGTATTGAGGATCAAGGACTCGTGTTTTAGGTCAGCTTGGGTGTATGAAAAATGTTTACAAACTTTGCTTCAGTTGGTGTTTTCAGGAATGAGAGATTGGAGTGAGTTTTCATGTTTTCTTCCAATGTAAGCAAAGAGATGTCAACTTGTGATATATGCATGTACCAAGTTCTCAAGCATGCTGCATACTTTGTTCTTGATCAGTGGGATTTTCCTACCAACCCTTGCCTCAGAGATTTTGCTTGTACCTCTTGGATATGGTATTTGACATAAAGCACTACTTTATCAAAATGGCAAATATGCTTTTTCTAATTATGGATTAATCTTGCATGTAATGACCAAATGAACAAAATAATGCTTGAACACAATGGTTTGGAATTTAATTATTGAGTGTGGAGAGGATTAGAGGCCTGTAAGCTAGCATAAACCATGCTGAGTTGAAAATGCCAATGTTATGAACATGTATTTGGCCATGAACAAAAGTGACTTTTGCCCATCTTTGCAAATTCGATCTCCCTAACCACAAGGGTGTTTGAGAAGTTCTTGGATAATTTGGAAAGCTTGGAATGTGTAATACAATACATATTTGTAATGCAAATTGAAACTCCAAGTGGAAGCATGTGAAAAATGGCCATGAAGTTGGACAAAAATCCTGCCTAGAATAGGTCAAAATTTCTCTAAGTTAAAAATGTTTTGCACCCTTATTCCAAAAATTATAACTTGAGCTACAAGCTTCTTTTGGGGAAACTTTGTGAATCAAAGTTGTAGATTTTTCAATGGAATACAACTTTCATGTTTTGAGTTTTGTTTGAATCCATTTGAATCTTGGTGAAAAAATGGGACAAAGTTAGAAAAAAATAAGGAAATTTCATAACTTAGAAAATTTCTAAGTTATGAAATTTCTTCATTTTAAACCCTAATTTGCAATTTTGGGTTTCTTGATGAACAAGTTTCATAATTTTACATATCTTGATGAAAAATGAATCTTGGCACTTGATTTTGACCAAAAAGTCAAAGTTTGACTTTTCAGTATACAGTCAAATTTTGATCAGTTGACTGAAAAATTCATCTGTCAATCCTGTGCATTTGAGATCCTTTGAACTTGTTGAATGTGTCAAGACAATGCCATTGAGTTCTTGAGTTCATATGTGAGCTTGGTTTGCCATTGGTTAAGTCAAACAGTCAAAAATTGCCTTTGTGCAGTCAAAACCCTAAAAATGACCATTTTGCCCTTTTGGTGATCTGATCAAATTTCTTGTGGAATTGTGATCCAAACTTGATCAAATGGTTCATATGAGTTCATAATGTTGATGTGGGTCAAATTTCATGAGGTTTGACTGTCAATTGGCCACAGTTGACTTTTTTCCCTAACACAGTTGATTTCTAGGCCAACTGTCCAATTGACTGGGCAAGGATTGGAATCAAGGCTTGAAACTTGGTATGGATAGACTTGTGAGTCCAACATGAAGCATGAAAGTAACTTTGGGCATTTTAGGTCAAAACAACTTTGTGCAAACTCAAACCCTAATTTGGGTCAACAGTGCAAGGAGGAGTCTTGAGCAGAGCAAACCCTAATTTGATCTTGAGCTCCAAGGGTCTTGTGGTGAGAAAATATTGATGAAATGGGAGGGAAAATTTTGGGGTACAACAGTTTCCCCTGTTCAATCTTCTTGCAACTGAAGAGTTAGATTGGCAAGTTTTCCTTTCGCGTCTCGAAGGTAAAAGGAGATTGGACACTAGAGTGCCCTTATATTTGCACTCGTCGAAACAATGGATGCGGGAATGGGCTTAGAGATGCCATTTGGAGATGGGCTTAAAGATGCCATCTGGAGGGGTGACAGAACCTTGTCGGGGATGGGCTTAAAGATGCCATCTGGAATGAGTATCAGAAATGTGTCCATGTTTTGGAACATCTCTGAACTAGGGGTCTGAATAAGCAATAGATTGCCATCTGTATCTGGAAGCATCCATAAACTATTTTCAAAAGTTGAAATTGAATAAGCAATAGAGCAGCATCCATGTTGGGAAGCGTCCATAAACTATTTTCAGAAGTTGCATCTGAACAAGCGATAGATTAACATCCGTGTTTGGAGAATCCGTGAACTGTTTTCAGAAGTCTTGAAGAATCTGAACAAGCGATAGGTTAACATCCGTGTCTGGAGAACCCGTAAATGTTTTCAGAAGTCTTGAAGTTGAATAAGCAATAGAGCAGCATCCATGTTGGGAAGCGTCCGTAAACTATTTTCAAAAGTTAAGTCTGAACAAGCGATAGATTAACCTCCGTGTTTGGAGAATCTGTAAACTGTTTTCAGAAGTCTTGAAGAATATGAACAAGCGATAGGTTAACATCCGTGTCTGGAGAACCCGTAAACTGTTTTCAGAAGTCTTGAAGTTGAATAAGCAATAGAGCATCATCCATGTTGGGAAGCGTCCGTAAACTGTTTTCAAAAGTTGAGTCTGAACAAGCGATAGATTAACCTCCGTGTTTGGAGAATCCGTAAACTGTTTTCAGAAGTTGAAGAATCTGAACAAGCGATAGGTTAACATCCGTGTCTGGAGAACCAGTAAACTGTTTTCAGAAGTCTTGAAGTGGAGAAGGAACCGGTGTAGGGTTGCCTGATGATGAGTCCGTGTAAAACTGCATCTGAATATTTGTTAATGATAGCCTTTGTTCTTATCCTGAAAGGGACAAAATGTTAGCTAAACACAAAATTATGTTGCATGAAATGTATGACGCAATGTATGTTCTATCAATGTTTATGAATTGAATGTAATGGATGCGCATGTAAGCTGATGAGCTGTCTTGCTGAGGATAAATGAATCCTGGATGGCTGGAGATAAAAGAATCTTGACTGCTGCCGGGGGAAGTAAATCCTTGACTGCTGCAGGGGAGTGCAAGAATTTTTGATTGCTGAGGATGAGACATCCTTGTTGATTACTGTTGGGGAATCAGGAGCTTGGGTTATATGCCAATCTATTAGGGATTCCTATCTTGAGGAGATTTTCATTGGGGAATATCTGAATATCTTGTGAGGAACTGAGAATGAGAGTCTTGATTCTGCTTGGGAAATGCAAGATCTTCAATTATTTGGGGATCTTAGGACCACTGCTGGGGATTGAAACTCCTTGGTGACTTGCGGGGCTAGAGAATTCTGATGATCTCTACTGGGGAGTCCAGAACCTGGGAGGCTCATGCTGGAGGAGTAAGACTGAGAATCTACAATCTGATGGGAAGTATCTCTGTGGGGAGAAGGTTCACTAGTCTGGTTCCGCTGGGGATTTGATAGTTGGAAGTTTTAGCTCCGCCGGGGATAGGATTTTCAGATTCTTAAGGCTCCACTAGGGATGCTGAAACTTAACTTTGTGGGGAGTTGAGTTCTGGAAGGCTCTCTGGCTGGGGAAATCAGTTTTGAGAAAGCTTTTTCTACTGAGGATCCTGAAGTTTAACTCTGTTCGGGGAATTAAGTTCTGGATTTTGACTTTGTCGAGGAATTTGGAGTTTAAATCTGCGGGGGATTTCTTCTGAAAGGGGTATCAAGACATCTATTTGTACCTTCACCCTATCAGCAATCACCTTTCTTGATTTGTAAGGAAATGATTATGTTCAAATGCATATGCTTATTTAACAAAACATTGGACGTTTCTCAAGTAAAACATAAGTGTAGAAAAGCAAAAAGAAGACAAAGCAGACTTCTGTATTTGGAAAAGTATTTGTATTAACTTTTTTATGAGTATCTTTGTACAAAGGAGATAGACACCCTAGTAAGAGGATGTTGTTGTAAAGAATTGAAAATTTTATACAAAAGAAAGATGGCTATGTGCAACAATTCTATGGGATCCCATTCTGTTATAGCCTTCACAACTCTGAATATCTTGTCCATTCAAAATGCTTCGTTCGCCGATGACTGGATTGATCAGAAGCTTGGAACTGGTTGATGAAGAGATTGTTCTTTAAAGTGATCCGACGAGACATAGTCATACGCTTTAATTCCCTAACTTTTGCCTGGATCGCCCTTTCGGGTTTTCAATCCACCGGGAAACCCCTTTTTGCCCAAGCCGCCCTTTCGGGTTTTCGACTTGCCGAGTGTACAGATTTTTTTTTGTTTTATCCCTAATTTTTGCCTGAATCGCCCTTTCGGGTTTTCGGTTCACCGGGATGCCCATTTTTGCCCAAGCCGCCCTTTCGGGTTTTCGACTTGTCGGGTTATTTTATGCGTAGTATCTTTTGACTATGTCTGCGTTCGCATGGTGCGGCAAATCGTCGATGTCCATGGTGGTCAGAATCATTGCACCACCAGAAAATATGCTTTTGATTACAAATGGTCCTTCGTAAGTAGGAGTCCATTTGCCCCTGGGATCACTTTGCGGAAAAATAATCCGTTTGACTACGAGATCTCCGACTTGATATACTTGACGTCTGACTTTCTTGTTGAAAGCCTTGATCATCCGTTTTTGGTACGTCTGACCATGGCAAACAACAGTGAGTCGCTTCTCGTCGATCAAATGGAGTTGATCAAATCGGGTCTGAATCCAATCGTCTTCATTCAAACCAGCGTCTTTCATAATCCTTAAAGAAGGAATCTGAACTTCCATGGGTAGGACAGCTTCCATACCATATACTAAAGAAAATGGGGTTGCCCCTGTTGAAGTACGTGCCGTGGTACGGTATCCATGCAGAGCAAACGGTAACATCTCATGCCAGTCCTTATAGGTGACTGTCATTTTCTGAATGATCTTCTTGATGTTTTTGTTCGCAGCTTCAACAGCACCGTTCATCTTCGGCCGATAGGGAGATGGATTGTGATGATAAATCTTGAACTGTTCGCATAGAGCGGTGATTATAGTATTGTTCAGATTTGTACCGTTGTCTGTGATGATCCTGTCGGGGACACCATACCGGCATATGAGGTTTTGCTTGATGAAGCGGGCAACCACATTTTTTGTAACGGAGGCAAAGGAAGTTGCTTCGACCCACTTGGTGAAATAGTCAATAGCAACCAGGATGAAGCGATGTCCGTTGGACTCCGTGGGCTTGATCTCTCCAATCATGTCAATGCCCCACATTGCGAATGGCCAAGGAGCTGTCAGAATGTTGAGAGGAACATGAGGAATATGAATCTTGTCAGCGTAGACTTGACATTTGTGGCAAGTACGGGAATGCTGATGGTAATCTGCTTCCATGGTAGACCAATAATAGCCTACCCTTAGAATCTTCTTAGCCATTGTATGCCCGCTCAAGTGAGTGCCAAATGTACCGCTGTGTATCACGGTCATGATTAACTCTGCTTCAGCTTTGTCTACACATCGGAGTAAAACACAATCATGGCTGCGTTTATAAAGGATGTCGTTGCTCAGGAAGAACTTGGCAGCAAATTTCCTTAAGAACTTCTTGTCATTTACGGAAGCTCCTTCGGGATATTCTCTAGTCTGGAGATACCTTTTGATTTCGTGAAACCAGGGTTGTTCCACTACTTCTTCGGTATTAATCTCATGACAATGCGCAGGTTCATCCATTCGCTCGATGGTGATTTGGGGAGCCTCGTTATCCCAGTTGAGTTTAAACATGGAAGACATCGTTGCCAGAGCATCTGCTAGTTGATTCTCTTCTCGCGGGAAATGCTCGAAGGTGATTTGCTCGAAATGAGGCAACAATGTCAGGACATGTTCTTTGTATGGGATAAGATTAGGATGTTTGGTATCCCACTCTCCTTTGATTTGACTGATAACCAAAGCCGAGTCCCCAAATACGATCAAAGATTTGATCCCCAAGTCTATAGCAGCCTTGAGACCAAAAATGCAAGCTTCATATTCAGCCATGTTGTTGGTACAGCTGAAGCAAAGTCGGGTCGTGAAAGGTGTGTGACAACCTTCCGGGGAAATGAGTACTTCACTGATACCGTTTCCAAGTGCATTTGAAGCACCATCAAAGTACAGGGTCCATCGGGATCCTTTTGTTAGAACAATGTTTGAATCTAGTACCCTATAATTAAGTTTTGATGATAACAAAGTGAAAAGATATAGTAGTTAAATATTTTATGATTGAATTATATGCTACTTAAAATTACTATGCTCTGACTTGCAGATATGCTGATTAAAATAGGCAAGATCACGTTCTCAGCATCAGAATATGAGTTTGCACACCAGCATCAGAAGTTGCTGAATCAGAACGTCAAGATCAGAAGATCAACGCTTGCACATGCTGAAGCTTGATGAACAGAACTGCGCGTAAAATACTCTGATACAGAATCAAATCAGTTCATCAGCAGCGAAGCAGAATCAGAATGAGCCAAGCCAGATCGTGCATTGAAGAAGCAACGGTACTGTGCATTGAAGGCTAATCAATACCAACGGCATCATTCTAGACAAGATCTGCTCAGAAAGGAAAGCTTGTAAATAGCATTGAATCAAGAATATTTGCTTCAACGTTCATCTTCTCAAAGTGCTATATAAACCAAGCTTTGAAGATTATCACGGCTAATGCTTCCAAACTCTCTACACGCACAAAGCTGAACAGTAATCTTCTCTCTACAAGTTTTGCTAAACCACCAAACTCTGATACTCTATTAGCGTTTAGCAACTTAGTACTCTAAGCTTCATTTGTGTAAACATCACAGTTGTGATATAGTTTTTGTAGAAACACTCACACACATTTGATTATTCCTTTGTAAGAAAGTATTGCCTTGACAAGCCGGATTGTGGTTTGAATCAAGAAGGTTTTAGCAGTTGCTAAAACAGATTTGTATTCAGTTGAATATAGTGAATTAAGACCTCGTTGGAGAGAGGCGAAATCACCTTGAACGGGTGGACTGGAGTAGTTTGAGATCAAACGAACCAGGATAAAAATACCTTGTCATTTGCTTTAAGTTTCCAGTTTTACAATTCAACCCCCCCTTCTTGTGTTTTTCACCCCTTCAATTGGCATCAGAGCGCCTGGTTCTGAGCTAAAACACTTAACCGTGTCAGTAAAAGATCCAGCATCAGAAAAACACTATGGCAGGAAACAACTCTCATTTCAGCAATGACAACAATGAGGATAGAGACAGATTCAGCGGCAAACCTCCAGTCTTTGATGGAGAAAACTTTGACTACTGGAAAGACAGAATTGAAAGCTTCTTTCTAGCACATGATGCTGATCTGTGGGATATGGTGACAGATGGATACACGCACCCTGTTAATGCAACTGGTCAGAAGATTGATAGAAAATCAATGACTGATCAACAAAAGCGTGATTTCAAGAATCACCATAAGGCCAGAACCATCCTTCTCAGTGCTATCTCCTATACTGAGTATGAGAAGATCTCCAACAGAGACACAGCTAAGAACATCTTTGATTCTCTCAGAATGACGCATGAGGGCAACGTTCAAGTCAAGGAAACAAAGGCTCTGGCGCTCATTCAGAAGTATGAGGCGTTTAAAATGGAAGAATCTGAATCCATTGAAACTATGTTCTCTAGATTCCAGATTCTGGTAGCTGGTCTCAAAGTTCTGGACAAGGGGTACTCTACTGCTGACCATGTCAAGAAGATAATCAGAAGTTTACCCAAGCAGTGGAGGCCTATGGTTACTGCTCTGAAGCTGGCGAAAGATCTCAACAAAATCACTCTGGAGGAACTTATAAGCTCCCTCAGAAGTCATGAGATAGAGCTGGAAGCTGACGAGCCTCAGAAGCAAGGTAAGCCTATAGCTTTAAAATCTAACAGAAAATCTGAATCTAAAGTTTTGCAGGCAGTTGAAGAAACATCTGATGGATCCTCATCAGAAGAAGACGAGCTTTCTCTTCTCTCCAGAAGAGTAAATCAACTGTGGAAGCAAAGACAAAAGAAGTTCAGGAATCCCAGAAGATCTGATCATAACGAGTCTTCTTCCAGACACAGAAGGACAGATTCTTCCTCTGGATACAGAAGATCTGAAGGCTCCTCAGGTAGCAAGAAGCCAAATACAAAAGACATCATCTGCTACGAGTGCAATGAGCAAGGTCACTACAAGAGTGACTGTCCAAAGCTTCAGAGGGAAAAGCCAAAAAGGAAGTTTGGAAGAGAGAAGAAGAAAAGTCTCATGGCCACATGGGATGACTCTGACTCGTCTGAAGCTGACTCAGAATCAGATGATGAAAGGGCGAACCTAGCGCTTATGGCTAACATTCAAGATGACAGTGAAGCTTCTGACTCAGACTCAGAATCAGACACAGAAGAGGTATTCCCTAACTTCGCTGTTAATTTTACAAAGGCTGAACTTGCTGAAAGCCTAAATGAAATTCTGGAACGTTATCAGCAGATTAGAGCTAAATTCAGAGACCTGAAAAGGACTCTTGAATCTGACTCTAATAAGTCTGAGAGTCTCAGATTGGAAAACTCTGAGCTGAGAGATAAAATTTTAAAATTAGAAAACTCTTTACAAAACTCTCAGAAGGAACCAATTGCTGAAACTCCCAGCAACGCTGATGAGATCATCAAGGAGTATGATCATAGTTTCCAGAAGTTCCTTGCTAAAAGCATAGATAGAAGCAAAATGGCTTCAATGATCTATGGAGTTAGCAGAAACGGCAGGAAAGGAATAGGATACCTAGGTAAGAATCCTACACCTAAAAATGTCATGGATTTAACAATTAAGTACACTCCTCTAAATTCACACTTTGTGTATGGTCACACACATGACATCAAATATACCAGTAGCAATCACCTTGTGAAACCAAAATTCAACCAGAGTTTTGGTAAGACTAACAAATCAGGACCCAAGAAGATCTGGGTACCTAAGGATAAAATAATACATGTTGCAGATATCTTTAGCAGCAAGTCAGAAACACCAGTCATGGTACCTGGACTCTGGCTGCTCACGTCACATGACGGGAAGAAGGCATATGTTCCAAAGCCTGGAACTTAAGCCTGGAGGCCACGTTGGCTTTGGAGGCAATCAGAGGGGAAAGATAATTGGCTCTGGAACTGTAGGTAACGGAAATCTTCCCTCTATTAATAATGTTCTGCTTGTTGATGGATTGATGCATAACTTGTTATCCATAAGTCAATTAAGTGATAACGGTTATGATATAATCTTTAATCAAAAATCATGTAAAGCTGTTAGTCAGAAAGATGGGACTATCCTATTTAATGGTAAGAGGAAAAACAACATTTACAAAATCAAACTTTCTGAACTTAAGAGTCAGAACGTAAAATGTCTTCTGTCTGTTAACAACGAGCAGTGGATCTGGCACAGAAGATTGGGACATGTTAGTATGAGAAGAATATCTCAGATTAACAAACTCAATCTGGTCAGAGGACTTCCAAATTTGAAGTTCAATTCAGATGCTCTGTGTGAAGCATGTCAGAAAGGCAAATTTTCAAAACCATCTTTTAAATCCAAAAATGTTGTTTCTACCTCTAAGCCATTAGAACTTCTGCACATTGACTTATTTGGACCAGTTAAGACTGCTTCTGTCAGTGGCAAGAAGTATGGGTTAGTAATCGTAGATGACTATAGCAGATGGACATGGGTAAAGTTCTTAAGACACAAGGACGAGTCACACTCTGTGTTTGTTACCTTCTGTAACCAAGTTCAGAATGAAAAAGATCTTAGAATCGTTAAAGTCAGAAGTGATCATGGTGGAGAATTTGAAAATAAAGATTTTGAGTCATTCTTTAATGACAAAGGCATTCTGCATGACTTCTCTTGTCCTAGAACTCCCCAACAAAATGGAGTTGTAGAACGAAAGAACAGAACATTGCAAGAAATGGCCAGAACCATGATCAACGAGACAAACGTTGCTAAGACTTTCTGGGCAGAGGCAATAAACACAGCGTGCTACATTCAGAATAGAATCTCAATAAGACCTATTCTGGAAAAGACTCCATATGAATTGTGGAAGAACAGAAAGCCCAACATTTCGTATTTTCATCCATTTGGATGTACTTGCTATATGTTAAATACTAAGAATTATTTGAACAAGTTTGATTCTAAGGCACAGAAGTGTATTATGTTAGGATACTCTGAACGCTCAAGAGGGTACAGAGTATACAATACAGAAACACAGATTGTGGAAGAATCAATCAGTGTTCGTTTTGATGACAAGCTTGACTCTGAAAAGTCAAAGCAGAATGAAAATCTTGCAGGTATAGAAATTGAATTTGCAGGTTCTGAAGACAAGTCATCAGAAGCTCTCAACACAGACATTCCTTCAACGTCTGAAAGAAGCAATGCTAGAAATCCTACAACTGCTGCTGATCAACCTCAGAAGAGAGTACCCAGAAGCAGTTTGGATCACCCAGAAGAATCCATTCTAGGAAGAAAGGAAGATCCAATCAGAACAAGAGCAAGCCTCAGAAACTCTGAAGAAACTCTGATGGGACTTGTGTCTCTGATTGAACCTTCTTCTATTGATGAAGCACTTCTGGACAATGACTGGATTCTGGCAATGCAAGAAGAGCTGAATCAATTCACCAGAAACGACGTATGGGATCTCGTTCCAAGACCAAAAGGATTCAACGTCATTGGAACAAGATGGGTGTTCAGAAACAAGCTCAATGAACAAGGTGAAGTCGTCAGAAACAAGGCACGACTGGTTGCACAAGGTTATAGTCAGCAAGAGGGGATAGACTATACAGAAACCTTTGCCCCAGTCGCCAGGTTAGAATCTATCAGACTTTTAATCTCATTTGCTGTTAATAGAGGCATCACTCTGTATCAGATGGATGTCAAAAGTGCATTCTTAAATGGTTATATAGAAGAAGAAGTGTATGTTCACCAACCCCCAGGTTTTGAAAATACCAAACATCCAGAACATGTTTTCAAACTGAAAAAGTCACTGTATGGTCTGAAACAAGCTCCCAGAGCTTGGTATGAAAGGCTAAGTAACTTTCTGCTTGAAAATGAGTTCACCAGAGGGAAAGTGGACACCACTCTATTCTGTAAAACAGTTAAGAGTGACATTTTAGTCTGTCAGATTTATGTTGATGATATAATCTTTGGTTCTACTAATCCTTCTCTTGGAAGAAAATTTGCTAAGTGTATGCAGGCAGAATTTGAGATGAGCCTCATGGGGGAACTGAAGTTCTTTCTAGGAATTCAGATCAATCAAACTCCAGAGGGAACTTACATTCATCAGAGCAAATACATCAGAGATCTTCTGAAGAAATTTGACCTCTCAGAATGTAAGCCATCAAAGATTCCAATGCATCCCACGTGCATTCTGGAAAGAGAAGAGGTAAGCAAAAGCGTAGAACAGAAAGTCTACAGAGGTATGATTGGTTCTCTCCTTTATCTGACTGCTTCAAGACCTGATATTCTATTCAGTGTATGTATTTGTGCTAGATTCCAATCAGATCCTAGAGAATCTCACTTAACAGCTGTTAAGCGAATTTTCAAGTATCTGAAAGGTACTACTAATCTGGGTTTGTTTTATAGAAAATCTAGTGATTACAGTTTAGTAGGCTACTGCGATGCTGATTTTGCTGGAGACAGAGTGGAACGAAAAAGTACTTCTGGAAGCTGTCAGTTTCTGGGAGAAAATCTGATCTCGTGGTCCAGCAAAAGGCAATCAACTATTGCTCTGTCAACAGCAGAAGCTGAGTACATAGCAGCAGCTGGTTGCAGCACACAGATGCTCTGGATGAAAAGTCAGCTTGAAGACTTCCAGATTTTTGAGAGTAACATTCCTATTCTTTGTGATAATACTTCTGCTATTTGCTTAAGTAAGAATCCTATTTTACATTCTAGAGCTAAACATATAGAAATAAAACATCATTTCATTAGGGACTATATTCAGAAAGGAATTTTAAACTTGAAATTTATAGATACAGACCATCAATGGGCTGATATCTTTACTAAACCCCTTTCAGAAGATAGGTTTAATTTCATTCTGAAACATCTCAGCATGAAAGTATGCCCAGAATGAAAATGCTTTAATTCCATATTTTTATCTTTCAGAATGTAATTATATTACTGTGAACTTCTGATCAATCCTTGTTTCAGAAAGTTAGAACATGCAGATTGTATCAGAGGCAAGTCTGAAGATCTGAGAGTCTAATCTCAAATACAGACGTGCTGATCACTACATCAAACAAGTGTCATCCAATCATCAGCAAATCCCTGAAGCAGAACGCGTGCACGTTTCTGAGAAAGGAAAACGCTGATTGGGTGCATTGAGACACATGTCTGGTAACCGTTCTTAAGTATCTTTCTCAAATCCCCCAAAATCAGCAAGCATTAAATGCAAAAGTAATCACGCTTGTTTATTGCAATCATTATTTTTTTTCTCTCTCTTAAAAACGTTTTATTTTTCAAAATAATTTTTGAAAATCCTATTTAAGCACATTACTCTTCATTCTTAATCTTTACGCTTACTCATAATCTCTTAAGAATTTTTCTGCATATCTCCTTCAAAACCCTAGCTTTTCTCAAATCACTCTCAAGCTTTTTGTGTGAGAACAATGGCATCCTCCAGCATTTCTGCAGGAAATCAGAAGAAGGAAACCTCTGAGCAATATCAAGCGCCTACCAGAACTCTTCTCACACCAGTAAAGAATCTTGAGGTTCTCTCTGAGTTAATAGTGGATTTCGAAAGTTTGAAGGAAAATGGATTTGACCTAACTGCTGAAGTCAAAACTCAAAAGTGGGAGAGGTACTTTGACAGACTGGTTGGACCAACCTTCCCAGAACTTGTCAAAGAATTTTGGATTCATGCCAAGATTGATAAGCATCTAGTCGTCTCCTCGGTTATGGGAAAGAAGATCATAATTTCTGAAGACCTCATTGCAAGGTTAATTGGTCAGAGTGGTGGCGGAGTCCGTTGTGTGGACATGGCTGATAGATGTCCTGATATTGGTGTGGTAGCAAACTGCATTTTCACTCTTGGTCTTCCCAGCAGCAAAATCAAGGATCTGAAGGATCACTTCAGAGTGTGGGCCAAGATTGTTCTAGGCTGTTTCAATCACAGGAAGCCAACAAGCTCTCCTGACTATATAAACGTGGATCAGCAATTTCTGATCTACTTTATTGATCAGAGGGTGAAGATCAATTTGGCACACTTCCTGTTCAATCATCTGAAGACAAGTGTGAAAGAGACTAGAGAAGAAGAAAGGACGAAAAGAGACTGGATACCATTTGGGAGGCTTATCTCAGATATTCTGACAGAGAATAAGCTGATAGACTATCTGAGCGAAGCTAAAGTACTGGGCAATTTTGAACCAACTGTTGGAAAAGCGCTGAATGCTAAGAATCTCAAAAAGATGAAGCTGATAGACAATATCAGGAAGGAACCCAGAGCTCCTTCAACTGCTGACATCACCAGAAGAAGAGTGCCTCTGAGTGATTTCCCAAGATTTTCTGAGATGGAATCCCATCCTGATATGGTTGCCAAGTATCCAGATTCTTTCAAGGAAGAAGTTGCAGGTTCGAAGCTGAAGATCAAGGATCTGAGTCAGGTTCAACCTGAAATGGCTCAGAAGAAGTCAAAGAAGAGGAAAGCAGAAGGATCATCTCACCAGACTCCAAAGAAACGAGGTAATCCATCTACTGCTCCTATTTCAATTTCAAATACTATTCCAACATCTGTTGCTCCACCCCAAACATCTCACAGAATTTCCATTCCAATCCCCACTATTGATGAAAACATACCAGAAGACCCTTCTGAGAACTTACAACTCAGAAGAACCAGAATAAAAATTCCTCTCAAAATTACCAAACAACAACCAACTGTTTCAACAACACCAGCACTTGATAGAGTGCTAGCTGACATTGAGCGCGAACATACTTCTGTTCAACCTCACTCTGAACCACCAAATATTCCTCCTCCACAACCTGAACCAGAAATTCAACTACAACCAGAACCAGAACAAGAACCAGAACCACAATCTCAACAACCTATCACAGAAGAACCTCTGATCCATGAACAATCAGAAGTTCCACCTCCTCAACCAGAAAATAATCCTCCCTCACCTCCAACAGAGTTTCACCGCTATGAAACCCCATCTCCTCATCATTCTGATCCCCACTCACCTCAACCTTCACCGCTGGCAATACAGTTGCCATGTGGAACCACCATTGTCAGACCCCAGTTACCATCATCAGAGGAATCAACACCTCCAAAAACTCCAACCACTCCTATAGACATATCCTCTGACTCTGATAACCATCCACCAAAACAGACAGCACCTCAGCACACCTCTGAAAGCCAATCCTCTGAAAACCCCAGCAAAATATTCATTGACTTAACAAGTCTTGAACGTCTTGCTGATTTAAGACACAAATTGGCCATTCCCAAACCAAAGCAATTAGATGTTGGCTCTGGTATTTTGGATTTTGAAACAGGTATGCTGCAGTGGATTGCTTCCTTGAAGCAAGTCTGTCCCGGGATGATCGACCCAGCTGCTTCTGATCAGCTCTGGTCACAGTTCAGAGTTTGGGTTCGTGCTGAAGCACTCAAGCTGCAGGACGTCAACTATGAGCAGGCTCAACAGAACTTTAGCAAGCTGCTGAAGGAAGTTGAGAGTCAGCTGCCTCAAGAAGTTGTGCTGCCTCTGGACTCTGAATCTTGGGCTGAGAAAGAGCAAGCTGCTCAGGTGGAACCAGCAGAAGAAGACAAGACTCTTCAAGAAGAGAATCCAGCAGAAGATGTAGCTGAAAGTTCTGAGAAGCTTCCTCCTGCTGAAAGTTCTCAAGCTGCCTTGGACAGGCAGGCTCTGGAAGAGTTAAGGCTGAATGACTTGCGTCTACAGCAGCGGATGGATGAGAATAATCAGAAGATGGAAGCTAGAATGAATGTCCAGGACAGCAAGATTGATACTGTTGTCACCATGGTTCAGAAGCAGAATGCAACTTCTGAAAAGATTCAGGCAATGCTGGAAAGCCTGTTCTCACGCATGCCCCCACAACCTTGAAATCTTTTTTCATGCATGACATTCTCTATATTTTCCTTATTTTCTGATGTACTTTTTACTATGTTTTGACTATGGTTTGTAATGCTATTTTGCTCTGATTCTGAACTATCTTTAATACTATTAGTTTTTTTCTGATCTAAATCATTTTAGCACATCACCAGCACTTTTTGATTGCTGACAAAAAGGGGGAGAACAAGAATGATATTTAAAATCAATAACGGATAACTAGACAGAAACTCTCAAACATTCTAACTCTCTATTACTTGAAATGTTTTTCTGTTTTGTTTTTAAGTCTACAGGCACAAAGAAGCTCTTGAACACAATGAAGACTAGAAGCTCATGTTGCTCTGATCAAATATGAAGTTCTGATATATGAAGCTCTGATCAACCTAACACTCTGATCTGAAGCAAAGCTCTGACAGGAAAAGCTCTGCTCTCTGATACGACAAAGACTTCAATCTGATGCTCAAAGACAGAAAAGCTCTGACTCTGAAGAACACGCATATCAAAGGGAAGTAACAAACTCAGGGGGAGTATTTCTTAACTCTGACTTCTCCGTACTTCTTATTCTGATAAATAGATCTGATAACTTTTCACGTTATTTTTCATTTAAAATATCTAGTTTTTGTCATCATCAAAAAGGGGGAGATTGTTAGAACAATGTTTGAATCTAGTACCCTATAATTAAGTTTTGATGATAACAAAGTGAAAAGATATAGTAGTTAAATATTTTATGATTGAATTATATGCTACTTAAAATTACTATGCTCTGACTTGCAGATATGCTGATTAAAATAGGCAAGATCACGTTCTCAGCATCAGAATATGAGTTTGCACACCAGCATCAGAAGTTGCTGAATCAGAACGTCAAGATCAGAAGATCAACGCTTGCACATGCTGAAGCTTGATGAACAGAACTGCGCGTAAAATACTCTGATACAGAATCAAATCAGTTCATCAGCAGCGAAGCAGAATCAGAATGAGCCAAGCCATATCGTGCATTGAAGAAGCAACGGTACTGTGCATTGAAGGCTAATCAATACCAACGGCATCATTCTAGACAAGATCTGCTCAGAAAGGAAAGCTTGTAAATAGCATTGAATCAAGAATATTTGCTTCAACGTTCATCTTCTCAAAGTGCTATATAAACCAAGCTTTGAAGATTATCACGGCTAATGCTTCCAAACTCTCTACACGCACAAAGCTGAACAGTAATCTTCTCTCTACAAGTTTTGCTAAACCACCAAACTCTGATACTCTATTAGCGTTTAGCAACTTAGTACTCTAAGCTTCATTTGTGTAAACATCACAGTTGTGATATAGTTTTTGTAGAAACACTCACACACATTTGATTATTCCTTTGTAAGAAAGTATTGCCTTGACAAGCCGGATTGTGGTTTGAATCAAGAAGGTTTTAGCAGTTGCTAAAACAGATTTGTATTCAGTTGAATATAGTGAATTAAGACCTCGTTGGAGAGAGGCGAAATCACCTTGAACGGGTGGACTGGAGTAGTTTGAGATCAAACGAACCAGGATAAAAATACCTTGTCATTTGCTTTAAGTTTCCAGTTTTACAATTCAACCCCCCCTTCTTGTGTTTTTCACCCCTTCACCTTTTTCAGGTCCGTCATACGGTCCGTTACCTTCAATGTTGTCCAAATTCATGATGTCCTCGTCCGGGAAGTCGAATCTCATGGGTTGATAATCTTCGATAGCTTGATGAGCTAGATGATCAGCTAGTACACTCCCTTTTATAGCTTTTTGGGTAGTATACTAGATGTCATACTCAGTTAGGATCATTTTCCATCTAGCTATTCTTCCAGATAAAGCAGGCTTTTCAAAGATATACTTGATAGGATCCATTTTGGAAATCAACAAAGTGGTATGGGTCAGCATATACTGTCTTAGTCGATGAGCAGCCCATACCAAAGCGCAACAAGTTTTCTCGAGCAGTGAGTAGCGAGTCTCACAGTCGGTAAACTTTTTGCTAAGGTAATAAATGGCATGCTCTTTTCGACCAGACTCGTCATGCTGGCCCAATACACACCCCATTGAGTTATCCAAGACGGTCAGATACATGATCAACGGTCTTCCTTCGACGGGTGCCATCAGAATAGGAGGTTCTAGCAAATACTCCTTGATCTTATCAAAAGCAGCTTGGCTATCGTCGTTCCATTCGACTACCTGATCTTTCTTCAATAGTTTGAAAATTGGCTCACAGGTAGACGTTAGATGAGAGATAAATCTGGCAATATAGTTCAAGCGCCCCAAGAACCCTCTAACCTCCTTTTCAGTACGGGGAGCAGACATTTCTTGTATTGCTTTCACTTTTGCTGGATCGACCTCAATGCCCTTGTTGCTGACAATAAATCCTAGAAGTTTACCAGACCTAACTCCAAAAGTACACTTACTTGGATTCAGCCTGAGTTTGTACTCCTTCAACCTGGCAAACAGCTTTTGCAGATGTTCAAGGTGTTCCTCCTATGTTTATGATCGAGCTATCATGTCGTCTACGTAGACTTCGATCTCATGATGTATCATATCATGAAATAAAGCTACCATGGCGCGCTGATAAGTTGCCCCTGCGTTCTTCAGTCCGAACGACATCACCTTGTAGCAGAAGGTACCCCATTGTGTAACAAAGGTTGTTTTCTCCATGTCCTCGGGGGCCATTTTGATCTGGTTGTAGCCCGAGAATCCATCCATGAAGGAAAACACCTTGTGCTGAGCTGTGTTGTCAATCAAAATGTCGATATGCGGTAGCGGAAAATCATCTTTAGGGCTAGCCCTGTTCAAATCCCGGTAGTCCACACACATCCTGACCTTGCCGTCTTTTTTAGGTACTGGCACAATGTTAGCAACCCATTGTGGATAGGATGTAACAGCCAGAAAGCCAGCATCGAATTGCTTCATTACTTCTGCTTTAATCTTCTCAGACATGTCGGGCCTCATTCGGCGGACTTTTTGCTTGATCGGTGGACAATCCTCTCTTGTAGGGAGACGGTGAACCACGATATTTGTGTCTAAACCCGGCATGTCTTCATAAGACCAGGCTAAGATTTCAACGTATTCATTTAACAGCTGTATCAAACGCTCCTTGACACTTGGTTCCAGATTGGCACCCATTTGTACTTCCTTCCTGTCTTCCTCTGTTCCTAAGTTGACTGTTTCCAACAACTCTTCATGAGGTAAGATGGTCCTTTCTTCTTGTTGTAGAAGTCTGGCTAGCTCCCCTGGTACTTCACAATCTTCGTGATCTTCGTATTCAGCCTGATTGACCAAATCTTCAGAGTTATTGAAGGATACAACAGAATAGTCACCCGTAGAATCCAGAGTGGATGGGTACCTGCATTTGTGAGTGTGGGTGTGTGTAAGGAATAGCCATCCTTAAACAAACAAAAATGCAAAAGGAAAGAAAATGAACACAGCAGTTTATAAATGAAAAACGTCCAATGATTCATTAAACATGGCATATGGATATGAAGAGAATCAAAACCCTTACAAATGGACCTACATACCCCGGGCAAGGCATGAGGTGAAAAAGTAGTGTGTAGATTGTTCAAGAGTAATTATTACAGACCAACAGAAAATGTTCGAAAGATAAATTACTGATCGATGAAAGTAATGGGAACGAAGTCTTTCGCCTCCCAGTTGTGTAGTCCCCCTTCGATGGTTGGGAAGATCCAATCTTCAATGTTGGCCTCTTCGTCTTCGTCGTCCAAAGCATTGATTCCATGAGGAGAAATCTTGATGGGTGTCTTTTCAATTTTTGAGCGACGCATAGCTTTTTGCCCCGCAGCGGTAAATCCCAACCCGAACTTGTCTGTTTTGTGGGGAAAGTCAGGAAACTGACCCTATGTTGAGCTCTTCCCTTCCTTCATTGCAACCTGTGTGTCTTTCAGAGATGCCATCCTGGCCACCTGCTTAGGCTCCTCAGCTACTGCCTTTGCTACTGCAACTTCGGGAGCAATTTCCTCGAAGTGTTGGAATGGTGTTTCAATGAATTCGCCCTCCACTTCCACATACCTAAAGGAGTTCAGGTGACTGATCATATATTCCTCTTCACCGTGTACAGTTATGATATTTCCCTTAACAGGGTATTTCAGCATCTGATGTAGGGAGGAAGTGACTGCCCCAACATTATGTATCCACGACCTTCCTAGCAAGCAAGAGTAGGATGGGCGGATGTCCATCACATAGAAGGTTGAGGGGAAAACTTCAGTGCCCACCTTGATAGGGATGTCGACCTCCCCATGCACCATTCTTTTAGACCCGTCAAAGGCCCTGACAATGATATTACTCGGTTTCAGCTCCAAGCCTTCACAATCCAACCGGTCGAGAGCTTTCTTAGGCAGCACGTTTAGAGAAGAACCAGTGTCGACCAAGACATGGGCAAGAGTAGTTCCTCGGCATTCAACTGACACATGCAATGCGTAATTGTGCTTTCTTCCCTTTGGAGTTAGGTCAGCATCAGAGAAACCCAGACCGTTGTCGGCGGTAAGGCTGGCTACACAATCCTGGAATTGATCGGCTGAGGTTTCCTGGGGTACATGGGTTGTCTTCAAAAACCTTATCAAGGCCTTGGCATGAGCCTCCGAACAAAGAAGCAAAGCTAACATGGAGATCTTCGAGGGAGTTTTCCCCAGTTGCTCTACAACGTCATAATCACTTTTCTTTATTATTTTTAGAATCTCCTCCATTTCTTTCTTAGAGGTTTCGGGGATGACCAATGGCCGAGCCCTCGTCCTGAAGAGCTCATCTTGGATCCCTTTCCCCTTATCAGCAGAAGTAGGAGGGACAACTGCAGGAGTAACAGCTTCTTCAATCAACGGAATTCTTGCAGAAAGTTTTATCGGTACAGGAGTAACCTTGGCAGCAGCTGAGGGTCCAAAGATTGCCTTTGGAGGGGCAATCTCTGGAGAGAAAATTCTCCCACTTCGGGTAATATTGCTCGTACCGGAAATGTTTCCAATGTCGGCATCTTCTTCGTCAGAGCTTTCTTCAGTTATCTCGACTTGTTTAACACCATGGTAGTAGATTTCTCCACCATAATTCCATGGTATTGATTTGTCAGATTTGTAGGGGACAGGCCCAGGCATGGTTATTTTTAGAGGAACAATCTTTGGAATTGATGTAATCTTAACAGGCTTTTTAGGGACCTTGGAAAGATTGGTGGAAATGGTGATTATTGAAACATCTTTGATAGGGGTTGGAGTAGCAGGAATCTTTTCGACAATAATATATTGGCTGTCCATTAGGACTTGGATGCCTATCTTCAGCAATGGATAGTCGATTGGTAGGGAGGAACAACAGTAGCAGTCTTCTTTACATCCTGGGAAAATCCCAGCCTTCAACAGGTTCAACTTGATTGTCAACAGTGGGGTCATCAGATCATCAACAGCAGAAACATACAGATCTTCTTCAATAGCATGGACATTGCGACCATGCTTCAGCATTGGAGCGGATATTACGTTTGGCTTCTATGGAGCATTGAACTCAACCTCTTTTGCATCTATCAAGTCTTGAATTTTATGCTTAAGCGCCCAACAATCGTTGGTGTCATGCCCGATGCTGTCAGAATGATAGGCACATTTAGCATTGGGATGATAATGTGGGGAAGATGTGTTCACATTTCTTGGTGCCTCTTTGATAGTGGTGAGATTTAGCTTCAATAAATGGGGAAGAACTTGTGCAGGCGTCATATTGATGCGGGTGAACTGCCGTTGTGGCCGTTCTACCCGTTGCTGGTTAGGTCTAGACTGATTGTTACGAGGCTGATCATTCGATGGATTTTGGATCATCACGGCCCCCACAGCCGGCCGGCGCTCAATTCTTCCCGATCTTTTCTGAGAGTATATAACAGCTGCTTCCTTCTTGGCCGGAAATGATTTCTTAGCAGTCGTAGAGGCAGAGGCATCCCTTTGAATCTTTCCATTCTTAATACTAGCTTCCACCCGTTCTCCAGTCAGAATCAATTCAGTAAACCCTGCGGAAGAGCTCCCGATCAAGTGGTTGAAGAACGGGCCAGATAGGGTCCCCAAGAACATATTAACTAGTTCCCTATCTGAAAGAGGTGGCTGCACTCTTCCGGCCAAGTCGCGCCATTTCTGGGCGTATTCTTTGAATCCTTTATTTGAGGCCATCCCCATACTTTGTAACTGAGTACGGGTTGGCGCCAAATCAGCGTTATATTGATACTGGCGATAAAAGGAAGCTGCCAATTCTTCCCATTTATGCACTTCTGACCTCTCAAGCTGGTAAAACCAGTCTAGTTGTGTACCGGACAAGCTATCCTGAAAGAAGTGTACCCAAAGATTTCTGCCGGATGTATGAGGTTGAATTCTTATGACATATGACCTCAAGTGCATCTTCGGGCAAGACAGCCCATCATATTTTGCAAAAACTGACACCTTAAACTTTGGAGGGATCACAATCCCAGCAATCAATACCAATTCTTCAAAATCTAACCCAGGAACCCTTTGCAGCTCCATAGCTTCCAGTCTATCCTCTAGGTTTTTGTACTTGTCGTCCGCTGGCGGGTATTGCTGCTCTGAGTAGTCTTCATCTTCCTCAACCTCTTCCTCTCCAGCCTCAGACTCAGAAGGTAGTGCAGCTCCTTTTCCCTTACTGGTTCCCTCATCAGATGCGGAGGGAAATTCAAGAACTCTTCTAGCTTCATTCTCAAACCTTCTTCCCAGTGTAGCTACCCCAACTCTCTTCTTCTTCTTTTTTCCCTTTTATGGTTCTTTGTTCCCCAACAGTGCTTTTAGATCCTCCTGACCCTTTACCAAGTTCATAAGGATCTGTTGAAACTGCGAGTTTTGTGACTGCAGATCTTTGATCGTCTGTTCAAGATCCATCTTACTGAAATAAACAGCAGAAAGATAAGGAAACCTGGTGTGAAGACCTGCTTATGCATATGATGAATGATATGTTTATTCATGCAATGCATTCAAGGATTTAGAAATTCAAAATTGTTGCAGACAAAAAGAACGCACGTCAAGAAATTTTGTCAGTACATAAATGCCTCATGGGCCAAATATTACAAAAACTTCTTAAGGTAAAAAGACGTTGCGCATCCTCTTTGGTGCGATGTAAGTGTTGAGGGTTTCCTCCTCGTGAAGTCGGTGGGTAAGGTCCAAAACCTTCTTCTCACTGGCGTAGAAGCTGGCTTCAAAAGTATTTCGTTCCTCCTTGAGTTGGATCCAACTCTTCTGCATCTCCTCCCATGATGTTGGCATGTCAGGATATAGGATGGTGTAGGGAACCTCTCCTTCCTTAACGGGCTCTTTAATCAAAGGGAGAATATAAGGGTAAGGCATCATAAGACTCTGGGCTCGGGTCCTTACCCACTTGAGATAAGGATCAAGAGGGATGGAGTTCTTGTGCCCCAGTGTCTTGCTATCTACCTTGTTAGGCATCCTCCAAGCTCTGATGAATCTTTGGCGAAGTCCTTGCGCATCGTTGTCGAAGTCAAAAACTAGGTCAGGAATCAGCATGTCATGAGGGCCATCCCTCCTTGCATATCCAAATTGTCTTAAAGCTAGACAAGGGTTGTAGGTAATGCCTCCTCTATTTCCAAGTAATGGAACATTAGGGAACTCACCACAACGATCGACGATGATGACATTTTCTCTGGACCGAGAACACCAATGTACATCAGAATGTGTGAGGGTCATCAATCGTTGTGACCACCTTAAGCCTTGTTCATTCTTCAAAATAGATTGTGGAAGGTGCGAAATAAACCACCTTGCAAGGAGAGGAGTACAGCACATGAGAACACCTCTCTTCCTCATTGTTCGTGTGTAAAATGAGTGGAGGATGTCCCCAAGCAATGTAGGTATAGGATTCCTTGACATGAAAATCTTGACAGCATTGACATCTATAAGTTGGTCAGGATTTGGGAACAAGACCAACCCATAAATGAGGAGTACCACAATTTCTTCAAAGGCTTGCAGATCCAAGAAATTCCAACACTCTTGTGCCTTCTCAAACAAGAATTTTGCCAAGAAGCCTTTGACACCACTTCTAGTCTCCCAATGCCCCTTGATGTCAGATGGTTGCAAACGTAGTGGTTGAGCAACATCTTCAGGCTTTGGTTCTTTTTCCGTACCGTTGTAGGGTAGTTGATTAAGAATATGAATTCTCAGGAGTTGAGAAAATTCCTCCAAAGTAGGCACCAATTGGTAGTCGGGGAATGTGAAATAGTGGTGAAGGGGGTCAAAGAATTGGAACAACACTTTCACCATGTCTTCTTCAATGCTGGTGTTGACTAGGCTGAGCAGTCTACCATGTCTTTCACTGAAGAGAGAGCTTTCTGGAATTCTGGATGTAAGCTCCTTGAGTTGAGGAGGGATTCTCACAAGGTTGACTTGGATAGTTTTCCTGCGAAGAATTTCCATGACCTACAAAACAAGAACAAAGATGAAGATCCAAACCCTTGAAATGGTTAGTGGATGCATATGATGCTTTATGATGTTCATGATGTATGCACAAACACATGTTCAAGCAAGTCACACAAAACCCTAGTTTCAGGCTTGCATGAGGTATCATAGGTAAGTACCCTCTTGAGTGTAGTTGGCTTAAAAACTTGTCCTATAAATAGTAACCGGGTTCTAAGGAGCTCAATATCATTGGATTGTTTTCTATGTTCATTGTTTTGGTTTAGCCACTTAACTAGCGACCAAAATATCCCAAGAAAACAACCCTCAATGAGTGTAGTATCGAGTATCTACCAACTTCGGACTGCACCAAAGCCGGTCATCTCACTACCCCTAATAAAAGGCCAAGATGGTCAAGTAAGGTTCTAGGTCATTAGTGCTTAGTGACATCACTCAGCGGCCCCGTACTCTCCTTGATTGAACTCAAGGGTTACCGGTACTCACAAATATGTTGCACTAATATAACTATTGCTTCAACCGCGTCGGTATACCCCGCACAGTTTCCACAATGTATTGCTATCTATGAATGTTTCCCCAAATCCGGGTATAGGTTTTCAAGCCCAAACAAGAGAACCACAATGTAAAGCAATCAAAGCAAACAATTAGTCACGCAAAAGGGTGATCTAAGCCCTAAGGTTACTCCACTTTTAATTAATTCCCCAGTAGAGTCGCCAGTTCCGTGATACGGTGGGAGAACTGACTTAGGTTTTGCGTTTGTTTTTGCAAATGTTTCGGTTGAGCAAGAGTCGCCACCGACTTTTTATTTTATCCTAAGGAAAGGTTAAAAAGCACAGCAAAAACCTTTGAGATGTTTTCTTGGGTTCGGGGAGTAGATTATAGAAAGGGAAGGTATTAGCACCCTTTCTATCCATGGTTATCCATGGGCTCTTAGTTACTTGCTTAGATCACTTGCCTTTGCTTTTCAATTGTTTGAAATGGTGCTTTGTGTGTGTGGTTTTGAAAATGTTTTGAAAAAAAGATGCCTTGTCTAGGCAACCCTTGTAACAATTCTTTACTCGAATGTTTTACAAAAGGTGTTTGTCTTTTTGAAAAGATGTTTCAAGGTTTTGAAAGTTGTTTTTGAAAGTTGTATTGTGAAGTGTGTTTTGAAAAATGGCAAGGATTTGTTTTGCAAGTTTGATCAAGTAACTAAGAGTTGTCTACCCCTAAATTTACTCAAAGATTTTCCCTATGTTTTAACCCTTTTAACAGTATTGTTCCACATTGCATTTGGTGGACAATCTTGTGTTAGGATGTTAACGGGACAGGCGCGGGTCATCGTTTAGACCATGAAAGCAATAGTGTCAAGTGTCTTTGGCAATTTGCTTGAGGGACTATGATCATTTCTTTTAGGCAACTCCGATAGCGTCATCGAGGGACTATGATCATTTGATTTGTTTTTGTTTTGCCAAAGACACTCAACATGCAACATGGCCCATTTTTGAAGGCAACGAGTGGAGTAACCTTAAGGGTGCAAGTGTGATTGGTGTTGTCCATTTTCATGCATTTTTGTCTTTGAATTAGGTCAAGCTATTTGTTATTTTTGATTTGCATACAAACCCTAGGTCTATCATGGCATAATTGGAAAGCTTTAAAATGCGGAAATTTAAAGTCCTAAATTATTACAACATAATTATGGGGATGGGGGTAAAAATGTTTGAATGGGGGGATATTTAGCAAGAAATTAAATCTAGACTATTACATCCATATCGAATATACAAGTTATTTAATTGTATAATAATTAAATAAATACAATAAATATGCAAAATGTATTATGCAAAAAAATGGTTTTTTTTATGTATGTAAAATTATTTTTCAATGTAAAATATAAACAAAAATAAAAGGTTAATTTTTGATATTTTTATGGTCTTTAGGGCAAAACCCTAGTTTTCTAAATAAATAATATTTATTTATTAATATTATACAATATTATATATTAATTCATGCAAAAAATAAAAAAGAAGTATATTGTAAAAAAGAGCATTTTTAGTGTCATGTATTAATAAAAATAAAGATGTATTATTTTCATATTTTTATCCTAAATATTCTAATAAATATACAAGTATTTATATTATATATTTAACTATACTAAATATGTACTAAAATAAAAATATTAATTATTTACAAAACAAGTATATATTTTTTTAGAAAATGTTTTCAAAAGGTAAATAAAAACAATGGCTGAAAATATATTTTTGGGTCATTTTTAATGTTTTAAATAAAAAGGTATTTATGTTTATTTTACATGTATAAGTTCAAATAAAACAAATAAATTCCAAATAAAATGCAAAAATGGATGAAAAATATTTTTTATATTTTTTATATTTGAGCAAAAAATAATAAGTCAGAATCAAAAAAGAAAAAATCAAAAATAAATAAAATATCACAAAATGGGCCAGGGGGGTGCAAATTGAAAAAGGGGGTGCAAAAAGCAGGTTGACTCAGGCCCGGCCCAAGTCAACTCTGTCTTCAACCTCCAGCACATGTTTGAACAAGAAAACGCGCGCTTCCTTCTACATCTGCTATCTCTTGATTCCTTGACTTTTAACAAAAACTCATAACACAAACATTATAGAGCATCAAGAGACGAATTCATACATATAAAAATCTTAACCTAACTCTCAGAAACGAGGGAGAATTTCTCCATCCCCAATTTCTGACCTAAGTTTTCTTCCATGTTCAGGTCCAAAATTCTCACAGCACACACAATATAAATGAAAAGTAACTACATGGATGGCTTCAGGGCTATGAGTAGAACATGCTTTCTTCACAAACTTAAGCCTAACTATGCCTGGATAGAGAGATAGAAGTTCATATTTTTACCTGTTCAGCTTGAGTCGTGTACAACAATAGAGGTATCTTCAATGGAGTTTGAACTTTGGTACAGCTTTCCTGAAGTCCAAGGATGCTTCCCCTATGCTTAGCTTGCTTTGAATCTCTCTGAATCAAGCTATGGAAGTCAACCTAAAAAACTGAAAAGTGAAAATGGCAAACTTGGCTATGGATGTTACAGCTGGTATCTAAGGCTTGGGATAGCTTCAATGGATGGTAGGGAGTGTATTGGAACTTGTTTGGGCAAAAACGCACGAGTGAATGATGCTGGCCAAGTCAAACTGCAGGAATGCCCTGTTTCTTGCAGAAAAATGGTGTTTTGATGAATGAGGAGGTATTGAGGATCAAGGACTCGTGTTTTAGGTAAGCTTGGGTGTATGAAAAATGTTTACAAAGTTTGCTTCAGTTGGTGTTTTCAGGAATGAGAGATTGGAGTGAGTTTTCATGTTTTCTTCCAATGTAAGCAAAGAGATGTCAACTTGTGATATATACATGTACCAAGTTCTCAAGCATGCTGCATACTTTGTTCTTGATCAGTGGGATTTGCCTACCAACCCTTGCCTCAGAGATTTTGCTTGTACCTCTTGGATATGGTATTTGACATAAAGCACTACTTTATCAAAATGGCAAATATGCTTTTTCTAATTATGGATTAATCTTGCATGTAATGACCAAATGAACAAAATAATGCTTGAACACAATGGTTTGGAATTTAATTATTGAGTGTGGAGAGGATTAGAGGCCTGTAAGCTAGCATAAACCATGCTGAGTTGAAAATGCCAATGTTATGAACATGTATTTGGCCATGAACAAAAGTGACTTTTGCCCATCTTTGCAAATTCGATCTCCCTAACCACAAGGGTGTTTGAGAAGTTCTTGGACAATTTGGAAAGCTTGGAATGTGTAATACAATACATATTTGTAATGCAAATTGAAACTCCAAGTGGAAGCATGTGAAAAATGGCCATGAAGTTGGACAAAAATCCTGCCTAGAATAGGTCAAAATTTCTCTAAGTTAAAAATGTTTTGCACCCTTATTCCAAAAATTATAACTTGAGCTACAAGCTTCTTTTGGGGAAACTTTGTGAATCAAAGTTGTAGATTTTTCAATGGAATACAACTTTCATGTTTTGAGTTTTGTTTGAATCCATTTGAATCTTGGTGAAAAAATGGGACAAAGTTAGAAAAAAATAAGGAAATTTCATAACTTAGAAAATTTCTAAGTTATGAAATTTCTTCATTTTAAACCCTAATTTGCAATTTTAGGTTTCTTGATGAACAAGTTTCATAATTTGACATATCTTGATGAAAAATGAATCTTGGCACTTGATTTTGACCAAAAAGTCAAAGTTTGACTTTTCAGTATACAGTCAAATTTTGATCAGTTGACTGAAAAATTCATCTGTCAATCTTGTGCATTTGAGATCCTTTGAACTTGTTGAATATGTCAAGACAACGCCATTGAGTTCTTGAGTTCATATGTGAGCTTGGTTTGCCATATGTTAAGTCAAACAGTCAAAAATTGCCTTTGTGCAGTCAAAACCCTAAAAATGACCATTTTGCCCTTTTGGTGATCTAATCAAATTTCTTGTGGAATTGTGATCCAAACTTGATCAAATGGTTCATATGAGTTCATAATGTTGATGTGGGTCAAATTTCATGAGGTTTGACTGTCAATTGGCCACAGTTGACTTTTTTCCCCAACACAGTTGATTTCTAGGCCAACTGTCCAATTGACTGGGCAAGGATTGGAATCAAGGTTTGAAACTTGGTATGGATAGACTTGTGAGTCCGACATGAAGCATGAAAGTCACTTTGGGCATTTTAGGTCAAAACAACTTTGTGCAAACTCAAACCCTAATTTGGGTCAACAGTGCAAGGAGGAGTCTTGAGCAAAGCAAACCCTAATTTGATCTTGAGCTCCAAGGGTCTTGTGGTGAGAAAATATTGATGAAATGGGAGGGCAAATTTTGGGGTACAACATAAGGTATTAGTACCCTAAACATCTACGGTACTCCGCAGGAACCTCTTTGTAAAATATGTATATTTTGGCTATAAAAAATATTGTATATAAAAAATGGATGGTGGAGGTGAGAAAAGAAATATATTTATTTTATAATTTTTGCACCCGCCGCAGTTGCGAACCTTTAATGCCTACGTACCACCTTTTTGTGCAATAGGGGATCAGGGCACACGTAGTTCCTCTTTTTTTTTTTAAATTTAAGACACAAATGTGTTGGTTAATTTTATGAGATAAGACATCATCGTCATTGTCCGTGTGGAAAACATACCTACTACCCACAATCATGAGAAAGGATAATTTGCATCATCTCAAAATGGAGGATATGGCTTGGATTTTAAAATCAACAATGCCTCGCTCAACACCCAAGTGGAAAATATCTCTCTTCACTACATATTGTAGAAGTATAGTTGTTTGCATCACTACAAGGATTAACAAGAGTTCAATCTTTTGAGAAAAGTCTAAAGATAAAAATACAAAATGGCAAGATGGTTTGAAATGAGATTGATTGAATTTTAGTCTTCTTACAAAAAATGTCAAGGTATTATTAAGTTAATTGGAGTTTACTTATGAAAATGTTTTGAAAATGCATGGACATAAGTCCAAGTTTATTATGAAAGTGGTTCATGTTTAAAAACAAGAAGAGTTTTCAAAAGGAGGAAGAAGATTTTTGAAATTAAAGAAGATGGGAGGAGAAGAAGGGACTATCCTAAAGCATAAGGTAAGAGATAGGGATAAGAACCATCTAACCAACAAGAAGCCAATACTTGACATTATGAGCCAAGATAGAATTCCCATTCTTAGATTGAATCCAATAAAGCAAAGAAATACTAGACCTCTTGAGAGAACCAAACTTCAAGTGTATTAAGTCTTCATAAAAATTGGGCAGAGTAACGGTTGTATACGGGAGAATTCCAGATTATAAACAAAGGGTGTAATCATAAAAAACCAACACACAAAATCAAACAAGCAACCCAATGTCTTGAGGTAAACCTCAAGAACTACAGACAGAATAATCAGATAAGATCACAAGGTTTCCAAGATAGGACAAGGTTTCTAATCCTAAGTCCAATAAAAGTCCCATGCTCCATAATGCCAAGGATAGTAACCAAATAGTCCAAGTACCATTAAAGAGTTTTAGGGTTTATGTTGATTATTAAGTATCTTAAGAAAGGGAAAGAAAAGCTCAAGTGAGTAAAGTAAAAATGGCAAGAAAGTAAATGCTCAAATGAGCAAAGATGAAAATGGCATGAAATGTAAATGCTAAAAGTAAATGGTATATAAAGCATAAAAAAGAATAAAAGCATAAAGTAAGACAAGTCAATAATTAGTGGTTAGTTGGATGACCATCTTGAAGCTTGCATTTGGAACTCATTAGAGGATTGGTAGAACCAAAGCCTCCACACAACAAGTTGCATTTTCTTTTTGTCAAGTATATCATCCATTTGGAATTCTCACAAGTGCCATTTAATGATCAACGATGTTTAAGTGATTCGCGTTGACCAAAGGTGTTGTAGATCCATTAGAGGATTGGTAGAACCAAAGCCTCCACACAATGAATCTCAAGGTTATTGGATCAAAGAGATCAACTTAACATACTTGGGCTTGCAATCATAAGTTTGGGCCATGAATGATCATTTATTCGAATCGGGACAAAATTTAGCGCTATGTTAAGCAATCGTAAGTGGACTTATATAAAAGTCGCACCTATTTTGAGGCCGGTCAATAGAAATTTATGCACCATTTGTTTTGAGACATGATATAGAGATCATGCTCCAACAACATTTAGTGCAATAAGAAAGGGATGGGATGAAGAGGGATGGGGAAAAATATACAAACCACATTTGAATTAAATTTTAATCAAACTATTATTAATATCATTCATCCATTTTTGTGGAGTTAAACTCAACACCATGGATCCAATGATGTTAATAAAGTTCATGATCCAAAATCTAACCCAAGATCTGCCAGAAAATAATCACAAAATAATATCACATTTTAATATACACTAAAGGGTTTAAAAATAATTTTTAAAAATAGAAAATAAAGATAAAAATATCAAATATGTTCAAATTAATGAAGAAATAAAAAGTAAGACCATAGAAAAATCAGAAAAGGGCTCAAATAATTTTACAAATTTTTTGGTAATTTTTTAAAGTCAGAAACTATTTTTAAAATTAAAATAAATGGGTAAAATAAACAAAAAATGATAAAAAATAGTAAAGTCAGAAACAAAAATAAAATAAGGTCACAAATATTTGTCACAATATCATTGGATCATTCCATAATTTTTTCAGAGTTTAAAAATGTATAAAAGTATTTTTAAATATTTAAAACAAATCAAATAAAGTGTAAATCTATAAAAAAATACCAAAACACAAAATTAAATTGTGAAAAAATAGAAATCAGAAAGAGAATAATCAAAAATATTTTTCATAATTTTTTCAGATTTTTTGGACTGAAAATGATTTTTCTATGATTTTTTGAAATTTAAAACAATTAAAATATAAAAATTAGAAAAAGAAAATAAAAGTAAAATATGTGGACCATTGGATGAGAGTCAAAACGCGTTAGTAATCAAATCCAAGGGATCTGGCGCGCTGTGCATATCATGGTCATTAGTGAATAATGTACAGAATCATTAATTAAATCAGATTTAAAAAAAACAAATGGCGCGCCTTCATTGGTTGGAAGATGACACGTTGGTCATCTTCAACCTCCAGCCAACACGAATTGCAGGTCTCCCAAAATGTAAAATCAGAAGCTCAGACCTATTCCATTAGCTTCGTCTCTTCAAGACGAAGACAACCATACTCTCGCGCCAAATTTATATAAACTGTAGCTCAAGCAAATTGGAAGGAAAGTTTTGAAAAGGGATTTGAAATTTCATGGTCAAAACGTGTTTCTAGTAAAAGGTAAGTGTTGTGACTAGAACCAGGGAAATGAGAGCAACACAATGATATTAGGGTTTTGAAGAATTGATGAAGGAATCTACCTATTGAAGTTGAGTTGCAGAGCTCTGAAACTGGACTTTTATGGAGCAGTATAGGGAACGATTCTTGGAATGTAATTATGTGGTTAACTTCAGGGAAGATCAAGGAAGGTGAATTGATAGAAAAATTGGATTGAAAAAGGCATGAGAATGGATTTTGAAGTTACTGAATTCTGATTTGTGGAACAAGTTTGACAGGGTGATTCTGGCTATCCAAGCTTGAGAAAATGAATGGGATAGTTCATGTATTTATAGGATAAGCCAATGGGATCAAAAGGAAGAGTGAGTGATGCGTTTTGGACGGAATTCGTGCAAACCTGATGCAAGAGTGAAGTGTGATCCAAACTTCACCAAAACTCATCCAATTCTTGCGTTTTGATGCGCTAATCCACTTGGGAAAGTCGGCTAATCATGTTTAGACCCAAAACGCGTGCTAATTTGAGGTTTAGAGGTTGTAACATGAAATTCAAATTCTGACTTGTAATGAAACTTCAATTCCAAGTTACCACTTTTGAAATAATGGCATTCTCAGCTCAAGGGGTCTTAAGGAGTGATTCTTGATGCTTTAGAAAGATGAGGTTACAAGCTTTGCAATGGAAAAAGAATGGAGTTAAATGGATGCTTGTGCTGAAAGTTGCATTGAGTCAAAGTTGAAGAAAAAGGGTTGACTTTCCATATTTAGAAATATTTCAAATTCTTCTTCAAAAATGACCTATAATGTCTTGCATCCAAACATGGCTTTTCACTTGGAATTTGCTCTTGATCCAAAAATATGACATGAAGTAGATCTCTTGATTGACATTTTGAAACTTTAATCATTCAAAATATCCAAAATTTGAGAGAGTTATGAATTGTTGAAGTTGGCAAAAAATCATGAAATGACCTATAATCTTTTGCATCTTTAAGGTAACTTCCATCCATTTTCTCACTTTGCACATAAAAGAAGGCATAAAATTCACATCTTTAAGATCATTATGGAAAAAGAATGGACTTAAGGTGATAAAAATTGACCAAGTATTGACCATTTGAAGTCACATATGGAAAATTGGGGATTCATCTGGAGGACTTGTAATCTTTTTTCCTCATCAAGTCTCTTCCTCATGAAAACTCCTTGGAACTTTTGAAGTGATTTGTTGATAACCATTTGAAGAGAAGGATGTATTTGGAATCACTCAAAAATAACAAAAGATGAGCAAGATATATTCCTTTGAAGTTCAAAACCCTAGCTCCTTAGATCAAGAAAATGCTTTGAGGAACTTTGACAAGCTTGAACAAACTTCTTGTACCAACATCCTTGATTTGTGAATAGAAGTTGTTGAGGATGATAATGAGAACTCTTAGCCACCAAAACCACTTCCATATCTTGAAAATTGAGAGAAATATGCTCTTGTGACCAATAGGAACAAGGCCTTGTCCAAACATGAGAACTTCTTCAATCAACCCCTTGTACTTTTGAGTCAAATCTAATAACCTTGAAATGTGATGAAAAAAAAACAACCTTGCCATTCCAATTCTTCCAAAACCAATCCAATGGTGAGGTTTGAACTTCTCAAGCTTTATTGACTAGGGTATGGACATAAACTCATGAACCCATGGGGTAACTTGTTAAATCTCATTGCCTTTACCTATATGGATAACAAGCAAGACAAACCAACATTGCATTTTATTAGTTAAAAGAAGAAATCAAGACAAAAACAATATTCATGATCACAAAAGGAACATAAGTCAAGGTGCTTGGTAATCCCTCAAAAGGGAAAAACTAAATATAGGGAGGGGAACCAAGAATCCTAGTGTGATCTTGTTGTGAATGAGTCAACATAGTATGATGAAGGGTTCTTAGGGGCAAAAATTGGGGTACAACAGCTACCCTTATTTAAGTTTCTTCTATCCGGAGATACGAAGGTTAAAAATCTTCGTGTCGACGCGATCGAAGATACTTAAATATAAAACAAACCCTATTTTTGGCCCTAAGATATCATGCAAATGTTTATGATCATGAATGCATATGAACAGGACCAAAGAGACGCAAAACACCACTGGGGATGTAACAATAATAAAGAAACAAGGGAGTAATCGCACAAGGAAAATAAATCACTGGTGGATCAAAATACTTGAATTAAAGAGGATGGTAGAATGGTCAAAGGATATACCAACTTCTACTGAAGGTGAAGCTACCAACGTTTACTGAAGGCAGAGAGAAAGATAACAAACATCGACGTTCACTGTCGATGTCCTGCCAACTTTCACTAAAGGTAGGAAGAGAATATATCATAGCACCGCCGTTCACTGACGATGAACTACCAACGTTCACTGAGGATAGCAAAAAGATAACAAACATCGACGTTCACTGCCGATGGTCTACCAACTTTCACTGAAGGTAGAAAGAGAATATCATAGCACCGTCGTTCACTGATGATGAACTACCAATGTTCACTGAGGGTAGCAAAAAGATAACAAACATCGATGTTCACTGCCGATGTCCTACCAACTTTCGCTGAAGGTAGGAAGAGAATATATCACAACACCGTCATTCACTGACGATGAACTACCAACGTTCACTGAGGGTAGAAAAAAGATAACAAACATCGATGTTCACTGCCGATGGTCTACCAACTTTCACTGAAGGTAGAAAGAGAATATCATAGCACCACTGTTAACTGACGATGAACTACCAACGTTCACTGAGGGTAGCAAAAAGATAACAAACATTGGCGTTCATTGCCGATATCCTACCAACTTTCACTTAAGGTAGGAAGAGAATATATCATAGCACCGCCGTTCACTGGCGATGAACTACCAACATTCACTGAGGGTAGAAAAAAGATAAAAAACATCGACGTTCACTGCCGATGGTCTACCAACTTTCACTGAAGGTAGAAAGAGAATATCATAGCACCGCCGTTCACCGGTGATGAACTACCAACATTCACCGAGGGTAGAAAAAAGATAATAAACATCAACGTTCACTGCCGATGGTCTACCAACTTTCACTGAAGATAGGAAGAGAGTATATCATAACACTGCCGTTCACTAACGATGAACTACCAACGTTCATTGAGGGTAGCAAAAAGGTGATAAACATCGACGTTCACTACCGATGTCCTACAAACTTTCACTGAAGGTAGGATGAGAATATATCATAGCACCGCCTTTCACTGACGATGAACTACCAACGTTCACCGAGGGTAGCAAAAAGATAATAAACATCGACGTTCACTGTCGATGGTCTACCAACTTTCACTGAAGGTAGGAAGAGAGTAGATCATAGCACCGTCGTTCACTAACGATGAACTACCAACATTCATCGAGGGTAGCAAAAAGATAACAAACATCGACTTTCACTGCCGATGGTCTACCAACTTTCACTGAAGGTAGAAAGAGAATATCATAGCACCACCGTTCATTGACGATGAACTACCAACATTCACGGAGGGTAGCAAAAAGATAACAAACATCAACGTTCACTGCCGATGTCCTACCAACTTTCACTGAAGGTAGGAAGAGAATATATCATAGCACCTCCGTTCATTGATGATGAACTACCAACATTCACTGAGGGTAGCAAAAGATAACAAACATCAAAGTTCTCTGCCGATGTCCTACCAACTTTCATTGAAGGTAGGAAGAGAATATATCATAGCACCACCGTTCACTGACGATGAACTACCAACATTCACTGAGGGTAGCAAAAAGATAATAAGTTTCCCCAAGATTCTGGCGTTTCACCTAGAACGGGTCTCAACTTCTTCTTTAACCAAGGCACTTCGCCTGGAAAGGATAATATATAAGTTGTCTCAAATAAAGAGACTTACACTTGCAAAGATTTCTCAATGAGTTGTTTCTGTGATATTGAAAGTCTTTCCATCCGTTGGCATGATCTGACGACAAACTGCAAACTATTCACTCATAGAGGAGATAGCAAAAAGAGTTATGTCGAATTTTACAGGGAAGCACAAGTTACTCAAATAAAGAGACCTGCTACTTGTTGTCATGGAGGATTGTAAAAAGAAATGACTTTTTGGGAAAGAGGTATGACTTCCTGGGGAGATGCCATGATATTCTTGCTGAGAAGATAAAGTCTTCTCGTGAAAAATAAATGCACCAACCAAAGCTTGGAGTTTTCAGAAATCAAAAGTAAATAATATTATCGTGGAACCACAGATCCAAACCATAAATAAACTGGAATGAAAAATTCAACCAGGATACATCCTTTGAGAAATAAACTCAAGAGGGAAAACCAAATCCATCCAAACAAGGAGCTGTACCGGAAGGCTAAAGAAAAAATCTTCCATGAGGGACAACTCAGTGGGGAAATTGAAAGAATATACACTTTCTGCTTAAGGCCAACACTCTATTGAAAAGAGGACATCGTAACTCTTCAAAACAGGGTAATATGTGAACAAAAATATTAACAAATGTCAATGAACAATGACTTACCAATTTTAGCTATGCATGATGTATGTATGAATGTATGAGTGTTATCGTGCGAATGCTGACAAAACAGATATACAACATTGGGAACAACCAGGAAAAACCACCTCGGGCACTAACAACACTCGGCTAAACTTCATCCAAGATGATCATTCCAAGAAAAGTAAATGACGGCTGAGGAAAAAAAACCTATTGCCTGCTTTAACTTTACTGGGGAGAAACATAATCCGAAGGTAGACAAATCAAAGTGATAAAATAGTACAAATACAGGGATATAACATCCTTCTTAAGGCTTCACCGGGGAAATAAGTGTTTTTCAAAAGTAACATTCCTACTGGAGATTGCAAAACCAGTCTCAAGTAAAGCAGACTGACACCGAAACATCCAAACATTCACTGGAGAATTCAGGCCTACTTCATTGGCGAGGTTAACACCACATTCACAATATGTCCTTCACTTAGAGAAACCAGGGACCTACGTTCTTCACGAGTGGGTATGATACTAACTTCTCTGGAAAAAGAACTTTTATTAGGCCAAACGAAAACTTCACCGGAGAAATCTCGGACTGAAACTTCACATCATGAAAAATCAGAAAAGAGGAGAAATGAATCCAAACTTGACCGAGGATACCGGAATCATAAACCCAATACGATGAAAACATCCCGAGTAAACCTTCCCGAGGGGAACAAAAACTTCTCAAAACAACTGGAGTTTGTCCATTCCCGGGGTCACCATTTTTGTTGTCATTGTTTCATCACAAATCTCAAAGTAAAAGCAGATTGTAAAATCTTTTTTTGAAAAAATCAATTTTGTTTTTTAATCTTTTTTGCTTTGAAAGTTATTATCAATAATAAATGGAGTCTTTGCAAGCTAAATAAAATAAGAAATACAAAGAATTGGGTAACAGCTCAAATTTCATTAATAGAAAGGTAGTCTGCGAATGGCGAGACTCCGTAGATGATTACAAAGTTTGAAAAATGGTAATATATAATCGAAAAGATACATTGAGATACAATGACCATTATCCCCTCTAACAACTGTTAAAATCCTGAGCAGCAGCTTCTGTTGAAGTATGGTGAGGATCCGAGAAGATTGTTGCTTCAACGATCAAGTCTTGTCTGACATAGTTACTTGCCAAGAAAGTCCCTAACTTTTTCCTAAGCTGCCCTTGCGGGTTTTCAACTTAGTGGGAAATTTATTCTGTTTAGGTCTCTAATTTTTTACTAGACCTCCCTTTCGGGTTTTCGGCCTACCGAGACGCTCCTTTTTTTCCTAAGCCGCCCTTTCGGGTTTTCAACTTAGCGAGCTGTTCTTTTATTTCTTTAGGCGGAGTATTTCTTGACTGCATCAGCGTTCATAGGACGTGGGAACTCCTCTCCATCCATAGTTTCAAGAATTAATGCACCGCCAGAGAAGGCTTTCTTGACAACATATGAGCCTTCAAAATTGGGAGTCCACTTGCCCCTAGAATCAGCGTTGAAAGACATGATCTTCCTGGGCACGAGGTCGCCTTCTCTAAATTCACGAGGTTTGACCTTTTGTTCAAAAGCTTTCTTCATTCTTCTCTAATATAAATGGCCATGACACAAAGTTTTCATCCTCTTCTCCTTAATCAAATTCAATTGGCCAAACCTGTCCTGGACCCATTCAGCCTCTGTCAACTTGGTTTCCATTATCACACGCAACGAGGGAATCTATACCTCGACAGGGAGTACAACTTCCATTCCATACACCAGGGAGAATGGGGTTTCTCCTGTTTAAGTGCAGACAAATGTTCGATATCCATGCAGAGCAAAAGGGAGCATTTCATGCCAATCCTTATAAGTAACAACAATTTTCTGGATAATTCTCTTGATTTTCCTATTAGTAGCTTCAACAGCCCCATTCATCTTTGGCCTGTATGGAGATGAATTGTGATGGACAATCTTGAATTCTTCACACAGTTCTGTCATCATCTTGTTGTTCAAATTGTCAGTGATGATTTTGCTCGGCACACCATACCGAAATATAAGGTTATTCTTAATGAAGCGCATAACCACCTGCTTAGTAACATTGGCATATGAAGCAGCCTCCACCCATTTGGTGAAGTAGTCAATTGCTACCAAGATAAAATGGTGCCCATTCGAAGCTTTGGGTTCTATCATCCCAATCATGTCAATACCCCACATAGAGAAAGGCCACAGGGAGGAAATGACATTGAGAAGTGTCGGAGGCACATGGACATTGTCTGCATAAATCTGACATTTATGGAACTTCTTTGAAAATTTGTAACAGTCAGACTCCATTGTCAGCCAATAATAACCTTCCCTTAGCATCTTTTTAGCCATCGAATGTCCATTGGCATGAGTGCCAAATGAACCTTCATGAATCTCATGTATCAACATGTCTGCTTCGTGTCTATCCACGCATCTGAGTAAGACTGTGTCATAATTTCTCTTGTACAACACATTTTCACTGAGGAAGAAACTGCCTGCCAATCTTCTCAATGTCTTTCTATCTTTCTTCGACGAACCAATCGAGTATTCCTGAGTCTGAAGAAAATGCTTGATATCATAATACCAAGGTTTTTCATCTACTACCTCCTCTACTATAAACACATGAGCGGGCATATCCAGTCGTCGAACCGTAATTCGGGGTATATCATTCTAAGTATTCACTTTTTACATAGAATCCAGAGTTGCCAGAGCATCCGCCATTTGATTTTCATCTATAGGGATGTGATGGAATTCAACTTTATTGAAGAATGGTAATAATCTTCTAGCATAATCTTTGTAAGGGATCAAGTCGGGGTGACGAGTATCTCATTCTCCTTTAATATGATTTATTACCAAACCTGAATCACCATACACATCTAGAATTTTAATTTTGAGATCAATAGCTTCTTCGAGACCCATGATACAAGCCTCGTATTCTTCCATATTGTTAGCATAATCGAATGTTAACCTTGCAGTAAAAGGAATGTACGATCCATGAGGAGTGATAATCACAACACCAATTCCTTTACCATAAGAATTCACAGCTGCATCAAATATCATACTCCAACGGGATTCAGGGTCAGGACCTTCCTCAGGAAATGGTTCATCACAATCCTTCACTTTCAGGAGCATCACATCCTCATCGGGGAATTCATATTCTATAGATTGGTGATCTTCCACTGGTTGGTGAGCAAAATAATCTTCCAACACACTACTTCTAATAGCCTTTTGAGTGCGGTATTCGATATCATATTTAGATAACAACATCTGCCAGCGGGCAATTCTCCTAGTAAGAGCAGGCTTTTCAAAAATGTACTTGATTGGATCCATTTTGGAGATCAACCAAGTAGTGTGATTCAACATATACTGTCGCAAACGCTTTTCAGCCCAGGCCAAAGCACAACATGTTTTTTCCAGCATGGAATACCACGACTCACAACAGTGAATTTTTTACTGAGATAATAAATGGCAAACTCCTTCTTCCTTGTTTAATCCCGTTGTCCCAGAATACAACCCATGGATTTATCTAACACTTTCAGATATATAATCAATGGTCTTAATTCTACAGGAGGGAGCAAGATAGGAGGTTCAAGCAGATATTCTTTAATACTTTCAAATTCCCTTTGGCAGTCATCCATCCATACACAACCTTGATCTTTCTTTAACAACTTAAAGATCGGTTCACATGTTGCAGTCATATGGGAAATGAATCTGGAAATATAATTCAAACGCACGAGGACACCTCTGACTTGCTTTTCAGTTCTTGGTGCTGGCATTTCTTGAATTGCTTTGACTTTATCAGGGTCATCTTCTATTCCTTTTTGGCTAACAATGAAACCCAACAATTTCCCTGATCGAACACCGAAGGTGCATTTATTTGGATTCAAGCGGAGACGATACTTTCTCAAACGCTGAAACAACTTCAACAAATCTTCTATATGCCCTTATTCAGTCTGGGATTTGGTGATCATGTCATCAACATATACTTCAATTTCCTTGTGCATCAGATCATGGAATAGGGTTGTCATAACCCTCTGGTACGTTGCACCAGCCTTCTTCAACCCGAAGGGCATCACTCTGTAACAGAATGTTCCCCAGGGTGTGATAAACGTTGTTTTTTCCATGTCCTCTAGAGCCATTCTTATTTGATTATACCTGGAAAATCCATCCATGAACGAGAATACTTTGAATTTTGTTGTGCTATCCACTAACATATCAATGTGTGGTAACGGAAAAATTATCTTTTGGACTAGCTTTATTTAGATCTCTGTAATCTACGCACATGCGGACCTTTCCGTCTTTTTTCGGTACTGGGACAATATTGGCAATCCATTGAGGATACACTGACGTCACAAGAAAACCAACATTAATCTTCTTTAGAACCTCCTCTTTGATTTTTACTTCCATATCTGGGTGAGTTCTTCTCAACTTCTGTTTGATTGGCGGACATTCTGGCTTCAATGGTAAACGGTGCTCTACGATATCTGTATCTAGACTAGGCATATCTTGGTAAGACCAAGCAAAAATATCCACATACTCTTTCAACAGCTCAATCAACCTTCTCTTCATATTAGGATGCAACAATGCTCCAGTCTTGACTTCCTTCGGATCTTCTTCTGAACCCAAATTGATCATTTTCAATGGCTCTTTATATGGTTGAATGGTATTTTCCTCGTGCTCAAGAAAACATGAGACCTCTTCTGGAATCTCGTCATAATCTTCTTCTTCAGCCCCATACACAGGGCATTCAAAGTTGGGGAGGGTGATGGGTCATTGTATTCAACGGGTTTTTTAATTAATCTGCACATATGATTTGTGATTGCATTTAGAAACTGACACATATAACAAGTGATCATGCAGATTGAATTTCAGTTATTATTTATTTTGAAAGGTTTTTTCTGATTACCATTTTCCAAGAAAAAGCAGAAAATAAAGACATAATTCGGGAAGCAAAGACAACTTTTATTATTGATTTTAAAAGTCACAGCAAACAGATAAGCCCTACAACATTAATACTTCCACCTTGGGCAGAGCAAAAGATTTTTCAAAAAGATTAACAAATCAAATTACTTTGAAACATGTATACAAGAGGGAACATCAATGGTGATCCAGTTCTAAACCCTAACTCCGTGCATTACATAATTCGGCCTTTCCTGCTCTACTTCATCTTCTACAATGGCGTTAATCCTGGAAACAGTTGGATGAAGATAACCCCCACTACAGAAGATGTCTTGATATTTTCCTGTTGCAGACTTCGGCTTCATGCCCTTACCTTTGTCATTCTTCGAAGAGAACCCCAAGCCAGTTCTGTTCTTGTTCACAGGTGGTTCCACGATCTGTCCCCATACCTCACTATGACCATTACGCACAACCTGCTGCGCATCCTTCAGCGAAACCATGGAATTCTCATTTCCTCTTATGTTGTCAATGGATAAGGCTTGGAACTGGGTTCCAACAACAACTTCATTGGCTTTTACAATGCTGAAAGAGGACAAATGAGATATCAACAATGCCTGCTCCCCATTTATGATCACTAATTTCCCTTCACGTACAAACTTTAGCTTCTGGTGTAAAGTTGAAGTGACAGCCCCTGCCTCATGTATCCACGACCGTCCTAGCAAACAAATATAAGAGGGAATAATGTCCATGACCTGGAAAGTTATCTGAAACAAGTGTGGTCCTATATGAATAGGCAGGTCCACTTCACCAATGACAGATTTCCTTGACCCATCAAACGCTTTCACAATGATGCCACTAGGGTGCATAGGTGTTCCTTGATATTTCAACTTCATAAGCGTACTTCTCGGAATAACATTCAACACGGATCCATTATTAATCAGCATATTGGATAGTGAATCATTCTTGCAGTTCATAGAGATGTGGAGGGCCAAATTGTGATTCCTTCCTTCATTTGGTAATTCATCATCGCAGAAACTCAGGTTATTACATGAAGTAATGTTTCCTATTACGCTGCTGAATTGGTCTATTGGCATATTACTCTCCACAAAAGCTTGGTCTAGTACCCTCATCAAGGATTCTCTGTGAGCAGAGGAGTTCATCAATAAAGCTAAGATAGATATTTTTGAAGAAGTCTGCAGTAGCTGATCTATAATTCTGTAGTCGCTCATCTTAATTATCTTTAAAGTACCATCCACTTCTTTCTCTAACGTAGCTCCACTAGTCTCACCCGTAGCCTTCTTAGGTTCATCATTCTCGGCAATTTTCTTTCCAGCACCAACATCTCTTCGAACAACTGGCGCAAACACACGGCTGCTACGGGTCACCCTGCTATTTTTAGCTATATTTCCAACATCAGGCATTGGCTGGATGGGAACCTCCACACCATCCTCCAAGATTGTAGCGTTGTATTTGTAAGGCACAGCCTTATCTGACTTGTAGGGGATAGGACCCGGTAAACTAATCACCAATGGGGTAACAGCTGGCTTGCTATGATACTCAACTTAAAAATGGGCGGGTGCACCAAAATAAAGCACAATGATGTTTACCCCTTCTTCAACACAATCAGTCATTAATAAGTCATTTCTGGAAAACAAATCTTTGTCTGAAAAGAAATACTCATCTGCGGAGGCATACTCTTCATCTGAATCTTCTTCAGTCAAACAAACCTCAACCATATCAACTTCATACTAATCATCCCTCTAACTTGTGACCTTGATATCTCCATTGTCTAACAACAACTGAACACCCTTCTTCATGATTGAACATCCTGGGGGGTCTCAGCAGCAAACTCAACAAGATCCATATTGGTGTTCCACCTGACCAGCCGTATGGCAGAAGGTAGCATGCAACTGCACGAGGTCCTCATTCATATACTCTGCATCAAAAATTCTGAGTTCACCAGGACATCCAGAAACCATATTCACTTCCTCTTCATACTCTGCCCTAGGCCTAATTATATGGATTAGGCCTGATTATATAGATTAGGCCCTCATCCATTATCTCATGTAAATCAACCTTTATCTTATCGTAACCATGTATATCTATACTGCAAATAGCACAACCGGCATGATCATGCATATAATAGCTAAATTCACAGAGGTCTGCATGCATTTTCACAAAATCTCCTCTAACCTGATTAACATCAAAAATCCGGAAGTCGCCTGGACAACCGGCCACCATATTCACAACATTTACTCCCTCATGCTTGGGTAGAGGATTATCTTTCACATTAGGTCCCACGTCCTTGAAAGATAGGACACCATACTTTACCAATTTCTATACCTCAGTGTTCAAAGGATTAAAATTCTCAACATTATGCCTTGGTGCTCCCTGATGAAAAGCACATGTTTGGTCTACCTTGTAATACCAAGGCAATGGTGACAGTATGGCGGAAGGTGGTCGGGTTTGAACCAACTTCTTCTGAATCAATGTCGGTAGTAGCTCTGTATATCTCATGGGAATAGGGTCATAACTCTCCTTTCTCTAATTATACCCTTGATTCCCCTGCTGGGATGGTCTCTGATAAGCAACGGTAGTTGGAGCGGCATTCATAACGAGAGTAACTAAGGCGACTTGCTGATGACGCTGATAATTCCTTCTAGGAGTGTTTACCCTTCTCTCTTGTATAACAATATTTGCATCTACTTCTTTCTTCTTGGTAAACCCATAAGATGGCTTCTTCACACCTCCAGATCCTTCACTCTTCTTCAACTTCTCTTACATCCTCTTTTAAGCGGATACCCATTCCTACCATTTCAGTAAAGTCACTTGGCACACTTGCTACCATCCTCTCGTAGTAGAAAGCACCCAACGTCTTCAAGAAAATCTTAGTCATCTCCTTCTCTTCCATGGGAGGAATCACCTGGGCGGCTACCTCACGCCATCTCTGTGCATATTCTTTGAACGATTCCCTGTCTTTCTGAACCATGGCCCTGAGTTGATCATGGTCAGGAGCCATGTCTATGTTGTACTTGTATTGTTTGATGAATGCTTATCCCAAATCATTAAAAGTATGGATATTGGCGCTGTCCAAACTCATATACCACTTCAGCGCAACACCGGTCAAACTATCCTGAAAAAAGTGAATCAGCAGACGCTGATCATCAGTATGGGTAGACATTATCCTCACGTACATCACCAGATGAGCACGAGGGAAAGTGTTGCCCTTATACTTCTCAAACTCCGGGACCTTAAACTTAGCATGTATCTTAACATTCGGGACCAAACATAACTCATTCATATTCTGCCCAAATAGCTCTTTTCCCCTGTGGGCCTTCATCTCTTTTTGCATCTTGTCAAATTGCTCTTGAAAATCATCCATTCTATCATAAAGACCCAAGTATTCACTCGGTATAGGGAAAGGACGAAACACATCATCATTAACAAACGGAACCATATTTATCGAAGGAGGTGCAACAGGAACAACATGCACCATAGGAGGTGTCAGAGTAACAATAGTCTGACCAATCGGAGTATATTGAGGACCAAGATTGAAACCTTCAGGTGCAAAATTCTCTGGCATTCCCCATGGATAACCTTGAGGCATGCGATTCTGAACAACAGCTAGAGTAGTAGATACGGGAACAATCGGAGCTTCAGTAGTTTCCCTTGTTGGTTGAGGTTGAACACTTGGTGCCTGATTCTGAGCAGTCACCAGAGCTTCCATCAGAGAAGTCAGATTGTCCAAGCCGGCCTTCAAAGAAAAACTTCCTCGCGATTCTCTTGTTCTAAGTTGTCCATCTTCTTTCTGAAATTAGCCCGAGTGTTGTAGTGGTGAGTCAGCTTGCTGAACGAAGTAAAGAAGCTTGGTAAGACACCTAGACATGCATAAAAAATGCAAGAAATATGTGCAATATGATGCATGATATGCAATGCACATGATTATTTTTACTTTGTTATTTAATATTTCAATGGATTTATAGAATTATAGACATATTGCAAACATCAAAGTAATAACACATTTGAAATACTAAAATTCTTTATTATAATAACTCCAAAATGGATTACAAGTTTCAATGATCCCAAGTACAAGATGAAAATAAAATCTGAAGCCCTGAGAAATAGAACTGATGGAGATTACTCTGTACGTCGGTGCTTCCCCATGAGCCTGGTAATCTGAGCCTTTAACCTCTAGTTTTCTTCCGTATATCTGGTGGCAACCTCCTTCCAATCATCCGAATTAGGAAGTGAGTTACCAACACCTGATTGAGGCTTAGGAGAAAATAAATCCCCTTTCCTCTCCATAGACTCTACCGCTCGACTCTCAAGGATCTCAATCAAGTTGTCTTTCTCCTTCAGGTCTGCTCTGTAGGAACTCTCTAAAGTTTGGAACTTGTTCTTCCAAGCATCCCTTTCCTGTTGCATCCTAACCAAAGCAAGTTGCAACTCTTCCAGATCATCTAATAAGGGAGGAGTGGTATTCACAAATAGATCAGGCATGGGTGTCTCCCGGGCATACGCCATCTTTAACTGAATGGCTCTCAATCGGACCCACTGAAGATATGGCTCCAAAGACACAACACCCCTAGGTACTAAATCCTTCCTACTCTTCTTATGAATGTGACGCCAGGCCTTCACAATCTTCTCCCTAGCTTCCCTATGGTATTATCCTTCCTTCAGAAAGAAACTACTCAAATGAATACTATTCGGTTTATCCCTCATCGGATAACCAAGTTGTCGTCGTGCAAGAACAAGGTTATAGTTAATTCCTCCCTTTGTACCATGAAGAGGTACATTAGGGAAACTACCACACTTGTCAATAATCTCTATGTCCTGGTAAGCTCAATGATACCAATCAATATCCGAGTGAGTAATTTCCATGATCTTAGGAGCCCAACGAGGTTCCTTTTTGACATCCCAAAAAGCATCATACTGAGGCATATGAGAGATAAACCACCCGTACAACAGAGGCGGGCAACAGATAATCATCCCCTCATGATAAGAATTCCGAAGATGAATAGAGTAATAAGCATCACCCAACAATGTAGGAGTTGGGTTTCCAATCATGAAGATCCTGATAGCATTAATGAAAACAAAGTTGTCCACGTTAGGAAATAAGAACAACCTGTAAGCAAGTAGAGCAAAGATCTCCTCAAAAGCAATTGTACTCTTCATTCTGGAAAATAACGAGCTTTCTCCAATAAGAACTGAGCTGGTAATCCTCTAATCCCTCCTTTAGTAGTCATATGGGCTTCCACCTCAGACTTCCCCAGATGAAGGTTTTGGTTCACCCTCCAAACCAGTAAAAGGAACACGATCGGTAACACGTAAGTTCAATAGAAAAGAATACTCCTTCAGTGTAGGCATCAACTTATAGTCGGGAAAAGTAAAACAATGATACATTGGATCATAGAACTGGACCAAGGTCGAGAGAATACTCTCCTTCATCTTCAGCTTCATGAGAGTAATAATGGATCCATACTTCTTCCGAAAGTCTGCAGAATAATCGATCTCAGGAATTAGACTGATCAACTCATATATCTTGAGATCCTTGAAACTGTATTTCTCGGTCTTTCTCTTTCCAAAATCCATGGTTAGAAAGTACCTGAGATATTCACAAATGGTCAACCTTTAAATCCCTTGAAATATGGTTTCTTCAAAAGATGCTTATGAGTGCATGGATGCATGATGCAGCAATCACACACAAGATCACACATATAGGGTTTATAGGTTCAACGTCACGAGCATGAGGTCGAAGGTAATACCCATAAGGTGTTGGTCTAAAAGTTATCACCTGCCGAACAAGGTTCTAGAGGTTCCCATAGTCTACATCCTTCCTTCGGATATTGCCAACTTCCCGATTAACTCGGTAATTAGTAATATTCTCAATAAAGACTCGTCCGAGCGTAGTATCGCGTGACAACTATTTCCGGATTACTCCGTCATAGATTCCGCACTACACCTAAAAGGCCAAGATGGGTTTGGTATTCTACGGTCCTCAGTTTCAGCAGGCTCCCAGGTCGAAAGGAGTACGTCTTCCCGATTACTCAGTAAACGACACTACAGTCAAAGGGGCCTCCACTGAGTGGGGGATCTCATTCCTCCTTTTTTAGGATTACTCCCTCAAAGTTAACATGACTATCCCACCCATCCTATCTTAAATTTTTCCCAAGTCCGGGTATAGGACTTATGAGTAATCACCAAGCACCCTAAAAACCAGGAAAATCCAAACAAACATATATACAACATATAACACAAAAAACAATAATAACAAATATACAGATATATACAAAGATAGGCTTAACCCACTTAGGGATGGACCGGCAAGAGGTCAATCTTTCCCCAGGAAGTCTCCATTTTTCTGTAGCGATAGAAATGTTTAAGACTAAGCCATTGGATTGACTAGACTTTATACAAATCAAAATAAAAATCGCCATCGCGCTTTATTGTTTCCAAAGGAATGGGAAAAGAGCGAATAACCCAAAAAGAGGGGGAAAGATTCAAGGTAAGGGGGTTGGTTATGCAAAGGGAATGTATTAGCACCTTAAACATCTACGGTACTCCGCAGGAACCTCTTTGTAAAATCTGTATATTTTGGCTATAATAAATGTTGTATATAAAAAATGGATGGTGGAGGTGAGAAAAGAAATATATATATTTTATAATTTTCGAACTCGCCGCGGTTGCGAACCTTTAGTGCCTACGTATCACCTTTTCATGCAATAGGGGATCAGGGTACACGTAGTTCCTCTTTTTTTAAAAAGAATTTAAGACACAAATGTGTTGGTTAATTTTATGAGATAAGACATCATCTCCATTGTCCGTGTGGAAAACATACCACTACCCACATTTATGAGAAAGTAGAATTTGCATCATCTCAAAGTGGAGGGTATGGCTTGGATTTTAAAATCAACAATGCCTCGCTCAATACACAAGTGGAAAATATCTCTCTTCACTACATATTGTAGAATTATAGTTGTTTGCATTACTACAAGGATTGACAAGAGTTCAATCTTTTGAGAAAAGTCTAAAGATAAAAAGCCAAAATGGCAAGATGGTTTGAAATGAGATTGATTGACTTTTAGTCTTCTCACAAAAAATGTCAAGGTATTATTAATTTGATTGGAGTTTACTTATGAAAATGTTTTGAAAATGCATGGACATAAGTCCAAGTTTATTATGAAAGTGGTTCAAGTTTAAAAACAAGAAGATTTTTCAAAAGGAGGAAGAAGATTTTTGAAATTAAAGAAGATGGGAGGAGAAGAAGGGACTATCCTAAAGCATAAGGTAAAAGCTAGGGATAAGAACCATCTAACCAACAAGAAGCCAATACTTGACATTATGGGCCAAGATAGAATTCCCATTCCTTGGATTGAAACCAATCAAGCAAAGAAATACTATACCTCTTGAGAGAACCAAACTTCAAGTGTATTAAGTCTTTATAAAAATTGGGCAGAGTAACGGCTGTATACGGGTGAATTCCAGATTACAAACAAAGGGTGTAATCACAAAAAACCTGCACACAAAAGCAAACAAGCAACCCAATTTCTTAAGGTAAACCTCAAGAACTCCAGAAAAATAATAAGATAAGATCACAAGGTTTCCAAGATAGGCCAAGGTTTCTAATCCTAAGTCCAAGAAAAGTATCATGCTCCATAATGCCAAGGATAGTAACCAAATATTCCAAGTACCATTAAAGATTTTTTAGGGTTTATCTTGATTATTAAGTATCTTAAGAAAGGAAAAGAAAAGCTCAAGTGAGCAAAGTAAAAACGGCAAGAAAGTAAATGCTCAAATGAGCAAAGATGAAAATGGCATGAAATGTAAATGCTAAAAGTAAATGGTACATAAAGCATAAAAAAGAATAAAAGCATAAAGTAAGAAAAGTCAATAATTAGTGGTTAGTTGGATGACCATCTTGAAGCTTACATTTGAAACTAATTAGAGGATTGGTAGAACCAAAGCCTCCACACAACAAGTTGCATTTGCTTTTTGTCAAGTATATCATCCATTTGGAATTCTCACAAGTGCCATTTAATGATCAACGATGTTTAAGTGATCCGCGTTGACCAAAGATGTTATAGATCCATTAGAGGATTGGTAGAACCAAAGCCTCCACACAATGAATCTCAAGGTTATTGGATCAAAGAGATCAAACTAACATACTTGGGCTCGCAATAATAAGTTTGGGCCACGAATGATCATTTATTCGAATCGAGACAAAATTTAGCGCTATGTTAAGCAATCATAAGTTGACTTATATAGAAGTCGCACCTATTTTGAGGCCGGTCAATAGCAATCTATGCACCATTTGTTTTGAGACATGATATAGAGATCGTGCTCCAACAACATTTAGTGCAATAAGAAAGAGATTAGATGAAGAGGGATGGGAAAAAAATATACAAACCACATTTGAATTAAATTTTAATCAAACTATTATTAAAATCATTCATCCATTTTTGTGGAGTTAAACTCAACACCATGGATCCAATGACGTTAATAAAGTTCATGATCCAAAATCTAACCCAAGATCAGCCAGAAAATAATCACAAAATAATATCACATTTTAATATACACTAAAGGGTTTAAAAATAGAAAATAAAGAGAAAAATATCAACTATGTTCAAATTAATCAAGAAATAAAAAGTAAGACCATAGAAAAATCAGAAAAGGGCTCAAATAATTTTACAATTTTTTTGGTAATTTTTTAAAGTCAGAAACTATTTTTAAAATTAAAATAAATGGGTAAAATAAACAAAAAATGATAAAAAATAGTAAAGTTAGAAACAAAAATAAAATAATTCACCAATATTTGTCACAATATCATTGGATCATTCCATAATTTTTTCAGAATTTAAAAATGTATAAAAGTATTTTTAAACATTTAAAACAAATCAAATAAAGTGTAAATCTATAAAAAATACCAAAACACAAAATTATATTTTGAAAAAATAAAAATCAGAAAGAGAATAATCAAAAATATTTTTCATAATTGTTTCAGATTTTTTGGACTGAAAATGAATTTTCTATGATTTTTTGAAATTTAAAATAATTAAAATATAAAAATCAGAAAAAGAAAATAAAAGTAAAATATGTGGACCATTGGATGAGAGTCAAAACGCGTTAGTAATCAAATCCAAGGGATTTGGCGCGCTGTGCTTATCATGGTCATTAGTGAATAATGTACATAATCATTAATTAAATCAGATTTAAAAAAAATAGATGGCGCGCCTTCATTGGTTGGAAGATGACACGTTGGTCATCTTCCACCTCAAGCCAACACGAATTGCCGGTCTCTCAAACTTTAAAATCATAAGCTCAAACATATGCCATTCGCTTCGTCTCTTCAAGATGAAGACAACCACACCCTCGCGCCAAATTTATATAAACTGTAGCTCAAGCAATTTGGAAGGAAAGTTTTGAAAAGAGATTTGAAATTTCATGGTCAAAACGTGTTTCCAGTAAAAAGGTAAGTGTTGCGACTAGAACCAGGGCAATGAGAGTAACACAATGATGTCGGAGTTTTGAAGAATTGATGAAGGAATCTACCTATTGAAGTTGAGTTGCAGATCTCTGAAATTGGACTTTTATGGAGCAGTATAGGGAACGATTCTTGAATGTAATTATGTGGTTTGCTTCAGGGAAGATCAAGGAAGGTGAATTGATGGAAAAATTGGATTAAAAAAGGCTTGATAATGGATTTTGAAGTTACTGAATTCTGAGTTGTGGAACAAGTTTGGCACGGTGATTCTGGCTATCCAAGCTTGAGAAAATGAATGTGATAGTTCATGTATTTATGGGAGAAGCCAATGGGATAAAAAGGAAGAGTGAATGATGCGTTTTGGAGGGAATTCATGCAAACCCGAGGCACGAGTGAAGTGTGATCCAAACTTCACCAAAACTCATTCAATTCTTGCGTTTTGATGCGCTAATCCACTTGGGAAAGTTGGATAATCATTTTTAGACCCAAAACGCATGCTAACATGGATTTCCACTTGGAATTTGCTCTTGATCAAAAAATGTGGCATGAATTAGATCTCTTGGGTGACATTTTGAAACTTGAATCATTCAAAATATCCAAAATTTGAGAGAGTTATGAATTGTTGAAGTTGGCAAAAAATCATGAAATGACCTATAATCTTTTGCATCTTTAAAGCAACTTCCCTCCATTTTATCACTTTGCACATAAAAGAAGGCATAAAATTCACATCTTCAAGATAATTATGTAAAAAGAATGGACTTAAAGGTGATAAAAATTGACCAAGTTATGACCATTTGAAGTCACATATGGAAAATTGGGGATTCATCTGGAGGACTTGTAATCTTTCTTCCTCATCAAGTCTCTTCCTCATGAAAACTCCTTGGAACTTTTAAAGTGATTTGTTGATAACCCTTTAAAGAGAAGGATGTATTTGGAATCACTCAAAAATAACAAAAGATGAGCAAGATATATTCCTTTGAAGTTCAAAACCCTAGCTCCTTAGATCAAGAGAATGCTTTGAGGAACTTTGACAAGCTTGAACAAACTTCTTGTACCAACATTCTTGCTTTGTGAATAGAAGTTGTTGAGGATGATAATGGGAACTTTTAGCCACCAAAAACACTTCCATATCTTGAAAATTGAGAGAAATATGCTCTTGTGACCAATAGGAACAAGGCCTTGTCCAAACATGACAACTTCTTCAATCAACCCCTTGTACTTTTAAGTAAAATATAATAACCTTGAAATGTGATGAAACAAAACAACCTTGCCATGCCAATTCTTCCAAAACCAATCCAACGGTGAGGTTTGAACTTCTCAAGCTTTATTGACTAGGGCATGGACATAAACTCATGAACCCATGGGGTAACTTGTTAAATATCATTGCCTTTACCTACATGGATAACAAGCAAGACAAACCAACATTGCATTTTATTAGTCAAAAGAAGAAATCAAGACAAAAAAATATTCATGATCACAAAAGGAACATAAGTCAAGGTGCTTGGTAATCCCTCAAAAGGGAAAAACTAAATATAGGGAGGGGAACCAAGAATCCTAGTGTGATCTTGTTGTGAATGAGTCAACATGGTATGATGAAGGGATCTTAGGGGAAAAATTGGGGTACAACAATCTTGAAGCAATCTTACACAAATTCCTTCTCATAAATTTCCAAATGTAGCTTCACACGGGCTCATCATGAAGCAATCTTACACAAGTTCCTTCTAATTTCCAGATGACGTTTCACACAGACTCATCCCGAAGCAGCCCTACCCATGCTCCTTCTCATGTATTTGCAGATGAAGTTTCACACGGACTCATCCCAAAGCCTCCCTACCCAGGATCCTTCTCATATATTTCCAGATGAAGTTTCACACAGACTCATCCCGAAGAAGCCCTACTCAGGCTCCTTCTCATATATTTCAAGATGAAGTTTCACACAGACTCATCCCGAAGCAACCCTACTCAGGATCCTCCTCATATATTTCCAGATGAAGTTTCACACGGACTCATCCCAAAGTAGCCCTACCCAGGCTCCTTCTCATATATTTCCAGATGAAGTTTCACACAGACTCGTCCCGAAGAAGCCCTACCCAGGCTCCTTCTCATATATTTCCAAATGAAGTTTCAAAGTAGCCCTACCCAGGCTCCTTCTCATGTATTTCCAGATGCAGTTTCACACTGACTCATTCCGAAGAAGTCCTACCTAGGCTCATTCTCATATATTTCCATATGAAGTTTCACACGGACTCATCCCAAAGTAGCCCTACCCAGGCTCCTTCTCATGTATTTCCATATGCAGTTTCACACGAACTCATCCCGAAGCAGCCCTACCCAGGCTCCTTCTCATAAGTTTCAGATGCAGTTTCACATTGACTCATCCTGAAGCAGCCCTACCCAGGCTCCTTCTCATGTATTTCCAAATGCATCTTCACACGGGTTCATCCTGAAGCAATCTTACACGAGTTCCTTCTAATCTATTTCCAAATGCAGCTTCACACGGGCTCATCCTGAAATAATATTACACGGGTTCCTTCTAATGTATTTCCAAATGCAACTTCACACGAGCTCAACACGGGTCTATTCCAGCATATCATTCAGATTCAATCGACCAAATATTTATTCTGATACTTCTCCTACACCTCATGTTTCAGTATAAATCGACCAAAGATTTATTCTGGTGCTTCTTCCAATCTCTATCAGAAGTTACCTTGGATGGCATCTATAAGCCCATCTCCGACAAATCTTCATCACTTTTCTAAATGGAATCTGTAATACCATTCTTGACACAATCAACTAACATATCATCAAGTGCAAATTTCTGGCCACTCTAGTGTTCAATCATCTTCCACCTTCAAGTCACGAACGACGTACTCGTCAATCTACCTCTTCAGGTTTAAGAAGATTGAACAGGGGAAGCTATTGTACCCCAAAATTTTCCCTCTCTTATATCAAGACGTTTCCCATAAGATCTTCAATAGCTCAAGCTTGCACAAGGATTTACTAAGGTCAAGACGTCTCCTCAACACTAACGCCTCAAATTAGTGTTTGAATTTCACAAGGACAATTGGAATTCTAATGCTTCAAATGACTTTCATGGATCATGAGGGACCTTCAAGAATGCTCATTTCAACTTTCAAATCTTGTATCACAAATTCTGCTCAATCAATTGACCAAATGACCAAAAATCAACTGTATTGATGAAAAGTCAACTAATACACCAAAAGTCAAACTTTGACTTGTTGGACACCATTAAGTCTCAAAGATAAAAATTCATCAAGGCATTCAAGAATATCAAGCTTGATCATCAAAAAATCAAGAAAGTCAAAAGTCAAAGTCAATGTGAAAAGTTAAACTTTTCAAGTCTTAGAAATTTTTCCAAGTGTTTTTATACATGATAATTTCATTTCTTCATGCCAATCTTTCACTAAGATGCAAGATGATTCAAAGAAAACATTCAACATAAAAGTTGTAGATCTTGATGAGATCTACAACTTTGCTTTTCTGATCAAATCCTAGAAGTGCTTGGATTTTGAGTTATAAATTCATGAAGTCATGGCGTTTTTGTAAAAACACTTAGAGAAATTTTCAGCAGTTTTAGTCAGGTTTTTGCCCCAACTTCTTGGCCAATTCTCATCAAGTTACAACTTAATTTAACAAAAGTAGAAAAAATGAAAGTTTTAGAGGATGTTCCAATCTTTCCAAAAATTCCAAGAACTCATTGAGATCATTCTTGAGTTGAGAGAATCGAAGAGATGAAGTTAGGGTTTCATTCTTGAATTACAAGGCAAAATTTGTGATGAACACTTGACTAAATTTCAAACCAAAGCTACAAGATCTCTCTTTTCAGGCTATGTTCTCTCCAAATCTATGCATAATCAAGCAATTACACAAACCCTAAGTGTATTACGCAAGCATTTGAAGCTTTGTCCAAGTCTTAATACCATTTATGGTTAGAAATGCAAAAGCAACATTTCTATTTGCATAAAGCTTCACTTTTCCAACCACTCTCTTCTTTCATAGCTGGAAATATGTTCTAAAGATCACATAAAATCTCTCAACATCAGAAGCAATCCACAAGACCTGCAAAGCATGGCTAAGTTCCTTAATTCACTCATTTCTTCATCATGAAGCAACTTGTCTTTATGAATTTGAAAAATGCATAACATGTGATTTTCAAAAATCTGAGTTGTTTTAAGTATCAAACCTTCTCTATAAATAGAGAGGCCAATTGCAAGAGAAAAAGGTCAGAAAAAATAGAGAGAAAGGCCAGAAGTTTTGTTGTGTTGATAAACCCTTAAAATCTCATATTAAAAAAAAACATAACAGCCCACAAAGTTCCCACTCTTGAGCTTTGAAATCCAAATCCTATAACTCTACATGATTTGCATGTTCTATCCAAACATTTAAGCACCTCACATACATCACATAGAAGTTGTTCCAACTCAAGAACAACTTCTGTAACATCTCTATTTTTCTAAGCTCAAGAACAGTCAAGACAACAACTCAAACTCAAAGCACAAAAATCCAGCTTCAAGGTAAGTCTCCTTGACTTTAAACCCTTCATTTCAAGCATCATTAGTTGATTCATATTTGAATACAAACTATAATAACCATTCCCCTTAAAGCTAACCTTTGTTTGTCTTTTATTCTTGTCATTTATGTGTTGAGAACTGACCCCTGCGTGCAACAAAACAATGTTAGATTGAGAAAATTACAGTATGAGTCGACACATAGCTATATGAGTCGACACATCTTAGTGGAAAAACAGGTTATGAGTCGACACAAAGCCTTTATGTGTCGACGCATACTGTTATACAGGGACAAAACATAAGGAATTAAGAGTGTATGAGTCGACACAAAGCACGTATGAGTCGACACATACATGGAATGAGTTGACACATACATTTGTACCCCAAAATTTTCCCTCTTATTTCTCAAATAATCTCTCACAAGATCTCCTTTGGTTCAAGACTGCACAAGGGTTGATCAGCTCAAGACACCTCCTTAAGCACTGATGACTGAAAATTAGGGTTTGAGATTGCACAAGGATAAATGGACTTTTAATGCCTCATATGAATTTCATGGATCATTTTGGACTCTCAAGATTTCTCATTTCAAGTTTTAAGTCTTGGATCACACTTTTGCCCAGTCAATTGATCAATTGACCTAAAAATCAACTATATTGGGGAAAAGTCAATTGTGGTCAATTAGAAGTCAAACTTCATAATTTTTGACCCACATCAACATCATGAACTCATATATGTCATTTGATCAAGTTTGGATCACAATTCCTTAAGAAATTTGATCAGATCATCAAAAGGGCAAAATGGTCAAAATTAGGGTTTTGACTGAGAAGGTGCAATTTCTGATTTTTGACCTAGCAAATAATTAATTGGTGTGATACGGTGGGAGAACTGACTTATAGTTTTGCATTTCAATCTCATTTGTGCAGATAGCAAGAGTCTCCACCGACTTTTATTTTATCCAAAAGGAAAGGTAAAAAAGCACAGGAAAGACCTTTCGAGATTATTTCTCAGGTTCGGGGGGTAGATTATGAAAAGGGAAGGTATTAGCACCCTTTTCATCCATGGTTTTCCATGGGCTCTTAGTTACTCGTTTAGATCACTTGATTTTATTTGACAGTGTGCTTGTTGGTGTGGGCTTTGAAAGTGTTTTGAAAAATCTCTTTGTAATGGTTCTCGTTTCTATAAGAACGCGTACAAAGTTTTGTTTCGAAAAGTGGTTCAAAGATGTGTTTGTGGATTGTGTTTCGGAAAGTGTTTTGAAAATATGTTTTGCAATGGTTCTCGTCTCTATAAGAACGTATACAAAATGCTTTGTCTTTTGAAAATGTTCGAAATGAAAGTGTAGGTGTAAAAATGTGTTTATCGTGAGCAAGCGAGTAACTAGGAGCGAATATATCGACTCGAAAGGTTTTTAATTATTCTTTTCTTCCTCCTTTTAATGTTGCTATCTTACCATTAATTTGGTAAGAAGCCCCATCGTTTATTGTGAAGGGACAGGCGCGGGTCAATTTTTCAGTCATCGAAAGCAACTTATGAGACACTTTAGCAATTTTTGTAAGGGACGAGATCGTTTTATCGAAGGCAACGTCGAGGGTCATCGAGGGACTACAATCTTTTTATCGAAGGGTCATTTCTAAGGCGTCCCATATTCGAGGGACATGACTGTATTTCCGAGGCAACGAGCGAGGTTACCCTAGAGGTGCGCGTGTGAAAAAGTGTATTTATTTCAAGTTATTTTGTTCTTTGATTAGGTTATGTAGCGATTGATTTTTGAATCTTGCCATACACGCCTAATTACTGTACAGTATAAGGAAAATAGTAAATTGCGAGAATTGAAATTCTACGTTATTACAAAGTGTTCGGGAATGGGGGTACAAATGTTTTACAAATGGGGATGAGTCAAATGCGATTAAAAGGTCCAAAGAGCAAACAATACAACCAAATTGAATCGGACAATTAATTAAAACTACAACAATATTATGAAATAGTATTAACCAACAAAATATGGAAATAAAATTTTAAGTATTTACTTGAAAAGTTTGGAAAGAAAAAATAAAATTTTATTTTATTAAAGAAAATGTTTAACTAAAGAAATTAAATCAAAGTGTATATTTTTTTTTATCTTTTAATATTTTTTATGATGAAAAGAAATAATTAACCTATTAAAAAAATTTAGTATTTTTTTTTTTGAATATGAGAAAATTAGAAAAAAGAAAATAAAAACATATTCTATTTTTTTTGTGACATTTTTATCATGAAGAAAAATAAAAAGAAAATTAATAGCAATAAAGTTAACAAGAACAATTAATCAAAACAATTAATATAAAAAACTAAAGGAATTAGAAATTAAACAAATGAGGGGGGGGGGGGGGGGGCATGCAGTAAATACGGAGTTGGGCTTTATGGAGGAAAAAAGGGTTGACCCATCATAATCCAACAACCAAAATCAAACCCAAATTCAATAATCCAAATATTATTCACAGATTAAGGATGTAACAAGAGATTAGGGTTTTGGTCTTCGTCTTCCCTCTCACGCGACGCTCTAACCTCTATACCTCGTCTCTATTCATCCTCTCCACAACCTAAATCCCTCTAAAATTCCTCACTATCCCGTTTCTGACTCACCTCGCAAACGCTCGCTCTCTACTGAAACGTCCTAACGCCTCTTTGTCTCATTGCGGCTAACATCTTTTGAAGCTTCTTTTGAACTTGGATTTAGATCAGAGAGACCCAAAATCGTCTCATCCTTGACCTCCCTCAACCCCTTTGTTACCGGAATCTGTCTCTCTCATCTCTCTAATCCTTCTCTAACCCTAGCGATTTTGAAAAGGGTTGAAAGTATGATTTTTTTTCGTCATTTTCCCTAGCCTAAAGATTATTTGGTTTTTTTTATCTACTCATTAGTTCTTTATGGATGCAGGAATCATGCCATGGAAGTATGAGAATGGGGGGAGAATTCATACATGTTGGAGCTCTATAACTTCTCCCTCGCCTTGCTGGTCTTGTGATTTCTTTTAACGTCTGTGAACTTGGGATAGAGAGGCGAGATTGAGGATGGTGTTCAGTGGTGGAGGAGGATGAATGGGGGAAAGAGATGATGATGGGGCGAGGCTCTTCTGGTTTGTTAATATCTTTTATGTTTTCTTTTTGGCCTTTGACTTAGATAGTATGTTATCTGGCTTTTTGGTCTGTGATATCTTGTGGATGTACAATGAGGCTTGAGGCAAAAGGTTTTTGGTTATCAAGTTTGTTCTGTTGCTAGTTTGTTGGTTCTGAGTTTTTTGAATGATGATTATGTTGGTTCTGAGTTTGATGAGCAATGGTTATGTTTTCTGAGTTTGGTGAGCAATGGTTATGTTGGTTCTGAGTTTGATGAACATCAAATTTGTTTTTGCTGGTTTTTCTTGTTCTGTTACTGTGTTTTTTTTTGTGTCCTGTCTCTATGCAAATGAACCCTTTTTTATATTGTGGGTTTTCAGTATTGGTTTTGGTTTTGTGTTTACAGCAGGTTTTTGGTCCTGTGATTACAGCAGGTTTTCTAGTTTTTGTGTTTAGAGCAGGTTTTTTGGTTTTGTGTTTACAACAGGTTTTTTGTCCTATGATTACAACAGATTTTCTTTTTGTAGCAGAGTTTTTGCAGGATGTACTTTAGGCAATTTTGCAGCATATATAACATGCTTATGGGCTGTAGCAGTGATTCACAATTTTGGGGTTGTTTGTGGCCTAGGTGATCTCTTTCCTCTTTTCTCTCTCAATGAAAATAAAAAGCATTTTTCTCTTTTGCTTATTTTATTTAATATTCTGAAGGGTTTGCAGCATTAGAAAATGATGATGCACTTTGTTTTTGAGCAAGTTGACTTGCTATTTTGTTTGGTTTAGCATTTGGATGTTTTTTATATTTTCCATGATGCTGCCTTGTTTTAGTTTGCCATTATGCTGCCTTGTTTTAGTTTATGTTGTTCTGTTTGCAGCCTACTGTTAGCAACTTGTTGCCTTCTGTTTTTGATGCCGTCTGTTTGGACTGTTGTAGTATTTTGTTGTTTGGCAGCTTTGAGCTGCTGCATTGGCTTGTTGTTTTGCGCATTTGCTGCAGGCTTATGCTGCTGTAACCTTTGCATTTTTGTTGTTGTGTGCAGCCTTGGGCTGTCGTGCTTGCGAATTTATCTTTTTCCCTTTTTGTGAACCAAGAAGGGCAAATTTTTTTGTGATTTGCAGTTGGGGAAATGGGTTGTGATGAAATAAATAAACAGTTCTGATTCCACGTTGCAAACCCTAATGATGAACTTCTGAAATAGCTTTTGGAAAATTTCTGTTCATGTTCATATATTTTTTGTATTAATCATGCTTTCTTTCTCTTGTTTTCATGTGAGCAAAAGCGGAGATGAAAAAGCAAAGAATGCAAGAAATTCGTGGCAAACATGAAAGTCATGGAGAAAAATCAAAGGAATTTGATATAATTTGAATCTTCAAGCAACTTAATCATGGATTAGTTCTCTTAGGCCAAATATTCACTTGATTTTCTTTGTAACTTAGAACAATTCCTCTTGTATTTTGATGTATTGTATCCAATAGTTGTACCAACTTATCTTTGAATAACAATAAGTTGTAAAACATAAAGTATTAAAAGAATTTGAAGTTCTGTAACAACCTTGGACGGTGTGTTTGAAATTGGGGAAGAACTTGAATTATAGCATAAAGTATTCTTGTGATATTTTATAACTTGAAATCCTTTGTAAACAACAATTTGTAATTTCTCTTCGTATTCTAATTGATTTTTTTGAAATTCCCAATCAGAATATTTGAAATAAAATGCTCCAGTCTGGTAACTTGAATTCCAAATAATCCAAATAACTTTGTAACTGCATTTCAAACAAACATGCACTTTGTACTCCACTTTCTAAACAAAATAAATGTTTAAGGACGTAAATCATCTGGTCAACCTGAATCCCAGAATCATGATTGTCTTAAATGATAGTCTTAATCTCCATCTCTTGTCCAAACAAAACATGCTCTGAGAACAAACGTTATCCTTTCAGTAAACTGTGTTTAAGAAAAATTCAAAATCAATAAATGCCTTGCGACGATTCAATAATTTTAAAGTATTCCAAACCCAAATTTCCTCTGGTTCTTTGAAAATAAACCCGTGAGTGACATCACATGTGACCATGAACAGACATAATCGTCTCAAAGTCTTGTAACTTGAAGAAATCACAATTCTAAAAAATCAGACGACTGTTACTTGAAATTAGGTCAAAAATTCATGAAATGCCTTCCAACGCATTTGAATTTTTGATGATTTTCTACGTGTAACCAGTTCTTGATTTGCGAATAGAAGTCTGAGATGACATCAAGGAAAATCATACGCAAGAAAAACCATTCAAAAGAAAATTGAATAATGAAGAAGTTACGATCATTTGAAATTGTTCTCGTAAAAGGGAAAATTTTAAGTCAAATGTAGTCGTTTTCAGTTATCTGGACCATTGATTGAGCAAGTTTGCAATGCGAGGTTTGAAAAATGACTTAAACAACCTTGAGGAAACATGATGATCTATGAAAACCAATTGGAACCTTGAAGACTCAATTTTCCTTGATAAACGCAAAACCCTAATTGTTGATTTACTGCCTCGGAAGAGAATTTGTCTGATCGATTTCCGAGCTAACTTGAATATCCGAGAAACCCTAGGGTTGTATCTTGTATAAAAAATGGGAGGGAAAATTTTGGGGTACAACAGCTGCCCGTGTTCGATCTTCTTAAACTTGAAAAGCGAGATCGACATGTTTGTCGTTCGTGGCATGAAAGTAGAAGATGATTGAACACTAGAGTGCCCAGAAATTTGCACTTGATGATGCGTTAGTTGATTGTGTACGGAAATGGGCTTAAAGATGCCATTTGGAGAAACAAAGGAGAATTGTCGGAGATGGGTTTATAGATGCCATCCAAAGATGATTATTGACGGAAAGTTTGAACTCGATCTCAATAGAGAACGAATTAGAATAAATCATTGAGAGATTTATCTAAAACAGAAAAAATCTGGAGACAAATCAGAATAAATCGTTGAGAGATTTATCTGAAATAGTAAAAATATGGAATCGAATCAGGATAAACCATTGAGAGATTTATCTGAACCAGTGAAATAATCTGGAGACGAATCAGAATAAACCGTTGAGAGATTTATCTGAACCAGTGAAAATCTGGAAACGGATCAGGACAAACCGTTGAGAGATTTATCTGAAACAGTAAAAATCTAGAGACGAATCAGAATAAATAGTTGAGAGATTTATCTGAACTAGTGAAATAATCTGGAGACGAATAAGAATAAACCGTTGAGATATTTATCTGAACTAGTGAAATAATCTGGAGACGAATAAGAATAAACCGTTGAGATATTTATCTAAACCAGTGAAAATCTGGAAACGGATCAGGACAAACCATTGAGAGATTTATCTGAAATAGTAAAAATCCGGAGACGAATCAGAATAAATCGTTGAGAGATTTATCTGAACCAGTGAAATAATTTGGAGATGAATCAGAATAAACCGTTGAGAGATTTATCTAAACTAATGGAAATCTGGAGATGAACCAGAATAAACCGTTGAGAGATTTATCTGAAACAGTAAAAATCTGGAAACGAATCAGAATAAACCGTTGAGAGATTTATCTGAACCAGTGAAATAATCTAGAGAGGAATCAGAATAAATCATTGAGAGATTTATCTGAAACAGTAAAAATCTGGAGACGAATCAGAATAAATTGTTGAGAGATTTATCTGAAACAGTAAAAATCTGGAAACGAATCAGGATAAACTGTTGAGAGATTTATCTGAACCAGTAAAAAATCTGGAGAGGAATCAGAATAAACCGTTTAGAGATTTATCTGAAACAGTAAAAATCTGGAAACGAATTAGGATAAACTGTTGAGAGGTTTATCTGAACCAGTGAAATAATATGGAGACGAATAAGAATAAACCATTGAGAGATTTATCTGAAACAGTAAAAAATCTGGAGACGAATCAGAATAAACCGTTGAGAGATTTATCTAAACCAGTGAAATAATCTGGAGACGAATCAGAATAAACCGTTGAGAGATTTATCTGAAACAGCGGTGTGATCGGTGGATCTAGAACTGACTGTTTAACGCTGGTTCGCGAAATGTCGCAGAAGCAAGAGTCGCCACCGTCTTTTATTTTCTCCAAATGGAAAGGACAAAAGCACAGAAAAATTCCTTAAAGAGATTGCTCTCGGTTCGGGAGGTAGGTTATAGAAAGGGAAGGTGTTAGCACCCTTTTTATCCATGGTTATCCATGGGCTCTTAGATACTTGCTCATTTGTGTTTTCAAAATAGTTTGTTTGCTTTTCAACTGTGGGTTTTAAAAGTTTCTTTGAAAATTCCAGTTCGACTCTTGTATCAGTCCTCAAGAGTGTTTGAAAAATTGCTTTCGAAAGCTTTTTGAAAATGTGTTGGTGTGAAAAGTATTTTGTTTTGTTTTGAAATTTAGAGCAAGTATCCACGAGTCGTCTACCTACCCTAAGGAATTCGTCTGTGTAAATGTCCTTTAAAGTAATGCCATCCCACCATTGAGAGGTAGGTAGCACCACCGTTGGAGGTGTTCGGGTCAATTCGAGGTTCGGGGCATGGTGATCACCGGAGCAATGGGAAGACACCTTAGAAGCTACCCTCATGCCAGGTTCCCGGATCATGAGGACTTACTAAGACATCCTCTACTCGACGATCACCTTTCGAGGCAAGGCAACAGTGAGGCGTACCCTAGGGTAGGGATGTCAGTTTGGACCTGTTAATGGGGATCCCCGCGGGGAACGCCCCGTTCGGGGCCTCAAAGATGGGGAATTTTCCCCCGTGGGGGCGGGGATGGGGAGAAAAATTCCCCCGAGAGCATTTCGGGGACGGGGACGGGGAATACACCCCCCGCCCCGCGGGGACCCCGCCCCGCGGGGACCCCGCCCCGCCTATTATTTTAATATAGTTAATTTAATATATATATTTTATATTAGGTTTTTTAGTCATTTCCTTTATGTCTATTTATAAAAATAAATAAATAAATATTCATGTTTCTTTGTGCTTTTTATTTTTATAGAAAATATAAATATTTTAAAAAAATAAAATATTAATGAATAAATGTAGGATCTATGGGGATCCCCGCGGGGAACGGGGATCCGTGGGGAACGGGGATGGGGATAGAAATTCCCCCGTGACGGAGATCGGGGACAGGGACGGGGAATGAATTTGATGGCGGGGAAAAAGATGGGGAAGTGTCCCCCCGGCCCCGCCCCGCCCCATTGACATCCCTACCCTAGGGGTGGTGTGTGATTTGTGTGTCAGATTCAGATATTTTATCTTGTCATGTTTTAAAGGTGATCTATGCGTTTGTTTTTATTTTATCCATACATTCTTTCATGCTTTGATTTTAACAGTTAAAAATATTGCGGGAAAAGTAAATTCTAAGCTATTACAAATGGCGCGGGTCCACATCGCCAAAATTTCTCGAACCCGATTTGACAGGAAAAATAAAGAAATAAAAGAAAATAAAGAATTAAAAGTGCGAGCAATTATTTACACGGCTTTGGGAGAGATACATAAATATTTAGACGAAATAAAACAAATGCGCGAATTAATAAGAAATTAAGAACGAGGGCGTTGGACCCTTCTGCAAAAAATTGAATTAATGATAGAGTTAATTGATTAAAAAAGAAAGAACTTGTTTTTTGGTATTTTTAGTATTTTAAGATTTAATAGAAAAAATTAATTGAAATTAAACGCTAACCCTAATTCTATTTTATTTTAATTTATTAAGAAAACATTAGAATTTAACCTAAATTAATCCTAGCTCTTATATGCAAATTTAATTATGAAAATAAATATTTAATTATTTTAATTATTTATGAAAGAAAAATAAAAAGGATGGAAAATTATTAATTAAACCTAATTCTATATTTTTTTAGATTTTTATTAAGAGTATTAAAATTAAACCTAATTTACACTAAATTTAATTATATGCAATTTGTAGGTGTTTAGGTATTGGCTTGCATTTTTGGTAAATCCCAAGTGTATGTGTGAATGTCATGACTGATGTCATAACATTCTAGTTCAGGTTGTACTAACTCATTAGGTACATTTGCAGAAAAATATTGTAATTCATATACTGATGTTTATAAGTGTGTATCTGAGCATTTTGCAAAATGATCACATTTTGCTAAATCAGTAGACAGGTTTTCTCAGATGTCATAACAGATGTTATGACATCCTGTTCTGAACTAACAGGATTGCAGGATTGGATAAGTCTGAGTTTTTTCAGGAAATAACTCAGTCCTTCCTGAACAGAATCCTGCGTTTTCTGAGGGATAACCTAGCTCAACCCTAACCTGGTTAATAAAGTCCTGTGACCCGGTCTTTAGGTCAAACGGAATTAACCCTAGGTTTTTGGAAACCCTAACTGAAGTTGCAGCTGCTATATATTCAACAGAGCTGCTGTTTTTCAAGCATCCCTGCTGATTGATTAGAAGATCATTTTTGTAATCTGTATAGATTTGTTTATTGTACTCCAAGCAATTATCATTGTGATAAGTGCCTTGGAATAGGTTTCAAATTGTAAGGGTTGTGTAGCACTCTAAGCTTTGAAGCAAGAGTGTTTGAATGTTACTTGACTAAAGCTGTGAAGCAGAGTCAAGTTAGTTGTGTACATCACTCAAAGCTGTGAAGCACGAGTGATTGTGTTGCTTGATTAAAAAGCTGTGAAGCTTAATCAAGTGTGTGTTTTTGAAGAGTGTCTTCATCAATTCTTAAGTCAAATTGGTTTATGTATCACTGCTGTGATTGAGGGGGAGTGAGTAGGAACTCAGGTTTAAGTTGTACTTAGATTAGAATTGCATTGGGTAGATCTTAAGTGAAGGAGATAAACTGGTTGGTTTATTCCTGAATTAACATCTCTTATAGTGGATTCTCTCCCTGGCTTGGTAGCCCCCAGAGTAGGTGTTGTTGCACACTGAACTGGGTAAACAATTGACTGTGTTCTTTACTGCTTTTGTATTTACTGTCATATAGTAAGTCAGATACGGTGTCATAACATTGGACGTGACATTGAGTATCTGCAGCCAGAATTTTCACAATTTATTTATGAAAATACTAGAAATAAAAATATTTATTATTTTAATTCTTTTCTGATTTTTATGTGTGTTTTTTATATTTTGTGAAAATAATAAATTAATTAAACAAATAATAATTAAAAGCAAATAGAAAATAAAATAAAAAATATTATGGCAAACCTAGGGGGTTGTAGTCCCCAATATGGAGGTATAATCTTAAGAAATCTGGCCCAATAACCTTGGCCTGTTTGGACTTTTGCTGGACATGTGTATGTGCGCTGACTCAAGCCTATGGTATTCCTCCAATCTGCGCCTTTGATTTGATTCCATTGGACGCGTGGATGTTGGATTCTGAAGGTGCATGATGTACTTAGATATTGAACCTGCACGTGAATTCTTATTGAAAAACAATATGGGAATATTGAAGACCTGGGGCTCGAACCCAGGTCATGACTGTTACCAGCACTATCGCTTGCCACTGGACCAACTCACACGCGTTTAATATTAAACAATCAACAAATATTATAAAAGAAACAAAAGCGTTAGTGGGTCTTTGCGCGCGAATTTTTAAACCAGCCAATCGCCGCTTGCCACGAATTCATCTTCTTCGTTGTTTTTCTTTTTCCTGAAATACATAAACAATGAGCAACGGTTTTTAAGCGTGGCTGTAGACACCATACAAGAAAATAACGATTAGCCACTGGACGCTCATAAATTGAGCGCGAGAGTTCCATTGTCTTCGTCCAAACGCGATGATCACAACCATGGCACTGTGGTATCCTAATTTTGCCTTATCTTAAAACCCCTAATTCGAAACTCTGCAAACCCTAAAAATCAACAATGGTATATTTGCACACAACGCATAAAAACGCAATTAATTCACATGGTAAGCATCAGAATGCATCATTGAGTAAGAATACCTAAACTAAATGTCATGGAAATGCCTCAAAATTAAGATACGAGTATGCAATTTTATGAGAAAAATTTGGATTCTGTACAGTGATTTAAGGCTGTAGAATGGATGCTCTTGATCCAGGAAGTTTACTTGAAGTCCTTTGAAGGCAATAGGATGAAAATTTCGCCTTGAATCGTCCTGCAAAGATGTTTTCAGTTATGAGTTTTTTGCAAAAAATTCCAAGTTTGATAATGGTTTTTCTGAGCAGCTGCGTGTGTAATGGCATTAGGTTTTTGTTCTCTACTTATGTGAGACTGAATTAGGTCAAGAAAAACAGAACAAATCAATTGCATTCATGGTTTTTGGAAATTTGATTTTCTAGGATCTTTTTCAATCTTTTCCATGTGTTTTTGTACCAATTAAGATCAATTCTCTCCAAATCCTTCCCTATTTGATTTCACACGAATTATTGAGTAGATTACATGTGCAAAAAGATTTGATACTTAGGTTAAATATTTTCCATGCATTTAATTTGATTTAAATGAATTAATATAAATAAAAATTCAAATAAATAAATAAAAAATTAAGAAATACTTCCCTTTGGGCCAAGTGGTCGTGCACATGCCATGGATGATGAATTATGGAAGAAAAATGGGCCCATTAGCAATTTTAGGTCATTTGAATCAATGTTGACTTTTCAAAATATCCAAAAATTTCCCAACTTCCACAAGGCATAACTTGCTCAATTGTTAAGCTTTTCTCATGTTCTTGGACATTTTGGAAAGGTCTTTGAGTCCTCTAACCAATGCCTTTGGTACCATGTCATTTTGATTTACCAATCTCAAGTTATGGCCTTTGACTTAAAGTCCCTTTTTGTTGACTTTTGAAAATGACCTATAATGTTGCAATTGATAACTTTTTGTGAGAGCATTTCTTGGACTTGAAGTATGAAGATGAGTTGTAGGAAATGTATTTCTCTTCAAAATGAGCTTTGGATGGAATTTTTCTGATAATCCATGTGAAAGTTATGCCCTGGTCAATTTACAGTTGACTTTTTCAACTGTCCAAATAAGGAAACTTTTGCATTTTGATGATTTTTGAGCTAAGCTTTGAGAATCATGATCAAGCATTGATCAAATGATGTTTGTGGCTTCAAAATGATATGTTGACCAAAAATTTGAACTTTTGACTGTCAAATGACCATTTTGCCCCTACAGTTGACTGTAGTGCAATTAGGGTTTTGACTGTGCAATTTTGTGCTGAATGTCTTGAAACTTTGTATGAGGATGCTTGACCATATTTGTAGGCATGTGAGACTTGATTGGACCTTTGGAAACTTCATTCTCTTGATCAGAACATAAACCCTAATTTTGACTGCTTAGTAGGCCCTTACACTGTGCAACCCTTGGGGAATTTTGCAGCTTTGACTTGGCAATTTCTTGAAGAATATGGGAGGGAAAATTTTGGGGTACAACAAGCGGGAACCAGCCTTTTCTTAGAAACTGATATGTATTTGACTTGTTGAAAATTTGTGTCTGTCGGAAGTTTGTTGATAATAACTGTCCAATGGCTCTTTCTTGTAAAAAGGTGAAGAGTTAATTGTATGCAATGCTATGATGTATGCGATGCATGGTGTGATGTTTGCCTCTCAAAATAAATGAGATTGCACTGTATGTACTTGAGTTGTCAATGTTATGACGTATGGATGCAAATGTATGGAATTTAAAGATTGTTTGTGTCGTAGCGTTGCTGGACGCGGGGAAAATAAATCCCTTTTGAAGCACTGATGGGAGAGTTTCCAAGTATAAACTCTGTTGCAGAAGGGAAAAGCCAGACATTGTTTGTAGAATTCGTGATATCCTGCTGGGGAAATCTGAGAAGTTGGGCAACTTACAGGGGACATTTTGGACCGGTGGTTGGAAATTTTTGCTCTGGCTGGAGAAAGTACCTGCGGGAGTTTTATGGAATGGCTTACAGATATTATTCTATTTCTTAAAGTCACTAGTAATTGTCCTTCCGTTTTTCTTTTATTTACTTGTAACAGTGATCACGTTCAAATGCATATGCTCAAAAAAAATCATTGGACATTTTTGTAAACAGAAACACAGAAAAACAGATGGTTTTGTACTTTCAAAAGGGATATCTTTGTATTAACTTGAATAAGTATTTTTTGTACAATGAGACGGGCATTCTAGCGAGAGAATGTCGTCGTAAAAAATGAAAATTGATACAAAGAAAAGATAGCTATATGAAATAATCCCATTGGGTTCCCATTATGCTATAGTCTTCATGTCTCTGAATGTCTTGTCCGCTTGTCGCCTCGGCGAAGTCGATTGGATTGATTTAGAGCCAAATGAGTTAATTGGTTGACGCTAAAGATTGTCTGCCAGATGATTTAACGGGACATAGTCATACGCTTCAATCCCTAACTTTTGCCTGGACCTCCCTCTCGGGTTTTCAGTCCACCGGGATACCCCTTTTTGCCCAAGCCGCCCTTTCGGGTTTTCGACTTGCCGGGTGTACAGATTTTTTTTAATTTTCATCCCTTATTTTTGCCCGAACCCTTTTGGTTCGCCGGGAAGCCCTTATTTTTGCCTAGGCCAGTCAACCTAGTGGGTCTTTGATCATGCGTAGTATCTTTTAACTATGTCCGTATTTACAGGGTGCGGGAGGTCGTCGCCATCCATAGTAGTCAAGATCATTGCTCCACCAGAAAAAATGCTTTTGATTACAAACGGCCCTTCATATGTAGGGGTCCATTTGCCCCTGGGATCACCTTGTGGCAAAATGATACGCTTGATTACCAACTCACCGACCCGATATACCTGACGTTTGACCTTTTTATTAAAAGCTTTGATCATGCGTTTTTGGTACATCTGACCATGAGAGATAGCTGTAAGCCTCTTCTCATCAATCAAGTTTAGTTGGTCAAACCGAGTCTGGATCCAATCTTCTTCACTCAAACCAGCATCCTTCATGATTCTTAGAGAGGGGATCTGGACCTCAATAGGCAAGACAGCTTCCATGCCGTATATGAGAGAAAAAGGTGTTCTCCCAGTTGATGTGCGAGCTGTGGTACGATACCCATGGAGAGCGAACAGTAGCATCTCATGCCAGTCTTTGTCTATGATTGTCATTTTCTGTATGATCTTTTTAATGTTTTTGTTAGAAACTTCTACGACACCATTCATCTTTGGCCGGTAAGGGGAAGAATTGTGATGCTGAATCTTGAATTGCTCGCACAAGGAGGTGATCATAGTGTTGTTTAGATTTGTACCATTATCAATGAGGATTCTCTCTGGGATACCGTATCGACAGATGAGATTCTGTTTGATGAACCGAGCGACCACATTCTTAGTAACGAAAGCAAAAGAAGCTGCCTCAACCCACTTTGTAAAATAGTCGATGGCCACTAAGATAAAGTGGTGTCCATTGGAGGCCGTTGGCTTGATTTCCCCAATCATATCGATTCCCCACATAGCAAAGGGCCAAGAAGCCGTCAATACATTCAGAGGAACTGGAGGTACGTGCACTTTGTCAGCATAGATTTGACACTTATGGAAAGTCCGAGAGTGTTGGTAGCAATCTGCCTCCATGGTAGACCAATAATAGCCTTCCCGTAGGATTTTCTTTTCCATAGTATGCCCACTAGAATGAGTACCAAAAGTGCCTTCGTGTAATTCACCCATGATCCTTTCAGCCTCAACCTTGTCTACGCACTGAAGCAATACAGAGTCATGACTGCATTTGTACAAAATGTCGTTACTAAGGAAGAATTTAGCCGAAAACCTTCTTAGGAACTTCTTGTCATTCACTGAAGCTCCTTCTGGATATTCCTGAAACTCGAGATACCTCTTGACTTCATGAAACCAAGGCTGGTCCACTACCTCTTCAGTATTTATCTCGTGACAGTAGGCTGGTTCATCCATCCGCTCAATGGTGATTTGAGGAGCCTCGTTATCCCAATTAAGTTTAAACATAGATGACATCGTAGCTAATGCGTCTGCTAGCTGATTTTCTTCTCGCGGGAAATGCTCGAAGGTAATCTTCTCAAAATGTGGCAACAATGTCAACACATGTTCTTTATAAAGGATAAGGTTGGGGTGCTTGGTGTCCCATTCCCCTTTGACTTGACTAATGACCAAGGTTGAATCTCCAAATACATCCAAGTGTTTGATCCCCAAGCCTATAGCAGCTTTGAGACTGAAGATGCACGCTTCGTATTCTGCCATGTTGTTTGTACAGTTGAAGCAAAGTCTGGAAGTAAAGGGAGTATGACATCCTTCTGGAGATATGAGTACGGCACTGATATCATTGCCAAGTGCGTTGGATTCCCCATCAAAGAACAGGGTCCATCGGGATCCTTGTTCAGGTCCGTCATATGGCCTGATTTCTTCACAGTTGTCTAATGTCATGATGTCTTTGTCCGGGAATTCAAACTTCATGGACTGATAGTCTTCTACAGCTTGGTGAGCAAGATGATCAGCCAATACACTGCCCTTTATAGCTTTCTGGGTAGTATATTATATGTCATATTCTGTCAGGATCATCTGTCATCTCGCTATTCTCCCAGAAAGAGCGGGCTTCTCAAAGATGTACTTTATCAGAACCATTTTAGATATCAACAAAGTAGTGTGGGTTAGCATATACTGTCTCAGTCGGCGAGCAGCCCATGCCAGAGCGCAACAAGTTTTCTCGAGCAGTGAATATCTTGTTTCACAGTCGGTAAACTTTTTGCTCAGGTAATAAATAGCATGCTCTTTTCGGCCAGACTCATCATGCTTCCCCAACACACACCCCATTGAGTTTTCTAAAACAGTTAGATATAAGATCAATGGCCTTCCCTCGACAGGTGGAAACAACACATGAGGTTCTTGCAGGTATTCTTTGATTTTTTCAAAAGCAACTTGGCATTCGTCGTTCCATCTGACTACTTGATCTTTCTTCAAGAGTTTGAAGATTGGCTCACAAGTAGCTGTCAGGTGAGAAATAAACCTGGCTATGTAATTCAGACGTCCCAAGAATCCTCTTAATTCTTTCTCAGTACGAGGAGACGACATTTCTTGTATCGCTTTAACCTTGGCAGGATCAACTTCGATACCCTTGTTGTTGACGACAAAGCCTAAGAGTTTACCAGATCGTACTCCGAATGTACACTTGTTTGGATTCAATCTCAACTTGTACTTCTTCAGCCTTTCAAACAGCTTCTGTAAGTGATCAAGGTGCTCTTCTTCCGTCTGTGATCTGGCTATCATATCGTCTATGTAGACCTCTATCTCATGATGTATCATGTCATGAAATAAAGCTACCATGGTGCGTTGATAGGTTGCCCCAGCATTCTTCAGTCCGAATGGCATGACCTTATAGCAGAAAGTGCCTCACTGTGTAACAAAGGTCGTTTTCTCCATATCCTCAGGCGCCATTTTGATTTGGTTGTATCCTGAGAAGCCGTCCATGAAGGAAAACACTTTGTGTTGTGCCGTATTGTCAACTAAGATGTCGATGTGGGGGAGTGGGAAATCATCTTTGGGGCTTGCCCTGTTTAAGTCTCTGTAGTCCACACACATCCGCACTTTACCGTCTTTCTTGGGTACAGGAACAACATTGGCCACCCATTGGGGATAAGAGGTGACAGCTAAAAATCCAGCATTGAATTGCTTCATAACTTCTACTTTGATCTTTTCCGACATATCAGGCATCATGCAACAAACCTTTTGCTTTATCAGGGGACAATCTTCCTTTGTAGGCAGACGATGTACGTCTGCATCCAGTCCCGGCATGTCTTTGTACGACCAGGAAAAGATCTCAACATAATCGTGTAATAACTGAATCAGACGCTCCTTGACATTAGGTTCTAAGTTGGCACCCACCTTGACCTCTTTCTTATCTTCCTCAGTTCCCAAGTTAATTGCTTCGACCGGCTCCTCGTGTGGTTGAATGGTCCTTTCTTCCTATTGCAACAACCTGGCCAACTCCCCTGGCACTTCATAATCTTCCTCACCTTCGTCGTCGGCTTGGTAGATCGGATTTTCAAAGTCACAATTGGACATAGCAGAACTGTTACCCATGGGATCCTGAGTGGATGTAGATCTGCATTTCTAATATGTGAGTGTGTGTAAGAGCATATCTACCTTTGAAAGAAATAAAATGTAAGAAAGAGAAAACGAAGAAAACAAAATTTGATGCAAAAACGTCCATGATTCATTAATGACATATGAGAATGAAGTGACAACCCTCACAAATGGATCGTTGTGCCTCGGGTAAGACACAAGGTTTTAAAAAGTCTGAATTGTTTAAATATTAAAAGCCTGAAAATATTAAAAGACAATTACTCTTGAATAAAAGTTATAGGAATGAAATCTTTGGCCTCCCAATTGTTGAGCCCTCCGCCGATGGTTGGAAAAATCCATTCGTCCATGTCACAGCTACCATCACTGTCTTCTATTGCATTGACTCCTTGATTGCTGATACGCAGAGGTGGTTTCACAGCGCGAGAACATCAAACAGCTTTCTGAGCCTCTGAAGTGAACCCTAACCCAAATTTTTCGGACTTGTAAGGAATATCCGGAAGCTGACCCCAGATAGTACACCCTCCCTCTTCAACCACTGCTCGAGCGTCTTTCAACGAGGCCATCTTTAGTGGAGGTCTGGTAATCTTCGGGACCTTTGGAGTAGACTTGGTTGCTGCGACCGTTGCTGGAACCTCCTCAAAGTTCTGACAGGGAGTCTCTATGAATTCACCATCCATTTCAACATACCTAAAAGAGTTCAAATGGCTAACCATGTATTCCTTCTCTCCGTGAACTATGACAATCTTTCCTCTGATTGGGTATTTTAGCATTTGGTGTAGGGTAGAAGTGACGACACTAGTACCATGGATCCAGGGTCGACCCAACAGAAAAGAGTACGAAGGGCGGATGTCCATTACATAGAAAATTGAGTCAAAAGTCTGAGTCCCAATTTTTATGGGGATACTAACTTCTCCGTGAACTGTCCTCTTGGAGCCATCAAAGGCCCTCACTATGATGTTGCTAGGTTTCAAGATGAGCCCCTCGCAATCCAATCGGTCGAGAGCATTTTTGGGCAAGACATTCAATGATGAACCGGTATCCACCAAAACATAGGCCATTGTGGTGCCCCTGCATTCAATGGAAATATGTAAGGCATCGTTGTGCTTCCTTCCCTTAGAGGTTAAATCAGCATCGGAAAAGCCCAATTTGTTATCAGCGGTCATACTGGCCACACCGTCTTCAAATTGGTCGATGGAGGTCTCTTGGGGCATGTGAGCGGTCTTAAGAAACTTTACCAAGGCTTTGGCGTGAGTTTCAGAGCATAAAAGTAAGGACAACAATGATATCTTCGAAGGGGTCTGCCCCAGTTGTTCTACAATGTTGTAGTCACTTTTATTAATTATCTTCAGGATTTCTTCTATTTCTTTTCTAGAAGCTTCAAGGATGACCTCGGGATGTTCTCTTGCTTGGGCAGGCTCAACCAAAGCCTCTTTGCCCCTTGTATCAGAAGTAGGGATAACAGTAGGAGTATCACTGGGGGTGTCGGTAGGAGTGGCAGTAGTAATGATCACAGGAGTAGCAACGGTCCTTGGAGAAATCTCAGGTGAGAAGACTCTTCCACTTCTTGTTATTTTGCTGGTTCCAGTGATGTTACTGATATCGAGATCAATATCTCTCGCAACTTCATTCTTCACAGCCAACTGATCTTGCTTGACGCCATAATAATAAACGTCAGCCTCATAGCTCCAGGGAACAGCTTTATCCGAGGAGTATGGTATTGGTCTTGGCATAGTGATGATTAAGGGTGCAGATCTGGGAGCGGATTTAATCCTGACGGGTCTTTTGGTGGAGACCCCGGGAGGATTGTCGAAAATGGTGATTATCGAAACATCTTGATAAGAGCTTTTGATAAGAGGTAGTTTTTCAAATAGGATTTCCTTACAAGTCATCAGGCGATGGACGACTATCTTTAGTAACAAACAGCCATTCGGTAGAGATTTGCATAGGTGACAATCTTCATTGCAGCCTGGGAACAGGCCGGCTTGTAGTAGATTCTATTTAATGGTCAACAGAGGAGTAACTAAGTCATTCACAGAGGAAACAAAACGATCATCGTCAATGGTGTTGATACCTTGACCATGTCTGGGCATTGGTTCCGTTATTACATTAGGCATTTTTGGGGGCTCAAACTCAATTTCCTTCGCACCGATAAGGTCTTGCACCTTATTCTTTAAGGCCCAACAGTCATTTGTATCGTGCCCTGGGCTTTCAGAATGATAGGCACATCGGGCGTTCGGGTTGTAGCGAGGAGAAGCAGTATTGGGATTCTTGGGAGCTTCCTTTAAAGTTTCCAGATTGGTCTTGAGAAGGTGTGGCAAAACTTGAGACATGGTCATGCCAATCCGGGTAAATTGTCTCATGGGCGCTTCTGGTTTGCGCTGATAATTCCGCTGCTGATTTGGTGCAGGATTAGAAATCATGATAGCCCCCTACTGCCAGACGACAGTCGGTTTTGTTTTGATTCTTATGGTCATATGCAGCACTGACCTCCTTCTTTCCAACAAAAGGTTTCTTCACCATACTTGAGGATGCATCTCTTTGAATTTTGCCGCTTTTTATACCGGCTTCGACCCACTCACCAGTCATGATTAATTCGGTAAACCCAGATGAAGAACTCCCATTCAGGTGATTGAAAAATGGTCCTGACAAGGTGCCTAGGAACATATCCACTAATTCTCTGTCGGATAAAGGGGGTTGGTCCCTGCCTGCGAGATCCCTCCTTTTTTTAGCATAGGTTTTGAAACCCTCATCTGTTCCCATAGACATGCTTTGCAATTGTGTCCTAGTCGCAGCCAAATCAGCATTATATTGATACTGTTTGTAGAAAGCGGCGGCCAACTCTTCCTAGTTGCGAACATTGGAGCCTTCTAATTGGTAGAACCAATCCAACTGAGTCCCTGATAAGCTCTCTTGGAAGAAATGCACCCACAGATTCTTGTCAGTCGTGTGGGGTTGAATCTTTGACATATGACCTCAGATGTAGTTTCGGGCAAGAGACACCATCGTACTTGGCGAAAGTTGGGACCTTGAATTTCTGTGGGATGAAAACCCCTGAGATGAGTCCTAATTCTTCAAAGTCCAAATCGGGTACCCTCTGAATCTCCATGGCATTCAAATGATCCTCTAGCTGTTTTTATTTATCATCAGTAGGAGGATATTGTTACTCAGAGTAATCAGGATCTTCCTCTCCTTCAGATACTGGGTCGTTGTTCACTTCCTGGGTCTCGGCTCCTTGATTATCTCCTTCACCCGATGATGTTGCAAAGTCTAAAGTTTGCATGGTCTGTCCTTTAAACCTTCTTCCCATGATCACAACACCAGTTGGTTTCTTTGTTTTCTTCTTCTTCTCTTTGGCCAGCAGAGTCTTCAACTCTTCTTGTCCTTTTGTCAGAGCCATGAGAATTTGTTGAAACTGGGCATTCTGCGCTTGAAGATCTTTCACAGTCTGTTCAACATCCATCTCACTGAAATAAACAGTAGAAGGATAAGGCGACCTGTTATGAGAAACCTATATGATGTTATGATGAATGAAGATGCAATATGCAAATGATTTCAAGGAAATTTAGAGATTTAAATTTGTTCAAACCAAAAAAGAACACACGTCATCTTAAATAAAACCAAGTTTGAATACATCATGCCTCCTTGGGCTTACAAAGAAAGAAAGAAAATACAGCAAAAACTCCTAAGACAAAAAGACCGAACGCATCCTCTTTGGAGCAATGTAGGTATTCAGGTTTTTCTCTTCATGAAGCAGTTTGGTGAGCTCCAGAACCTTCTTCTCACTGGCGTAGTACTGGGTTTCAAAGGTGTCTCGTTCTTCCTTCAACTGAATCCAAGCCTTCTGCAGGTCTTCGAGAGAAGTAGGCATGTCAAAATGAAGAACGGTGTATGGGACGTCTCCTTCAATAACAGGCTCAATGATGACAGGAAGGATGGAAGGGTAAGGCATCAAGAGACTCTGGGCACGAGCCCGTACCCACTTAAGGTAAGGCTCGAGAGGGATAGAGTTTTTATGTCCCAAAGTCCTACTGTCCACCTTGTTCACCATTCCCCAAGCACGTGTAAACCTCTGGCGGTAACCTTTGTCTTCTTTATCGTAGTCGAACACCAAACCTTGGATGAGCATCTCATGAGGGTCGTCCCTTCGGGCACACCCAAACTGCCGAAGAGCTAAGCACGGGTTGTAGGTGATACCTCCCCTAATACCTAGCAGAGGTACATTAGGGAATTCCCCACAGCGGTCAATGATAGAAATATCTTCCAAGGATCTCGAGCACCAACGAATATCAGAGTGGGTGAGAGACATCATCCTTTGAGACCAAGTCAATCTTTGTTCGTTCTTCAATGCTGACTGAGGCAGGTGTGAAGTGAACCACTTAGCGAGTAGGGGGATACAACACAAAACGATACCTCTTTTCTTCATGGTGCGGGTATGAAGGCAATGCAAGATGTCTCCTAGTAAGGTAGGTATAGGATTGCGAGAGAGAAAGACTTTGATGACATTAACGTCTATGGATTGGTCCGAATTGGGAAACAGAACCAAACCATAAATGAGGAGAGCTAGCACGTCTTTGAAAGCTTGGAAATCCATGTCATCCCAGAATGAACGAGCTTTTTCCAATAGAAACTTAGCTAAAAAACCTTTAACCCCACTTCTTGTCTCCCAATTGGCTATGATGTCGGCCCTCTTCATATGTAAAGCTTCGGCGATGATTTCAGGTTTTGGAATCCCTTCTAGACCGGTGAACGGTATTTGATTAAGCATGGGCACCCCTAAGAGTAGAGAGAACTCTTATAGTGTAGGTACCAACTAATAGTCCGGGAAAGTGAAACAATGATGTACGGGATCAAAGAATTGGAATACTACACATATCATCTCTTCTTGGAAGTTGGATGTAGCCAAACTGAGGAGTCAACCATATTTCTTGGTAAAAGGAGAATCCCCAGGCACTCTTGAGGCTAGCTCTTGAAGTTGAGGATGTGCTTTCGCAAAGCTGATTCAGATGGTGTTTCTTCGGAGAGAATTCATGTCCTACAAAACAAAAACAAAGATAAATTTCTAAATCCTTGAAATGGTTAGTGAGCATGCATATGATGTTGATGATGTTTATGATGTTTATGTACAAGCAAATATATACACAACAAACTAAACCCTATGTTTTAGGCTTGCATGAGTTTTGTAGGTAAGTACCCTCTTGAAGTCTAGTTGGCTCAACCTGTCCTAGAAGTAATGATCGGGTTCTAAAAGATATCAATATCACCGACCTTTATTTTGGGCATTGTCTCAGCACAACAACCTTTTCTTGCGTCCGAGATATCCCAAAAGTCTAGCTTCAATGAGTGTAGTATCGAGTGTCAACCAATTTTCAGCTTTACACCGAAACCGGCTACCTCACTACGTCCTAATGGCCAAGTTTGTTCAATTATGGTTCTAAAGTCAATTAGTGCTTCATGACGCCACTCAGCGGCCCCATATTCTCCTCAATTCACCACGAGGGATACCAGTACCCACAAATGTGTCACACTAACATAACCATTGTTTCAACCATATCGGTTTATGCTGTACAGTCTCCACAATCTACTGCTATTTACCTAAAAAGGTGTCCCAGATCCGGGTGGAGGATCAAAGCAAGCCTAATACTAAGAACTAAATATAAAGCACACAAATCAAATAAGGAAAGTGAGTAAAGGTGATCTAACCCTAAGGTAACCCCACTTTTTATTATTTCCCCAGCAGAGTCGCCAGTTCTGTGATACGGTGGGAGAACTGACTTGGAGTTTTGCATTTCAATCGCATTTGTGCAGATAGCAAGAGTCGCCACCGACTTTTATTTCATCCAAAAGGAAAGGTAAAAAAGCACAGGAAAGACCTTTCGAGATTATTTCTCGGGTTCGGGGGGTAGATTATGAAAAGGGAAGGTATTAGCACCCTTTTCATCCATGGTTTTCCATGGGCTCTTAGTTACTCGTTTAGATCACTTGCTTTTATTTGACAGTGTGCTTGTTGGTGTGGGCTTTGAAAGTGTTTTGAAAAATCTCTTTGTAATGGTTCCCGTTTCTATAAGAACGCGTACAAAGTTTTGTTTCGAAAAGTGGTTCAAAGATGTGTTTGTGGATTGTGTTTCGGAAAGTGTTTTGAAAAGATATTTGCAATGGTTCTCGTCTCTATAAGAACATATACAAAATGTTTTGTCTTTTGAAAATGTTCGAAATGAAAGTGTAGGTGTAAAAATGTTTTTATCATGAGCAAGCGAGTAACTAGGAGCGAATCTATCTACTCGAAAGGTTTTCAATTGTTCTTTTCTTCCTCCTTTTAATGTTGTTATCTTACCAATAATTTGGTAAGAAGCCCCGTCGTTGTATGTGAAGGGACAGGCGCGGGTCAATTTTTCAGTCATTGAAAGCAACTTATGAGACACTTTAGCAATTTTCGCAAGGGACGAGATCATTTTATCAAAGGCAACGTCGAGGGTCATCGAGGGACTACGATCTTTTTATCGAAGGGTCATTGCTAAGGTGTCCCATATTCGAGGGACATGACTGTATTTCCGAGGCAACGAGCGAGTTTACCCTAGAGGTGCGCGTGTGAAAAAGTGTATTTATTTCAAGTTATTTTGTTCTTTGATTAGGTTATCTAGCGATTGATTTTTGAATCTTGCCATACACGCCTAATTACTATACAGTATAAGGAAAACAGTAAATTGTGGGAATTGAAATTCTACGCTATTACAAAGTGTTCAGGAATGGGGGTACAATTTTTTTACAAATGGGGATGAGTCAAATGCGATTAAAAGGTCCAAATAGCAAACAATACAACCAAATTGAATCGGACAATTAATTAAAACTACAACAATCTTATGAAATAGTATTAACCAACAAAATATGGAAATAAAATTTTAAGTATTTACTTGAAAAGTTTGGAAAAATAAAATAAAATTTTATTCTATTAAAGAAAAATGTTTAACTAAAGAAATAAAATCAAAGTTATATTTTTTTTATCTTTTAATATTTTTTATGATGAAAAGAAATAATTAACCTATTAAAAAAAATTTAGTATTTTTTTTGAATATGAGAAAATTAGAAAAAAGAAAATAAAAACATATTCTATTTTTTTGTGACATTTTTATCCTGAAGAAAAATCAAAAGAAAATTAATAGCAAGAAAGTTAACAAGAAGAAAATTAATAACAAGAACAATTAATCAAAACAATTAATATAAAAAACAAAAGGAATTAGAAATTAAACAAATGAGGGGGGGGGGGGGGGGGGGGATGCAGTAAATATGGAATTGGGCTTTATGGAGGAAAAACAGGGTCGACACCTCATAATCCAACAACCAAAATCAAAGCCAAATTCAATAATCCAAATATTATTCACAGATTAAGGATGTAACAAGATATTAGGGTTTTGGTCTTCAACTTCCCTCTCATGCGGCGCTCTAACCTCTGTACCTTGTCTCTATTCATCCCCTCCACAACCTAAATCCCTCTAAACTTCCTCACTATCCCATTTCTGACTCAACTCGCAAACGCTCCCTCTCTATTGAAACGTCCTAACTCCTCTTTGTCTCATTGCGGCTAACATCTTTTGAAGCTTATTTTGAACTTGGATTTAGATCAGAGAGACCCAAAATCGTCTCATCCTTGACCTCCCTCAACCCCTTTGTTACCATAATCTGTCTCTCTCATCTCTCTAATCCTTCTCTAACCCTAGCAATTTTGAAAAGGGTTGAAGGTATTATTTTTTTCCGTCATTTTCCCTAGCCTAAAGTTTTTTGGGTTTTTTTTATCTACTCATTAGTTCTTTATGGATGCAGGAATCATGCCATGGAAGTATGAGAATAGGGGGAGAATTCATACCTGTTGGAACTCTATAACTTCTCCCTCGCCTTGCTGGTCTTGTGATTTCTTTTAACGTCTGTGAACTTGGGATGGAGAGGCGAGATTGAAGATGGTGTTCAGTGGTGGTAGAGGATGAATGAGGGAAAGAGATGATGATGGGGCGAGGCTCTTCTGGTTTGTTAATATCTTTTCTGTTTTCTTTTTGGCCTTTGGATTAGATAGTATGTTATCTGCCTTTTTGGTCTGTGATATCTTGTGGATGTACAATGAGGCTTGAAGCAAAAGGTTTTTGGTTATCAAGTTTGTTCTGTTGCTGGTTTGTTGGTTTTGAGTTTTTTGAATGATGATTATGTTGGTTCTAAGTTTGATGAGCAATGGTTATGTTTTCTGAGTTTGATGAGCAATGGTTATGTTGGTTCTGAGTTTGATGAACATCAAATTTGTTTTTGCTGGTTTTTCTTGTTTTGTTACTATTTTTTTTGTGTCCTGTCTCTATGCAAATGAACCCTTTTTTATATTTTGGGTTTTCAGTATTGGTTCTGGTTTTGTGTTTACAGCAGGTTTTTGGTCCTGTGATTACAACATGTTTTCTGGTTTTTGTGTTTACAGCAAGTTTTCTGGTTTTGTGTTTACAGCAGGTTTTTGGTCTTGTGATTACAACAAATTTTCTTTTTGTAGCAGAGTTTTTGCAGGATGTACTTTGGGCAATTTTGCAGCATATATAACATGCTTATGGGTTGTAGCAGTGCTTGACAATTTTGGGGTTGTTTGTGGCCTAGGTGATCTCTTTCCTCTTTTCTCTCTCAATGAAAATAAAAAGCAGTTTTCTCTTTTGATTATTTTATTTAACATTCTGAAGGGTTTGCAGCATTAGAAACTGATGATGCGCTTTGTTTTTGAGCAAGTTGACTTGCTATTTTGTTTGGTTTAGCATTTGGCTATTTGTTATATTTGCCATGATGCTGCCTTGTTTTAGTTTATGTTGTTCTGTTTGCAGTCTACTGTTAGCCACTTGTTGCCTGCTATTTTTGCTGCCGTCTGTTTGGACTGTTGTAGTACTTTGTTGTTTGGCAGCTTTGAGCTGCTGCATTGGCTTGTTGTTTTGCGCATTTGCTGCAGGCTTATGCTGCTGTAACCTTTGCATTTTTGTTGTTGTGTGCAGCCTTGGACTATCGTGCTTGCAAATTTCTCTTTTTCCCTTTTTGTGAACCAAGAAGGGCAACTTTCTTGTGATTTGCAGTTGGTGGAAATGGGTTGTGATGAAATAAACAAACATTTTGATTCCACGTTGCAAACCCTAATGATGAACTTATGAAATAGCTTTTGGAAAATTTCTGTTCATGTTCATATATTTTTTGTATTAATCATGCTTTCTTTCTCTTGTTTTCATGTGAGCAAAAGCGGAGATGGAAAAGCAAAGAATGCAAGAAATCTGTGGCAAACATGAAAGTCTTGGAGAAAAATCAAAGGAATTTGATATAATTTGAATCTTCAAGCAACTTAATCATGGATTAGTTCTCTTAGGCCAAATATTCACTTGATTTTCTTTGTAACTTAGAACAATTCCTCTTGTATTTTGATGTATTGTATCCAATAGTTGTACTAACTTATCTTTGAATAACAATAAGTTGTAAAACATAAAGTATTAAAAGAATTTGAAGTTTTGTAACAACCTTGGGCGGTGTGTTTGAAATTGGGGAAGAACTTGAATTGCAATATAAAGTATTCTTGTGATATTTTATAACTTGAAATCCTTTGTAAACAACAATTTGTAATTTCTCTTCGTATCCTAATTAATTTTTTTGAAATTCCCAATCAGAATATTTGAAATAAAATGCTCCAGTCTGGTAACTTGAATTCCAAATAATCCAAATAAATTTGTAACTGCATTTCAAACAAACATGCACTTTGTACTCCACTTCCTAAACAAAATAAATGTTTAAGGACGTAAATCATCTGGTCAACCTGAATCCCAAAATCATGATTGTCTTAAATGACAGTCTTAATCTCCATCTCTTGTCCAAACAAAACATGCTCTGAGAATAAACGTTATTCTTTCAGTAAACTGTGTTTAAGAAAAATTTGAAATCAATAAATGCCTTGCGACGATTCGATAATTTTAAAGTCTTCCAAACCCAAATTTCCTTCGATTCTTTGAAGATAAACCCATGAGCGACATCACATGTGACCATGAACAGACATAATCATCTCAAAGTCTTGTAACTTTAAGAAATCACAATTCTAAAAAATCAGACGACTGTTACTTGAAATTAGGTCAAAAATTCATGAAATACCTTCCAACGCATTTGAATTTTTGATGATTTTCTATGTGTAACCAGTTGTTGATTTGCGAATATAAGTCTGAGATGACATCAAGGAAAATCATACGCAAGAAAAACCATTCAAAAAAATTGAATAATGAAGAAGTTACGATCATTTGAAATTGTTCTCGTAAAAGGGCAATGTTTAAGTCAAATGTAGTCGTTTTCAGTTATCTGGACCATTGATTGAGCAAGTTTGCAATGAGAGGTTTGAAAAATGACTTAAACAACCTTGAGGAAACATGAAGACCTGTGAAAACCAATTAGAACCTTAAAGACTCAATTTTCCTTGAGAAACGCAAAACCCTAATTGTTGATTTACTGCCTCGGAAGAGAATATGTCTGATCGATTTCCGAGCTAAGTTGAATATCCGAGAAACCCTAGGGTTGTATCTTGTATAAAAAATGGGAGGGCAAATTTTGGGGTACAACAATTGGTTTATGTTCTGATCTCAAGGATTCAATTGCATCATTTTGACCTAATGGCATTGCTCAAAATATCTCTCAAGATTGATTGATTTACATATGATTTTTCAGTCAACTGATCAAAAGTCAACTATACACTGAAAAGTCAAACTTTGACTTTTTAGTCAAAATCAAGTGCCAAAGATCACAATTCATCAAAACATGTCAAAATATGAAACTTGTTCATCAAGAAATCAAAAAGTCAAGATTTCATTTTGAAAAGTCAAAATTTCTAAACTTAGAAATTTTTTTAAGTGTTGAAAATTTCATATTTTTTCATAACTTTAAGCAAAATTTTCACCATGATGCAAGATGATTCAAAGGAAACTTCCAACATGAAAGTTGTATATATCAATTATATCTAAAACATTTTAGAACACGACTTCTCCTAGAAATGCATGGATTTAAATTTATGATTTTGTGAATACATGTTCATGAAACTTGGAAACTTAGTAAAATTTTGCCCTAGTTTAGGCAGGATTTTGACCTAACTTCATGGCAATTTTTCACATAGTTCCAAGATGAATTTTAAACAATGTCCAACATAGAGGTTGTAGAGGATGTTACAAGCTTTCCAAAATGTCCAAGAACTCATTGAGATCATGTTTGAGCAAGGAGAGTCGAAGGCAAGAAATTAGGGTTTTCAAACTTGAATTACAAGCCATTTTTTGATGAACACATGAACCAAATCCATTTTAGGCTGCATAATCTTTGCTTTGCAGGCCTTAAACTTGTTTTTCACTCCATAATTAAATGTTTACACAACTGTTAGAGCTTTGATCCAAGCATTTGAGCTATTATCCAAGTTGCATTTCCATTTATGGCACAAAGTTACCATTTTATTCTTGAAAAGTTGCTTTAATCACAAAGTCAACTTGTCTTGAGCTTCTAACTTATTCTTTCTGCACACACAACCCCTATAAACCAAAAACAATGTGTCTAAGGCCTCTGGGAACTCAGAACATGCTTGTATAATACTTGGATATTTGTCTTTTCACTTTTCTTCAAAAGCAAGTTATAGAGCCAAAAGGCTAAAACTCAGAAGTATTGAGTGCATTTGATCTAAAACCTTTTTCATACATATACACAAGTCTATTGCAAGCAAAGGCACGATTTGAAACACTCCCAAACTCCCTAAAAACTCAGATTGCACAAAAACTCCATTGTTGTGCAGGACCTGACCAAAATCTCCCATCTCTCAAACCACTCGTGCGTTTCCTCTCCAAATCATCTCAACAGCTTTCTTACTTCAAATACAACTCATCCCAATCCCTGTTCCTAAACTGTAACACCATTTTCACCATTGTCCAAGCTCAAAATCAGGGGTCTACAACTAGACTTCTCCAGGCCATTACAACCACTCTCAACTCAAGCTAAGCATTGCATTAGCTTCCTAGAGACTCGAGGAAGCTAACTTGATCATTGTAGCACCTTGAATGAAGCTCAAACTCATTTCACGATTTCCAGTTTTGAGGTATTTTTCTTGAACTTATATCTTCTCATTTAGGCATTTTTAGGCTTGCATTTATGAAGATAAAATGTAGACATCATTACCCTGAAGTTGTACATGTTCATTGATTTCATTTATTTTGATTGAGCTAGGTGAATTTTGAGTTTGAACTTGCTGAAGTATTTAGGTCATAATTTGGTACTTTTAGAAATTCATGCTCATCTTTGAGAGTTAGCTTAAGTTATTTACATATTCTGAATCGTGAGGAAATTTCTAACAAGTTTGATGTTAGAAGTTTTGTGAATGGGTGAGAAATGAGTGAGTTACAGGATCCATGTTTGGAGGTTGAAGATGAAGTTGTATTCAGGGCATAACTTAGATTATATATTTATTATTTTGTTTATATCAATGGATGTATCACCACCCTAGTGGTTAAAGCGCACACCTTTCACCTTTAGGACCTGGGTTCGAGCCCCAGCGTCCGTTTTGTCATTTTTTTTCTTCATATTTTCTGTTTCTCTTTTTTTGTTTGCAGCAGCGCATGGGCTTCCCCCCCTTTGGGCTTTTGTTTTTTGCTGACCTCTAACCCCTGTTTACTTTTGCACACTTGACCCATTTATTTTCTTTTATCATTTTATTTTATTTTATTTTATTTCAGTTTCTTTTATTATTTTTATTACTATTATTATTATCATTATTATTTTTATTAATAAAAAATCCAAAAAAGATTTTATTTATTTATTTGCATATTCAAAAAATACTCATTTACATTTTATTTCTTCATAAAACAAAAAGACTAAAAAATATATTTCTTAATAATTAATTTCTTGTTTTGCTTAAATAATATTTAGACTTAAGTTTAATTATTATATTATTTTATTTTCTTAATTAAAATTAACTTAGAATTTAGATTTCTTCAAATTAATTAATTTCTCATTTTTTTTAATTAATTTAAAACCTTTTTCACAAAAAAAAAACCCTAAAAATACCTTTTTAATTTATTTTATTTCTTAATTAATTTAGTTTTAGTTTTGTTTAATTTTTAATTAATCACTCTCTTAATTAGGTTAAAATCCCTTCATGAAAACCAAAAAATCATCTCTTTTCCATTTATATTCTTGCATTATTTTCTTTTCAATTTTGTACAATATTCAATATGGTTGTAATAGTTAATTAGATTTGATTTTCTTGTAAATCCCCATTTGTAAATTTGTATACCCCCTCCCCTAATGATGTAATAGCTTAGTAATTTTACTTTCCGCAATTTATCGCTTTATATAAATGCTAGTAGATTAGGGTTTGTATGGAAAGACTAAAATCAACAAGTTTAGTGTTGTACCCCAAAATTTTCCCTCTCATTTATCAAATATTTTCTCACAATATCTCCTTTGGTTCAAGATTGCACAAGGGTTGATCAACTCAAGACATCTCCTTAAGCACTGATGACTAAAATTAGGGTTCGAGATTGCACAAGTATATTTGAACTTTCAATGCCTAATATGATTTTCATGGATCATTATGGACCCTCAAGAATACTCATGTCAAGTTTCAAGTCATGGATCACATTTTTGCTCAGTCATTTGAGCAGTTGACCTAAAAATCAACTGTATTGAGGGAAAACTTAATTGTGGTCAATTTACAGTCAAACTTCGTAATTTTTTATCCATATCAACATTATAAACTATTATGTATAATTTGATCAAGTTTAGACCACAATTCCTCAAGAAATTTGATCAGATCATCAAAAGGGCAAAATGGTCAAAATTAGGGTTTTGACTGAGAAAGGGAAATTTCTGATTTTTGACCTAGCAAATGGTTAATTGGTTTGAGGAATGATCTCAAGAGTTCAATTGCATAATTTTGACCTAATGGCATGACTCAAAACATTTCTCAAGGTCATTTGATTGATAGTTGATTTTCAGTCAACTCATCAAAAGTCAATTGTATACTGAAAAGTCAAACTTTGACTTTTTGGTCAAAACCAAGTGTCAAAGATCACAATTCATCAAAACATGTCAAATATGAAACTTGTTCATCAAGAAATCAAAAAGTCAAGATTTCATTTTAAAAAGTCAAAGTTTCCAAACTTAGAAATTTTTCTAAGTGTTGAAAACTTCATGTTTTTTCACAACTTTGAGCCAATGTTTCGCCATGATGAAAGATGATTCAAAAGAAACTTTCAACATGAAGGTTGTAGATCTCCATGAGATCTAAAACATTTCTTTACACAACTTCTCCTAGAAATTCTTGGATCTCAAGTTATTAATCCATGAAGTCATGGTCATGAAACTAAACACTTCGTGAAAATTTTACCCTAGTTTAGGCAGGATTTTGACCTAACTTCATGGCAATTTTTCAAATAGTTCCAATGGGAATTTTCAAAAGTAATTCAAAGAGGGGTTGTAGAGCATATTACAAGATTTCTAAAATGTCCAAGAACTCCTTGAGATCATTCTTGAGCAAGGAGAATCGAAGAGAGGAAGTTAGGGTTTCAAACTAAAATTATAGGTCATTTTCATGATGAACAAAAATGCAATTTCAATGTTAGGCTGCATAATCTTGCTTTGCAGGCCTTCTAACTTGTGTATCTATCCATCATTGATGGATTAAACAAACTTTTGAACTTTAATCCAAGTGGTTTAAGCTTTATCCAATTCACATTTCCATTAATGGCACAAAGTGAACACTTCCATCTTGGAAAAGCAAGCTTTATGCACAAAGTCAATTCTTAAGTCTCTAACTTGTTCCGTCTGATCACACTCCATCTACAAAGTCAGAAGCAAGTGAGTTTAAAGCATAACCGCTCTATCATAGCAAGTACACAAGACTTTGAAACTTGGATTTCTCAAAAATCACATGTTATGCTAAAACTTGTGATTTTGAATTCTGATCAACAATAAGCTTACAAACTTGTTGCTTATAAATAGAGGCACTATTTTTGAGCTAGGACACGAGCTAAAGCACCCTGAAACACACCAAAACCCTCTCAAATCAGAAATTTCCCAAAAACTCCATTGTTGCACAATTTCTGACCTTGAACACCAAACTCATATTTCCCTCGTGTGTTTCTTGGCCTTTTGGTTCTTAAAGCTTCCTTACATCAAATACTACTCATCCCCATCCTCATTCCAAAACTGTAACACCTTTTACCATAACTTCTATAACCAAAAAACAGAGTCTGCATATTGACTTCTCCAAGCCATTCCAACCATCCATTGCTCAAGCTAACCATTGCATTAGCTTCCTGGGAACTTGAAGAAGCTAACCTGATCATTGCAGCACCTTGAATCAAGCTCATTTGCATTTCACGATTTCCAGTTTTGAGGTAAGTTTTCCTAACTTGGAACTCTTCATACAAGCATCATTAATGGTTTATTTTTGAATAATAAATGTAAATATCATTGTCCTGAAGCTAACCATGTCCTTAGATTTCATTATTGTTGCTTGAGTAGTTAGAATTTTGAATATGAACTTCTGAAAATATTTAGGTCAGGATTTGGTACCATTACAAATTCATGCTCATTTTTTAGAATTAGCTTAAGTTATTTACATATTCAGAATCAAGAGAAACTTTCTAACAAGTTTGATGTTGGAAGTTTTATGAATGGTTGAGAAATGATGAAGTTACAAGTCCTTTGGCTGGAGGTTGAAGATGAAGTGTATTCATGACTCATTTTGTATTATATATTTATCATTTCAGTTATATCAACAGATGTATAGTCACCCCAGTGGTAAGGCAGCGCGCTGGTAACCAAGAGGGTGTGGGTTCAACACCCAGCGCGTTACCTTTTGCTTTTTTTTCTTTCACATTTTTACAGTTTTTTTGGATTTTTGCAGCGCTGGGCTCCCCTTTGTTGGGCCTAACTTTTTTTGTTTATTTTGTACTCCCTGTTTCACTTTCTAACCCCCCTGACTTTTCTTTATATTTTTATTTTCATTTTTTTTATTTTCTTCATTATAATTATTATTATTATTATTATTATTATTATTATTATTATTATTATTATTATTATTATTATTAGGCAAAATACCCTTTTTGGTCCTTTAAGTTTACCCCAAGGTCCATTTTGGTCCTTTATCTAAAAAAGTGTCAAACTGGTCCTATAATTCTTTCAAAAGGACCATAGGAGTCCTTTCCGTCCAAAAGGCACAAACGGACGTTTGGTTTGCATGCGTGGCAGGTGACATGGAATGTTATGTACACCATCTTCAAGCTGCTTCCAGAAATCCTCAAATTCTAGGGTTCACACATTGCATCTCAATTTTCCCATTTTGAATTTGAAATTCCCTCAATATGATGAAGGAAGCATCATCAGAGATCCGGTCTTCGTACGATTGCAATAGAGATGGAAGCTTAGATGGAAAGTTGCGATGGAGACCTATATGTGGTTGTGGAGAATCTGCGGTTCTTCGAAGGGCTACCACTGTCACAAACTTTGGGAAGAAATTCTGGGTTTGTCGTCATTACAAGGTAAGCATGAAATTAAAATGGGTTTTCATATATTCTTGTTCTGATAGTTCCTGCAATAGCTGAGATGAATCTGGATGTCACCATTACAGGGTTCATCTGAATCTGGGTGTGGATACTTTCAATGGTTCTTTGATGATGTGGTGGATGAGAAGGATCAGTTTATAAAGAATCAGAATAATAGGTTGGAGAAGCTGCAAAATGAGCTTGATGGAGCAAAGATGGAGATACATCATCTAAAGGAAAGGAAGGATGGGCTGAAACATAAGATAATGGAGTTACAAATTGAAATGAAGAAGATGATGAATTCTCAGAAAAAATGGAAAAGATTCTTCTTTATTATGTTAGTTGTGGTAATTTGGATGATGTTGTAATAGACTGTTGAATTGAGATTATATGTAATAGAGTATCATATGTAACACAGTCTCAATTTGAACATGGTATCATTATGAATTTGAATTTTTGTATCAACTTGAATTTTTGAACTAGTAGCATTTTGATCAATGTAACATACTGTAAAACATACTGTAGCAATTTTTGTATCAATGTAGCATTTTGATCAATGTAACATACTGTAAAACTAGTAGCATTTTTGTATCAATGTAAAACATAATGTAACATACTATAACTAGTAGCATTTTGATCAATGTAACATACTGTAGCAATTGAAGATAGGTAACAACATATAATTATAAGGTGGTGGATACCACTAAGTTGCATACAAAAGAACCTGATATTACAGGTCCAATCAAAACAGCCTGATATTACAGGTAAAAAAAAACAAAACAGCTTGATATTACATGATCAAAACAACTTAACATAACCAATTCTAATATTACAAGTTAACAAAACAACATAATGTTAGAACAATGTTTGAATCTACTACCCTATAATTAAGTTTTGATGATAACAAAGTGAAAAGATATAGTATTTATAAGTTTCATGAATGAACTATCTGCTGCCTAAAATTATTATGTTCTGACTTGCAGATACGCTGATTGAAATAAGCAAGATCACATCTATTCAGCATCAGAACTTGATTTCAGACACCAGCATCAGAAGTTGCTACATCAGAACATCAAAATCAGATGATCAACTCACGTACATGCTGAAGCCTGATGAACAAGACTGCGCTCAACACTCTGATACAGAAACACAATAGTTCATCAGCAGCGAAGCAGAGTCAGAATGAGCCAAGCCAGAACTTGCATTAAGTAAGCAACGATACTGTGCATTGAAAGCAAATTAATTCCAACGGCTTCATTCCAGACAAGATCTGCTCAATAAGGAAAGTTTGTTATTAGCATTGAATCAAGAATATTGCATCCAACGTTCATCATCTCAGTGCTATATAAACAAAGCTTTGAAGATTGAAATGGTTAATGCTCTCCAAATCTCTACACGCACAAAAGCTGAACCATAATCTTCGTTATACCAGTTTTGCTAAACCACACACTCTGATATTCCATTACTGTTTAGCAATCTAGTTTCTAAGCTTCATTTTGTGTATACATCACAGTTGTGATACAGTTTTGTAGAAAACATCCACACACATAGTTTTATCTCTTTGTAAGAAAGTGTTACCTTGACAAACCGGGTTGTGGTTTGAATCAAGAAGGCTTTAGCATTTGTTAAAGCAGTCTATAATATTCAGTTGAATATAGTGGATTAAGACCTCGTTGGAGAGAGGCGAAATCACCTTGACGGGTGGACTGGAGTAGTTTGAGATCAAACGAACCAGGATAAAAATATCGTGTTCATTGCTTTAGATTTCAGTTTTACAATTCAACCCCCCCCCCCCCCCCTTCTTGTGTTTTTCACCACTTCAATTGGCATCAGAGCGCCTGGTTCTGAGCTAAAACACATAACCGTGTCAGTACAAGATCCAGCGTCAGAAAAACACAATGGCAGGAAACAATTCTCACATCAGCAATGACAACAATGAGGACAGAGACAGATTCAGTGGCAAACCTCCAGTCTTTGATGGAGAAAACTTTGATTACTGGAAAGACAGAATTGAAAGCTTCTTTCTAGCACATGATGCTGATCTGTGGGATATGGTGACAGATGGATACACGCACCCTGTGAATGCAAGTGGTCAGAAGATTGATAGAAAATCAATGTCTGATCAACAAAAGCGTGACTTCAAGAATCACCACAAGGCCAGAACCATCCTCCTCAGTGCCATCTCCTATACTGAGTATGAAAAGATATCCAACAGAGACACAGCAAAAAATATCTTTGATTCTCTCAGAATGACGCATGAGGGCAACGTTCAGGTCAAAGAAACAAAAGCTCTGGCGCTCATTCAGAAGTATGAGGCGTTCAAAATGGAAGAATCTGAATCCATTGAAACTATGTTCTCTAGATTCCAGATTCTGGTAGCTGGTCTCAAAGTTCTGGACAAAGGATACTCTACTGCTGACCATGTCAAGAAAATCGTCAGAAGTTTACCCAAGCAGTGGAGGCCTATGGTTACTGCTCTGAAGCTAGCTAAAGATCTCAACAAAATCACTCTGGAGGAACTTATCAGCTCCCTCAGAAGTCATGAGATAGAGCTAGAAGCTGATGAGCCTCAGAAGCAAGGTAAACCTTTAGCATTAAAATCTAACAGAAAATTTGAGTCTAAAGTTTTGCAGGCAGTTGAAGAAACATCTGATGGATCCTCATCAGAAGAAGACGAACTTTCCCTTCTCTCCAGAAGAGTAAATCAACTGTGGAAGCAAAGACAAAGGAAGTTCAGGAATCCCAGAAGATCTGATCAGAACGAGTCTTCTTCCAGATACAGAAGGACAGATTCTTCCTCTGGATACAGAAGATCTGAAGGCTCCTCCAGTAGCAAGAAGCCAAACACCAAAGACATCATCTGTTATGAGTGCAATGAGCAAGGACACTACAAGAGTGACTGCCCAAAGCTTCAGAGGGAAAAGCCCAAAAAGAAGTTTGGAAGAGAGAAGAAGAAAAGTCTCATGGCTACATGGGATGACTCTGACTCGTCTGAAGCTGACTCAGAATCAGATGATGAAAGGGCAAACATAGCTCTCATGGCAAACATTTCAGAAGATAGTGAAGCTTCTGAATCAGACTCAGAATCAGACACAGAAGAGGTATTTCCTAACTTCGCTGTTAACTTTACAAAGGCTGAACTTGCTGAAAGCCTTAATGAGATTCTGGAACGTTATCAGCAGATTAGAGCTAAATTCAGAGACCTGAAAAGGAATCTTGAATCTGACTCTAATAAGTCTGAGAGTCTCAAATTGGAAAATTCTGAGCTGAGAAATAAGATTTCAAAATTAGAAAACACTTTACAAAACTCTCAGAAGGAACCAATTTCTGAAACTCCCAGCAACGCTGATGAGATCATCAAGGAGTATGATCACAGTTTCCAGAAGTTCCTAGCTAAAAGCATAGATAGAAGCAGAATGGCTTCAATGATCTATGGAGTTAGCAGAAACGGCAGGAAAGGAATAGGATACCAAGGTAAGGTTCCTACACCAAAGAATGTCATGGACTTAACCATTAAACACACTCCTCTAAATTCACACTTTGTGTATGGTCACACACATGATATCAAATATACTAGCAGTAAGCACTCTGTGAAACCAAAATTCAACCAGAGTTTTGGTAAAACTAACAAATCAGGACCCAAGAAAATCTGGGTACCTAAGGACAAAATAATACATGTTGCAGATATCTTTAGCAGCAAGTCAGAAACACCAGTCATGGTACCTGGACTCTGGCTGCTCACGACACATGACGGGAAGAAGGCATATGTTCCAAAGCCTGGAACTTAAGCCTGGAGGCCACGTTGGCTTTGGAGGCAATCAGAGGGGAAAGATAATTGGCTCTAGAACTGTAGGTAATGGAAATCTTCCCTCTATTAATAATGTTCTGCTAGTAGATGGATTGATGCATAATCTGTTATCCATAAGTCAATTAAGTGATAACGGTTATGATATAATCTTTAATCAAAAATCATGTAAAGCTGTTAGTCAGAAAGATGGGACTATCCTGTTTAATGGTAAGAGGAAAAACAACATTTACAAAATCAAACTTTCTGAACTAAAGAGTCAGAATGTAAAATGTCTTCTGTCTGTTAACAACGAGCAGTGGATCTGGCACAGAAGATTGGGGCATGTTAGTATGAGAAGAATATCTCAGATTAACAAACTCAATCTGGTCAGAGGACTTCCTAATTTGAAGTTCAACTCAGATGCTCTGTGTGAAGCATGTCAGAAAGGCAAATTTGCAAAACCTTCTTTTAAATCCAAAAATGTTGTTTCTACCTCTAAGCCATTAGAACTTCTGCACATTGACTTATTTGGACCAGTTAAAACTGCTTCAGTCAGTGGTAAGAAGTATGGGTTAGTAATCGTAGATGACTATAGCAGATGGACATGGGTAAAGTTCTTAAGACACAAGGACGAGTCACACTCTGTGTTTGTTACCTTCTGTAACCAAGTTCAGAATGAAAAGGATCTTAGAATCGTTAAAGTCAGAAGTGATCATGGTGGAGAATTTGAAAATAAAGATTTTGAGTCATTCTTTAATGACAGAGGCATTCTGCATGATTTCTCTTGTCCTAGAACTCCCCAACAAAATGGAGTTGTAGAACGAAAGAACAGAACATTGCAAGAAATGGCCAGAACCATGATCAATGAGACAAACATTGCTAAGACTTTCTGGGCAGAGGCAATAAACACAGCGTGCTACATTCAGAATAGAATCTCAATAAGACCTATTCTGGAAAAGACTCCATATGAATTGTGGAAGAACAGAAAGCCCAACATTTCATATTTTCATCCATTTGGATGTACTTGCTTTATATTAAATACAAAGAATTATTTGAACAAGTTTGACTCTAAAGCACAGAAGTGTATTATGTTAGGATACTCTAAATGCTCAAGAGGGTACAGAGTATACAATACAGAAACACAGATTGTGGAAGAATCTATCAGTGTTCGTTTTGATGATAAGCTTGACTCTGAAAAGTCAAAGCGGAATGAAGTTTTTGCAGGTATAGAAATTGAATTTGCAGGTTCTGAAGACAAGTCATCAGAAGCTCTCAACACAGACATTCCTTCAACGTCTGAAAGGAGCACTGCTAGAAATCCTACAACAGCTGCTGATCAACCTCAGAAGAGATTACCCAGAAGCAGCTTGGATCACCCAGAAGAGACTATCCTAGGAAGAAAGGAAGATCCAATCAGAACAAGAGCAAGCTTCAGAAACTCTGAAGAAACTCTTATGGGACTGGTGTCTCTGATTGAACCTTCTTCTATTGATGAAGCACTTCTGGATAATGACTGGATTCTGGCAATGCAAGAAGAGCTGAATCAATTCACCAGAAACGACGTATGGGATCTCGTTCCCAGACCAAAAGGATTCAACGTCATTGGAACAAGATGGGTGTTCAGAAACAAGCTAAATGAACAAGGTGAAGTCATCAGAAACAAGGCACGACTGGTTGCACAAGGTTATAGTCAGCAAGAGGGGATAGACTATACAGAAACCTTTGCCCCAGTCGCCAGGTTAGAATCTATCAGAATTTTAATTTCATTTGCTGTTAATAGAGGCATCACTCTGTATCAGATGGATGTCAAAAGTGCATTCTTAAATGGTTATATAGAAGAAGAAGTTTATGTTCACCAACCCCCAGGTTTTGAAAATACAAAACATCCAGAACATGTTTTCAAACTAAAGAAGTCACTGTATGGTCTGAAACAAGCTCCCAGAGCTTGGTATGAAAGGCTAAGTAACTTTCTGCTTGAAAATGAATTCACCAGAGGGAAAGTGGACACTACTCTATTCTGTAAAACAGTTAAGAGTGACATCTTAGTCTGTCAAATCTATGTTGATGATATCATTTTTGGTTCTACTAATCCTTCTCTTGGAAGAAAATTTGCTAAGTGTATGCAGGCAAAATTCTTTCTAGGAATTCAGATCAATCAAACTCCAGAAGGAACTTACATTCATCAGAGCAAATACATCAGAGATCTTCTGAAGAAATTTGACCTGTCAGAATGTAAGCCATCAAAGATTCCAATGCATCCCACGTGCATTCTGGAAAGAGAAGAGGTAAGCAAAAATGTAGAACAGAAAGTCTACAGAGGTATGATTGGTTCTCTCCTCTATCTGACTGCTTCAAGACCTGACATACTATTCAGTGTTTGTATCTGTGCTAGATTCCAATCAGATCCTAGAGAATCTCACTTAACAGCTGTTAAGCGAATTTTCAAGTATCTGAAAGGTACTACTAATCTGGGTTTGTTTTATAGAAAATCTAGTGATTACAGCTTAGTAGGCTACTGTGATGCTGATTTTGCTGGAGATAGAGTGGAACGTAAAAGTACTTCTGGAAGCTGCCAGTTTCTGGGAGAAAATCTGATCTCTTGGTCCAGCAAAAGGCAATCAACAATTGCTCTGTCAACAGCAGAAGCTGAGTACATAGCAGCAGCAGGATGTAGCACACAAATGCTCTGGATGAAAAGTCAGCTTGAAGACTTCCAGATTTTTTAGAGTAACATTCCTATACTTTGTGATAATACTTCTGCTATTTGCTTAAGTAAGAATCCTATTTTACATTCTAGAGCTAAGCATATAGAAATAAAACATCACTTCATTAGGGACTATATTCAGAAAGGTATTTTGAACTTAAAATTTATAGATACAGACCATCAATGGGCTGATATCTTTACTAAACCCCTTTCAGAAGATAGGTTTAATTTCATTCTGAAACATCTCAGCATGAAAGTGTGCCCAGAGTGAAAATGTTTTAATTCCATATATTTACTTTCAGAATGTAATTATTTCACTGTGAACTTCTGATCAATCTCCTTTCAGAAAGATAGAACATGCAGATTGTATCAGATGCAAGTCTAAAGATCTGAGAGTCTAAGCTCAAAGACAGACGTGCTGATCACTACATCAAACAAGTGTCATCCAATCATCAGCATATCTCTGAAGCAGAACGCGTGCACGCTTCTGAGAAGGCAAAGCGCTGATTGGGTACATTGAGACACATGTCTGGTAACCGTTTTTAAGTATCTTTCTCAAATCCCCCAAAATCAGCAAGCATTTAATGAAAAGTAATCATGCTTTTAAATGGCAATCATGATTTTTCTCTCTCTTAAAAACGTTTATCTTTTCAAAATAGTTTTGGAAAACTCTATTTAAGCACATTAATCTCTCATTCTTATTCTTTACGCTTTCTCACTAACACTCAAGCATTTTCTGCATATTTCTGAGTTCATCTCTTGCAAACCTTTTTCCTCAGTTCATTCTCAAAACCCTTTTAGTGTGAACATGGCAACCTCCAGTAGCGTTTCTGCAGGTAATCAGAAGAAAGCAACTTCTGAGCAATATCAAGTGCCACTCAGAACTCTCCTCACTCCCGTGAAGAATCTTGAAGTGCTTTCTGAGTTAATCATTGATTTTGAAAGCTTGAAGGAGAATGGTTTTGACCTAACTGAAGAAGTTAGGGCTCAAAAGTGGGAAAAGTATTTCGATAGGTTGGTTGGACCAACATTCCCAGCGCTGGTCAAGGAATTTTGGATTCACGCCAAGGTTTCAACACATCTAGTCATCTCCTCTGTTATGGGGAAGAAGATTGTGATTTCTGAAGATCTCATTGCAAGGCTAATCGGTCAAAGTGGTGGTGGCGTCCGTTGTGTGGACATGGCTGAAAGATGTGCTGATATAGGTGTGGTAGCTAACAGGATTTTCACTCTTGGGATGCCCAGCAGCAAGATTAAAGATCTGAAGGATCATTTCAGAGTATGGGCTAAGATTATTCTGGGGTGCTTCAACCACAGGAAACCAACAAGTTCTCCTGATTACATAAATGTGGATCAGCAGTTTCTGATCTACTTTATTGATCAGAAGATAAAGATCAATCTGGCTCACTTCCTGTTCAACCACCTCAAAACCAGTGTGAAAGAAACAAGGGAAGAAGAAAGAACCAAGAGGGACTGGATACCTTTTGGAAGGTTGATATCAGATATTCTGACAGAGAATAGACTGATTGAGCATCTGATAGAAGCTCAAGAGCTGAGCACTATTGAACCAACAATTGGGAAACCTCTGAACGCAAAGAATCTGAAAAAGATGAAGCTGATAGAGAATATTCAGAAGGAACCCAGAGCTACTTCCACTGCTGATATCTCCAGCAGAAGAGTGCCTCTGAGTGATTTTCTATTATTCTCTGAAACCGAATCCAAACCAGAGATGTTTCTCAGGTACCCAGATGCGTACAAGGCAGATGATACAGATCCAAAGCTGAATATCAGAGATCTGCGTCAACCCCAACCAGAAGTGACTCTGAAGAAGACAAAGAAGAGGAAAGCGCCATCAGAAGGATCATCTCAGCAGACTCCAAAGAAAAGAGGTATTTCATCTGCTGCCCCTATTTCAAATTCTTTTACTATTCCAGCATCTATCCCTCCTCAAACCTCTCATAGAATATCAATTCCCATCCCTACCATTGATGAAACTGTTCAAGAAGAAGACCCTTCTGAGGCATTAAAACTCAGAAGACCCAGAACCAAACACCCCAAACAACCCACAATTTAAACAACATCAGCACTTGACCAAGTGCTGTCTGATATTGAGCGTCAACATGCCTCTGCTCAACCAAACTCTGAACCACAAAATGTTCCTCCTCCACAACCAGAACAACAACAACAACCAGAACCAGAACAACAACAAAAACCACTCTCAGAAGAACCTCTGATCCCTGAGCAATCAGAGATTCCACCTCCCTCTCCCTAACCAGAAATAAATCCACCTTCACCATAAACAGAGTTTCACCACTCTGAAACTCCTTCCCCTCATCAATCTGACCCTCACTCACCTCAACCATCACCGCTGGCAATTCAGTTGCCATGTGGAACCACTGTTGTCATGCCCTAGTTACCATCCTCATCAGAATCGACACCACCAAATACTCCCAAAACACCACCCACTCCAATCGAAATATCTGACTCTGATACCCCTTCTCCAAAACAAACAGCCTCTCAGAAAACCTCTGAAAACCCCAGCAGGACTTTCATTGACTTAACCAGTCTTGACCGTCTTGCTGATCTAAAACACAAAATTGCCATCCCAAAACCAAAGCAACCAGATGTTGGCTCTGGTATTGTGAATTTTGAAACAGGTGTGCTGCAATGGATTGCTTCTTTGAAGCAAGTCTGTCCGGGAATGATTGACCCAGCTGCTTCTGATCAGCTCTGGTCACAGTTCATACTTTGGGTACGTGCTGAAGCCCTCAAGTTGCAGGATATCAACTATGAGCAGGCACAACAAAATTTCAGCAAGCTTCTGAATGAAGTTGGAAGTATGCTTCTGAAAGAGGACGTGCTCCCTCTGGACAGTGAACCTTGGTCTGAGAAACAGCAAGCTGCAAAGGTACATGACAAGACCATTAAATCAGAAGAAGACAAGACCATTCAGGCTGAAAGTCAAGCAGAGGATGTTGCTGAAAGTTCTGAGAAGCCTCCTCCTTCTGATCCTTCTCAAGCTGCCTTGGACAGGCAGACTCTGGAAGAACTAAGGCTGAATGACATGCGTCTACAGCAGCGGATGGATGAAAACGATCAGAAGATGAAAGAGAGAATGGATGTGCAGGACAACAAGATTGACACTGTTGTCAGCATGGTGCATAAGCAAAATGAGACTTCTGAAAAGATTCAAGCGATGCTGGAGAGCCTGTTCACACGCTTGCCTCCTCAACCTTAAATCTTTTCTTTCATGCATGACCTTTTTCATGTTTTCCCTGATTTTCTGATGTACTGTTTGATTATGTTTTGTAATATTTTCTCGTTTTGACTCTGAACTATCTTAATATGATTAGTTTTTCTGATCTTAATTGTTTTAGCACATCACCAACACTTTTTGATTGCTGACAAAAAGGGGGAGAACAAGAATGATATTTAAATCAATAACGGGCTAACTAGACAGAAATTCTCAAACATTCTAACTCTATTACTTGAAATGTTTTTTCTGTTGTGTTTAAAGTCTACAGGCACAAGGAAGCTCCTGGACACTCTGAAGACTAGAAGCTCTGATCAATATGAAGTTGCTCTAATCAATATGAAGTTCTGATCCGCCCTAATATTCTGATCCAAAGCAAAGCTCTGACAAGAAAAGCTCTGAAGCTCTGCTTTGACATAAAGCTTCTGATAAGTCAAAGATTCTGATACTCCGATGTTCAAAGAAAGGCAAAAAGATCTGATCCTGAAGAACACGTATAATCAAAGGGAAGTAATAAACTCAGGGGGAGTATTTCCTTACTCCTTATTCTTTTACTTCTTATTCTGATACATATTCCAGATACCTTTTCACGTTATTTTCATTTAAAATATCTAGTTTTTGTCATCATCAAAAAGGGGGAGATTGTTAGAACAATGTTTGAATCTACTACCCTATAATTAAGTTTTGATGATAACAAAGTGAAAAGATATAATATTTATAAGTTTCATGAATGAAATATCTGCTGCCTAAAATTATTATGTTCTGACTTGCAGATACGCTGATTGAAATAAGCAAGATCACATCTATTCAGCATCAGAACTTGATTTCAGACACCAGCATCAGAAGTTGCTACATCAGAACGTCAAAATCAGATGATCAACTCAAGTACATGCTGAAGCCTGATGAACAAGACTGCGCTCAACACTCTGATACAGAAACACAATAGTTCATCAGCAGCGAAGCAGAGTCAGAATGAGCCAAGCCAGAACTTGCATTAAGTAAGCAACGGTACTGTGCATTGAAAGCAAATTAATTCCAACGGCTTCATTCCAGACAAGATCTGCTCAATAAGGAAAGTTTGTTATTAGCATTGAATCAAGAATATTGCATCCAACGTTCATCATCTCAGTGCTATATAAACAAAGCTTTGAAGATTGAAATGGTTAATGCTCTCCAAATCTCTACACGCACAAAAGCTGAACCATAATCTTCGTTATACCAGTTTTGCTAAACCACACACTCTGATATTCCATTACTGTTTAGCAATCTAGTTTCTAAGCTTCATTTTGTGTATACATCACAGTTGTGATACAGTTTTGTAGAAAACATCCACACACATAGTTTTATCTCTTTGTAAGAAAGTGTTACCTTGACAAACCGGGTTGTGGTTTGAATCAAGAAGGCTTTAGCAGTTGTTAAAGCAGTCTGTAATATTCAATTGAATATAGTGGATTAAGACCTCGTTGGAGAGAGGCGAAATCACCTTGACGGGTGGACTGGAGTAGTTTGAGATCAAACGAACCAGGATAAAAATATCGTGTTCATTGCTTTAGATTTCAGTTTTACAATTCAACCCCCCCCCCCCTTCTTGTGTTTTTCACCACTTCACATAACAACTATAGGTCCAATCCTAATCCAAAACAGACATAAAAGTAAACTAAAGTTTCCACTTTGGTGCTGCTCTTTTAGTTGGTGTTGTCCTTCTTATTGTTGGACCTACAACAGTTCTTGATGCCTTTAACCTCGTTGTTGGACCTGGTGGGACAAATGGTGCATTTGGCCTTCTAACTGACAACTTTTTGGATGATTTAGATTGAGATGGCTGAGAAGCTTGACCAGGAACTGACTTAGATGCTTGAGATGCCACTGGTACAGATGCCACTGGTACAGATGCCACTGGTACAAATGCCACTGGTACAGATGCCACTGGTACAAATGCCACTGGTACAGATGCCACTGGTACAGATGCCACTGGTACAGATGCTTGAGATGGTTGAGAAGGCACTGGTACTTATGGTACAAATGGTGCTTGTGGTACAGATGGTTGAGCTGCATGTGGTACTTATGTAGTAGTTGTCTGACTAGTAGAAGGCACCTTACAAGTAAGCTTGTTGTGACCTACCTGCTTACACCTGCTACACTTTATAATGAATCCCGTTCTTCTCATCTTTTTATCAGTACCATCTAGCTCACCTTGCTCTAAATTCCTCCTTTTCTTTGGCCTTCCAGGCATTTTCCTGAATTTGGGTGGCATAACATCAGGGTACTCAGTTGTAACCCATAGGTTTGAGCCATTAACAGGGAATATGACAGGTTTGTACACTTGCAAATATCTAGATTTCCTGTAATAATCAGGAATGTATTCATCAATCCTATGGTTCCTATTCTTGATTGCTGCAAGTGAATGAACACATGGTAGGCCTGTTAGCTCACATCTTATGCATGAACAAATTTTTTCCTTCAAGTTTACAGTGAATTTTTCAGCAGAATTTTCCAGATGCCTCACTTCAAACATATGCTCATCAGACATCCTAACACAGAAAAATGGACATTCCAAATTAAGACATCAAATGGACATTCCAAAGTCAGACATTCTAACACAAAAAATGCTTGTTTTAATAATTTTACCTGGGAAGCCACATGTTTGTGAATGAACTTGTTTACTCAACCTTTTTCATAATGTTTGGCAACACTTCTACATCTGTCAATTTCTGAAACCTCATCCTGTTTATAGCCCATCTCTCCATCATGTATATCCTAATTTCTTCCACCATGGTTATTAATGGCTTGGCCCTTGACTCCAAAATAACACTATTAAAGGATTCTGACATATTATTGAGAACTGCATCGCATTTGTTATGAGTCTTGAAGTATGATCTGCTCCAAAACCTTGGAGGGGTAGACATCATGTGCTTGTATGCTTCTCCATTGATATGTTTCATAACTTTCATCTCTCTTTCCCAAGCTTGGTAGTAAGTTGATTTGGATGCCTTCCATATAATTTCCTTTAGTTTTTTCCTGGAAATCTCTTCCTAAAGTTGTTGTAGAGATGCCTAACACAGAATCTTTGTTCAACTGTAGGCAACAGTTCCTCCATTGCAGGCAATAATCCCTGGGTCATGATATGTATAGAATTTAATTATTAAACATGAGAATACCAGGATAAACATGAGAATTTAATTATTAAAAATACTAATCAATTGAGAATTAACAATAGAGTCATACCTTTTGTTGATCAAAAACAAAAGTGTATGTGAGACACTCTTCTCTTCCACCTAGATCACCAATAAGCAGCTCCAAGAACCATGTCCAACTTTCCTTGTTTTCACTCTCCACTACTGCATATGCTATTGGTAGCATTTGATCATTGGGATCTCTGCCTATGGTTGACAGGATTTGACCTCCACAAAGCCCTTTCAAAAAACATCCATCAAGCCCTATGAAATGTCTACTTAACCTGAAGCTTTCCTTACAAGCTGCCAAGCATATGTAAATCCTTTTGAAGTGTAATTTCTGAACACCACTACCTTCTTGAGCTGGTTGGACATGTACTTTCACAGTTGACCCTGGGTTAGATCTTAACAACTCATGTGCATAGTCATAAATCCTTGTATAATCCCCTAAGAATGACCCATCAACCATGTCTCTTGCTGCAAACCTAGCCCTTATAGCCTTGGTTTTGTTGACCCCCACATTCCACTTCTTCTGCACCTTTTCCTTAATGTCCTTAAGCTTCATTCTAGGGTTGGTTTTAAGTGCATTCTGCAACCTCTTGCTAAGCCATTTAGTCTTCAACAACTTCATATTATATTCTCTACTGCAACTATGTGTGTCTACCACCTTTCTTAGTTGCCAAGTATCCTCAACATCCAACTTAGCCCAATAACCTTCCCATTCACATCCATCCTTACACCTAACCCTAACCCTTATCTTGTCATTTTTTATGTACTTTAAATTTCTGCCAGATTGGACTGCATAAGAGGTAACTGCTTCCTTGATATCTTCTTTTATACTAAAATATGTACCCACTTCCCATTTGTAATTGGACATATCCTTTAGAAGCTTGAAAATGGGATATTTCTTTCTCTTGGTAGTATTGCTATCTTCACTATCACATTCACTTACAAGATCCTCACTTTCATTATCACTTCCTTTACTATCTTCTTTATTTGCTTCAGTTTCACATTCATCAGTTACATCATCCTTACCTTATTCCTCTTCCAAGTCAGTATCACACTCATCAGTTTCATCATCAAATACAACCTCCTTTGCACTATCATACTTGAAGCTACTATCATCAGAGCTATCATCATCAGAACTATCATCATCATTCTGTCCAACAACATTTTCACTTGCCTCCTTCTGTCCAACATCATCTTCACTTGCCTCATTCTGTATAACAACATATTCACTTGCCTCCTTCTGTCCAACAGCATCTTCACTTGCCTTCTTCTGTATAACAACATCTTCACTTGCCTCCTTCTGTCCAACAGCATCCTCACTTACCTCATTTTGTCTAACTGCATCCTCACTTACCTCATTTTGTCTAATTGCATCCTCACTTACCTCATTTTGTCTAACTGCATCCTCACTTACCTCATTTTGTCTAACTGCATCCTCACTTACCTCATTTTGTCTAACTGCATCCTCACTTACCTCATTTTGTCTAACTGCGTCCTCACTTACCTCATTCTGTCTAACTGCATCCTCACTTACCTCATTTTGTCTAACTACATCCTCTTCCATTACATTCAGGGGTGTCTCATCTAAAATAACTTCACTCTCATCAACATACTCAGGCTGTGACAATGGGTGTTGAATAAAGACTTCAACACTTAAATGAACCCTATACAGATCAGCAATCTCTAAGGCCCCTTTGTCATCAAACAACAGATTCATTCCAGCAGTTGGATCCCTATAGTATATCTTCTCTATGGCTGGGTAACCTAGTTCCTTAATAGCACCCAATAACTCAAAATAACCCCACATATCAGCATCTACTCTCAAATCAGCAATCTCACCTCCTTCGTACACACTCAAGTCCTCACTAAAAAATTGACCACTGTGGTGTATCGTAATATTAAGAATTTCCTCCATTACACACAATGCCCTAAATAGAGAGATGAATTTCAGAGAAGGGAGACGAATTTCAAGGAAACCCTAACTATGAAAATAGAATTCTCGCAGAAACTTACCTCTGATGAGAAGTCTGGTTTCACCTTCAAGGAAACATGCAATGTTTTGAATGAGGAATTTGTCTTCGCTCACGTTCTGCTCGCTCGCGTTTCACCTTCTCAGTCTTCTCAGTTGTGGAATTGCCAACAAAAATAGAAAAATGTTTTGATCTTTGTTTCAAAATGAAACTGATGAGTGTCAAACTGACTTGTAAGTGAAATTGCCACATGCAATTTTTCTAAACACACGTGTAATGCCACATAAGCGCTGCCATTAAACATGACTAACGGAGTGGATGGAAAGGACAAACGTGGTCCTTTTGAAAGAATTATAGGACCAGTTTGACACTCTTTTTAGATAAAGGACCAAAATGGACCTTGGGGTAAACTTAAAGGACTAAAAAGGGTATTTTGCCTTATTATTATTATTATCATTTTTTTGCTACTAATAAAAAAAACCCAACAATATTTATATTTTATTATTTATATTTATTTAGTTTATTTTCTTTATAAAAACTAAAAGAACAAAAACATTTTCCATTTAATAAATTAATTTCTTTTTTTTTATTCAATAAATATTTAGACTAGGGTTTAACTATTATATTATTTTCTTGTGAATAAAATTAATTTAGAACTTAGGTTTATTTTAATTAATTAATTCTCATTTGTATTTTCATTAAGATAAAAAAATTTCATAGAAAAAAAACCTAAAAATACTTTTCTAACTTAATCTTAATTTTCTTATTTTTAGTTAATTATTTTTATTTTAGTTAACTAGGTCAAAAATCCCTTTTCATGAAAATCAAACAAAAATCACATTTCTTTTTACATTTTATATTCTTGCATTTTTACTTATTCAATTTTGTACATTTATTCAAATTCAATATGGTTGTAATAGATAATTAGGGTTTTAATTTCTTGCAATTCCCCATTTATAAATTTGTATACCCCCTCCCCTAAATGATGTAATAGCTTAGTATTTTTATTTTTAATGATTTATATACAAATGCTAGTAATTAGGGTTTGTATGGCAAGAATAAAATCAACAAGTAGAAAACCTTAATCAAGACAAATCAAGCAAGTAAACCAATACACTTGCACACATACACCCTTAGGGTAAACCCACTTTATTGCCTTACAAAAATGGTCATATTATGCATGTGAGGTATCTTAGCAAAAACAAACAAAATACAAGATCATAGTCCCTCGATGACGCTATCCGTGTTGCCTTTCAAAATGATCTTAGCCCCTAAAGAAAATGCTAAGATATCTTACAACGTTGCTAATCATGGCTATACGATGACCTTTGCCCGTTCCTTTTACATCCAAAGATAGGTTTTCTTACCAAATCAATGGTAAGATAACAATGTCAAAGGAAAGAGGAAATAAACATGAAAGACTTTTGAGTAGGTAGATTGTTCCTAGTTACTTTCTCATTTTTAAGACCAAAAACATCCTTGCTATTTTCAAAACATCACACCAAAAACATCTTTCAAACTTGAAAACATTTTCAAAGGATCAACACTTTGTATACATTCTTACGAACGACAATCATTACAAAGTTTTCCTAAACGACGGCGTCTTTTCAAAATGCTTTCAAAAAACCACACAAAGCACATTTTCAAACAAAAGCAAGTGATCTAGCAAGTAACTAAGAGCCCATGGATAACCATGGATAAAAAGGGTGCTAATACCTTCCCTTTTTATAATCTACCCCCCGAATTCAAGAAAACATCTCAAAGGTATTTCCTGTTCTTTTCAGCCTTTCCTTTTGGATAAAAGAAAAGTCGGTGGCGACTCTTGCTAACCGCAACATTTGCGATCAAATGCAAAACAACCAAGTCAGTTCTCCCATCGTGTTACAGAATTGGCGACTCTGCTGGGTATAATTTTAAAAGTGAGGTTACCTTAGGGCTAGAACACATTTACTTGCTTTCCTTGTTTGACTTGCATGCTTTACATTATGGCTCCTTGTTTGGGTTTGCTTTAATCCTACACCTGGATTTGGGGCACCTTTTTAGGTAAGTACCAATAAACTGTGAGGGAACTGTGCAGGGTATACCGACACGGTTGAAATAGTAACTACGTTTATGCGATACTTTGGTGTGTACTGGTAGCCCTTGAGTAATCAAGGAGAATACGGGGTTGTTGCATGGTGTCATAAAACGTCAACTGACCTTAGCACTTTAGTTGACCAACTTGGCTTTTAGGACATAGTGAGATAGTCGTATTTGGTGTAAACCCAAAGTCGGTTGATACTCGATACTACACTCATTGAGGTTTGACCCTTGAATTTTGTTTGGTGGCAAGTCAATTGTCTATCCGAACGAGAGTTAGGGGAAAGACCAGTGATATTGAGATCCCTTAGAACTCGGTTACTATATTTAGGACAGGTTGAACCAATCCAACTTCAAGAGGGTATCACCTTAAAATCCATGCAAGCCTTAAACCTAAGGTCTTTGTGTGATTTGCTTGTGCTTGCTATATCTTCTATATCTAAGAATAATCGTGACATCATAACATAACATGTCATACTAACCATTTCAAATATTCTTAGGGTTTATTTTTGTCTTGTTTTGTAGGACATGGCTCTCACCCGTAGATTCACTATCCAAGTCATTCTGGTAAAAGTACCTCCTCAGCTTAAGGATTTGGCATCAAGGGTTCTCGAAAGCTCTTCATTCATAGAAAGACAAGGTAGGATTCTCAGCTTAGTCACTTCAAACCCTGATGAAGAAATATTAAAAGTGCTCTTTCATTTCTTTGACCCTCTCCATCACTACTTCACTTTCCCGGATTACTAGTTAGTGCCTACTATGGAGGAGTTTTCTCTACTGTTGGGGGTGCCTATCCTTAATGAGGTACCTTTAAATGGTATGGAAAGAGACCCTAATCCTAAAGATATTTCCAAAGCTCTGTCCTTACAACGGTCTGACGTAGTAGCAAATTGGGAAACCAGGAGAGGTGTCAATGGTTTTTTTGCCTAAGTTCTTGTTCGAGAAAGCTCATCATTTTTGGGATACCTTGGACTTACAAGCTTTTGAAGAGGTGTTAGCCCTTATCATCTAAGGATTGGTACTATTTCCTAATTTTGACCAGCTCATAGACGTGAATACGGTTAAGATTTTCCTGTTATGTAATCCAGTACCTACTCTGCTTGGAGATATCCTACATTCGTTGCATACTCGCACTATAAAGAGGAGAGGAACCCTTCTATGTTACACACCTCTTTTGGCTAGGTGGTTTATTTCACACCTACCCGATCTGTCTTGAAGAATGAACAGGGTTTGAGATGGTCTCAAAGGTTAATGACTCTTACACATTCAGGCATTCATTGGTGTCCCCGGTCCTCGGAGAATGTTACCATCATTGATCGATGCGGAGAATTCCCTAATGTTCCTCTCTTGGGAATTAGGGGAGGAATCACTTACAATCCTTGTTTGGCACTGCGACAGTTTGGAAATATAAGAAGGGATGGTCCTCGTGATGCACTTATTCAAGGAATCATCTTCGACTACGAGAATGATGCTCAGGATTACCGCAAAAGGTTCATGCGATCTTGGGGCATGGTACATATAGTTGATAGCAAGACACTGGGGCATAATAATTCCATACCTCTTGAGCCTTATCTCAAATGGGTACAAGCTCGTGCTCAAAGTCTTATGATTCCTTATACCTCTATTCTCCCAGTCATCATAGAGCCTGTTGTGGAAGGAGATGTCCCATACACTATCCTTTATCCTGGATCAAAGAGATCAAATTAACATACTTGGGCTTGCAAACATAAGTTTGGGCCACGAATGATCATCTATTCGAATCGGGACAAAATTTAGCGCTATGTTAAGCAATTGTAAGTGGACTTATATAGAAGTCGCACCTATTTTGAGGCCGGTCAATAGCAATCTATGCACCATTTGTTTTGAGATATGACATAGAGATCATGCTCCAATAACACTTAGTTCTATAAGAAAGGGATGAGATGAAGAAGGATGGGAGAAAATATACAAACCACATTTGAATTAAATTTTAATCAAACTATTATTAAAATCATTCATCCATTTTATGAAGTTAAACTCAACACCATGGATCCAATGATGTTAACAAAGCTCATGATCAAAAATTTAACCCAAGATCAGCCAGAAAATAATCACAAAATGATAATACATTTATTATATACATTAAAAAGGGTTTTAAAATGTTTTCAAATAGAAAATAAAAGAGAAAAATATCAACCATGTTCAAATTAATCAAGAAATAATAAGTAAGACCATAGAAAAAATCAGAGATGAACTCAAATATTTTTGTAAAAATTTTGGTAATTTTTTAAAGTCAGAAACTATTTTTAAACTAATTAAAATTGATCAAATAAATAGAAAATGGATCAAAAATAGTAAACATCAATATAAAATTCCATAGAATTTTCAAAAAGTCAGAGATATGTAAAATGATATTTATGAATTTTTTTAGAATTAAAAAATGTCAGAATTTAAAGTAATTAAAAGGAAGAAAATAATGCAAAAAGTATTTAAAAATATCAAATGTCAAAATAAAAATGTGAAAAAATTGTCACGAGATCAGAAATGTTTCAAAGTATTTTTGTGAATTTATTCATAATTTTTGGATAAAAAATAAAAGAGTTATGAATTTTTAAAGATTAAATCAATTAAAATATAAAATCAGAAAATAAAATAAAACCAAAAAGATGTGAGCCATCAGATCATAGTCAAAACGCGTTAGTAAGCTGATCCAATGGACCGGAAGCGTTGTGCTTGATATGGACCTTAGTGAGATACACATAGGATCAGAAAAAAGGCAACCAATGAAATTAAAACGTTTGGCACGCTATCATTGGCTGAGACGAGACATGTCATCATCGTCTTCAACCTCCAGACACCCTGCAATGGATATTTTGTGAGATCCTTCAAATGGAAAAATTAGGATCCCAGACTAGTATCATTGGATTCGTCTCTTCAAGACGATCCTAACACCACCATCGCGCCAAATTTATATAAGGTATGCAAAGAGATGTGAATCAAAAACCCAAAAAATAGCGAGCACCTTCAATTTGAGATTTCTCTCTCAATTCTCAATGGATTTAAAAATTGTAAGAAGCACAAGAATCAGGAGAAAGAGTAGAATAGGTTAGTGCTTTATTTGGATCTAAATGGTGGAGAATTCTACCTTTTCGAAGTTTAAGAAAGAAGCTCTGAAATTGGACTTTTGTAGCTTGAATTATGGCTTATTTTGCTTGGTTTAAGTGCTGGAGAGTTTGTATGGTGCTGAAGGATGATGAATGTGAAAAGAATTTTGGAAGAAAAGGCTTGAATCACAGAAACTGATTTCAAAAATTTGAAGTTCGTGAGGTTTTGACAGGGTGTATTTGGCTCTCAAAGCTTGAGGAAATGAATGGGGGATAACCCTCTATTTATAGGGAATTAAATGGAATGTTCAAGCGTGTGAAATGATGAAGTTTGGAGGGAAATCGTGTGAACCTGATACACGAGCAAGGTGTGATCTATTTTGCATCAAAACTCATCCAATCCTTGCGTTTTAAGGCTCTAATCAACTTTGGAAACTTGGTTAAACATGTCTAGATCATAAACACATGATAATTTGAAGTTTAGAAGCCAAAACATGAATTTCAAACTCTGACTTATGAAGAAACTTCAGTTCCAAGTTACCAAGTTCAATCCAATGGCATTCTCAGCTCAAGGAGTCTTAAGGCGTGATTCTTAATGCTTTAGAAAGATGATATTAAAAGATTTTCAATGGAAAAATAATGGAATCAAATGGATGTTTGAGCTGAAAGTTGTAATGAGTCAAAGTTGGGGAAAAAATGTTGACTTTCCATACTTAGAAATATTTCAAATTTTTCTTCAAAAGTGACCTATAATGTTTTGCATCCAAACATGGCTTTCCACTTGGAAATTTCTCTTGACCAAATACGATGGCATGAAATAGACCTCTTGAATGACATTTTGAGACTTGAACCATTCAAAATCTCCAAAAATTGAGAGAGTTATGAATTGTTGAAGTTGGCAAAAAATCATGAAATGACCTATAATATTTTGTATCCTTAGGGAATCGTCCATCCATTTTATCACTTTGCACATAAAATAAGTCATAAAGTTCACATCCTCGAGATAATTATGGAAAAATAATGGGTTCAAGGTGATAAAAATTGACCAAGTTATGATCATTTGAAGTTACACTTGAGAAATTGGGGGTTCATCTAGAGGACTTGTAATCTTTCTTCAACATTAAGTTTATTCCACATGAAAACTCCTTGAAACTTTTGAAGTGATTTTTTGATAACCCTTTGAGATAAGGATGTATTTGGAATCACTCAAAAATACCAAAAGATGAGCAAGATATACTTCTTTGAAGTTCAAAACCCTAGCTCCTAGATCAAGAAAATGCTTTGAGGGACTTTGACAATTTTGGACAAACTTCTTTTACCAACACTTTTGATTTGTTAATAGAAGTTGTTTAGGATGATAATGATAACTCATAGCAACCAAAACCACTTCCATATCTTGAGAATTGAGAGAAATATGCATTGGTGACCAATGGGAACAAGGCCTTGACCAACCATGACAACTTCTTCAATCAACCCCTTGTACTTTTGAATCAATCTTGATAACTTTGAAATGTGGTTAACTAAAATGAACCTTGCCATGCCATTTCTTCCAAAATAACTTCAATGGTGAGGTTTGAATTTCTCAAGCTTTAATGACTAGGGCATGGGAATAAACTCATGAACCTCTGGATCAATCTTGCTAAGCCACATTTCCTTTACCTACATTATTAACAAGTAAGACAAACCAAAATTTCATTTTGTTAATTAGAAAGAAAGTCAAAACAAAACATGTATAATAACAAAATAAAAACAAGTCAAGGTTCTTGGTGATCTCTCAAAGAGCAAAGCTAAATATAGGGAGGAGAACCAAAAGCCCTAATGTGATCTTATTGTGATTGAATCAACATGGTATGATAAAGGGATCTTAGGGGAGAAAATTGGGGTACAACAGCTTCCCTTATTTAAGTTTCTTCTATCCGGAGATACGAAGGTTAAAGATCTTTGTGTCGACGCGATTGAAGATACTTAAATATAAAACAAACCCTATTTTTGGCCCTAAGATGCCATGCAATACTTATGAGCATGAATGCATATGAACAAATTCAAAGAGACGCAAAACACAACTGGGGATGTAGCAAAGGAAATAAGGATCAAAAGAGAAACCCGACCAGAAAAATAAATCACTGGTGAATCAAAAAGACCCGACTCATAGAGGATGGTAAAAGGTCAAGGGATACACCAACTTTTACTGAAGGCGATATTACCAATGTTCACTGAAGGTAGAAAGAGGAACTAAATAATAGCACCGACATTCACTGATGGTGAGCTACCAACATTTACCGAAGGTAGAGAGAAAAGAAAAATCATCGATGTTCACTGATGAGGAACTACCAACATTCACTGAAGGTAGAGTGAAAAATATCATAGCATCGCCGTTCACTTAAGATGAACTACCAACGTTCACTGAAGGTAGCAAAAAGATAACAATCACCAACTTTCATTGAAGGTAACCTACCAACTTTCACTAAAGATAGAGAGAAAATATATCATAGCATCGCCATTCACTGACGATGAACTACCAACGTTCACTAAAGGTAGCAAAAAGATAACAATCACCAACTTTCACTGAAGGAGACCTATCAACTTTCACTGAAGGTAGAGAGAACATATATCATAGCATCGCCGTTCACTGATGATGAACTATCAACGTTCACTGAAGGTAGCAAAAAGATAACAATCACCAAATTTCACTGAAGGTGACCTACCATCTTTCACTGAAGGTAGAGAGAAAATATATCATAGCATCGTCGTTCACTAACGATGAACTACCAACGTTCACTGAAGGTAGCAAAAAGATAACAATCACCAAATTTCACTGAAGGTGACCTACCAACTTTCACTGAAGGTAGAGATAAAATATATCATGGCATCACCGTTCACTAACGATGAACTACCAACATTCACCGAAGGTAGCAAAAAGATAACAATCACCAACTTTCATTGAAGGTGACCTACCAACTTTCACTTAATGTAGAGATAAAATATATCATAGCATCACCGTTCACTGACGATGAACTACCAACGTTCACTGAAGGTAGCAAAAAGATGACAGGTCTTTTCCCAAAATTCTGGTGTTTCGCTTAGAACGGGTCTCAACTTCTTCTTTAACCGAGGTATTCTGCCTGGAAAGGGTAATATATAAGTTGTCTCAAATAAAGAGACTACCACTTGCAAATATTTCACAATGAATTGTCTCTGTGATATTGAAGAGACTAGCCATCCACTGGAGTAATTTGACAACGAACTGCAAACTATCCACTCATAGAGAAGACAACAAAAAAAGTAACGTCTACTTTTACGAGGAAATACAAGTTGCTCAAATAAAGAGACCTGCTACTTGCTGTTATGGAGGATTGTAAAATGAATTCCTGGGGAAAATGTCATGACTTCCCGGGGAATGAATCATGACTTCACAGGGAAGGCAGTATAGCTTCCTAGGGAAAACAAAATGGCTTCCTGGGGAAAACAAAATGGCTTCCTGGGAAAATGCCAACATATTCCTCCTGAGGAGATAAAGTCTTCTCGTGCAAAATAAATGCACACTCAAACCAAGGCTCGAAGCTTGCAGAGATCAAAAGTAATAATATTGCTGGGAAGCAAAGATTCAAACCAGAAATAAACTGGAGTAAAACAGTCAGTCAAAACACATTCTCCGAGAAATAAACTCAAGGGGGGAAATCCAAATCATCCAGACCTCTGGCTGTACAGGAAGGCTAAAGCAAAAAATCTTCCACGAGGGATAACTCAGTGGGGAAATTGAAAGAATATGCACTTTCTGCCTAAGGCTGACACTCCATTGGAGAGAGGACAACACAACTCTGGAAAACAGGGTAATATGTCAACGAGATATTGATGAATACGAATGAGCAATGATTTGCTAAATTTAACTATGCATGATGTATGTATGAATGTATGAGTGTTATGATGTATATGCTGACAAAACAAACATATAATACTGGGGATAAACAAATAAAACCAACTCGGGCACAATCAACACTCGGCTAAATCACATCCAAGACGATCATTCCATAAGAAAATAAGCACTACCTGAGGAAACAAAGTCCTACTGCATGGCTTAACTTCACCGGGGAGAAACATAATCCGGAAGTAATCAAATCATAGTGACAAAATAGTACAGATACAAGGATATAACATCCTTCTACCGGCTTCACCGAGGAATAACACTCAGATTTCAATGGGGAAACAAATGTTTTCATGTGTAGAACTTCTACTGGGGATTGCAGTACTGATTTAGAATAAGGCGAATGGAAACCATATTGGCAAAATATCAACTAAGGATTTCGAGCTGACTTGATTGGGGAAATAACATACAAACTTCACTAGGGGAGATAGCGCCTTATCATCAAGACATCACCTGGGGACTTCATGTTGACTCCATTGGGGAGGTCAACACCACATCGAAGAGAGGAAACCCAAATACGTTCTTCTCTGGGGAAAGAGTATGAAATCTCATGGGGATAACAACTTGGAGAGTTAAGAAGTCAAACATTATAGCAAGGAATCAATCTTATGGGGATTTTATAAACCCAACACTTGGCGAGCAAAAACCCAAAAAGTTGATAACCAATTCAAAACTTCATAAATAAAACACTGCCATTGCCTGATTATCGGGCAACCGAACAAAATGAAAATACCACTGAAAGGAGATGTTTCACAAATGAGTCAAATCTAAACATGCACAGGGAGGAAAAACTTCTATGAACTAAGCGAGGCCTTCACTGGGGAATTTCGAATTGAGTCTTCATATCAGACAAACCTATTCCAACAAAATGTTCCTTGGGATAGCCTTCCCGAGGAATTTCGAATTCAGTCTTCATATCACAAAAACCTATTCCAATAAAAGATGCCCTGGGATAGCCTTCCTGGGGAATTTCAGATTGATTCTTCATATCACACAAACCTATTCCAACAAAAGGTGCCCTGGGATAACCTTCCTGGGGAATCAAGAAGTCAACATATAGAAAGAGGTCAAACTCTTGGGGATTTTAAATCAAACTCCACATTGGGCAAGTGAAAACCCAAAAGCTGACAAATGTCTCAACACTTCATAGAAAATATACTTCCCTGGTCCAGTTACCTGGGAAATAAATACCAACAATAATGCCAACACTGCCAAAAAGAGGAACATTTTGCAAATAATCCCATCTCAGCGCATCAAGGGGACGAGACCTTTCGTCATATGAGAGAAGACTTTGGTGTGGAATCCAGAATAAAGACGTCAGACCAAGCAAACCCAAAAAGTCAGAAAATGAACCAACACTTAACTAGGGACATTGGGATCACAAACCTGGTACTGCACCTTACGCCAATTGGTACCGTCTTCAATATACAATAAACACGCGCATACCAGCGAAAACAACATAAGAAAACCTTCCTGGGGAAAACAGAAGTTCTCAAAACTATTGGAGTTCATCTATTCCTGGGATCACCACTTTTGTTTTCCTCTTGAATCACAAAATCTTAAAGTAAATTAAGTTGTAGATTCTTTTTGAAAAAACAATTTTGTTATTTAATCCTTTTTGCTTTGAAAAGTATTATCAATAATAAATGGAGTCTTTGTAAGCTGAATAAAATAAGAAATATAAAGAATTGGGTAAAAGCTCAAATTTTATTGATAGAATGGTAGTCTGTGAATGGCGAGACTCCATGGAAAATTACAAAGTTTGAAAAATGGTAATATACAATGTAAAAGATACATTGAGACACAATAACCACTATTCCCTCTAATAACTTTGAAATTCTGAGCAGCAGCTTCAGTTGAAGTATGGTGAGGATCCAAGAAGATTGTTGCTTCGATGATCAAGTCTTGTCTGATGCAGTTACTTGCCAAGAAAGTCTCTAACTTTTTCCTAAACTGCCCTAGCGGGTTTTCAACTTAGCGGGAAAATTTATTCTATTTATGTCTCTAATTTTTGCCTAGATCGCCCTTTCGGGTTTTCGGCCTACTGAGACGCTCCTTTTTGCCTAAGCCTCCCTTTCGGGTTTTCAACTTAGCGGGTTATTCTTTTATTTCTTTAGGTGAAGTATTTCTTGACGGCATCAGCATTCATGGGACGTGGGAACTCCTCACCATCCATAGTTTCAAGAATTAATGCACCGCCAGAGAAGGCTTTCTTGACAACATATGGGCCTTCAAAATTGGGAGTCCACTATCCCCTAAAATCAGCGTTAAAAGACATGATCTTCCTGAGCACGAGGCCGCCTTCTCTGAATTCATGAGGTTTGACTTTCTTATCAAAAGCTTTCTTCATTCTCTTCTGATATAACTGCCCATGACACAAAGTCGTCATTCTCTTGTCTTCGATCAAATTCAATTGGTCAAACCTGTTTTGGACCCATTCATCCTCTGACAACTTGGTTTCCATTATCACACACAAAGAGGGAATCTCAACCTTGATTGGGAGCACTGCTTCCATTCCATACACAAGGGAGAACGGGGTTGCTCCTGTTGAAGTGCGGACAAATGTTTAATATCCATTTAAAGAAAAAGGGATCATTTCATGCCAATCTTGATGTTCTTATTAGCAGCTTCAACAGCCCCATTCATCTTCGGCCTGTACGGAGATGAATTGTGATGGACAATCTTGAATTCTTCATAAAGTTCTGTCATCATCTTGTTTTTCAGATTCGAGCCGTTGTCGGTGCTGATTCTGCTCAGCACACCATACCGACATATGAGATTATTCTTAATGAAGCACACAACCACCTGCTTAGTAACATTAGCATATTAAGCAACTTCCACCCATTTGGTGAAGTAATCAATTGCTACCACGATGAAATGGTGTCCATTCGAAGCTTTGGGTTCTATCATCCCAATCATGTCAATACCCCCACATAGAGAAAGGCCACGGGGAAGAAATAACATTGAGAAGTGTCAGAGGCACATGAATCTTGTCTGCATAAATATGGCATTTATGGCACTTCTTTGCAAATCTATAACAATCAGATTCCATTGTTAGCCAATAGTAACCTACCCTTAGCATATTTTTAGCCATCGAATGTCCATTGGCATGAGTGCCAAATGAACCTTCATGAATCTCATGCATCAATATGTCTGCTTCGTGTCTATCCACGCATTTGAGCAAGACCATGTCATAATTTCTCTTGTACAACACATTTTCACTGAGGAAGAAGCTGCCAGCCAATCTTCTCAATGTCTTTATATCTTTATTCGATGCACCAATCGGGTATTCTTGAGTCTGAAGAAAATGTTTGATATCGTAATACCAAGGTTTTTCATCTTCTGCCTCTTTTGTTGTAAACACATGAGCGGGCCTATCTAGTCGCCGAACTATAATTTGAGGTATACCATTCCAAGTATTCACTTGATACATAGAAGCCAGAGTTGCCAGAGCATCTGCCATTTGATTTTCGCCTCTGGGGATGTGATGGAATTCAACTTTATTAAAGAAGGGTAACAATTTTCTAGCATAATACTTGTAAGGGATCAAGCCGGGGTGACGAGTATCCAACTCTCCTTTAATCTGATTTATTATCAAAGCTGAATCGCCATACACATCTAGAATTTTAATTCTGAGATCAATAGCTTCCTCGAGACCCATGATGCAAGCCTCATATTCTTCCATATTATTAGTACAATCAAATGTCAACCTTGCAGTAAAAGGAATGTGAGATCCATGTGGAGTGACAATCACAGCGCCAATTCCTTTACCATAAGCATTCACAGCTCCATCAAATATCATACTCTAGCGAGATTCAAGATCAAGACCTTCCTTAGGTAATGGTTCATCACAATCTTTCACTTCTAGAAACATCGCATCCTCATCGGGGAAATCATACTTCACAAACTGATAATCATCAACTGGTTGGTGAGCAAGATAATCTACCAACACGTTGCTTTTAATAGCTTTTTGGGTGCATTATTCGATGTCATATTTAGATAACAGCATCTTCCAGCGGGAAATTCTCCCAGTAAGAGCAGGCTTTTCAAAAATGTACTTGATTGGATCCATTTTAGAGATCAACCAAGTAGTGTGATTCAACATATATTGTCGCAAATGTTTTTCCGCCCAGGCCAGAGCACAACATGTCTTTTCCAGCATGGAATACCGCGACTCACAATCAGTAAAAAATTTACTGACATAATAAATGGTGTACTGTTTCATCTTGTTGTCCCAGAATACAGCCCATGGAATTATCTAACATGTTAGATACATAATCAACGATCTTCCTTCAACAGGAGGGAGCAAGATAGGAGGTTCAAGCAGATATTCTTTAATACTTTCAAATGCCCTTTGGAAGTTATCTGTCCACACACAACCTTGATCTTTCTTTAACAACTTAAAGATCGGTTCACACGTTGCAGTCATGTGGGAAATGAATCTGGAGATATAATTCAAATGCCCGAGGAACCCTATGAATTGCTTTTCAGTTCTCGGCGCTGGCATTTTTTGAATTGCTTTGACTTTATCAGGGTCAACTTCAATCCCTCTCTGTCTAACAATGAAACCCAAAAATTTCCATGACCGAACACTGAAGGTATATTTATTTGGATTCAAGCGGAGACGATACTTCCTCAAACGCTGAAATAACTTCTACATGCCCTTTTTCAGTCTGGGATTTAGCAATTATGTCATCAACATATACCTCAATTTCCTTGTGCATCATATCATGGAATAGGGTTGTCATAGCCCTCTGATATGTTGCACCAGCGTTCTTCAACCCGAAGGGCATCACTCTGTAACAAAATGTTCCCCAGGATGTGATAAACGTTGTTTTTCCATGTCCACAGGCGCCATCCTTATTTGATTATACCCGGAAAATACGTCCATGAACGAGAAAACTTTGAATTTTATTGTGTTATCCACTAACATATCAATGTGTGGCAATGGAAAATCATCTTTTGGACCAACTTTATTTAGATCTCTATAATCTACGCACATGTGAAATTTTCCGTCTTTCTTCGGTACTAGACAATATTGGCAATCCACTGAGGTTTACACTGATGTCACAAGAAAACCGACATTAATCTTCTTTAGAACTTCCTCTTTGATCTTCACTGCCATATCTGGGTGAGTTCTTTACAACTTCTGTTTGATTGGCGGACACTCTGGCTTCAACGGAAAATGGTGCTCTACAATATCTGTGCCTAGACCAGGAATATCTTGGTAAGACCAAGCAAAAATATCCACATACTCTTTCAACATCTCAATTAACCTGCTCTTCACATCAGGATGCAGTAATGCTCCAATCTTGACTTCCTTTGGATCTTCTTCTGAACCCAAATTGATTACTTCCAATGGCTCTTTATATGGCTGAATGGCATTTTCCTCACGCTCAAGCAACCGTGAGACCTCTTCTGGAATCTCATCATTGTCTTCTTCTTCGGCCCCATACACAGGACATTCAACATTGGGATAAGGTGCAGGGTCATTATATTCAACGAGTTTTTTAATTAATCTGCACATATGATTTATGATTGCTTTTAGAAACTAACACATATAACAAGGGATCATGTAGATTGAATTTCAGTTATTATTTATTTTGAAAGGTTTTTTCTGATTACCATTTTCTAAGAAAAAGTAGAAAATAAAGACGCAATTTGGGAAACAAAGACAACTTTTATTATTGTTTTAAAAATAACAGCAAACAGATAAGCCCATACAACATTAATACTTTCACCTTGGGCAGAGTGAAAGTTTTTTTTCAAAAAGATTAACAAAATAAATTACTTTGAAACATGTATGCAAGAGGGAACATCAATGGTGATCCAGTTCTGAACCCTAACTTTGTGCGTCACATAATTTGGCATTTCTGCCCCGACTTCATCTTCCACAATGGCATTAATCCCGAAAATAGTTGGATGAAGATAACCCCCGCTATGAAAGATATATTGATACTTGCCTGCAGCAGACTTCGGCTTCATGCTCTTATCTTTATCATTCTTCACAGAGAACCCCAAGCCAGCTCTATTCTTGTCCATAGGTGGATCAAAAATCTGTCCCCATACTTCGCTATGGCCTTTACGCACAACCTTCTGGGCATCTTTAAACAAAGTCTTAGAGTTCTCATTTCCTCTTACATTATCAATGGATAAATCTTGGAACTGGGTTCCAATAGCAGCTTCATCCGCCTCCACAATGCTGAAAGAGGACAAATGAGATATCAATAATGTTTGTTCTCCATTTATAATTACCACTTTTCCTTCATGCACAAACTTTAACTTCTGGTGTAAAGTTTAAGTGACAGCCTCTGCCTCATGTATCCACGGTTGTCCCAACAAGCAACTATAAGTGGGTACAAGATCCATGACCTGGAGAGTAATCTGAAACAAATGTGGGCCTATATGAATAGGCAAGTCCACTTCACCAATAACAGTTTTCCTTGATCCATCAAACGCTTTCACAATAATGCCACTTGGGAGCATGGGCGTTCCTTGATATTTCAACTTCAAAAGTGTGCTCCTCGGTATAACATTCAATATGGATCCATTATCAATCAGCACATTGGATAATGAATAATTCTTGCAGTTCATAGAGATGTGGAGGGCCAAATTGTGATTCCTTCCTTCGTCGGGCAGTTCATCGTCGTAGAAAATCAGGTTATTACATGATGTAATATTCCCTACCACGCTGCTGAATTGGTCTACAGGAATATCACTTTCCACAAAATCTCGGTCCAATACCCTCATCAAAGATTCTCTGTGAGCAGAGGATTTCATTAATAAAGCCAAGATATATATTTTTGAAGGAGTCTGCAGTAGCTGATCTACAATTATGTAGTCGCTCATCTTGATTATCTTCAATATATCGTCCACCTCCTTTTCTAGCGTAGCTCCACTAGATTCACCCACTGCCTTCTTGGATTCAACATCTTCAACAATTTTCTTTCCAGTACTAACATCTCCACGAACAACTGGTGCAAATACTCGACCACTGCGGGTCATTCTTCTAGTCTCAGCAATATTTCCAACATTAGGCATTGGCTGGATGGGACCTTCCACACCATCCTCTAAGATTGTAGCATTATATTTGTAGGTGTGACACGGTGGCTGAACCGACTGTTAATATTGGTTTGCGTTTTTTGTTGGAAAAATGTCGCGGTAAGCAAGAGTCGTCACCGACTATTATTTTATCCAATCAGGAAAAGGAAAAAGAACAGAAAAAACCTTTTTCGAGATGTTTGAGTACGAGGGGTAGATTATAGAAAGGAAAGGTGTTAACACCCTTTTTATCTGTGGTTTTCCACGAGCTCTTAGGTACTTGCTCATTTTGAAAACTTCTTGTGTGTGCTTTATTTTGAAAAGTTTTTTTTACTTCGTGTTAACCCTTGTTTCTGTCCTCAAGAGTGTTACGAAGTTGTTTTCGAAAACTTTGTTTGAGAAGTGTTTGTGTGAAAATTTTTGGTTTGTTTGAGCAAGTACCTAGGAACTAATCTACGTACTCGAAAAAGGCCTATTCGTTTTCCCTTTAGACAATGCTATCCCATTATTGAGAAATAGGTAGCATCGTTGTTGGAGTTTTTTAGGGACATTCGAAGGGACGAAATGGTCTCTGAAGGCAACAAGTAAGGATACCTTAGCATTTCGAAGGGACTATCGTCATAAGATCAATTCATAGTTAACTCGAGGGACAAGTAGGGACTATGATCTTTATGAAGACTTTGAATCGCGGGTCAAGGCTAAGGTATCCCTACGTTCGAGGGACACGACCATTATTTCCGAGGAAACCAAGTGAGGCAAACCCTAGGAGTGAGCATGTGCATGTGTTTGATTTCAGTTATTTAATCTTTGCACAATTAAGGTGATCTACTATTTTAATTTTATTTGTCTTTTGCATGCAAGCCTATTATCCATACATCTAGACAGTTCATAGTTGCGGAAATTAAAAGCGGAAAGTAAATCTACGCTATTACAAGGCTTCGGGGAGGGGGTTACATGACCAAAAACTGGGGATTAAACAGTAAATAATATGCGGTAAACCCTAATTAAAAACTATTACAAACCCGAAGCAAATACAATAATTGGAAAATAAAATATTGCGCACGAGAATTAAGTACGGGAATCAAAGTTTAAATTCTAAACATCTAATCAATTAAAGAGAAAAAAAAATTGTATTTTATTTTTGAGAAAAAATATTTGAAATCTTAACCTAAATCTAATTAATTAAAGAAAAATATTTTTTTGTATTTTATTGAGAAAATTAAATATTTGTGAATTAAACCTAATTTGTCTAATTAATTTTAATTATGAAAACAATCAAGTCAATATCATTAAATTAATTATTTTCCAAAAAAAACTAATTTTAATAAAAAAACCTAATTCTACATTTTTATGGTTTTCTTGATTTTATGATTAAATAAAAAATGATTTTTTTTGTTGTTTTGTAAAAAGAAATTAATCAAATAAAACAAAATAAAATAAAGAAAGAAAGTAATTGGGCCTGTGGTGAAAGCAGATTGGGGGTGTGAAGCTGAATTTCATTGAGCCCAAATCCTTTGGCCCAATCAGGCGTTTGGATCCGGTGCTGGCCACGTTTGAAGGTTCACCATGGTCTGCATGTGTTGAGTGTTAGATCTGGATATGATGAGATCTTGTGGTATGGTGATGGAAGTGCATGAGGAGCGCGCAGGGACCTAGAGCATTGGATTTGAAGACACAAATTAGTGAAAATTAACTTTGCAAAAGGGTTGGATCGAACCCAGCCCCTTTTGGACTAAAGCCTTATCATGCCCTTCCTTGCCCACTGAACCAAGCTTGTTAATTGTTAACAAAATAATACAAAATAAATATAAGGCAAACAAATATCTATGGCCACATGTCAAAAACGTGCGCGCTGTAGGTCCCCAATGGTTTGAATGGACGAATCAGTGAGCACCACACCATCACCTTCTTAAGGGATCCGTCATTTTAGATGGGGAACTTTTACCTACAGCAGTTTTCCGTCACTATAGGTTGTAGTGACGGATTTTGTTCGTAACTAAAAACCTGTAAAATTCTAAAATGTAGCACAAGCAGAATAAATTCAAACCAAAGGCATGGATCAATTGAAAATCATCTCCTAAGCATTATAGTACCCCTAATTTTGTCCAATTTTACCTTTATATAGAATTCCCAATTTGGGACCTCAGAACCCTAACAATGGCATCGTGCCATTCCTACACTTAAACTTCAATCAAACCAATCAAAAACATTACAAATATGATAGCAAGCATGGATATATGAACAAAACATGTTTATGATGGATAAATTATTGAAAATGAATCTTGAAAAACGATGAAAACTGTGGCACTATGATGCGTGATTTCTGAAGGTTTTAAGGCTGGAGGACGATTGGAATAGCTTCAAGAAATGTCCAAGAACGGATTGCTGGCCTTGGAATTACTGAAATCAGTCTATGGAGGAATATGTGATCAGCACTTTTTTTGACAAAAAATTGAAGTTGACCTCCTTGTTTTAACGACCCAAAAACCTCCCTTATGCTTTGGAAATGTTGTGTATATATCATAAAATGATTTAGGTCAACAAAAACTGATCATATCTTTGCAAATTATGGAGATTTGATTTCATTCTTTGCCTTGTATGATTTGTTTCCAAAATAGACCAAATTAAGATCTGTTCCAATCAATTAGCTCATGCACGAATTTTTTAATTTTCTAGTTGTTCATGGACTCATAATATGCTCATAAAATCAAATCTTTGATTTTATTTGATTATTCTACTATTTAAAATGATTTATTTTGATTTAAATGGATAAAAAATCAAAATAAATAATAAAAATAATAAAATAATAGGTGGTTAATCTCAGGGGTCATGGGCCATCTTAGGAACAAGTTTCAAACAAGAAAACATGGGCCCATTTGTAAAAAAAGTCATTTTGATCAATATTGAGTTCATGCACATTTCCAAAAATTGGTCAATTATGACAATACATATCTCCCTCAATTTTAACCCTAAGAGGGTGTCATTGGACTTTTTAGAAAGCTTAGGATGTCCCCTAAACAACCCTTTTGGTTTCATCTCAATTGGGTCTTCCATGTTCATGTAAGAAGCTTTGACCCAAAATGTGTTTTTGTTGACTTTTCAAAAGGACCTATATTGTAGAAATTCATATCTTTTGATGAGTTCATATTTTTAACTTGTGGGATGAAGATTAATTGTAGGGAATTCCATCCTCTTCAAAATGAGCCTTGGATGGAAAATTTCTGATAAAGTATGAAGAAGTTATGCCTGGTCAAAGTTTGGTTGACTTTTCTTGAGAAACCCTAATTTAGCAACTTTTGGGTTTTGATGAATTTGGGTAATTCCTTGAGGAATCATGATAAACCCTTGATCAAATGATGGATATTACTTCAAAATGTTGATGCTGACCAAAAATCTTGAAGTTTGACTGTATGTGGGCCACAATTGACTTTTGACCTAGTATAGTTGATTTTCAGGCATCTTGGCGATCGACTGAGCAAACTTCTTGTGCAAGGCATGAAACTTGACCTGGATGATCTTGAGAACATATTGGGACCATGGAAGGAATTTTGTACCCTTGGACTTCAAACACCTTGATAAAGATGGAAACCCTAGTTTGTGGTACATTGCCTTAGGAGAGAGTTTGTCTGGTCAACTCTTGGTCATCCTTGAGCAAGTTGAGGACCTCAATGGGCATGTGTTGAGTAAAATGAGAGGGAAAATTTTGGGGTACAACAGTTGCCCCTGTTCAATCTTCTTAAACTTGAGGATGTAGATTGGTTGTCTGCCTTTCGTAATCTGAAGGTGGAAGATGATTAAACACTAAAGTGCCCAGAAATTTGCACTCGTCTGAGATGGTGTTGGACTGTGTAGGTAGTATCGGGAATGGGCTTACAGATGAAATTTGGAGGAGATGGCGGAAGGTCAGCGGAGATGGGCTTAAAGATGCCATCTGGAAGATATGACGGAGAATCGTCGGAGATGGGCTTAAAGATGCCATCTAGAGGATGTTGATTTCCCGAGATATTCCTTTGATGAGAATTCTTGTTCCTGTCATTGAGGAGGAATCTGCTGAGGAATGTTGGTCTATGTCTTGGGAAAATAGATTTTTAGGAGCTTCAGTTATCTGTTACTCTACTGGGGGATCATCTCTTAGTCGAGGAGGTGAAAGTGAACTGCTATCTGGTCGTGCTCCAGGCTTTACAGTGATTTGCTGAGGATAATAAGATCAACTGCTATCTGGTCATGCTCCAGGTTTCACAGTGACTTACTGGGGAGATGAGATTACACTTGCTATCTGGTCATGCTCCAGGTTTCAGTGACTTACTGGGGAGATGAGATTACACTTGTTATCTGGTCGTGCTCTAGGCTTTGTAATTTCTCAATTCTAATATGGTCATATTCCAGGCTTCAGACGAAATTAAGTGGTTATCCGGTCGCATCCGGGTTTCAACTTGAATTTAAGGCATACTAACATCCGGTCATTTCCATGCTTCATAGTAATTGGCCGAGTAAACTGCTATCTGGTCGAATTCCAAGCTTCACAGTACCTCATATTGTTATCTGGTCATGCTCCAGGTTTCAGTGTCTCTTGCCGCTATTTGGTCGTGCTCCAGACTTTACAACGTCTTATACTGTTATCTGGTCGATTCTAGGCTTCACGGTGTCTTATACCATTATCTGGTCGTGTCCCAGGCTTCAGTAATTTGGAGAAATTAAGATATTATCCAGTCGATTTTCGGGCTTCATAGCTTGAATTTGAGATATACCATTATCTGTTCGATTCCAGGCTTCGTAGTATTTTGTACTAATATTCGGTCGTGCTCCAGGTTTCACAGTGTCTTTTACTATTATCTGGTCATGCTCCAGGTTTCACAATGCCTTTTATCGTTATCTGGTTGAATTCCAGGCTTCAGTAATTTGGAGAAATTAAGATATTATCCGATCGACTTTCGAGCTTCATAGATTGAATTTGAGATATACCACTATCTGGTCGATTCCAGGCTTTATAGTATTTTGGAGAAATTAAGATATTATCCGTTCGATTTCTGGGCTTCATAGCTTGAATTTGAGATATACCATTATCTGGTTGATTTTATGCTTCATAGTATTTTGGAGAAATTAAGATATTATTCGGTCAATTTCCGGGCTTCATAGCTTGAATTTGATATATACCACTATCTGGTCGATTCCAGGCTTCATAGTATTTTGGAGAAATTAAGATATTATTCGGTCGATTTCCAGGCTTCATAGCTTGAATTTGAGATATACCACTATCTGGTCGATTCCAGGCTTCGTAGTATTTTTGAGAAATTAAGATATTATCCGGTCGATTTCAGGGCTTCATAGCTTGAATTTGAGATACACCACTATCTGGTTGATTCCAGGCTTCGTAGTATCTTGTATTGTTATCCGGTCGTGTCCCAGGCTTCACAATATGATGTATTGTTGGTTGACTATTATCCGGTCAGTTTCCGGGCTTCATAGCTTTTTTAACTGGAATAGAAATCTTAGTATCAATTTGACTGAACCAGGGAAAGTTCTCGAGTTGTCTTCAATTGGGAGAGAAATCTTAGTATCGATTTGACTAAACCCGGGAGAGGTCTCGGATTAACTTTGACTGGCATAGAAATCAGGGGAATCTTAGCGGCGATTCGGCTGACCAAGACGAAAGTCTTAGAACATCTTCAACTAGAATAGAAACCTTAGTGTCGGTGTTGTACCCTAAAATTTGCCCTCCCATATTCTTCAAGATGTGTCAAGATCAAGCTTCAAAATCCCTCAAGGATTGCACAGTCCAATTGCCTCCTAACACAGTCAAAATTAGGGTTTTGGTTCTTGCAAAGAAATTGAGGTTTTCAAGGGTCCAACCAAGTCCCATATGCCTATATACATTGTCAAACATCCATATGTCAAGTTTCAAGACTCACAGCATCAAATTGCACAGTCAAAATCCCTAATTGCTCCACAGTCAACTGCAGGGGTAAAATGGTCATTTGACAGTCAAAAGTCAAAAAATTTGGTCAACATCTTATTTTGAAGCTACAATCATCATTTGATCAATTCTTGATCATGATTCCACAAGCATGGCTCAAAAAGTCTCAAGATGCAAAAGTTTCTATTTTTGGACAGCTGAAAAGTCAACTGCAAATTGACCAAGGCATAACTTCCTCATGGTTTATCATAAAAATCCCATCCAAAGCTTATTTTGAAGGGGATGACATTTCCTACAACTCATCTTCACACTTCAAGTCCAAGAAATTCTCTCACAAAAAGTTATCAATTTCAACATTATAGGTCATTTTCAAAAGTCAACAAAAAGGCACTTTAAGTCAAAGACCATAACTTGATATTGGTAAATCAAAATGACATGGGACCAAAGGCATTGGTTAAAGGACTTCAAGACCTTTCCAAAATGTCCAAGAACATGTTCATAGCTTCAAAATTGAGCAAGATATGCATTGGAGAAGTTGGGAAATATTTGGGAACTTTCAAAAGTCAACTTTGCCTAAAACACTTCAAAATTGCTAATGGGCCTCAAATTCTTCCTTGAATCACTACCCAAAGCCTATGCACGACCCAATAAGCTCAAAATATTTTATTTTCTTATTTTTAATTAATTAATTGAATTTATATTTATATTAATTCATTTAATTAGTTTTTATTATAAGAAAATTCAAAGATATGATTTTGTAGATCTTTTTGTGCAGCAAATCAAACTAGGGCAAGTTGGCAAAGTCGTTTCTCATCCAAGGGGACAAGATCTTCCATAATTGGCAAGGTTTCATTGAAAAAAAGATTGAAATTTCATGATTGAAAATCAAATATTCAAATCATAAATTCATGGATTCATGGGCTTGTTTTTGACCTAATTCTGATCACATACTTATGCATAACCTAACCCTACTGATACATACACGAAAAAGCTGCTCATGCTCCATAACCAAATTGCAAAATCTCAACAAAAAGCTTGAAACTGATTTCATAGTTGCAGGATAATTCAAGGCCTAAAGTCTATTCCAACACGTTGCTGGACCTTCCAGGAGTCTATTGGCATCAAGAATCAATCCCAACACGTAAAGAATCCAAGAACATAGAACACACGGTTTGCTATATTTTCTAAATTCGTATATCATCATTCATGCGCTTTTAACAATTTTTTTGGATTGATTCATGCTCATAGGGACTTTCTGAAGCTGTTGGTACCATTCAATTGAATTATAGCCCCCTGAATCGAAATCCACCATGGATAAAATCTAGGGTTCATAAGCTTGAAAAATTGGGTTTTTTTACAGGAGGAAAATTTGGATTAAGCCATGACCATGGTTGAATTCGTCAAGGCCAGACGAATTTAACCAACTACTCGCGCTCAATTCATGTAATGCATAGGGATAATCACTATTTCTAGGACTTTCAGTTTGTGGGGGTTTAAAACCCCCGCTACTTGTTTTATATAATTGTAGGAAAGCGAAGAAGAAAGCTGAGGTGTCCAAGCGTGGTTGGGTGATTCAAACTGCGCGCGTATTTTTTTGTTTTATATTATTAACATTGTTTTTTTATATAACATTTGTTTTCCATTATATATACAAACGCGTTTCCTGGCTCAGTTGGTTGATGAGGTGTATTGCAAGCATTGGGACCTGGGTTCGATTCCCAGGTCCCCCCATATAATTCATAATCTTTTTTCCAACGTGTTCCAGTGCATTGCATGTCAAAGATCCATCATGAGCCTTCAATGCTCCATGTGCCAAGTGGCTGGGACCATCAATCCAAAGGCTGCAGGAGGAGGTCCATCATACGCCTGGGTCAACCAACGTGCACATGATTGGGGAAGTCAAACAAGGCCTTGTCTTGATGGGCCAGAATTGCACAATTAACCTCCATATGGGCCAGACACCCCCCTTGGTTTGCAATTTAATTTTCTTTTCTTTCTTTTAATTTCTTTCAATTGTTTTTTTTATAATTATTATTAATTCCATAAAATAATTTTTTCATAATAAAAACAGAAAAATCAAAAAATGTTATATATTTAATTATTATTAATTTCACCACTAACATTTTTTGTAAATAAATGGCTAACAATTAATTTAGCTTAATTTAGGTTTTAAATAACACTTTTTCTTAATAAATAAAAAATATGTAGAATTAGGTTTTGACATTTTCATCTTTTTCTTAATTAATTATTTTCATCATTATTTATTATTTATTATTACTATTATTTTGTAAATAAACATGTAAATTAATTAAGTAATAAATTAGGTCAACTTTGACATTTTCTTTAATAACTAAAAATAATTTAGAATTAGGGTTTCCTTTTAATTTTAATTCTTTTCTTTATTTTCATAAATACAAAAACATAAAAAACACTTTTCTTTAATTAAATAATTAATTAGGTTGTAATTTCATTTAATTTCAAAGCAAAGGGTCAAAATCCTCGGACGTTCCAATTTATTCTTTTCGCGCGTTATTTTTCTTATCAATTATTATGTAACTGCCTTCTGGATGTAATAGTAATTAGGTTTACCACATTTTTTACTTTCCGCATCTTTTATCAAAAACGGGTCTTTGTATTTTGGCGATGTATAGACCCGCGCCTTGTAATAGCGTAGCTTTTATCTTTCCGTCTTTTAATTTTCCGCACTCTTAACTGCTAAACTTTGTATGAAAGAATGTATGCTAATTAAAAACAAGCGTAGCTCACAATGCCATGATCAAAGATAAAATATAACCTGAAAATAACACACAAATACACACACCACTTCTAGGGTACGCCTCACTTGTTGCCTTTGAAACGTGGTCGTCAAGTATAGGACGTTTTAGCGGTCCTTATGTCCATGATCCAGTTGCCTCGAAACAAGTTGCCTCGAAACAGTTGCCTCGAAATAGTTGCCTCGGATTAAAAAAGGATCAAGGACATAAGGGTAGCTTCTAAGGTGTCCTACTGTTGCTTCGGTGACCACACTGTCCCTACAATCGAATTGACCCGAACACCTCCAACGGTGGTGCTACCTACCTCTCAATGGTGGGATGGCATTACCTTAAGGACATTTACACAACTTAATTCCTTAGGGTAGGTAGATGACTCATGGATACTTGCTCTCTAAAAAACAAAACAAAAATCTTTTCACACTGACACTTTCAAAAGCTTTCAAAGCAAATTTTTCAAACACTCTTGAGGACAGATACAAGAGTTATTCAGAAATCTTTCAAAGAAACTTTTTCAAACCCACTCACATTTTGAAAAGCAAACATTTTGAAAACATAAGAGCAAGTATCTAAGAGCCCATGGATAACCATGGATAGAAAGGGTGCTAACACCTTCCCTTTCTATAAATCTACCTCCCGAACCGAGAAACATTCTCATAAGGAATTTTGCTGTGCTTTTGTCTTGTCCATGTTGGAGAAAATAAAAGACGGTGGCGACTCTTGCTTCCGCGACATTTCGCGAACCAGCGTTAAACAGTCAGTTCTAAATCCATCGATCATAGAACTGGCGACTCTGCTGGGGATATACTTTAATTGAGGTGTACCTTAGGATAGCTCATACTTGTGTTTTCAATTGCTTTGTCTTGTTTGCTTTATTATTATGGGCATTGTCTTGGAGTTTCATAGATCCTAACCCGGATCTGGGGATACCCTGTTAGGTAGCATAAGCTGTGAGGGACCTGTTCGGCGAGACCGACACGGGTGAAGCAGTGGCTACGTTGGTGTGGCGCCTTGGTCTGTACCGATATCCCTTGTGTCGCAACGAGGAGAATATGGGTCTTCTGAGGAGTCATTAAGCACCAACCGACCTTAGAACCCTAATTTGACCCAACTTGGCCATAGAACAGTAGCAGTATGCTACACCCATTGAGGCTAAACTCTCGCGATGGTTCTGGCCGCAAGAAAAGATTGCGATGCTGGAGTTATGACCGATTGAGGGTAGTCAGTGATATTGGGATCCTCTAGAACCCGATTACTTTTGATTAGGACAGGTCTGAACCAACAAACTGAAAGAGGGCAATACCTAGACCTCATGCTGGCCTAAACCCTAAGGGTTGTCTTGTGTGACTTGTGTGCCTTATCATGTTTGCCTTTGTGAATATTTGTGGTGTGCTTTATCATGACATCATACCATCATAAACATTGCATGCATCCTGCAGAAGGACTGACCATTTCAAAGACAAGAGGGTTTCACCTTTGCTCTGTTTTGTAGGACATCATGATGCCTATGCGAAGGAACACTATCCGATTCAACTTTGTTCACCCACCTGAGTTGCTTGAAGAATTGGTTAGCAGAATTCCAAATACTACTTCCTTCATCCAGAGGCATGGTTCTCTTCTCGGTTTAGTCACGGCAAAGTGGGACCAACAACTGATGAGTGTCTTGACCCAGTTCTATGATCCCTTGTATAATTGCTTCACCTTTCAAGACTTCCAGCTGGTCCCTACCCTGGAAGAATTCTCTGATTTGCTTGGTATCCCTATCTTGGATCAGACTCCCTTCACTGGTTGGGAAAAGACTCTTAGGCTTGAGGAGGTTGCTGCAGTCCTTCCCTTGACCCACAAGGAGGTAATGGACCACTGGGTGACTAGAAGCAGAGTTAAGGGTTTCTTGGCCAAGTTTCTGATCGGTAAAGCTAACAGTTTCTGGAATGACCTAGACTTCAGGGCGTATGAAGACATCTTGGCTCTCTTAATCTATGGTCTGGTTCTGTTTCCAAATCCGGATAACTTCATTAACATCACTGCCATAAGGATCTTCATGTCTCGGAACCCTGTGCCCACTCTCTTGGGTGATATCCTGTAACAACTTTATGCTCGTTGTGATCGGTGGATCTGGAACTGACTGTTTTAAAGCTGGTTCGCGAAATGTCGCGGAAGCAAGAGTCGCCACCGTCTTTTATTTTCTCCAAATGGAAAGGACAAAAGCACAGAAAAATTCCTTATAGAGATTGCTCTCGGTTCGGGAGGTAGGTTATAGAAAGGGAAGGTGTTAGCACCCTTTCTATCCATGGTTATCCATGGGCTCTTAGATACTTGCTCAATGTGTTTTCAAAAATGTTTGCTTGCTTTTCAATGTGGGTTTAAAAAAAAGTTTCTTTGAAAAATTTCAGTTCGACTCGTACGTCAGAGTGTTTGAAAAATTTGCTTTGAAAGCTTTTGAAAAGTGTCAGTGTGAAAAGTCTTTTGGAGTTTGTTTTGAGATTAGAGCAAGTATCCTTGAGAACCTACCTACCCTAAGGAATTCGTCTGTGTAAATGTCCTTAAAAGTAGTGCCATCCCACCATTGAGAGGTAGGTAGCACCACCGTTGGAGGTGTTCGGGTCAATTTGATTTCAGGGACATGGTGATCACCAGAGCAATGGGAAGACACCTTAGAAGCTACCCTCATGCCAGGTTCCCGGATCATGAGGACTTACTAAGACGTCCTCTACTCGACGACCACCTTTCGAAAGGCAACAGTGAGGCGTACCCTAGGGGTGGTGTGTGCGAATTGTGTGTCATGTTTCAGTTATTTGTCTTGTCATGTTTGTTGTGTTCTACGCTTGATTTTAATTAAGACATTCATTCTTGCGTGCTTTTTAACAGTTATAAAGTTTGCGGAAAAATAAATCTAAACTATTACACATGGCGCGGGTCCACATCGCCAAAAATTAAACCGGACCCGATTTGACGGAAAATAAATAAAGCAATAAAAGTGCGAGAAATAAAATTGTTACAAGGCTTTGGGACATGTACATAATTATAGTAAGCGACAAAGTAAATGCGCGAAATAAAATAATTAAGACAATGGGCGTTGGACCCTTTCGCAAAAAATTAAATTAATAAGGAATTAAGATAAAAACTGAAAATTAAATGTTTTTGGTATTTTTGTATTTTTTAAGATTTAAAAGAAAAATAATTAATTAAAATTAAAATGAAGCGTCAAACCCTAATTCTAATGTTTTTAAGTTTATTGTGAAAATATTAAGTTTTAACCTAATTTAAATCTAAGTTAATTTACATGCAAAATTCAATTTATGAAAATAATAATATTATGATTAAAAAAAGGAAATAAAAAAAAATTAACAATTAAACCTAAATTCTACATTTTTTATATTTTTTATGAAAAGAATTAAAATTGCAAAATCCTAATTAAACTAAATTTATTTACATGCATTTATTCATAAAAATAATTAAAATAAATAAATATTATATTTTTTTTTGCCTTTTCTGATTTTTGATGTTTTTGTGTAAAAATTAATTAAATTGAGATGATAAATTAAATAAAATTGCAATTGAAAATAAGATATATAAAAAAAGATGAAAAGAAAATGCAAACCAGGGGGGGGTAGCCCCAAAATTGGAGGTAAGGCCTAGCATTCTGGCCCAATTCTGAAGCCTCTTTTGACTTTTCTGCATAGCGCGTGGGTGTGTTGACTTGAGAGTAACGTGTTCCTTGCATCCACGCCTTTGATTTGAATTGGTGGGACGCGTGGACGATCAGGCTTTGAGGTGTATGGTATGTCCTGGATGTTAGCGTTACATATGATTTTGTATTGAAAAATATTATGGAGAAATTGTACAGACCTGGGACTTGAACCCAGGTCTTGGAGATTGCAAACCACCACGTGCACCACTGAACCACTGCACATGCTTTTGTTATATAATAGTTAATAAATAATATAATACAAAAACACCGGTGAATGGAATTTGCGCGCGAGAATTTGAATGAGCCACCCACTGACTGCCACGAAGCCTTCTTCTTCGTTGTTTTGCTTTCCTGAAAAAAACAACAAATATTTAACGGGGGTTTTAAACCCCCTCAAAATAAGCCTAATTCAATAATAGCGATTAGCACGCCTTGGTTCAGAAATTTGGCGCGAGCACTGCATCTTCTTCATCCAAGCTTCCTGGTTTTGATCATGGTACTATTGGGTCTCAATTTTACAGGATAAGAGAACCCCTAATTTCACAGGTCTGAAAACCTAGGAGGCTTTAATGGCGATTTCGTGTAGGGGCGATGAAAACGCAATTGAATTATACAGTTAGCATAAGAATCATGTAAGGAACACAAATCAAGTCTCAAAAGCTATGGAAAATGTATGAATCAATATGCAAGAGCATCAAATATTTTCGGTACAGGGTGTGTCCGTTTTACCAATTCTTGATGCTAGAATGAGTGGTTTTGATTGGTATATGATCCTTGAAGCTTCAGGAATACGATGGACTCAGTATTATGGCTTGAAACGATCTCTAAATCACTTTTCAGTTCTTGAGTTTTATGGCAATTTTCAAGTTTTGTAGAGAGCTTCTTGCGCAGCTTTTTAGTGTCTTGCAATTAGGTTTTGATTCCTGATCATATAGTGAACATATTAGGTCAACAAAATTGCACAAAATCCTTGGTATTCAATGATTTGCATATTTGATTTTGTAAGATCTTTGCATATCTTTTTTCATGTGCAATTTTGTGTCAATTAGCTCCAATCAACCAAATCTTGCCATATTTAATTGTACACGAAATCTTGAGCCTAGAATGTGTACAAAAAGATTTTTTTAGGTCAAGTTTATATTTTCTACATATTTAAATGATTTAAATGAATTAATATTAATATAAATTCAAATAAATAATTAAAAATTGAGAAAATACTTCCCTTTGGGCCAAGTGGTCGTGCATAGGCTTAGAATGATGAATCATGGAAGAAAAATGGGCCCATTGGCAATTTTAGACCATTTGAATCAAAGTTGACTTTTCAAAATTCCCAAAAATTTCCCAACTTCCACAAGGCATAACTTGCTCAATTTTTAAGCTTTTCACATGTTCTTGGACATTTTGGAAAGGTCTTTGAGTCCTCTAACCAATGCCTTTGGTCCCATGTCATTTTGATTTACCAATCTCAAGTTATGGCCTTTGACTTAAAGTCCCTTTTTGTTGACTTTTGGAAATGACCTATAATGTTGAAATTGATAACTTTTTGTGAGAGCATTTCTTGGACTTGAAGTGTGAAGATGAGTTGTAGGAAATGTCTTTCTCTTCAAAATGAGCTTTGGATGGAATTTTTCTGATAATCCATGTGAAAGTTATGCCCTGGTCAATTTCAGTTGACTTTTTCAGCTGTCCAAATATAGTAACTTTTGCATCTTTGATGATTTCTGAGCCAAATTTTGAGAATCATGATCAAGCATTGATCAAATGATGTTTGTGGCTTCAAAATGATATGTTGACCAAAAATTTGGACTTTTGACTGTCAAATGACCATTTTGCCCCTACAGTTGACTGTAGTGCAATCTAGGGTTTTGACTGTGCAATTTTGAGCTGAATGCCTTAAAACTTGATATGAGGATGCTTGACCATCTTTGTAGGCATATGAGACTTGATTGGGTCCTTGAAAACTTCCTTTCTCTGATCAGAACACAAACCCTAGTTTTGACTGTATAGGAGACAGTTGAGCTGCACAACCCTTGGGAAATTTTGTGACTTGACTTGGCAATTTCTTGAAGAATATGGGAGGGCAAATTTTGGGGTACAACAGTTGCCCCTGTTCAATCTTCTTAGACCTGAGGATGCAGAATGGCTGGCGTGCCTTTCGTAATCCGAGGGTAGAAGATGATTGGACACTAAAGTGCCCAGAAATTTACGCTCACATAGTAACAGTGTGGTGGGGGAATGGGCTTATAGATACCATTTGGAGATTGCTGGATAGGGTGATGGGCTTATAGATGCCATCTGGATGTCGATCGCGTAGGAGATTCCTTAGCGAGAACCTGCATACCTGCAAAAGAAAAATGAGTACCTGACACGCTGCAGGAGCGGATTTTAGATGCTTGGTATAGATGTGTCCTGACTGGTTACAGGAGCTGAATCTGGAGCTTCAAACGCTGATGAATGAACCAGAGATGGTTACTGCCTTAGCATGAATGGTAAGAGAACCTTGGATGACTTTAGCTTCAACAACGCTCGTTGAGAAAATCTTGGCGGGAATTACCATCTTTGCAATATCGGGAAGAAAACCATAAGCTATTATAATCTGAAAGGGAATCACTTCACTCGCCGTCGGAGAGGGAAACATCTAAAAAAGGGATTACTACCTCACACACCGTTGGAGAGGGAACCATAGGAGACTATCACCTCACACTCATCGTCGGAGAGGGGAACATCTAAAAAAGGGGTTACTACCTCACACACCGTCGGAGAGGGAACCATAGAAGAATATCACCTCACACTCATCGTCGGAGAGGGAAACATCTGAAAAGGGGTTACTACCTCACACACCGTTGGAGAGAGAACCATAAGTTCTGCTGAGTTTTTATCAGAAAAATCTGTTGGGAGTCGATTTAGCTGGACTAGAGAAAGCTTTTTTTTGTTTGATAAGGATGTGATGAAGGAATCTGAGACGATTGCTACTCCAAATCTATGACGAAGGAATCTGGGACGATTACTACCTCGGCAGAATGATGAAGGAATCTGGGCCGATTACTACCTCCGAAGAATGATGAAGGAATCTGGAGCGATTACTACCTCAGCAGGACGATGAAGGAATCTGGAACGATTACTACCTCAGCGGGATGATGAAGGAATCTGGGACGATTACTACCTCAGCAGGATGATGAAGGAATCTGGGATGATTACTACCTCAGCAGGACGATGAAGGAATCTGGGACGATTACTACCTCAGCGGGATGATGAAGGAATCTGGGACGATTACTACCTCAGCAGGACGATGAAGGAATCTGGGATGATTACTACCTCAACAGGATGATGAAGGAATCTGAGACGATTACTACCTCAATAGGGTGATGAAGGAATCTGGGATGATTACTACCTCAATAGGATGATGAAGGAATCTGGGACGATTACTACCTCAGCGGGATGATGAAGGAATCTGGGACGATTACTACCTCAGCAGGACGATGAAGGAATCTGGGATGATTACTACCTCAATAGGATGATGAAGGAATCTGGGATGATTACTACCTCAATAGGATGATGAAGGAATCTGGGCCGATTACTACCTCAACGGGAAAAGACTTTTATCTGTTGATCGTTCTTTCCTGAAAAAGTAACGAATTAGTTGTATGTAATGTCATAATGCATGAGTTGCATGATTTTAAGATGTTCTCAAAAATAAATGAGATTGGGGTGATATGATGCGTCTATGCATGCTATAATGATGTATGTGACGTTTTATGAATGTGTTTTTTGTCTAGGAAAGTAAATCCTTGACGGGTGCCGGGAAGTCGTATCCTGGGCTGATGTTGGAGAATAGATTTTGCTTCCGCTGGGGATGATGACTGCAAGAATACCGGTAGGATAAGATGACTCTGTTGCGGAATAAACTTGGCAAATAGATTCTGCGGGGAGAAAAGATACTCTACGACCATGCTGGGAAGCAATACTCTGTGGGAAGAGGGATGCCTTGCTGAATGTTGATAGTAACTTGCTGAGGATACCATTGTTGTTGGAAGTGTTGATAGACTTCGCTGGGGATAGGAAGACTTTGTCGACGACGCTCTTTCCGTGGCTTTTGGCTGAGGATAACCCAGTTATATCCTGTTAAGGAAATAACTCTTTAAATAAAGCCGGGCGACGCGTTCGTGCTCTGCGAGGGGAAGCTTCCAGAATTTACTGGGGATAAGCTTACTGCCTGGGGATATGAATTCCAACTTTCCTGGGGAAACGGGGTTGGACTCTTCTGGGGAAGTATTGAACTGTATTGGTCATGTTCTTCAACGGAACCTACCCTGACGCCTTGGAGGATAGAACAATCAGATTGCTTAGACCACCCCTTATTGCCCCTGTTTCTGATGTGGGAGCGGATAGTTGTTGGTGGACAAACCTTCTTCTGGTAGACAGATAGCAGGACATAGTCGTACGCTTTAATCCCTAACTTTTGCCTGGACCGCCCTTTCGGGTTTTCAGTCCATCGGGATACCCATTTTTGCCCAAGCCGCCTTTTCAGGTTTTCGACTTGCCGGGTGTACAGATTTTTTTTTTTATTTCATCCCTCATTTTTCCCGAACCCTTTTGGTTCGCCGGGAAGCCCTTGTTTTTGCCTAGGTATGTCAACCTAGCGGGTCTTTGATTTTGCGTAGTATTTTCGACTATGTCCACGCTCTTAGAATGTGGGGAGTTGCCCCTGTCATAAAGGTTTTGTCATGCCACCAGAAGATTTTTGATCAGGCAAGATTCGTTATTGAAATGCCCCAAGTGACTCAGGTGGAGATTTGCCCCAGGCTATTTGGCTTTGAGAGATTTCCTGAATCTTGACTGCCCCTAGATGATGGACACTGATCATGCTTGCCCCTTGATTGGGAGTGCTTTTGTTCACTAGGTATTCATCGTGCGAATTTCCCTGCTGTTCAAACAAAAAGTCATATGCAAACAAAGTTATGTTAAAAATGCAAAGCCTATGTCTGTCTTGAAGATTTTGAAAATGCATTCTCTTTCATAAAACAAGTGAATGTTTGTAAACGTGATGTCAACTCCGTATTTACCGTAGGCCTTAAGGAGTCAGGATACCTTTAGTAACAGTATGCTTTCGAACTAACCCATGCTTCAGCTAGGACTTTTGAGGGTTATAACGTGGCCTGGTTCACGGTTTAAGAAACAAAGGGTAAAGGCTCAAATTATTTGTACCCACCCGCTCTTCGTGATGTTCTTCAAACCTAAGCTCAGTTGATCGTGCGTTAGACCTTGTTTGAGTCTTGCTTTGATGTTCCAATAATGGTTCAGATGTTGATGATTTATTCTGACTAGGCAGTCATTTTTGCTTTAGTTGAGGGTTTCTGAGACCTCTTTCTTGATTTTTGTTATCCCTTTCTCTTTTCTTTTTTTTTTGACTGAACTGTTTCCTTTTGGAGTTACAGTCAGCGGGATGTCCCAGTTTTGTAAGTCTCCTTCACGGGTTTAGACTTTTAGGGCTTTTCATTTATGATTTTTTTTTGATAATGACTGCCTTTCTTTCTTGATTATTCGGAACCATCACTGTCTTTCTTCGTTTTGTAAAGATCTCTTCGGTGCCATTCGTCATGCACTTGGATCAACTGAGTGACTACCCTGCCCCAGATTATGATAAGGGGTTTCAATTTTCGAAAATAAAACTCCTACTTCTTTGGCTCATAGGGGTTGACGAGGGATTATCATCCTTATAACTCCAGTGTTTAGGGATTGAAACAATGCTTGTACCTCATCAGCGGGGTCTGTTCAAAAGCATACTGTAAAGATAGCGGTATCGTTTTCGTCATCCTCCCTCAAGAGGCTTAGAATTAACGAGAGTTGTCATCGGAAAAAATATGAAAACAATTTGCATATAGTGAATGCGAATATATTGATTCAAAATAGACATAAGCGATGCATTAATGTGATAACAATGTTTGACATGAATAACTGTTTGAACAAATCAACGAAAAATACAACTTGAACATTTGGATGAACAAAAGACATTCTCGATGATTTGGTGTAAGATCAGTGTTCAAACTCGACCTCCTTGGCGTCAATCAAATCTTGGATCTTGTTCTTCAAGGTCCAACAGTCGTTGGTGTCATGTCCAGGACTGTCAGAATGGTAGGCACACCTCACACCCGGGTTGTACTTGGGAGAGGAAGTGTCAGGATTTTGAGGAGGATCCTTAAGTGTGATCATTTTTGCCTTCAACAATTGCTGTAATGCCTGAGACAAGGACATGTTGATGTCGGTATACTTCCTATCTTGATGCTTTATCCTACGCCTATTGCTCTTTCTTGGTTGAACGGGCGTGGGATCAGAAGTCTGGATTGCCCCTGCATCATGACGACCCTTTTTACCATGTATAGCATTAGACTCCTTCTTCCCACTGTGGGGCTTTTTCTGAGCATCAGCAGGTGCGGTTTCTTGAATCTTCCCCGACTTGATACCAGCTTCGATTCTCTCCCCAGTCAAGATAAGATCTGTGAACCCAGCAGAAGAATTCCCAATCAGATGGTTGTAGAATGGACCAGACAAAGTCCCCAAGAACATATCAACGAGCTCCCGGTCAGTTAAGGGAGGTTGCACCCTTCCAGCAAGGTCTATCCATCTTTGTGCGTACTCCTTGAAACCTTCACTTGACCCCAACGACATACCCTGGAGTTGGGTACGCGTGGGAGCAAGGTCGGCATTGTACTGGTACTGCTTATAGAAAGCAGTTGCCAACTCCTCCCAGTTACGAACTTTGGTCCCATCCAGCTGATAGAACCATTCGAGATGAGTCCCTGAAAGACTCTCCTGGAAGAAGTGTATCCATAAATTCTTGTCCACCGTATATGGCTGAATCTTCCGAACATAGGACCTTAGATGCAGCTTGGGGCAAGACGCCCCCGTCATACTTAGTAAAGGATGGTGCTTTGAACTTCCGAGGAATAACCACACCAGTTGACAAACCCAGATCTCCGAAATCCAGCCCAGGTACCTGTTGAACCTCCATAGCCTTCAACCTATCCTCCAACTGTTTGTACTTGTCCTCAGCCGGAGGGTACTGTTCGTCGTCGAAATCTGTTTCATTGTCAGAGACCACTGGACTGGGCACCTCCCTCTCATGGTGACTGCTTTCCCTCACAGATGGGGTAGTCCTCTCAGTTTCAGTTGGCGGTGTATTCCCAGATCTGCGTCTAGGGCTGAACAAAACAGTCCTCTTCTTTTTCTTGTCCTTCTTCAAGAGCAGAGCCTTCAGATCTTGCTGCCCCTGAGTCAAATTCATGATCAGCTCTTGGAACTGGGCGTTCTGAGCCTGGAGGTCCTTGATAGTGTGCTCGGTTGAAGATTCAGGATTCATGACGATCGGCTGAAATAAACAGCGACGAAGGGTAAGCAATCTGTCAAAGGGATACCTGCAATGCAATGAGATGTATGACATGCATGTAATGTTTTCAAGGACCTCGCGGGGTAAACAGAGAAACTTTGTTAGCATTTGGAACCGGTGGCTTGATTGTAAGAACTTCATTTTGTTGAGAGTCCTTCGTCAAGGGTCAAAGGCTCACCATATCCAGTGGGTCATAGCCCCTGACCACCTTGGCTAGAGGAAAATAAATCCTCTTTGCCCCTTGCTAGATGTTTGATTCATCCTGACCTGCATCACAAGCCCTTGAGATCCTTGAAATGGGTTAGGATGTATGCAATGGTATGCAATGGTATGATGTCATGCTATGCATGGGGTAATGTAGGTAAACCCTGCTATGAGTCCCAATTAAGGACTATAAACAAACCCTGCAAGAAATTCAGTATACTTTGTTATGAGTACCAATTAAGGACTATAAACAAAACCTGCAAGAGATCTAGTAAACCCTGTTATGAGTCCCAGTTAAGGACTATAAACAACACCTGCAAGAAATTCAGTATACTTTGTTATGAGTCCCAATTAAGGACTATAAACAAAACCTGCAAGAGATCTAGTAAACCCTGTTATGAGTCCCAGTTAAGGACTATAAACAACACCTGCAAGAAATTTGGTACCCTGTCATGAGTCCTAGTTAAGGACTATAAACAAGACCTGCAAGAAACTTAGTACCCTGTTATGAGTCCCAATTAAGGACTATAAACAAGACCTGCAAGAAACAAGTGTTAGGTAACTAGCACGCAGATAGTCAAGTACGAAGGCACACAAGTCACACAAAAGAGCCCTTAAGGTTTAGGCCAGCATGAGGTCTGGGTAGTACCCTCTTGAAGTTGGTGGGTTCAACCTGTCCTAATCAAAGTAACCGGGTTCTAAGGGTCCCAATATCACGGGATTGCTTTCACTGTTCATCGTTTCGATTTAGCCACTGAACTGGCGACCGAAATATTCCAGGAAAGCAACCCTCAATTGAGTGTAGTATCGAGTATCAACCAACCTCGGACTGCACCAAAGTCAGTTATCTCACTACCCTAAAGAGGCCAAGATAGTTCAATTAAGGTTCCTAAGGTCTGTTGATGCTTCACGACACCACGCGGAGGCCCCGTACTCTCCTTGACTGAACTCAAGGGTTACCGGTACACACCAAAGTGCCACATCAACGTAGCAGACTGTTTCAACCATGTCGGTATACCCCGCACAGTTCCCTCACAACCTTGTTGCTACTTTCTAAGAAAGGTATCCCCCAGATCCGGGTTTAGGATCTATAGAACTCCCAAGCAACCCACAATTTAAAGCACACAAGGAAAACAATTGAAAACATAGTTATAAGCTAGCCCTAAGGTACACCTCACTTTATAAGTTTTCCCCAGCAGAGTCGCCAGTTCTGTGATCGGTGGATCTGGAACTGACTGTTTTAAAGCTGGTTCACGAAATGTCGCGGAAGCAAGAGTCGCCACCGTCTTTTATTTTCTCCAAATGGAAAGGACAAAAGCACAGAAAAATTCCTTATAGAGATTGCTCTCGGTTCGGGAGGTAGGTTATAGAAAGGGAAGGTGTTAGCACCCTTTCTATCCATGGTTATCCATGGGCTCTTAGATACTTGCTCAATGTGTTTTCAAAAATGTTTGCTTGCTTTTCAATGTGGGTTTAAAAAAAAGTTTCTTTGAAAAATTTCAGTTCGACTCGTACGTCAGAGTGTTTGAAAAATTTGCTTTGAAAGCTTTTGAAAAGTGTCAGTGTGAAAAGTCTTTTGGAGTTTGTTTTGAGATTAGAGCAAGTATCCTTGAGAACCTACCTACCCTAAGGAATTCGTCTGTGTAAATGTCCTTAAAAGTAGTGCCATCCCACCATTGAGAGGTAGGTAGCACCACCGTTGGAGGTGTTCGGGTCAATTTGATTTCAGGGACATGGTGATCACCAGAGCAATGGGAAGACACCTTAGAAGCTACCCTCATGCCAGGTTCCCGGATCATGAGGACTTACTAAGACGTCCTCTACTCGACGACCACCTTTCGAAAGGCAACAGTGAGGCGTACCCTAGGGGTGGTGTGTGCGAATTGTGTGTCATGTTTCAGTTATTTGTCTTGTCATGTTTGTTGTGTTCTACGCTTGATTTTAATTAAGACATTCATTCTTGCGTGCTTTTTAACAGTTATAAAGTTTGCGGAAAAATAAATCTAAACTATTACACATGGCGCGGGTCCACATCGCCAAAAATTAAACCGGACCCGATTTGACGGAAAATAAATAAAGCAATAAAAGTGCGAGAAATAAAATTGTTACAAGGCTTTGGGACATGTACATAATTATAGTAAGCGACAAAGTAAATGCGCGAAATAAAATAATTAAGACAATGGGCGTTGGACCCTTTCGCAAAAAATTAAATTAATAAGGAATTAAGATAAAAACTGAAAATTAAATGTTTTTGGTATTTTTGTATTTTTTAAGATTTAAAAGAAAAATAATTAATTAAAATTAAAATGAAGCGTCAAACCCTAATTCTAATGTTTTTTAAGTTTATTGTGAAAATATTAAGTTTTAACCTAATTTAAATCTAAGTTAATTTACATGCAAAATTCAATTTATGAAAATAAATAAAATAATAATATTATGATTAAAAAAAGGAAATAAAAAAAAATTAACAATTAAACCTAAATTCTACATTTTTTATATTTTTTATGAAAAGAATTAAAATTGCAAAATCCTAATTAAACTAAATTTATTTACATGCATTTATTCATAAAAATAATTAAAATAAATAAATATTATTTTTTTTTTTGCCTTTTCTGATTTTTGATGTTTTTGTGTAAAAATTAATTAAATTGAGATGATAAATTAAATAAAATTGCAATTGAAAATAAGATATATAAAAAAAGATGAAAAGAAAATGCAAACCAGGGGGGGGGGGGGGGTAGCCCCAAAATTGGAGGTAAGGCCTAGCATTCTGGCCCAATTCTGAAGCCTCTTTTGACTTTTCTGCATAGCGCGTGGGTGTGTTGACTTGAGAGTAACGTGTTCCTTGCATCCACGCCTTTGATTTGAATTGGTGGGACGCGTGGACGATCAGGCTTTGAGGTGTATGGTATGTCCTGGATGTTAGCGTTACATATGATTTTGTATTGAAAAATATTATGGAGAAATTGTACAGACCTGGGACTTGAACCCAGGTCTTGGAGATTGCAAACCACCACGTGCACCACTGAACCACTGCACATGCTTTTGTTATATAATAGTTAATAAATAATATAATACAAAAACACCGGTGAATGGAATTTGCGCGCGAGAATTTGAATGAGCCACCCACTGACTGCCACGAAGCCTTCTTCTTCGTTGTTTTGCTTTCCTGAAAAAAACAACAAATATTTAACGGGGGTTTTAAACCCCCTCAAAATAAGCCTAATTCAATAATAGCGATTAGCACGCCTTGGTTCAGAAATTTGGCGCGAGCACTGCATCTTCTTCGTCCAAGCTTCCTGGTTTTGATCATGGTACTATTGGGTCTCAATTTTACAGGATAAGAGAACCCCTAATTTCACAGGTCTGAAAACCTAGGAGGCTTTAATGGCGATTTCGTGTAGGGGCGATGAAAACGCAATTGAATTATACAGTTAGCATAAGAATCATGTAAGGAACACAAATCAAGTCTCAAAAGCTATGGAAAATGTATGAATCAATATGCAAGAGCATCAAATATTTTCGGTACAGGGTGTGTCCGTTTTACCAATTCTTGATGCTAGAATGAGTGGTTTTGATTGGTATATGATCCTTGAAGCTTCAGGAATACGATGGACTCAGTATTATGGCTTGAAACGATCTCTAAATCACTTTTCAGTTCTTGAGTTTTATGGCAATTTTCAAGTTTTGTAGAGAGCTTCTTGCGCAGCTTTTTAGTGTCTTGCAATTAGGTTTTGATTCCTGATCATATAGTGAACATATTAGGTCAACAAAATTGCACAAAATCCTTGGTATTCAATGATTTGCATATTTGATTTTGTAAGATCTTTGCATATCTTTTTTCATGTGCAATTTTGTGTCAATTAGCTCCAATCAACCAAATCTTGCCATATTTAATTGTACACGAAATCTTGAGCCTAGAATGTGTACAAAAAGATTTTTTTAGGTCAAGTTTATATTTTCTACATATTTAAATGATTTAAATGAATTAATATTAATATAAATTCAAATAAATAATTAAAAATTGAGAAAATACTTCCCTTTGGGCCAAGTGGTCGTGCATAGGCTTAGAATGATGAATCATGGAAGAAAAATGGGCCCATTGGCAATTTTAGACCATTTGAATCAAAGTTGACTTTTCAAAATTCCCAAAAATTTCCCAACTTCCACAAGGCATAACTTGCTCAATCTTTAAGCTTTTCACATGTTCTTGGACATTTTGGAAAGGTCTTTGAGTCCTCTAACCAATGCCTTTGGTCCCATGTAATTTTGATTTACCAATCTCAAGTTATGGCCTTTGACTTAAAGTCCCTTTTTGTTGACTTTTGGAAATGACCTATAATGTTGAAATTGATAACTTTTTGTGAGAGCATTTCTTGGACTTGAAGTGTGAAGATGAGTTGTAGGAAATGTCTTTATCTTCAAAATGAGCTTTGGATGGAATTTTCCTGATAATCCATGTGAAAGTTATGCCCTGGTCAATTTCAGTTGACTTTTTCAGCTGTCCAAATATAGTAACTTTTGCATCTTTGATGATTTCTGAGCCAAATTTTGAGAATCATGATCAAGCATTGATCAAATGATGTTTGTGGCTTCAAAATGATATGTTGACCAAAAACTTGGACTTTTGACTGTCAAATGACCATTTTGCCCCTACAGTTGACTGTAGTGCAATCTAGGGTTTTGACTGTGCAATTTTGAGCTGAATGCCTTAAAACTTGATATGAGGATGCTTGACCATCTTTGTAGGCATATGAGACTTGATTGGGTCCTTGAAAACTTCCTTTCTCTGATCAGAACACAAACCCTAGTTTTGACTGTATAGGAGACAGTTGAGCTGCACAACCCTTGGGGAATTTTGTGACTTGACTTGGCAATTTCTTGAAGAATATGGGAGGGCAAATTTTGGGGTACAACACTCGTACTGCCCGAAGACGAGGAACTCTGGTGTTGCATTCCTTTGTTAGTGAGGTGGTTTATTTCGCACCTCCCTAAGTTCGTGCTAAAGAATAAAGAAGGAAGAGGTTGGGCTCATAGGTTAATGTCTCTCACTGATAATGACATCATTTGGACTCCCAGAGGTTTGGATGAGGTAGCTGTTATTGATCATTGCGGAGAATATCCTAATGTTCCTTTGATTGGTACCCAAGGAGGAATCTCTTATAATCCATGTCTAGCTCTCCGCCAGTTTGGAAGAGCCAGAAGAGCAGGGCCTCATGAGATGTTGGTGCCTCACATCAGTTTTGAGTTTCAGGTAGATAGTGACGAGCTGCGTCGTAGGTTCATCAAGGCTTGGGACAAAATTCACAAAGCTGACCCACATGAGTTGGGACCAAAGACTTCTCTACCTATGGAACCCTACTACAAATGGGTCCGCATCCGTGCTCAGAAGTTAGGTATACCCTACGAAGCTGTCAGACCCATCATTCTTGAATACCCTGATAGAGATGGGGCTCCTCCAACTGTTCTCCCTCCTCAGATACCTACTGATGTTGATACACTAAAGAGGTCTTGGGCGCAACTACAAGAAGAACGGGATTCTTATCGGGAAAAGTTCAACGAGCAGGAATTGAAGATCCAGAAGCTGACAAAGCAGTTGGAGAACGAGCGGGCCTTGAATGACTACATCCGTACTGAGAAGAAGAGACCCTGGGATCAATGATGAGCTTTGGATGTTCTTTTACAGTTTTTATTTCCCTTTTCAGTAGTTCCATTTTATGTAACGCCTAAGGGAAATATGTTGAACAATTTAAATTCCAAAGTTTAAATCTAATAAAGTGTGTTCCTTTTTTGTTTACAAAGTTGAATCCCGATTGTCTTTGAAAACATAAATCATACGCATTCCATTCATCATATGCATCACAGGTACTCTTCTTTTCAGGTTGCTTAATGTTCTTCGCTGTTTATTTCAACATCATGAACCCTGAATCATCTACTGAGCAATCCATCTAGGCCCTCCAGGCCCAAAACGCCCAGTTCCAAGAGTTAATCATGAGTTTAGCCCAAGGTCAAGAGGAATTGAAGGCTTTGCTGGTCAAGAAGAAGAAGAAGAGAACTGTACTATTCAAAATGGCCGGAGGTTTGGTAACACACTGCAAAATGAGGTTGATCAAGCTGGTTCTTCTGTAGGGAAAGGCAGTCCCCAAGGGGGAGGGGTTCCTAGTCCTGTGGTCTCTGACAACGAGACTGATTTCAATGAGGAACAGTACCCTCCAGCTGAAGACAAGTATAAGCAGTTAGAGGATCGCCTGAATGCCATGGAAATTCAACAAGTGTCTGGGTTGGATTTTGGAGACTTGGGTCTATCTTCTAGTGTGGTGATCCCACACAAGTTCAAAGCACCATCTTTCACAAAGTATGACGGGGCGTCCTGCCCTAAGCTACATCTCAGATCTTATGTGCGGAAGATCCAACCATACACTGTGGACAAGAACTTATGGATCCATTTCTTCCAGGAGAGTCTTTCAGGGACTCATCTCGAATGGTTCTATCAGCTGGATGGGACCGAGGTTCGTAACTGGGAGGAATTGGCTACTGCTTTTTATAAGCAATATCAGTATAATGCCGACCTCGCTCCTACACGTACCCAACTCCAGGGTATGTCGCTAAGATCGGGAGAAGGTTTTAAAGAGTACGTGCAGAAGTGGAGGGACCTGGCTGGCAGGGTGCAGCCGCCGTTAACCGACCGTGAACTCGTGGACATGTTCTTAGGGACCCTATCCGGGCCATTCTTCAACCATCTCATTGGCAATTCGTCTGCATGGTTTACATACCTCATTCTGACTGGGGAAAGGATAGAGGCTGGTATGACATCAGGGAAGATACAGAAAGGTGCGTCCTCAAGTTCTGAGAAGAAGCCTTTCAAAAAGGAAGCCAGTGCTGTGTATGGGCCTAGAAGGCAAAATAAACCAGAACGCCGCCAAGCTGTCAACGCGGTAGTAATTGCAAAGCCTGCTGCCGCTCCTCGACAACCTAACCAACCAAGGGGTGAGAGACCTAGAATAGAATATACTCGGCTTAGTATGACTTTGTCGCAGATCTTACCGCAACTACTATCGACCAACTTGGTAACCGTCAGAGAAGCTCCGAAGGTGGTAAACACAACCTCTCCGAAGTATAATCCCAACGCCCACTGTGATTATCACTCTGATAGCCCGGGGCATTCTACTGATGATTGTTGGGCCCTAAGAAATAAGGTTCAGGACCTTATCGATGCCAAGGAAATACAATTTGAGGCGCCCGAAAGGCCCAACGTTGTGACTGCTCCTATGCCCCAGCATGGAGTAAATGCTATTGAGGAAGACCTGTACGCAGTTTCTGTGGATGATGTAGCTACTCCTCTGTTGACTGTCAAGAGGAACCTGCTGCTGGCGGGTTTATTTCCGGGTTGTAGCAAGGGTTGCCTTTTGTGTGCTGTTTCCCCTGCTGGTTGTCCGTTGCTGAAGTCAGGCGTCCAAAACCTGATGGACAGCAAAGAAATCTTGTTCAAGAAGACCGTTGTTCCTGTTGTTCCTACTGAAGAAGTATCTGTTGTCACCATCTTCAACAATCCTACCAAGGCTCCCCCGAGGAAGCCAGTCAAAATCATGTCTGTTGCACCTATTATTATTACTGTTCCGGGGCCCCTCCCCTATAAATTTGACAAGGCTGTCCCATGGCACTATGGGGCAGATGTGTATGTACTTGGAGTAAAGCATGAGTTCAACACTAGTACCGGTATCAGTAACATCACCGGTCCCGCTAAAGTTACTCGCAGTGGCATGCTCTTCTCGCCTGACATTGCGCCACCAGTTATCCGAAGACCTCTTATCATCACGCCTACAAGTGCGCCTGTTTCCCCTTCTGATCAAGTTTTTACCCCTGCTGCCGAGTCATCTGACGCTCGGGGTAAAGGGATTGCTGATGTGCCTGCCCAGATGGAGGCACCGAAGACTGTTAATGTTGAAGCCTCCCAGCAAGAGATGGAGTAAATTCTTAAGATAATCAAAAAGAGCGATTTCAACGTCGTTGAACAGCTGGGGCATACCCCCTCTAAGATCTCTATGCTATCATTGATGCTATGTTCAAAGGCCCATGCTAAGGCCCTTATTTCATTCCTGAAGACAGCCCATGTGCCACAAGAAACGTCTGCGGATCAATTTACTGATTGTGTAGCCAACTTGACCGCTGACAATGGGTTGGGTTTCTCTGATGCAGATCTGACCACTAAGGGAAAGAACCATAATGATGCCCTGCATGTCTCCATTGAATGCAGGGGAACTAATCTTGCACACGTATTGGTAGACACCGGTTCTTCACTGAATGTATTGCCCAAGAAGGCCTTAGACAGGTTGGATTGTGAGGGTTTGGAGTTGAAGCCTAGTAACATCGTTGTCTGAGCCTTTGACGGGTCGAAGAGGATGGTCCATGGTGAAGTAGACATTCCAATTCGGGTTGGTTCTCAAGTCTTTGACTCAACGTTCTATGTGATGGACATTCGTCCATCCTATTCCTGTTTGCTGGGTCGACCTAGGATTCACAAGGTTGGGGCTGTGACCTCCACTCTACACCAGAAGCTCAAATACCCTGTCAGAGGGAAGATTGTTACAGTGCAGGGGGAGGAAGAGTACATGGTTAGTCATCTGAACTCATTCCGGTATATAGAGATGGATGGGGAGTTCATTGAAACCCCCTTTCAACATTTTGAAGAGGTGCCTCCAACATTGGCATCAGCAGAGACAGTAATTGAAGAAGACTTTCCTCTGAAGATGGCTTCCTTGAAGGACGCCCGGGATGTGATTGAAAAAGGTGAATGTGCAAACTGGGGCAGGCTCCCTGATTTTACTCCTAAGACTGACAAGTTTGGGCTGGGTTTTACTGCAGAGGCTCAGAAGGTTGTACGTAAAGCAAATATCGGAAGACCTCCCGTGTTTATCACCAATCCGGGAGTGAATGCTATTGAAAGCGATGCGGAGGAATCAGAATTTGATAGCTGGATCTACCCGACGACCAACGGTGGACTGAACAATTGGACTGCAAAAGACTACATACCTGTATCTTTTGTTACTCAGTAATGAATTCCTTTGTTTTTTAAATTTGTAATGAACAATAAATTGAAACTTTATGGCCCGGTGTCTTACCCGGGGCACCGTTGGCTTCATTTGTGAGGGCTTATTACTTGTCATTTCCATATATCATGAATAAAGACATTGGATGTTTTTCGCATTTCAAATCTTGTGCTCCCTTTCTTTCTTTCTTTATATTGCAAAATAGCTATATTTACACACACTCACCTATACAGGTTTCAATCCACTATGGATCTCACTGGTAATGACTCTGCTACTGCCAGTTATGACTTCGAAAATCCGATCAACTTAGCCGAAGATGAAGGTGAAGATGATTGCGAAGTGCCTGGTGAGCTTGCAAGACTGTTACTCCAGGAAGAGAGGGCCATTCAGCCACATGAAGAGCCAGTGGAAACGGTAAATCTGGGTACTGAGATAGATAGAAAGGAAGTTAAAATTGGTGCCAATCTAGAGCTCAGCATAAAACAACGGTTGATTCAGATGTTGCATGATTATGTGGAAATCTTCGCTTGGTCCTACGAAGACATGCCTGGGTTGGATACCGACATTGTGGTCCATCACTTGCCTACCAAGGAAGACTTCCCTCCGGTTAAACAAAAGGTCCGCCGTATGCGTCCAGAGATGTCCGAGAAGATCAAGGCTGAGGTTATGAAACAATTTGACGCCGGTTTTCTTGCAGTGACTTCTTACCCTCAGTGGGTTGCCAACGTAGTTCCAGTGCCGAAGAAAGATGGTAAGGTCAGAATGTGTGTTGACTACAGGGATCTGAATAGGGCGAGCCCCAAAGATGACTTCCCCCTGCCTCACATCGACGTTCTGGTTGATAATACTGCTCAGCACAAGGTGTTCTCCTTCATGGATGGTTTTTCAGGTTATAATCAGATCAAGATGGCTCCTGAAGACATGGAGAAGACCACTTTTGTTACTTAGTGGGGCACCTTTTGCTACAAGGTCATGCCATTTGGGTTGAAAAATGTTGGGGCAACCTACCAACGTGCCATGGTTGCTTTATTTCATGACATGATCCATCATGAGATAGAAGTATATGTCGATGATATGATTGCAAGGTCCCAAACTGAGGAGGAACACCTTGACCATCTCTAGAAACTGTTTGACCGTCTGAAGTTGTACAAACTGAGGTTGAACCCAAACAAACGCACCTTTGGGGTAAGATCTGGAAAGTTGCTAGGCTTCGTTGTGAGCAATAAAGGTATTCAAGTAGACCCTGCCAAGGTTAAAGCCATACAAGAGATGCCGGTTCCCAAGACAGAGAAAGAAGTCAGAGGCTTTCTAGGACGTCTGAATTATATTGCCCGATTCATCTCGCACCTAACTGCTACCTGTGAGCCAATCTTCAAGCTGCTGAAGAAAGATCAGGTAGTACGTTGGAATGATGAATGTCAGGCCGCTTTTGACAGAATCAAAGAGTATCTCCAAGAACCACCCATTCTTATGCCACCGGTTGAAGGGAGACCTCTAATACTATACCTGACAGTACTTGACAGCTCAATGGGGTGTGTGCTGGGGCAGCATGATGAGTCTGGCCGAAAAGAGCACGCCATTTATTACCTTAGCAAAAAGTTTACCGACTGTGAGACCCGATACTCACTGCTCGAGAAAACTTGCTGCGCTTTGGTATGGGCTGCTCGCCGGCTGAGACAGTATATGCTGACTCACAATACTCTGTTAATTTCAAAGATGGATCCAATAAAGTACATATTCGAAAAGCCTGCTCTGTCTGGAAGAATAGCAAGATGGCAGATGATCTTGACGGAATACGACATCCAGTACACGACTCAAAAAGCAATCAAGGGAAGTGTATTGGCAGACCATTTGGCACACCAGGAAGTGGATGACTACCAATCAATGAACTTTGAGTTTCCAGACGAGAGCATCATGGTAGTAACTGATTGTGAAGTACCTGGACCGGATGAAGGACCTGAGGAAGGATCCTGATGGTCTACGCACTTTGACGGAGCCTCAAATGCTTTGGGTAACGGCATTGGCGCTGTGATCATATCACCCAAAGGCACTCATACTCCACTCACTGCCCGACTATGTTTCAACTGCACCAACAACATGGCAGAGTATGAGGCATGCATCATGGGTCTTCAAGCTGCAATTGACTTAAGGATCAAGTTTTTGAGTGTCTTCGGAGATTCCGCTCTCGTGATCAATCAGATCAAAAGCGAGTGGGATATGAAACACCCAAATCTTATTCCTTACAAAGAATGTGTGTTGACATTGATCCCCCATTTCACAGAGATAACTTTTGAACACTTCCCAAGAGAGGAGAATCAGTTGGCGGACGCGTTAGCTACGATGTCTTCCATGTTCAAAGTCAAATGGGATAACGAGGCCCCCCAGATCATTATCTGGAAACTGGACGAACCTGCATATTATTGTGATCTTGAGGCTGAGATAGTAACTGAAAAACCCTGGTATCATGAGGTGAAGAGGTATCTGGAAGCTCAAGAATACCCTGAAGGTGCATCCGTCAACGACAAGAAGTTTCTGAGAAGGTTCACTGCAAAGTTCTTCCTCAGCAACGACATTCTATACAAACGAAACCATGATTCAACTTTACTGCGTTGTGTGGATAAGACTGAAGTAGAAAAGATCATGGCAGAGCTGCATGAAGGTACCTTCGGAACACATTCCAGTGGACACACCATGGCAAAGAAAATCCTCCGGGCAGGATATTTCTGGTCCACCACGGAAGCTGATTGTTATCAACATTCTCGGACATGTCATAAGTGCTAGATATATGCAGATAAGGTGCATGTTCCTCCAGTCCCTCTGAACGTTTTGACTGCACCTTGGCCTTTTGCAATGTGGGGCATTGATATGATCGGCGAGATTAAACCTACGGCATCCAACGGTCACCGCTTCATCTTGGTAGCGATTGATTACTTCACAAAGTGGGTTGAAGCAGCTTCCTACGCTACCGTAACCAAGAATGTCGTGGCACGGTTCATTCGGCATAACCTGATCTGTCGATACGGCGTCCCGGAAAGGATCATTACGGACAACGGTACCAATCTTAACAACAAGATGATCACTGAGCTCTGCGAGCAATTCAAGATACAGCACCACAACTCTTCTCCTTACCGGCCGAAGATGAATGGGGCTGTAGAAGTAGCTAATAAGAATATCAAGAAGATTGTGCAGAAGATGACAGTGACCTATAAAGATTGGCACGAGATGTTACCATTTGCTCTCCATGGATACCGTACCTCAGCAAGAACGTCAACCGGGGCAACTCCCTTTTCCTTGGTCTATGGCATGGAGGCAGTCTTGCCTATTGATGTCCAGATACCCTCTCTCCGGATAATGAAGGATGCAGGCTTGAGCGAAGATGACTGGATCCAGAATCGACTTGATCAGTTAAACCTAATCGACGAAAAGAGACTCACTGCTATTTGTCATGGCCAAACGTACCAAAAACGGATGATCAGGGCATTTAACAAGAAAGTCAGACCACAAGAGTATCAAGTTGGGGACCTGGTAATCAAGCGCATAATTCTTCCTCAAAGTGATCCCAGGGGCAAATGGACCCCTACGTACGAAGGGCCATTTGTGGTTAAACATGTCTTCTCATGAGGAGCCATGATTCTGACCACCATGGATGGTGACGACCTTCCTCACCCCGCCAATGCAGACATAGTAAAAAGATACTCGCATGATAAAAGACCCGCTAGGTTGACATATCTAGGCAAAAATAAGGGCTTCCCGGCGAACCAAAAGGGTTCGGGCAAAAATAAGGGATGAAATGAAAAAAATTTGTACACCCGGCAAGTCGAAAACCTGAAAAGGCGGCTTGGGCAAAAATGGGTATCCCGATGGACTGAAAACCCGAAAGGGTAGTCCAGGAAAAAGTTAGGGATTAAAGCGTAATACTATGTCTCATTGAATCACCTTGTATCCAGAATCCGGTATCAACTACCAGGCTCAGACGGCATCGATCAATCAGCTTCATCTTCAACTGAGCAGCCAAGTGATGAGATGCTCGAAGATATAAAGGCGATAGCAGAGTTGGAACCCAGTGGGATTATTCCTTTCACATAGCTGTTTTGTTTTCCTTTTTCACAAAAATGTATAAACTCTGTTGTTCGGCGGTGTTCTCTTACTAGGACGTCAGCCTCGTGTACATAAACGCCTATTTACAGGTGTAGCGATAAAAAATGTAGCGGGGTAAATCGGAGATCGAATTATTGATTAATTCGTCTCACAAAAGCAAGAGTCGCCACCGCGCTTTATTATTTCCAAGGGAAAAGGGAAAAAAGCGAAATAAAACCCTAAGTATGCAATGTAAAATAATACTTTCTAAAAGTAATAAAAATACAAAGCGTTTTTGAAAAGAGATCTATGGTTCGGGGGTTGGTTATACAGTGGGAAGGTATTAGCACCCAATGTATCTATAGTACTCTATAGGAACCTTTTGAAATATCTGTTTATTAAAATTGTTCGTTTGATTTAAAAATAAAATGTTTTGGCCGAAAGGGGGTACGGACGGGTTTTTGAAGATACGACGACCTAATGTCGAAGTTTTTGCTTAAAAGGTAGGAGTTTGAAAATGGAGTTTTTTGGGAAAATTATCTTAAGTTTAGCAAAATAGTAAACAAACAAAAAATGAAAAAAAAAGGTATTTGCACGATCGGATGAGATGTATTTGATGACGTGAAGTCAACAAATTTAAATCTTTTCCTTGGAGTTAGACGTAAACAGAATAATCATGTAAATATGAAATAATTAAACAGAAAATTATGCGGATAATGATTAAATAGCAACAATTAAATAATAGACTAAATGGTGTGAACATGCATTTTTTGTATTTTTGTTTAATATTAATGAAAAGAAAATGTTTTAATAGTTTTCATTTTTTATGCATTTTTTTAATATGGACAAAGCATGAGAATTAATTTAAAGAAAATAAAAAGTTTTTTTTAAGACTTTTATATGTTCTATTTTTTATGTTTTTGATATTAATATAAAATGTTATTTTGAAGAGTTATTGAATAATTAAACTAAATTACAACTTAAAAGCTAATAATTTAAATCTAATTAAAAAAGGGAATACTAAACTTATTAAATTAATCCTAAAGTTTAAACTAATAAAATTGATCCAATTATTTAAAATTTGTTTTAATTAAAAATACACCTCTTATTAATTAAGTCTAATTAACTAAATTAATAAACTCTAAAAAAGGGCTAAAGAAAACAAAGATAGAAAAAAGTATCCAGAATTAAAAAGGGGGGGTAAACAAGCAATTTATGGGCTTAGGCGTTTTAAGAGTCCCAAACAGAAACAAGCAGAAAAGGGGGTGTATGAGAATTCGTTTGGGCTTAGGTGGAAGCGGGGTTAAGTCCATCATGTTTCATAATTTGTTTTTAGGGTTAAACGTGTTTTAGTTTTGAGAGAAAGGGATTAGGGTTTTTGCGCCGTTCGCTTGTTCATTCTTCGTCTTCGTCTTCTTCGCGTTGCTCGCTTCTGACTTGCCTTTGTCCATGGCCACCGATACCTTGATCTCCCTCTTCCCTCCAATAAGATGCTTGGGCAACAGATTCACGGTAAATTTCGTTTTCTTATTCGTTAGTGTTTGGTTACGATTTGCATGCTATGATTTTTCATCCATTTCATGATTCTGACTTCGAAATTAATGGTTATTATTTGAGGTATTTTTGAGAGAAAGAGAAAAGTTACCCTTGGAGACGGAGGAGGGAGGTTGGGTGTGCGTAGGAGGCCAAGGGCGGAAGAAAATGTGTGATGCTTGCTTCAGTTGCCTGGTACTCTGTATTTGTATCTTTCCTCTTCTCTTAGTTGCCTTGAATTTTCCTTTGAGTTGCCTTCGTTGTATACTTTTTCTCTTCTTCTTCACTGTGATTCTGTTGCCTTTGTATTGTTGGCCTATGATGAATATTCTGATGCTTTTCGCGTTGCCTTGAACATTTGTTGTTGGAACATTTTCGTTTTGATTTGGCTTTCCTTCTTCTTCCTTTTGACTTGCTCCGGTTGCCTTTCTAATGGCCTATGATGAATACCGAGGCCTTATGCTTGAATATGCTGTCGTTGAGATGCTTTGTTGTATGCTGAGATCTGAATGATGCTATTGTTGAAACATGTCTGTTTTGATTAGCTTGACTTCTTCCTTTTGCTTTGCTTCTATATGCTTTGAAATGGCCAATGATGATTACTTCTGAGGCCTTATGGTTTGGACAGTTTCATGTAGGTTTGCATTGTTCTGGTTTTTCTGATTTTTGGCTTTGAATGTTGGTTGGTATGAGGGTTTTAGGTGGGTAACCAGGTTGAACAAGTTATGGTTTTAGGTTCATATTGGTTTTACTGGTTTAGGCCATGGTTTAAGGTTTGATGGTGTTTATGCTGGTTTTGGAAACAGTTGAACTGGTTTTTGGTTTGAGATAGCAAGGTTTTGAAATGGCTCACAGGTTTTATGGTTTAGGCCATATTTGTTTATGTTGGTTCAAAACTTAAGCAGGTTTGGACTTTGATAGATAACAGGTTTTATGGTTTAGGCCATATTTGATTGAGGCTTGGAGAAAATGGTTTTTGTATTTGACAGTTTTCGTTTTTTGATAGATTTTTTACAGGTTGTGAACTCTCTCCATGTTTTGAAGGGGTTTGGTAATGTTATATCAGTTGCTGGCCTTCCTCCCTTGAGGTTTACGTTACAGGTTGTATATTTTTTGGTATATTCTGCCTTCTCTCTGCACATTATGCTGCTACATCAATTTGTTTTCTATCCCTTTTTCATGCTTATATTTTCTCTACTGTATTGCTGCTGATTTGTTTGCTATCCAATTCCTGCCTAAGCCAAAAACCTGTAAAAACACTCTTCCTCTCTTCTCTCTCTTAAGTACAAATGAAACACTAAAATGTTGTGTACTTTACTTGTTCTGAAAAAGCACAGTGCTGGAAAATGATGAGAATAGAAATGCATTATGCTTGCATAGTTGGTTTTAACTGCACATTTCCTTTTGTCTACTCTTTGTTACAGCATGGGAGCCTTTGATTTTTGGCCTCTTCCCCCCATGTTTGGCAGTTTACGTTGCATTTGGCTTTTGTGTTGAAACTTGCATACTTGCATATGCTGTTGCTATGCATATGATGTTGATTTGAAATATGCTGTTTGTGTTATGCATTTGACAATGCAGTTTTGACAAAAAGAATTTATGCATATTGGTTTTTGAAATAGGCAGTTTATAATTAAAATGCAATTTTGACCAAAAAATGAAATTGTGCATATTTAAATTGTGCATTCATTTTTATTAATAAAAATTCATCCTTTTTGTGAACCGGGAGAAATCCTGTGATTTGCAAAAAAGGGTAAAACTGATTCCAGCCGTTTACTTTTAATGATGAACACTAAAATTAATTTTTTTGCTTTTAATTATATATATTCCTTTCTGACTTTTTTTTTAAATTCTTTTGCAGGTAAAATTAAATGATCATCAAAGAAGCACTGGATAGAAGATGAAGATTTAGAACTTAGAAAAAAAAATAGGATAGCTTTTATTTCATTTTAAACATTGTAAAAATTATTGTTGTAAATAAATACGGTATTTAAACAACAATTGTAACAATTAGAATAAAATGAATAAAATTCTATTATTTTCCAGTTAATTATTTTCTTCTTTCCAATTATTTATTTTATCATTTATAATTCTTTAAATTATATAATAACTGAAAATCAAATTCCAATTATTTAAATTTAGAATGATAAATAATTAAACAAACATCATTGATCAATTAAATTCTCTTCAATTAATTATTTCATTATTTATAATTCTTCTAAATTATAATAACTGAAAATAAAATTTCAATTATTTAAACCTAGAACAATAAATAATTAAATAACATCGTTTGATCAATTAATAACCTTCTTTTCAAATATTTATTTTATTATTTAAAAATCTTTAAATTATATAATAATTGAAAAGAAAATTCCAATTATTTCAATTTAAGATAATAAATAATTAATAAACATTGTCTGATCAATTAATATACCTCTTTTCAAATATTTACTTTATTATTTATAAATCTTTAAATTATATAATAACTGAAAAATAAATTCCAATTATTTAAATTTAAGATAATAAATAATTAATAAATATTGTCTGATCAATTAATAAACTTAGCGTTCAAAAATAAACAACTCTCGACTTGAAAAAGTTATGAATTTTAAAATCAATAGATCAAAACGCTTGCAATGTAATGATGCAGATGGGAGATGGTATCTTAGGTCAAAATTTGGGGTACAACAGCTGCCCCTATTTAAGTTTCTTCTATCCGGAGATATGAAGATTAAAATCTTCGTTTCGACGAGATTGAAGGTACTTAAATACATAATACGCAAATTTTTGCCCTAAGATACCGCCATTATGTTTGATATGAATGTAGTGATTGAATTCACAGAGAAGATTATTGTATGAAACAAGACAATGCTGGAGGAATCAAACACCAACAAAACACAGAGACGTGGATTATACACTACTGGGGAAACAAGCCATCGACTTCAAATGACAGACTCTTGATGGCGAATAAAATTGAGGGAATACGACCTCTGACCTTAACAAAGAAGGCATCTTGCATAGGCCATGAGACAGATTATCGACCCAAAAACAATGAGTTCACAACTCAAAGTCAAAGATAGACAGAGAGTATCAAATTTTGCTGATGATGGACTACCGACTTCTGAAGGTAATGATTCACAACAAACTTCTCTGCGAGATTTCCGGAGATATACTCATTGATGCTGAGATAATAAGATTGTAGATACACAAGCTGCTCAAATAAAGAAGCTGCCACTTGCTGTCTTCCAAAAATATTATGACATACAAGCCGCTCAAATAAAGAGGCTGCCACTTGCTGTCTTCCAAAAATATTATGACATACAAGCTGCTCAAATAAAGAGGCTGCCACTTGCTGTCGTCCAGGGATGTCAATAACACACAAGCTGCTCAAATAAAGAAGCCGCCACTTGCTGTTTTCCAAAGAAAATACCAATAACATACAAGCTGCTCAAATAAAGAAGCTGCCACTTGCTGTATTCCAGAAAAATAATAACGTACAAGTTGCTCAAATAAAGAGACTGCCGCTTGCCGTTTTTCAAAGATGATAATAACGCACAAGTTGCTCGTGAAGAGCTGCCGCTTGTCGTTTTCCAATAATAATAATAACGCACAAGTTGCTCGTGAAGAGCTGCCGCTTGTCATTTTCCAATAATAATAATAACGCACAAGTTGCTCGTGAAGAGCTGCCGCTTGTCGTTTTCCAACGGTGTCTATAACATACAAGTTGCTCATGAAGAGACTGCCGCTTGTCGTTTTCCAATAATAATAATAACGCACAAGTTGCTCGTGAAGAGATGCCGCTTGTCGTTTTCCAATAATAACGCACAAGTTGCTTGTGAAGAGCTGCCGCTTGTCGTTTTCCAACAATAACGCACAAGTTGCTCGTGAAGAGCTGCCGCTTGTCGTTTTCCAAAATAACTCAGAAGGAAATTGCGAGGACACTGGCAGAGAATAAAATCTTCGTCAAAGAGAATCATGAATCAATCCTTCCCGAAGAGATCACATACTTAAATGTGCAAAATAAATGCACCATTCATCTAGGTCGTGACTTCACTGGGGAAAATCATGAGATAGCCTACGCAAGAGACAACAACTTCATCCAGGAATCACTAGGTAGAAAACAGTCAAACAAGACTCCACCCAATGAGAAAGTAACTTGATTGGGGATTCATCCTATCCAGAAATGGACAGGGTAGGCTAAATCAAAAATCATCCACGAGGATTAGCTCAGTTGGGGAATTTAGAAGGAAGCACATTTTCTGCCTAAGCTAACCTTCTACTTGGAAAGAAACATGTACGTTGTTTGAATAAACACAATACAACCCAAAATCAACGGCAAATGTGAATATGCATGCGTGATATGAGTGTAAATGAGTAAATGACTGTTATGCTGACAAAACAAACAGATGGAATATCTTGAAGACAATAAGATGTCACGGCATAACAGATACTCGGCCAATCTTAAAAAGACGGAAAATAACTGGAATTGGAACTCCAAAGCAACGTCGGAGCGTAACACGCCACAAGGTTCAAGTCTTCTGAGGAGAAAAGTATTCAAATCCAATCTTCTAAAACCAATAGACCAGTGGCATGAGACAAAGCGTACCACACTTCAGAAATCTGCCCAAATAAAGGTAGCCAAAACAACCCTTAACCGGAACAACTGGGGAGTCACCAAACTTAGTACCACGAGAAACGCAAGCTTACACAACCAACACCTCATGACGATTTTGAAACAAAACATGTTCATCATGCAAGGATAAATTACTGTACTGTTTTGCATTTCATGGCTTGACCATCCTCGGAACAACTGTTAATATTCCTTTCATTATTTATGACGCATTTTTAAAATAAAAATACTTTAAATAACTTTGTTTCAAATATTTCCGTAAAAATTAAAATTTTGCCCACAAAAGGTAAATGCTCAAATTTCATTAATAAGATGGTAGCTCGCTAACAATGCGACTCCAATGGTTTACAAAAGCTTGGGAAATAGTACATGAAAGAAAGGGTTACACAAAAAACAATGATCACTATTCTCCCTAACAACTTCGAATTCCGAAATGTGTTCAAATGCCAAGACTGGTCTGACCAAAAGCTTGCCTAAACCGCCCCTTCGGGTTTTCAACTTAGCGAACTGTCAACTCAAACCTAAGCGAAATACTTCTTGACTGCATCGGCGTTCATGGGACGCGGGAGCTCTTCACCGTCCATATTGGTGAGAATCAAAGCGCCTCCAGAGAAAACCTTCTTAACGACATACGGTCCTTCATAATTCGGGGCCCACTTGCCCCTAGAATCCGGTTGGAAAGATAATATCTTCTTGAGCACAAGGTCACCTTCTCTGAACTCGCGTGGTCGAACCTTCTTATCAAAAGCCTTCTTCATTCTCTGCTGATACAATTGACCGTGACACAAAGTTGTCAACCTCTTTTCTTCAATTAAATTCAACTGATCATATCTACTTTGGCACCATTCAGCCTCAGAAAGTTTAGCTTCCATCAACACTCTCAAAGACGGAATCTCAACCTCCACGGGGAGTACTGCTTCCATACCGTAAACTAGGGATATGGGGTTGCGCCCGTTGAAGTTCGAACTGAAGTACGGTACCCATGTAGAGCAAACGGAAGCATTTCATGCCAATCTTTATAAGTTACCACCATCTTCTGGACAATCTTCTTGACATTCTTGTTAGCAGCTTCAACAGCCCCATTCATCTTCGGTCTGTAAGGAGAAGAATTATGATGTTCGATCTTGAACTCTTCACAAAGTTCCTTCATCATCTTGTTATTCAAATTTGAACCATTATCAGTGATGATCTTGCTCGAGATACCGTATCGACAAATGATCTGATTCTTGATAAATCTGACCACCACCTGTCTGGTTACATTAGCATAAGATGTTGCTTCCACCCATTTAGTAAAATAATCAATCGCTACCAAGATGAAACGATGACCATTTGAAGCTTTGGGTTCAATCATTCCAATCATGTCAATGCCCCACATAGAGAAAGGCCAAGGTGAAGAGATAACGTTAAGGAGGGTCGGTGGCACATGTATCTTGTCCGCATAAATCTGGCATTTATGACATTTCTTCACATATTTGCAGCAATCAGATTCCTTCGTCATCCAATAGTAACCAGCTCTTAACATCTTTCTAGCCATCGCATGTCCGTTGGCATGAGTGCCAAAAGATCCTTCATGTACTTCTTGCATCAGCATGTCCGCTTCACGTCTGTCTACGCATCTGAGCAAGACCATGTCGTAATTCCTCTTATACAATACTTCTTCATTGAGGAAGAAATTGCTTGCTAATCTTCTCAATGTCTTCCTATCTTTATTAGATGCCCCAGGCGGGTACTCTTGAGTTTGAAGAACCCGTTTAATGTCATAGAACCACGGTTTGTCGTCGGTGACCTCTTCTACTGAGAACACATGAGCAGGTCTGTCGAGGCGCATAACCCGGATTGTAGGCACATCGTTCCAACCATTCACTTGAAACATTGAAGACAAAGTAGCTAAAGCATCAGCCATTTGGTTCTCATCTCTAGGGATATGATGTAATTCCACTTTGTTGAAGAAAGTTAACAATCTTCTAGCATAGTCTCTGTAAGGGATCAAACCAGGATGACGCGTCTCCCATTCTCCTTTGATTTGATTAATTACCAATGACGAATCTCCGTAAATATCAAGAATCTTAATCCTTAGATCCACTGCTTCTTCGAGACCCATAATACATGCCTCATATTCAGCCATGTTGTTCGTGCAGTCAAACTTCAATCTCGCCGTGAACGGGATATGAGTACCTCGGGGAGTGACGATGATTGCCCCAATTCCATTTCCATAAGAGTTCACAGCTCCGTCAAATATCAGACCCCAATGCGATTTGGGATCAGGTCCTTCTTCGGGTAATGGCTCTTCACAATCTTTAGCTTTCAAGTACATAACATCTTCATCTGGGAAATCAAACTTGATGGATTGATAATCGTCAATTGGTTGGTGAGCCAAATGATCGGCTAAAATACTCCCTTTGATTGCTTTCTGAGTGTGATACTCAATGCCATATTCAGATAACAACATCTGCCAACGGGCTATTCTTCCAGATAAGGCGGGCTTCTCAAAGATATACTTGATCGGATCCATTTTGGAGATCAACCAAGTGGTGTGGTTAATCATATACTGGCGCAGACGACGAGCAGCCCAAGCTAAAGCACAACAGGTTTTCTCAAGCAATGAGTATTGAGACTCACAGTCTGTGAATTTCTTACTCAGATAATATACGGCATGTTCCTTTCTTCCAGTCTCATCTTGTTGACCAAGCACACATCCCATGGAATCTTCCAATATAGTCAGGTACATAATCAAAGGTCTTCCTTCCACCGGAGGAATCAAAATGGGAGGTTCAAGCAAATATTCTTTGATGCTATCAAAAGCTCTCTGACAATCTTCTGTCCACACACATCCTTGGTTCTTTCGGAGAAGCTTGAAAATCGGCCCACAGGTAGCAGTCATATGAGATATAAATCTAGAAATATAGTTCAGTCTCCCAAGGAATCCTCTTACTTGTTTTTCCGTCTTGGGTGCGGGCATTTCCCGAATAGCTTTGACTTTATCAGGATCTACCTCAATACCTTTCTGACTGACAATGAAACCCAGAAGTCTTCCAGAACGAACACCAAAAGTGCACTTGTTGGGATTCAGACGGAGTTTATACTTTCTCAAACGCTGGAATAACTTCAACAAATGTTCCAAGTGATCTTCTTCAGTTTGCGATTTAGCGATCATGTCATCTACATACACTTCTATCTCTTTATGCATCATGTCATGGAACGAAGCAGTCATGGCTCTTTGGTATGTTGCACCAGCATTCCTCAAACCAAACGGCATAACTCGGTAACAAAATGTTCCCCAAGGTGTAATGAAAGCTGTCTTCTCCATATCTTTCGGTGCCATCTTGATTTGATTGTAACCAGAGAAACCATCCATGAAAGAAAAGACTTTGAACTTTGCAGTACTGTCGACCAATACGTCAATGTGCGGTAATGGGAAGTCATCCTTTGGACTAGCTCTATTCAGATCTCTATAGTCTACACACATCCGAACTTTGCCATCCTTCTTAGCAACAGGCACTATATTGGCTAACCATTGAGGATAGACCGATGTAACAAGGAAACCTGCATTAATCTGTTTTTGAACTTCTTCTTTGATCTTGTCAGCCATATCGGGACGAGTCCTTCTCAACTTCTGCTTAATCGGCGGACATTCAGGTCTCAACGGTAAACGATGCTCCACAATATCGTTGTCCAAACCTGGCATATCTTGGTAGGACCAAGCAAACACATCAACATACTCTTTGAGAAGCTCCAACATTTTCTCTTTGACTTCTGGGATAAGCAATGCTCCGACTTTAACTTCCTTTTTATCTTCTTCATCACCCAAATTAATCAACTCTACAGGTTCTTCAAACGGTTGAATAATCTTTTCATCATGCTCAAGCAAACGGGAAATTTCAACAGGAATCTCTTCATTATCCTCTTCTTCGGCTCTGAACACAGGGAATTCAAAGTTGGGAGAGGGAATAGGATCATTGTTTTCAATAGTTAAGTCATGGATTAATCTGCACATATGATTATGCTTTATTTTAGAAATCGATTAATATGAATGTTGTACAAATGAAATAAAATATTATTATATTTTCCTATTACTACCAATTAATTTTCATTACTATTTCCCAGAAAAAGTGAAAAATAAAACAGTAGTGGACAAAATAACATTTTTATTTATTGAAGGGAAATACTTGAAACAAAGAGCCCAGACATTTCTCTTTTGCCTTGGGCAGAGCAAAAGGATTTATTTTCATCATAGCCCGACACAAATACTTTTCGCCTTGGGCAGAGCGAAAGTTTTTTTTTGAAAATAAAACAAAACATTACTTAGAAATGTGCATCACAACAGGAACATCAACAGCAATCCAGTTCTGGCAAGCCACTCCATGCGTTACAAAATCGGGTAAATCCTCTTCAGAATCGTCTTCTATGATAGTGTCAACTTCAGGAGGAGTCGGATGGACAAAACCTGCGCTTCGGAAAACCTCTTGAATCGGACGAGTAACCACTTCCTGCTTGACTCTTGCAGACACGGGGTGAAAACCAAGACCTTCTCCAGACTTGTTCTCGGGAAAAGTCAACACTTGGCCCCAACCTTCAGCTGAACCACTTTCAACCGCTCGCCGCGCATCCTCAAAAGAAGAAATGGATGTCCCTTGCTTCTTCACTTCATTCTTAGCAATAGATAGAGCTTGGAATTGGGTTCCAACATCCTCATCAGCATCAATAAAAGAGAAAGATGATAAATGACTTACCACCATAGCCTGCTCTCCACCAATCATTACCAGCTTTCCATGCCTTACAAACTTCAATCTCTGATGGAGCGTGGAAGTGACTGCCCCTGCATCATGGATCCATGGACGACCCAATAGGCAACTGTAGGCAGCACGAATATCCATTACTTGAAAAGTGATCTGAAAAGTATGAGGACCAATTACTATAGGAAGATCCACTTCACCAATGACAGTCTTCCTAGAACCATCAAACGCTTTAACAATTACTCCACTAGGTCTCATGGGAGCACCTTGATATGAGAGTCGAGACAAAGTAGTTTTGGGCATTACATTCAACGACGAACCTGTATCTACCAACACACTTGATAAAGTATCATTTCCACAACTTACTGAGATATGCAAAGCCATATTATGGTTTCTTCCCTCCTCCGGAAGCTCTTCATCACTGAAACCAAGATTGTTACACGAAGTAATATTTCCCACAATTCCATCAAATTGGTCAACCGTCACATCATGATCCACGAATGCCTGGTCAAAGACCTTCATCAAAGATTCTCTATGGGCACCAGAATCTCTCAGTAAAGCAAGCAAAGAAATCTTGGAAGGAGTTTGCAAAAGTTGGTCCACAATCTTATATTCACTTCTCTTGATAAGCTTCAGAATCTCATCATCCTCAGGGCGAGGGATAGGTTCACTGGATCGGCCTATCTCAACCCTTGGTTCAACATTTCTCGCTGGAATTTCTGCCGGTACGAGCCTCCTAACTTGAACTTCTGGTCTCTTCAAAGGTACTGCAGCAAAGACACGCCCACTTCTCGTAACTCTACTCACATCAGCAATGTTAACAAAAGATGGCCTTGTTGGTATATGGACTTCTACCCCATTCTCAATCATTGTGGCATTATACTTATAAGGTACAGCTTGGTCTGAGTTGTAAGGCACAGGACCAGGTGGATAAATGATCAAAGGATCAACAGGTGCAGTCTGACTGTCGCAAACGATCTCTACTGATTCAGGCAAATTGAATTGTGGTATTATAACATTCACTTCATCCTCCGGATTTCTGTCATATGTAATAGTGATAACCCTCTGGTCTAACAACTTTTGAATATCCTCATTCACAATGGGGCAATCAACCTCTCTTGAACAAAACTCACAAACATCATAATCATGCTGATGCCTAACAAAGGCAAGTCTTCTCAAACTCTGATGTAACCTGATCAACGACTCTCTTATGTGTTCAACTTGAAAAACCCGAAACTTTCCCGGACAACCTTCCACCATATTCACTGAAGCTGCCCCATGTCGAGGAAAAGGATTATCTCTAACATTCGGGTTAACATCCTTGAACGACAAGATACCGTTCTTAATCAATCTCTGCACGTCCGCCTTTAGAGCAAAACAATTTTCAAGGTTGTTCCCCGGCGACCCTTGATGATATTCACAAAACTGATCCGCCTTGTACCACGGAGAAGTACTGTTTGGTGCGACGGGAGGAGGCTTCGTCGTTATGAGATTCTTTCTGATAAGAGCAGGGAACAATTCAGTATAAGTCATAGGAATGGCATCGAACTGCGGTTTTCTTGGTGAACGGTTCTGATTGTTGAACGGATAAGCCTGTTGTCGAGGCTGCTGCTGAAATGGCCGTTATTGAGTTGGTGGGGTTTGATGAGCTGGGGTCATCAAAGCTGGGCGGGCAGCCGGAGTGACTGCCGCAACGTGTGAGTAACCTCTCCTTAGTCTACCTGGGAAGATCACGCTGACATCCTGTTCTTTTCTTTTCGGGAAAACACCTCCAAACTTCTTAGTACTGCTAGACAGACTTCCTTCTTTAACCAAACGCCCTTCACGAATCCCTTCCTCTAACCGCATGCCCATGCTTACCATTTCGGTGAAGTCACTGGGTGCGCTGGCAATCATTCTTTCATAGTAAAAGGAACCTAAAGTCTTCAAGAATATCTTCGTCATCTCTTTCTCCTCAAGAGGCGGATAGATTTGAGCAGCAATTTCACGCCACCTCTGGGCGTATTCCTTAAAAGATTCTTTGTCTCTCTGCGACATCGCCTGGAGTTGATCCCTGTCCGGCGCCATGTCAACGTTATACTTATACTGATGGACAAAAGCTTCGCTAAGATCGTTGAAGTTGCGGATCCGAATATTGTCTAAACCCATATACCACTTTAGAGCAGCACCCGTCAAACTGTCTTGAAAATAGTGAATCAATAAGTCATGATCATCGGAATACGTAGACATCTTTCTCACGTACATAGTCAAGTGACTTCGAGGACACGAATCACCCTTATATCTTCCAAAGTCTGGCACTTTGAATTTTGCTGGAATCTTGACATTCGGAACTAAACAAAGGTCATGAGTGTTCTTCCCAAACAAATCCTTCCCCTTTAACGCTCTGAGCTCTCTCTGCATTTCTTGGAATTGGTCTTGAAATTCTTCCATTCTATCAAAGAGACCCAAACTTTCAGCAGGCTCGGCAGGATAAGTAGGTTCATTCAAGTATGGCACGGAGTGAACCACAGGAGCGACAGTTGTCATTACCGGTTGCGGGAAAGGTGTTACAGACGGGATTACCGGTGGCATGGCAGTTGTCTCTGGTTGAGGAAGAGACAAAGCAGGTTGAAACAAAGGTTGTATGACAGGCTGATACCCCTCTGGCACAAAGTTGTAAGGCATTCCCCACGGAAAACCTTTCGGCATCTGATGCTGAAGCGGAGAGTTGATTTGAGTCACAGATGTTAGAACGGTGACAATCTCGGAAACCACAGTAGTTGAAGTCTGAATCTCAGCAGCCGTAGTCGATGGCTGATTCTGAACAGCCACCAAACTTTCCACTAGCGCAGTTAACTTCTCCATATCGACACGAAGGGTAGAGACCTCCTCACGAAGCTCGTGGTTTTCCTGTTCCAGATCTTCCATTTTCCTCTGTCGATTGGCTCGAGTATCGTATCGATGAGACAGCTTGACAACCTTTGGAGTGGAAAAAGAAACAAGGATAAGACTCTAGAAAAAATGTGAAGTGGAATGTTACATGATGCATGATGTGCGATGCAAATGATAATTCATTTTAATAGTTTTTCAAGGAACTTCGATAATTTTGCACACATCAATGGTAAAGGAATTTGTAACAACAAAAATGCAATCCATTAATCAAAAGCGGTAAATTACAACTTACAACTTTGGAACAACAAAACAATAAATTACAACTTTGGGATAACAACTCAATAATAAAAGCAGTAAACTACAACTTTGGAACATGAAGCCCATAATAAAGCAGTAAATTACAACTTTGGAACATGAAGCCCTTTTACAAAGTTTTACAAAATGACATCAATAAAATAAAACTAAGAACTAAAGATCACTCAGAATCATCAGATGAAGGACCAAATGCCAACTGTAACCGGAGCTTCTTGATCTTCTCTTCATAAAAGTCTTCCATCTCTTTCTTCTCAGCTACCAGTCGATCAATGATTTCTTTTTGTGGATTAGGAACAAGAGCAACGCTTATCAAACCTTCCTTCTTTCTCTTCCTTTCACTAGCATACTTCCTCAGTAAAGCATCCTTTTGACGAAGTTTCTCATCATGATCAATGAACCAGCCGTCTTGAATAAATAACAAATCCTCCTTTTCCTTTAACTGTCGAGTCAGGACCCGATTCTCATATTCAGACATATTATACTTTTCTTTCCAAGCATCTCTCTCGGACTTCATCCTAGCCAGATTTCCTTGGTATTCTCCCATATTCTCGATAGGGATATCAACAGATGATGAGGCAACGGTAGGGAATAAAGGTTTCTCAGGTTTATAGGGCATCTTAAGAGTACAAGCCCTAGCGCGGACCCATTGTAGGTAAGGCTCCAACGAAACGGCACCCCTATGTCCTAACATATCTCTCCCTTTCCTATGGATTTGGCGCCAAGCTCCTTCGATCTCCCTCTTAGCTGCCTGATGATCTTGTCCTTCCTGCAGAAAGAAACCACTCACATGGATGTTGTTTGGCTTATCTCTCATCGGGTATCCAAACTGACGGCGCGCGAGAACAGGGTTATAATTAATTCCACCTTTCGTACCAAGAAGAGGCACATTAGGAAAAGCACCACAGCTATCGATGATCTTCACGTCATAGTAAACTCGTTTGTACCAATCAATGTCGAAATGAGTGAGAGCCATAATCTTTGGCGCCCATCGCGGCTCCTTCTCGAGATCCCAGAAAACATCAGACCTAGGTAGATGAGAAACATACCACTGATACAGCAATGGTGCACAAAAAATAATCATCCCTCCTTGATAAGAGTTTCGAAGATGGATAGAGTAGTAGGTATCTCCTAGAAACGTAGGGACCGGATTTCCAATCAAGAAAATTCTGATGGCGTTGACATCCACAAACTTATCAACGTTAGGGAACAAGAATAGACCATAAGCGAGCAAAGCAAAGACGTCTTCAAAGGCGATAGTATCTTCTATCTCAACGAAATGACGAGCTTTCTTCAACAAAAACTGCGCAGACAAGCCTCGGATTCCCCCTTTTGTAGTCATGTTCTCCTCTATCTCTGACTTCTTCAAGTGGGTGATGGTCGTTATCTTGTGAGATTTGGGTTCCTCTTCTAATCCAGAAAAGGGAACACAGTCGGTGATCGGCAAACCAAGTATGTAGGAGTACTCTTCTAAGGTGGGCATCAACTGGTAATCCGGAAAGGTGAAGCATCGGTACAAAGGATCGTAGAATTGGACCAACGTATTAAGGATGCCTTCTTTCATCTTGCGCTTCATGAGAGGTATAATGGACCCATACTTTTTCTGAAAATCCGTCGGGTTCTCGATCTCAAGAATCAAACTCTGCAGTTCTTCAATCTCGGGCTCCTTAAAACTAAAACTTCGAGTGTTTCTCCTTCCAAATTCCATGATAATAGTACCTGAGATGTCTGCAAAAATCATTCCTAAGCTCCTTGAAAAACAAGCTTTTTACAAAAATGCTGATGGATGCATGAATGAATGATAATGCAACAGTTTCACACAAACATGGGGTTCAAAGGTTCAACGTTTCAGCATGGAGTCGAGGGTAAAGCCCACCCCAAGGTATGTACTAACGGTTCAATCACACCTGTAAGACAAGGTTCTAAGAGTTCCCAGAGTCTACATTCCTCCTTCGGATATTACCAACGTCTTGATTACTCAATAATTAGCAATATTCTCAAGAGAAACTCGTCCGAGTGTAGCATCGCGTAACAACTATTTCCGAATTACTCCGTTATAGTCTCCGCGCTACACCTAAAAAGGCCAAGATGGGTTAGGGTTCTACGGTCCTCAATTTCTCTGGCTCCTAGGTCGAAAATAATAATGTCTTCCCGATTACTCGGTAAACAAATATTAAGTTCAAGAGGGCCTTCCATTGAGTGGGGGATCTCATGCCTCCTTCTTCGGGATTACTCCCTCAAAGTTAACATGATTGTACCGCCCGTCCTATTCTTAAGTGTAACTTAATCCGGGTATAGGATTCGTCCTTTGCAAAAAACCCAAACAACCCCAATTTAAACACATAATCAAACAAAACAAATAATAATAAAACAGATAAAACAAACTAGGCTTAACCCACTTAGGGATGGACCAGCAAGAGGTCAATCTTTCCCCAGCAGAGTCGCCAATTCTGTAGCGATAAAAAATGTAGCGGGGTAAATCGGAGATCGAATTATTGATTAATTCGTCTCACAAAAGCAAGAGTCGCCACCGCGCTTTATTATTTCCAAGGGAAAAGGGAAAAGAGCGAAATAAAACCCTAAGTATGCAATGTAAAATAATACTTTCTAAAAGTAATAAAAATACAAAGCGTTTTTTAAAAGAGATCTATGGTTCGGGGGTTGGTTATACAGTGGGAAGGTATTAGCACCCAATGTATCTATAGTACTCTATAGGAACCTTTTGAAATATCTGTTTATTAAAATTGTTCGTTTGATTTAAAAATAAAATGTTTTGGCCGAAAGGGGGTACGGACGGGTTTTTGAAGATACGACGACCTAATGTCGAAGTTTTTGCTTAAAAGGTAGGAGTTTGAAAATGGAGTTTTTTGGGAAAATTATCTTAAGTTTAGCAAAATAGTAAACAAACAAAAAATGAAAAAAAGGTATTTGCACGATCGGATGAGATGTATTTGATGACGTGAAGTCAACAAATTTAAATCTTTTCCTTGGAGTTAGACGTAAACAGAATAATCATGTAAATATGAAATAATTAAACAGAAAATTATGCGGATAATGATTAAATAGCAACAATTAAATAATAGACTAAATGGTGTGAACATGCATTTTTTGTATTTTTGTTTAATATTAATGAAAAGAAAATGTTTTAATAGTTTTCATTTTTTATGCATTTTTTTAATATGGACAAAGCATGAGAATTAATTTAAAGAAAATAAAATGTTTTTTTTAAGACTTTTATATGTTCTATTTTTTATGTTTTTGATATTAATATAAAATGTTATTTTGAAGAGTTATTGAATAATTAAACTAAATTACAACTTAAAAGCTAATAATTTAAATCTAATTAAAAAAGGGAATACTAAACTTATTAAATTAATCCTAAAGTTTAAACTAATAAAATTGATCCAATTATTTAAAATTTATTTTAATTAAAAATACACCTCTTATTAATTAAGTCTAATTAACTAAATTAATAAACTCTAAAAAAGGGCTAAAGAAAACAAAGATAGAAAAAAGTATCCAGAATTAAAAAGGGGGGGTAAACAAGCAATTTATGGGCTTAGGCGTTTTAAGAGTCCCAAACAGAAACAAGCAGAAAAGGGGGTGTATGAGAATTCGTTTGGGCTTAGGTGGAAGCGGGGTTAAGTCCATCATGTTTCATAATTTGTTTTTAGGGTTAAACGTGTTTTAGTTTTGAGAGAAAGGGATTAGGGTTTTTGCGTCGTTCGCTTGTTCATTCTTCGTCTTCGTCTTCTTCGCGTTGCTCGCTTCTGACTTGCCTTTGTCCATGGCCACCGGTACCTTGATCTCCCTCTTCCCTCCAATAAGATGCTTGGGCAACAGATTCACGGTAAATTTCGTTTTCTTATTCGTTAGTGTTTGGTTACGATTTGCATGCTATGATTTTTCATCCATTTCGTGATACTGACTTTGAAATTAATGGTTATTATTTGAGGTATTTTTGAGAGAAAGAGAAAAGTTACCCTTGGACACGGAGGAGGGAGGTTGGGTGTGCGTAGGAGGCCAAGGGTGGAAGAAAATGCGTGATGCTTGCTTCAGTTGCCTGGTACTCTGTATTTGTATCTTTCCTCTTCTCTTAGTTGCCTTGAATTTTCCTTTGAGTTGCCTTCGTTGTATACTTTTTCTCTTCTTCTTCACTGTGATTCTGTTGCCTTTGTATTGTTGGCCTATGATGAATATTCTGATGCTTTTCGCGTTGCCTTGAACATTTGTTGTTGGAACATTTTCGTTTTGATTTGGCTTTCCTTCTTCTTCCTTTTGACTTGCTCCGGTTGCCTTTCTAATGGCCTATGATGAATACTGAGGCCTTATGCTTGAATATGCTGTCGTTGAGATGCTTTGTTGTATGCTGAGATCTGAATGATGCTATTGTTGAAACATGTCTGTTTTGATTAGCTTGACTTCTTCCTTTTGCTTTGCTTCTATATGCTTTTAAATGGCCAATGATGATTACTTCTGAGGCCTTATGGTTTGGACAGTTTCATGTAGGTTTGCATTGTTCTGGTTTTTCTGATTTTTGGCTTTGAATGTTGGTTGGTATGAGGGTTTTAGGTGGGTAACCAGGTTGAACAAGTTATGGTTTTAGGTTCATATTGGTTTTACTGGTTTAGGCCATAGTTTAAGGTTTGATGGTGTTTATGCTGGTTTTGGAAACAGTTGAACTGGTTTTTGGTTTGAGATAGCAAGGTTTTGAAATGGCTCACAGGTTTTATGGTTTAGGCCATATTTGTTTATGCTGGTTCAAAACTTAAGCAGGTTTGGACTTTGATAGATAACAGGTTTTATGGTTTAGGCCATATTTGATTGAGGCTTGGAGAAAATGGTTTTTGTATTTGACAGTTTTCATTTTTTGAAAGAGTTTTTACAGGTTGTGAACTCTCTCCATGTTTTGAAGGGGTTTGGTAATGTAATATCAGTTGCTGGCCTTCCTCCCTTGAGGTTTACGTTACAGGTTGTATATTTTTTGGTATATTCTGCCTTCTCTCTGCACATTATGCTGCTACATCAATTTGTTTTCTATCCCTTTTTCATGCTTATCTTTTCTCTACTGTATTGCTGCTGATTTGTTTGCTATCCAATTCCTGCCTAAGCCAAAAACCTGTAAAAACACTCTTCCTCTCTTCTCTCTCTTAAGTACAAATGAAACACTAAAATGTTGTGTACTTTACTTGTTCTGAAAAAGCACAGTGCTGGAAAATGATGAGAATAGAAATGCATTATGCTTGCATATTTGGTTTTAACTGCACATTTCCTTTTGTCTACTCTTTGTTACAGCATGGGAGCCTTTGATTTTTGGCCTCTTCCCCCCATGTTTGGCAGTTTATGTTGCATTTGGCTTTTGTGTTGAAACTTGCATACTTGCATATGCTGTTGCTATGCATATGATGTTGATTTGAAATATGTTGTTTGTGTTATGCATTTGACAATGCAGTTTTGACAAAAAGAATTTATGCATATTGGTTTTTGAAATAGGCAGTTTATAATTAAAATGCAATTTTGACCAAAAAATGAAATTGTGCATATTTAAATTGTGCATTCATTTTTATCAATAAAAATTCATCCTTTTTGTGAACCGGGAGAAATCCCGTGATTTGCAAAAAAGGGTAAAACTGATTCCAGCCGTTTGCTTTTAATGATGAACACTAAAATTATTTTTTTTGCTTTTAATTATATATATTCCTTTCTGACTTTTTTTTTAATTCTTTTGCAGGTAAAATTAAATGATCATCAAAGAAGCACTGGATAGAAGATGAAGATTTAGAACTTAGAAAAAAAAATAGGATAGCTTTTATTTCATTTTAAACATTGTAAAAATTATTGTTGTAAATACGTTGTAAATAAATACGGTATTTAAACAACAATTGTAACAATTAGAATAAAATGAATAAAATTCTATTATTTTCCAGTTAATTATTTTCTTCTTTCCAATTATTTATTTTATCATTTATAATTCTTTAAATTATATAATAACTGAAAATCAAATTCCAATTATTTAAATTTAGAATGATAAATCATTAAACAAACATCATTGATCAATTAAATTCTCTTCAATTAATTATTTCATTATTTATAATTCTTCTAAATTATAATAACTGAAAATAAAATTTCAATTATTTAAACCTAGAACAATAAATAATTAAATAACATCGTTTGATCAATTAATAACCTTCTTTTCAAATATTTATTTTATTATTTAAAAATCTTTAAATTATATAATAATTGAAAAGAAAATTCCAATTATTTCAATTTAAGATAATAAATAATTAATAAACATTGTCTGATCAATTAATATACCTCTTTTCAAATATTTACTTTATTACTTATAAATCTTTAAATTATATAATAACTGAAAAATAAATTCCAATTATTTAAATTTAAGATAATAAATAATTAATAAACATTGTCTGATCAATTAATAAACTTAGCGTTCAAAAATAAACAGCTCTCGACTTGAAAAAGTTATGAATTTTAAAATCAATAGATCAAAACGCTTGCAATGTAATGATGCAGGTGGGAGATGGTATCTTAGGTCAAAGTTTGGGGTACAACAACAGGCAAATTCAAAAATCAATACAAAATTCACTTTTCAGATAAATTGCCAACTATTTTTCCTTTTTTTGTTTTGTTTTGCAAAGAACGTCCAATGTTCAATTGTGATATATGCATTTGACACTAATTGCTAACTCATATTTACATGCGAAAACAAAGGATTAATTACAGGTGACATCAGAAACAGGGGCAATAATGAGTTGTCTAAGTAATCTAGTTGCTCTGTCCACCAAGGTACCAAGGTAAGTTCGGCTGAAGAATGTAACCAAGATACCTTAATTCCCCAGAGAGTGAGACAAGATCCAACAATTCTCCCCAAGCAGAGTTGGTCTCCAATCAGCCCTGAAAAGGCACAATACCTCCAGCAAGTCAGCAACACTCTCCCCAAGCAGAGTTAGCTTACTGTCAGCCTTAAGGAAGTTGGGTATCCCCCGAAGATCTCAATATTCCCCGATGGAGTACACAAACATTCCTAACAAGCATTCCCAGCAATCTTGATCTAAGATTGTTCCCCGGCGGAATACCGGACATCCAGTGGAGCCATTCCCCAGTCCAATCTGAAAAGTTTCCCCAGGAGAGTTCAACCTATCTCCCCAGTAGCTTCAGGAAGCTTATCCCCAGTAGATTTTGGAAGCTTATCACCTGCAGAGTGCGAACGCTCCCCCGGCTTTATTCAAAGGTTATTTCCCCACCAGGATATAACTGGGTTACCCTCAACCATTTTCCACAGAAAGATAGTCCCCGGCGAATTCTTTCTATCCCCCAGCGAAGTTCATTAAATCTTCCAATAGAGCTCAACAATGGTATCCCCAACGGAGTTATCATCAACCTCAGCAAAGCACCTCTCTTTCTCCACATAGTTCACTCCCCGCAGAGTAATCTATTCGCCAAGTTTATTCCCCAACGGAGTCATCTTCTCCTACCGGTATTCTTGCAACCATCATCCCCAGCGGAAACAAAAAAGTTCTACTCTTTAGCATCAGCCCAGGATTCGAACTCCCGGAATTCGTCAAGGATTTATTTTCCTAGACGAAAATGCATTCATAAACATCGCATCTCCATACATTATAGCATGCATATACGCATCATGAACATACAATCTCAGTCATCTCATGACATCAAGCATTTCATACATCATGACATTGCATACAACTAACGTTTTGTCTTTTCAGGACAAAAGTCAATCCAAAGATAACTACTATCAACTGTCGCAATTCCAGACTCGATTCCTGTATCTTGCCAGGGCACGTCTGAAGAGTTTGAAGATCTGATTCCTGTATCTTGCCAGGGTGTATCTATTGACGACTAATTCCAGACTCGATTCCTGTATCTTGCCAGGGCACGTCTGAAGAGTTTGAAGATCCGATTCCTGTATCTTGCCAGGGTGTATCTGTTGACGACTAATTCCAGACTCGATTCATGTATCTTGCCAGGGCATGTCTGAAGAGTTTGAAGATCCGATTCCTGTATCTTGCCAGGGTGTATCTGTTGACGACTAATTCCAGACTCGATTCCTGTATCTTGCCAGGGCACGTCTGAAGAGTTTGAAGATCCGATTCCTGTATCTTCCCAGGGTGTATCTGTTGACGACTAATTCCAGACTCGATTCCTGTATCTTGCCAGGGCACGTCTGAAGAGTTCGAAGATCCGATTCCTGTATCTTGCCAGGGTGTATCTGTTGACGACTATTTTCCAGACTCGATTCCTATATCCGGCCAGGGCACGTCTGAAGAGTTTGAAGATCTGATTCCTGTATCTTGCCAGGGTGTATCTGTTGACGACTAATTCCAGACTCGATTCCTGTATCTTGCCAGGGCACGTCTGAAGAGTTTGAAGATCCGATTCTTGTATCTTGCCAGGGTGTATCTGTTGACGACTAATTCCAGACTCGATTCCTGTATCTTGCTAGGGCACGTCTGAAGAGTAGGAAGATCCGATTCCTGTATCTTGCCAGGGTGTATCTGTTGACGACTAATTCCAGACTCGATTCCTGTATCTTGCCAGGGCACGTCTGAAGAGTTTGAAGATCCGATTCCTGTATCTTGCCAGGGTGTATCTGTTGACGACTAATTCCAGACTCGATTCCTGTATCTTGCTAGGGCACGTCTGAAGAGTTCGAAGATCCGATTCCTGTATCTTGCCAGGGTGTATCTGTTGACGACTAATTCCAGACTCGATTCCTGTATCTTGCCAGGGCACGTCTGAAGAGTTTGAAGATCCGATTCCTGTATCTTGCCAGGGTGTATCTGTTGACGACTAATTCCAGACTCGATTCATGTATCTTTCTAGGGCACGTCTGAAGGGTTTGAAGATCCGATTCCTGTATCTTGCCAGGGTGTATCTGTTGACGACTAATTCCAGACTCGATTCCTGTATCTTGCCAGGGCACGTCTGAAGAGTTTGAAGATCCGATTCCTGTATCTTGCCAGGGTGTATCTGTTGACGACTAATCCCAGACCCGATTCCTGTATCCTGCCAGGGCACGTCTGAAGAGTTTGAAGATCTGATTCTTGTATCTTGCCAGGGTGTATCTGTTGACGACTTTTTTTCCAGACTCGATTCCTGTATCCTGCCAGGGCATGTCTGAAGAGTTTGAAGATCCGATTCCTGTATCTTGCCAGGGTGTATCTATTGACGACTAATTCCAGACTCGATTCCTGTATCCTGCCGGGGCACGTCTGAAGAGTTTGAAGATCCGATTCCTGTATCTTGCCAGGGTGTATCTGTTGACGACTAATTCCAGACTCGATTCCTGTATCTTGCCAGGGCACGTCTGAAGATTTTGAAGATCTGATTCCTGTATCTTGCCAGGGTGTATCTGTTGACGACTAATTCCAGACTCGATTCCTGTATCTTACCAGGGCACGTCTGAAGAGTTTGAAGATCCGATTCCTGTATCTTGCCAGGGTGTATCTGTTGACGACTATTTTCCGGACTCGATTCCTGTATCCTGCCAGGGCATGTCTGAAGAGTTTGAAGATCCGATTCATGTATCTTGCCAGGGTGTATCTGTTGACGACTAATTCCAGACTCGATTCATGTATCCTACCAGGGCACGTCTGAAGAGTTTGAAGATCCGATTCCTATATCCTGCCAGGGTGTATCTGTTGGCGACTATTTTCCGGACTCGATTCCTGTATCCTGCCAGGGCACGTCTGAAGAGTTTGAAGATCAACTCCTGTAACATGCCAGGTAATTATCTTTCTTTCTCAGGTACACAAGTTCTCGCTAAGGAATCTCTTACGCGATCGACAACCTCCCGATGGCATCTATAAGCCCATCTCCACAACTACCACTACCATTCCAAATGGCATCTATAAGCCCATTCCCGACAAGGTTCTGTCACACTTCCAGATGGCATCTTTAAGCCCATCTTCCTATCCATCATTCCTCCAAATGGCATCTGTAAGCCCATTCCCGCTATCACACTGCTGACACTCTACTATGTGAGTGCAAATTTCTGGGCACTCTAGTGTTCAATCATCTTCCACCTTCGGATTACGAAAGGCACGCCAGCCAATCTACATCCTCAGGTCTAAGAAGATCGAACAGGGGCAACTGTTGTACCCCAAAATTTGCCCTCCCATATTCTTCAAGATATGTTAAGATCAAGCTTCAAAATCCCTCAAGGATTGCACAGTCCAATTGCCTCCTAACACAGTCAAAATTAGGGTTTTGGTTCTTGCAAAGAAATTGAGGTTTTCAAGGGTCCAACCAAGTCCCATATGCCTATATACATTGTCAAACATCCATATGTCAAGTTTTAAGACTCACGACATCAAATTGCACAGTCAAAAGCCCTAATTGCTCCACAGTCAACTACAGGGGTAAAATGGTCATTTGACAGTCAAAAGTCAAAAATTTTGGTCAACATCTTATTTTGAAGCTACAATCATCATTTGATCAATTCTTGATCATGATTCCACAAGCATGGCTCAAAAAGTCTCAAGATGCAAAAGTTTCTATTTTTGGACAGCTGAAAAGTCAACTGCAAATTGACCAAGGCATAACTTCCTCATGGTTTATCAGAAAAATCCCATCCAAAGCTTATTTTGAAGGGTATTACATTTCCTACAACTCATCTTCACACTTCAAGTCCAAGAAATTCTCTCACAAAAAGTTATCAATTTCAACATTATAGGTCATTTTCAAAAGTCAACAAAAAGGCACTTTAAGTAAAAGACCATAACTTGATATTGGTAAATCAAAATGACATGGGACCAAAGGCATTGATTAGAGGACTTCAAGACCTTTCCAAAATGTCAAAGAACATGTTCATAGCTTCAAAATTGAGCAAGATATTCATTGGAGAAGTTGGGAAATGTTTGGGAACTTTCAAAAGTCAACTTTGCCTAAAACACTTCAAAATTGCTAATGGGCCTCAAATTCTTCCTTGAATCACTACCCAAAGCCTATGCACGACCCAATAAGCTCAAAATATTTTATTTTCTTATTTTTAATTAATTAATTGAATTTATATTTATATTAATTCATTTAATTAGTTTTTATTATAAGAAAATTCAAAGATATGATTTTGTAGATCTTTTTGTGCAGCAAATCAAACTAGGGCAAGTTGGCAAAGTCGTTTCTCATCCAAGGGGACAAGATCTTCCATAATTGGCAAGGTTTCATTGAAAAAAAGATTGAAATTTCATGATTGAAAATCAAATATTCAAATCATAAATTCATGGATTCATGGGCTTGTTTTTGACCTAATTCTGATCACATACTTATGCATAACCTAACCCTACTGATACATACACGAAAAAGCTGCTCATGCTCCATAACCAAATTGAAAAATTTCAACAAAAAGCTTGAAACTGATTTCATAGTTGCAGGATAATTCAAGGCCTAAAGTCTATTCCAACACGTTGCTGGACCTTCCAGGAGTCTATTGGCATCAAGAATCAATCCCAACACGTGAAGAATCCAAGAACATAGAACACACGGTTTGCTATATTTTCTAAATTCGTATATCATCATTCATGCGCTTTTAACAATTTTTTTGGATTGATTCATGCTCATAGGGACTTTCTGAAGCTGTTGGTACCATTCAATTGAATTATAGCCCCCTGAATCAAAATCCACCATGGATAAAATCTAGGGTTCATAAGCTTGAAAATTGGGTTTTTTTACAGGAGGAAAAATTGGATTAAGCCATGACCATGGTTGAATTCGTCAAGGCCAGACGAATTCAACCAACTACTCGCGCTCAATTTATGTAATGCATAGGGCTAATCGCTATTTCTAGGACTTTCAGTTTGTGGGGGTTTAAAACCCCCGCTACTTGTTTTATATAATTGCAGGAAAGCGAAGAAGAAAGCTGAGGTGTCCAAGCGTGGTTGGGTGATTCAAACTGCGCGTGTATTTTTTTGTTTTATATTATTAACATTGTTTTTTTTATATAACATTTGTTTTCCATTATATATACAAACGCGTTGCCTAGCTCAGTTGGTTGATGAGGTGTATTGCAAGCATTGGGACCTGGGTTCGATTCCCAGGTCCCCCCATATAATTCATAATCTTTTTTCCAACGCGTTCCAGTGCATTGCATGTCAAAGATCCATCATGAGCCTTCAATGCTCCATGTGCCAAGTGGCTGGGCCCATCAATCCAAAGGCTGCAGGAGGAGGTCCATCATACGCCTGGGTCAACCAACGTGCACATGATTGGGGAAGTCAAACAAGGCCTTGTCTTGATGGGCCAGAATTGCACAATTAACCTCCATATGGGCCAGACACCACCCTTGGTTTGCAATTTAATTTTCTTTTCTTTCTTTTAATTTCTTTCAATTGTTTTTTTTTATAATTATTATTAATTCCATAAAATAATTTTTTCATAATAAAAACAGAAAAATCAAAAAATGTTATATATTTAATTATTATTAATTTCACCACAAACATTTTTTGTAAATAAATGGCTAACAATTAATTTAGCTTAATTTAGGTTTTAAATAACAATTTTTTTTAATAAATAAAAAATATGTAGAATTAGGTTTTGACATTTTCATATTTTTCTTAATTAATTATTTTCATCATTATTTATTATTTATTATTACTATTATTTTGTAAATAAACATGTAGATTAATTAATTAATAAATTAGGTCAACTTTGACATTTTCTTTAATAACTAAAAATAATTTAGAATTAGGGTTTCCTTTTAATTTTAATTCTTTTCTTTATTTTCATAAATACAAAAACATAAAAAACACTTTTCTTTAATTAAATAATTAATTAGGTTGTAATTTCATTTAATTTCAAAACCCTCGGACGTTCCAATTTATTCTTTTCGCGCGTTATTTTTCTTATCAATTTTTATGTAACTGCGTTCTGGATGTAATAGTAATTAGGTTTACCGTATTTTTTACTTTCCGCATCTTTTATCAAAAAAGGGTCTTTGTATTTTGGCGATGTATAGACCCGCGCCTTGTAATAACGTAGCTTTTATCATTCCGTCTTTTAATTTTCCGCACTCTTAACTGCTAAACTTTGTATGAAAGAATGTATGCTAATTAAAAACAAGCGTAGCTCACAATGCCATGATCAAAGATAAAATATAACCTGAAAATAACACACAAATACACACACCACTTCTAGGGTACGCCTCACTTGTTGCCTTCAAAACGTGGTCGTCAAGTATAGGACGTTTTAGCGGTCCTTATGTCCATGATCCAGTTGCCTCGAAACAAGTTGCCTCGAAATAGTTGCCTCGAAATAGTTGCCTCGGATTAAAAAAGGATCAAGGACATAAGGGTAGCTTCTAAGGTGTCCTACTGTTGCTTCGGTGACCACACTGTCCCTACAATCGAATTGACCCGAACACCTCCAACGGTGGTGCTACCTACCTCTCAATGGTGGGATGGCATTACCTTAAGGACATTTACACAGCTTAATTCCTTAGGGTAGGTAGATGACTCATGGATACTTGCTCTCTAAAAAACAAAACAAAAATCTTTTCACACTGACACTTTCAAAAGCTTTCAAAGCAAATTTTTCAAACACTCTTGAGGACAGATACAAGAGTTATTCAGAAATCTTTCAAAGAAACTTTTTCAAACCCACTCACATTTTGAAAAGCAAACATTTTGAAAACATAAGAGAAAGTATCTAAGAGCCCATGGATAACCATGGATAGAAAGGGTGCTAACACCTTCCCTTTCTATAAATCTACCTCCCGAACCGAGAAACATTCTCATAAGGAGTTTTGCTGTGCTTTTGTCCTGTCCATGTTGGAGAAAATAAAAGACGGTGGCGACTCTTGCTTCCGCGACATTTTGCGAACCAGCGTTAAACAGTCAGTTCTAAATCCACTGATCACAGTCGGTTTGACTGAACCAGAGAAAATCTTGAAAAGTGTTGGAATATCTTCAACTGGAATAGAAGCCTTGGTGTCGGTTTGACTAAACCAGAGAAAATCTTGAAAATTGTTGGAATATCTTCAACTGGAATAAAAACCTTGGGGTCGGTTTGATTGAAGCAGAGAGAACTCGTGAGAACTTGATTGCATCTTTCCCTGAAAGGTAAAGATTTAGTCGTATGTAATGTCATGATGTATGAAATGTATTGAGTAATGATGTTCTCAAAATAAATGAGATTGTGTTGTATAATATGTATGTGCATGCCATGATGTATGGATATACAATGCTATTGTGATATTCTCTAGCTGGGGAAAATAAATCTTGTACTGCTGCTGGAGAGTATAAGGAGTTGAGTTCTTTGTTTCCGCTGGGGATAGTGACCGAAGATGATTAGCTGGAGATTTACATCCATTCTTCTTGAGAATATTCTACCGGGAGAGACTCTGTCTGAGAACAATCCTGTGGGGGAATGACTCTGTGGGGAAGGGAGATACTCTGTTGGAAAATCTGTTAATTTAGAGAAATAAACTCAGCTGGGGATGAACTTCTATTGCTAGAGAAAAGAGCTTTGTTGGAGATTGAGCTTCCGCTGTCAGAGAAATAAACTCTACTCGGGAGAAAAACTTTATAAACTGTTTATGATTATAAAGCTCGGCTGGGGAATACAGACATTAGATTTCTGAAAGAGCCTGCTTGGGAAGGAATTCCTGCTTGGGGATACGGAGGTCGGACCTTGGTTGTCTCGGCTCTGTGGGGAATATAGGCATCACTGGATTGTATGTGATAGTGACTTTGCTTCCAACTGTCTCTGCCCCTTGTACCATGTTGGAAAAAGTACATGCATAGATTTTGTGGATAGATCTATGTCGTGATTGTACTTGAACATGTATTTAATGAGTGTCAGGATGAAATCCGTCTCTGGATCGTATCTGAACTGTACATGAAACATGTGTTGGATGAGTGTCATAATGACATCCGTCTCTGGATCGTATCTGGATTGTATCTGAAAGTTGAATCTGAATGTGTATTAGAATGGCGTCCGTATCTAGAGTATATCTGAACTGAATCTGAAAGTTGAATCTGAATGAGTATCAGAATGGCATCCGTATCTGGAGTGTATCTAAACTGTATCGGAAAACTAAATCTGAATGAGTATCAGAATGGCATCCTTATCTGGAGTGTATCTGAATTGTATCGGAAAGTTGAATCTGAATGAGTATCAGAATGGCATCTGTATCTGGAGCGTATCTGAACTGTATCTGAAAGCTAAATCTGAATGAGTATCAGAATGGCATCTGTATCTGGAGCGTATCTGAACTGTATCTGAAAGCTAAATCTGAATGAGTATCAGAATGGCATCTGTATCTGGAGCGTATCTGAACTGTATCTGAAAGCTAAATCTGAATGAGTATCAGAATGGCATCTGTATCTGGAGCGTATCTGAACTGTATCTCGATTCTGGTGCTCTTGATGAATGTTGATCAAGGTATAAGTCTTCCACTGATACACAGGTGACGGAACATAGTCGTATGTTTTAAATCCCTAACTTTTTCCTGGACCGCCCTTTCGGGTTTTCAGTCCATTGGGATACCTTTTTGCCCAATCCGCCTGTTGTACCCCAATTTTTGCCCCTAAGATCCCTTCATGATACCATGTTGATTCAATCACAACAAGATCACATTAGGACTTTTGGTTCTTCTCCCTATCATTTAGCTTTGCTCCTTTTTGAGGAATTACCAAGCACCTTGACTTGTTTTCTTTTGTGATCATGAATATTTTGCTTATATTTTTATTTTATTAATAAAATTCAATGTGGGTTTGCCTTACTTGTTAATAATGTAGGTAAAGGCTATGAGATTTAACAAGTTGCTCCATGGGTTCATGAGTTCATTTCCATGCCCTAGTCAACATAGATTGAGGAGTTCAAACCTCACCATTGAAGTTGTTTTGGAAGAAATGGCATAACAAGGCTTATTTTGGTTCAACATATTTCAAAGTTATCAAAATTGATTCAAAAGTACAAGGGGTTGAGGGAAGAAGTTGTCATGATTGGACAAGGTCTTGTTCCTATTAGTAACAAGAGCACATTTCTCTCAAATTTCAAGATATGGAAGTGGTTTTAGTGGCTATGAGTCCTCATCATCATCATCAACAACTTCTATTCACAAATAAAGAATGTTGGCACAAGAAGTTTGTTCAAACTTGTCAAAGTTCCTCAAAGCATTCTCTTGATCTAGAGGCTAGGATTTTGAACTTCAAAGGAGCATATCTTGCTCACCTTTTGGAATTTTTGAGTGATTCCAAAGACATCTTTCTCTTCAAAGAGTTACCAACAAATCAATTCAAAATTCCAAGGAGTTTTCATGTGGAAAGAACTTGGTGAAGAAGAAAGATTACAAGTCATCCAGATAAATCCCCAATTTTCTATATGTGACTTCAAATGGTCATAACTTGGTCAATTTTTATCACCTTGAGTCCATTATTTTTCCATGATGATCTTGAAGATGTATATTGCTTCCGATCTTTTATGTGAAAAGTGGGAAAATGGATGGAAGTTGCCTTAAGAATGCAAAAGATTATAGGTCATTTCATGATTTTTTGGCATCTTCAACAAGTCATAACTTGCTCATTTTTTGGAGATTTTGAGTGTTTCAAATTTACAAATGTCATTCAAGAGATCTACTTCATTCCATATTTTTTGGTTAAAAGCAAATTCTAAGTGGAAGGCCATGTTTGGATACAAAAGATTATAGGTCATTTTTGAAGAAGAATTTGAAATATTTCTAAGTATGGAAAGTCAACTCTTTTTCTTCAACTTTGACTCCATGTAACTTTCAGCTCAAGCATCCATTTGATTCCATTCTTTTTCCATTGAAAATCTTGAAACCTCATATTTCCAAAGCATCAAGAATTATGCCCTAAGACCCCTTGAGTTGGAAATGCCATGGATTTTAATTTGGTAACTTGAAACTGAATTTTTCACAAAGTCAGGATTTTGAAATCTTTGTTTTGGCTTCTATCACAAGTTTTCCATGCGTTTTTGTTTCTAAACATGATTAGCAACTTGCCAGAAGTGATTAACATTATGAAACACACGATTTAACTGAGTTTTGATCAAAATTGAGTCACACTTTCTTCATGATGCAGACCCACACGAATTCCCTCCCAAACGCATCATTCACTCTTCCTTTTGATCCCATTTGCTTACCTATGAATAGAGGGTCATCCCCCATCCATTTTCCCAAGCTTAGAGAGCCAAGAACACCCTGCCAAAACTTCACACGAACCTACTTTTGTTGAATTCAGTTTTTGAAATTTAAGCTTCATTTTCCAAAATTCTTTGTGCATTCATCATCCTTGAGCATCATACAAACTCTCCATCACTTAAACCAATCAAAACGACCCATAATTCAAGCTACAGAAGTCCGGTTTCAGAGCTTCTTACTTGAACTTTGAAAAGGTAGAATTCTCCACCATTTAGATCCAAATCAAACACTAATTTGTTCTACTCCTTTGTCTGATTCTAATGCTGCTTACAATTTTTAAATCCATTGAGAACTGAGAGAGAAATCCTAAATTGAAGGTGCTCTCTATTTTCTGAGTTTTTGATTCATAGCTCTCTCCATACCTTATATAAATTTGGCACGATGGTTGTGTTAGAATCGTCTTGAAGAGACGAGTTCAATGATGCTAGCCAGGGATCCTAATTTTTCCATTTGAAGGATCTCACAAAATCCCCATTGTAGGGTGTCTGGAGGTTGAAGACGATGACATATCTCGTCTCAGCCAATGATAGCGTGCCAAGCGTTTTAATTTTATTAGTTGCCCTTTTTCTGATCCCATGTGTATTTCACTAAGGTCCATATCAAGCACAACGCGTCTGGTCCATTGGATTAGCTTACTAACGTGTTTTGACTATGATCTGATGGTCCACATCTTTTTTGGTTTTATTTTATTTTCTGATTTTATATTTTATTTGATTAAATTTTCAAAAATTCATAACTCTTTTATTTTTTATCCAAAAATTATGAAGAAAATTCACAAAAATACTTTGAATTATTTCTGATCTCATGAATATTTTTTCACATTTTTATTTTAACATTTGGTATTTTTTATGTTTTTTATATTATTTTCTTTCTTTTAATTACTTAAAAAATACTTTCTGACATTTTTCAATTCTGGAAAAATTCATAAATATTATTTTGCATATCTTTGACTTTCTGAAAATTTTATGGAATTTTATATTGAGGTTTAATATTTTTTATCTATTTTATGTTTGTTTTAGCAATTTTAAATAGTTTAAAAATAGTTTATGACTTTTAAAAATTACCAATATTTTTATAAAAATATTTGGATCCATATCTGATTTTTCTATGGTTTTATTTTTCATTTCTTAATTAATTTGAATATAATTGATATTTTTCCTCATTATTTTCTATTTCTAAAACATTTTTAACCCTTTTATTATATATATTAAATATATTATTATTTTGTGATTATTTTTTGGCTGTCTTGAGTTGATTTTTTTATCATGACTTTATTAACATCATTAGATCTTGGGTGTTGAGGTCAACTCTACCAAAATGGATGAATGTTTTTAATAATAGTTTGATTAAAATTTTAATTCAAAAGTGGTTTATTCCTCTTTTTGCTCTAATCCTCTTCATCTCATCCCCTTCTTATTGCACTAAGTGTTGTTGGAGCATGATCTCTATATCATGTCTCAAAACAAATGGTGCATAGATTGCTATTGACCGGCCTTAAAATATGTGCGACTTCTATACAAGTCCACTTATGATTGCTTAACATAGCGCTAAATTTTGTCCCAATTCGAATAAATGATCATTCGTGGCCCAAACTTATGATTGCAAGCCCAAGTATGTTAATTTGATCTCTTTGATCCAATAACCTTGAGATTCATTGTGTGGAGGCTTTGGTTCTACCAATCCTCTAATGGATCTACAACATCTTTGGTCAACGCAGATCACTTAAATATCGTTGATCATTAAATGATACTTATGAGAATTCCAAATGGATGATATACTAGACAAAAAGCAAATGCAACTTGTTGTGTGGAGGCTTTGGTGCTACCAATCCTCTAATGAGTTCCAAATGCAAGTTTCAAGATGGTCATCCAACTAACCACTAATTATTGACTTGTTTTATCTTATGCTTTTATTCTTTTTATGCTTTATATACTATTTATTTTTTTAGCATTTATATTTCATGCCATTTTCATCTTTGCTCATTTGAGCATTTATTTTCTTGTCATTTTCACTTTGCTCACTTGAGCTTTTCTTTTCCTTTCTTAAGATACTTAATAATTAACATAAACCCTAAAAAACTCTTAATGTTACTTAGACTATTTGGTTACTATCCTTGGCATGATGGAGTATGAGACTTTTTCTTGGACTTGGGATTAGAAACCTTGGCCTATCTTGGAGACCTTGTGATCTTATCTGATTATTTTGTCTGGAGTTCTTGAGGTTTACCTCAAGACATTGGGTTGCTTGTTTGTTTTTGTGTGCAGGTTTTTGTGATTACATTCTCTGTTTGTAATCTGAAATTCACCCGTATACAGCTGTTACTCTGCCCAATTTTTGTGAAGACTTAATACACTTGAAGAGGTCTAGTATCTTTGCTTGCTTGGTTTCAATCCAAAGAATGGGAATTCTATCTTGGCTCATAATTTCAAAGCTTTGGCTTCTTGTTGGTTAGATGGTCCTTATCCTTAGCTTTTACCTTATGCTTTATGATAGTCACTTCTTCTCCTCCCATTTTCTTTCATTCCAAAAATCTTCTCCCTCCTTTTGAAAACCCTTCTTGTTTTGAAACTTGAAACACTTTCATAATAAACTTGGACTTAAGTCCATACATTTTCAAAACATTTTCATCATTAAACTTCAATAAACTTAATAATACCTTAACATTTTTTGTGAGAATACTAAAAGTCAATCAATCTCATTTCAAACCATTTTGCCGCTTTGGCTTTTATCTTCAAACTTTTCTCAAAAGATTAGACTCTTGTCAATCCTTGTAGTGATGTAAACAACTATACTTCTACAATATGTAGTGAAGTGAGATATTTTTCACTTGGGTGTTGAGTGAGGCATTGTTGATTTTAAGATCCAAGCCATATCCTCCACTTTGAGATGATGCAAATTCTCCTTTCTCATGATTGTGGGTAGTAAGTATGTTTTCCACACGGACAATGACGATGATGTCTTATCTGTTAAAATTAATCAACACACTTGTGTTTCAAATTTTTAAAAGAGGAACTATGTGTACCCTGATCTCCTATTGCATGAAAGGTGGTACGTAGGCACTAAAGGTTCGAAATTGCGGCGGGTACAAAAATCATAAAAAATATATTTCTCTTCTCACCTCCACCATCCATTTTATATACAACACATTTTTATAGCCAATTTATACATATTTTTTCAAAGAGGTTCCTGCGGAGTACCGTAGATGTTTAGGGTACTAATACCTTCCCTTTGCATAACCAACCCCCTTACCTTGAATCTTTCCCCCTCTTTTTGGGTTATTCGCTCTTTTCCCATTCCTTTGGAAACAATAAAGTGCGGTGGCGGTTTTTATTTTGATTTGTATAAAGTCTAGTCAATCCAATGGCTTAGTCTTGAACATTTCTACCGCTACATCGCCTTTTCAAGTTTTCGACTTGTCGGGTGTACAAATTTTTTTTATGTATATCCCTAACTTTTGACTGAACCCTTTTGGTTCGCTGGGATGCTCTTATTTTTGCCTAGGTGTGTCAACCTAACGGGTCTTTTTTTTAATGCATAGTATTTTCCGATTATGTCCATGCTTTCATGATGTAGAGAGTTGTCACTGTCCATAGTGTTATGTTGTAGTACTGTAAAAAATGTTTTCTTAATGGAACATGATTCATTGCTGGAATGCGTGCATAATTCCCCGAGCGATTCAGATAGAGATCTGCCCTTAGTTATTTGGCACTTTTGGAGAGACTTCCCCAGGTGTGTTTAGACATCATGTCATGCCACTTTCTTATGGAAGACCTGTTATTGGGAGTGTCTTTCCCGACGAGGTGATTCTGTCCATTGAGAGAATGTCTGTTCATTGAATATCCATTGTGCAGATTTCTCTACTGTCAAACAATTATTCATATGCAAATAATGTCATTTAAAGAATGCAAAATGCATGTCTGTCTTGAAATTTTTTAAAAAATGTGTTTTGTGTAGTAAAATGAAATTTGCAAGAATGTGATATCAACTCAGGATTCGTAACAAAGCCTACAGAAGTCAGGATACCTTTGTAACAGTATGCTCTCAAACTAACCCATGCTTCAGCTAGGACTTTTAAGGGTTATAACGTGGCCTGGTTCACGGTTCAAGAAACAAAGGATAAAGGCTCAAATTTTATTTGTACCCAACCCGCTCTTCGTGATGTTCTTCAGTCCTATGCTCAGTTAATTGCGCGTTTAGATCCCGATTGAGTCTAGAATCTTTGCTCAGATACTTGGTGATGATTCAGAAATTGAACATTTTTTTGAAAAGGCAGTCATTTTTGTAATCTTCTTGTTGTCGAGGATTTGTAGTAACCTCTTTTTTTTTTGTTTTCTTTATCCCTTCTTTTGCCTGACTTGTTTCTTTTGTGATTACAGTAAGCGGGATGCCCCAATTTTTCTCTTAAGTCTCCTTCATAGGTTTTGACTTAATGGGATTTTATTTCGAGAGATAATGACTGCCTGTCTTGACGATTATACGGAACCATCACCGTGTTTTGTTTTGGAAGGACATCTTCGATGCCATTCATTGTGTATGAAGCAGCCGATTGTGACTGAATGCGCCTCTAAATTAACTGAGAAAACTACCCTGCCCCAGGTTATGATTAAGGGTTTTTATTTATGTGAAAGAAAAACTCCTACTTCTTTGGCTCGAAGGGGTTGACTATGGATTATCTTCCTTATAACTCCACTGTTTAGGATTTGAAACAACGCTTGTACATCGTCAGCGGGGTCTGTTCAAAAGCATACTATAGAGATTGGGGTATCATTTTCATCATCCTCCCTCTAAGGCTTAGAGTTTTAATCAAGAGTCGAATATCACAAAAGGAAATAAGAACGCATTTTTGAAATAGTGAATATGAATGAATTGATTCGAGACAAACATGTGCAATGCATTGATGAAATAACGAGGTTTGATATGAATAAATGTTCAAACAATCAAAAGAAAATTACAAATTGAAAATTCTAATGAATGAAAATCCCTCTTGTTAGAACTTGTCACTTCAGATGGTATGCCTTAGAGGGATGGCAAAAGCATTCCAGTTGACTATCTTATGTGAATTACAATGCTCCTTCATCAATTAGGTCTTGAATTTTGTTTCTCAACGCCCAACAAATGTTAGTGTCATGTCCAGGACTGTTGGAGTGGTATACACATCTTGCATTTGGATTGTACCTTGGGGAGTCTATGTTGGGATTCCAAGGAGGGTCCCTTAACATAACCAACTTGGCCTTCAACATGCGTTGCAATGCTTGAGCCAATGACATGTTGATTTCGGGGAAGCGTCTTTCAGATGTATTTTTCTTATGTCGATTGCCCCGTTGTCGTTGGAGGGGTTGTGGTTGGGCTTGTGATGTAGTAGCAACCTGGAAAGCTCCATTCCTAACCAAACCAACCTCTTCTCTCACTGGGGGCTGATTAATGCCTTGATCCACAATTTTAACTGTTTGTTTCATGGATCGGCATCCATCTTGGTGAAGCTTGTTGAGGAAGGCTCTTATCCCTTCTTTTCCTCGAGCTAAGTTTTGGATAAGATCCATCTTCCCCATCATCTGGATTCTCATTGCTTCTACCTTAGCTTGCAGTTGTTCCAATTTTTCATCCTTGTTGTTGTCAGGATGTTCCTTGGTCAGATTCCCGACGAATAGTGTTTTCAGGTCTTCTTGCCCCTTGGATAGATTCAGGAGAAATTCCTTGAACTGGGCATCTTGAGCTTGGAGATCTCTGTTGTCTTGTTGGAGAGCTATTGCTGAAATAAGCAGCGAGAACATGAGAGACCTGCTTTGAAACATGCTTATGCAATGATATGTATAATATATGTATGCAATGTTTTCAAGGATCTCGCGGGGTAAACACAAGAGACTGTTAGAATTTGATTACAGCTTTGATTGAAGAACTTCGTATCGTTGAGAGTCCTTCTACGAGACTCAAGCTCACCATATCAAGTGGGTCATAGCCTCTGACTCAAGTTGTTGAGTTTTGATCTTCTGACGATATTGGCTAGAGGAAAATAAATCCCCTTGCCCCTTGCTAGACAATTGATTCATCATAATCTGCACCGTAGGCCCTCGAGATCCTTGAAATGGTTAAGGAAATTTTAAGGCATGATGTTATGATGTGTATGCTATGCTTTTAAGCAAAGTTGTGAAGTAATGTAAGCAAGTAAACCCTGCAAGAAATCCAAGTTATTAGATAATAATTGTAAACAAAACCTGCAAGGAACTCATGTGGTCAGGTAATAAAACTCTGCAAGTAGTTCAAGTTGAAAGCACACAAGTCACACAAACAACCTTAGGTTTAGGCTTGCATGGGTTTTAAGGTCATACCCTCTTGAAGTTGGATTGGTTCAACCTGTCCTATAAATAGTAGCCGGATTCTAAGGGATCTCAATATCACTGTTGGATTGGTTCAACCTGTCCTATAAATAGTAGTCGGGTTCTAAGGGATCTCAATATCGCTGATATTTGCCCCAACTTCGTTCAATAGGCGATCGACTCACAACCAAACAAAACTCAAGAGTCAAACCTCAATGAGTGTAGCATCGAGTATTTGTCGACCTTGGGCATACACCAAAGCCAGCCATCTCGCTACGTCCTACTGGCCATGTTGTGCAATTAAAGTTTCTAAGTTCAGTTGATGCTTTATGAAACCACGCGGCGGCCCCGTACATCTCCCTGATTGACTCAAGGGTTACTGGTACCAACCAAAGTGCCACATCAACGTAGCTAATTCTTCAACTGTGTCGGTATACCCCAGCACAGCTCCCTCGCAGTTTATTACTACTTACCTAAAAGGTGTTTCCCAATCCAGGTGTAGGATCAAATAACCCAAACAGTTCCCATAAATATAAAGCAAGCAAGACAATCAAGAGAAAGCAATTAAATATGACCTAGATCCTAAGGTTTACCCCACTTTATATTTTACTCCCCAACAGAGTCGCCAGTTCTGTGATACGGTGGCAGAACCGACTGTTAATACTGGTTTGCATTTTTTGTTTGCAAAATTTCGGGGATAGCAAGAGTCGCCACTGACTTTTATTTTATCCAATTAGGAAAAGGAAAAAGAACAGAAAAAACCTTTTTCGAGATGTTTCTGAGTACGGGGAGTAGATTATAGAAAGGGAAGGTGTTAGCACCCTTTCTATATGTGGTTTTCCACGGGCTCTTAGGTACTTGCTCATTTTGAAAACTGCTTGTGTGTGCTTTATTTTGAAAAGTTTTGTTTTACTTTGTGTTAACCCTTGTTTCGGTCCTCAAGAGTGTTACGAAGTTATTTTTGAAAACTTTGTTTGAAAAGTGTTTGTGTGAAAAAATTTGTTTGTTTGAGAACCTAGGAACTAATCTACCTACTCGAAAAAGGTCTGTTTGTTTTCCTTTTAGACAATGCTATCCCATTATTGAGAAATAGGTAGCATCGTTGTTGGAGTTTTTTAGACACATTCGAAGGGACGAAATGGTCTCTGAAGGCAACAAGTAAGGATACCTTAGCATTTCAAAGGGACTATCGTCATAAGATCAATTCGTAGTTAACTCGAGGGACAAGTAGGGACTATGATCTTTATGAAGACTTTGAATCGCGGGTCAAGGCTAAGGTATCCCTACGTTCGAGGGACACGACCATTATTTCCGAGGAAACCAAGTGAGGCAAACCCTAGGAGTGAGCATGTGCATGTGTTTGATTTCAGTTATTTAATCTTTACACAATTAAGGTGATCTACTATTTTAATTTTATTTGTCTTTTGCATGCAAGCCTATTATCCATACATCTAGACAGTTCATAGTTGCGGAAATTAAAAGCGGAAAGTAAATCTACGCTATTACAAGGCTTCGGGGAGGGGGTTACATGACCAAAAACTGGGGATTAAACAGTAAATAATATGCGGTAAACCCTAATTAAAAACTATTACAAACCCGAAGCAAATACAATAATTGGAAAATAAAATATTGTGCACGAGAATTAAGTACGGGAATCAAAGTTTAAATTCTAAACATCTAATCAATTAAAAAGAAGAAAAAAATTTGTATTTTATTTTTGAGAAAAAATATTTGAAATCTTAACCTAAATCTAATTAATTAAAGAAAAATATTTTTTGGTATTTTATTGAGAAAATTAAATATTTGTGAATTAAACCTAATTTGTCTAATTAATTTTAATTATGAAAACAATCAAGTCGATATCATTAAATTAATTATTTTCCAAAAAAAAACTAATTTTAATAAAAAAACCTAATTCTACATTTTTATGGTTTTCTTGATTTTATGATTAAATAAAAAAATGATTTTTTTGTTGTTTTGTAAAAAGAAATTAATCAAATAAAACAAAATAAAATAAAGAAAGAAAGTAATTGGGCCTGTGGTGAAAGAAGATTGGGGGTGTGAAGCTGAATTTCATTGAGCCCAAATCCTTTGGCCCAATCAGGTGTTTGGATCCGGTGTTGGCCACGTTTGAGGATTCACCATGGTCTGCATGTGTTGAGTGTTAGATTCGGATATGATGAGATCTTGTGGTATGGTGATGGAAGTACATGAGGAGCGCGCAGGGACCTAGAGCATTAGATATGAAGACACAAATTAGTGAAAATTAACTTTGCAAAAGGGTTGGGTCGAACCCACCCCCTTTTCGACTAAAGCCTTATCATTCCCTACCTTGCCAACTGAACCAAGCGTGTTAATTGTTAACAAAATAATACAAAATAAACATAAGGCAAATAAATATCTATGGCCACATGTCAAAAATGTGCGCGCTGTGGGTCCCCAATGGTTTGAATGGATGAATCAGTGAGCACCACGCCATCACCTTCTTCATAGATCCGTCGTTTTAGATGGGGAACTTTTACCTACAGTAGTTTTCCGTCACTATAGGTTGTAGTGAAGGATTTTGTTCGTAACTAAAAACCTGTAAAATTCAAAAACGCAGCACAAGCAGAATAAATTCAAACCAAAGGCATGGATCAATTGCAAATCATTTCATGAGCATGATAGTACCCCTAATTTTTTCCAATTTTGCCTTTATATAGAATTCCCAATTTGGGACCTCAAAACCCTAACAATGGCATCGTGCCATTCCTGCACTTAAACTTCAATCAAACCAATCAAAAACATTGAAAATATGATAGCAAGCATGGATATATGATCAAAACATGTTTATGATGGATAAATTATTGAAAATGAATCTTGAAAAAAGATGCAAACCGTGGCACTGTGAGGCATGATTTCTGAAGGTTTTAAGGCTGGAGGACGATTGGAATAACTTCAAGAAATGTCCAGGAACGGGTTGCTGGCCATGGAATTACTGGAATCAGTCTATGGAGGAATATGTGATCATCACTTTTTTTGACAAAAAATTAAAGTTGACCTCCTTGTTTTGACTATGATCTGATGGTCCACATCTTTTTTGGTTTTATTTTATTTTCTGATTTTATATTTTATTTGGTTAAATTTTCAAAAGTTCATAACTCTTTTATTTTTTATCTAAAAATTATGAAAAAAATTCACAAAAATACTTTGAATTATTTCTTATCTCATGAATATTTTTCACATTTTTATTTTAATTATTGGTATTTTTTATATTTTTTGTATTATTTGCTTTCTTTTAATTACTTAAAAAATACTTTCTGACATTTTTTAATTCTGGAAAAATTCATAAATATTATTTTGCATATCTTTGACTTTCTGAAAATTTTATGGAATTTTATGTTGAGGTTTACTATTTTTGATATATTTTATGTTTGTTTTAGCAATTTTAAATAGTTTAAAAATAGTTTCTGACTTTTAAAAATTACCAATATTTTTATAAAAATATTTGGATCCATCTTTGATTTTTCTATGGCCTTATTTTTCATTTCTTGATTAATTTGAACATAATTGATATTTTTCCTCATTATTTTCTATTTCTAAAACATTTTTAACCCTTTTATTGTATATATTAAATATATTATTATTTTGTGATTATTTTTTGGCTGTCTTGAGTTGATTTTTTTATCATGAATTTATTAACATCATTAGATCTTGGGTGTTCAGGTCAACTCCACCAAAATGGACGAATGTTTTTAATAATAGTTTGATTAAATTTTAAATTCAAAAGTGGTTTATTCCTCTTTTTGCCCTAATCCTCTTCATCTCATCCCCTTATTGCACTAAGTGTTGTTGGAGCATGATCTCTATATCATGTCTCAAAACAAATGGTGCATAGATTGTTATTGACCGGCCTCAAAATATGTGCGACTTCTATACAAGTCCACTTATGATTGCTTAACATAGCGCTAAATTTTATCCTGATTCGAATAAATGATCATTCGTGGCCCAAACTTATGATTGCAAGCCCAAGTATGTTAATTTGATCTCTTTGATCCAATAACCTTGAGATTCATTGTGTGGAGGCTTTGGTTCTACCAATCCTCTAATGGATCTACAACATCTTTGGTCAACGCGGATCACTTAAACATCGTTGATCATTAAATGATACTTGTGAGAATTCCAAATGGATGATATACTTGACAAAAAGCAAATGCAACTTGTTGTGTGGAGGCTTTGGTGCTACCAATCCTCTAATGAGTTCTAAATGAAAGTTTCAAGATGGTCATCCAACTAACCACTAATTATTGACTTGTTTTATCTTATGCTTTTATTCTTTTTATGCTTTATGTACTATTTATTTATTTAGCATTTACATTTCATGCCATTTTCATCTTTGTCATTTGAGCATTTATTTTCTTGTCATTTTCACTTTGCTCACTTGAGCTTTTCTTTTCCTTTCTTAAGATACTTAATAATTAACATAAACCCTAAAAAACTCTTAATGGTACTTAGACTATTTGGTTACTATCCTTGGCATGATGGAGTATGGGACTTTTTCTTGGACTTGGGATTAGAAACCTTGGCCTATCTTGGAGACCTTGTGATCTTATCTGATTATTTTGTCTAGAGTTCTTGAGGTTTACCTAAAATATTGGGTTGCTTGTTTGTTTTTGTGTGCAGGTTTTTGTGATTACATTCTCTGTTTGTAATCTGAAATTCACCCGTATACAGCCGTTACTCTGCCCAATTTTTGTGAAGACTTAATACACTTGAAGAGGTCTAGTATCTTTGCTTGCTTGGTTTCAATCCAAAGAATGGGAATTCTATATTGGCTCATAATTTCAAAGCTTTGGCTTCTTGTTTGTTAGATGGTCCTTATCCTTAGCTTTTACCTTATGCTTTATGATAGTTCCTTCTTCTCCTCCCATTTTCTTTCATTTCAAAAATCTTCTCCCTCCTTTTGAAAACCCTTCTTGTTTTGAAACTTGAAACACTTTCATAATAAACTTGGACTTAGGTCCATACATTTTCAAAACATTTTCATCATTAAACTTCAATAAACTTAATAATACCTTGACATTTTTTGTGAGAAGACTAAAAGTCAATCAATCTCATTTCAAACCATTTTGCCACTTTGGCTTTTATCTTCAAACTTTTCTCAAAAGATTAGACTCTTGTCAATCCTTGTAGTGATGTAAACAACTATACTTCTACAATATGTAGTGAAGTGAGATATTTTTCACTTGGGTGTTGAGTGAGGCATTGTTGATTTTAATATCCAAGCCATATCCTCCACTTTGAGATGATGCAAATTCTCCTTTCTCATGATTGTGGGTAGTAAGTATGTTTTCCACACGGACAATGACGATGATGTCTTATCTATTAAAATTAATCAACACACTTTTGTTTCAAATTTTTAAAAGAGGAACTATGTGTACACTGATCTCCTATTGCACGAAAGGTGGTACGTAGGCACTAAAGGTTCGCAACTGCGGCGGGTACAAAAATCATAAAAAATATATTTCTCCTCTCACCTCCACCATCCATTTTATATACAACACATTTTTATAGCCAATTTATACATATTTTTTCAAAGAGGTTCCTGCGGAGTACCGTAGATGTTTAGGGTGCTAATACCTTCCCTTTGCATAACCAACCCCCTTACCTTGAATCTTTCCCCCTCTTTTTGAGTTATTTGCTCTTTTCCCATTCCTTTGGAAACAATAAAGTGCGGTGGCGGTTTTTATTTTGATTTGTATAAAGTCTAGTCAATCCAATGGCTTAGTCTTGAACATTTCTACCGCTACATCGCCTTTTCAGGTTTTCGACTTGTCGGGTGTACAAATTTTTTTTATGTATATCCTTAACTTTTGCCCGAACCCTTTTGGTTCGCTGGGATGCTCTTTTTTTTGCCTAGGTGTGTCAACCTAACGAGTCTTTTTTTTAATGCGTAGTATTTTCCGATTATGTCCACGCTTTCATGATGTAGAGAGTTGTCACTGTCCATAGTGTTATGTTGTAGTACTGTAAAAAATGTTTTCTTAATGGCACATGATTCATTGCTGGAATGCGTGCACAATGCCCCGAGCGATTCAGATGGAGATCTGCCCCTGGTTATTTGGCACTTTTGGAGAGACTTCCCCAGGTGTGTTTAGACATAATGTCATGCCCCTTTATTATGGAAGACCTGTTATTGGGAGTGTCTTTCCCGATGAGGTGATTCTGTCCATTGAGAGAATGTCTGTTCATTGAATATCCATTGTGCGGATTTCTCTACTGTCAAACAATTATTCATATGCAAACAATGTCATTTAAAGAATGCAAAATGCATGTCTGTCTTGAATTTTTTTTGAAAATGTGTTTTGTGTAGTAAAAGGAAATTTGCAAGAATGTGATATCAACTCAGGATTCGTAACAAAGCCTACAGGAGTTAGGATACCTTTGTAACAGTATGCTCTCAAACTAACCCATGCTTCAGCTAGGACTTTTAAGGGTTATAATGTGGCCTGGTTCACGGTTCAAGAAACAAAGGATAAAGGCTCAAATTTTATTTATACCCAACCCGCTCTTCGTGATGTTCTTCAGTCCTATGCTCAGTTAATTACGCGTTTAGATCCTCATTGAGTCTAGAATCTTTGCTCAGATACTTGGTGATGATTCAGAAATTGAACATTTTTTTTGAAAAGGCAGTCATTTTTGTAATCTTCTTATTGTCGAGGATTTGTAGTAACCTATTTCTTTTTTGTTTTCTTTATCCCTTCTTTTGCCTGACTTGTTTCTTTTGTGATTACAGTAAGCGGGATGCCCCAATTTTTCACTTAAGTCTCCTTCATAGGTTTTGACTTAATGGGCTTTTATTTCGAGAGATAATGACTGCCTGTCTTGACGATTATACGGAACCATCACCGTCTTTTATTTTGGAAGGACGTCTTCGATGCCATTCATTGTGTACGAAGCGGCCGATTGTGACTGAATGCGCCTCTAAATTAACTGAGAAAAATACCCTGCCCCAAGTTATGATTAAGGGTTTTTATTTATGTGAAAGAAAAACTCCTACTTCTTTGGCTCGAAGGGGTTGACTAGGGATTATCTTCCTGATAACTCCACTATTTAGGATTTAAAACAACGCTTGTACATCGTCAGCGGGGTCTGTTCAAAAGCATATTGTAGAGATTGTGGTATCATTTTCATCATCCTCCCTCTAAGGCTTAGAGTTTTAATCAAGAGTCGAATATCAAAAAACGAAATAAGAACGCATTTTTGAAATAGTGAATATGAATGAATTGATTCAAGACAAACATGTGCAATGCATTGATGAAATAACGAGGTTTGATATGAATAAATGTTCAAACAATCAAAAGAAAATTACAAATTGAAAATTCTAATGAATGAAAAGCCCTCTTGTTAGAACTTGTCACTTCATATGGTATGCCTTAGAGGGATGGCAGAAGCATTCCAGTTGACCATGGTGTGTGAATTACAATGCTCCTTCATCAATTAGGTCTTGAATTTTGTTTCTCAACGCCCAACAAATGTTAGTGTCATGTCCAGGACTGTTGGAGTGGTATACACATCTTGCATTTGGATTGTACCTTGGGGAGGCTATGTTGGGATTATAAGGAGGGTCCCTTAACATAACCAACTTGGCCTTCAACATGCGTTGCAATGCTTGAGCCAATGACATGTTGATTTCGGGGAAGCGTCTTTAAAATGTATTTTTCTTATGTCGATTTCCCCTTTGTCGTTAGCGGGGTTGTGGTTGGGCTTGTGATGTAGTAGCAACCTGGAAAGCTCCGTTCCTGACCAAACCAACCTCTTCTCTCACTGGGGGCTGATTAATGCCTTGATCCATAATTTTAACTATTTGTTTCATGGATCGGCATCCATCTTGGTGAAGCTTGTTGAGGAAGGCTCTTATCCCTTCTTTTCCTCGAGATAAGTTTTGGATAAGAGCTATCTTCCCCAGCATCTGGATTCTCGTTGCTTCTACCTCAGCTTGCAGTTGTTCCAATTGTTCATCCTTGTTGTTGTCAGGATGTTCCTTGGTCAGATTCCCGACGAAAAGTGTTTTCAGGTCTTCTTGCCCCTTGGATAGATTCAGGAGAAATTCCTTGAACTGGGCATCTTGATCTTGGAGATCTCTGTTGTCTTGTTGGAGAGCTATTGCTGAAATAAGCAGCGAGAACATAAGAGACCTGCTTTGAAACATGCTTATGCAATGATATGTATAATATATGTATGCAATGTTTTCAAGGATCTCGCGGGGTAAACACAAGAGACTGTTAGAATTTGATTGCATCTTTGATTGAAGAACTTCGTATCATTGAGAGTCCTTCTACGAGACTCAAGCTTACCATATCAAGTGGCTCATAGCCTCTGACTTAAGTTGTTGAGTTTTGATCTTCTGACGATATTGGCTAGAGGAAAATAAATCCCCTTGCCCCTTGCTAGACATATGATTCATCATAACCTGCACCGTAGGCCCTCGAGATCCTTGAAATGGTTAAGGATATTTTAAGGCATGATGTTATGATGTGTATGTTATGCATTTAAGCAAAGGTGTGAAGTAATGTAAGTAAGTAAACCCTGCAAGAATTCCAAGTTATTGGATAATAACTATAAACAAAACCTGCAAGGAACTCATGTGGTCAGGTAATAAAACTCTGCAAGTAGTTCAAGTTGAAAGCACACGAGTCACGCAAACAACCTTAGGTTTAGGCTTGCATGGGTTTTAAGGTAATACCCTCTTGAAGTTGGATTGGTTCAACCTGTCCTATAAATAGTAGCCGGGTTCTAAGGGGTCTCAATATCACTGATCTTTCCCCTAGCTTCGTTCAATAGGCGATCGACTCGCAACCAAACAAAACTCAAGAGTCAAACCTCAATGAGTGTAGCATCGAGTATCTGTCGACCTTGGGCATACACCAAAGCCGGACATCTCGCTACGTCCTACTGGCCATGTTGTGCAATTAAAGTTTCTAAGTTCAGTTGATGCTTTATGACACCACGTGGCAGCCCCGTACATCTCCCTGATTGACTCAAGGGTTACTGGTACCAACCAAAGTTCCATATTAACGTAGCTAATGCTTCAACCGTGTCAGTATAACCCAGCACAGCTCCCTCACAGTTTATTACTACTTACCTAAAAGGTGTTTCCCAATTCGGGTGTAGGATCAAATAACCCAAACAGTTCACATAAATATAAAGCAAGCAAGACAATCAAGAGAAAGAAATTAAATTTGACCTAGATCCTAAGTTTTACCCCACTTTATATTTTACTCCCCAACAGAGTCGCCAGTTCTGTGATACGGTGGCAGAACCGACTGTTAATAATGGTTTGCATTTTTTGTTCGCAAAATTTCGCGGATAGCAAGAATGGCCATCGACTTTTATTTTATCCAATTAGGAAAAGGAAAAAGAACAGAAAAAACCTTTTTCGAGATGTTTCTGAGTACGGGGAGTAGATTATAGAAAGGGAAGGTGTTAGCACCCTTTCTATCTGTGTTTTTCCACGGGCTCTTAGGTACTTGCTCATTTTGAAAACTGCTTGTGTGTGCTTTATTTTGAAAAGTTTTGTTTTACTTCGTGTTAACCCTTGTTTCGGTCCTCAAGAGTGTTACGAAGTTGTTTTTGAAAACTTTGTTTGAAAAGTGTTTGTGTGAAAAAAATTTGTTTGTTTGAGCACCTAGGAACTAATCTACCTACTCGAAAAAGGTCTGTTCGTTTTCCTTTTAGACAATGCTATCCCATTATTGAGAAATAGGTAGCATCGTTGTTGGAGTTTTTTAGGGACATTCGAAGGGACGAAATGATCTCTGAAGGTAACAAGTAAGGATACCTTAGCATTTTGAAGGGACTATCGTCATAAGATTAATTCGTAGTTAACTCGAGGGACAAGTAGGGACTATGATCTTTATGAAGACTTTGAGTCGCGGGTCAAGGCTAAGGTATCCCTACGTTCGAGGGACACGACCATTATTTCCGAGGCAACCAAGTGAGGCAAACCCTAGGAGTGAGCATGTGCATGTGTTTGATTTCAGTTATTTAATCTTTTCACAATTAAGGTGATATACTATTTTAATTTTATTTGTCTTTTGCATGCAAGCCTATTATACATACATCTAGACAGTTCATAGTTGCGGAAATTAAAAGCGGGAAAGTTAATCTACGCTATTACAAGGCTTCGGGGAGGGGGTTACATGACCAAAAACTGGGGATTAAATAGTAAATAATATGCGGTAAACCCTAATTAAAAACTATTACAAACCCGAAGCAAATACAATAATTGGAAAATAAAAAATTGCTCACGAGAATTAAGTACGGGAGTCAAAGTTTAAATTCTAAAAATCTAATCAATTAAAGAGAAAATAGTTTTTTTGTATTTTATTTTTGAGAAAAAATATTTGAAATCTTAACCTAAATCTAATTAATTAAAGAAAAATATTTTTTGGTATTTTATTGAGAAAATTAAATATTTATGAATTAAACCTAATTTGTCTAATTAATTTTAATTATGAAAACAATCAAGTCAATATCATTAAATTAATTACTTTCCAAAAAAAACAACTAATTTTAATAAAAAAACCTAATTCTACATTTTTATGGTTTTCTTGATTTTATGATTAAATAAATAAATGATTTTTTTTGTTGTTTTGTAAAAAGAAATTAATCAAATAAAACAAAATAAAAGAAAGAAAGAAAGTAATTGGGTCTGTGGTGAAAGCAGATTGGGGGTGTGAAGCTTAATTTCATTGAGCCCAAATCCTTTGGCCCAATCAGGTGTTTGGATCCGGTGCTGGCCACGTTTGAGGATTCACCATGGTTTGCATGTGTTGAGTGTTAGATCCGGATATGATGAGATCTTGTGGTATGGTGATGGAAGTACATGAGGAGCGCGCAGGGACCTTGAGCATTGGATCTGAAGACACAAATTAGTGAAAATTAACTTTGCAAAAGGGTTGGGTCGAACCCACCCCCTTTTCGACTAAAGCCTTATCATTCCCTACCTTGCCAACTGAACCAAGCGTGTTAGTTGTTAACAAAATAATACAAAATAAATATAAGGCAAATAAATATCTATGGCCACATGTCAAAAATGCGCGCGCTGTGGGTCCCCAATGGTTTGAATGGACTAATCAGTGAGCACCACGCCATCACCTTCTTCAGGGATCCATCGTTTTAGATGGGGAACTTTTACCTACAGCAGTTTTCCGTCACTATTGGTTGTAGTGACGGATTTTGTTCGTAACTAAAAACCTGTAAAATTCAAAAACGCAGCACAAGTAGAATAAATTCAAACCAAAGGCATGGATCAATTGCAAATCATCTCATGAGCATGATAATACCCCTAATTTTGTCCAATTTTGCCTTTATATAGAATTCCCAATTTGGGACCTTAAAACCCTAACAATGGCATCGTGCCATTCCTGCACTTAAACTTCAACCAAACCAATCAAAAGCATTGAAAATATGATAGCAAGCATGGATATATGATCAAAACATGTTTATGATGGATAAATTATTGAAAACGAATCTTGAAAAAAGATGTAAACCGTGGCACTGTGAGGCGTGATTTCTGAAGGTTTTAAGGCTGGAGGACGATTGGAATAGCTTTAAGAAATGTCTTGGAATTACTGGAATTAGTCTATGGAGGAATATGTGATCATCACTTTTTTTGACAAAAAATTAAAGTTGACCTCCTTATTTTCACGGCCCAAAAACCTCCCTTATGCTTTGGAAATATTGTGTATATATATCATAGAATGATTTAGGTCAACAAAAACTGATCATATCTTTGCAAATTATGGAGATTTGATTTCATTCTTTTCTTTGTATGATTTGTTTCCAAAATAAACCAAATTAAGATCTTTTCCAATCAATTAGCTCTTGCACGAGTTTTTTGATTTGGTAGCTGTTCATGGACTCATAATATGCTCATAAAATCAAATCTTTAATTTTATTTGATTATTCTACTATTTAAATTCATTTATTTTGATTTAAATCGATAAAAAATAAAAATAAATAATAAAAATAATAAAATAATATGTGGATAAGCTCAGGGGTCGTGGGCCATCTTAGGAACAAGTTTCAAATAAGAAAACATGGGCCCATTTGGAAAAAAGTCATTTTGATCAATATTGACTTCATGCACATTTCCAAAAATTGGTCAATTTTGGCAATACATATCTCCCTCAATTTTAAGCCTAAGAGGGTGTTCTTGAACTCTTTAGAAAGCTTAGGATGTCCCCTAAACAACCATTTTAGTTTCATCTCAATTGGATCTACCATGTTCATGTAAGAATCTTTGACCCAAAAGGTGTTTTTGTTGACTTTTCAAAAGGACTTATAATGTAGAAATTCATATCTTTTGATGAGTGCATATTTTGAACTTGTGGGATGAAGATGAATTGTAGGGAATTTCATCATATTCAAAATGAGCCTTGGATGAAAAATTTCTAATAAAGTATGAAGAAGTTATGCCTGGTCAAAGTTTGGTTGACTTTTCTTAAGAAACCATAATTTAGCAACTTTTGGGTTTTGATGAATTTTGGGGCATTCCTTAAGGAATCATGATCAACCCTTGATCAAATGATGGATATCACTTCAAAATGTTGATGTTGACCAAAAACATTGAAGTTTGACTATATGTGGGCCACAATTGACTTTTGACCTAGTACAATTGATTTTCAGGCATCTGGGCGATTGACTGAGCAAACTTCTTGTGCAAGGCATGAAACTTGACCTGGATGATCTTGAGAACATATTGGGACCATGGAAGGCATTTTGGACCCTTGGACTTCAAACACCTTGATAAATATGGAAACCCTAGTTTGTGGTACATTGCCATAGGAGAGAGTTTGTCTGGTCAACTCTTGGGCATCCTTGAGCAAGTTGAGGACCTCAATGGGCATGTGTTGAGTAAAATGAGAGGGAAAATTTTGGGGTACAACAGTAGGGTACATCCTTATCTGACTTGTACGGGACAGGACCCGGAAAACTAATCACCAATGGAGTAATAGCTGTCTTGCTATGATATTCAACTTTAAAATGGTTAGGCGTACCAAAACAAGGCACAATAACATTTACTCCCTCTTCAACACATTCAGTCATTACAGAGTCATCTCTAGAAAATAAATCTTCATCCGAGGAGAAGAACTCACTTGCAGAGGCATACTCATCATCTGACTCTTCTTCAGCCAAACAACCCTCAATCATATCAACTTCATGGTAATCATCCCTTTGACCTGTAACCTTGATGGTTCCATTATCCAACAACAACTGAACACGTTTCCTAACAATTGAACATCCTCAGGAGTCTCGGCAGCAAATTTAGCAAGATCCATATTGATGTTCTACCTGACCAACCATGTGGTAGAAAGTAGCGTGCAATTGTACAAGATAATTATTCATATGTTCCACATCAAATATTCTGAACTCTCTAGGACATCCAGAAACCATATTTACTTCCTCTTCATATTCTGCCATATGCCTGATTATATGGATGAGTCCCTCATTCATCATCTCCTTCAAATTATCCTTTATCTTGTCACAACACTGTATATTTGTACTGCAAATAGCACAATCGGCATGGTCATGCGTATAGTAGCTAAATTCACAGAGGTGTGCATGAATTTTCACCAAATCTCCTCTAACCAGATTAATATCAAAAATCCGAAAGTCGCCTGGATAATCGGCCACCATATTCACATCATTTTCTCCTCCATGCTTGGGCAGAGGATTTTCTTTCACATTAGGGCCAACATCCTTGAAAGATAAGATACCAGACTTTACCAATTTCTGTACTTCGGTCTTCAAAGGATAGAAGTTCTCAACATTATGCCCTGGTGCTCCCTGGTGAAAAGCACATGTTTGGTCTTCTTTGTAATACCAAGCCAACAGTGATGGTACAGCAGGAGGTGGTTTGGTCTGAACCAACTTCTTTTGAATTAACGCCGAGAGTAATTCTGTGTAACTCATAGGAATAGGGTCATAACTCTCCCTTCTCTGATTATACCCTTGATTCCCCTGATGGGATGGTCTCTGATAAGCAACAGTGGTCGGAGCTACACCAACAACTGAAGTTACTGATGCGACTTGTTGATGACGCTAATAATTTCTTCTAGGAGTGTTAACCCTCCTCTCTTGCATAACAACATTTGTATCTCCTTCCTTCTTCTTGGTAAACCCATAGGATGGCTTCTTCGCACTTAAGCACACAGTAGTATGAACAACTAGAGTATCTTGAGGACCTAGATTGAAACCTTTAAGCACACAGTTCTCTGGCATTCCCCATGGATAACCTTGTGGCATGCGATTCTGAACCAAAGTTGGAGCAGCAGACATAGGAACAGTCGGAGCTTCAATAGTAACCCTTGATTGTTGAGGTTGAACACTCTGTGGCTGATTCTGAGCAGCCACCAGATATTCCATCATAGCATTAAGATTGGCAATGGCGGCCTTCAAAGTAGAAACTTCCTCGTGCAGCTTGCGATTATCTTGTTCTAACTTGTCCATCTTCCTTCTGAAATTAGCTCGAGTGTTATAGTGGTGAGACAACTTGCTGAACAAAGTAAAGAAGCTTGGTAAGACACCTGAATATGCAAAGAAATGCAAGAAATATGTGCAGTATGATGCATGATGTGCAATGCACATGATTTATTTTATTAATATTTCAAGGGACTTAAAGATTAATAGACACATTACAAATATCAAAGTAATAACATATTTTAAATACTGAAAATTTTTATTATAATAACTTCAAAATGGATTACAAGTTTCAATAATCCCAAGTGCAAGATGAAAATAAAGTCTAAAACCCTAAGAACCAACGTTGATGGAGATCACTCTATACGCTGGTGCTTCCCTGTAAGCCTGGCAATCTGAGCCTTCAACCTCTGGTTTTCTTCCGCATATCTGGTGGCAACCTCCTTCCAATCACCAGAATCACGAAGTGAGAAAATAGCATCTAACTAAGGTGTTGTACCCCAAAATTTTCCTTCTCATTTCTCAAAGGATCACCCTGGACCCTTAGGTTTGCTTCCATCCAATTCCAAGCCTTGGATTACAAATTTTCCAAGAAAGTCATTCATAAGGGCAAAATGGTCATTTGCATATTAAAAAGTCAAACTTTGACTTTTGGTTCAAAGTCAAGTTTAAAGAGTCATATTTCATCAAGACATGTTGAAATATGAAGTTTGTTTCATCAAGAAATTCAAAAGTCAAAATTACTTTGGAAAAGTCAAAATTCTAAATACTTAGAATTTTTCAAAGTGTTTAAGAAATATGACAAGCTCAGAACTTCTGGACAGACTATCACCATGATGCAAGCTGGTTCTGAAAGAACTTCTAACGTAAGAGTTTTAGATCTCAATGAGACTCAAAACATTGCAGAACATAACTTCTTCTAGAAGTGTTGGGATTTCAAGTTGTATGTCTTCAAAGAAACGTTTCTGAAACTTATGCACTTAGTAAATTCTGAGCATTTTCAAGTCAGAAGTTGCAAGAGTAATTCAAAGAGGGCTTAAAAAGCATGTCATAAGCTTTCTAGAAAGTATGAGAACTCGCTCAGAACATGCTGGAGCAAAGAGATTAAAGGATCAGAAGTTGGATGTTGGTTCTAAGTTGCGCTAATGTTGAACTTCTGACCTAGAATCAAGCAATGATGCATAATCTCACATTCCAGGATTTCTGGTTTGATAAATCTCATCATCATTTAATGCTCACAACCACTTTTGAGCTTTTATCCAAAGGATTTCCCCACGTGTGGCATTGAAGTACATTGTTGTCCTTGAAAAAGCAAACTTTTGTCAAGAGTACGTTGGGCCCATGCTTTGCTTTTGCTTTTGAGGGTACTTTTCCTTAATTCATGCTTACAAATCCAGATTAGGCACGGCTAAAAGCTGCTAACCACCATACTTGTTTAACTTGCTTCAAGAATAAGCCAACATGCTAGCATGATGGTGGTACTTTTGACTTATCCAAGCTACAAAGTTCTTGCCTATAAATTGAACTTCATTCGCAACTGTAAAAGGGGCCGGTCGGAAAAAACTGAAAAGAAAAGCTTTGAAATCTTGCTAGAATTCCAAGAATCTGAAACTGCAAACACAAATAAAAAACCTGCTAGTTTTTTATTCTTGCATTCAAACTCCAACTTCCCTCAAGTGTTTCTTGACCAAATCATCCATACAGCTTCTGAATTTTTCATCTATTCATAACCTAACTTAAAGATTTTCCAGTCTGCTGAGCACGTGAGGAAGCTGATCAGAACATTACAAGCAGTCAGAACCAGGCTCCGATTCACAGGACTTTCTCCAGCTGCAAGGTAAGCTTCTGCTGACTCTCATCATATCACTTAGGCATTGTTAAACTTGCATGTCCAAAATACAATGTAGACATCCTAATTCTGATGCTATACATATTCTGAGGTTCCATATATATTTGTCTGCCTATATAGGGAGAACATCAGTTTAGAACTTCTTTAAGAAACTAGGATTAATAGATACATTCTTGTTTCTGGTTTATAGTCTTGACTTTTTCTGTTTCTGAAACTATGATGGAAACCTGCCATAATTGCTATGAATGTGTTTTCTGTTATGTTAAGATATGACTAAATTGCATATGTTCTGATTAGCATGAAGAAAGAGATGGAATTTATCATCAGATTTTACTTTGTAATACATGTTTATGCTTTTACTTCTAATACCGGATGTACATCCACCACAATGGTGGACAATGTGTGCGCATAAGACATTAGTGCTAAGGGTCCTGGGTTCTAGCCCCAGAAGCATCTTTTTAGGTTTATTTAGTGACATTTTCACCCATTTATCTGTCAAACAATATTCCTAAATCAGAACTTCTAGACAAACTTACCCAACAACATTATCACCTCACTCTCTCAAATAGCTAGAACTTCTGATTTTCCAGTGACATTAGAACTTCTAGGTTCCCAGCTACACTATAGCTTCTGAACCCCTTCAACAATCAGAACTTCTAGGTTTTCCTTTATTCCAAGCAACCTCAGAACTTGGTGTACCTAGGCCCCGAACTTCTGACCCTCTACATTCCTACTAACATTTTCTCTCTTGCAGCGTATCAGAGTCAGAACTTCTGTTCCTTCTGGTTTCAACAATGTGTTGATTCTGACTCCTTTTTCTCTTATTTATCTTATTTTAGCTTTTAATAACCAAAAACCCCAAAAATATTTCATATTCACATGTTTTATTTTATTTCTTTTTAAACCAAAAGATCAAAAATATTTTCTTAAGCCAATTTATTTCTTTTCTTAACAAAAACAAAACAAGTCCATTTTACATTTCTTGTGTATTATTTCAATATGGTTGTAATAGATAATTAGGACTTTAATTTCTTGCAATCCCCATTTGTAAATTTGTACACCCCATCCCCTTAATGATGTAATAGTGTAGGACTTTACTTTTTTGCACTTTTATTGCTTTCTGTGATACGGTGGGAGAACTGACTGTAGGTTTTGCGTTCGTATTCGCACTTGTGCGGTTGAGCAAGAGTCGCCACCGACTTTTTATTTTATCCTAAAGGAAAGGTTAAAAAAGCACAGCAAAAACCTTTTGAGAATTTTCGTGGGTTCGGGGGGTAGATTATGAAAAGGGAAGGTATTAGCACCCTTTTCATCCATGGTTATCCATGGGCTCTTAGTTACTTGGTTTTTTAGATCACTTGCCTTGATTTTTTGATTGCTTGAAAATGGTGTATGTGTGAGTGTTTTTGAAAATGTTTTGGAAGAAGATGCCTTGTCTTAGGCTAACCTTGTAACAATTCTTTACTCGAATATTTTACAAAGGCGTGTATCTTTTCGAAAAGATGTTTCAAAATGTTTTTGAGAGTTTGTTTGAAAGTGTTGTGGATTGTGATTTTTGAAAAGAAGGCAAGTGTTTTTGCAAGTCGATCTCAAGTAACTAAGAGTTTTGTCTACCCTATTGTACTCAAAGGTTTTTGTTATGTTTCAACCCCTTTTAACAATTTTGTTCCACCATTGGATTTGGTGGACAATCTTGCGTTTAGGAAGTTTATTCGGGATGGGCGCGGGTCGTCGTATGGACCATGAAGGCAATGGTGCCAAGTGTCTTTGGCAATTTGCTTTGAGGGACTTGATCATTTGTTTAGGCAACATTTTGAAAGTGTTATCGAGGGACTATGATCATTTTGAATTCGTTTTGCCAAAGAAACTCGACATGCAAGCATGGCCCATTTTGGAAGGCAACATGTGGGATTACCCTAGGGGGTGCAAGTGTGATTGTGTATTGATTTCATGTATTTGTCTTGTGTTAGGTTATCTAGCGTTTGATTTTATGTACATGCAAACCCTAGATCTAACCATGGTATAATTGAAAGCGGTAAATTGCGAGAATGTAAAATCTACGCTATTACAAGATAAGTATCCGGGAGTGGGGGTACATGTGTATGAATGGGGATGAGACTTATAGTATCCAATAAGTTACCACCAAATCGAATTTGCGATCAAATGTAAATATCGAATATACAAATATAAGATAAACAAATGTGTATAAGGGCAATATCTTGTGTATTTGTATTGTGTAAGCATGAGATGTATCGTGTAAGTATGTGATTATTTACAGGTGTGACAAGGTGAAATTAATGTGTATTAGGGTATTTGTTTTGACCTAAATAATTTAAATGCTTATTTGTTCAATTAGTAATCTTGTATTTCTTTTAATATGTACAAAAGAAATGTTTTAATTGAATGTTCAAATTCTAATTAAATTATGTATAAAATGTATCATTGTTTATCATATACAAAAAGTGTTTTAAGTAAGTGTTTAAGAATTTAATATTAGAAAAAAATGTATTTATCTATTATGTACAAAGATATATTTTAATTAAAAGAATAAAAAAAGTATTTTCAATTTTAATTATATGATAAAAAATGTATTTTATTATTTATATACAAATATATACTTAAAAAAAAGATATTTTCAATTTTAACTATATTGTATGATATGTACAAAATTATATTTAAATTAAGTGTTTTAAAATTTATGTATATAAGAAATGTGTTTTTAAGTATTCTTGTATTAATGTATTAGTATGTCAACTAAATATTAATCTTAAAAAATATTCTATGTATATATAAGAAAAAAGGTAAGTTTAAATATAGAGGAAGAAAAAAATATATTTCTTATAAGTTTATATATAAACTAAATTATACTATATATATAATATTTGTTAGTGTAAAATAAAAAATAGTTACTATGTTTTGTTAATTTTCTCAAAAATGATGTGTTAAAAGACAAACTAAGTGAAGGCAAATGGGCTTTAAGCAAGCAGAATGGGGTGAGACCCATGTTAGGACTCAAGGCATTTTTAGGGTTTTGATTTATTTTCAATCTTAGGGTTTGTACAGCGGCGCGTCTTGGGGTTTCGTTGTCTTCTCCGTTCGTCTTTTGCCATGGATACTTGAGTGCAGCTCCTTCACACAAGGCCAATAAACGCCATCGTTCCCCTTTCACCCTCCGTAGACCAACCAGACCATGCTATAGGGTACGATTTCAATCTCAAATGCATTAGGGTTTTGCTCCTCTTTTGATTTTAATTTAATTTTGGTTTCAACTGATATTTTCTTTCGTTACTAATATGCATGTAAGGTGGTATAAGAACACTACCTTTGGAGATGGCGGAAGGGGGACTTTGGAGGCGTTGAGGCCCAACGATGAATGAACGGAGAAATGAGCTCAACTTCTTGGTGACTCTGGTATTTCTGTATCTTTCTTACGCTTTATGATGTTCTGAGCTGAAAGCTTGATATAGCATATTCTTTTCTTTTTCTCCTTCTTGCCACTGTATACTTGTTGTTTTGAGATGCCTTTGTTGCTTCCTCTTCGACTCTGAGTTTGGTGTGCTTGAAATGTTATTGTTGCTTCTGTGAGTTGCCTTGGTTACCTTATTCTGCTTGCTTATGTTGCTTATGTTGATTATGTTGATTGCCCAATGATGTGTGCTTACTGAGGGCTCGAGGGTTTTGATTTGGGACTGCTTCTTTCTTCTTCTCTTACAGTTGCCTAGAACTTTCGTATGCTTGCCTTGAATATTTGCTGCCTATGATGAAGGGTTTCTGAGGCTTAGAGTTGGCTTTGCAGATTTGTTGTTGGTTGGAGGTTTAAGCTTGCAGGTTCTGGCCTTGATGAGGCTTTTCTGTTTGAGACAGGTACAGGCTTTGCTGGTTTATGCTTTGCTTCGGTTTTGTTTTGCAAAATGGTAAGGCTTTGAGCTTTTTTGGTTTGTTGACATAGCAGGTTAGGCTTTTGAGGTTGGTATGGTTGTTCAGGTTTGAGATTATGTTGGTATGGTTGTGCTTCAGGTTTTTTGGTAGTGCAGGTTATGTGTTTGTATATGTTTTGAATGATGCAGGTGAGACTTCAGGCTTTCTTTAGGCAGGTTGGAGTGCTTGATAGCAGGTTATGTAGAGGCTGGTATATGCTTTGGTTGTTTTTTAGTTCAGGTTTTGGAAATGGTAAAAGTTTGGAAGCTTTTGTTGGTCACTGAACTTTGAACTGGTTTTTTTTTTCTCTTAGGTTTGAGGCCTGGCAGGTTCTATATATCAGTTTGTTTTTGCCTAAGGTTCTTGGACAGCAGGTTGATGGTTGGAAAACTGGTTTGAGTTTTCTGCCCCCCTGTATATTTTTCTTTGTGCTTTGGTGAAAGTTCTTAACTTTTGTGAAAACTCTTTTCTTTTTTGTGTATTTTCTTATGCCCCTGCCTTATGCCTAAAGCCTGAACCCTGCTTCTTATCTCTCCACCTTTCTCTCTCAGTACAGTTGGATATTTAATAAATGTTTTATTTCTGTACTTTCTCTGAAAGGGCTATTGCATTTGGGAAATGATGAAAAAAAAGAAAGCTTGCTTGCATAACAATTTCTTACTTCTGCATTCTTTGTCTTTTCTTTGACAGCTTTTGTACTTTGTGAACTTTCCATATCTTTGCCAAATCCTTTTCATGACAGCTTTGAGTAGACTTTGGCACTTTTGACAGCAAATTGTACTTCTTTATCTTCTTTGATATCTTTGTGCAGTAACTTGTCCCTTTGGATTTTGACAGAAAGTTGCATTTTGGATTTTTCAGTTTGGTTTGAACTTGGACTATGCAATTTGACATTTTGAATTTATGCATTTGACATTTTGCATTCATGATTAAATGAATAAAATTCTTCCCTCTTTGTGAACCGGGAGAAATCCCGTGATTTGCAGAGAGGGTTAACTGATCCCAGTCAGTGGCCCTTAATGATGAATTTCTTCTGTCATTTATTATTTTATCTGCTTTTTGACTTTTCTCCTTTTCTTTTGCAGATGAATATTCGGATGGAGAGGAATAAAGTGAAGCATGAAGAATTAGAAATAAATAGGATAGTTTTCTTTTTACTTAAATTTAAATCAATGTAAAACCAATGTTTGTAATTAAATTCCAAACATCAATTGTACAGTTAATTTAAAGATAAATAAAAGTTTCCATTATCCAATTTAATTCTGTTTTCTCTCTATTGTTTATTTATTATTTAAAACTCTTTGAATTAAAATAATTGAAAAATAAATTTCAATCATTTAATTTAGAATAATAAATAAATAAACAATGCTTTAGCACACTGATCAGTTAAACCTGGTATCTCCAAAGCAAAATGACAGTTAACCGAAACAAACCAAACAAGCGCATTCCCTCTTCACTGATTTTCAACAAACACTGTAAATCCAAACTGCGTATTTCTTTTGACTGGCTCAAACAAAACAACGTGAATTCGAACCAACTGCCTCTTTTACTGATTAAATCAAAACAATGCGAATTCAACCCGAATCTCGGAATATCTTGCAAAGTGCTGTGGAATTTTAACCTTTCTGAGAATATGCCCATAAAACCTTAATTCCTGATTAAATGCCAACGAACATTCGCCTGATCGCAATTGAGCCAGAATCAACCAAAACCCTAAGCCAATTATTTGAAGCAATCCAGAGTCCTAAAAATCAATAAAACCCTAATTTTTGTTTGACTGACGAGAAAAGTCCGTTTGTCCGATTCTTGAGCCAGTTTGAAAAGTCAGGAAATGCCTGAAGCTGAGATTTCTTGTGGCAAAATGCGAGGGCAAATTTTGGGGTACAACACTTTCATATATTGTTAGTAATTAGGGTGTGTATGGCAAGACATGAAATCGACAAATAGATAACCCTAATCAAGACTGAATGCATGCAATCAAATACACTTTTCACACATGCACCCCTTAGGGTAATCTCATTTGTACCTATCAAAAAATAATCATGTCCCTCGAACATGGGCGTTTTAGCAAAGACCCTCAATAAAAGATCGTAGTCCCTCAATGTCCCTCGATGTTGCCTTTGGTAAACGATCTAGTCCCTAAAACGAAATTGCTAAAATATCCCATAGGTTTCCTTCTATGACTATATAGATGTCCTACGCTCGTCCCTTCACATCCAACAATGGGGCTTCTTACCAAAACAATGGTAAGATAGCCACATCTAAAGGAGGAGGAAAAGAACATTTAAGACCTTTTTGAGTAGGTAGATTCGCTCCTAGTTGCTCGCTTGCTCACAACAAAAACATTTTATACACCAACACACTCATTCAAAACATTTTCAAAAGGAAAACACTTTGTACGCGTTCTTATAGAAATGAGAGCCATTACAAAGAAGACACCTTTCTAAAATCTCTTTCAAAGACACATTTCACAAACACCTCTTTGAGCTATTTTTGAAACAACACTTTGTACGCGTTCTTATAGAAACGAGAACCATTACAAAGATATTTTCAAAATACTTTCAAAAAACCACACCACAAGCACACATTCAAACAAAAGCAAGTGATCTAGCAAGCAACTAAGAGCCCTTAGATAACTACGGATGAAAAGGGTGTTAATACCTTCCCTTTTCATAATCTACCCCTCGAACTCAAGAAAACATCTCTAAAGGTCTTTCCTATTCTTTTCAGTCTTTCCTTATTGGATAAAAGAAAAGTCGATGGAGACTCTTGCTTTCTGCAACATTTGCCTTTAAACACAAAACACCCAAGTCAGTTCTTCCACCGTATCACATGAGGCTTAGGAGAAAATAAATCCCCTTGCCTCTCCATCATCTCTACAGCCCGACTCTCAAGAATCTCAATCAAGTCGCCTTTCTCCTTCAAGTATTCTCTATAGGAAATCTCTAAAGTTTGGCACTTATTCTTCCAAGCATCCTTTTCCTGCTGCATCTGACCAAAGCAAGCTGTAGCTCTTCTATATCATCCAATAAGGGAGGAGTGGTCTTCACAAACAAATCAGACATAGGTGCTTCACGGGAACATGTCATCTTCAACTGAATATCTCTCATTTGGACCCACTGAAGATAAGGCTCCAAAAAAATAACCCCCCTAGGTCCCAAGTCTTTCCTACTCTTCCTATGAATGTGACTCCAGGCCTTCGCAATCTGCTCCCTAGCTTCCTTATGGTCTTCTCTCTCCTTCAGAAAGAAACTACTCAAATGAATACTATTTGGTTTATCCCTCATCGGATAACCAAGCTGTCATCGTGCAAGAACATGGTTGTAGTTAATTCCTCCCTTTGTGCCAAGAAGAGGTACATTAGGGAAACTAACACAACTGCCGACAATCTTTATATCCTGGTAAGCTCGATGATACTAATCAATATCCGAGTAAGTAAGTACCATGATCTTAGGATCCCAACAGGGTTCCTTCCTGACATCCCAAAAAGCATCAGACTGAGGCATATGAGAAATAAACCACCGATACAACAGAGGCGTGCAACAGACAATTATCCCCCCAGATAAGAATTTCGAAGATGAATAGAGTAATAAGAATCATCCAACAATGTAGGAACTGGGTTTCCAATCATGAAGATCATGATAGCATTAACGTCAACAAACTTGTCCACATTAGGAAATAAGAACAACCCGTAAGCAAGTAGAGCAAAGATGGCCTCAAAAGCGACTGTACTCTTTATCCTGGCAAAGTAACGAGCTTTCTCCAATAAAAACAAAGCTGGTAATCCTCTAATCCCTTCTTTATTAGTCATATGGGCTTCAACCTCAGACTTCCCCAGATGGATCAAAGCAGCAATCTCGTGTGATTTTTGCTCACCCTTCAAACCAGTAAAAGGAATATGATCGGTAACAGGTAAATCCAACAGATAAGAATACTCCTCCAGTGTCGGCATCAACTAATAGTCAAGGAAAGAAAAGAAATGATACATCGGATCATAGAATTGTACCAAGGTCAAGAGAATACCCTCCTTCATCCTAAGCTTCATGAGAGGAATAATGGATTCATACTTCTTCCAAAAATCTGCAGAACTCTCAATCTCATAAATTAGACTGGTCAACTCATCTATCTTGGGATCTTTGAAACTGTATTTCCCAGTCTTTCTTTTTCCAGAATCCATGGTCAAAAGGTACATGAGATATTTACAAATGGTCAACTTTCAAGTCCCTTGAAATGAAATTTCTCCAAAATATGCTTACGAGTGCATGGATGCATGATGCAACAATCACACACAAGATCACAAACATAAGGTTCATAGATTCAACGTCACGAGCATGAGGTCAAAGGTACTAACCGTAAGGTATGGTCTAAAAGTTATCACATGTCGAACAAGGTTCTAGAAGTTCCCAGAGTCTACATCCTTCCTTCGGATATTACCAACTTCCCGATTAACTCGGTAATTAGTAATATTCTCAAGAAAAACTCGTCCGAGCGTAATATCGCGTGATAACTATTTCCGGATTACTCCGTCATAGTCTGCACTACACCTAAAATGCCAAGATGGGTTAGGTATTCTATGGTCCTCGGTGAAGAAGTGAAAAACACAAGAAGGGGGTTGAATTGAAACTTAAAAATCAAAAGAAATAGACACGATTATTTTTATCCTGGTTCGCTTGATCTCAAACTACTCCAGTCCACCCGCCAAGGTGATTTCGCCTCTCTCCAACGAGGACTTAATTCACTAATAAAACTGATTACAATTCTACTTCGACAACTGCCAAAGTCTTCTTGAGTACAACCACAATCCAGTATATCTCAAGGAAATTCACTTAATCAAAAGAAAATATTCACTGTGTACTATTTTTTTCGTTACAAAAACCGTATCACTACTGTGATGTATTACACAAAATTTGGAGTAGTATGAATATAAATTTTGCAGCTTTTTGAGATTGTATGGAGCAGTTGTGTAAAATCGTAAACAATTTATCCTTTGAGATTGTTTATATAGGTGTGGCAGTTTGTCCAAATGGAAACATGATAATGGACACTTAATGCTCTTTCCATATTGAGAAGATCCTTGTCTGATTGTAGCTGTTGTAAATGATACTGCCTTAATGGAAAAGTAACGCTTCAGAACTTAGGAATATTGCATGCTGCTTTACTTCAGAACTTGGGAATTCAGAAGCATAAGGTTATGTTAGTGTGTTAGAATTTCATTCAGAATCAGGATATCTTTCTCTTTAGCACATATTCTGATCATCATACTTCAGAACATTCTGATTACTTAGCTTGAGTGCTTCTATGGCTTAACTTCTAATGTCGTTTCAGTCAGAACTTTTGTATAACATAGAACACAAATTTAGAGTGCATATTTGTTCTTTGTGTTTGTTATCATCAAAACTCTTATGAGGATTGTAGAATCAAACTATGTTCTAACAATCTCCCCCTTTTTGATGATGACAAAAACTAGGATTTTTTCAATAAAAATGTACAGAAAAAAAGCTTAAGAGAGTCTCCCCCTGAGTTGAGTACTCAGATAGAGATGAGATACTTCCTTGAAGTTCCTTCTTATCAGGGCTTTTGATGCATCTCCTTCTGTCTTTATCAAAATTTGTTCCTGTTTAAGCTTTCAGAAAACAAATAAGAAGTTAAGATATTCAAAATGTTTGAGACTTAGTCCCGGTAAACTGTTATTGAAAATATCTTACGTTCTCCCCCTTTTTGCCAAGTATCAAAAAGCAATATAATCATAAATTATCAGAGTAAAAAATGATGATTTGTATTGAAAACAGATTGCAATGACATCTTTCAGAAACAAAGAAGATAAGATGAAGCATACAGAAAACAAGTTAAAAAAATCTAAGATGGAGGGGGAAGTCGTGTGAACAACGCTTCCAGCAAGCTCTTAATCTGAGTGTTGATTCTTCTTGCTTTCCCAGCATATCCTTGATTTCTTTAGTAGTGTCTTTTTTCTTATCCAATATATCCCTGATTTCTTTGTTTGTGCCTTCTTGCTTATCCAACCTTGTGTGTATTATAGCATTCTCCTTCTTCAACTCTTCCAGAGTTTGCATGACCAGAGGCGTAGCTGGTGTTTCCTCAAAGGTTGCAAGTTGTTCAGAACACTCTGCAGCATCTTCTGATTCAACTACTTCTTCAGTACCTTTTCTTGAGAAGTAGCCATAGGGTGACTATCAGAACATGGTTCAATGGCTTCTGAAGGTTGGTGCTCTTTCTAGGGAGCATTTTCCAGCAGAAGAATTTCTTTCTTGTCCCAGTGGCTCAAAACTTGGTCTTTGAAGGCTTTCAGCTGGTCACTGAAGTTCTGTTGAGCCATTTCATAACACAAATCCTTCATCCTCTGGGGTTCAGAGTTGAACCATTTTCTGAATCTATCCCAAAGAGAATCAGAAGCAGCAGGATTAGAATTTTCTTGACTTTCTTGCTTCAAAGAATTAACCCATTCTTGTATTTCTGTTTCAAAAGTCAACAAGTTCTTACCAACATCTGTTTTGGTTAAGGTTGGTTTGGGTTTGGGAATGGAAATTTCATTGGTGGTTGAAGCTAGATGGTTCAGCGCTTCTAGATCAATGATAGTTCTGAGATGATCAGCTGGACGATTAATTGGTGATGGAGTAGGAGAATCAGAAATTAGGATTGGTGAGCGAGGAAAGTTTAGTGGTGTGGAATCGTATGGTGAAGGTATTTATGGAGTATCAAGCATGGAGTGAGAGGGTTTTCATTTTCTGGTTGAGGAGAGTTGAGGTTTTGATGTTCTGGTTGTGGGGAGTGAAGGTGTAGATTTTCTGTTTGTTGAGAATGGAGGTTTGGATTTTCTGGGATTGGTGATTGAAAGTCTTGGTCAAAAAGTTCAATATCATACATAACTCTTGCAAGTTCTGGTTGATTTTTTTCTGGATTTGGATTAGGGGAGTGAGATTCATTTAAGAAGCTGCCAAGAGTTACACATGGATCAAACTCTATGTCAAAATTCTCAAATGTTTGTGGTGAGGTATTTTCTGTTGGTTGAGGGGGAACTGTTTCAGATGTTGGAAAAACTATAAATTCTACAACAGAAACAAAATATGTGTTACCTTTCTTTTTCGCAGATTTGGGTGTCCTCTCAAAGGATCCTTCTCCTGTTGCCTTCCTCTTTCTGGATTTCTTCAGTGTAACATCTGGAGATGGCTTGTGCAGATCATGAATGTTGAGTTCTAGAATAGTTCCATCTTCTTTTCAAGCTTCAAGGTATCTGACCACAATCTCTGGAGAAGCATTTATCTCAGAAAATACTGGAAAATCCTTCAGAGGGATTCTCCTACACGTGATGACTTCATGAGAAGAAACTGTTGGTTCCTTCTTAATGCTCTCAATAATCTTCATTTTCTTCAGATTCTTGGCATTTAGTAGTTTCCCAACACTTGCCTCCAGAGTGCTGATCTCCTGAGCCTCTGTCAGATGTTCTATCAGCCTGTTTTCCGTCAAAATGTCAGAAATCAATCTTCCCAGAGGAATCCAATCACTCTTTGCCCTTTCTTCTTCCCTTGTTTCCTTCATGCTTGTTCTCAGATGATTGAAGAGCAAGTGTGGAAGGTTTATTTTGGTCTTCTTTGAAATGAAGTACAACAGAAACTGCTGATCAATGTTGATGTAGTCAGGAGAGCTTGTAGGCTTCCTGTGATTTATGCAACCCAGAATGATCCTGGCCCAAATTCTGTAATAATCTTTCAAGTCTCTTATCTTTCTAGATGGCTGTCCAAAGGTGAAAATGACCCTAGCAATATATTTTAGGTTAGAACACTTATCAGCCATGTCAATGTATCTGACTCGGCCGCCATTGTACCCAATAAGTTTCCCAATCAAGTCTTTTGTAATCATTATCTTCTTCCCTATAACATATGATGTAACCTGATGGGTGGATGAAGTAGCATGAATCCAGAATTCCTTAACGAGAATAGGGAATACTGGACCCAACAAACGATCAAAGTATATGTTCCATCCTTGAGCCATCACATCTTCATACAAATCAAACCCATTTTCCTTTAAGCTCTCAAAATCAATGATCAACTCACATAGAACTTCAAGATTATCTACCAGAGTGAGCAACATTCTTATAGGTTCCTCATACTGTTCTGTTGAAGAAGAACCAGGAGTACTGTTGAGATTTTTGATGCTTGATGAGGATGCCATTGTTCACACGAATTTGTTTTGAAGAATACTGAGAAAAGGGTTTTTGCAAAACGAGGGTGAGAGATAATAATGGATGCAGTAAGAAGTGAATGAAATAGTGAATTTGAATTTATAAACACTTTTGAAAACTTAATCAGTAAGAAAGAGAAAATAAGTAATGATTATACTGTAATTATGAAACCTGAAGTTAGGGGATTGCGTGTAGATACTGAACAGTTACCATTGACAAGTGTCTCAATGCATCCAATTAGAGCCTTAGACCCTTCAGAATTTGAACGCGTGTTCAGCCTCAGAAGGTAGCTTGTGAGAGGATGACATATGTTTGATGGTGTGAACTGCACGCCTCTATCTTTGAAATGAAAGGTTCAGATCTTCACAGATAGATTCTGAAGCAACTGTACTCCTAACTTCTGAAGATACGTTGATCAGATGGTCATAGAAAAAATAAAGTTCTGAGGATTACAAAATATGCAAATAAAACTTCTTATTCTGGACATAATTTCATGCTGAGATGCTTTAGAATGAAATTAAATCTATCTTCAGAAAGGGGTTTTATAAAAACATCAGTCCATTGATGGTCTGTGTCAATAAATTTTAAAGTGAGAATTCCTTTCTGAATATAGTCCCTAATAAAATGATGTTTTATTTCTATGTGTTTATCCCTAGAATGCAAAATAGGATTTCTAGATATACAAATTGCAGAAGTATTATCACAGAAAATAGGGATGTTACTCTCAAATATGTTGAAGTCTTCAAGCTGACTTTTCATCCAGAGCATCTGTGTGTTGCATCCAGCAGCTGCAATGTATTCAGCTTCTGCTGTTGACAATGCAATTGTGGACTTCCTCTTGCTGGTCCATGAGATCAGATTGTCTCCCAAAAACTAACAGCTTCCAGAAGTACTTTTGCGTTCTACTCTGTCTCCAGCAAAATCAGCACCACAGTATCCTACTAAGCTGTATTCATTGGATTTTCTATAAAACTAACCCAGGTTAGTAGTACCTTTCAGATAATTGAAAATTCACTTAACTACTATTAAGTGAGATTTTCTAGGATCTGATTGGAATCCAGCACATAAACAAATGCTAAATAAAATGTCAGGTCTTGAAGTTGTCAGATAAAGGAGAGAGCCAATCATACCTCTATAGATCTTCTGCTCTACCTTTTTACTTACCTCTTCCTTTTCCAGAATGCACGTGGGATGCATTAGCGTCTTTGATGGCTTACATTCTGAGAGGTCAAATTTCTTCATAAGTTCTCTAACGTATTTTCTCCGGTGAATGTAAGTTCCTTCTGGAGTCTGATTGATCTGAATGCCCAGAAAGAATTTAAGTTCTCCCATTAAGCTCATCTCAAACTCTACCTGCATGCACTTAGAAAATTATCTTCCCAAAGAAGGTTTAGTAGATCTAAATATAATATCATCTACATAAATCTGACAAACTAAAATGTCATTCTTAAATGTCTTACAGAACAAGGTTGTGTCCACTTTCCCTCTGGTAAATTCCTTTTCTAACAGAAAGTTACTTAGTCTTTCATACCAAGCTGTGGGAGCTTGTTTTCGACCATAAAGTGACTTCTTTAGTTTGAAAACATATTCTGGGTGTTTGGAATTTTCAAACCCAGGGGGTTGGTGCACATATACCTCTTCATTAATGTAACCATTTAAGAATGCGCTTTTGACATCCATATGATACATAGTGATGCCATTGTTTACAGCAAAAGAGATTAAGAGTCTGATAGATTCTAACCTGGCGACTGGAGCAAAGGTTTATGTATAGTTTATCCCCTCTTGCTGACTATAACCTTGTGCAACCAGTCGTACCTTGTTTCTGATGACTTCTCCTTGCTCATTCAGTTTGTTTCTGAACACCCACTTTATTCCAATGACGTTGAATCCTTTTGGTTTGGGAACTAGATCCCATACGTCATTTCTGGTGAATTGGTTTAACTCCTCCAGTCCCATGAGGGATTATTCAGAATTTGTGAATGTTGATCTTGTTCTGATTGGATCATCCTTCTTTCCCAGAATCTTATCTTTAGGGTGAGCTATGTTGCTTCTGGATAACCTTTTCTGGAGTTGATCAACAGAAGTTGCTGGAGCGCTTGTGACATTTTCTTCTGATGTTGTTGGTGCGTCTCTGTTGGGAACTTCTGATGAGTTTCCTTCAGCGCATGTGAATTCAACTTCTATATCTGTAAAAGATTCATTCTGCTTTGAATTTTTAGGGTCAAGCTTATCATCAAATCTAACAATGATTGACTCTTCAACAATCTGTGTTTCTGTATTATATACTTTGTACCCTCTTGAGCGTTCAGAGTATCCTAACATAATACACTTCTGTGCTTTAGAGTCAAACTTGTTCAGATGTTCTTTAGTATTCAGAATAAAACATGTACATCCAAAAGGATGGAAATAGGAAATGTTGGGCTTTCTGTTCTTCCACAATTCATATGGAGTCTTTTCCAGAATAGGTCTTATAGATATTCTATTCTGAATGCAACACAATGTGTTAATTGCTTCTGCCCAGAAGATCTTAGCAATGTTAGTCTTATTGATCATGGTTCTGGCCATTTCTTGCAATGTTCTATTCTTTCGTTCTACAACTCCATTTTGTTAGGGAGTTCTAGGACAAGAGAAGTCATGCAACATGCCATTTTCATTGAAAAATATTTCAAATTTTTTGTTTTCAAACTCTCCACCATGATCACTTCTGACTTTGACAATTCTAAGATCCTTTTCATTCTAAACTTGGTTACAAAAAGCAACAAACACAGAATGTGACTCGTCCTTGTGTCTTAAGAACTTTATCCATGTCCATCTTCTATAGTCATCTACGATCACTAACCCATACTTCTTGCCACTAACAGACGCAGTTTTTACTGGTCCAAATAAATCTATGTGCAGAAGTTCTAATGGCCTAGAGGTAGAAACAACATTCTTAGCTTTAAAAGCAGGTTTTGAAAATTTTCCTTTTTGACATGCTTCACACAGAGCATCTGAGCCGAACTTCAGATTAGGAAGTCCTTTGACCAGATTGAGTTTGTTAATCTGAGATATTCTTCTCATACTAACATGCCCCAATCTTCTGTGCCAGACCCATTTCTTATTGTTAACAGAAAGAAGGCATTTACATTATGACTCTTTAGTTCAGAAAGTTTTATCTTATAAATGTTTTTTTTCCTCTTTCCATTAAACATGATAGTTCCATCTTTCTGACTAACAGCTTTGCATGAATTTTTATTAAAGATTATATCATAACCGTTATCACTTAATTGACTTATGGATAACATGTTATGCATCAATCCATCAACTAACAGCACATTATTAATAGAAGGAAGGCTACCATTACCTAATGTTCCAGAGTGTAGCGATGAAAAAATGTAGCAGGGTAACTCGGAGATCGAACTATTAATTAATTCGTCTCACAAAAGCAAGAGTCGCCACCGCGCTTTATTATTTCCAAGGGAAAAGGGAAAAGAGCGAAATAAAACCCTAAAATATGCAATGTAAAATAATACTTTTAAAGTAATGAAAATACAAGGCGTTTTTGAAAAGAGGTCTAAGGTTCGGGGGTTGGTTATACAATGGGAAGGTATTAGCACCCAATGTATCTATAGTATTATATAGGAACCTTTTGAAATATCTATTTATTAAAATTGTTTGTTTGATTAAAAATAAATTGTTTTGGCCAAAAATGGGTATGGACGAGTTTTTGAAGATACGACGACCTAATGTCGAAGTTTTGACTTAAAAGGTGTGAGTTTTGAAGAAATTGGACATTTGGGAAAATTATCTTAAGTTTTTAAAATAATAAATGGAGGATGAATGAGGGTATTCGCACAGTGTTTTTTAATGACATGAAGTCGACAAAAATTAACAATTCCCTTGGATTTTGCAAGCAATATGAAAATTAAAACTAAAAGTATAAACACTCCAAGATTTTAAAAGAAAACCAAAAGAGAAGCCAGGGAATCGAAATTATCACAAACTCAACCAACATGTATCATGGGAGGAACATCATAGGGGGGGGGGATAAATTCAAGAAGATAACTTACAAACTTATCAATAAAAGACTAGTTAAAAAAAAACTAACAAAATTAACTAAAAGGCTGACCAAACGAAATATCAAGATTATAAAACTAAAATAATTAATTGGGTTATAAACTGAAAACGAAATAAAGGTCCAGCATGGGACAGAAATCGAAATCGAACAACTCTCTTTCGAACTCTCTTTTTTCTCTCTTCGAACTCTCTTTCGAACTCTGCTTTTCTCTCTTCGAACTCCCTCTTTCGAATTCTGCTTTTCTCTCTTCGAACTCCCTCTTTCGAACTCTCTCTTCCGAATTCTGCTAAAACAAAATCGAACAACACCAACGACGAATCTTGCTCCATCAATTCGAACTCCTTTCACTCTCTAAATCGAAATCGAACACTCACTCTCCCTAAATCAAAATCGAACAAAAACACTGCTCCTGGTTTCGAATTCTTCCTAAGTCAGAACGAACAACAATACTGCCTCTGGTTTCGAATTCTTCCTAAACCAGAACGAACAACACCACTGTTTCTAGTTTCGACCTCTTCCTAAATCAGAACGAACAACACCACTGCTACTAGTTTCTAACTTTTCCTAAGTCAGAACGAACAACAATACTGCCTCTGGTTTCAAATTCTTCCTAAATCAGAACGAACAACACCACTGTTTATGGTTTCGAACTCTTCCTAAATCAGAACGAACAACACCACTGCTACTGGTTTCGAACTCTTCCTAAGTCAGAACGAACAACACCACTGTTTCTAGTTTCGAACTCTTCCTAAATCAGAACGAACAACACCACTGCTACTAGTTTCTAATTCTTCCTAAGTCAGAACGAACAACACCACTGCTACTAGTTTCGAATTCTTCCTAAGTCAGAACGAACAACACCACTGCTACTAGATTCGAACACTCTCTCCCCTAAATCGAAATCGAACAACAACACAGTTTCTGGTTTTTTCATGCAATTAAACATCAAATCAATAAGGCAACAAATATTCATGGTAAGAGAAACAACAATAACAATCTCAAGGGTTCTGGTTTATTGAAACATCAACAACAACAAAAATGCAGCAACAACAACTAGTTCACAGCATATATCATGATAACAAACATGGCAACGGATTTGAGAAAAAAAGTAGTAAGGAAACTTACAAGATCAGAGCAAGTCTGATGGTTTTGATTTTGACAATGAAATAATAGAGAAATCCAAAGATGAGGTAATATGCTTTTTTAAATTCCTCCTGCTTCTCTGAAAATTTGTTCGTGCTTATTGATGATGTATGGGACAAAAACTAAGCAAAGAGTGAAAAACAAAGTATGATGGTTATGGTGTTGTTGAACATAGCGTATGAGCAGTTGAGGTTTGAAGGGAAACTAATGTAAGTGATGGTGGAATGAGGAAGAGATGTTATAGTTCGTGGTTGTGTATGTTCGAAGGTTTGAGCTTGTGGTGTGAGGACCGGTTTGAGTTATGCAGGCTAGTGCTTGGTTCGAAACAGGTTTTGCAAGTGTGAGAAACTTGCAGGTTTGTGCTTCTTCCAGTTTTTGTGTTTTTTCTTTGTGAACTCTTTGTGAACTATATCTTTTTCGCTCTCCCTAAAATATGCATAACTGCCTGCTTTTATAGTGAATAAACGTGAGGTTTTGGGAGGGAATTTTGGTGAATTTGAACAAAGGTGATAGTCTGATTTAATGCCTTCTTGATGCAGTTTTGGTGTGTGCCATTTGAGGCAAATCTTGGACAGATGTGCACAGGTTTTTGGACTGGAGTTTAACAGTTTTTTGGTGGTGGAGGCAGCAGATGGCCGTTAGTTGGAAGCAGTAACATGCAGCTTTGGACAGATTAGCATAAGGAAAAACTTATAATTGACATATTTATTTTTCATAATATTAATCATAAACAACAATGACAATAATAATAAAATAAATGTTAGTAAAACTAAACTGAAAATGTAAAAGTGAAATAAAAAGATATTAAAATTTTTGGTTTTTTCAAATAAAGTGATGCAAAAATATAAATTATATGTAACTAAGATTTTTTTGATAATTTTAAATTAACATAAAGAACTTGCAAAAATAAAAATAAAAGAATGTGAAATTACTATTTTTTGAGATTTTTTACTAAATTAAATCTAAAAGACTATAATTTTAACTTAAATGATACAAGAACAAAAAACTAAATGAAACTTAAGGAAACTAATTTTTTTTTTTGAATATTTTGAATAAAAACATAAATAAAATGAAAACAGCATGAACTAAATATTTTTTGGGATTTTCTTCTTTTTTTATGAAAATAAGAATAAAAGAAAGATGAAAAAAAAAATAACAAAACATGATTTAATAAAGTCAGACAAAAACCAGTTAAATTTCACTAAATTCACAACAATTTCTAACGTTCTATTTTTTTCGTGGATTTTTAAAGCATAATCATCTCTTGACTTGTAAAGAAAAGTTGTAGTTGTTGCAGAGGAGAATCATATGTAAAAGAACCACTAAAAAATTGAAATTTGAAGAAGTTATGAATTTTGAAATCTGACTCGAGAATTGGCAAAAAAAGGTTGAACGCTTGTGAACGCTTGTTATGTAACAATGCAGATGGGAGGTGGTATCTTAGGTCAAAATTTGGGGTATGACAGCTGCCCCTATTTAAGTTTCTTCTATCCGGAGATATGAAGATTAAAATCTTCGTCTCGACGAGATTGAAGGTACTTAAATACATAATACGCAAATTTTTCCCTAAGATTCCGCCATTATGTTTGTGATATGAATGTAGTATTTAAATTCACTGAGAATGATATTGTATGAGACAAGATAATGCTGGAGAAAACAAACACCAACAAAACACAGGAACATAGATTATACACTACTGGGGAAATGAGCCATCGACTTCAAATGATAGACTCTTTACGGCGAATGAAATTTCAGAGAAGACGACCTCTGACCCTAACAAAGAAGGCATCTTGCATAGGCCACAAAAACAGATTATTGACCCAAACACAACAGTGAGTTCCAAACTCAAGGTCAAAGATAGACAAAAGATGTATCAAATTTGCTGATAATGGATTACCGACTTCTGAAGGTAAAGATTCATAACAAACTTCTCTGCGAGATTTCGGAGAGATACCAATTAATGCTGAAATAATAATATGGTTGTAGATGCACAAGCTGCTCAAATAAAGAAGCTGCCACTTGTTGTCATCCAAAAAATACTATGACATACAAGCTGCTCAAATAAAGAAGCTGCCACTTGCTGTCTTCCAAAAAAACTATGACATACAAGCTGCTCAAATAAAGAAGCTGCCACTTGTTGTCTTCCAAAAAATACTATGACATACAAGCTGCTCAAATAAAGAAGCTGCCACTTGCTGTCTTCCAAAAACTATGACATACAAGCTGCTCAAATAAAGAAGCTGCCACTTGCTGTCTTCCAAAAATACTATGACATACAAGCTGCTCAAATAAAGAAGCTGCCACTTGTTGTCTTCCAAAAATACTATGACATACAAGCTGCTCAAATAAAGAAGCTGCCACTTGCTGTCGTCCAAAAAATAATAACGTACAAGTTGCTCATGAAGAGCTGCCACTTGTCGTTTTCCGCAGGAAAAGAACGTACAAGTTGCTCATGAAGAGCTGCCACTTGTCATTTTCCGAAGAAAAAATAACGCACAAGCTGCTCATGAAGACCTGCCACTTGTCGTTTTCCAAAAGAATAATAACGCACAAGCTGCTCATGAAGAGCTGCCACTTGTCGTTTTCCAAGAGAATAATTCAGAAGAAGATTGCGATACCGTTGCCAGAGAATAAAATCTTCGTCAAAGGGAACCATGAATCAATCCTTCCCGAGGAGATCAAATACTTAAATGTGCAAAATAAATGCACCATTCGTCTAGGTTTCCTGGCTTGGAGAAAACCACGAGATAGACTATGCAAGAGACAACAACTCCCTCCAGGGATAAACCAGAGAGAAAACAGTCAAACAAGACTCCACCCAATGAGAAAATAACTTGATTGGGGATTCATCCTATCCAGAAACGGACAAGGAAGACTAAATCAAAAAATCATCCACGAGGATTAGCTCAGTTGGGGAATTTAGAAAGGAAGCACATTTTCTGCCTAAGCTAACATTCTACTTGGAAAGAACATGTACACGGTCTTAATAAACATAAACAAGGTATACGACCCAAAATCAACGGCAAATGTGAATATGCATGTGTGATATCAGTGTAAATGAATGAATGAATGTTATGCTGACAAAACAGGCAGACGAAATATCTTGAAGATAATAAGATATCACGAAATAATAGATACTCGGTCAATCTTAAAGAGACGGAAGATAACTGGAACCGGAACCACAAAGCAACGTCAGAGCGTATCATGCTACAAGGCTCAAATCTTCTGGGAGAAAAGTATTCAAAACCAATCTTCTAACACCAATAGACCACTGGCATGAGACAAAGCGTACCGCACTTCAAAAATCTGCTCAAATGAAGATAACCAAAACAACGCCTAACCGGAAAAGCTAGGGAGTCACCAAACTTAGTACCACTAGAAACAAAAGTTTACACAACCAACACCTCGTGAAGATCTTGAAAGAAAACAAGTTCATCATGCAAGGATAAATTACTGTATTGTTTTGCATTTCATGGCTTGACCATCCTCGGAATAACTGTTAATATTCCTTTCAGTATTCACGACACATTTTTTTAAAATAAGAATATTTTAAATAACTTTGTTTCAAATATTGCCGTAAAAATTAAAATTTTGCCCACAAAAGGTAAATGCTCAAATTTCATTAATAAGATGGTAGTTCGCTAACAACGCGACTCCAACGGTTTACAAAAGTTTGGGAAATAGTACGTGAAAGAAAGGGTTACACAAAAACAGTGATCACTATTCTCCCTAACAACTTCGAATTCTGAAATGTGCTCAAATGCCACAGCCGGTCTGACCAAAAACCTGCCTAAGCCGCCCCTTCGGGTTTTCAACTTAGCAAACTATCAACTCAAACCTAGGCGAAATACTTCTTGACTGCGTCGGAGTTCACGGAGCGCGGGAGCTCTTCACCGTCCATATTTGTGAGAATCATGGCACCTCCAGAGAAAACTTTCTTAACGACATACGGTCCTTCATAATTTGGAGCCCACTTGCCCCTAGAATCAGGTTGGAAAGATAATATCTTTTTGAGCACAAGGTCACCTTCTCTGAACTCGCGTGGTCGAACCTTCTTATCAAAAGCCTTCTTCATTCTCTGCTGATATAATTGACCGTGACACAACGCTGTCAATCTCTTTTCTTCAATTAAATTTAACTGATCATATCTACTTTGACACCATTCAGCCTCATAAAGTTTAGCTTCCATCAAAACTATCATAGACAGAATCTCAACCTCCACGGGGAGTACTGCTTCCATACCATAAACTAGGGAAAATGGGGTTGCACCTGTTGAAGTTCAAACTGAAGTACGGTATCCATGTAAAGAAAACGGAAGCATTTCATGCCAATCTTTATAAGTTACCACCATCTTCTGGACAATCTTTTTGATGTTCTTGTTAGCAGCTTCAACAGTCCCATTCATCTTCGGCCTGTAAGGAGATGAATTATGATGTTCAATCTTGAACTCTTCACAAAGCTCTTTCATCATCTTGTTATTCAAATTTGAACCATTATCAGTGATGATCTTGCTCGGGATGCCGTATCGACAAATGATCTGATTCTTGATAAATCTGACTACCACCTGTCTGGTTACATTAGCATAAGATGCTGCTTCCACCCATTTAGTAAAATAATCGATCGCTACCAAGATGAAACGATGACCATTTGAAGCTTTGGGTTCAATCATTCCAATCATATCAATGCCCCACATAGAGAAAGGCCAAGGTGAAGAGATAACATTGAGGAGGGTCGGTGGCACATGTATCTTGTCCGCATAAATCTGGCATTTATGACATTTCTTCACATATTTGCAGCAATCAGATTCCATTGTCATCGAATAGTAACCAGCTCTCAACATCTTTTTAGTCATTGCATGTCCGTTGGCATGAGTGCCAAAGGATCCTTCATGTACTTCCTGCATCAGCATATCTGCTTCATGTCTGTCTACACATCTGAGTAGGACCATGTCGTAATTCCTCTTATACAACACTTCTTCATTGAGGAAGAAACTGCTTGCCAGTCTCCTCAATGTCTTCCTATCTTTATCGGATTCCCCAGGCGGGTACTCTTGAGTCTGAAGGACACGTTTAATGTCATAGAACCATGGTTTGTCGTCGGTGACCTCTTCTACTGATAACACAGGAGCAGGTTTGTCGAGGCGCATAACTCTGATTGTAGGCACATCGTTCCAACCATTCACTTGAAACATTGAAGACAAAGTAGCTAAAGCATCAGCCATTTGGTTTTCATCTCTAGGGATATGATGTAACTCCACTTTGTTGAAAAAGGTTAACAATCTTCTAGCATAATCTCTGTAAGAGATCAAACCAGGATGACGAGTCTCCCATTCTCCTTTGATTTGATTAATTACCAATGCCGAGTCTTCGTAAATATCAAGAATCTTAATCCTTAGATCCACTGCTTCTTCGAGTCCCATAATACATGCCTCATATTCAGCCATGTTGTTCGTACAATCGAACTTCAATCTTGCCGTGAACGGGATATGAGTACCTTGGGGAGTGACGATGATTGCCCCAATTCCATTTCCATAAGAATTCACAGCTCCGTCAAATATCAAACCCCAACGGGATTCGGGATCAGGTCCTTCCTCAGGTAACGGCTCTTCACAATCTTTAGCTTTCAAATACATAACATCTTCATCTGGGAAGTCAAACTTGATGGATTGGTAATCTTCAATTGGTTGGTGAGCCAAATGATCGGCTAAAATACTCCCTTTGATTGCTTTCTGAGTGTGATACTCAATGTCATATTCAGATAACAACATCTGCCAATGGGCTATTTTTCCAGATAAGGCGGGCTTCTCAAAGATATACCTGATCAGATCCATTTTGGAGATCAACCAAGTGGTGTGGTTAATCATATACTGGCACAGACGGCGAGCAGTCCAAGCTAAAGCACAACAGGTCTTCTCAAGCATTGAGTATCGAGACTCACAGTCTGTGAATTTCTTACTCATATAATATATGGCATGTTCCTTTCTTCCAGTCTCATCTTGTTGACCAAGCACACATCGCATGGAATCTTCCAATATGGTCAGGTACATAATCAAAGGTCTTCCTTCCACCGGAGGAATCAGAATGGGAGGTTCAAGTAAATATTCTTTGATGCTATCAAAAGCTCTATGACAATCTTTTGTCCAAACACATCCTTGGTGCTTTCGAAGAAGCTTGAAAATCGGCCCACAGGTAGCAGTCATATGAGATATAAATCTAGACATATAGTTCAGTCTCCCAAGGAATCCTCTTACTTGTTTTTCCGTCTTGGGTACGGGCATTTCCCGAATAGCTTTGACTTTATCAGGATCTACCTCAATACCTTTCTGACTGACAATGAAACCCATAAGTCTTCCAGAACGAACACCAAAAGTGCACTTGTTGGGATTCAGACGGAGTTTATACTTTCTCAAACGCTGGAATAACTTCAATAAATGTTCCAAATGATCTTCTTCAGTTTGCGATTTGGCGATCATGTCATCTACATACACTTCTATCTCTTTATGCATCATATCATGGAACAAAGCAGTCATGGCCCTTTGGTATGTTGCACCAGCATTCTTCAAACCAAACGGCATTACCCGATAACAAAATGTTCCCCAAGGTGTAATGAAAGCTGTCTTCTCCATATCTTCTGGTGCCATCTTGATTTGATTATAACCAGAGAAACCATCCATGAAAGAAAAGACTTTGAACTTCGCAATACTGTCGACCAAAACATCAATGTGTGGTAAAGGAAAATCATCCTTTGGGCTAGCTCTATTCAGATCTCTGTAGTCTACACACATCTGAACTTTGCCATCTTTCTTAGCAATATGCACTATATTGGCTAACCATTGTGGATAGACCGATGTAACAAGGAAACCTGCATTAATTTGCTTTTGAAATTCTTCTTTGATCTTGTCAGCCATATCAGGATGAGTCCTTCTTAACTTCTGCTTAATCGGCGGACATTCAGGTCTCAACGGCAAACGATGCTCCACAATATTGTTATCCAAACCTGGCATATCTTGGTAGGACCAAGAAAACACATCAACATACCCTCTGAGAAGCTCCAACATTTTCTCTTTGACCTCTGGGATAAGCAATGCTCCGACCTTAACTTCCTTTTTATCTTCTTCATCACCCAAATTGATCACCTCTATAGGCTCTGCAAACGGCTGAATAGTCTTTCCATCGTGCTCAAGTAAACGGGAAATTTCATCAGGAACTTCTTCACTATCTTCTTCCTCGGCTCTGAACACAGGGAATTCAAAGTTGGGAGGGGGCATAGGATCATTGTTTTCAATGGTTAAGTCATGGATTAATCTGCACATATGATTATGCATTATTTTAGAAATCGATTAATATGAATGTTGTACAAATAAAACAAAAGGTCATTATATTTTCCTATTACTACCAATTAATTTTCATTACTATTTCCCAAAAAAAAAGTGAAAAATAAAACAGTAGTGGACAAAATAACATTTTTATTCATGATTGGAAATACTTGAAACAAAGAGCCCAGACATTTTCTCTTTTGCCTTGGGCAGAGCAAAAGGATTTATTTTCAACATAGCCCGACACAAATACTCTTCGTCTTGGGCAGAGCGAAAGTTTTTTTCAAAAATAAAACAAAACATTACTCATAAATGTGCATCACAACAGGAACATCAACAGCAATCCAGTTCTGGAAAACCACTCTATGCGTTACAAAATCGGGTAAATCCTCTTCAGAATCGTCTCCTATTATAGCATCAACCTCAGGAGGTGTCGGATGGATAAAACCTGCGCTTCAGAAAACCTCTTGTATCAGACAGATAATTGTTTCCTGCTTGACTCTTGTAGACACGGGATGAAAACCAAGACCTTCTCCAGACTTGTTCTCAGGCAAAGTCAACACATGGCCCCAACCTTCAGCCGAACCACTTTCAACCACTCGTCGCGCATCTTCAAAAGAAGAAATAGACGTCCCTTGCTTCTTCACTTCATTATTAGCAACAAATAGAGCTTGGAATTGGGTTCCAACATCCTCATCAGCATCAATAAAAGAGAAAGATGACAAATGGCTTACCACCATAGCCTATTCTCCACCAATCATTACCAGCTTTCCATGCCTTACAAACTTCAATCTCTGATGGAGCGTGGAAGTAACTGCCCCTGCATCATGGATCCACGGACGACCCAATAGGCAACTGTAAGCGGCACGAATATCCATTACTTGAAAAGTGATCTGAAAAGTAAAAGGACCAATTACTATAGGAAGATCCACTTCACCAATGACAGTCTTCCTAGAACCATCAAACGCTTTGACAATTACCCCACTAGGTCTCATGGGAGCACCTTGATATGAGAGTCGAGATAATGTAGTTTTCGGCATTACATTTAACGACAAACCTGTATCTACCAGCACACTTGATAAAGTATCATTTCCACAACTGATTGAGATTTGAAAAGCCATATTATGGTTCCTTCCCTCCTCTGGAAGCTCTTCATCACTGAAACCAAGATTGTTACACGAAGTAATATTTCCCACAATTCCATCAAACTGGTCAACCGTCACATCATGATCCACGAATGCCTGGTCCAAGACCTTCATCAAAGCTTCTCTATGGGCACCAGAATCTCTCAGTAAAGTAAGCAAGGAAATCTTGGAAGGAGTTTGCAATAGTTGGTCCATAATCTTGTATTCACTTCTCTTGATGAGCTTCAGAATCTCATCATCATCGGGGTGTGGGATAGGTTCATTGGATCGGCCTACCTCAACCCTGGGTTCAACATTTCTCGCTGGAATTTCTGTCGGTATGGGCCTCCTGACTTGAACTTCTGGTCTCTTCAAAGGTACTGCTGCAAAGACACGTCCGCTTCTCGTAACTCTACTCACATCAGCGATGTTAACAAAAGATGGCCTTGTTGGTATAGGGACTTCTACCCAATTCTCAATCATTGTGGCAATATACTTATATGGTATAGTGTGGTCTGAGTTGTAAGGCACAGGACCAGGTGGATAAATGATCAAAGGAGCAACAGGTGCAGTCTGACTGTCGTAAACGATCTCTACCAGTTCAGGCAAGTTGAATTGTGGTATTATAACATTCACTTCATCCACCGGATCTCTGTCATGTGTACTAGTGATAACCCTTTGGTCTAACAATTTTTGAATATCCTCCTTCACAATAGGACAATCAACTTCTCTTGAACAAAATTCACAAATATCATAATCATGGTGATGCCTAAAAAAGGCAAGTCTTCTTAAGCTCTGATGTAACCTGATTAACGAATCTCTTATGTGTTCAACTTGAAAAACTCGAAACTTCCCCGGACAACCTTCCACCATATTCACTGATGCTGCCCCATGTCGAGGCAAAGGATTATCTCTAACATTTGGGTTAACATCCTTGAAAGACAAGATACCATTCTTAATCAATCTCTGCACATCCGCCTTCAGAGCAAAGCAATTTTCAAGGTTGTGCCCCGGCGACCCTTGATGATACTCACAAAACTGGTCTGCCTTGTACCACGGAGAAGTAATATTCGGTGCGACAAGAGGAGGCTTCGTCGTTATGAGGTTCTTTCTGATCAGAGCAGGGTACAATTCAGTGTAAGTCATGGGAATGGCATCAAAATTCAGTTTCCTTGGTGAACGATTCTGGTTATTAAACTGATAAGCCTGTTGTCGAGGCTGCTGTTGAAATGGTCGTTGCTGAGTTGGTGGGGTTTGATGAGTTGGGGTCACCATTGTTGGGCGGACAGCCGGAGTGACTGCCGCAACATGTGAATAACCTCTCCTTGGTCTCCCAGAGAAAATTACACTGACCTCTTGTTCTTTTATTTTAGGGAAAGCACTTCCAAAATTCTTGATACTGCTAGAAGGACTTCCTTCTTTAACCAAACGTCCTTCACGAATCCCTTCTTCCAACCGCATGCCCATACTTACCATCTCGGTGAAATCACTGGGTGCACTGGCAATCATTCTTTCATAATAAAAGGAACCTAAAGTCTTCAGGAATATCTTTCTCATTTCTTTCTCCTCAAGAGGGGGATAGATCTGAGCAGCAATCTCGCGCCACCTCTGGGCGTATTCCTTAAAGGACTCTCTGTCTCTCTGGGACATCGCCCAGAGTTGATCTCTGTCCGGCGCCATGTCGACGTTGTACTTATACTGGTGAACAAAAGCTTCACTAAGATCATTGAAATTACGGATCCGAGTGCTGTCCAAACCCATATACCACTTTAGAGCAGCACCAGTCAAATTGTCTTGAAAATAGTGAATTAACAAGTCATGATCATCAGAATATGTAGACATCTTTCTCACATACATAGTTAAATGACTCCGTGGACACGAATCACCTTTATACCTTTCAAAGTCCGGCACTTTGAATTTGGCTGGAATCTTTACATTTGGAACTAAGCACAGGTCATGAGCATTCTTTCCAAACAAATATTTCCCCTTTAACGCTCTGATCTCCTTCTGCATCTCTTGGAACTGGTCTTGAAATTCTTCCATTCTATCAAAAAGACCCAGACTTTCAGCGGGCTCAGCATGATAAGCAGGTTCATTCATGTATGGCATAGAATGAACCACAGGAGCGACAATCGTCATTACTGGTTGATGGAAAGGTGCCACAGACGGGATTACAAGCGGCATAGAAGTTGTCTCCGGTTGAGGAACAAACACAGTAGGTTGAACCAAAGGCTGTACGACAAGATGATACCCTTCAGGAACAAAGTTATAAGGCATTCCCCACGGAAAACCTTTTGGCATCTGATGTTGAAGCGGAGAGTTGATTTGAGTCACAGATGTTGGAACGGTGACAATCTCGGAAACCACAGTAGTCGAAGTCTGAATCTCAGCAGCTGCAATCGATGGCTGATTCTGAGCAGCCATCAAACTTTCCATCTGCGCAGTTAGTTTCTCCATACCAACACGAAGGGTAGCGACCTCCTCACGAAGCTCGTGGTTTTCCTATTCTAGATCTTCCATCTTTCTCTGGCGATTGGCTCGGGTATCGTACCGATGAGACAGCTTGACAATCTACCGGAGTGGAAAGAGAAACAAAGATAAGACTCTAGAAAACAAGTGAAGTGGAATGTTGGATGATGCATGATATGCGATGCAAATGATCGTTTGTTTCAATAGTTTTTCAAGGAACTTCGATAATTTTGCACACATCAATGGTAAAGGAATTTGGAACAACAAAAACTCCTTTCATTAATCAAAAGCGGTAAATTACACCTTACAACTTTGGAACAACAAAACAATAAATTACAACCTTGGGATGATAACCCAATAAAAAGCAGTAAATTACAACTTTGGAACGTGAAGCCCATAATAAAAGCAGTAAATTACAACTTTGGAACATGAAGCCCTTTTACAGAGTTTTACAAAATGACAACAGTAAAAATAAAACCAAGAACTAAAGATCACTCAGAGTCAACTTCGAGTGTTTCTTCTTCCAAACTCCATAATACCTGAGATGTCTGCAAAAATCATTCTTAAGTTCCTTGAAAAACAAGTTTTTTACAAAAAATGTTGATGGATGCATGGATGAATGATAATGCAACAATTACACACAAGTTCACAAACATGGGGTTCAAAGGTTCAACGTTTCGTGCATGGAGTCAAAGGGTAAAGCCCACCCCAAGGTATGTACTAATGGTTTAATCACACCTGCAAGACAAGGTTCTAAGAGTTCCCGGAGTCTACATTCCTCTTTCGGATATTACCAACGTCTTGATTACTCAATAATTAGCAATATTCTCAATAGAAACTCATCCGAGCGTAGCATCGCGTAACAACTACTTCCAGATTACTCCGTTATAATCTCTGCGCTACACCTAAAAGGCCAAGATGGGTTAGGGTTCTACAGTTCTCAGTTTCTCTGGCTCCCAGGTCGAAAATAATAATGTCTTCCCGATTACTCGGTAAACAAGTATTACGTTCAAAAGGGCCTTCCACTGAGTGGGGGATTTCATGCCTCCCTCTTCGGGATTACTCCCTCAAAGTTAACATGTCTATACCGCCCGTCCTATCCTTAAGTGTAACTTAATCAAGGTATAGGATTTGTCCTTTGTAAATAACCCAAACAACCCCAATATAAACACATAATCAAACAAATTAAATAATAATAAAACAGATAAAACAAACTAGGCTTAACCCACTTAGGGATGGACCAGCAAGAGGTCAATCTTTCCCCAGCAGAGTCGCCAATTCTGTAGCGATGAAAAAATGTAGCGGGGTAAATCGGAGATCGAACTATTAATTAATTCGTCTCACAAAAGCAAGAGTCGCCACCGCGCTTTATTATTTCCAAGGGAAAAGGGAAAAGAGCGAAATAAAACCCTAAAATATGCAATGTAAAATAATACTTTTAAAGTAATGAAAATACAAGGCGTTTTTGAAAAGAGGTCTAAGGTTCGGGGGTTGGTTATACAATGGGAAGGTATTAGCACCCAATGTATCTATAGTATTATATAGGAACCTTTCGAAATATCTATTTATTAAAATTGTTTGTTTGATTAAAAATAAATTGTTTTGGCCAAAAATGGGTATGGACGAGTTTTTGAAGATACGACGACCTAATGTCAAAGTTTTAACTTAAAAGGTGTGAGTATTGAAGAAATTGGATATTTGGGAAAATTATCTTAAGTTTTTAAAATAATAAATAAAGGATGAATGAGGGTATTCGCACAATGTTTTTTAATGACATGAAGTCGACAAAAATTAACAATTCCCTTGGATTTTGCAAGCAATATTAAAATTAAAACTAAAAGTATAAACACTCCAAGATTTTAAAAGAAAACCAAAAGAGAAGCCATGGAATTGGAATTATCACAAACTCAACCAACATGTATCATGGGAGGAACATCATAGGGGGGATAAATTCAAGAAGATAACTTACAAACTTATCAATAAAAGACTAGTTAAAAAAAACTAACAAAATTAACTAAAAGGCTAACCAAACGAAATATCAAGATTATAAAACTAAAATAATTAATTGGGTTATAAACTGAAAACGAAATAAAGGTCCAGCATGGGACAGATATCGAAATCGAACAACTCTCTTTCGAACTCTCTTTTTTCTCTCTTCGAACTCTCTTTCGAACTCTTCTTTTCTCTCTTCGAACTCCCTCTTTCGAATTCTACTTTTCTCTCTTTGAACTCCCTCTTTCGAATTCTGCTTTTCTCTCTTCGAACTCCCTCTTTCGAACTCTCTCTTTCAAATTCTGCTTTTCTCTCTTCGAACTCCCTCTTTCGAACTCTCTCTTCCGAATTCTGCTAAAACGAAATCGAACAACACCAACGACGAATCCTGCTCCATCAATTCGAACTCCTCTCACTCTCTAAATCGAAATCGAACACTCACTCTCCCTAAATCAAAATCGAACAAAAACACTGCTCCTGGTTTCGAATTCTTCCTAAGTCAGAACGAACAACAATACTGCCTCTGGTTTCGAATTCTTCCTAAATCAGAACGAACAACACCACTGTTTCTAGTTTCGACCTCTTCCTAAATCAGAACGAACAACACCACTGCTACTGGTTTCGAACTCTTCCTAAGTCAGAACGAACAACAATACTGTCTCTGGTTTCGAATTCTTCCTAAATCAGAACGAACAACACCACTGTTTCTGGTTTTGAACTCTTCCTAAATCAGAACGAACAACACCACTACTACTGGTTTCGAACTCTTCCTAAGTCAGAACGAACAACACCACTGTTTCTAGTTTCAAACTCTTCCTAAATCAGAACGAACAACACCACTGCTACTAGTTTCGAATTCTCCCTAAGTCAGAACGAACAACACCACTGCTACTAGTTTCGAATTCTTCCTAAGTCAGAACGAACAACACCACTGCTACTGGATTCGAACACTCTCTCCCCTAAATCGAAATCGAACAACAACACAGTTTCTGGTTTTTTCATGCAATTAAAAATCAAATCAATAAGGCAACAAATATTCATGGTAGGAGAAACAACAATAAAAATCTCAGGGGTTCTGGTTTATTGAAACATCAACAACAACAAAAATGCAGCAACAACAACTAGTTCACAGCATATATCATGATAACAAACATGGCAACGGATTTGAGTAAAAAAGTTGTAAGGAAACTTACAAGATCAGAGCAAGTCTGATGGTTTTGATTTTGACAATGAAATAATAGAGAAATCCAGAGATAAGGTAATATGCTTTTTTAAATTCCTCCTGCTTCTCTGAAAATTTGTTCGTGCTTATTGATGATGTATGGGACAGAAACTAAGCAAAGAGTGAAAAACAAAGTATGATGGCTATGGTGTTGTTGAACATAGCGTATGAGCAGTTGAGGTTTGAAGGGAAACTAATGTAAGTGATGGTGGAATGAGGAAGAGATGTTACAGTTCGTGGTTGTGTATGTTCGAAGGTTTGAGCTTGTGGTGTGAGGACCAGTTTGAGTTATGCAGGCTAGTGCTTGGTTCGAAACAGGTTTTGCAAGTGTGAGAAACTTGCAGGTTTTTGCTTCTGCCAGTTTTTGTGTTTTTTCTTTGTGAACTCTTTGTGAACTGCCTTTGTGAACTATATCTTTTTCGCTCTCCCTAAAATATGCATAACTGCCTGCTTTTATAGTGAATAAACGTGAGGTTTTGGAAGGGAATTTTGGTGAATTTGAACAAAGGTGATAGTATGATTTAATGCCTTCTTGATGCAGTTTTGGTATGTGCCATTTGAGGCAAATCTTGGACAGATGTGCACAGGTTTTTGGACTGGAGTTTAACAGTTTTTTGGTGGTGGAGGCAGCAGATGGCCGTTAGTTAGCAGCAGTAACATGCAGCTTTGGACATATTAGCATAAGGACAAACTTATAATTGACATATTTATTTTTCATAATATTAATAATAAACAACAATGACAATAATAATAAAATAAATGTTAGTAAAACTAAACTGAAAATGTAAAAGTGAAATAAAAAGATATTAAAATTTTTGGTTTTTTCAAATAAAGTGATGCAAAAATATAAATTATATGTAACTAAGATTTTTTTGATAATTTTAAATTAACATAAAGAACTTGCAAAAATAAAAATAAAAGAATGTGAAATTACTATTTTTTGAGATTTTTTACTAAATTAAATCTAAAAGACTATAATTTTAACTTAAATGATACAAGAACAAAAAACTAAATGAAACTTAAGGAAACTAATTTTTTTTTATTTTGAATATTTTGAATAAAAACATAAATAAAATGAAAACGGCATGAACTAAATATTTTTTGGGATTTTCTTTTTTTTTATGAAAATAAGAATAAAAGAAAGATGATAAAAAAAATAACAAAACATGATTTAATAAAGTCAGACAAAAACCAGTTAAATTTCACTAAATTCACAACAATTTCTAACGTTCTATTTTTTTCGTGGATTTTCAAAGCATAATCATCTCTTGACTTGTAAAGAAAAGTTGTAGTTGTTGTAGAGGAGAATCATATGTAAAAGAACCACTAAAAAATTGAAATTTGAAGAAGTTATGAATTTTGAAATCTGACTCGAGAATTGGCAAAAAAAGGTTGAACGCTTGTGAACGCTTGTTATGTAACAATGCAGATGGGAGGTGGTATCTTAGGTCAAAATTTGGGGTATGACACAGAGCCAATGATATTCCCTCTTTGATTGCCTCCAAAACCCACGTAGCCTCCAGGTTTAAGTTCCAGGCTTTGGAACATATGCTTTCTTCCTGTCATGTGTCGAGAGCGTCCAGAGTCCAGGTACCATGACTGGTGTTTTAGCCTTGATGCTAAAGATATCTTCTACATATATAATTTTGTCCTTAGGTACCCATATCTTTTTGGATCCATGTTTGTTAGTTTCACCAAAATTCTGTTTGAATTTTGGTTTGGCAGAATAATCATTACTAGTGTATTTCAGATCATGTGTGTGCCCATAAGTGAAGTGAGATTTTAGTGGTGTGCGTTTAATTACTAGGTCCATGAATTTCTTAGGTGGAGATATCTTACCTTGGTATCCTATTCCATTCTACCATTTCTGCTAACTCCATAGATCATTGAAGCCATCTTGCTTCTATCTATGTTTTTATCCAGAAACTTCTGAAAGTTGTGATCATATTCTTTTATGATCTCATCAACATTACTGGGAGCCTCTGAGATTATTTCATTCTTAGAGTTTTTTAAATCATTTTCTAGTTTTGAAATCTTTTCTTTTAACTCAGAATTTTCTAATCTAAGACTCTCAGTTTCTTCAGAGTCAGAAACAAAATCCTTTTTCAGGTTCTTGAATTTAACTCTGAGTTGCTGATACCTTTCCAGAATTTCACTCAGACTTTCTCCTAGTTCATCTTTTGTAAAATTAACAGTAAAGTCAGGAAATACCTCTTCTATGTCTGATTTTGAGTCTGACCCAGATGCTTCGCTGTCTTTTGTCACATTTGCCATAAGAGCAATGTTGGCTCTTTCGTCATCTGACTCTGAGTCTGCGTCAGAGGTATCTGAATCATCCCATGTTGCCATGAGGCTTTTCTTCTTCTTCTCCTTGAAGAACTTCTTTTTGGGCTTATCCTTCTGAAGCCTTGGACAATCACTTTTGTAGTGCCCTTGTTCATTGCACTCATAGCAGATGATGTCCCTGTTGTTTGACTTTCTATGACCAGAAGAAGCTTCAGACCTTCTGTGTCCAGAGGAGGGCTCAGCATTTCTGTATCTAGAGGAGGATTCATTCTTATTCCCTGATCTTATGGAGTTTCTGAATTTTCTTTGCCTCTACTTCTACAATTGATTGACCCTTCTGGAGAGAAGAGATAATTCGTCATCTTCTGATGAGGATCCATCAGAGGTTTCTTCCATAGCCTACAAAACCTTAGAATCAAGTTTTTGTTAGATTTTAATGCTAAAGGCTTACCTTGCTTCTGAGGCTCGTCATCTTCTAGCTCTATCTCATGGCTTCCGAGGGAGCTAACAAGTTCCTCCAAAGATATCTTGTTGAGATATTTTGCCAGTATAAAGAGTAGTGACCATTGGCCTCCATTGCTTTGGTAGACTTAAGGCTGGACAGATTATTCTGAAACCGGTCCAATCCGACCTACCCAAGGGCTCGTTAGTAAGCGGTTCGGGTCAAACGGGTTATCGGGTAATCGGTTTTTGCAAGAAATGGATGCATATGGATTGTACCGGTCGGTTTCGAATAATTTGTTTGGATCCATCGAAATCCAAAACCGACCGGCCTAGGTTACAGATTTTCAATTTTCTATTTCATTTTTCATTTCAGTTTCAGTGAAGGCAAGTCTTTTACTAAGCAGAGTGCATTTATGCATTTATTCTTGTTTCCTCTCACCGTTCATCGTCAACCTAAAATCGTCGTCGTTTCTATCTTTGAATTGTTCGTCTCCTTCCGCACAAGGCTTTACCTGAATCTCCTCGTCTCTACAATTGAAGGTTTTCCCCTACCTCATATGCTCTTTGCTTGCAAGTGTTGATTTGCTAGATTGATGAAATATGTTGCAGGAAAATGTAAATTAGGTTTAGAAATGAATGGGTTTCTTTTTTTATTGATTTTTCTTTTCTTGTGTGTATCTTGCTGAATGGATTTAGAGGATTGTTGTTTTCTGTGACGAGATTTGGGTATGCTGTAACATGATTTGATGGTGTGTTCTGCGATGTTGTTGTTATCCCTTTTAATGCTTGCTTGTTTTGATTTGTTCATCTTCTAAACAAATATGTTCCCAAAGAAACTAGAAGGCCACTTTCCTTAGTTGATAAGCTCTATTTTATATAACTAATTTGCCTTCATTTCTTGACATTGTTTTATATGCTCAGTAATGATTGATTTTCTGGTTGGTTATTTTATTTGACTGTGAATTACAATACCAACATTGGGAAACAGAAAGAGTAAAAAACAAAAACAAAATGAAATCAACTGAAAATGAAGATATAGAAACAGCGTATCATAAATGATTTTCTCATCACATCTACCTTGAGGAAAAGGCCAAAATCCATTTGTCAACCTTAATAATAAGTGACTGGAACTTGAATGATAACATGACTGGAACTTGAATGTGTAATAATAAGTGAAAAAATAAGCTAAAATCTATTACTCACTAATTATGCAGGCAGGGCTCACCTGTTGTCAACCTTAATAAAAAGGAAGGAGTTATTATATCTTTATATTGCATTAATTAATTAGTCACTTTTTTTAATGTGTTTTTTCTCCATCTTTCAATGCATGTGAACACTTGTTTTAATCACATACAGTAACTTATATTTGTCCTATAGTCAAAAAATTTAAATGTTTGAAATTGCAGGGAATGAATAGACTAGTATTACAGTAGAAATATCTGTGTTATATATAATAACTTTTCTAACAAGAGCTATCCTCTTTGACATATTATTGAATATAATATCATGTATTCATTTGTTATCTTTCCTCAATCCTTTCTATAAAACTATTAAAAATATTTCTGATACTCATGGGATTTGCAACAAAATATAGCCTAATATTTCCTTACTATATTGAATTCACAATAATATTATTGTCTTGTAGTGATATGAGTGGGAATTTAGTATTTCTATTTGCTCTGAGTTTGTCTGAATTTGTCAGTGAATGAATCCTCTGAATCTGTGTCAGAATGAATGCTTTTATAGAGACTAAGGATTATGTGGTTAGAAATTTCTGCTTGTGTTGAAATATTGATTCAAACAAACCTTGCAATTTTCTGTCAAAAGCCCAATCCGAAAATGCTTCATTTAGCCCACTGATTCCCCTTGTTTTGCAATGTTTAAGTCATTTTGATGATTATTTGAATGTTAGATGGGCTTTATAAAATGTCATGGAAAGGCTTGTAACATTGTAGACTTGGTGATGGACATAAGAATTTAGGCATAGGAGACTTGAAATTTTTGAATCTCTTTTATTTTCATTTAGTAGTTGTTGTATGTGCATGTTAGGTAAGATTCTAGCTTAATAAGTTGCTATATGTTTTTAGGTTCTTATGTGCATGTTTTTAGGGATGAAGAGAATTAATTCGTTTTAAAGAATACTTAGTAAAAGACTTGCACTCTGCTTTTGTATTTCATTTTTCATTCACAGATTAGGCATGTTGCTTGAGTATGGTAGCCATTTTCTCCCTTTGAGAAAATCCAGTAGTTGCATTGATCTATGTAGTATCCTGATGCATGGTCTTGTCTTGCAGGTATTGTCAACCTTTAGTGTATGTTAAGTATCCTGGTGCATGGTCTTGTCTTGCAGTTGCAGGTATTGTCTTGTCTTACATGATCTTTTTTAGTCTAACATTTAAATTGTTCATGTAAGTAACTGTTTTAGATTATTCATATAGGACTAAGTGTTTTTGTTGACCAAAATATTTTCAATGATGGAACATCCTGTTCCCTATGTTGAACCTACACAAGCAGTAGAAACCGCACTTCCTCCTCTCCCCCCTTCTAGGATAAAAAGACTAGTTAATGCTAGTGGATCTAGGAAAACTTCCACCGTTTGGTTAGACTTTAACATTTTGCCGGATGAACCTGAACCAATAGTTGCGTGTAAACATTGTCACAAAATATATCGATGCGACCCTAAAACACATGGAACATCTAACATGTTAGCTCACTCAAAAGTGTGTCACAAAAACCCTAACCTTTTACAGAAAGATCCCACTCAAAGAAACCTTGTAAGTGGTGAAGGTGGTTTTTTAGGTTCAACAAGCCAAAGGTTCAATGCTCAAGCATGTAGGAAGGCTATTACTTCCTTTGTACTTCTTGATGAGCATTCATTTAGAGTGGTAGAGGGTGAGGGTTTTAAGAGACTATGCAAACAACTACAACCACAAATGACCATCCCTTTAAGGAGGACTGTTGCTAGGGATTATTTTCAACTTTACCTAGCCGAAAAGTTGAAACTTAAAGCCTTCTTTAAATTTGATTGTCCTAGGGTTGCACTAACCACTGATTGTTGGACTTCAATTCAAAATCTTAGTTACATGGCCATAACTGCACACTTCATTGACAATGAATGGAACTATCATAAAAAGATTATCAGTTTTAGTTTAGTTCCAAATCACAAGGGTGACACCATTGGTAAGAAAGTGGAGGATGTTTTGAATGAATGGGGGCTTAGAAAAGTGTCAACAATTACCCTTGATAATGCAACGTGTAATGATGTGGCCGTTTCTTATTTGGGAAAAAGACTTAAAAGCAAGAATGCTTTAGTTGGTGATGGGAGCTTTTTTCATATGAGGTGTGCTACCCATATCTTAAACTTAGTAGTGAGAGATGGGCAAAAAGATCATGAATTGGCTATTGAAAGTGTTCGCGAAGCTGTTAGGTTTGTGAGGTCCTCACCACAACGAGCTTTAAAGTTTAAGGAGTGTATTGAAATTGTAGGGATAACATGTAAAAGAAAACTTGGCCTTGATGTTTCCACACGATGGAATTCCACATATTTGATGTTGGATGCTGCTGAGAAGTTTCAGGCAGCATTTGAGAAGTTAGAGGATGAGGATCCTGGGTACATGGAATTTTTTAACCTCTCGGATCCTCCTTGTTCTATTGATTGGGAAAAATCTAGGGCTTTTGTGATTTTTTTGAAAACATTCTATGATGCAACCAAATTGTTTTCATCTTCGCAAGAAGTGTCGTTACATTCTTCCTTTCATAACTTGTCTGAAATTTTGTGTAAGCTTCAAGAAGCTTCCTTGAACATGAATACATATGTGGCTCTAATGGTTTCAAATATGAAGATCAAATTTGATAAATATTGGGGGGACGTTGAAAAAGTGAATCATTTCCTATTTTTTGGAGTGATATTTGACCCTAGGTTTAAGTTCAGTTATGTTGAGTGGTCTTTCAATGACATGCATGGGGATGGTAGTCCAATTGCTAAGAAAAGTATTGAGTGTGTCAAGAAAAGTCTATTTACACTATACAATTGGTATAAATCTGAGCACAGTAAGAATGTTGAGGCTTCCCTCTTAGATGCACCATCCGAGAGCACTTCTCTTGGAGAAACAAGTACCCAAGCTAGAAAACCTACACTTATTACAAGGGCTGATGCATTTAAACAACACTTGAAGGATAAAGTCATTGTTGATAATAGAAATGAACTAGAGAAGTACTTAGGTGATCCATGTTGGGTTGATGCTGAAAATTTTAACATTCTTAAATGGTGGAAGGAGAATTCAACTCGTTATCCTATATTAGCTACTTTGGTTAGGGATGTTTTGGCAACACCTGTTTCAAGTGTAGCATCTGAAAGTGATTTTAGCACGGGTGGAAGGATTTTAGACATGTATAGGAGCTCTTTGAGTCCAGCAATGGTTGAGGCGCTTATTTGTTCTCAAAATTGGTTGATGCCTTCGGACGAGAACGATCCAAAAGTCCTTGATTTACTTGAAGAATATGACATAACTGATTCAATAGTTTCAGGTACATAGTTAATCCTTTTCTCCTTTTTAAAAATTATTTGATAAAGTTAAGCATCATCTCATTACAATTTTCTTATATGGTTGTAGAATTTCAAGTTGCTTGTGTTCTTGGAGCAGTTGCTCCTGGGCAGGCTGGCCCGATTTAATTAGCTTTTAGGTATGAAAAAATTAAAAGTTATATACTAACTGTTTTCTAAGCCATAAACTGAATATTTTTTATATTTTTATGTGCAGCCACTTTTTTGGAGTCGTGAATGACTCGACTTTTTGAAGTCTGAACGACACAACTGACCTATATCAGTCTCGCACATCAATTCCCGCACAGAACTGGATCCATTTGGGGATGCCATGAGAATGGTGAGTTCTATTACAATGTTGTGTTAACTGTCCTTGGTAACCATATTGTTCCTGCAAATTTTCGATACACATTTCGTCATTAATTGTCCTTGGTATTATTATAATGATTTGCCCAAGCATTACTGTAGTTTGGCTTGTCAACTGTTAACCTTCGTATTTAAACCAGCTACAAGAAATGAACTTGATGATGTGCTAAAGTGATTTACAAAATTTAAAGAATTGACAAAATCTTACATTTGCCGTTAACCCTTTGTTTTGTGACAAAAGAGAGGCTAAAAAGAGAATAAAGGGGGTTATTAACTATAAACTGTGATATGAATGTGTCTGTGTCTCATTCATAGTAATTGTTGCCATATGTCCCTTTCTTATTTTGTTTAACTTCTGAAACATACTATTAGGTTGCACTTGATTATGCTTAATTGGCTGAATTACTGCACCAGTTTCGTCTTACTAGCTTTTTCTTTATTCAATTAATTGTCTGTATAGAATTTTTCATGGTAAAAGGAACAAAATTTATGCCTTAGCAGAACACTCCCCAGGTCCCATTTTTGCTCTTCTTCTGCTTCTGTCTCTTCAATGCAACCTATCTTTCTTTCTCTGTTCTGCACAAGGAATTAATAGCCTTGTCTGAGATTTTTTGGGAACTACCTTACTTTTTTTCCTTTAAAAGTTTCATCCCCACCCATTTTGTTAGGCACAACAAAAACACTAGAAACATATCACTTTCCATGTCAATCAAAGCAAGCTCTTTGTTTTGATTCAAGAGTCCAAATATGAATGTAAGCATATTTTCAGTGACCCTTTTTTGTTTTGTTAAAGGTGATGATGAGTAATGATTGATGGGTTATTGTTGTTTGTTATTGTTAGGAATATTGGAAGAGAAGTGGTCAAATACCAGCTTTTGGAAACAGGGATATTGCGAACGAGTTGACAATAACTCAATACTTTGAGAATGCAAGACAAGCTGGTTTGATTCATTACAGTTCTCCGTCCGGTGAAACTGATCTTTATGTGGTTGATCATAAGAAACCAGTTAGAAAGGTAACTTAATAGTAATAAATATTTTTTCTGCAATAGTATTTTGTCATGAGTGATGATGATGATGTGCCATTGTTAATAGTGCGATATATGAAAAACACATGCTCCTATTTTTTTAGTACATACTGTTTGCTTTCGATAAAAACAAGATATGTAATGTAGAAAGAGTGTGTGATGTTTTTTGTGGTTTGTAATGTTATGTGTAGGCGAAGAGAATAAGGGATAGAAGATATACAAAATGTAAATACTGCAGAATCTCTTGTCTTGATGAAATTAAAGGCCTTTAACCTTATAGCAGTGAAATGTGTTGTCCCTAACACCTGTGCTTGGACTAGAAATCTATAGCTGATTCTAGCAATGTTTGCAAAATGTAATTCTTCAACCATGATTAAGGAATTCCTGGCTGCATCTTTCTTCAAGCCATTTAGTGGCTAGAAAGCACATTCTGCATAAGCATACTTAGCACTGGTCTTAATCTAATCTCAATTTCTCATTTGGCAGAGGCGTTGTACGATTCTTTCCAAAAGGTCCCTCTTCATGCATTGTAGAAGTAAGGCCTTTCATACAATTTTACTAATTTCACTTTTTTTTCTATATTGATAACAATGCAATCTTTCTTGTACAACTGTTGCCGACTTACTTTGATCCCATATTAAGGGTGGAAATTGGGTTAAATCAATACCAATTGTAAATTTCTCAATGTAGTATTTGTCCAACTAGCTGCATCACATTCACTGCATGTTTCTATTGGGCCAAATAATTGCCTATCTATATCAGTCTAGTGCATGACTAGGTGCCTATCTTCTGTATGCTACTTATATTACTGAATAATCTGGTAGTACAAGGTGAAGCACAATAGTATAGCAATTACTTTACAGAAAAAGGAAACTCAAACTATTGCGGATAGTTGAGCTCCTTTGTTAAAGTTTCTAATTCCTTTTTGTCTTCATTTTTCCAAGGGTTCGAGTATTTTGGCAGATTCAGGCACCGAATAGCTAGAGTTCATTGCTCCATCCTTGGAACAACAGCTCCCATTCTGGTATGCAAAAAATTTACTTGAAAGGTCATGCATAATTTTGTTTAGAAGCAAAAGCTTTGAAATATATTATTTCTAAAATAACACTTCTCTTCTCTTGCAGCTTACAGTGGAACACTTCTCTTCTCTTGCAGCTTACAGTGGGTGTTTAAGTGCTGGAAATATGATGGTGAACAAAAATTATAATTAGTGTTGGTTGTGTCATCATGTTGGCTTTTAATGTTAATTTATATATGAAGGATGAATGTAATTTAAGTATTCATAGTGTATTTTAAGCTTTCTTTTAATGTTGGCATCTACAAAAACTACCTTATAGACTTTATGTCCAAAATTGAATGTATTATTTTGATATAATATTTGAAGCCTTCTCATATTTGAAGACAGTGTAAATTAGAATGTAAAATAGTGTTAAATTGGATCATTTATTATTTTTATTATTGCTTTAAATTTATTATTTAATATTGTTTTAATTAAAAAAATTAAGATATAATTAAAAAATTTATGACAATTTAATATTAATTAACCGAATAAACCGATCCATTTTAACCGATAAACCGATTAAACCGAATCCGATCAAACCGATTACAACTTTGGTCGGAATTGGGCCTAATATTTGAATCCATGGTTTTGCATGGTTTGACATATTGAGTCCAAATCCAGCCCAAACCGGCCGATGTCCACCCATAGGTAGACTTCTGATAATCTTCTTTACGTGATCAGCAGTAGAGTACCCTTTGTCAAGAACTCTCAGTCCAACAACTAGAATCTAGAATCTTAAAAACATTGCTTCTATGGATTCACTTTCTTCCATCTTGAAGGCTTTGTATTTCTGAATGAGCGCAAGGGCCTTGGTTTCTTTAACTTGTATGTTGCCTTCATGCGTCATTCTCAGAGAGTTAAACATGTTTTTGGCTGTCTCTCTGTTTGAGATCTTCTCATACTCTGAATATGAGATGGCACTGAGAAGAATTGTTCTGGCCTTATGATGGTTTCTGAAGTCACGCTTTTGTTGGTCAGACATTCTTTTTCTATATATCTTCTAACCACTTTCATCCACTGGATGCATGTATCCATCAATTACCATATCCCATAAGTCAGCATCATGATCCAGAAATAAGCTCTCAATTCTATCTTTCCAATAGTCAAAATTTTCTCCATCAAAGACTGGAGGTTTGCCGCTAATTCTTTCTTTATCGTCATGATAGTCATTAATGATGTTTTGGCTTGGTCCCACCATAGTGTTTTTCTAAAGCTTGGATCTTGTACTGACACGGTTAAGTGTATGAACTCAGAACCAGGCCCTCTAATACCAATTGAAGAAGTGAAAAACACAAGAAGGGGGGTTGAATTGAAACTTAAAAATCAAAAGCAATAGACACGATGATTTTTATCCTGGTTCGCTTGATCTCAAACTACTCCAGTCTACCCGCCAAGGTGATTTTGCCTCTCTCCAATGAGGACTTAATTCACTAATCAAACTGATTACACTTCTACTTCGACAACTGCCAAAGTCTTCTTGAGTACAACCATAATCCGGTATATCTCAAGGAAATTCACTTAATCAAAAGAAAGTGTTCATTGTGTACTATTTGTTTTTCGTTACAAAAACTGTATCACTACTGTGATGTATTACACAAAATTTGGAGTAGTATGAATATAAATTTTGCAGCTTTTTGAGATTGTATGGAGAAGTTATGTAAAATCATAAACGACTTATCCTTTGAGATTGTTTATATAGGCGTGGCAGTCTGTCCGAATGGAAACATGATAATGGGCACTTAATGCTCTTTCCATACTGAGAAGATCCTTGTCTGATTGTAGCCGTTGTAAATGATATTTCCTTAATGGAAAAGTAACACTTCAGAACTTAGGAATCTTGCATGCTGCTTTACTTTAGAACTTGGGAAGTCAAAAGCATAAGGTTCTATTAGAATTTTGGACTTCCATTCAGAATCAGGATATCTCTCTCTTTAGCGTAGATTTTGATCATCATACTTCAGAACATTCTGATTACTCAGCTTGAGTGCTTTTGTGGCTTAACTTCTGATGCCATTTCAGTAAGAACTTTTGTACAACATAGAACACAAATTTAGAGTGCATATTTATTATTTGTGTTTGTTATCATCAAAACTCTTATGAGGCTTGTAGAATCAAACTATGTTCTAACACTCAGCTTCAGCAGGCTCCTAGGTTGAAAGCAGTACATCTTCCCGATTACTCGGTAAACGACACTACAGTCAAAGGGGCCTCCACTGAGTGGGGGATCTCATGCCTCGTTTTTTCGAATTACTCCCTCAAAGTTAACATGAATATACCGCCCGTCCTATATTACAGTTTTCCAAAGTCCGGGTATAGGACTTATGTGAAATCACCAAGCACCCTGAAAACCAGAAAAATACAGGCAAGCATATATACAACATATAACATATAAACAACAATAGCACATATACATATATAAACAAAGATAGGTTTAACCCACTTAGGGATGGACCAGCAAGAGGTCAATCTTTCCCTAGTGAAGTCACCATTTTTTCTATAGTGGTAGAAATGTTTAAGACTAAGCCATTGGATTGACTAGACTTGTACAGATCAAAATAAAAATCACCACCGCGCTTTATTGTCTCCAAAAGAATGGGAAAAGAGCGAGTAACCCAAAAAGAGGGGGAAAGATTCTAGTTAAGGGGGTTGGTTATGAAAAGGGAATGTATTAGCACCCTAAACATTTGCAGTACTCCGCATGAACCTCTTTAAAAAATCAATATATTTTGGCTATAAAATATTGTATAAAAAATAGATGGTGGAGGTGAGAAAAGAAGTATTTTTTTTATGATTTCTGCACCCGCCGCAGTTGTGAACCTTTAGTGTCTGCGTACCACCTTTCGTGAAATAGGGGATCAGGGTACACGTAGTTCCTCTTTTAAAAAATTTAAAACACAAGTGTGTTGGTTAATTTTATGAGATAAGGCATTATTGTCATTGTCCGTGTGGAAAACATACTTACTACCCACAATCATGAGAAAGGAGAATTTGCATCATCTCAAAGTGGAGGATATGGATTGGATTTTAAAATCAACAATTCCTCACTCAACACCTAAGTGGAAAATATCTCTCTTCACTACATATTATAGAAGTATAGTTGTTTGCATCACTACAAGGATTGACAAGAGTCTAATATTTTTTAGAAAAGTTTTAAAATAAAAAGCCAAAGTGGCAAGATGGTTTGAAATAAGATTGATTGATTTTTAGTCTTCTCACAAAAAATGCCAAAGTATTATTAAGTTGATTGAAGTTTATTTATGAAAATGTTTTGAAAATGAATGGACATAAGTCCAAGTTTGTTATGGAAATGGTTCAAGTTTCAAAACAACAAGAGTTTTCAAAAGGAGAGAGAGGATTTTTGAAATTAAAGAAGATGGGAGGAGAAGAAGGGACTATCCTGAAGCATAAGGTGAAATCTAGGGATAAGAACCATCTAACCAACAAGAAGCCAATACTTGACATTATGATTCGAGATAGAATTCCCATTCTTTGGATTGAAACCAAGCAAGCAGAGATACTAGACCTCTTGAGAGAACCGAACTTTGAATGTATTAAGTCTTCACAAAAATTGGGCAGAGTAACGGTTGTATACAGGTGAATTCCAAATTACAAACAAAGTATGTAACTACAATAACCTGCACACAAAACAAACAAACAACCCAATGTCTTGAGGTAAACCTCAAGAACTACAGATAAAATATCAATTAAGGTCACAAGGTCTCCAATATAGGTCAAGGTTTCTAATCCTAAGTCCAAGAAGTCCAATACTCCATAATGCCAAGGATAGTAACCAAATAGTCCAAGTATCATTAAAGCCTTTTTTAGGGTTCATGTTGATTATTAAATGTCTTGAAAAAGAAAAGAAAAGCTCAAGTGAGCAAAATAAAAATGACAATAATATAAATGCTCAAGTGAGCAAAATAAAAATGGCGTGAAATGTAATACTTAAAGTAAATGGTACATAAAGCATAAAAATAAAAGCATAAAGTAAAAACAATTTAATAATTAGTGGTTAGTTGGATGACCATCTTGAAACTTACATTTGGAACTCATTAGAGGATTGGTTGAACCAAAGCCTCCAGACAACAAGTTGCATTTGCTTTTTGTCAAGTATATCATCCATTTGGAATTCTCAAAAGTACCATTTAATGATCAACGATGTTTAAGTGATCCATGTTGACCAAAAGTGTTGTAGATCCATTAGAGGATTGGTAGAACCAAAGCCTCCACACAATGAATCTCAAGGTTATTGGATCAAAGAGATCAAATTAACATACTTGGGCTTGTAAACATAAGTTTTGGCCACGAATGATCATTTATTCGAATCGGGATAATATTTAGCGCTATGTTAAGAAATCGTAAGTGGACTTATATAGAAGTCGCACCTATTTTGAGGCTGGTCAATAGTAATCATGCACCATTTGTTTTAAGACATGACATAAAGATCATGCTCCAATAACACTTAGTGCAATAATAAAAGGATGAGATGAAGAAGGGTGGGAGAAAATATACAAACCACATTTAAATTAAATTTTAATCAAACTATTATTAAAATCATTCATCCATTTTTATGGAGTTAAACAAAACACCATGGATCCAATGATGTTAACAAAGTTCATGATCAAAAATTCAACCAAAGATCAGCTAGAAAATAATCACAAAATAATAATACATTTATTATATACATTAAAAAGGGTTTTAAAATGTTTTAAAATAGAAAATAAAAGAGAAAAATATCAACCATTTTAAAATTAATCAAGAAATAATAAGTAAGACCATAGAAAAAATCATAAATGAACTCAAATATTTTTGTAAAAATATTGGTAATTTTTTAAAGTCAGAAAATATTTTTAACCTAATTAAAATTGCTCAAATAAATAGAAAATATATCAAAAATAGTAAATATCAATATAAAATTCCATATAATTTTCAAAAAGTCAGAGATATGTAAAATGATATTTATGAATTTTTTTAGAATTAAAAAATTTCAGAAAATATTTTTAAGCAATTAAAAGGAAGCAAATAATACAAAAAAATATTAAAAATATCAAATGTCAAAATAAAAATGTGAAAAAATAATCACGAGATCAGAAATAATTCAAAGTATTTTTGTGAATTTTTTCATAATTTTTGAATAAAAAATAAAAGAGTTATGAACTTTTGAAGATTAATCAATTAAAATATAAAATCAGAAAATAAAATAAAACCAAAAATATGTGGATCATCAGATCATAGTCAAAACGCATTAGTAAGCTGATCCAATGGACCAGACGCGTTGTGCTTGATATGGACCTTAATGAGATATGCATAGGATTAGAAAAAAGGCAACCAATGAAATTAAAACGTTTGGCACGCTATCATTGGCTGAGACGAGACATGTCTCGTCTTCAACCTCCAGACACCCTGTAATGGAGATTTTGTGAGATCCTTCAAATGGAAAATTTAGGATCCCAGACTAGTATCATTGGATTTGTCTCTTCAAGACGATCCTAACACCACCATCGCGCCAAATTTATATAAGGTATGCAAAGAGATATGAATCAAAAACCCAGAAAATAGCGAGCACCTTAAATTTGAGATTTCTCTCTCAATTCTCAATGGATTTAAAAATTGTAAGAAGCACAAGAATCAGGAGAAAGGGTATAATAGGTTAGTGCTTTATTTGGATCCAAATGGTGGAGAATTCTACCTTTTCGAAGTTCAAGAAAAAAGCTCTGAAACTGGACTTCTGTAGCTTGAATTATGGCTCGTTTTGCTTGGTTTAAGTGTTGGAGAGTTTGTATGATGCTGAAGGATGATGAATGTGAAAAGAATTTTGGAAGAAAAGGCTTGAATCTCAAAAACTGATTTCAAAATTTTGAAGTTCGTGTGAGGTTTTTACATAGTGTATTTGTCTCTCAAAGCTTGAGGAAATAAATGAGGGATGACCCTCTATTTATAGGGAATCAAATGGAATGTTCAAGCGTGTGAAATGATGATGTTTGGAGGGAAATCGTGTGAACCTGATACCCGAGCAAGGTGTGATCTGTTTTGCATCAAAACTCATCCAATCCTTGCGTTTTAAGGCTCTAATCCACTTTGGCAACTTGGTTAAACATTTTTAGATCACAAATGTGTGCTAATTTGATGTTTAGAAGCCAAAACATGAATTTCAAATTCTTACTTATGAAGAAACTTCAGTTCCAAGTTACCAAGTTCAATCCAATGGCATTCTCAGCTCAAGGAGTCTTAAGGCGTGATTCTTGATGCTTTAGAAAGATGAGATTACAAGCTTTGAAATGGAAAAAGAATGTAATCAAATGGATGTTTGAGCTGAAAGTTGTAATAAGTCAAACTTGGGGAAAAAGGTTGACTTTCCATACTTAGAAATATTTCAAATTTTTCTTCAAAAGTGACATATAATGTTTTGCATCCAAACATGGCTTTCCACTTAGAAATTTCTCTTGACCAAAAAAGATGGAATGAAATAGACCTCTTGAATGAAATTTTGAGACTTGAACCATTCAAAATATCCAAAAATTTAGAGAGTTATGAATTGTTGAAGTTGGCAAAAAATCATGAAATGACCTATAATCGTTTGTATACTTAAGGCATCTTCCATCCATTTTCTCATTTTGCATATAAAAGAAGGAATAAATTTCACATCCTCAATTTCATTATGGAAAAATAATGGGTTCAAGGTGATAAAAATTGACCAAGTTATGATCATTTGAAGTTACACCTGAGAAATTGGGGGTTCATCTAGAGGACTTGTAATCTTTATTCAACATTAAGTTTCTTCCACATGAAAACTACTTGATACTTTTGAAGTGATTTGTTGATAACCTTTTGAAGAGAAGGATGTCTTTGGAATCACCTAAAAATACCAAAATATGAGCAAGATATACTTCTTTGAAGTTCAAAACCCTAGCTCCTAGATCAAGAAAATGCTTTGAGGGACTTTGACAATTTTGGACAAACTTCTTGTACCAACACTTTTGCTTTGTTAATAGAAGTTGTTTAGGATGGTAATGAGAACTCATAGCAACCAAAACCACTTCCATATCTTGAGAATTGAGAGAAATATGCATTTGTGACCAATGGGAACAAGGTCTTGTCCAACCATGACAACTTCTTCAATCAACCCCTTGTACTTTTGAATCAATCTTGATAACTTTGAAATGTGGTGAACCAAAATGAACCTTGCCATTCCATTTCTTCCAAAATAACTTCAATGGTGAGGTTTTAATTTCTCAAGCTTTAATAACTAGGGCATGGTGTTGTACCCCGAAATTTGCCCTCCCATATTCTTCAAAGTTTTGACAAGCACCATCTCAATTTGTTCAAGTCTACTCAAGGGTTGCACAATCCAACTGCCTCCTAAGCCAGTCAAAATTAGAGTTTTGGTTCTTGCAAAGAATTTGTGGTTTTAAATGGTCCAATCAAGTCTCATATGCCTATAAACATTGTCAAGCACCTACATGCCAAGTTTCAAGGCTCACAGCATCAAGTTGCACAGTCAAAAGCCCTAATTGCTTCACAATCAACTGTAGGGGTAAAATGGTCATTTGGCAGTCAAAAGTCAATATTTTTGGTCAACATCTTATTTTGAAGCCACAATAATCATTTGATCAAGTCTTGATCATGATTCCACAAGAGTGGCTCAAAAATCATCAAGATGCAAAAGTTTCCATTTTTGGACAGCTGAAAAGTCAACTGTAACTTGACCAAGGCATAACGTTTTCATGGTTCATCAGAAAAATCCCATCTAATGCTCATTTTGAAGGGGAGGACATTTCCTACAACTCATATTCACATTCCAAGTCCAATAAATGCTCTCACAAAAAGTTATCAATTTCTACATTATAGGTCATTTTCAAAAGTCAACAAAAAGGCATTTTAAGTCAAAGACCATAACTTGAGATTGGTAAATCCAAATGACATGGGACCAAAGGCATTGGTTAGAGGACTTCAAGACCTTTCCAAAATGTCAAAGAACATGTTCATATGATCAAAATTGAGCAAGATATGCATTGGAGAAGTTGGGAAATTTTTGTGAAATGGCAAAAGTCAACTATCCTTAAAACTTCAATTTTTGACAAAAGGGCCCACTTTCTTCCACTTGATTCAGCCTTGTCATGCCATACACGTGTCCCATGATTAATTTCAAGATCAAACATTTATTTTTCCATTTTATTTAATTTTTATTGATTTAATTCATTTTAAATCCATAATAATTCAAATAAAATCAAAAAAATTAATGGAATAGTATCTTGTGGTTTGATAGCTTTCATGTATCATTTGCCAGCTACCAAATTCGTGCTAGGGCCATTTTGAGCATAAAATCCAAGTTTTGCTTCAAAGATGGAATGTTCTTCAATGGTGTTAAAACAAAATCTCCAAACTTAATTGCACAAGATACAAGCTCAGCTGCTGACCTAATTTCATTCATACCTACATATGCAAGCAGTACAAACCTCATTCACGACCCAAGCATCCCTGAAACGGCCAAAAAGCAAAAAACTGAAAATTGTCAAAAGGTGTGAGATCAAAAACATAGTTGCAAGCATTTTCAGATCAAAGCAAGCACGTGGCCTTCTTCCTTGCCACCCCCTGAAGCCAAAGCAACCACAAACGCGTCCTAAGGTCCACTAAATAGCGTTGTAAGTTCTCAAAAACTCACCCCTGTACACGATACCTCAACTCTCCATTCTTACATTTTTTTCTCAAAAATATTGGCATAATCATGTTGCTTATTTGATTTCTTACGTAACTGCATTATTCAATTTGGTTTTTAGGCCCTGAATCGTGGTGCCCGATTCTAGGGTTCATCTTTTTGCGTTTTAGGTATTTTGACTACAGGTGAAATTAGAACAAGCTATGGCTATGTTTGGACTCAGGAGAACAAGGCGAGCAAGATGAGGGCTTTGGTTTGTGTTTTCATGACCTAGAAACTATTTTAGGACGAGGACGCGGATTTTGTTACGGACTAGAATCCGCAGGAAAATATACAGGGGCTATTGGAGAAGATGAAGACGTGCTTGCGTCTGATTGGCCAGTTCGAATAAATAACGCGCGTTATTTTTTTCCCAGGGCATTTTTTGATTTACTAATATAATATTAACTCATTATTATTATTTCAATTAAGACAATTGGCTCAGTGGCTAAGGCGTACAGGCGTTGAACCTTGGGACATGGGTTCGAATCCCAGGTCCCCCAAATACTTGCTATTATTTTGTTTAATGTGATTTCATGCAGCATGTCCAAAAGCAGTCCACTATGTGCCTCCAGCGCCCAGATGCCATGTGTCCTTCAACAGAAATCCAATGGCCTAAAGATGACGCACACCATGCCCCTGGTCAATCTTGTGCATAGGCAAGCAAGAAAGTCAACAGGCCTGGAAGCTTAATGGGCTGGAATTTCTAAACAAAACCCTCAAATCTGGCCTAAACCCCCCCCCCCCCCCCCCTTTGGGTTTGCATCTTATATATATATATATATATATATATATATATATATATATATATATATATATATATATATATATATATATATATATATATATATATATATATATATATATATATATATATATATATATATATATATATATATATATATATATATATATATATATATTTCTTTCATTTACTTTATTTATTTTTTTATTGTTTTTTTTAATTAATTATTAACCAGCAAATTAATTAACATTTTCACAATAAAAATTCAGAAAATAAAAAATGTAAATATTTTTTATTATTTATTAATTATTTTTGTAAATAAAACACTAATAAATTGATTTAGTTTAAATTAGGTTTAATTTTAATCTTCTTTTTACAATAAATAAAAACAAATTTAGACTTAGGTTTCTTTTTCTTTTGACATTTTTAATTTCTTTGTTCATATTTTTATTTCATTAAAAACATAAAAAACACAAAAACATTTTTTCTTTTAATAAATTAATTAATTAGTAAATTAGTTTTAGTTTTAATTAATTGCAAAAAGGACAATTTCAATTCTTTCTCAAAAGGGTCAAAACCTTAGGACGTTCCCGATTCAATCTTTCGTGCGTATTTATTTTAATTCATTATTTTGTATCTGCTCAGGAAATGTAATAATTAATTAGAACTTTATCGCTTTCTTTTAAATTCTCGCATTTTTTATTTACTAAATGGGTTGTTGTTTTTGGCGATGTATATACCCGCGCCTTGTAATAGCTAGATTTACCTTTTCCGCACTTTATTTTCCGCACTCTTAACTGTTAAAAATGCATGAAAGACTTGTATGAAATAAAATCAATCCGTAGCTCACAAATAACATGTACAAGACAATATAAACTGAAACAACACACATGCACATGCCACTCCTAGGGTACGCCTCACTGGTTGCCTCGAACGTGGTCATTGAGTATAGGGTGCTTTAGAGGTCGCCTTCCTGTCTAAGATCCAGTTGCCTCGAAACGGTTGCCTCAGATAAAAAAGGATCTAGGACATTAGGGTTACCACTAAGGCGTCCTACCATTGCTTCGGTGACCACACATGTCCCTTAATCGAATTGACCCGAACACCTCCAACGACGGTGCTACCTATCTCTCAATGGTGGGATGGCACTATCTAAAGGACCCTTACACAGCCTAATTCCTTAGAGTAGGTAGATTCTCCTGGGTACTTGCTCTTTCAAACAAACAAAACAACTTTTCGCACCTACACTTTCTAAAAGTTTTCAAACAAATTTTTCATACACTCTTGAGGACAGATACAAGAGTTACTTAGAAATTTTTTAAACGAAACTTTTTCAAAACCCACACACACTTGAAAAGCAAACAATTTTTGAAAACATAGAGTGAGCAAGTACCTAAGAGCCCGTGGATAACCACGGATAGAAAGGGTGCTAACACCTTCCCTTTCTATAAATCTACCTCTCGAACCGAGAAACATTCTCAAAGAAGGAATTTTGCTGTGCTTTTGTCCTTTCCATGTTGGAGAACATAAAAGATGGTGGCGACTCTTGCTTACCGCGACATTTCGCGAACCAGCTAAAAAACAGTCAGTTCTATTTCCACCGATCACAGAGCTGGCGACTCTGTTGGGGAAAGATAAAAGTGAGGTGTACCTTAGGATTAGACCACTCTTATGTTTTCAATTACTTGCTTTGTCTGCTTTAAATATTGTGGGCCTATTTTGGGAGTTTCATAGATCCTAACCCAGATCTGGGGGATACCTTTTAGAAAGTAGCAACAAACTGTGAGGGAACTGTGCGGGGTATACCGACATGGTTGAAGCAGTTTGCTACGTTGATGTGGCACTTTGGTGAGTACCGGTAACCCTTGAGTCAAGTCAAGGAGAGTACGGGGCCGCCGCGTGGTGTCGTGAAGCATCAACTGACCTTAGGAACCTTACTTGACCATCCTGGCCTCTTTAGGGGTAGTGAGATGACCGACTTTGGTGCAGTCCGAAGTTGGTAGATACTTGATACTACACTCATTGAGGGTTGTTTTCTTGGAATATTTTGATCGCCAGTTCAGTGGCTAAATCAAAACAATGAACATAGAAAACAACCCTATGATATTGAGCTCCTTAGAACCCGGTTACTTTCGATAGGACAGGTTTTAAGCCCACCAACTTCAAGAGGGTAGTACCCCAAACTTCATGCTGGCCTAAACTCTAAGGGTTGTCTGGTGTGACTTGTGTGCCTTATCATGTTTGCTTTTTGTGAATACTTGTGGTGTGTCCTTATCATAACATCATAACATCATACATCATCATATGCATTCACTAACCACTTCAAGGGTTCGAATCTTCATCTTTGTTCTTGTTTTGTAGGACATGGAATCTCTCCGTAGAAAGATAATTCAGATCAACCTTGTAAGGATCCCTCCTCAGCTTAAGGAGCTTACATCCAGGATACCCGAGAACTCTTCCTTCAGTGAAAGGCATGGTAGACTCATCAGCTTGGTCAATACCAACATTGAAGAGGATATGGTGAAAGTGTGGTTCCAGCTCTTTGACCCCTTGCACCACTGTTTTACTTTCCCGGATTATCAACTGGTGCCTACTTTGGAAGAGTTTTCTCAGCTTCTGAGGGTTCCCATCCTCAGTCAACTACCCTACAACGGTACGGAAAGGGAACCAAAACTTGAAGAGGTTGCTAAAGCATTACACCTGCAACCATCTGACATCAAGGGGCATTGGGAAACCAGAAGTGGTATCAAAGGATTCTTGGCAAAATTCCTGTTTGAGAAGGCCCAAGAATGTTGGAATTCCCTTGACCTACAAGCCTTTGAAGAAGTTGTGGCACTCCTTGTCTATGGGTTGGTATTGTTCCCGAATCCAGATCAGCATATAGATATCAATGCTGTCAAGATCTTCATGTCCAGGAATCCTATACCTACATTGCTTGGGGACATCCTTCACTCATGTTACACTCGAACCATGAGAAAAAGAGGTGTCCTCATGTGCTGCACTCCTCTCCTGGCAAGGTGGTTTATTTTGCACCTTCCACAATCAGTTTTAAAGAACGAGCGGGGTTTGAGATGGTCACAACGATTAATGACTCTTACACATTCTGATATACATTGGTGTTCGCGGTCCAGAGAAAATGTCACCATCATTGATCGTTGCGGAGAGTATCCTAATGTTCCTTTACTTGGAATCAGAGGGGGCATTACTTACAACCCGTGCCTGGCTTTGAGACAGTTTGGATATGCTCGGATGGATGGACCTCATGATATGTTGATTCCTGACATAGTTTTTTACTTCGACAACGATGCACAAGGACTTCGCCAGAGGTTTATCAGAGCTTGGAGGATGCCTAACAAGGTTGATAGTAAGACACTGGGGCACAAGAACTCCATCCCCCTGGAGCCTTATCTCAAGTGGATACGAGCCCGCTCCCAGAAGCTTGTGATGCCATACCCTCATGTTCTCCCCGTGATCAAAGAGCTAGTTTTGGAAGGAGAGGTGCCCTACACCATTCAACATCCTGACATGCCAACATCTTGGGAAGAAATGCAGAAAAGGTGGATCCAACTCAAGGAAGAACGGAATTCTCTTGAAACCAGTCTACATGCCAGTGAGAAGAAGGTCTTGGAGCTCACCCACCTATTGCACGAGGAAAAGACTCTCAACACTTACATTGCTCCAAAGAGGATGCGCAGTGTCTTTTGGGATTAATTGTTTTGTAATGTTTTGCCAGTGAGGCATTGATGTACTGAACAAATTATTTCTTAATACAACGTGTGTTCCCTTTTTGTCTACAACGAATTTGAACTTTCGAACCCTTGAATGCATTGCATAAATAGCATATGATGCATCATGTGCATAACAGGTACCCTTTTTCTACAGGTTGCTTAATCTTCTTCGCTGTTTATTTCAGCACTCACTCAATCATCATGTCTTCCGAGCCTACCACCGAACAAGCTATCAAGGCCCTCCAGGCCCAAAACACCCAGTTCCAAGAGCTGGTCATGAGCTTAGCCCAAGGACAGCAGGAGTTAAAAAATCTTCTCTTAAAGGATAAGAAGAAGAAGAAGAAGAGGACTGTGCTGTTTAACGCTGGACGGAGGTTTGGGAACACACTGCAGAATGAGGCTGATCAGGCTACTCCGTCTGTTGGGGAAGACAGCCCACAAGGGAGAGAGGTTCCTAGTCCTGCAGTCTCCGACAACGAGACATATTTCAATGATGAACAGTACCCTCCTGCTGAGGACAGGTACAAACAGCTGGAGGACCGGTTAAATGCCATGGAGATCCAACGTGTGCGTGGGTTGAACTTTGGAGACCTAGGTTTATCTTCTGGGGTGGTGATCCCACACAAGTTCAAGGTGCCTGCCTTTGTGAAGTACGACTGGGCTTCCTGCCCTAAGCTGCACCTTCGTTCTTATGTAAGGAAGATCCAACCTTACACTGCAGACAAGAATCTCTGGATCCATTTCTTCCAGGATAGCCTTTCAGGGGCTCAACTCGAATGGTTCTATCAGCTGGATGGAGCCAGTATTCGAAACTGGGAGGACTTGGCTACTGCATTTTATAAGCAGTATCAGTACAATTCCGACCTCGCTCTTACACGTACCCAACTCCAGGGTATGTCGCTAGGAACGGGTGAAGGTTTTAAGGAGTACGCACAGAAGTGGAGAGACCTGGCTGGCAGGGTGCAGCCACCGTTGACCGACCGTGAACTCGTGGACATGTTCTTGGGGACCCTGTCTGGTCCATTCTTCAACCACCTGATTGGTAATTCTTCTGCAGGGTTTACAGACCTCATTCTGACTAGTGAGAGGATAGAAGCGGGTATCAAGTCGGGGAAGATACAGAAGGGTGCCTCCTCGAGTACTGAAAAGAAGCCCTTCAAGAAGGAAGCTAGTGTTGTCTATGGTCCCAGAAGACAGAGTAAACCGGAACGCCGCCAAGCTGTCAACGTGGTGGTAATTTCAAAGCCTGCTACTGCTCCTCAGCAATACAACCAGCCAAGAGGTGAGAGGCCCAAAAGGCAGTACACTCGGCTCAGTATGACCCTCTCTCAGATTTTGCCGCAACTGTTGTCAACCAATCTGGTAACTGTCAAGGAAGCTCCGAAGGTAGTGAACATAACCTCTCCAAAGTACAACCCCAACTCCCGCTGCGCTTATCACTCTGATAGCCCGGGGCATTCTACTGATGGTTGTTAGGCTCTGAGGAATAAGGTTCAGGACCTTATTGATGCTAAGGAAATACAGTTCGAGGCGCCTGAAAGGCCCAATGTTGTGACTGCTCCCATGCCCCATCATGGAGTGAATGCTGTGGGAGAAGACCGGTATGTGGCCTCTGTGGATGATATTGATACTCCGTTATTGATTGTCAAAAGGAACCTGTTGCTAGCCGGTTTATTTCCGGGATGTAGTGAAGGTTGCCATTTATGTGCTGTTTCACCAGCTGGTTGTCCTTTGCTGAAGTCAGGCATCGAAAACCTGATGGATAGCAAAGAGATCTTGTTCGAGAAGATTGTTGTTCCTGTTGTCCCTGCTGAAGAAGTGTCCATTGTCACTATTTTCAACAACACTCCTAAGGCTCCCCCGAGGAAGCCTGTCAAAATTATGCCTGTTCACAAGATTGCTCCTATCATCATCACTGTTCCGGGGCCCATCCCCTATACATTCGACAAAGCTGTCCCTTGGCACTATGGGGCAGATGTTTATGTGCTCAGAGTTAAGCAAGAGTTTGATACTACTACTGGTGTCAGCAACATCACCGGGCCTACCAAGGTCACTCGTAGTGGCAAACTCTTCTCACCTGATATCGCGCCACCAGCTATTCAGAGACCTCTCGTCATTACACCTGCAAGTGTGCCCACTCCTCTGCCTGATCAAGTTCCTGTTTCTACCCCTGCTGCCGAGTCATCTGACGCTCGGGGCAAAGGGATTGCTACTGATGTGCCTGCCCAGACGGAGGCGCCAAAGACAACCAATGTTGAAGCTTCCAAGCAAGAGATGGAAGAAATTCTCAAAATTATCAAGAAGAGTGATTTCAATGTAGTTGAGCAGCTGGGGCACACCCCCTCTAAAATATCTATGCTTTCACTGTTATTGTGTTCAGAGGCCCATGCTAAGGCCCTGATTTCCTTCCTGAAGACGGCCCACGTGCCACAAGAAACGTCTGCTGATCAATTTACCGATTGCATGGCCAACTTAACTGCTGATAATGGGTTGGGCTTCTCTGACGCCGATCTGACGGCTAAGGGGAAGAATCACAATGATGCCCTGCATGTCTCCATTGAATGCATGGGCACTACTCTTGCCCATGTATTGGTAGACACCGGTTCTTCGTTGAACGTATTACCCAAGAAAGCTCTAGACAGGCTGGATTATGAGGGTCTAGAGCTCAAGCCAAGTAACATTGTTGTCCGGGCCTTTGACGGGTCAAAAAGGATGGTGCATGGTGAAGTTGACATTCCAATCAGGGTTGGTTCTCAAGTTTTTGATTCAACTTTCTATGTGATGGACATTCGTCCATCCTATTCTTGTTTGCTGGGTCGTCCATGGATCCACAAGGCTGGAGCTGTGACCTCCACATTACATCAGAAGCTTAAGTACCCGGTCAGAGGGAAGATCGTAACAGTCCAAGGGGAGGAAGAGTATATGGTCAGCCACCTCAACTCGTTCCGGTACGTAGAGATGGATGGGGAATTCATTGAAACCCCCTTTCAACACTTTGAAGAGGTGCCTCAGACACTGGCGTCAGCAGAAACTGTAACTGAAGAGGGTTCTCCTTTGAAGATGGCTTCCTTAAAGGATGCCCGGGCTGTGATTGAGAAGGGTGAGTGTGCAAACTGGGGCCGACTTCCTGATTTCACTCCAAAGACTGACAAGTTTGGTTTGGGTTTCACTGCAGAAGCTCAGAAGGCTGTGCGTAAGGCAAGGATTGGAAGACCTCCTGTGTTCATCACCAACCCGGGAGTAAATGTTATTGAGGACGAAGCGGACGAATCTGAATTCGACAGCTGGATCTACCCGATGACCAACGGTGGACCAAGCAATTGGACGGCGAAAGATTTCATACCTATTACTTTTGTCACTCAATAATGAACTCCTTTGTTTTGAATTTGTAACAAACAATAATTTGAAACTTTATGGCCCAGTGTCTTACCCGGGGCACCGTGGCTTCATTTGTGAGGGCTTTTGTGTGTCACTTTCATATATCATTAATAAAAGCATTGGACGTTTTTCGCATTTCAAATATTGCGCTCCTTTTCTTTCTTTATTATATATTGCAAAACAGCTATATTTACACACACTCACCTATACAGGTTCCAATCCACTCTGGATCTCACTGGTAACGACTCTGCTACTGCCAGTTATGACTTCGAAAATCCGATCAACTTAGCTGAAGACGAAGGTGAAGATGATTGCAAAGTGCCTGGTGAGCTTGCAAGACTGTTACTCTAGGAAGAGAGGGCCATTCAACCACATGAAGAGCCAGTAGAAACAGTAAATCTGGGTACTGAGACAGACAGAAAGGAAGTCAAGATTGGTGCCAATCTAGAGCTCAGTGTGAAATGACGGTTGATTCAGATGCTTCATGACTATGTGGAAATCTTTGCCTGGTCCTACGAAGACATGCCTGGGTTGGATACCGACATTGTGGTCCACCACCTTCCTACCAAGGAAGACTGCCCTCCGGTAAAACAGAAAGTCCTCCGTATGCGTCCAGAGATGTCCGAGAAAATCAAAGCTGAGGTTATGAAACAATTTGACGCCGGTTTTCTAGTGGTGACTTCTTACCCTCAGTGGGTTGCCAACGTGGTTCCAGTGCCAAAGAAAGATGGTAAGGTCCGAATGTGTGTTGATTACAGGGATTTGAACAGGGCGAGCCCTAAGGATGACTTCCCTCTGCCTCACATTGACGTCCTGGTTGACAACACTGCTCAGCATAAGGTATTCTCTTTCATGGACGGCTTCTCCGGTTATAATCAGATAAAGATGGCTCCTGAAGATATGGAGAAAACCACTTTTGTTACTCAGTGGGGCACCTTTTGCTACAAGGTCATGCCTTTTGGGTTGAAGAATGTTGGGGCAACCTACCAACGTGCCATGGTTGCTTTATTTCATGACATGATCCATCACGAGATTGAAGTATATGTCGACGATATGATTGCAAGGTCCCAAACTGAGGAGGAACACCTTGACCATCTACAGAAACTGTTTGACCGTCTGAAGTTGTACAAGCTGAGGTTGAACCCAAACAAGTGCACCTTTGGGGTGAGATCTGGAAAATTGCTAGGTTTCGTCGTGAGCGACAAAGGTATTCAAGTGGACCCTGCCAAGGTGAAAGCCATACAAGAGATTCCAGTTCCCAAGATTGAAAAAGAAGTCAGAGGCTTTCTAGGACGGCTGAACTACATTGCCCGATTCATCTCGCACCTAACTGCTACCTATGAACCAATCTTCAAGCTACTGAAGAAAGATCAAGTGGTACGTTGGAACGATGAATGCCAGGCCGCTTTCGACAGAATCAAAGAGTATCTCCAAGAACCACCCATTCTTATGCCACCAGTTGAAGGGAGACCTCTAATATTATACTTTACAGTACTTGACAGCTCAATGGGGTGTGTGCTGGGGCAGCATGACGAGTCTAGCCGAAAAGAGCACGCTATTTATTACCTTAGCAAAAAGTTTACCGACTGTGAGACCCGATACTCACTGCTCGAGAAAACTTGTTGCGCTTTGGTATGGGCTGCTCGCCGGCTGAGACAGTATATGTTGACTCATACTACTTTGTTAATTTCTAAAATGGATCCAATCAAGTACATATTCGAAAAGCCCGCCTTGTCTGGAAGAATAGCAAGATGGCAGATGATCTTGACAGAATACGACATCCAGTACACGACTCAGAAAGCAATCAAGGGAAGTGTATTGGCAGACCATTTGGCACACCAGGTAGTGGACGACTACCAATCTATGAACTTTGAATTTCCAGATGAGGATATCATGGTAGTAACTGATTGTGAAGTACCTGGACCGGATGAAGGACCTGAGGAAGGATCCCGATGGTCTATGCACTTTGACGGAGCCTTAAACGCTTTGGGTAACGGTATTGGCGCTGTGATCATCTCCCCTAAAGGCACTCATACTCCACTTACCGCTCGGCTATGTTTCAACTGCACCAACAACATGGCGGAGTATGAAGCATGCATCATGGGTCTTCAAGCTGCAATTGACCTAAGGATCAAGTTCCTGAGTGTCTTCGGAGATTTCACTCTCGTGATTAGCCAGATCAAAGGCGAGTGGGATATGAAACACCCAAATCTTATTCCTTACAAGGAGTATGTGTTGACGTTGATTCCCCATTTCGAGGAGATAACTTTTGAACACTTCCCAAGAGAGGAGAATCAGTTGGCGGACGCGCTGGCTACGATGTCTTCTATGTTCAAAGTCAAATGGGACAACGAGGCTCCCCGGATCGTTATCTGGAAGTTGGATGAACCTGCACATTGTTGCGATCTTGAAGCTGAAGAGGTAACTGAAAAACCTTGGTATCATGAAGTGAAGAGGTACTTGGAAGCTCAAGAATACCCTGAAGGCGCATCTGTTAATGACAAAAAGTTTCTGAGAAGGTTCACAGCAAATTTCTTCCTCAGCAATGGCATTCTATACAAACGAAACCATGATTCAACCTTACTGCGTTGTGTGGATAAGACTGAAGCAGAAAAGATCATGGCAGAGCTACATGAAGGTACCTTCGGAACACATTCCAGTGGGCATACCATGGCAAAGAAAATCCTTATGGCAGGATATTTCTGGTCCACAATGGAAGCTGACTGTTACCAGCATTCTCGGACGTGTCACAAGTGCCAGATCTATGCTGATAAGGTGCACATTCCTCCAGTTCCTCTGAACGTCTTGACAGCACCTTGGCCTTTTGCAATGTGGGGCATTGATATGATCGGCGAGATCAGACCTACGGCATCCAACGGGCATCGCTTCATCCTGGTAGCAATTGATTACTTCACAAAGTGGGTCGAAGCGGCTTCCTACGCTACGGTAACCAAGAACGTCGTGGCACGGTTCATTCGGCATAACCTGATCTGTCGATACGGTGTCCCGGAAAGGAGCATTATGGATAATGGTACCAATCTCAACAATAATATGATCACTGAGCTCTGCAAGCAATTCAAGATACAACACCACAACTCTTCTCCCTACCGGCCGAAGATGAATGGGGCTGTCAAAGCAGCAAATAAGAATATCAAGAAGATTGTGCAAAAGATGACAGTGACCTACAAATATTGGCACGAGATGTTACCGTTTGCTCTTCATGGGTACCGTACCTCAGCAAGGACGTCAACAGGGGCAACTCCCTTTTCCTTTGTCTATGGCATGGAGGCAGTCTTGCCTATTGAAGTCCAGATACCCTCTCTCCAGATACCCTCTCTCCAGAGACTCACTGCTATTTGTCATGGTCAAACGTACCAAAAATGGATGATCAGGGAATTTAACAAGAAAGTCAGACGACAAGAGTATCAAGTCGGAGACCTGGTAATCAAGCGCATCATTCTTCCTCAAAGTGATCCCAGGGGAAAATGGACCCCTACGTACGAAGGGCCATTTGTGGTTAAACATATCTTCTCAGGAGGAGCTATGATCCTAACCACCATGGACGGTGACGACCTTCCTCACCCTGCCAATACAGACATAGTAAAAAGATACTACACGTGATTAAAGACCTGCTAGGTTGACACACCTAGGCAAAAATAAGGGCTTCCCGGCGAACCAAAAGGGTTCGGGCAAAAATAAGGGATGAAATGAAAAAAAAATTGTACACCCGGCAAGTCGAAAACCTGAAAAGGCGGCTTGGGCAAAAATGGGTATCCCGGTGGACTGAAAACCCGAAAGGGCAGTCCAGGCAAAAGTTAGGGATAAGCGTAATACTATGTCTCATTTGATCACCTTGCATCCAGAATTCGGTATCAACTATCAGGTTCAGACGGCATCAATCAATCAGCTTCATCTTCAACTAAGTAGCCAAGTGATGAGACGCTTGAAGACATAAAGGCGGTAGCAGAGTTGGAACCCAGTGGGATTACTCTTTTCACATAGCTGTTTTGTTTTCTTTTGTACAAATTTGTATAAACTCTATTCTATTCGGCGGCGTTCTCTTACTAGGACGCCAGCCTCTTGTACATAAAACGCCTATTTACAAGCAAATCCAAAATCAATACAAGTTCAATTTTTCAGACAAATTGCCAATTGTTTTTCCTTTTTCTGTTTTGTTTTGCAAAGAACGTCCAATGCTCATTTTTGATATATGCATTTGACACTAATTGCTAACTCATAAATACTTGCATACGAAACAAAGGACTAATTACAGGTGACATCAGAAACAGGGGCAATAATGAGTTGTCTAAGCGATCTAGTTGCTCTGTCCGCCAAGGTGCTAAGGTAATTTCGGCTTAAAAATATGACCAAGATACCTTCACTCCCCGCAGAGTAAGACCAGAATCAGTAATACTCTCCCCCGAGCAGAGTTGGTCTCTCATCAGCCCTAAAAAGGCACAGTATCTCCAACAAGTCAGCAACACTCTCCCCAAGCAGAGTTAGTCTACTGTCAGCCTTAAGGAAGTTGGGTGTCCCCAGAAGATCTCAATATTCCCCAGCGGAGTATACAGATGTTCCTAAACAAGCATCCCCCGGCAGTATTAATATAAGATTGTTCCCCGGCGGAATACCAGACATCCCAGTGGAGCCACTTCCCCAGTGCAGTCCAAAAGTTTCCCCAGGAGAGTTGAATTATCTCCCCAGTAGATTCCGAAAGCTTATCCCCAGTAAATTCTGGAAGCTTATCACCTGCAGAGTACATACGTCTCTCCCCGACCATATTCAAAGGTTATTCCCCACCAGAGCTTATAACTGGGTTATCCTCAGCTAATTACCACGTAAAGATCGTCCTCGGTGAAATTCTTCCTATCCCCCAGCGGAGTTCATCAAATTCCTCAACAAAGCTTATCAACGGAAGCCCCAGCGGAGTTATCGTCAAAACCTCAGCGAAGTATCTCTTCCCACAGGGCAATCCCCCGCAGAGTAATCTCTCCAACAAGTTTATTCCCCAACGGAGTCATCTTCTCCTACCGGTTTATTCTTGCAACCATCATCCCCAGCAGAAACGAAGAACGCTACTCTTCAACATCAGCCCAGGATTCAACAAACTTCCCGGCATCCGTCAAGGATTTATTTTCCTAGACGAAAATACATTCATAAACATCACATCTTCATACATTATAGCATGCATACGCATCATTCAACACAAATCTCATCTATTTTTGAGAACATCATGACATCAGGCATTTCATACATCATGACATTGCATACAACTGATGTTTTGCCTTTTCAGGAAAAAGGTCAACCCAAAGATGATTACTATCAACTGTCGCAATTCTAGATTCGATACCTGTATCTAGCCAGGGCATATCTGTGAATGATTGATTGTAGATTCGATACTTGTATCCAGCCAGGGCATATCTGCATGAAGAGTTTAGAGATTCGATACCTGTATCCAGCCAGGGCATATCTGTAGACGACTAATTCCGGATTCGATTCTTGTATCTAGCCAGGGCATATCTGTGAGTGATTGATTGTAGATTCGATACCTGTATCCAGCCAGGGCATGTCTGCATGAAGAGTTTAGAGATTCGATACCTGTATCCAGCCAGGGCATATCTGTAGATGACCAATTCCAGATTCGATTCCTGTATCTAGCCAGGGCATATCTGTGAGTAACTGATTGTAGATTTGACGCCTGTATCTAGCCAGGGCATATCTGCATGAAGAGTTTAGAGATTCGATTCCTGTATCCAGCCAGGGCATATCTGTAGACGACCAATTCCAGATTCGATTCCTGTATCCAGCCAGGGTATATCTGTAGACGACAAATTCCAGATTCGATTCCTGTATCTAGCCAGGGCATATCTGTGAGATTGTAGATTCGATACCTGTATCCAGCCAGGGCATATCTGCATGAAGAGTTTAGAGATTTGATACCTGTATCCAGCCAGGGCATATCTGTAGACGACCAGTTCCGGATTCGATTCCTGTATCTAGCCAGGGCATATCTGTGAGATTGTAGATTCGATACCTGTATCCAGCCAGGGCATGTCTGCATGAAGAGTTTAGAGATTCGATACTTGTATCCAGCCAGGGCACGTCTGTAAGCAACCTTCTGAAGTTCCGGATTCGATTCCTGTATCTAGCCAGGGCACATCTGTGAGCGATTGTTTATAGATTCGATACCTGTATCCAGCCAAGGCACGTCTGTAAGCAACCTTTTGAAGTTCCGGATTCGATTCCTGTATCTAGCCAGGGCACATCTGTGAGCAACTGATTGTAGATTCGATACCTGTATCCAGCCAGGGCATGTCTGCATGAAGAGTTTAGAGATTCGATTCCTGTATCCAGCCAGGGCATATCTGTAGACAACCAATTCCAAATTTGATTCCTGTATCTAGCCAGAGCATATCTGTAAGTAACTGATTGTAGATTCGATACCTGTATCCAGCCAGGGCATGTCTGCATGAAGAGTTTAGAGATTCGATACCTGTATCCAGCCAGGGCATGTCTGTAGACGAAGAATTCCAGATTCGATTCCTGTATCTAGCCAGGGCATATCTGTGAGTAACTGATTGTAGATTCGACACATGTATCTATCCAGGGCATATCTGCATGAAGAGCTTAGAGATTCGATTCCTGTATCCAGCCAGGGCATATCTGTAGACGACTAATTCCAGATTCGATTCCTGTATCTAGCCAGGGCATATCTGTGAGCGATTGATTGTGGATTCGATACCTGTATCTAGCCAGGGCATATCTGCATAAAGAGTTTGAAGATCAACCCCTGTAACAGGCCAGGAAACCATCTTCCTTTCTCAAGTACGCAAGTTCTCGCTAAGGAATATCTTACGCGATCGACACCCCCGATGGCATCTATAAGCCCATCTCCGGAACTATCCATCACATCTCCAAATGGCATCTATAAGCCCATTCACGACAAGATTCTGTCACATCTCCAAATGGCATCTATAAGCCCATTCACGACAAGATTCTGTCACATATCCATATGGCATCTATGAGCCCATCCTCCTATCCATCATCTTTCCAAATGGCATCTGTAAGCCCATTCCCGCCATCGCACTGCTGATACTCCACTATGCGAGTGCAAATTTCTGGGCACTTTAGTGTTCAGTCATCTTCCACCTTCGGATCACGAAAGGCACGCAAGCCAATCTACATCCTCAGGTCTAAGAAGATTGAACAGGGGCAACTGTTGTACCCCAAAATTTTCCCTCCCATATTCTTCAAAGTTTTGACAAGCACCATCTCAATTTGTTCAAGTCGACTCAAGGGTTGCACAGTCCAACTGCCTCCTAAGCCAGTCAAAATTAGGGTTTTGGTTCTTGCAAAGAATTTGAGGTTTTCAATGGTCCAATCAAGTCTCAAATGCCTATAAACATTGTCAAGCACCTACATGCCAAGTTTCAAGGCTCACAGCATCAACTTGCACAGTCAAAAGCCCTAATTGCTTCACAATCAACTGTAGGGGTAAAATGGTCATTTGGCAGTCAAAAGTCAAGATTTTTGGTCAACATCTTATTTTGAAGCCACAATAATCATTTGATAAAGTCTTGATCATGATTCCACAAGAATGGCTCAAAAATCATCAAGATGCAAAAGTTTCCATTTTTTGACAGCTGAAAAGTCAACTGTAACTTGACCAAGGCATAACTTTTTCATGGTTCATCAGAAAAATCCTATCCAATGCTCATTTTGAAGGGGAGGACATTTCCTACAACTCATCTTCACATTCCAAGTCCAAGAAATTCTCTCACAAAAAGTTATCAATTTCTACATTATAGGTCATTTTCAAAAGTCAACAAAAAGGCATTTTAAGTCAAAGACCGTAACTTGAGATTGGTAAATCCAAATGACATGGGACCAAAGGAATTGGTTAGAGGACTTAAAGACCTTTGCAAAATGTCCAAGAACATGTTCATATGATCAAAATTGAGCAAGATATGCATTGGAGAAGTTGGGAAATTTTTGTGAAATGGCAAAAGTCAACTATCCTTAAAACTTCAATTTTTGACAAAAGGGCCCACTTTCTTCCACTTGATTCAGCCTTGTCATGCCATACACGTGTCCCATGCTTAATTTCAAGATCAAACATTTATTTTTCCATTTTATTTAATTTTTATTGATTTAATTCAATTTAAATCCATAATAATTCAAATAAAATCAAAAAAATTAATGGAATAGTATCTTGTGGTTTGAATAGCTTTCATGTATCATTTTCCAGCTACCAAATTCGTGCTAGGGCCATTTTGAGCATAAAATCCAAGTTTTGCTTCAAAGATGGAATGTTCTTCAATGGTGTTAAAACAAAATCTCCAAACTTAATTGCACAAGATACAAGCTCAGCTGCTGACCTAATTTCATTCATACCTACATATGCAAGCAGTACAAACCTCATTCACGACCCAAGCATCCCTGAAACGGCCAAAAAGAAAAAAACTGAAAATTGTCAAAAGGTGTGAGATCAAAAACATAGTTGCAAGCATTTTCAGATCAATGCAAGCACGTGGCCTTCTTCCTTGCCACCCCCTGAAGCCAAAGCAACCACAAACGCGTCCTAAGGTCCACTAAATAGCGCTGTAAGTTCTCAAAAACTCACCCCTGTACACGATACCTCAACCCTCCATTCTTACATTTTTTTTCTCAAAAATATTGGCATAATCATGCTGCTTGTTTGATTTCTTACGTAACTGCATTATTCAATTTGGTTTTTAGGCCCTGAATCGTGGTGCCCGATTCTAGGGTTCATCTTTTTGCATTTTAGGTATTTTGACTACAGGTGAAATTAGAACAAGCTATGGCTATGTTTGGACTCAGGAGAACAAGGCGAGCAAGATGAGGGCTTTGGTTTGTGTTTTCATGACCTAGAAACTATTTTAGGACGAGGACGCGGATTTTGTTACGGACTAGAATCTTCAGGAAAATATACAGGGGCTGTTGGAGAAGATGAAGATGTGCTTGCGTCTGATTGGCCAGTTCAAATAAATAACGCGCGTTATTTTTTTTTCCAGGGCATGCGTTGATTTACTAATATAATATTAACTCATTATCATTATTTCAATTAAGACAATTGGCTCAGTGGCTAAGGCGTACAAGCATTGAACCTTAGGACTTGGGTTCGAATCCCAGGTCCCCCAAATACTTGCTATTATTTTGTTTAATTCGATTTCATGCAGCATGTCCAAAAGCAGTCCACTATGTGCCTCCAGCGCCCAGATGCCATGTGTCCTTCAACAGAAATCCAATGGCCTAAAGATGACGCACACCATGCCCCTGGTCAACCTTGTGCATAGGCAAGCAAGAAAGTCAACAGGCCTGGAAGCTTAATGGGCTGGAATTTCTAAACAAAACCCTCAAATCTGGCCCACCCCCCCCCCCCTTTGGGTTTGCATCTTATATTTATTTATTTTTTTCTTTCATTTACTTTATTTATTTTTTTATTGTTTTTTTTTAATTAATTATTAACCAGCAAATTAATTAACATTTTCACAATAAAAATTCAGAAAATAAAAAATGTAAATAATTTTTATTATTTATTAATTATTTTTGTAAATAAAACACTAATAAATTGATTTAGTTTAAATTAGGTTTAATTTTAATCTTCTTTTTACAATAAATAAAAACAAATTTAGACTTAGGTTTCTTTTTCTTTTGACATTTTTAATTTCTTTGTTCTTATTTTTATTTCATTAAAAACATAAAAAACACAAAAACATTTTTTCTTTTAATAAATTAATTAATTAGTAAATTAGTTTTAGTTTTAATTAATTGCAAAAAGGACAATTTCAATTCTTTCTCAAAAGGGTCAAAACCTTAGGACGTTCCCGATTCAATCTTTCGTGCGTATTTATTTTAATTCATTATTTTGTATCTGCTCAGGAAATATAATAATTAATTAGAACTTTATCGCTTTCTTTTAAATTCTCGCATTTTTTATTTTCTAAACGGGTTGTTGTTTTTGGCGATGTATATACCCGCGCCTTGTAATAGCTAGATTTACCTTTTCCGCACTTTATTTTCCGCACTCTTAACTGTTAAAAATGCATGAAAGACTTGTATGAAATAAAATCAATCTGTAGCTCACAAATAACATGTACAAGACAATATAAACTGAAACAACACACATGCACATGCCACTCCTAGGGTACGCCTCACTGGTTGCCTCGAACGTGGTCATTGAGTATAGGGTGCTTTAGAGGTCGCCTTCCTGTCTAAGATCTAGTTGCCTCGAAACGGTTGCCTCGGATAAAAAAGGATCTAGGACATTAGGGTTACCATTAAGGCGTCCTACCATTGCTTCAGTGACCACACATGTCCCTTAATCGAATTGACCCGAACACCTCCAACGACGGTGCTACCTACCTCTCAATGGTGGGATGGCACTATCTAAAGGACCCTTACACAACCTAATTCCTTAGAGTAGGTAGATTCTCCTGGGTACTTGCTCTTTCAAACAAACAAAACAACTTTTCGCACCTACACTTTCTAAAAGTTTTCAAACAAATTTTTCATAAACTCTTGAGGACAGATACAAGAGTTACTTAGAAATTTTTCAAACGAAACTTTTTCAAAACCCACACACACTTGAAAAGCAAACAATTTTTGAAAACATAGAGTGATCAAGTACCTAAGAGCCCGTGGATAACCACGGATAGAAAGGGTGCTAACACCTTCCCTTTCTATAAATCTACCTCCCGAACCGAGAAACATTCTCAAAGAAGGAATTTTGTTGTGCTTTTGTCCTTTCCATGTTGGAGAACATAAAAGATGGTGGCGACTCTTGCTTACCGCGACATTTCGCGAACCAGCTTAAAAAACAGTCAGTTCTATTTCCACCGATCACACATGGGAATAAACTCATGAACCTATGGATCAATCTTGCTAAGCCACATTGCCTTTACCTACATTATTAACAAGTAAGAAAAACCAAAATTGCATTTTGTTAATTAGAAAGAAAGTCAAAACAAAACATGTATAATCATCACAAAAGAAAAACAAGTCAAGCTGCTTGGTGATCTCTCAAAGAGCAAAGCTAAAGATAGGGAAGAGAACCAAAAGCCCTAATGTGATCTTGTTGTGATTGAATCAACATGGTATGATGAAGGGATCTGAGAGGCAAAAATTAGGGTACAACACATAGTCCAAGATCAGCCAGAATATATGCAGAATAAAATTGTATTTAATAATAAAGAAAAAAGATTTTTAAAATGGTTTTTAAGTAAAAATAAAAGGATAAAATAGCAACTATATTCAAAACATCCAAAAAAAATCAAATAAGACCATATAAAAATCATAAATGAGTTCAAATATTTATATAAAAAATTTTGTGATTTTTTTAAAGTCAGAAACTATTTTTTAACTAATTAAAATTGCTCAAATAAGTGGAAAAAAGATCAAAAATAGTAGAATTCAAAATAAAATTCTAAAAAAATTCATAAGATCAAAATAATGGAAATGATGTTGATGAATTTTTTCAGAATTTAAAAAGGCTAAAAAGTATTTTTTTAAATAATTAAAAACAAACCAAAACAAATAAAAATTATAAAAAATACCAAATCTAAAAATAAAATTATGAAAAAATAAAATTCAGAAAGAGAATATTTGAAAATATTTTTATGAATTTTTTCATAATTTTTAAATCAGAAATGATTTTCTATGAATTTTGGAAGTTTAAAACAATTAAAATATAAAAACCAAAAATAAAAAATAAAGTCAAAAAAATATGGACCAGTGGATGAGAGTCAAAACGCGTTAGATAATCCAATAGATCAGACGCATTGGGCATATCATGATCTTTAATGAATAAAGTATGGAATCATTAATTAAATCAGATTTTGGACCAGTGGCATGCTTTCATTGGTTGATAGATGACACGTTGGTCATCTTCAACCTCCAACCACGAGATTTGCAGGTCCATGAAACGGTAAAATTAGAACATGAGATTGGTACCATTCGCTTCGTGCCTTCCAGATAATTCCAATGATACCCTCACAAAAAATGTATATAAGTTGTAACTCAGTCGTTTTGGAAGAGAAGTTTTAAAAAGGGATTTGAAATTTCATGGCCAAAACATACTTCCAGTTGAAAACAAGTGGTATGACTAGAATCAAGATAATGAGAGTTTCATAACAGTATTAAAGTTTGAGAGAATTGTTGAAGGAATCTACCTATTGAAGTTAAGTTGCAGAGCTATAAAACTTGACTTGGCTAGCATGATTTAGGGAGGCTTAGAGATTAATTCTTCTCCGGTTAGCTTCAGTGAGGTTCAAGGAAGGTGAATTGACAAAGAAAATGGATTGAGAAAGGTTGTAAGAGCAAATTCGAAATTGCAGAAAAGTGAGTTCAAGAGGGAGTTTGGCAGGGTGATTCTGGCTCTCTAAGCTTGATAAAATGAATGATGTATGGTCCTCTATTTATAGGGAAGCTGATTGAATGCTCAAGTGTGTGGAATGATGGGATTTGGAGGTAAATCGCGTGAAGTTGCAAACAAGAAAAGTGTGACTTCTATTTTGATCAAAACTCATCCAAACCTTGTGTTTCAATGTGTTAATCACTTCTGGAAGTTCATTAAACATGATTAGAAGAAAAAGCGCACAGAAAAATTATGTTTAGAAGCCAAATCAAGGATTTCAAATTCTGACTTGAGTTGAAACTTCAGTTTCAAGGTACCACTTTTGAACCAATGGCATTCTCAACTCAAGGATTCTTAAGACATGATTCTTGATGCTTTAGAAAGATGAGATCACAAGATTTATAATGTGAAAAGAATGGAATCAAATGGATGCCTAAGCTGAAAGTTGTAATGAGTCAAAGTTGAGAAAAAGAGGTTGACTTTCTATACTTAGAAAATTTCTAAGTTTTTCTTCAAAAATGACCTATAATGTCTTGCATCCAAACATGGTCTTCCATTTTAAATTTGCTCTTGACCTAAAAATATGGAATGGAGTAGATATCTTGAATGGAATTTTGACACTCTAACCATTCAAAATCTCCAAAAATTGAGAAAGTTATGACTTGTTTAGGTTAGCAAAAATTCATAAGATGACCTGTAATATTTTGCATCCTTAGGGTATCTTTTATCCATCTTCGCACGTTGCACTTAAAAGAAGGGATGAAGTTCACATTCTTAAAATAAATGTGGAAAAATAATGGGATCAAGGAGATACAATTGACCAAGTTATGGTCCTTTGAAGTCACATAAGGGAATTTGATGGCTTATCTAGAGGACTTATAATCTTTCTTCATCATCAAGTACCTTTCACGCAAAATTTCCATGAAACTTTTGAAATGATTTGTTGATAACCCTTTGAAGAGAAGCATGTCTTTGGAATCACTCAAAAATACCAAAATATGAGCAAGAGATTCCTCTTTGAATTTCAAAAACCTAGCTCCTAGGCAACAAAATGCCTTGAGAACCCTTTTCAATTTTGACCAACCTTCTTGCACAAATATTTTTGTCATGTAAATAGAAGTTATTGAGGATGATAATAAGGAACCATAGCAACCATAACCAATTCCAAATATTGGGAATTGAGGAAAATATGTACTTGTGATAAAGAAATCAAGGGTTTATCCAACTAGGTCAAACTTCTCCAATCAAACCTTGTATCTTTTGACTATCTTTGACAACTTGAGGCATTATGACTAATAATAGAATTTGTCATGATATTACTTCAAAACATATTCAATGATGAGGCTTGAATATCGATGAAGCTTTTGTTGAAGAAGGCATGGAAATAGACTCATGAATCTGTAGATCAACTTGATGGAAAGTGTTATGCTCACACCTATAACATCATCAATTAGGGAAAACATTCATTGTATTTATTAGCTAGAAGTTATTCAAAACCAAACATAGATGATCACAAAAATACAAGTCAAGGTGCTTGGTGATTCCCCATGAGCAAAGCCAAAGATAAGGAGAGGAACCAAACCCTAGTGTGTGATCTTGTTGCATTGTGATGGTATGAAATAATAGAGGAGTCTTAGGGGGGAAAATTAGGGTACAACAGACTGATGCAGGTGGTTAAGACATATAGAGGTTGCCTATGCAACAAGGTTACTTGTCACATGATGGTTGAATGTTTTGATACCATGATTTCTCAATAATCGATTTGAACTCGAAGATTTTTGATGTAGGAGAAAGATCAATTGGAGATTGTGAAAGTACACAGAGAGCTTGCCCCTATGTGGAATGTATTGCCCCAATTTGTTGGTAGGGTCTTGGAGAGATTATTCTTGATATGAATTCAGAGAGTATTTTGATCATAGTATGAATGACCCTACCATCTTGGACTTTGAAACATTATGCCCTTGATGAGCTTCTTCTTTAGATCAATCTTCTATTTATCGAGCCTCGTAGTGGTTTGCCCCATCATTCAAATTTCTGAAAGACATTCCCCCAATCTCCAGGATCTGGAGGAAGTACCCTTGTAAAGAGTTTGGATCTCACCATGACGTGACGTGAACCCAACATGGATTTCCCCAAGTATTCAAAGCTTGAAAAGTTTTGTTCTTGAAGTTGTTTAAAAGGGAACTTGGACCTTACATGTCGTAGGATGAACTTGATACATACTGCCCCAACATTTGAATATTGGAAGGTTGCCCCTGATTATCAAGGCCTTGAGAAGTTTGTTAAAATGAGGAAACCGAGTCATGCCCTATTGTGATATGAATTAATTAAGGAATGCTCCTTCGAAGGGTATTCCCTTGATTGAACGATGCTTTGAAACTTGATCCAAGTTCATTGAATCTTGAAATGATCACCCCTTGTCAATGGTATCTTCATGCGATATACTCCTACAATCATTAGTCTTGTCTATAACCATAGGGTTCCTCCTTATATCCTTTTCCCCTAGTTAGGAGCTTATTGGAAATGATCCCTTTTGATTAAACCAATTTTGAGATCTCCTTGATGCTAAGTATTGATTTGTTTAAAAAAGTGTACTTTTGAAAAGTAATTCTTAGTGATGCACATGCAAGTTTTGAAATCAAAGTTTGAATAGAAATGGATGATTAGAGATGGAGATTTGAAGAAGCGTAGTGATTAGTAATAATTTTAACAAACATAGGAAGGAACAACAATAACAGAAAGAACAACAAAAATATCAGAAGTAGGAGCTTCTGATGTTTTATCTTCTTCTATCTTCTCCTTAGGTTCTAAGAACGTTATCTTCACATATGCAAGCCTTTCAACCAACTTAGACTTTTCATAGTCAAGCTTATGATCGAATCTGACATGGATTAATTCCTCCATAATTCGTGATTCTGTGTTATAGACTCTAAAGCCTTTTGAGCGTTCAGAATATTCTAACAACAGATACTTATGTGCCTTGGAATCAAACTTTCTCAGATTCTCTTTAGTATTCAACATAAAACATACACATCCAAAGGGATGGAAATAAGAAATATTGAGATTTTTATTCTTCCACAATTCATAAGGATTCTTACTCAAAATAGGTCTTATAGAGATTCTATTTTGAATATAACAGGTTGTGTTTACTGCTTTTTGCCCAGAAGTGCTTAGTCGTTTGAGTTTCTTGGATCATGGTGCGAGCCATTTCTTATAATGTCCTATTTTTACTCTCTACAAACTCATTTTGTTCTGGAGTTCTAGGGCAGGAGAAATCATAGATTATTCCATTAGAATTAAAAAGTTTTTCAAAATCTTTGTTTTCAAGTTCTCCACCGTGATTGCTTCTAACTCTGACTATTTTGCAATTATTTTCATTTTTCACTTGGGAGAAGAAGGAAGCAAACATAGAATGTGACTCATCCTTGTGTTTCAAGAATTTTACCCATTTCCATCTGCTGTAATCATCAACGATGACAAGTCCATATTTCTTTCCATTGACAGGAGCAGCTTTCACTGGTCCAATTAAGTCAATGTGAAGAAGTTCTAATGGCCTAGAGATAGAAACAATATTTTTATTCTTAAAAGAGGTTTTTGAAAACTTTCCTTTCTGACATGCTTCACAAAGAGCATTTGAAGAATACTTCAGATTTGGCAAGCCTCTGACTAATCCAAGCTTATTTAGCTAAGATATTTTTCTCAAGCTAACATGGCCTAGAAGTTTGTGCCAGACCCACTGCTCTTCTTGAACAATCAGAAGATATTTTACATTTTGATTTTTCAAATATGTTAATCTGATTTTGCAAATATTGATCTTCCTTTTACCATTGAACATAACTGAGCCATATTTCTGATTAACAACTTTACAATATGTTTGATTGAAAATGATGTCATAACCATTGTCACTAAGTTGGCTAATTGAAAAGAGGTTAAGCATCAAACCATCAACTAAAATAAAAGTGTTAATAGAATGAAGTTTACCATTACCAATAGTTCAGAGCCAATGATCTTTCCGTTCTGATTTCCTCTGAAACCAACGACTCCTCCAGACTTAAGTTCCAAATCTTGGAACATATTCCTTTTGCTCGTCATGTGTCGCGAGAATCCATTATCCAGATACGATGATCGGTGTCTTATTCGAGCCATCAAGGATATCTAAAACATAGATTATCTCATCATTAGGTACCCATTTTCCGGGTCCTTTTTTGTTAGTAGTTCCAGAGGTTCTGACCCCTTTGGAATCTTGTGCAACAGGATAATCAAGTGGAATTTGTGCATGATATTTAGGCTTAGAAGTTTCCTTCCGTGTCTGTGGTTGTGTTTCAGTAGAATCAGAACCTTCTTGTTCTGGACATTTCAAATAAGTTCCAACAAGCATGAAACATTCAGAAAGAGGTTTTGGTTTGACACTCAGAGTCTCATCAATTATTTTTTATGGTTCTGAATATCTCAAGCCTCTACTTCCATTTATGATAACACCATAGATCATTGAAGCCATCTTGCTTCTATCTATGATATTAGATAGGAAGTTTTGAAAATCTCCATCATATATGATTAGTTCATCAATAATAGATATGCTACAGATAATATCTTCTTCTAATCTTGAAACTTTACATTTCAGAGCAAGTTTGATTTTTCTAAAACAAATAATTTTTCATTTAAATTAGTGTTGTACCCCAAAATTTGCCCTCTCATATTTCTCAAAACATTTCAAGAGAGGTCTTCAAATTTCTCAAGGTAGTCCAAAGGTTGACCAGACAAACCCTCTCCTAAGGCAGTCTACCTCAAATTAGGGTTTCAGTTTGCATCAAGCTGTTTGAATCAAAAGGGTCCCAAATGCTCATTATTGTCCTAATATGTTCTCAAGATCATCCATGTCAAGTTTCAAGCCTTGCATAGAAAGTTTACTCAGTCAATTGCTCAAAGGTCTGAAAATCGACTGTGTTAGGTCAAAAGTCAACTGTGGCCCACATACAGTCAAACTTCAAGATTTTTGGTCAACATCCTCATTTTGAAATATTATTCATCATTTGATCAAGGGTTGATCATGACTCATCAAGGATTCCTCACAGTTCATGAAAACCCAAAAGTTGCTAAATTAGGGTTTTGTAGGAAAAGTCAACTCAACTTTGACCAAGCATAACTTTCTCATACTTTACGAGAAATGACCCATCTAAAGCTCATTTTTAAGAGGATGCAATGACCTACAATCCATCTTCAGCTCTAAAGTTCAAAATATGCACTCACAAGAAGTTATGAATTTGGACATTATAGGTCATTTTGAAAAGTCAACAAAAACACCTTTTTGGTCAAAGCTTCATACATGAACATGGAATACCAAATTGAGATGAGACAAAAAGGGTTGCTTATAGGACATCTAAATATTTCTAAAAAGTCCAAGAAAACCTTCAAATAGTCAAAATTGAGGAAGTTATGCATTGGTGAAGTTGACCCTTTTTGCAAAATTGTTAAAAGTCAACTATGCCCAAAATTGAAATTTTTGCTAAATGGGCCTAAATTTTTGCACTTGTCTTGAGTTGGTAACATGGTACACGAGCCCTAGCTCTTGCCACTTGTCTTTATCTTATTTTTATTTTTTATTTTGATTTTTATTTGAATTAAATCAATCTTAATCAAAACAAATCATGAAAAAATCTAAAACATTGAAACCTCAAGATATTGTGCATGTTTCAAGTCCTATATCCAGTTGGCAAGTGATTGAATTCGTGCAAGGCCTTTGTGTGCATAAAAAGATTGAGTTTGACCTATTTTTAGAAAGATTTTCAAGTGAATCAAATCAAGATCAAAAGCTATAATGGACAAAGATTGAGAGCAGAATTGCAACCCTAATTCAGTACTTGGTATATAGTATACAATGGCAGACCTAAAACAGAAGCTTTTAAGGTGTGAGAAGTCAGAACCAAACTTGAAAATAACAAAGAAAAGTGGTGATTCGATTTTGCACTTCCAGGCATTTTCAAGGTCCCCTAGCCATCTCATTCGATTCCTGGGATTGCAAGGAGGTTGTACCAATCAAGAACAAGTATTTTCCAGCGCTAAAACTCACTGTAAGCATCCCACGATACCAGCATTTTCTTGAAATCCAATATCATGATTCTGGCATTTGCAGCATGAATTACTTATATATTCTCGTCCATTGAAACATTTGTAAGTTGTTGGTAATGATTAATTGCATTTTTGCTAACAATACAGAGATATGCCATTGTTAGGTTTTCTTGGTATGTTTTAGGGTCTTTTCATACAGGGGCAATTGGTCCAAACCGAGGAGACCATTATGATCAGTAGATCAAATCCAGCTAATCCATGGTCTTGAATTTTATTTATATTGCTTGTATGTGATTTCTGAGATGCACAGGGTTACAGTTACAGCGCCATATCCGTAGGTAAAGGTTCTGAGATTTAAACGACGGATCCAGGGAAGAAGACGATAATGTGTCAAAACTTTACTGGCCGGTTTAAATTCTGGCGCGTTTGTTCTGGCCAGAAGCCTTTAGTTCTGATATATTTGTTTGGTTCTGTTGTATTGTTAAACTAACACCCAGCGCAGTTGGTCAGAAGAAGGAAGTCAGAAATTCATGATTTTGGGTTCGATCCCAGGCGTGACCCTCTGGCACTTTTCCCCTTTATTTTCACCAGATCCAGCACTTACATCTGCTGGAGATTATCCTCTGATTTCATCAAGCAAGACCAGACCGAGCGCCCCCTGGGAATTATCCTCTGGATCCATCAGTCTCGGCCAGATCCAACGCATCTCATATTCTGACAGTCACAATCTGCTGGATCCACTATCCGGGAGTAGGCCCAGTACCACCATCCTCTGGACCGTCATCTTCTGGACCTTCATCCTCTGGACCACCATCATCTTCTGGATCATCATCCTCTGATCAGAGCCACTGGCAGTGGGCCCTTGGGTTATTTCTTTTACTCTTTTTTATTATCCTTTTTCAATACTAAAATAATTTCTTTTTTTTAACCAATCAGAAATTCATAAAATCAACTTTTCACCAAATTAGGTCTAGATTTTATTTTAATTTATCAAAAATTAATTTAATTTAATTAGTGTAATTTAATTTTAAGGTAATTTTAATTCTTTTTTGTAAATAAATTAAAACAAACTAGAAAATTAGGTTTTATTTGATTTAACTTTTATTTTATTTTCTTAAAAATAACCAAAAAAATATTTTTTCCTTTAATTAGGTTTAGACGGGGTCAAAACCCTAATTTCTTATCGTTCTGAATTTCATCGCGCGCACTTTATTATCTTATTTTTACCATATTAATGTAATTGCTCACAAGTTGTAATAGATTAATTAGGATTTTTCTCTATTTTCATTTATCATTTTGACAGGTTTGTTTTTGGCTATGTAAATACCCGAAGCCTTGTAATAGCGTAGCTTTACTTTCCGCACTTTAAATTCCGCAAAATATTAACTGTTAGATGTATGAATAATTAGGGTTGCATGACAAGAATGTATGATTAACTTTAAAATGGTTAGAAAACCCTAAATGTACAAAGATAAATAACTTGAAATTGAATCACTCGCACATGTGCACTCCTAGGGTATACTCTCACTTCGGTTGCCTTCGATAAACGGTCATTAAGTATAGGATATTTTAGTGATCGCCCTTTTGTCTCAAAGATCAAATTTGCCTCGAAAAGGTTGCCTCGAAATTGTTGCCTCGAATATTGATCTTAAGACATTAGGGTTATTACTAAGACGTCCTAACATTGCTTTAGTGATCGTACGTCCCTTTCGAATTGACCCTCAAAACTCCAACGATGGTGCTACCTACTCATTAATAGTGGGATAGCGATGTCTAAAGGAAACGAACATATAACGATTCTTTTTTCGAGTAGGTAGATTAGCTCTTAAGTACTTGCTCAAAATAAACAAACTTTTCACACTTACACTCTTTTCAAACAAAGTTTTCAAAAACACTTCGTTACACTCTTGAAGACAGAAGCAAGGGTTAAATCGAAGTTAAAACAAAAACTTTTCAAATCACACAAACAGACAGAGAAGCAATTTTGAAAATGATGAGCAAGTACCTAAGAGCCCGTAGATAACTACAGATAGAAAGGGTGCTAATACCTTCCCTTTCTATAATCTACCCCCGTACTCAAAATCTCGAAAAAAGGAATTTTTCTGTGCTTTTTTCCTTTCCAGTTGGATAAAATAAAGGTCGGTGGCGACTCTTGCTTACCGCGATATTTTGCAAACACAAACGCAAAATGCAAACCAGCGTCCAAAACAGTTTCGGTTCTACCACCGTATCACAGAACTGGCGACTCTGCTGGGGATTTAATAAATGCGGTATACCTTAGGATTAGTTCATCAGATTAATTCTATTGTTTGATTTGATTGCTTTATCTTTGTGGGCTTTGTATCAGAGTTACTATAGATCCTAACCCGGATCTGGGGAACACCTTTTAGGTAAGTAGCAATAAATTGTGAGGGAACTGTACGGCATAGATCGATACGGTTAAAGCAGTAGCTACGTTGATGTGGCACATTAGTTGGTACCGGTATCCCTTGTGGAGGAACAAGGAGAATACGGGGCTGCTATATGGGTCGTTAAGCATCAACTGACCTTAGAACCTATAATTGACCAACTTGGCCATAGGAAGTAGTGAGATAGCCGGCCTCGGTATAGAGCTGAGAACTGGTTGATACTCGATACTACACTCATTGAGACCATACTCTTGAGATAGTTCCGGCTGCAAGAAAAGATTATGTAAGCTGAAACCATGACCGATGGAGGATGGTCAATGATATTGAGAACCTCTAGAACCCGGTTACTATTATTAGGAAAAGTTGAACCAACTGAACTTCAAGAGGGTAGTACCTAGACTCCATGCAAGCTTGAGACTTAAGGGCTATTGTGTGACTTGTTTGCCTTTACCATGTTTGATACCTGCTATACCTGTTGTGTGTTTTATCATGATATCATGCATCATAACATAGCATGCATATTTCATTAGACTAACCATTTCAAAGACCGAGGGGATTTATCTTTGTTCTGTTTTGCAGATTATGGCTTCAGTACGCAGAAATACCATTTGAGTTAACTTCGTGCAGATACCTGCTCAGCTTAGAGAGTTGGTCTCAAAATTTCCTGATACTTCCTCATTTGCTAGAAGACATGGTCACCTCCTTAGCCTGGTCACATCAAAGTTGGATGAGCAAATGATGAGTGTGTTGTTCCAGTTCTTTGATCTGTTGCATCACTATTTCACCTTCCCGGATTATCAACTAGTCCCTACTTTGGAGGATTTTTCTGATTTACTAGACATATCTATCCTCGAGCAGACACCCTTCACAGGTTTGGAGGAGGTTCCTAGACCAGAGGATATTGCTTCATCCCTACATCTAAACAGGGTTGATGTAGTGTCCAACTGGGAGACACGGAGCGGGGTTAAAGGTTTCTTGGCTAAGTTTTTGATCGATCAAGCTCATCAGTTCAAGGATAACTTGGACTTTCAAGCATTTGAAGACATCTTGGCTCTCCTTATCTATGGTTTGGTTCTTTTCCCAAATCCAGATTCTTTCATAGATATGAATGCGGTCAAGATCTTCATGTCTCGTAACCCAGTGCCTACTCTTCTGGGTGATATCCTACATGCCCTCTATACCCGTATTGTGCGAAGAAGGGGGAACCTCATGTGTTGCACGCCACTGCTGGAGAGGTGGTTTATTTTGCACCTCTCCAAGTCTGTATTGAAGAATGAAGAAGGGTTAGGTTGGGCTTACAGAATCATGTCCCTTGCCCATACGGACATTCTTTGGAGTTCTAAGAATATGGAAAGAGTAGTTGTCATTGATCGATGTAGGGAATACCCTAATGTTCCATTGCTTGGAATTAGAGGAGGAATAACCTACAATCCTTGCTTGGCTCTACAACAATTTGGTCGTGCTCGGAGAGACGGTCCTCATGAGCTTCTTCTTACAGACATTGTCTTTGACTACAAGGTGGACGTGGATGAGCATCGCCGAAGGTTTATACGAGCCTGGAGCAAGGTGAACATGTCTGACCCATATGAGCTAGGGCCGAAGACTTCTCTCCCGATGCAACCTTATCTCCAGTGGGTTCGAGCCCATGGTCAAAAGCTGGGGATGCCATGTGAAGCTGTTTTGCCGGTGATTGTAGAGCATACTAATGAAGAAGGTGTTCCTTATACAGTTCTCTATCCCTACATGCCTACTGATCCGGGAGCAATGAAGTGATCTTGGATCCAGTTGAAGGAAGAAAGGGATACCTATCGGGAGAAGTATCATGAGCAGGAAAGGAAGATCTTGAAGCTCACAAGGCATCTTGAGAATGAAAGGACAATCAACGATTATGTCAGCACGAAGGGAAAACGACCATGGGATTTCTGATGTCTTTTATTGTTTCTAGTTAGATTTGCTTTTCAGTTTATTTTGTAACTCCTTAAAGGCATTGTTAAACATTTTACAAGTTTGAATCTAATAAAATTTGTTTATTTCTTGTTTTACAAATTTGAATCTCCCAAAGTCTTTGAAATCATTTCATACGCATTCCATTATCATGCACCTCATCACAGGTACCATTACAAGTTTCTCATCTTCTTCGTTGTTTATTTCAGCATTAAATGTCTTCTGAAACACCTACCGATCAAGCTATCAAGGCTCTTCAAGCACATAATGCTCAATTTCAAGAGATGTTCCTGAACTTGGTCAAAGGACAACAGGATTTGAAGACTCTCATCTTGAAGGATAAGAAGAAGAAGAAGAAGAAGAAGAAGAAGGTGGTCCTGCTGAATATGGGTCACAGGTTTGGGAATAGGTTGCGACAGGAAGCTGATATGGAGGAGGAGAGAATCAAGAGGAAAGAAAGGGTCCTAGCCCTGTGGTCTCTGATAATGACACTGATTTTGATGATGAACAGTACCCTCATGCTGAGGATAGGTACAAACAACTTAAAGACCGAATAAGTGCTATGGAGATTCAGAAGGTTCCCGGTTTGGACTTTGGATATTTGGGACTAGCATCTGGGGTGGTGATTCCTCACAAGTTTAAGGCTCCGATTTTTGCTAAGTACGATGGAGCATCCTGCCCAAAGCTCCACCTCTGCTTATACGTCAGAAAAATCCAACCCTACACTGTCGATAGGAACCTGTGGGTCCATTTCTTTCAAGATAGTATGTCAGGGACTTAACTTGAATGGTTTTATCAATTGGAAGGAGCTAATGTCCGCAACTGGGAAGACCTTGCTGTTGCTTTCTACAAGCAGTACCAGTATAATGCCGACCTTGCTCCCACTCGTACTCAGCTTCAGAGTATGTCCATGGGTGCAAGCGAGGTTTTTAAAGACTATGCTCAGAAGTGGAGAGATCTGGCTGGAAGAGTCCAACCCCCTCTGTCTGATAGGGAGTTGGTGGATATGTTTCTTGGGACTTTGTCTGGTCCATATTTCAATCATTTGATCGGTAGTTTATTGGCTGGGTTCACTGAATTAATTATGACTGGGGAGAGGGTAGAAGCTGGTATCAGAAGTGGCAAGATACAGAAAGGTGCTTCATCAAGTACAGAAAAGAAGCCTTTCAAGAAAGAAGCCAGTGCCATTTACAGCTCGAGGAGCCAAAACTGACCTGAACACCGCCAAGCAGTGAATGCGGTAGTAATATCAAGACCCAATGTTGCCCCACAATGCAACAATCAGCAAAGAGTAGAGAGACCGCAAAGACAGTACACTCGGCTCAGTATGACCTTATCTCAAATCTTACCGCAATTGTTGAAGACCAACCTGGTAACTCTGAGGGAAGCCCCGAAGAATCCCAGCACCTCATCTCCGCTATATAACCCAAACGCCCGTTGCGCCTATCACTCTGATAGCCCGGGTCATGATACCAACAACTGTTGGGCCTTGAGGAATAAGGTGCAAGATTTGATTGAAGCTAAAGAAATTGAGTTTGACGCACCAGAAAAGCCCAACGTCAAAACTGCTCCTATGCCCAAGCATGATCCAGGAGTGAATGCAATTGAAGATGATGATGAAGAGTCAGATATCGATAGCTGGATTTACCCGACTGCCAACGGTGGTTTGGACAATTGGACGGCGAAGGACTTCGTGCTTGTTTCTTTTATTACACAATAATAGACTTTTGTTTTGAGATTTGTAACAGACAATTTGAAATTTTACGGCCCGGTGCCTTGCCCGAGGCACTGTGGCTTTGTTTGTGAGGGCTTATCATTTGTCATTTTCATATATCATCAATAAAGCATTGGACATTTTCTTGCATTACAAATTTTACGCTCCCTGTTTTTCTTTTCTATTTTGCACTTTATAAAAACAGCTATTTGTCTTACACACACTCACATATCATAATACAGGTCCACATCCACTCTGGATCCCATTGGTAACGACTCTGCTACTGCCAATTATGACTTCGAAAGTCCGATCAACCAAGCCGAAGACGAAGGGGATGATGATTATGAAGTGCCTGGAGAAATTGCTAGACTGTTACTTCAGGAAGAGAGGGCCATACAACCTCCTGAAGAGCTGGTGGAATCAGTAAAATTTGGGTACAGAGGAAGACAAGAAAGAGGTCAAGATAAGTGCAAATTTGGAGTCTAGTGTCAAGCAACGGTTGATATAGATGCTACGTGACTATGTTGAGATCTTCTCCTGGTCTTATGAAGATATGCCTGGTTTAGACACTTATATCGTGGTTCACCGTCTTCCAACTAAAGAAGTCTGTCCTCCAGTAAAGCAGAAAGTTCGCCGCATGCGCCCCGAGATGTTTGAGAAAATCAAAGCCGAGGTCATGAAACAGTTTGAAGTCGGGTTTCTAGCTGTTACTTCTTACCCATAATGGGTTGCCAACGTGGTTCCGGTACCGAAGAAAGATAGTAAGGTACGTATGTGTATAGACTATAGAGATCTGAATAGGGCGGGCCCCAAGGATGATTTCCCTCTGCCTCATATCGATGTTCTGGTTGACAACACCGCACAACATAAGGTCTTATCCTTTATGGATGGTTTTTCTGGTTACAATAAGATTAAGATGGCTCCCGAGGACATGGAAAAGACGACTTTCTTTACGCAGTGGGGTACCTTTTGTTACAAAGTAATGCCTTTCGGGTTGAAGAATGTTGGGGAAACTTATCAGCGCGCCATGGTCGCTTTGTTCCACGACATGATTCATCATGAGATTGAGGTTTACGTTGATGACATGATTGCAAGGTCCCAGACTGAAGAAGAACACCTTGACCATATTCAGAAGCTATTTGACAGGTTAAAGATGTATAAGCTGAGGTTAAACCCGAACAAGTGCACCTTCGGGGTAAGGTCTGGTAAGCTGCTGGGTTTCGTCGTTAGTGATAAAGATATTCAGGTGGACCCTGCAAAGGTGAAGGCTATACATGAAATGCCAGCTCCCCGAGCAGAAAAAGAAGTCAGAGGATTTTTGGGACGTCTGAACTACATTGCCCGATTCATTTCACACCTGACTGCTACTTGTGAGCCAATCTTCAAGTTGCTGAAGAAAGATCAAGTGGTAAGATGGAATGATGAATGTCAAGCCGCTTTTGAAAGGATCAAAGAATATCTCTAAGAGCCACCTATTCGGATGCCTCCAATTGAAGGAAGACCTTTGATCTTATACTTGACAGTACTCGATAATTCAATGGGGTGCGTGTTGGGGAAGCATGACGAGTCTGGCCGAAAAGAGCATGCTATTTACTACCTTAGAAAAAAGTTTATTGACTGTGAGACCCGATACTCACTGCTCGAGAAAACTTGATGCGCTTTGGTATGGGATGCTCGCTGGCTGAGACAGTATATGCTGACTCACACTACCCTATTGATATCAAAGATGGATCCAATCAAGTATATCTTCGAGAAGCCTGCCTTGTACGGAAGAATAGCAAGATGGCAGATGATCTTAACTAAGTATGACATCCAATACACGACCCAAAAAGCAATCAAGGGATGTGTGTTGGCAGATCATTTGGCGCATCAGGCTGTAGACGACTACCAATCCATGAATTTCGAGTTTCCGGATGAGAACATCATGTTGGTGACCGATTGTGAGAAACCTGGACCGGATGAAGGACCTGAGGAGGGATCCCGATGGTCTATGTACTTTGATGGAGTTTCAAACGCGTTGGGTAATGGCATTGGCGCCGTGATTATATCTCCTGAAGGCTGTCATACTCCATTCACCGCCCGATTATGTTTTAACTGCACCAACAATATGGCGGAGTATGAAGCGTGCATCATGGGCCTTCGAGCATCTATTGACCTAAGGATTAAGTTCTTGAGTGTATTCGGGGATTCCGCTCTCGTGATCAGTCAGATCAAAGGAGATTGGGATAAGAAACACCCAAATCTTATTCCTTACAAAGAGTATGTACTGACGTTGCTTCCGCACTTCGAGGAGATAACTTTTGAACATTTACCCAGAGAGGAGAATCAGCTGGAGGACACGCTAGCTACCATGTCTTCTATGTTCAAGGTTAGGTGGGACAATGAATCTCCCCAGATTACCATTGAGAGGTTGGACGAACCCGCATATTGCTGTTACATTGAGACTGAAGAGGTAGCAGATAAACCTTGGTTTCATGAGGTAAAGAGATATCTTGAGGCTCAAGAGTATCCCGAGGGTGCATCTGTTAATGATAAGAAGTTTCTGAGGAGGTTCGCTGCGAAGTTCTTCATTAGAAATGGTATCCTTTACAAGCGTAATCATGATTCGACCTTACTGCGATGTGTGGACAAGAACGAGGCAGAAAGGATTATGGCAGAATTACATGAAGGTACTTTCGGAACTCATTCCAGTGGACATACCACGGCAAAGAAAATCCTACGGGCTTGATATTATTGGTCTACTATGGAATCCAATTGTTATCAGCATTCTCGGACTTGTCATAAGTGCCAAGTCTATGCTGATAAGGTGCATGTACCTCCTGTTCCTCTAAATGTCTTGACGGCACCTTGGCCTTTTGCAATGTGGGGCATCGATATGATTGGTGAGATCAGACCTACTGCGCCTAACGGGCATCGTTTCATCCTGGTAGCTATTGATTATTTCAAGAAATGGATTGAAGCAGCTTCCTTTGCTACAGTAACTAAGAATGTCGTGGCGCGGTTCATCCGACATAATTTGATCTATCAATATGGTATACCCGAGAGGATCATTACGGACAATGGTACAAATCTCAACAACACAATGATCACAGAGCTCTGCAAACAGTTTAAGATACAGCATCACAACTCTTCTCCCTATTGGCCGAAGATGAATGGGGTTGTTGAAGCGGATAATAAGAACATCAAGAAGATTGTGCAGAAGATGACGGTGACATACAAAGACTGGCATGAGATGTTACCATTTGCTCTTCATGGGTACCGTACCTCAGCGCCGACGTCAACAGGGGCAACACCCTACTCTTTGGTGTATGGCATGGAGGCAATCTTGCCCATTGAAGTCCAGATACCCTCTCTTTGGATTATGAAGGATGCAGGCTTGAACGAGGACGATTGGATCCAGACCCAGTTTGATCAGCAGAACTTAATCGACGAAAAGAGACTTATTGCTATTTGTCATGGTCAGACATATCAAAAACGGATGATCAAGGCATTTAACAAGAAAGTTAGACGAGAAGAGTATCAAGTCGGGGATCTGGTGATCAAACGCATCATACTGCCGCAAGGTGATCCCAGGGGAAAATGGATCCCTACGTACGAAGGGCCATTTGTGGTTAAGAACATGTTCTTAGGAGGAGCTATGATTCTAACCACCATGGATGGTGACGACCTTCCTCATCCCGTTAATGCAGACATAATGAAAAAATACTACGCATAATCGAAGACCCGCTAGGTCGACTGGCCTAGGCAAAAATAAGGTCTTCCCGGCGAACCAAAAGGGTTCGAGCGAAAGTAAGGGATGAAAATGAAAAAAAAAACTGTACACTCGGCAAGTCGAAAACCTGAAAAGGCGGCTTGGGAAAAAAAGGGTATCCCAGTGGACTGAAAACCCGAAAGGGCGGTCCAGGCAAAAATTAGGGACCAAAGCGTAACACTATGTCTCATTGGATCATCTTGCAACCGGACTTCGGTATCGACTATCAAGCTCGGATGGCACCGATCAATCTAATCTATCTTCAACCAAGTAGCAAAATGATGAGACGCTCGAAGACATAGGGGCAATAGCAGAGTTGGAACTCAGTTGGATTATGCACATAGTTGTTTTTCTTTGTTTTTCACAAATTGTATAAATTCTATCATTCGGCGGCGTTCTCTTACTAGGACGCCAACCTCTTGTACGAAAACGCCTATTTACAGGCCAACTTCAAAATCAATACAATTCATTTTCATAAAGAAATTTCAAATTGTTTTTCTTTTTTTGTTTTGCAAGAACGTCCAATGGTTCATTTTTTATATATGCATTTGACAATAACTGCTGCTCATAAATATTTACATGCGAAACAAAAGACGATTACTCGTAATTTCAGAAACAGGGGAAAACAAGAAATGTCCAGACCTTACAGTTACTCTATTCACCAGTTACAAGGATAGACCCAGCTGAAGAAAATGACTAAAAATGCATACACTCCCCGCAGAGTAGGAAGTACCAGAATACAATATTATCAACTCTCCCCAGCTGAGGTTCGCAATCGCGAATGAGTCGGTAAGATTCTCCCCAAGAAGAGTTCATTTATCACCAACAATGGAATACCATCCCCAGTGGAGTTTATTTCTTCCAAAAACAGAAACTTTATCCCTGATAGAGTTCATCATCACCAGCAATAATAATTCATCCCCAACCGAGGTTATTGCTCCAAATCAGCGGATCTTCGGATAGAGTATCTCTTCCCCACATAGTCGTTCTCTCACCAATGTATTCTCCAGCAGGATTATTCTCCCAGTCATCTTCGGTCGTTATCCCCAGCGAGCGGAACTCTTTTTCAGCAGCAATCCGGGATTTATTTTCCCCAACTAGAGAACATCACAAAAACATCACATTTCCATACATCGTGACACATGCATACACATCATACAACACAATCTCATTTATTTTGAGAACATTATTACTCAATACATGTCATGCATCATGATATTACATACGACTAACCCTTTACGTTTCAGGAAAAGATACAATCAAGTTCTCACAAAGTTCAAGCTATGAAGCCCGGGTACGACCAGATAATATCTTGATTTCTCCATCATATTGTGAAGCCCGGAGAATGACCGGATAACAGTATCAGAATACCGCGAAGCCTAGATTACAATCACATAGTGGTATCTCTTAAAAGCAAGCTATGAAGCCCGAATTCAACCGGATAATAGTTTAATCCCCAGCAAGTTACTGCGAAGCCTGGATTACGACCAGATAGCAGTGCGAGACACCATGAAGCCTGGATTCGACCAGATAGTGGTACATCGTAAACACAAGCCGTGATGCCCGGAGTCGACCGGATATCAGCTTAACAAGTTATTGTGAAGCCTGGATTACGACTATATAGCAATACAAGACCATGAAGCCTGGATTACGACCAGATAATGGTACAAGACGTTGTGAAGCCTGGATCACGACCAGATAGCAGCCAAGAATACTACGAAGCCTGGATTACGACCAGATAGTGGTATATCTAATACAAGTTATGAAGCCCGGATTCGACTGGATAATATCTTGATTTCCCCGAACACCATGAAGCCTGGATTCGACCGGATAATGGTATAAGATATCGTGAAGCCTGGGTTACGACCGGATAGCGGTATGATACATCGTGAAGCCTGGATTACGACCAGATAGCAGTAAAGAACACTGAAGCCTGGATTACGACCAGATAACAGTGAGGGGCACTGTGAAGCTTGGATTTCGACCAAATAGCAGTTCACCCATCCAATTACTATGAAGCCCGGAGTCAACCGGATATTAGTAGGCCTTAAAATCAAATGGAAGCCCGGATGCGACTGGATGACCACTTGATTTCTTCTGAAGCCTGGATTTCGACCAGATAAGAAGTAAGGTATTGTGAAACCTGGATTCGACCAGATAGCATTACAAGACACCATGAAGCCTGGATTCGACCAGATAATGGTATGAAACATCGTGAAGCCTGGATTACGACCAGATAGCAGTACAAGACACTACGAAGCTTGGATTTCGACCAAATAGCAGTTTACCTGGACAGTTACTAAGAAGCCCAGATTCGACCGGATATTAGTGTGCCCTAAATTCAAGTTGAAGCCTGGAGATGACCAGATAACAACTTGATTCCTTCTGAAGCCTAGATTACGACCAGATAAGAATCGAGAAATTGCGAAGCCTGGATTACGACCGGATAGTAAGTTTGATCTCATCTCCCCAGTAAGTCATTGTAAAGCCTGGATTACGACCAGATAGCAGTCGGTCTTATCACTATGAATCCTGGATTACGACCAGATAGTAGTTCATTCTCACCTCTTCAACTAAGAGGCGATTCCTCAGTAGAATAACGGACGACCGAAGCTCCTAAAATTCAACTTTTCTCAAGAAACAGAGACGATTCACCAGTAGAATAACGGACGACCGAAGCTCCTAAAATTCTTCTCCCAAAACAAAGAACAACATTCCCCAGCGGAATCTTCCTCAACAACAGGTATACAAGCTCTCGCTAAGGAATCTCTTATGCGACCGACACTCCTTTGGATGGCATATTTAAGCCCATCTCCTGTCATCAATCTCCAAATGGAATCTATAAGCCCATTCCCGACATCACAAGACAAGTACCATTTCATGCGAGTGCAAATTTCTCGGCACTCTAGTGTTCAATCACCTTCCACCTTCGGATCACGAAAAGAAGACAAGCCAATCTACATCCTCAGATTTAAGAAGATTGAACAGGGGCAGCTGTTGTACCCCAAAATTTTCCCTCTCATATTTCTCAAAACATTTCAAGTGAGGTCTTCAAATTGCTCAAGGTAGTCCAAAGGTTGACCAGACAAACCCTCTCCTAAGGCAATCTACCTCAAATTAGGGTTTCAGTTTGCATCAAGCTGTTTGAATCTAAAGGGTCCCAAATGCTCATTATTGTCCTAATATGTTCTCAAGATCATCCATGTTAAGTTTAAAGCCTTGCAGAGAAAGTTTACTCAGTCAATTGCTCAAAGGCCTGAAAATCGACTATGCTAGGTCAAAAGTCAACGGTGGCCCACATACAGTCAAACTTCAAGAATTTTGGTCAACATCCTCATTTTGAAATATTATTCATCATTTGATCAAGGTTTGATCATTATTCATTAAGGATTCCTCACAGTTCATCAAAACCCAAAAGTTGCTAAATTAGGGTTTTAGAGGAAAAGTCAACTCAAATTTGACCAAGCATAACTTTCTGATACTTTATGACAAATGACCCATCCAAAGCTAATTTTTAATAGGATGCAATTCCCTACAATCCATCTTCAGCTCCCAAGTTCAAAATATGCACTCACAAGAAGTTATGAATTTGGACATTATAGGTAATTTTGAAAAGTCAACAAAAACACCTTTTTGGTCAAAGCTTCATACATGAACATGGAATACCAAATTGAGATGATACTAAAAGGGTTGTTTAGAGTACAGCTCAAGCTTTCTAAAAAGTCCAAGAACACCTTCAAAGAGTCAAATTTGAGGAAGTTATGCATTGGTGAAGTTGACCCTTTTTGCAAAATTGTCAAAAGTCAACTATGCCCCAAATTTCAATTTTTGCTAAATGGGCCTAACTTTTTGCACTTGTCTTGAGTTGGTAGAATATTCCACGAGCCCTAGCTCTTTCCACTTGTCTTTATCTTATTTTTATTATTTATTTTGATTTTTATTTGAATTAAATCAATCTTAATCAAAACAAATCATGAAAAAATCTAAAACATTGAAACCTCAAGATATTGTGCATGTTTCAGGTCCTATATCCAGTTGACAAGTGATTGAATTCATGCAAGGCCTTTGTATGCACAAAAAGATTGAGTTTGACCTATTTTTAGAAAGATTTTCAAGTGAATCAAATCAAGATCAAAAGCTATAATGGACAAAGATTGAGAGCATAATTTCAACCCTAATTCAGTCCTTGGTATATAGTATACAATGGCAGACCTAAAACAGAAGCTTTTGAGGCGTGAGAAGTCAGAACCAAACTTGAAAAAAACAAATAAAAGTGGTGATTCGATTTTGCACTTCCAGGCATTTTCAAGGTCCCCTAGCCATCTCATTCGATTCCTGAGATTGCAAGGAGGTTGTACCAATCAACAACAAGTATTTTCCAGCGCTAAAACTCATTGTAACCATCCCACAATACCAGCACTTTCTTGAAATCCAATATCATGATTCTGGCATTTGCAGCATGAATTACTTATATATTCTCGTCCATTGAAACATTTGCAAGTTTTTGGTAATGATTAATTGCATTTTTGCTAACAATACAGAGATATGCCATTGTTATGTTTTCTTGGTGTGTTTTAAGGTCTTTTCATACAGGGACAATTGGTCCAAATGGAGGAGACCACTGTGATCAGCAGATCAAACCCAACTGATCCATGGTCTTGAATTTTATTTATATTACTTGTATGTGATTTCTGAGATGCACGGGGTTACAGTTACAGCGCCATATTCGTAGGTAAAGGTTTTGAGTTTTAAACGACGGATCCATGGAAGAAGACGATAGCGTGTCACAACTTTACTGGCCGGTTTAAATTCTGGCGCGTTTGTTCTGACCAGAAGCCTTTAGTTCTAATCTATTTGTTTGTTTCTGTTGTATTGACAAACTAACACCCATCGCAGTTGGCCACAAGAAGGAAGTCAGAAATTCATGATTCTGGGTTCGATCCCAGGCGTGACCCTTTGGCACTTTTCCCCTTTGTTTTCACCAGATCCAGCGCTTACATCTGCTGGAGATTATCCTTTGATTTCATCAAGCAGGACCAGACCGAGCGTCCCCTGGGCATTATCCTCTAGATCCATCAGTCTCGGCCAGATCCAGCGTATCTTATCTTCTGACAGTCACAATCTACTGGATCCACTATCCGGAAGTAGGCCCAGTACCACGATCCTCTGGACCGTCATCTTCTGAAATTTCATCCTCTGGACCACCATCGTCTTCTGGATCATCATCCTCTGATCAGAGCCGCTGGCAGTGGGCCCTTGGGTTATTTCTTTTACTCTTTTTTATTATCCTTTTTCAATACTAAAATAATTTCTTTTTTTTAACCAATCAAAAATTCATAAAATCAACTTTTCACCAAATTAGGTCTAGATTTTATTTTTTTATCAAAAATTAATTTAATTTAATTAGTGTAATTTAATTTTAAGGTAATTTTAATTCTTTTTTGTAAATAAATTAAAACAAACTAGAAAATTAGGTTTTATTTGATTTAACTTTTATTTTACTATCTTAAAAATAACAAAAAAATATTTTTTCCTTTAATTAGGTTTAGACGGGGTCAAAACCCTAATTTCTTACCGTTCTTAATTTCATCGCGCGCGCTTTATTATCTTATTTTTACCATATTAATGTAATTGCTCACAAGTTGTAATAGATTAATTAGGACTTTTCTTTATTTTCATTTATCATTTTGACAGGTTTGTTTTTGGCTATGTAAATACCCGAAGCCTTGTAATAGCGTAGCTTTACTTTCTGCACTTTAAATTCTGCTAAATATTAACTGTTAGATGTATGAATAATTAGGGTTGCATGACAAGAATGTATGATTAACTTTAAAACGGTTAGTAAACCATAAATGTACAAAGATAAATAACTTGAAATTGAATCACTCGCACATGCGCACTCCTAGGGTATACTCTCACTTCGGTTGCCTTCGGTAAACGGTCATTAAGTATAGGATATTTTAGTGGTCGCCTTTTTGTCTCAAAGATCAAAGTTGCCTTGGAAAGGTTGCCTCGGAATTGTTGCCTCGAATATTGATCTTAAGACATTAGGGTTATTACTAAGACGTCTTAACATTGCTTTAGTGGTCGTACGTCCCTTTCGAATTGACCCTCAAAACTCCAACGATGGTGCTACCTACTCATTAATAGTGGGATAGCGCTATCTAAAGGAAACGAACATAGAACGATTCTTTTTTCGAGTAGGTAGATTAGCTCTTAAGTACTTGCTCAAAATAAACAAACTTTTCACACTTACACTCTTTTCAGACAAAGTTTTCAAAAACACTTCGTTACACTCTTGAAGACAGAAGCAAGGGTTAAATCGAAGTTAAAACAAAAACTTTTCAAATCACACAAACACACAGAGAAGCAATTTTGAAAATGATGAGCAAGTACCTAAGAGCCCGTAGATAACTACGGATAGAAAGGGTGTTAATACCTTCCCTTTCTATAATCTACCCCCCGTACTCAAAATCTCGAAAAAGGGAATTTTTCTGTGCTTTTTTCCTTTCCAGTTGGATAAAATAAAATTTGGTGGCGACTCTTGCTTACCGCGACATTTTGCGAACACAAACGCAAAACGTAAACCAGCATCCAAAACAGTTCCGGTTCTGCCACCGTATCACAATTAGAAATTCTCATCTTTAGTAGAGTTCTCAGAAGTAACTAGAAAATTATTTTTCAGAGTTTTGTGTTTACTTAGAAGAAGCTGATATTTTCTCATCATTTCAGATAAACAAGTTTCAAGTTCAAAATGAGAAAGAGAAGCCATTACCTCAGCATCTTCTTCAGAGTCTGACTCATTATCAGTTGTCAGTTCATCCTCTGAGATAACTTCGTCAGTGCTTGTATTGGCCATGAGTGCCACGTTAGCATGTTATTTATCAGATTATTCCTCTTCTGATTCTGAACCATCACATGTTTCCATGAGACCTTTCTTAGCTTTGAAGACCTTCTTGGGCTTTTTGTATTTCTTGAGCTTTGGGCATTCATTCTTGTTATGTCCAGGCTCCTTGCACTCATAGCATATAACTTTTTCCCCATAAGCTTTCTTCTAAACAGATACAAATTTAGATCCGTTTGTTCTTCTAGGTCCTCTGAACTTACTTTGCATATGTTTCTAAATCTGACTTATCCTTCTGGATATTAGAGAAAGTTCATCTGAATCTGAATCTTCTTCAGATCCTTCTGATTCTTTTTCTAGTTGAAAAGCCTTGGTCTTTCTAGACTTAAACTTCAGAGCCACAGATTTGACTTTTTTCTGAGGTTCATCTTGTTCAAGCTCTATCTCACGACTTCTTAAAGAACTAATTATCTCCTCAAGACTGGTATTGTTAAAATCCTTTGACAATTTCAAAGCAGATACCATTGGTCTCCATTTCTTAGGCAGATTTGTGATAATCTTCTTAACATGATCTGCCGTAGAGTATCCTTTGTTCAGAACCTTGAGTTCTGCAACAAGAGTCTAAAATCTTGGAAACATAGTTTCCACGGATTCATCATCTTCCATTCTGAAGGCTTCATATTTTTGGATTAGGGACAAAGCCTTTGTCTCTTTAACTTAAGTGTTGCCTTCATGAGTCATCTGAAGAGAATTAAAAATAGACTTTGTAGTCTCTTTATCAGTGATCTTCTCATACTCATTTTAAGAAATTGCACTTAGAAGAATTGTCCTCGCTTTGTAGTGATTTCCGTGAACCTTCTTCTGAGCATCTCTCATTGCACTTCTTGCAACCTTTAGACCTTTGTCATCTACTGGGTGAGTGTAGCCATCAACTTCCAAATCCCATAGATCCAAGTCATATCCTTGAAAATAACTTTCAATTATGTCCTTCCAATAGTCAAACTTTTCTCCATCAAACATAGGAGGTTTAGCATTATAATGGTCTCTATCGTTATCCTTATTATCAATAGTTACAGTAGCATTTTTACCATTGTTTATCATAATTTTTCACACAATTTGGATCGATACTTAACACTTTTAGGTGCTTGATAAAAATTCAAAATTTTTATCAACTCCTCAGAACCGGAGCTCCGATGCCAACTGAAGGTGTGAAAAACACAAGAAAGGAGGGGGTGTTTGAATTGGATTTTAAACCAGAAAAAATTTCTATAAAAAACCCCCTTTAAGAGAAACAAGTTTTCTTCACTTATTGATAATAATGATAATATGCAAGAAGGAAAGAACAAGTTATGTTTATACTAGTTCACTAGAAAACTATCAAGTTAGTCTAGTCCACCAGCCAAGGTGATTTTGCCTTTCTCAACAAGGTCTTAATCCAATAATCACACAAATTATTACAATGCACAATATAACTGCAAGTGACTAACATTACAACCTATAAGATACACTAATATTAGACTTCTCAAGGATTCTGACCAACTGGTCCCTTAAGGAAAATCAAACAATTGTTTGAACAAAGTTTGTTTACAAAAGATATGCTTCTACACAAGAGAATATGCAAACAATATTTCAAGAATATAGACTAAGAAAAATAAGAAAGCGTATGAACAGTCTTCATAGAATGTGAATTAGTAGCTTTCTCTCTTAGTTTTCAAGCCCTTTTATATCCAATAAAATATTATAACCGTTGGAGGGTATTTTTGGAATTTCCATAAAGCTGGAAGCTTGAATATTCATGTGGGGGAAAAGATCGTACACAACATCTGTCCTTCATGGTAGTGGAATGGAATAATTTGTTTGTACCATATACTTTTGTACCACACAATCCTAACCTCTTTTTCTTCTAACGTCAGAGGCTTCTGAGCATGCGTTTGAAGAATGAGAATAACACTTGGGTCTTCAGACTTTCATGTCTTCATAGTCTTCAGAACTGCATCTTCAGAATCTTCAGCAATTGGTCTTTAGAACCCTTGTCGAATCTTGGGTCATTAGAACTCCAAGTCTTCATAACTTCGTCTATCAGAATCTCCAGCACTTGGTCTTGAGAACCCTTTGTCTTCAGAAACACAAGTCTTCAGCATCTGGACTTCAGTTAGAACTTTTGTCTTCAGATCTTCAGAACTTAGTTTCCTAGACAATTATCAGAGTCACTACTTCATAGTCTTCTGAAGCTTTTGTTATTGTTCATCATAACTTGTGTAGCCTAGAAGTGGAACTTATTCTCTTCTAATGTCTTGGTAGTGCCTTTCATCAGAAACAGAACCTGTTTGTTAAATATGAAAAATAACAAACTCTAGAGTACCAAAATTGTTCATACAAACATACTCATTTGTTACCATTAAAACTCCGAGATAAAGTTGCAGAACCAAATCTTGTTCTAACAAAATACACTACCAGGAAAGATTCTGAACCATACCCTTAAGAAGTCAAAGAGGTCAAATTCCTTTTGAGAGTCTTTACCAGTTTTGAAAATGACTGGAATAATATTTTGAACAATATATTTATAAGTTGTATTCCTTTATGTTTCCCAAGCTATTATATTTCTATGACAACGATTGTCTGAGCCATTTTAGTGGATAAGTTTGGTAATAACCTCTTCACGAATGCAAATATCTTTTTCAACGACTTTGGAGCAAATTAGATCTTGATTAGAGATGAAGGCGTTAGACCATAACTCTTTGACCAAAACAGGAAACGTATGAACTTTGAGAAGATTGAAATAGTTTTCCCAAACTTGAGATTTTAACGTATCATAGAGGTCAAAACCATGAGCAGTAAGATTTTCAAAGTCTACGATCATTTTGGAGATAACGTAAAGCTGATCAATTGGAATCGCCAATTCTATGATAAGATCATCATCTTCTTGAGTTTGTTGTTATAGGAGATATTGTTGATCATTTAAAAGGGACGAAACCATTTTCAGTGAAGAGCAAACAAGAACATATGGTTTTAGGGTTTGGGAAAGACATGGATTAAAAGGTGACTGTGTTGGGCAAAAGTAGCGAAAGTGTGTGGGATGAGGTGAGTGGTTTTAAAAGTAGTTTTAGTAATGATTACTAAAACTAAAATAGTGTGTAGCGGTAGAAATATTGAGACTAAGCCATTGGATTGACTTAACTCGTACAAATCAAATAAAATTCACCACTGCGCTTTATTGTTTCCAAAGGAAATGGGAAAAGAGCGAATAAACCCAAAAAAGAGGGGAACCTCTTTGAAAATCTGTGTATTTTGGCTATAAAAGGTGTATACAAAAATAAGATGGTGGAGATGAGAAAAGAAGTATTTTTTTTACAATTTTGCACCCGTTGCAATTGCAAACCTTTAGTGCCTACATACCACCTTCTGTGTAATAGGGGATCAGGGTACTCGTAGTTCACCTCCAAAATTTTAAAACACATGTATGTTGGTAAATTTTAAGAGAAGAGACATCATCGTCATATCCGAGTGGAAAACATACTTACTACCTACAATTATAAGAATGGAGCATTTTCATCATATCAAAGTGGAGGATATAACTTAGATTTAAAATCCATCACTCAACACCCAAGTGGAAAATAGCTTTCTTCACTACATATCGTAGAAGTATAGTAGCTTGCGTCACTACAAGAATCGACAAGAGTCTAACCTTTTTAGAAAAGTTTTAAAGTAAAAAAGCCAAAGTGGTTGTTGTAATTGGTTTTTATAACATCTTTTAGGGTTCATAGATTTAGGAAACTTTTTAATATGTTTATAATGTTAATATAATTTTAATATAGTATTGAATATGAATTTGATTTTGTCTGGTTATGTTTGTATTAGGTTTTAATTTGTATTGATTTGTATCAATTTGTTGTTGTTTATGACACGATAGTGTTCTGGAAACTTAATGTACAAAATTTGGTTTTATTAATTACTCTTGATTGCAATAAAAAATCCAGGATTTGGTTTCTTTTCCTTTTTGATTTGCACGGTATTAGGTCTTTTTGGGCCATGTGTTTTTTGTTATCCAAAACAAAACCATTTTTTTAAATGAAATGGGTCTCTGTGCTCAAGTTATAATTTTGGCCCACTCATCTCAAACACTTTTTAATTAATGAAGCAATTTATTTAATTAATAATAATGGTAATGATAATAATTTGATTAATGTAATCTTTAAGACAAAACAAATTAATAAAACTGAACGGGCCTTCCTTATTGGGCCTCAAAAAAGATTGTTTTACACATTCTTTAAACCTCCTTCAAATCCTAAATGGGCCTTCGGGTTTAATTATATTGGGTTTCAAACAAAATGAATTGTTTTACACACTGTAGCAACTGGATTTTAAATCAGAGTTGCCACTATTAGTTTTTATCCTAGAGAAGGGAATCTAACAGAAAACCCTAATTCGCAGACAAAGATTCTAGGTTTCGGACTTATTTAGAAGAAAGGAAGGTGTTAGGCACCTTTCATCTACCTTGTTCACAAGGATACTAGGTTTTAGGTTTGAGTTGGGGAAACAGGATTTAAATTTTATTAGGGGAAAGGGTTTAAATTTTTTATAGGAGAACTCGCTATGATTTTTGATTGCATGCTTATGTATCCTCTTATGAGGAATCAGAGTCTCAATTCGTAGTTCGTATGGGGTTGGTGTTTTTTAGGGGTCGCAAACATACTTTGAATCACCTCGCATTTTGGCCAGGAGTAGTGATTGCAGAGATTTTGGCTAAATGCGCGGTTAGTCAAAATCTATTTGAAACCCTTTTGCAAAAACAATTGATTAGCTTAGTTGATGCGAAAAATAGTTTGTTGTTTGTTGAGTGCTTTTTAATTGTATTAACTGCAAAAAATTCTTGATTATTGCAAGAGTAAAAAAATATTTAATGCAATTATAGAAAATAATATATTCATGAGTTTTACATACAGATAATTTATAATAATATAAATAATATTTTCATATAATAAATAATAATAATAATAATATAAATATAAAAAAACAATATTATTAATAATAATTAATTATTAAAAAACAATAAAGAATAACAAAAGAAAATAGAATTAAAAATTAGAATATAAAAAAATATAGAAAATAGATTAATCAGAGGGGGGTGCAGTTTCTAGTTATTAAGTAAAACATTGGGGTGTTGAAAACAGTCTGGGTTGGCCCAAATATGCAGGCTGGCAAGGGGGTGTAACTCATTTGGGGTTTTAGAAATATAGCAAAGAGGTGGTGCTAAGAGTAATGGGCTAGGCCCATTAAACCAATTGAGAGACCGGCTTAATTAGTTGTTGTGAGGGCGCAGGGGGTTACCATGGGACTTGGCCTATCGATCGTCTGATCACGATCTAGCAGATATCAGCGAGGGAGTATGTCACCTGTTATGGGCACGCGTGTACAGAATTGCATGAGAATATAACATTTTGTTTTTATTCATTTTTACAATGTTTTTTCAGTTATAGTCTCCTTCTCTTCCTTGTAACCCTCTTTCTCTCCTCTCTTACAAAACCTTTCCGTCATCTTCGTTCCTGAACCCTAGATAACGAACCCTTCATCCGCGGTGGCTCAAACCGGATCCAACCCCACCACAAACCCAAATACAAGAACAAATAAATAAACAAAAAAGAGCTAAGCTTGTTTACCCTTATGCGGTTTTCCTGAATCTTTGGCTTCGAGCTTTTCCGATTGAGGCTAATCTCTCTTCGTCTTCTTTGAGTTACAGGTCGCGGCAAAGAAGATGGTGGTGATGGCCTTGAAGATGGAGCGGAGGAGGTTAGCAAGGCCGATTAGGGTTTCGGATATCGAAACCCCAATCGGTGCTCCGTTCTTCTTCAACTTTTCTTCTTCGTGTTCTTCACCATAATCGTTCCCCTGTTCTTCAAGTTTTCTTCCCAGTCCTCCAGCCTACGCGGTTTTTTGTCCCTCTACTGTATTCTCCATCCCCATCTTCCAATTTCTTGCTTGGTATTTATAGTGTTTTCATATTTGTTGTTATAAGTTTGCTAACACAGATTTAAGGCAATACATTTAGGCATTTAGTCAATTAGGGATTTGATATTATTGTAATTGATTTGACTTCTGTATAATTGATTTGGATTGTATGTTAATGATTCCATATTAAATGTAATAGATTCGATTATACCATAATTTATGGACTTTGCATCAATTTGTAGATTTGGTTTATTGGAGATTTGATTCAGTTTTTTTTATTTGATTTTTACAGTAGCTTGTTAGTGCAAAAAATGTATGTGAATTTAGTTTAATTAGAACAGTAGTTGTTTTAGCATGTGGGCCTTGCACAAAAACTAAATTGGGCTTGTACTTTAATTTTATATATCCAGCAACAACATCCCTTCTTTTTTTATTACAACACGTGCACAACCAAAAAATGGGTTTGCGCCAATTACCAATACAGCCCAGCTAGCCTTTAATCAAAACTAGTCCAAAAGATTTATTTCCATAAAATATCCCTAATAAACTAAATACTATTTAATCTAATTGTCTTTTAGTTAAAAGAAAACATTATCATGTATATAAAAATAAGTTTATCAGCAAATAATAATATACATTATGCTCTAAATATTATCTATTATATTTTTTTAACAAACAACTTAAATAATAATATTTCTTTTTCTTTTCTAAACAAAACAACATCTAATGGGTTTAAAGCATTACGGGCCTATAAATTGATACGCACACCCACCTTTTTTTACTAAAGTCAACTTAAGCTAAATAAGCTTATGCAATTTAAACTTAAGTGGGCTTAATTTAATTTCAACCTCTCTTTTACTAACAACTATTTTATAATTTAGAACTTTATAGTTACTCGAATAATTTTTATTTTCGAATCGCATGGGCCATTGGCCAACATGCCTCGCGAACGGGTAAATGAGTCTTTCTTATTTAGAAAGCCCCATTTTCCCGAATTAAAATACACCCCCTAATCATCTTGGATAAAGATGGGCCATCAGATACTGTTGTACCATCTTTAATTAGACATTCTTTCTATTTTAATCTCAAAAAGTAAAATCATTAAGGTAGGGAAAATTTGGGGTATGACAGCTGCCCCTATTCAATTATCTTCCAATCGAATAGCGTGAGAAAACACGAGTCTTGTGCATTCTGATTGGAAGTTTATTGAACACTTGGAATTCCCCAAAATTTATTTGATAAATCATAAGGTTATACTGATATAACATACCCTTATGAGTCTTTAAAGAAGTAGGCAAAGATATATATCGCTTACCAGGGTTTGATGATGAGGCAGATGGTCTTGAGCTTTGAGAGCGCAATTTTGTATGTCTTGGTTTAGTTTTGATGATTCACCCATTTGGAGGATGAATAAAACAACAATCGATGGTGCACGACTGCTTGAAGACTGAGGCCATGGGTTATGCTCGCAGATCGCTGCGTGAAATCTGAGGCGATAGGCTGGATTTTGGTTTTCGAGCATCGCTGGATGAAGTCTAAGGCGATGGTCTGTGTTGCGGAATAAAGAAATATATTGATGCATGAAGTCTTAGGCAATAGTCTATATTACGTCATGAGGTACCACACTACTGCACGATGTCTTAGGCAGTGAGCTGGAGGAGGAGAGTACATTAAGGCTTAGAGGCAATGTATCGAGTTTTGAGAATACATTGAGGCTTAAAGGCAGTGTACCGAGTTTGAAGAGTACATTGAGGCTTAGAGGCAATGTACCGAGCTAGGAGAATACATTGAGGCTTAGAGGTAATGTACCGAGTTTAGAGAATACATTGAGGCTTAGAGGCAATGTACCAAGTTTAGAGATATATTGCGGCTTAGAGGCAATTTACTGAGTTTGCGAATACATTGTGGGTTAGAGGCAATGTATTGAGTTTTGTGAATACATTGCGGCTTAGAGGCAATGTACTGAGTTTTATAAATACATTGCAGCTTAGAGGCAATGTACTAAGTTTTGAGAATACATTGCGGCTTAGAGGCAATGTACTGAGTTTGGCGAATACATTGCGGCTTAGAGACAATGTATCGAGTTTTGAGAATACGTTGCGGCTTAGAGGAAATGTATTGAGTTTTGAGAATACATTGCGGCTTAAAGGTAATGTACCGAGTTTTTCAAATACATTTTGTCTTAGAGGCAATGTACTGAGTTTTGAGAATACATTGCGGCTTAGAGGCAATTTACCGAGTTTTGCAAATACATTGCGGCTTAGAGGCAATGTACTAGTTGAGAATAAATTGCGGCTTAGAGGCAACACACGGAGTTTTGAGAATACATTGCGGCTTAGAGGCAATGCACCGAGTTTTTAGAATACATTGCGGCTTAGAGGCAATGTAGCGAGTTTTAAGAATACATTACGGCTTAGAGGCAATGCACTGAGTTTTGAGAATACATTGCGGCTTAGAGGCAATGCACCGAGTTTTGAGAATACATTGTGGCTTAGAGGCAATGTACTGAGTTTTGAGAATACATTGTGGCTTAGAGGCAATGTACTGAGTTTTCAGAATACATTACGGCTTAGAGGCAATGTACTAAGTTTTGAGAATACATTACAGCTTAGAGGCAATGTACTGAGTTTTGAAAATACATTGCGGCTTAGAGGTAATGTGCTGAGTATTGAGAATACATTGCAGTCTAGAGGAAACGTACTGAGTTTTGCAAATACATTGCGGCTTAGAGGCAATGTACTAAGTTTTAAGAATACATTGCGGCTTAGAGGAAATGTACTGAGTTTTGCGAATACATTGCGGCTTAGAGAAAATGTACTGAGTTTTGCGAATACATTGCGGCTTAGAGGCAATGTATTGAGTTTTGAGAATACATTGCGGCTTAGAGGCAATGTACTAAGTTTTGCGAATACATTGCGACTTAGAGGAAATGCACCGAGTTTTGAGAATACATTGCGGCTTAGAGGCAATGTACTGAGTTTTGCAAATACATTGCAGCTTAGAGGCAATGTACTGAGTTTTGTTCATTACTGCATGGAGACTTAGGTGATGGCTGAATGAGTCAAGGCATGGAGACTTAGATGACGGGTTGGATTGCAGGAGAAGTGTTTGGTTGATGGACCCTTAGATGATGGAATCGAGGGTTAGGTTGTTTGTTGTATGACGCATGTGTATGACGTCTAATATTGATGTGGAACCCTGAGTGTATGCGTATTGAATGTTCGTGTTGTAAGTGCGGGTGTAGGTGTAGACGTGGAAATAGGTGTGGATATGGTCGTAAGAATAGGTGTGGGGATAAATCGTGGGTAAGCTGCCTAATGAAATTTTGATATCGGTACCTTTGACGATTGTGTTTGTTGTCAACCGTGGTAGCTATAGCAAGATGAATGGATAATTTGAGCTTAGATTCGAATTTTGAGATTGTCTTTAGCTGGTAGTCATGCCTTGAGATTTTTCCGCAGTTTTCTATGGGCATGTATGATTGAATTCAATACATGTATGCATGTTTGACATGATTATGCTTGATGTATGTGTGATGTATGGTATGTATGCTTGATATGATAATTTTATGATGTGATGATTGATAAATGCAATGCCCCTATTATTTGAACTGCGGAACCGATGCTTAAGGCAGACTATTAGCCAAGACTTATTCTGGGATTTTGAAAAGATGGGCCAGACGGGAACTGGGCTTTGCACCCATATCCATATGGTTGCTTGAATAGTATCAACTCAATGGCTTGGAAAGGTGAAACGGATAGCAAGGTTGCTAATGTTGGTAAAGTTACCTAGAGACATTAATTGGAAAGTGTAAGGCTACTCATAACTTTTATGTAAGGCTGCTTACGATGGATGATGAATGCACGAGGTTGCTCATGCCTTGTATGGCTGCCTATGAATGAATAGTAGATGAGGTTATGTGATGTTCCTCACGTCTTTTATGAAATGCAGATTAGAAAAAGTGTGAGACTGCTCACATCTTGGACGGTGGTACGTAAGGCTGCTTACGGTTTGGTTCAACAAAGAGTGCTTGTATGAGAGACTCACTGGGAGGGATAGTTAAAGATGTGTTGGAGATTGCAATAGTGACTCCCCTAGAAATTGACTCTGGATTTTTACGGGGGTCCTAAGTCTCGAGCTATGATATGTTATGCATGCATGCAGATGCAGATGTTAATACATAGAATGACAAATCAATGCATGTAATGGGTGACTTGGATATGCGTTATTGGATGTTGAAATTTTGACACGCCAATGAGAATTGGGCTCTTTATTAGATCCATGTTGTCGGAATTCGTCAGTCATATGAAATGATAGGTATAGCTTGATTTTGGATCGCAATATCCTAATGAATATATGCTAATGATTTATGCAGACTTATGCGTTATGATTATGACTCGCATGATTTGGTTGAATGGTGCCCCTGTGATGGGTCGTTGATGATTAAGCGTAGAGGTTAGACTATTTAACAAGGTTGCTTGTCACATGATGGTTGATGTTATGCTATCATGATTTCCTGATACTTGATTTGAACTTTGAAGATTGCTGATGTAGGAGAAAGATCCATTGGAGATTATGAAAGTGTGCGGAGAGCTTGCTTTTTTATGGCATGTTTTCCCCTAATTTGTTGGTAGGGTCTTGGAGGAGATTCTCATGGATATGATCTTGGAAATAGTTTAATGATAATGTGGATGACCCCACTATTTTGCATTATGCCCCTGATCAAATGGCTCTTGAAAATGTTTAGCTTTGATGAACCATTTTGAATCAACTCCTTTTGATTAAGCCTCGCAATGGTTTGCTACAACATTCGAATTTTGAAAAGACGTTCCCCCAATATCCAGGGTCTGGAGGAAGTACCCTTAGATCTCACCATGAACTTGACATAGAATACCCCAGATGTTTGGATCTTGAAGAGTTTGTACTTTGAAGTTGCTCGAAGAATTTGGACCCTACATGCGGTAGGATGAACCTGATATGCATTGCCTCAACATTTGAATCTTGGAAGATTGCCCCTTGAATCAAATCCTTGAGAGATTTATGTAAATGAGGGAACCGATTCATACCCTATTATGATATGACCCAATTAAGGAATATTCCTTCGAAAGGTATGCCCCCGTGATCATTAATATTTTCCCCTGTATATAGGGATCCTTTTAGATTATTTGCCCCTAATTAGAAGCTTCTTGGAAATGTTGCCTTTGATCAAACCAATTTGGAATTCTCCTTGATGCAAAGTATTGATTCATAGTTAAATTATATATTTTGAAAAACTAATTTTGTTTCATGCACATGCAAGTTCTTGAAATTGAAATTGATTATTTTAAAAGAAATGGAAGATTAGAAGATGGATAATCGAAGAAGTTAAGTGATAAATTTAACAAACATAGGAGTCAATTTAACACAAATTTTGCTTAGTATGCTTTCAGAGTTAACCTTGCTTCAATTAGGAATTTTGAAGGTTGTAACGTGGCCATGGTTCGTGGTTTAAGAAAAAAGGATATAAGGCTCAAAATTTATTTATCCCACCCTATTCTCCTTGATGTTCTTCAATCCTAAGTTCAATTAATCCAATAGACGCATTCAATCTCCAAGAGAAATTTTGTAGTCGCCCAGATGATGAGAAGCGTTAATAAGATCCAAGCATCACTAAGATCCAAGCGTTGGTGAGAAGCCTTTGAGGTGGCAGTCACAAGATTTTTCTCCAATTTGTTTTCAACCCTTATTTTTGCATGGACCGGTTTTTTTTCGAATTTCTGGTCCATCGGGATGCCCTAACTTTTGCCTAAGTCAAATTTTTTGCTTGTTGTCTTTGGCTTAGCGGGATCTCTCTTTTTTTAAAAAATTTTCTTTTGGGATTCTTTTTATTTTTGATTTTGAAAATTCGTGACTGCCACGCCGATTGTTGTAAGCTTTGTCTTCATTGTTTTTCTCAATTTTGAATGATGCATTGAGGAAGAAGATATTGAGATCTTCATGGATTCATCATTCCTGATGGATGTGAGGAAAAAGATGTGCTTGAACCCTTGCTTAGATTATTTCCTCAATGATGTATCGAGGAAAGAGATGTGCTTGAACCTTTTGTTTAGATAAATCACTTCTCTTGAGAATAGAACACGCCATTGAATTAATTGAAAGACTACCCTGCCCTGGTTGAAATTAAGTTTTTTTTAGAAAATAGAAACAACTCTAACTTCTGGATCGAGGGGGTTGACTACGAATTAACTCCTTATTTCTCCACTGTTTAGGAATTGAAACAATGCCTTACATCGTCAGCTTGGTCTTACATTGAAAGCATAGCTTAGCAAAAATCAGTTATTTGATATTTATCATTCTCCCTCGAAGTTTGTTAATTTGAAAATAGAAAAGAGTGAAAATAGAGAGTTGTTGATTTTTGTGGATTGAATCGATTTCAAAAACATGCATGCTTATTTTATTAGAATTATTAATTCAAAGATACAAATTTACATCAAATATAACTTAACAACTTGGAAATTTCAAATTGAAACGGATAAAGCCTAATGATCCTATGGAAGAGCTTTTAGTTGATCCACTGGCTTTAGGAGATGCTTCATAGTTATTGGACTTGTCAGAGCATGGGGAAGACCCTTGACTTTTCTTGGGCATACCTATTTTGTTGATAAGGCAGTTGCTCTTGATGTAGAGGAATCATCGATGGTAGTGGCATTTGAGGCACTATGTAGACCCGTTGTTGACCTTGTGAAGGGATGCCTTCTTTCTTTGTAGGGCCAAGTTTAATTCAGTCTCCAATGTTTAATCTCCTCCTTCCATATTTTTGGACTTCCTCAAGCGAGTACCAAGAAATCAGCTAGCATGTGGGTAACATTTGGATAAGAGCGAAGGTGGAAATGCATGAGATGCAAATGTATGAATGTATGTGAATACATGGGTATGAAAAAATGTTTTTGGCTTTAGGGTATGATTCAAAAAGGTTTCATGGATATGCAATATGACGCGAACGTAGTATGAGGGTAGACGCAGGGGTATCCTATATAGGTTTGATGGTATATATGAAAATGATAATATCCTACAATGTCTCAGAGATTGAAACAGATAGGAATTCCTTAAGGGAGAAAATAATTTAATGTGGATTTGGAGGTACCCTACACTAAATCAGATATTGAGACAGATAGGAATTCCTTAAGGGCGAAGATAATGATAGACATGAAAATAGGGATACCCTACACTGACTCAGATATTGAGACAGATAGGAATTTCTTAAGGATTAAGGACCATAGAATACGAAGGGCAATCCCTACAAGATGGGGATTTTAATAGACTAATGGACAGTTGAAGAATCACTACATGCTATGGGTTGTGACTTATGAAAGATAGATCCTACAGGCTAGGGATTGTAGTATACCAGAAGTAACCCTTGCGGGTTTAGGGATAGTGGAAATGGGATTATGTGAATGATATCCTTAGAAGGTAGGCTCCTAGTTTTGGCCTACGGTTAATCTACCCTCCCAAAAGGTGGTTATCATGAATAACACCAGAGAGAAAACGCACAAGGGCCTCCCTTAGGTGGAGCCTCTTTACAGACTGAAACTTTCGTCTCAAAGTCGTGAAAGGTCTCGTCATGATACTTTTGGTTAAGGTCGTTACAAAGAGTCATGGATGTCCTTCCAAAGTCCTACTCGTCAAGAGGATATCTCTCGATAAGTATTCATTTTTCGAAAGTCCATCGACTCTAGGCGAAGTCGTCACATAAACTCGCAGGGATGATGTACCCCCTAAGTTAATAGATGAACCTTCTTTCTAAGGGTTGTTAAAAATATTTTTTTTTGAAATAAAAATTCCCGCCACGCAGTAAATATATGATAAAAAGAATTGAAAATAAATAAATAAATGCAATAAATAAATAATGTAATAAATAAATAAATAAAAAACCCCAAAGTGAGAACCCTAAACCTAAAGTTGAATTCCCCAACAGAGTCGCCAACTATAGCAACTAGTTTTCAAATCAGAGTCGACACTATTAGTTTTTATCCTAGGGAAGGTAATCTAACAGAAAACCCTAATTCGCATACAGAGATTCTAGGTTTCGGACTTCTTTAGACGAAAGGAAGGTGTTAGGCACCTTTCATCTACCTTGTTTAGAAGGATACTAGGTTTTAGGTTTGAGTTGGGGAAACATGATTTAAATTTTATTAGGGGAAAGGGTTTAAATATTTTATAGGAGAACTCGTTATGATTTTTGATCGCATGCCTACATATCCTCTTATGAGGAATCAGAGTCCCAATTCGTAGTTCGTATGGGGTTGATGTTTTTTACGGGTCGCAAACATACTTCGAATCACCTCGCATTTTGGCCGGGAGTAGCGATTGCGGAGATTTTGGATAAATGCGCGGTTAGTCAAAATCTGTTTGAAACCATTTTGCAAAAACAATTGATTAGCTTAGTTCATTGCGAAAAATAGTTTGTTGTTTGTTGAGTGTTATTTAATCGTAGTAACTGCAAAAAATTCTTGATTAATGCATGAGTAAAAAAATATTTAATGCAATTATAGAAAATAATATATTCATGAGTTTTACATACAAATAATTTATAATAATATAAATAATATTTTCATATAATAAATAATAAGTATATAAACATAAAAAAACAATATTATTAATAATAATTAATTATTAAAAACAATAAATAATAAGAAAAGAAAATAGAATTAAAAATTAGAATATAAAAAAATAGAAAATAGATTAATCAGAGGGGGGTGCAGTTTCTAGTTATTAAGTAAAACAGGGGGGTGTAACTCGTTTGGGGTTTTAGAAATATAGCAAAAGGGTGGTGCTAAGAGTAATGGGCTAGGCCCATTAAACCAATTGAGAGACCGACTTGATTCGGTGTTGTGAGGGCGCAGGGGTTTGCCATGGGACTTAGCCTATCGGCCGTCTGATCACGATCTAGCAGATATCATCGAGGGAGTATGTTACCTGTTATGGGCACATGTGTACGGAATCGCATGATAATATAACATTTTGTTTTTATTCATTTTTATAATGTTTTTTCAGTTACAGTCTCCTTCTCTTCCTCGTAACCCTCTTTCTCTCCTCTCTTACAAAACCTTTCTGTCTTCTTCATTCTTGAACCCTAGATAACGACCCCTCCATCCGCGGCGGCTCAAACCGGATCCAACCCCACCACAAACCCAAATACAAGAACAAATAAATAAACAAAAAAAGAGCTAAGCTTGTTTACCCTTACACGATTTTCCTGAATCTTTGGCTTCGAGCTTTTCCGATTGAGGCTAATCTCTCTTTGTCTTCTTTGAGTTGCAGGTCACAGCGCGGAAGATGGTGGTGATGGCCTTGAAGATTGTGCGGTGGAGGTTAGCAAGGACGATTAGGGTTTCGGAGATCGAAACCCCAATCGGTGCTCCGTTCTTCTTTAACTTTTCTTCTTCGTGTTCTTCACCGTAATAGCTTCCCTATTCTTCAAGTTTTCTTCCCAGTCCTCCAGCCTACACGGTTTTTCGTCCCTCTATTGTATTCTACCTCCCCCTCTTCTAATTTCTTGCTCGGTATTTATAGGGTTTTCATATTTGCTGTTATAGGTTTATTACAACAGATTTAGGGCAATAGATTTAGGCATTTAGTCAATTAGGGATTTGAGATTATCGTAATTGATTTGATTTCTGTATAATTGATTTGGATTGTATGTTAATGATTTTGTATTGAATGTAATAGATTCGATTATATCGTAATTTCTGGACTTTGCATCAATTTGTAGATTTGGTTTATTGGAGATTTGATTTAGTTTTTTTTATTTGATTTCTACAGTAGCTTGTTAGTGCAAAAAACGTGTGTGAATTTATTTTAATTGGAACAATAGTTGTTTTAGAATATGGGCCTTGCGCAAAAACTAAATTGGGCTTGTACTTTGCTTTGTTATATCCAGCAACAACATCCCTTCTTTTTTTATTATTACAGCACGTGCACAACCAAAAAATGGGCCTGCGCCAATTACCAATACAACCCAACTAGCCTTTAATTAAAACTGGTCCAAAAGATTTCTTTCCAACAAAAACCCCTAATAAACTAAATACTTTTTAATCTAATTGTCTTTTAATTAAAAGAAAACATTATCATGTATATAAAAAGAAGTTTATCATCAAATAATAATATACAATATGCTCTAAATATTATCTATTTTATTTTTTTTAACAAACAACTTAAATAATAATATTTATTTTTCTTTTCTAAACAAAACAACATCTAATGGGTTTAAAGCATAACGGGAATATAAGTTGATAAGCACACCCACCTTTTTTTACTAAAATCAACTTAAACTAAATAAGCTTATGCAATTTAAACTTAAGTGGGTCTTATTTAATTTCAACCTCTCTTTTACTAACAACTATTTAATAATTTAGAACTTTATAGTTACTCGAATAATTTTTATTTTCGAATCGCATGGGCCATTGGCCAACATGCCTCGCGAACGGGTAAATGAGTCTTTCTGATTTAGAAAGTCTCATTTTATCGAATTAAAATACACCCTATAATTGTCTTGAATAAAGATGGGCCATCAGATACTGTTGTACCATCTTTAATTAAACATTCTTTCTATTTTAATCTTAAAAAGTAAAATCATCTAGGTATGGCAAATTTGGGGTATGACACCCACCATCCTGATTGCAACACACTCCCTTTCTACATATGAAATGTATTAAAAAATTACATGGGCCCTTTCTGATTTAGAAAGGCCCATGATTTTCAAAAATAGTATACTCCTATTATAAAAAATGTGCCTTTTCTCAAAACATGAATGAACCCTTAACGGGCCATCAGATATTGATGGTCTACTTTAGATCAAATACCTCTGTAATACCCCAAATTTTTCCTACCCTTTTAATTTTATCTGGCTTATACATCTCGCGCTTTTCTCATGTACATAATTTCCATTAGGTCATTTTGCACGTCATGCATCATTAGTCAATAATTTTGCATGGGATCAATGATATTATGGAATTAGGGTTGTTGTATGGCTTTAAGGCTCTCATCTTCGCACAAGCTTGTTTCAATTGATTTCTCCATCAATCATTTGTTTGAAGCTAGAGTTTTATTTCCTGGATTTGTTTATCATCAAGCTACTTGGATATTCTTTCTTCTCAACATCAAGTCGAAAGCTGTCTTCAAGGCTTAAGAATTAGGGTTTGCATCTATTATACTTCAATTGGGGATCATTGGATTAAGGCTCAATCTTGTGGTTATCTGGAGCCTCTCCTTCTTCAACATTGTGGACTTGTTTTGAATGATACAATTTTTGGTTCTCATCAAATACTTGTTACTTCAATTACAAGTTAACTTGGATTATTGAGAGAAATGATTATTGACTTGGATTTGTTGAAACTTCTAATCGTTCTCGGATTTAATATTGATTCAAGGTCTTATTACGTTCATGATTTTGTTAATGGTTGATTCAAGATAGGGTAGGGAGATTCGTTCATATGGTTTCAAGGAAGATTCATTCATTCAAGGATTATTCAAAGAGGAACTAAAGTATGAATTCGAGATTCATAAAATCATCAATCCAAAAAATATCAAGATTCATTAAAAAAATCAATAGTTCAAGGAAGAAATCAGTATCATATTTCCAAATAAACCACTTAGTGCATCACTTTGGATATTTTACTCGCACACTAGGCATCATTCAAGAGGAAGTCACATTCAGAACTTAAAGTGTGCAAAAATGGAGGGAATGGTAAAGGTACTTTATTTCTTAAATGTAAAAGTCAACATATAAAGTACGAAATCCAAGACATATTAAGGAAGTACATTACAAGGAGCAAAACGAGAAATATACAAGGGAAGTACAATTCCTTTACATAGTTGACCATTGACCCTAACTTGGATCTGAACTCCTAAACCTATCATACTCCAAACCATTGATTTCAAACTTCATTTCCAATTCTCCTTAAGGGTGCTTCTGGATCATTTTAAAGTTCTTTCCTTCTTGGCTAAAGAAGCTATGGCTTCATCATTATTCGAAGACAACCAACATAAGTCTTCAAAATCCAAACCTGTTTCAAAACCAGACCTGCAGAAGAATATAGCGCAAAATCAAAAAGTCAAGAAAGTATAGAAGGAATAGACCCTCATCCATAAGATCAGAAGAAAAACAGAAATATAGCAAACAAAATTTCCAGCTGGCATTAACAGAATTCCCAACAAAACCTCTAATTGTCTAACAGGAAACCAGTAACAGAATTCATAACAGTTTTTTATAACCAATTTCCCAACAGAAATTTATAACTGCATTAAACTCCATAACTACCCTGCATTCCTAAACTAACAGCAAAAAACCCCTAATTGTTTTTCTCTAACAGTTTCCGACCTGTAATAACCCCCTAACCATTTTCTAAACCATCTTCTAACTGTCAAAACAAACCTCCAGCAGATTTTTCCTAACAGATTGAAAGGAGGAGAAGGAGAGGCACAATTCAGAAGAAAAGGAATAATAGAAAAATAGGAAACTCACCAGAAAAACTGTCGAAGCTTTCTCTTCTCTCACTACTTCATCTTCATCTTTCTACAAAGCTTCAATCATGATCAGGCCCCAGTCATGATCAGGCCCCAATCATAAGCCACATCTTCATCTCTCTACACTCTTTTTCCATAACCAAAGCTCTTCAACTCTCTCTCTATAATAGATTCTAAAAAATCCTTGAATCTTCAATCATCATCATCGATTCTTCAAGCTTGATCCTCCATAATCGTTCTTCAGATTGTGCCAATTCAGAGCAACATATTCTTCTCAACATCACTACACCATATTATCTTGGCATCACCGTAATCATCTTCTTCACAACTGTGTCTCACTATTCGCAACTTGCTTTACTGCAACATCATCACCACAACATCAATTTCTCTACACTCTCTCGTTTCGCTACTGCACTTCATCATCACCAACAAAAAATCTTGATTCTGCATAATCAAATCTACACCTGTAACAACGATCGATCCTTTGCAGGTCTTTATCATACCCAAAGAATACAACCAAAACACAATAATTCAACATCACATAATGATTCGCAAAAGAAAATTGAAAGAACACTAAGAAGAAGAGGATGAAGAACTAATCAGGGGAACTGAGTTGAGAAAAGAATGTGTACCTGATTTTTTTCACGTCATCACCATCGCGGAAATTGCATCGGACAGACTCTAGTTGTTGAAGCTCCCCCATCAACTTAATAGTGAGCGAGTTGAGAGTTTTAGAGTGATGATAAGCAATGAAGTCGAAATCTCCGCGAAAATTTGGAACGATGAACGAATCCGTGAGTCACGATTTGAGACGGAGGACAAAGCCGCTGTAACAAAGAAGATGATGGCTAATTGAGACGTGCATAGAGTGAAGTGGGATGGCGATCATGTGTCATTGGAGAAGAGAAAATTGTCCGTCGCGCCGTGGTGAAGAGAATGAAGGAGGGAAACGTGCTTGCAAAGGAAGATGTGAAGAGTCACCCCGAATTGAACCCTAAGTTGCTTCAAAATGATATTGTATCCTTAATGTGATTATGCTCTTTAATACTTTGTGTTTAATTGATAAATAAAAATAGTGCAATGCTGATTAAGGAAATGGAGAATGGGTTAACTAATGCATCTTTGAGCTGACTGAACCACCCTTCTTCTGGGCCCAAAGGGAGTTTTTGCAGCTTCTTCGCTAATACAAAAAAAGGCTTATTGGATTCATTCTCATTGAGCTCAACACTAACTCACTTGCTTGTAATACACCACTTGGATTACATCTTTACAGCCTTTTGAAACTTCTTTTGCTATGTTAGTTTCAATTGCAATTTTGATTAATTATGGTGATTGAATTTTTATGATATGGGTGAGTAAAAGAGATTTGATTGAAGACTCTCAAGAAGTTTTCAAAGTAAAGCTGAGAGTGCAATCTTCATCATGGAGGTTTTTGGTAGAATTTTCTCTTCGCTTGTGTGATTTTGAAGAGGCAACGTACTTTCTCTGTTCGGTATCATTGTGGCCTTATTTTATTCCTCATTTCTGCACTTTATCATACTTCCTTACCACTTTTCGAGAAATCATGAGAAGTAGGACTTTACTGCTTTCTGATGCCATGAGAAGTAAGAATAGAGATGTATGACGAGGGTCTCCTTTGCCGATCATGTTAGGAACCCCTCTGGTTTATTTAAAGACCCGTTTAGGGAAATTCCGCATTGTGTGCATTATGTTTTCTACTTGTGTATGGTTTATTTAAAACCCTACCTTTGAGTAGGTATTCTGCATGTGTGTTTATATTTGTGCCCATATTATTCCCCCATCCCTTATTTAAGTCCTCAAAAGGAGGCAAGCGGGGAGGGTTAGCAATCAACCCCCGCAACTTCGTTCGTGTCATCCTTGGCTCGTGACGCACCATAAAGTTTGGAGTTTTGCTTGTTCTTGTATATAGAGTCGTCAAGTGGGGAAGGGTTCTGCAATCGAACCCCCACGCTTTGTCAGGAGTTTGCATTGGCTGATGCTGATACTCTGTGATCGTTCATATTGTCTTTTATCACCTACCTCGATCTCCTATATCTTGGTTAGGTGTTCAGTCGCTTTGAACATCACATTTTTGTTTTACATCCCACTCCCGCTTATTTGTCTCGGGTGATACGATCTCCTTGGCTAAAGCATTTAGATTTTTTTCCTTATTCTTTTATCTGTGTACTCTTTTGAGCTTGTTTGTTTACTCGCTTGTACATACCATGTTCCCTTAGGATATGCTTGTTCCCTTTGGATGCAAGTTAGACCTTAAGTTGCAAACCATGCATGCTAACATTAGGTAGACATTTCCTTTTTTTAATCCAAACCTTAGGACTACTATTGTATGATAACATTAGGTTAGAAATAGGCTAGTCTCCCTTAGACTCTTTTCTTCCCCTTTTTCATATGCATTTAAAACTAAAATTTTTTCTTAGCAAATCAAAAACATGCTAATAACACTTGACCCTTTTTCAAGGTAACAAAAAACACAAACCAATTCAAACTTGTTTGTGCACTCAAGAACCTTTCTCTAAAACCCTTTTCAAGTAAGGACATTGTGATACGGTGGGAAAACTGACTTGGGTGTTTTGAGTTTTATCGCAAATGTTGCGGTTAGCAAGAGTCGCCACCGACTTTTCTTTTATCCAAAAGGAAAGGCTGAAAAGAACAAGAAATACCTTTGAGATTATTTCTTGAGTTCGAGGGGTAAATTATGAAAAGGGAAGGTATTAGCACTCTTTTCATCCATAGTTATCTATGGGCTCTTAGTTGCTTGCTAGATCACTTGCTTTGTTTGAAAATGTGCTTTGTGGTGGTTTTTTAAAGTATTTTGAAAAGGCGCCTTCGTTTAGGAAAACTTTGTAATAGTTCTCGTTTGTAAGAACGTATACAAAGTGTTAGACTTTTTTTTGAAAAATTTCATGTTTGGAAAGTGTTTTTAAAATGTTTGTTTTGAAAGTGTTTGGTGTTTGTTTTGAAAATTAGCAAGGATGTTTGTTTTGAAAATGAGCAAGCAACTAGGAACAGTCTACCTACTCAAAAGTCTTTGTTTATTTCTTCCTTTCCTTTGATATTGCTATCTTACCATTGATTGGTAAGAAGCCTTATCTTTGGATGTAAAGGGATGGGCATGGGTCATCGTATAATCATGATAACAATGTTGTAAGATGTCTTAGAATTTCTCTTTGAGGGACTAAGATCATTTTGAAAGGCAACATTTGTAGCGTCATCGAGGGACTATGATCTTGTATTTTTGATTTGTTTTTGCTAAGACATCCCACATGCATAATGTGACCATTTTTATAAGGCAACAAGTGGAATTATTCTAAGGGTGCAAGTGTGATTTATTTACAGGCTTGATTTATCTTAAATTAGGGTTTGCTACTTATTGATTTTATCTTGTCATACAAACCCTAATTACTAACATTTACATGAAAGCGATAAATTGCGGAAAGTAAAATTACTACGCTATTACATCATTAGGGGAGGGGTATACAAATTTACAAATGGGATTGTATAACGCCCCCAGGCTGCCTTCAAGATTACCGACTGACCCCACAAACCAACACGAGTCTTTTCAACATGCTTTGGCCTCACTCGCACGCTTTCCGAGAAACTTCCCAGAAGGTCACCCATCCCAGAATTGCTCCAAGTTAAGCACGCTTAACTATGGAGTTCTTATGAATGAGCTACCAAAAAGAAGATGCATCTTGTTGGTATAGGTAGTACCAATTAATCCTTATAAGCCTTCCTTCAACCATGCAATCCCATATCTGCATAGCCTCGGGATCCCTCTCATTCCAATATGGCGACCACCATTTCCCTCTTAGGCCTCGGGTGTTACATGCGGTGTAACCACTTCTCGCCCTTTTCGGCTTCGAGTGTTACATGCCCACCAGCTTCCGGATGGTTCGTCCTTGACCCAAATCATACTGGAAGAGGTCTGGCTGTGATACCATTTGTAGTACCCTGCCACGGTAAAGACCCGGGTTCGATTCCTGGATGGTTCACAAGTAGAGCTGTGATGAACATAGTAGTGATGTTCGGTAACTTCACCTATCATTCAAAATTTGGATGAAAAGTAATATTTCTTAGCTTTATCATGTAACACTCGAGGACGAAAAGGGCGAGGAGTGGTTACACTGTATGTAACACCCGAGGCCTAAGAGGGCAAAGGTGGTCGCCGCATCGGAATGAGAGGGATCCCGAGGCTATGCAGGTATGGAACTGCATGGTTGAAGGAAAGCTTATAAGGATTAATTGATACTACCTATACGAACAAGATGCATCTTCTTTTCGGTAGCCCGTTCCATAAGAACTCCATAGTTAAGCGTGCTTGACTTGGAGTAGTATTGAGATGGGTGACCTTCTGGGAAGTTTCCCGGAAAGCATGTGAGTGAGGATAAAACACGCTGAAAAGACTCATGTTGGTTTGTGGGATCAGTCGGTAATCTCGAAGGTAGTCTGGGGCGTTACAGATTGCAAGAAAATTAAACCTAATTATTTATTACAATCATATTGAATATTGTACAAGAATTGAATAAATGGAAAGGAAGTGATTTTTGTTTAGTTTTTGTCTTTTTGTTTTATAAGATAATAAAATATAAGTGTGAAAATAATAAATAAAATATTTTTGAATTTTTAAATCATAATAATAATAGTAGTAATAAAAAATAACAAAGATAAATAAAATAAAATATAAAATATAAAAGAAAATAAATCAAATTAGAATAAAAAAGAAAGTTTGGGTCAATGCAAAAGTAGGCAGGGGATGAAAATGGAGCAAATCTGTTAGGCCCAGCCAAGGAGGCCCAAGCGCTGGTTATTGCTGGAAAAAAGAAAGAAAATATTGAAAATTTGAACAAAAGACAGCGCTGGAACTTGAACCCGTGACCTTGAGATAAATGTGTGCTACCTTTGCCACTGGGGTGGCTGTACATCCGTTAATATAAGCAAAATAAATAATACATAACACAAGTCAAGTCCTGAAAATGACTTCATCTTCAACCTCCAGCCATGGATCCTGTAACTTGCTCATTTCTCAACAAAAATAAAATATGCAAACATGAAAGTTGCTCCATTTTTCCATACGAATCCAACCATATAAATATCATAAGCTATAAATCAAAGATGAATGAGAATTTCTAAAAGTACAAAAATCTGACCTAACTTTTTTCAGAGATTCAAACCTAAAATTCTCTAAGCTTAATCAATATAAATGAAATCTATAGACATGTACAGTTTCAGGGCAATGATATCTACATTTTATCTTCACAAATGCAAGCCTAACAATTCCTAAATGAAAATATAGAAGTTCAGAAAATGTACCTTAAAATTGGAAATCGTGAAATGCAAATGAGCTTGATTCAAGGTGCTGCAATGATCAGGTTAGCTTCCTCAAGTTCCCATGAAGCTAATGCAATGATTAGCTTGAGCAATGGATGGCTGGAATGGCCTGGAGAAGTCAACTTGCAGTGCTCTATTTTTGAGTTTGGAGGATGATGAAGATGGAGTTACAATTGTGGAACATGGACGGGGACGGACTATATTTGATGTGTAGGAGCTTTGTGATTGATTAGGAAGGAAAACGCACGAGGGAATTGTGATTTGCAAGTTCAAAGTCATAATTTGTGCATCAATGGAGTTTTTGGACAACTTTTGGCTTGCAAGTGTTTGAGAGAGTTTCATAGTGCTCAAGCTCGTGCCTTAGCTCACAAAGTTTGACTTTTCAGTGTACAGTTGATTTTTCATCAGTTGACTGAAAATCAACTATCAATCAATTGAACTTGGGAAATGTTTTAAGCCATGCCATTAGGTCAAAATGAAACATTTTAATCCTTGAGATCATTCCTTGAACCAATAAGTCATTTTCTAGGTCAAAAATAAAAAATTGAACCTTCCCAATCAAAACCCTAATTTTGACCATTTTGCCCTTTTGATGATCTGATCAAATTTCTTGAGGAATTGTGATCCAAACTTGATCAAATGACATATATGAGTTCATGATGTTGGTATGGATCAAAAATTATGATGTTTGACTGTAAATTGACCATAGTTGACTTTTTCCCTAATATAGTTGATTTTAGATCAACTGATCAATTGACTGAGCAAAAATGTGATCCAAGAGTTGAAACTTAACATGAGGAATCTTGAGAGTCCAAAATGATCCATGAAATTCATATGGGGCATTAAAAGTCCATTTTTCCTTGTACAAACTCAAGCCCTAATTTGAGTCATCAGTGTTGAGGAAGTGTCTTGAGCTGGTCAAACTTTGTGCAGTCTTGAATCAATGGAGATCTTGTGAGAGATTTTATTGAGAAATGAGAGGGAAAATTTTAGGGTACAACAGCTGCCCCTGTTCAATCTTCTTAAACATGAAGAGTTATATAGGCGGGTCCGCCATTCGTGACTTGAAGCTGGAAGATGATTGAACACTAGAGTGCCCAAAAATTTGCACTCAAAGATGTACTAGGAATGGGCTTACAGATGCCATTTAGAGGAATGATGGTAAATACTGGAAGATGTATCAACATAAATTTTTGGTCGATTTATACTAAAACTTGATGTTTTACCTATGGGAAAAAGGGTTAGTGAAATGTAGATGTATGCATGATGTTCACAAGGTGAATGGGATTATGTTAAATGTGTTTTGTATGTATATGCTATGATGTATGAATGTGGGATGCATATTTTGTCCGGGAAAATAAATCCTTGACTACTGTTGAGGAGTTTCGGGAAGTGGAATCCCGGAATGCTGTTGGGGATGAAGAATATACATATCTTCAAACTTTGTTAAAAGAATGCTTCCGCTGGGGAATATCTCTTGAATGTTAGCTGTTATTTGGTCAGATCCAGGCTTCACAACTTGTCGAGGATGAGGAAGTCAATTTCTATCTGGTCGGATCCAGGCTTCACGGTAACTTACTGGGGAAGAATAAATTAACTATTATTTGGCCGAATTCCAGGCTTCGTAGAAGATCTCTTAAAATTGAATTGTTATCTGGTCGGATCCAGGCTTCGCAGATTTCTTGAAGTGATAACTACTATCTGGTCGGGTCCAGGCTTCATAGTTTTTGAAAAGTTATACTATTATCTGGTCGGGTCTAGGCTTCATAGTGTCTTGCTGGTGATTGTAGTTAGTTGTTATCCGGTCAGACTCCAAGCTTCATAATAACTTGCTTGAATAGACGAAGTTGAACTGATATCTGGTCGGGTCCAGGCTTCACATATTTTGAGGTGGATGAAGTTAATTACTATTTGGTCGGGTCCAGGCTTCACAATAAACTTGTCTGAAGAGATAGAGTTGAATTGATATCTGGTCGGGTCCAGGCTTTACAATAACTTACTTGGAACTTAGTTGTTATCTGGTCCTATTCCAGTTTTTACAACGCACTTCTGAAGGGAATTGTTGTCTGTTCTGATCTAGGCTTTACAATATCTTACTTGAAAAGATGAAGTTGAAAACTGATATCTGGTCGGATCCAGGCTTCACAGTAACTTATTGGGGTAGAGGCAAACTCTACTGGGGAAAAGAAGTTAAACCCTGGCCTGGTTGAGTCCAGGTTCTTCAATATCTAGAGGATTTAAATAATTATCTGGTCGGGTCCAGTTTTCAAAGTACTTGGAGAAGTTACACTATTATCTGGTCGGGTCCAGTCTTTATAGCATTTGGAAAGTTATACAATTATCTGGTCGGGCCCAGTCTTCATAGTATCTGAAAATTTACACTAATATCTGATCGGGTCCAGGCTTCACAGTGTTTGAAAAGTTACACTAATATCTGGTCGGGTCCAGGCTTCACAGTGTTTTGAACAATGAAATTGACTATTGTCTGGTCGAATCCAGGTTTCATAGCAACTTTTGGAGATAGTAAGGACTTTTGTTGATGACTTTACTGGGGATTAGGGGTTGTGGCCCTTTGATTTGTAATAGTCTAAAAGGAAAACTCAAGCTGGAGAGGATAGACTTAGTCGGGGAAGATAGATTCGGCTGGGGAGGATAGACTATGCGGGGGGAATTTTGTTGTTCGTTTATTGTTGTATGCTGGGGAAATAAACCCTGTTGATGAATACTTGATGAACTGCCGACGAGGTGAGTTCTTTTTAGGAAGAGATCTGCATGGCTTCTTCTTGTAGGATCAACTTAGTTGGGGAGAGAATTGCCAAGAGATTGAGACTATGGCTGGGTATCAACCTATGCAAAGAGACTTTGTAGGTAACTCTGTTGAGGATTGGTTTATTGTAGTCGTCTTGTGGGGATAATGCTAATGAAATAACTCTGTGGGGATATTCCATATACATTAAAGAGATGCTTGCTATCTTCTTAGTAGGACACATGTGCCAAATAGTTTTAATCATGTTCATATGCATATGCTCGTTCAATTTTAGTCATTGGACATTTTTGCATTCAAAACAAAACAGGAAGTTTGCATTTCAAAGTATATTTGTATTGATATTTTGCCCATGAATAGGCGTTTTTTGTACAAAAAGACAGATATCCTAGTAAGATGAAATCATCGAAAGGAACACAAAGACTGAAAACAAAAACAAATAGCCATGTGGAAATGATCTCGTTGCATTCCAACTCTACTATTGCCCCAATGTCTTCGAATTCCCCTTGCCGTTAACAGAAGTTGATTGGATTGATCTTGGACCGTTTGAACTCATACCTTGGTAATAAAGTCGACTATTGTGATTTCACAGGACATAGTCATACGCTTTCAATCCTTAACTTTTTCCTGGACCGCCCTTTCGGATTTTCAGCCCACCAGGATACCCATTTTTGCCCAAGTCGCCCTTTCAGGTTTTCAACTTTTCGGGTGTACAATCTTTTGCATATATCCCTAATTTTTTCCCAAACCTTTTGGTTTGTCGGGATGCCCTTATTTTTCCTAGGTTTGTTAACCTAGCGGGTCTCTTATGCGTAGTATTTTTTAACTATGTCCGCGTTCACAGGATGTGGGAAGTCTTCACCATCCATGGTAGTCAGCATCATGGCACCACCAGAGAACACTCTTTTGACAATATATGGCCCTTTGTAGGTGGGAGTCCATTTTCCCCTGGAGTCGCCTTGTAGCAGAATTATGTGCTTTATCACCAAGTCACCAGCTTGATATACTCGAGGCTTGATCTTTTTGTTGAAAGCCTTGATCATACGTTTTTGGTACGTTTGACCATGACAGGCAGTAGCCAATCATTTTTCGTCGATCAAGTTCAATTGATCCAATCTTGTCTAAATCCACTCGTCTTTGCATAGACCTGCTTCATTCATAATCCCTAATGAGGGAATCTGAACTTCCACGGGTAAAACAACTTATATGCTATAGACTAGAGAAAAGGGAGTTGCCCTTGTTGATGTCTTAGCTGAAGTACGGTAGCCATGAAGAGCAAATGGTAACATCTCATGCCACTCCTTATAGGTTACTACCATCTTATGCATAATCTTCTTTATGTTTTTGTTGGCCGCTTCGACAACGCCATTCATTTTAGGTCTATAAGGAGAAGAATTGTGATGCTTGATCTTGAACTGAGTGTAAAGCTAGGTAATCATAGCATTGTTGAGGTTAGTCCCATTTTCGGTGATGATCCTCTCGGGGATACCATAGCGGAAAATGAGGTTATGTTTGATGAATCTGGCTACCACGTTCTTTGTGACTGAGGCAAATGAGGCGGCTTTGACCCATTTTGTGAAATAATTAATAGAGGCCAGAATGAAGTGATGTCCATTGAGAGCAGTGGGCTTGATCTCCCCAATCATGTCAATGCCCCATATTGCAAATGGCCATGGAGCGGTCATGACGTTCAGAGGGATAGGAGGTACATGGACCTTGTCAGCATAGATTTGGCATTTATGGCAAGTTCTTGAATGTTGATGGCAATCAGTCTCCATCGTTGACCAATAATAACCAGCTCTGAGGATCTTCTTGGCCATAGTATGTCCGCTAGAGTGAGTCCCAAAGAGACCATCGTGCATGTCTTCCATAATTTCCTCTGCCTCCTTCTTATCCACACATCAATGTAGAGTAGAGTCATGGTTGTGTTTATACAAGATTTTGTTACTTAGGAAGAACTTGGCTAAAAATCTTCGTAAGAACTTTCTATCATTGATGGATGCTCCCTCAGGATACTCTTGTGCTTCAAGTTATCTCTTCACCTCATGGTACCAAGGATTTTCTGTATCAGTGTCAAGCTCATAACAGTGTGCAGATTCGTCGAATCTCTCAATTGTAATCATAGGAGCTTCGTTGTCCCATCTGACCTTGAACATAGAAGATATGGTGGCCAAAGCGACAACCAGCTGATTTTCCTCCCTAGGTAAGTGTTCAAAGGTAATCTATTCAAAGTAAGGAATCAAAGATAGCACAAGTTCCTTGTAAGGGATGAGATTAGGGTGCTTAGTGTCCCAATCTCCTTTTACTTGGCTAATCACTAGAGAGGAATCCCCAAATACATTCAAACGTTTGATCCTCAAATCGATGGCAACCTTCAGACCCAAAATGCATGCTTCGCACTCAGCCATATTGTTCATGCAATCAAAGCATAGTCTGGCAGTGAAAGGAGTATGGCAAACTTCAGGAGAGATGATCACAACACCAATTCCGTTACCCAAGGCATTGGAAGCTCCATCGAAGACCATAGTCCATCGGGATCCTTATTCAGGTCTGTCATACGGTCCAAGTTTCGTGCAGTCTGTCACTAACATGATGTTCTCATCCGGGAAGTCAAAGTTCATAGACTGATAATCATCAACATCTTGATGGGCCAAATGATCTGCTAATATGCTTCCTTTAATGTCCTTTTGCATTGTGTATTTAATGTCGTACTCAGTCAAGATCATTTGCCACCTGGTTATCCATCCGGAACGAGCGGGTTTCTCGAAGATGTACTTGATTGGGTCCATCTTAGAAATAAACAGAGTGGTACGAGTCAACATATATAGTCTTAGCCAGCAAGCAGCCCATGCTAGAGCCCATCAAGTTTTCTCTAGCAGTGAATATCTGGTTTCACAGTCGGTAAACTTTTTTCTTCGGTAATAAATAGCATGCTCTTTTCGGCCAGACTCGTCATGTTGGCTAAAAACACATCCCATAGAGTTCTCTAGTACTTTCAAGTACATGATCAATGGTCTTACTTCAACTGGAGGCATGATAATAGGAGGTTCTTACAAGTATTCTTTGATTTTATTGAAGGCAGCTTGGCATTCATCATTCCATCTGACTACATGATCTTTCTTCAAGAGTTTGAATATTGGCTCACAATTAGAAGTCAAGTGAGATATGAAGCGGGCGATGTAATTGAGACGACCCAAGAATCGTCTAACTTCTTTTTCAGAGTGGGGGACTGGAATTTCTTGTATGGCTTTTACCTTGGCAGGATCGACTTTGATGCCTTAACTGCTAACAACAAAACTTAGACGCTTTCCAGATCGTACTCCAAATGTGCACTTGTTAGGTTTAACCTCAACTTCTACTTTTTTAGCCTTTCGAATAGCTTGTACAGGTGATTGAGATGTTCCTCTTCAATTTGTGATCTTGCAATCATATCATCCACATATACCTCTATTTCATGATGGATCATATCATGAAACAAAGCTACCATAGCCTTTTGATATCTTGCCCCTGCATTCTTCAATACGAACGACATGACCTTGTAGCAAAAGGTGCCCCATTGCATAATGAAAGTGGTCTTCTCCATGTCTTCAGGAGTCATCCTAATTTGATTTTAGCCTGAGAAACCATCCATGGAAGAGAATACTTTATGATGAGCAGTGTTATTGACCAAGACATCAATATAAGGTAGAGGGAAATCATCCTTGGGGCTTGCCCTATTCAAATCCCTATAATCTACGCACATGCGAACTTTTCCGTCTTACTTTGGCACTGGAACCACGTTTGAAACCCATTGGGGATAAGATGTCACAGCTAGGAATCTCGATCAAATTGTTTCATCACTTCAGCTTTTATCTTTTCATACATGTCAGGCCTCATGCGACGAACTTTTTGTTTGACAGGAGGACAATCTTCCTTTGTCGGTAGAAAATGAATTACGATGTCGGTATCCAACCCTGGCATATCTTCATACGACCAAGCAAATACTTCCACATAATCATTTAACATCTGAACCAACCTTCTCTTGAAACTACTTTCCAGGTTAAAGTCGATCTTGACTTCTTTCTTGTCTGCCTCGGTACCCATATTGATGACTTCAACTGACTCTTCGTGCGGCTGAATGGCTTTTTCCTCTTGTAATAGAAGTCTAGTTAATGCTCCCGTTATTTCACAATCTTCCTCGCCTTCATCTTCGGCTTGGTTAATTGGACATTCGAAATCATAGTCGGCAATAGTAGAGTCATTGGCAATAAGATCCAAAGTGGATGAGGACCTGCAAGAGTGTGTGTGTGCATGTAAGACACATGGCTATTTTGAAAAATGTATTTGAAGAAAAAGAAAGAGAATGAGCACAAAGATTTGAATGCAAAAGAGTCCAATGATTTATATTGAATGATCATATGATAAAATGAACATAAATAAAAACCCTTGACAAATGGACTATAATGCCCCAGGCCAGACACATGGCTTAAAATTCATTGTTTAATATTACAGACAAAATGTTCTTGAATTAATAAAAGCAATAAACAAGTGATTACTCCTCAATGAAGGAGATGGGAACGAAGTCCTTTGCTTGCCAATTGGTGAGTTCCGTTGTAGTAAGATACACCCAATCTTCAAATGCACACTCATCATCAGAATCACCTACAGCGTTGACTTCATTGACACCCTTGCCATGATTTGGCGTAGGCGTGGTGATTACATTTGGAGTTGGAGGAGGATCAATTCAATAGTCTTGTTATCGATCTAGTCCTGAATTTTATTCTTCAGTGCCCAGCATTGGTCAGTCTCATGCCCGGGACTACTTGAGTGATATGCACATTTAGCGTTCAGATTATACTTTGGTGAAGAGGTATCTGGATTGGCCGGAGGATCGCGCAATGTCACCAAATTAGCCTTTAGCAAGTGTTGTAAGGCTTGAGATAGTCAAATGCCTAACCTCGTGAATTGTCTTCTCAGAGTCTCAAACTGTTGGTGATTAGCAAATGGTCTTTGAGCGGGAATTGGATTGGAAATTCAGACAGCATTAACAGACTGGCGGTCATCCTTCTTGGTACGGGCCCTTGCCCCATACACAACATTGATTTCTTTCTTTGCAGTAAAAGGTTTCTTTACAGGATTGGAAGTGGAGGCAGATGCCATGGGAATATTCCCGCTTTTGATACCGCTTTTAACTCTTTCACCAGTTAAGATTAACTCGGTGAAACCGGAAGAATAACCGCCAACCAACAAGTTAAAAAATGGACCAAATAAAGTGCCCATAAACATGTCAATGTGCTCCCTATCAGTAAAATATGGTTGAACCCTACTGGGAAGGTCTCTCCACTTTTGTGCGTATTCTTTGAATCCTTCATTCTTCCCCATTGTCATATCTTGCAACTGAACTCTTGTCGGCGCCAAGTCGGCATTATACTAGTATTGGTGGTAGAAAGCGGTGGCTAAATCTTCCCATGTACTGATACGGGAACCATCCAACTGGTAAAACCACTCAAGTTGCATTTTGGCCAAGCTTTCTTGAAAAAAGTGAACCCAGAGTTTCTTATCAGCAGTGTGCGGCTGTATCTTACGCACAAAAGATTTCAGGTGAAGTTTTGGACAGGAAACTCCATCGTACTTTGCAAAGACTGTTATCTTGAATTTGTGGGGAATAACAACCCCAGAGATCAAACCCAAATCATCAAAATCTAAACCAAGGATGGCTTGGATCTCAAAGGCCTCCAATCTGTCTTCTAACTGCTTGTACTTGACATCGGCGGGAGGATACTGCTCGTCAAAATAATCATCACCAACGGATGCTTGATCATTAGTACACCCAGCCTGGGTACTCCTAGCTTCTCCAATCTGATTCTCGTCTTCCTCGGATGAGTCTTCTACTACCAGGATCTGACGGACCGACTCTTTGAACCTTCTACCTATGTTGACCAGGGTTTTCTTCTTGGGTTTCTTTTTGACTCCCAGCAATGCCATCATATATTGTTGCCCCTTGGCTAGGGCCAGTAGAGTCTCTTGGAACTGAGAGTTTTGTGCCTGAAGGTCCTTCACTGTTTTTTCTAGATCCATCTTGCTGAAATAATTAGCAGAAAGATAAGGAAACCTGTTGAGTGAAAACATGTTATGTTATGATGCATGGAAGATGTATACGCAAATGATTTCAAGGATTTATGAGATTTAAATTTGTATAGAAAAATAATGAACAAACGTTAAATTTCATTAATTAGTTCAAAATGACTACAACATGCCTCTTGGGCTTACAAAATAAATCTCTAAGACAAAAAGACCGAACGCATCCTCTTCGGCGCAATGAAGGCGTTCACACTTTGCTCCTCATGTAGCTGCTTTGTAAGCTCCAATACTCTCTTCTCACTAGCGCATAATTGAGCTTCGAAGGTATCTTGTTCCTCCTTCAGCTGAATCCAACCCTTTGCAAGTCTTCAAGGGAAGTAGGCATGTCGGAATGGAGGACGGTGTATGGGACATCTCCTTCAACCACAGGTTCCATGATAACTGGTAAGATGGAGGGATAAGGCATCACAAGTTTCTAAACACGAGCTCATACCCACCTAAGATAAGGCTCAAGTGGAATAGAATTCTTATGTCCCAGCGTCTTACTATCCATTTTTCTTACCATCCTCCAAGCTCGTATAAACCTCTGACAGCAGCTTTGATTGTCGCTCTTGTAGTCGAATACCAATCCTTGAATGAGCATATCATGCAGACCATCCCTTCGTGCATAACCAAACTGTCGCAAGGCTAAGCAAGGGTTATAAGTGATACCTCCTCTAATTCCAAGCAAAGGGACATTAGGAAATTCCCCACAACGGTCGATAGTAGTAATGTTCTCCAAGGATCGAGAACACCATGGATATCCGAATGTCTGAGCGTCATCAACCTATAGGACCACCTCAAACCTTGCTCGTTCTTTAACACAGATCGGGGAAGATGCGAAATAAACCATTTGGCCAAGAGATGAGTGCAACACATGAGGGACCCTCTCTTTCTTATAGTGCGAGTGTGGAGAGAATGTAGGATATCTCCCAATAAAGTAGGCACCGGATTACGAGACATGAAGATTTTGACAGCATTTACATATATGAGTTGGTCAGGGTTCGGGAACAAAACCATCCCATAGATGAGAAGGGCCAAGATTTCTTCTAAAGCTTGTAAATCCAAAGAGTTCCAACAATCTTGAGCTTTCTCAAACAAGAACTTGGCTAAGAAACCTTTGACACCACTTCTTGTTTCCCAATTAGTTGCGACATAAGATTGTTGCAAGTGTAGTGCTTGGGCAATCACTTCAGGTTTTGGATCTCTTTTCATATTGTTGAAGGGTAATGGATTGAGAATGGGAATCCTCAAGAGTTGAGAGAATTTCTCCATAGTAGGTACAAGCTGATAATCAGGAAAGGTGAAGCAATGGTGTAGAGGATCAAAGAACTGGAAAAGCACCTTCATCATATCTTCATTTGTTCTAGAGGTAACCAAGTCTAGGAGGCAACCATGTCTTTCGGTGAATGAAGAATTCTCAGGGACCCTTGATGTTAACTCTTTGAGTTGAGAAGGAACTCTTACGAGATTGACTTGAATAGTTTTTCTGCAGATAGAAGCCATGTCCTACAAAACAGAACAAAGATAAATCCCAATAATCCTTGAAATGGTTAGTGAGAATGAGTATGATGTTATGATGTTTATGATGTTATGTACAAGTAAACATATACAAACAAGACAAACAAGTCCTTAGGTTCAGGCTTGCATGGAGTCTCATAGGTAAGTACCCTCTTGAAGTTTAGTTGGCTCAAACCTGTCCTAGAAAAAGTAATCGGGTTCTAAGGGATCTCAATATCACTGATCTTTCTTGTCGGGCATGGTTTCAGGGTAAGCCTCTTTCACGGCGACCGAAATATCCCGAGAAGTCTGATCTTAATGAGTGTAGTATCGAGTATCAACCAACTTCAGACTGCACCAAAGTCGGTTATCTCACTACTTCCTAATGGCCAAAGTTGGTCAAGTAAAGGTGCTAAAGTCAGTTAGTGCTTCATGACACCACACAGCGGCCCCGTATTCTCCTTGACTATTCAAGGGCTACCGGTACCCACAAATGTGTCACGCTAACGTAGCTATTTCTTAGACCATGTTGGTATACCCTGCACAGTTTCCATAACTTATTGCTACTTACCTATAAGGTATCCCAAATTTAGGTAGAGGATTAGAACAAGCCCAAACAAGGAACCAAAATGTAAAGCAAGCAAGTCAAACAATGAAAGCAAGTAAAGGTGATCTAGCCCTAAGGTAACCCCGCTTTTAAGTTTTTCCCCAGCAGAGTTGCCAGTTATATAATACGGTGGGAGAACTGACTTGGGTGTTTTGCGTTTTATCGCAAAAGTTGCGGTTAGCAAGAGTCGCCACCGATTTTTATTTTATCCAAAAGGAAAGGCTAAAAATAATAGGAAATACCTTTGAGATTATTTCTTGAGTTCGGGGGGTATAATATGAAAAGGGAAGGTATTAGCACCCTTTTCATCCATAGTTATCTATAGGCTCTTAGTTTCTTGCTAGATCACATGCTTTATTTGAAAATATGCTTTGTGGTGGTTTTTGAAAGTATTTTGAAAAGGCGCCTTCGTATAGGCAAACTTTGTAATAGTTCTCGTTCGTAAGAACATATACAAAGTGTTGGACTTTTTTTTGAAAATATTTCATGTGTGGAAAGTGTTTTGAAAATGTTTGTTTTGAAAGTGTTTGGTGTTTGTTTTGAAAATTAGCAAGGATGTTTGTTTTGAAAATGAGCAAGCAACTAGAAATAATCTACCTACTCAAAAATCTTTGTTTATTTCTTCATTTCCTTTAATATTTCTATCTTACCATTGATTGGTAAGAAGCCTTATCTTTGGATGTAAAGGGACGGGAGTGGGTCATAACGTGACCATTTTTATAAGGCGACAAGTTGAATTACCCTAAGGGTGCAAGTGTGTTTGATTTACATGCTTGATTTATCTTAAATTAGGGTTTGCTACTTTTTGATTTTATCTTGCCATACAAACCCTAATTACTAACATTTATATGAAAGAGATAAATTGCGGAAAGTAAAATTACTACGCTATTACATCATTAGGGGAGGGGGTGTACAAATTTACAAATGGGGATTGTGTAACGCCCCCAGGCTGCCTTCAGGATTACCGACTGACCCCACAAACCAACACAAGTCTTTTCAACATGCTTTGGCCTCACTTGCACGCTTTCTGAGAAACTTCCCAGAAGGTCACCCATCCCAGAATTGCTCCAAGTCAAGCACGCTTAACTGTGGAGTTCTTATGAATGAGCTACCGAAAAGAAGATGCATCTTGTTGGTATAGGTAGTACAAATTAATCCTTATAAGCCTTCCTTCAACCATGCAGTCCCATATCTGCATAGCCTCAGGATTCCTCTCATTCCGATGTGGCAACCACCTTTGCCCTCTTAGGCCTCGGGTGTTACATGTGGTGTAACCACTTCTCTCCCTTTTCGGCTTCGAGTGTACATGCCCACCAGCTTCCGCATGGTACGTCCTTGAACCACATCGTACTGGAAGAGCTTTGGTTGTGATACCATTTGCAGTACCCTGCCACGGTACAGACCCGGGTTCGATTCCCGGTTGGTGCACAAGTAGAGCTGTGATGAACATAGTAGTGATGTTCGGTAACTTCACCTATCATTCAAAATTTGGATGAAAAGTAATATTTCTTAGCTTTATCATGTAACACTCGAGGCCGAAAAGGGCAAGGAGTGGTTACACTGCATGTAACACCCGAGGCCTAAGAGGGCAAAGGTGGTCGCCACATCGAAATGAGAGGGATCCCGAGGCTATACAGGTATGAAACTGCATTGTTGAAGGAAGGCTTATAAGGATTAATTGATACTACCTATACTAACAAGATGCATCTTCTTTTCGGTAGCCAGTTCCATAAGAATTCCACAGTTAAGCATTCTTGACTTGGAGTAGTATTGGGATGGGTGACCTTCTGGGAAGTTTCCCGGAAAGCATGTGAGTGAGGATAAAACACGCTGAAAAGACTCGTGTTGGTTTGTGGGATCAGTCGGTAATCTCGAAGGTAGTCTAGGGCGTTACAGATTGCAAGAAAATTAAACCTAATTATCTATTACAATCATATTGAATATTGTACAAGAATTGAATAAATGTGAAAGAAAATAAATGGAAACGAAGTGATTTTTGTTTGATTTTTAATGAAAGGGTTTATTTTTGACCTAATTAAGGAAAATGATTAATTAAAATTAAATTAAATTAAACTTAAACTAATTAAGAAAGAAATTAAGTTTGAAACATTTTTTAGGGTTTTTTGTGAAAGGTTTTAAGTTAAATAATAATAATATGAAAATAAATTAATTAAAAGAAACTTAAGTTCTAAATTAATTTTAAATAAGAAAAAGAAAATAACTAAACCTAAATCTAATTATTTATTAAGAAAAAGAAATCAAATTTGTTAAAAAAATGTTTTTTTGTCTTTTTGTTTTATAAAAAAATAAAATATAAGTGTGAAAATAATAAATAAAATATTTTTGGATTTTTTAATAATAATAATAATAATAATAATAATAATAATAATAATAAAAATAACGAAGAAAAATAAAATAAAATAAAATATAAAATATAAAAGAAAATAAATCAAATTAAAATAAAAAAGAAAGTTTTGGTCAATGCAAAAGTAGGCAAGGGGATGAAAATGGAGCAAATCTGTTAGGCCCAGCCAAGGAGGCCCAAGCACTGGTTATTGCTGGAAAAAAGAAAGAAAATGTTGAAAATTTGAACAAAAGGCAGCGCTGGGACTTGAACCCGTGACCTTGAGATAAACGCGCGTTGCCTTTACCACTGGGGTGGTTGTACATCCGTTAACATAAACAAAACAAATAATACATAACACAAGTCAAGTCCAGAAAATGACTTCATCTTCAACCTCCAGCCATGGATCCTGTAACTTGCTCATTTCTCAACAAAAAAAAGATGCAAACATGAAAGTTGCTCCATTTTTCCATACGAATCCAACCATATAAATATCATAAGCTATAAATCAAAGATGAATGAGAATTTCTAAAAGTACCAAAATCTGACCTAACTTTTTTCAGAGATTCAAACCTAAAATTCTCTAAGCTTAATCAATAGAAATGAAATCTATGGACATGTACAGTTTCAGGGCAATGATGTGTACATTTTATCTTCACAAATGCAAGCCTAACAATTCCTAAATGAAAATATAGAAGTTCAGAAAATGTACCTCAAAACTGGAAATCATGAAATGCAAATGAGCTTGATTCAAGGTGCTGCAATGATCAGGTTAGCTTCCTCAAGTTCCCATGAAGCTAATGCAATGATTAGCTTGAGCAATGGATGGCTGGAATGGCCTGGAGAAGTCAACTTGCAGTGCTCTATTTCTGAGTTTGGAGGATGATGAAGATGGAGTTACAGTTGTGGAACAGGGATGGGGATGGATTATATTTGATGTGTAGGAGCTTTGTGATTGATTAGGAAGGAAAACGCACGAGGGAATTGTGATTTGCAAGTTCGAAGTCAGAATATGTGCATCAATGAAGTTTTTGGACAATTTTTGGCTTCCAGGTGTTTGAGAGAGTTTTAGAGTGCTCAAGCTCGTGCCTTAGCTCACAATTAGTGCATGTATTTATAAGTAACAAGTTTGGAGACTTGTATTTGATCATAATTCAAAATCACATGTTTAAGCTCAACATGTGATTTTCTTGAGAAATCAAGTTTCAATGCCTTTGTACTTGCTATTATAGAGTGGTTATGCTTTAAACAAACTTGCTTCTGACTTTGTAGATGGAGTGTGATCATAGGGAACAAGTGAGAGTCTCAAGAATTAACTTTTTGCATAAAGCTTGCTTTTCAAGAATGGCATTGTTAACTTTCTTCCCAAAATGGCAAATTAAATTGGACAATGCTTAAACCAATTGGATTATAGCTCAAAAGTTTTTGTAATCCATTAATGATGGATAGATACACAATTTAGAAGGCCTGCAAAGCAAGATTATTCAGCCTAACATTGAGATTGGATTATGTGTTCATCAAGAAATGGCTTGTAATTCAAGTTTGAAACCCTAACTTCTTCCCTTTGATTCTCCTAGCTCAAGTATAATCTCAATGAGTTTTGTGACATTTTCAAAAGCTTGTAACATCCTCTACAACCTCTATGTTGGACATTTTTTAAGATTCGTCTTGGAACTATGTGAAAAATTGCCATGAAGTTAGGTCAAAATCCTGCCTAAACTAGGGCAAAATTTCATTAAGTTTTCAAGTTTCATGAACATGTCTTCTCAAAATACTAACTTGAAATCCAAGCATTTCTAGAAAAAATTCTGCTCTACAATGTTTTATATCTCATTGAGATATACAACTTTCATGTTGGAATTTTGCTTTAAATCATCTTGCATCATGGTGTAAATTTGGCTCAAAGTTGTGAAAAAAATGTGAATTTCCAACACTTAGAAAAAAATTCTAAGTTTAGAAATTTTGACTTTTCAAAATGAAATCTTGACTTTTTGATTTCTTGATGAACAAGTTTCATATTTTGACATGTCTTGATGAATGGTAATCTTTAAAAATTGATTTTGATCAAAAAGTCAAAGTTTGACTTTTCGATGTACAGTTGACTTTTCATCAGTTGACTGAAAATCAACTATCAATCAATTGAACTTGAGAAATGTTTTGAGCCATGCCATTAGGTCAAAATGAAACATTTTAATCCTTGATATTATGCCTTGAACCAATAAGTCATTTTCTAGGTCAAAAATCAGAAATTGAACCTTCTCAGTCAAAACCCTAATTTTGACCATTTTGCCCTTTTGATGATCTGATCAAATTTATTGAGGAATTGTAATCCAAACTTGATCAAATGACATATATGAGTTCATGATGTTGATATGGATAAAAAATTATGAAGTTTGACTGTAAATTGACCATAGTTGACTTTTTCCTCAATACAGTTGATTTTAGGTCAAGTGATCAATTGACTGAGCAAAAATGTGATCCAAGACTTAAAACTTGACATGAGAAATCTTGAGAGTCCAAATTGATCCATGAAAGTCATATGGGGCATTAAAAGTCCATTTTTCCTTGTGCAAACTCAAACCCTAATTTGAGGCATCAGTGTTGAGGAAGTGTCTTGAGTTGATCAAACCTTATGCAGTCTTCAATCAATGGAGATCTTGTGAGAGATTTTCTTGAGAAATGAGAGGGAAAATTTTGGGGTACAACAGACATGATTAATTTACTTTTGTGCGAACGCATAAATCTTCAAAGGTAGAGTTGCGATAGAAGGCGGAATTAACATTGTCCATAAAAAACACAAAACAAACAAAAACATGTGAGCCGAACTACGGTAGCTCTGATTCCTCAAAAAGGATATGTAGGAATTGGGGTAGGGCCCAAGCGAGTACAAATTTATTTTCCCTATATTATTTTCTCCTTTCTTTTACATGCATTCTCCCTTTAGCAGTAATAAACAGTAAGTATAGATTAAGCACACCCATAAGATAGATAACAAGAGTGGATACCGTAGAGTACTCTGGGCGTGTTGGGTGTTAATACCTTCCCCTTGCGTAATAGACTCCCTTACTTAATCTCTCAGTCGCAAGACCGAGACTTCTCCCTTCTCAGGTTTTCTCGATGTTTACCTTTTCCTTCATGTGGGATAAAAGATATTCGATGGCGACTTTATTGTTTGATGATTTTCAACCGGTTGTTTCAACCTCTCTTCCATATTTTTACACCCCCATAGAAATAAAAACTACATAATATGATTTATTTAATTAGAATCCTAAATATAATATAATGATAGGTCAAATTTGGGGTGTGACAGCTGCCCTTATTTAATTGCTTTTGATTGAAGAGTGCGAGAATACGCAGGTCTCGCACATTTTAATTGAAAGTGTATTAAATATTGGAAGACCCCAAAATTTAAGCAAAAGATTATAAGGATACGCTGTACGATATTCCCGTAGTTATGAAGAGTAGGCGTAGATGATGATGTATCATCTTACCAGTGTTCGAACCAAAATTTTGATTTAACTTGGACACGACGACGCATATAACTCATCAGTATCTAAAATAGATTGTAGATTTTTTTGTTGCATATTTACAAAAATACAAGTTTTGAAAAAGTTGACTTACTAATGCTTGGAGGCTAATATAGTAAGTTTGGATTTGATTTTATTTTGTATATTCATCGCAACCTAGGGGATGAATAAAACAAAGACTGATAACACATTCCTTCCTGGAGACTGATGCAATGGATTACACAGATTTATTCGCATATCTATTATAACCTAGGGGTTAGATATTTGAAAAGAGCTCGATAACTACATTGCTGCATGGAGCCTGGAACAATGAGTTATATTGCCGACTTCATCATGTTTACTACAACTGAGAGAAAAAATAATCCAAGGATGAATTCACGTTTTCATTGTAACCTAGAGAATGAATGATATGAACCGACAATTCGCACATCTACCACAACCTAGGAGGTAGATGATTGACAAAGTTTGATAACAACATCGCTGCATGGAGACTGGCGCAATGAATTATATCATAGATTTCCCACATCACTGTATAGAGACTGACGCAATGGGTTATATCGCAGAGGAGGAAACTGTGTATTTATCACAACCTAGGGGATAAATAAAACACTGTTTGATAATACATTGCTGCATGGAGAATGATGAAATGGATTATGCAGATTTATTCGCATATTTATCGCAACCTAAGGGATAGATAATTGGAAAAAAAACTTGATAACTACATCGCTGCATGGAGACTGAGGCGATGAGTTATATTGCAGATTTCATATATTGCTGCATAGAGCCTAGCGCAATAAGTTATATCGTAGATTTCCCACATTGTTGCATGGAGACTGACGCAATGGGTTAAATCGTAGAGGAGGAAACACATTGTTGCATGAAGACTGGTGCAATGAGTTATATCATAGATTTCACACATTGCTGCATGGAGACTGGCGCAATAGGTTATATCACAGAGGAGGAACCTGTGTATTTATCCAAACATAGGGGATAAATAAAACACAGTTTGATAATACATTGCTGCGTGGAGACTGATGCAATGGATTATGCATATTTATTCACATATCTATCGCAACCTAGGGGATACATAATTGAAAAAAGCTTAATAACTACATCACTGCATGGAGATTAAGGCAATGAGTTATATTGCATATTTCTCACATTGTTGCATGGAGTCTGGCCCAATGAGCTATATCGCAGATTTCCCACATTACTGCATGGAGACTGACACAATGGGTTACATTAAAGATTTCACACATTGCTGCATGGAGCCTGGCACAATGAACTATATCGCAGATGAGGAAACACATTGATACATGGAGACTGATGCAATTGCAGAAAAAGCTGTTTAATGATCAATTCTTAGATAACTAAATCAAAGATAGAATCATATTCTTTTACCGGTTGTGTCTGTTCTCAACCAAGGTAATTTTTTAGCATAAAAATGATAGGTTTGAAGGTTGAAACCAAAGTATCACTGACGATGTCGGTTGTGTCTGTTCTCAACCTAAGCTATCAACATGAAGAAATGAACACCAAATTTTCCTTATATGTACATGCACCAAATGTTATGAATGACCTTGATACTTTAACATGGTTATATGTAAGTCATGCATAATGTGAGGCTCTTAGTGGGAAATCTATTACTGAAATTTCCAAGGAATCTACTACCGATATTCGATTGTGAACTACCTACTGCTGAAGTCTTCTAGAAAATCACCTGCCGAGATCAACCAAAGGAATCTTCTGTCGAGATTCAATTGTGAATTACCTTCTGCCGAGGTCTTCTGAATAATCATCTACCTAGATCAACTAGGGGAATCTACTGCCAAGATTCGATTATGAATTACCTTCTACCGAGGTCTTCTGGATGATCAACTACCGAGATCAACCAAGGGAATCTACTGTCGCGATTCGATTGTGAATTACCCTCTGTCGAGGTCTTCTGGATAATCAAACGCCAAGATTAACCAGGGGAATCTACTGTCGAGATTTGATTGTGAATTACCTTATACCGAGGTCTTCTGGGAAATCATTTGCTGAGATTAACCAGGGGAATCTACTGTCGATATTCAATGAAGAATTATAATTTGATTTGATAATGATTATTGTCTTCACATGCAACATGGTTTATGTTATGCATGTATATTTGATCGATGCATGAAATGTAATGATTTATTGATGCATGTAATTAGTGACTTGGATATGTATTGATAGATGTTGTATTTTGAAATGCAAATGCATAATTGGGATTTCTTGATATATGCTCGATCCATGCTGTCAGAATTTGTCAGACGGATGAGATGATAAGCATAGCTTGATTTATGCACCCTTATGCTGTATGATTATGACTAGAATTATTTTTGAATGATGTCCCTATTATGGGTAAAGAAATGATTAAGACTCAAAGAGGTAACATGTGCGACAAGAATAATTATTGAAAAAGTGGCAGGGTATTATGCTGACATGATTTCCCGATACTCTTATTTGAACTCGAAGATTGTGGATGTAGAAGGGAAGTCCCCTGGGGATTATGAAAGTGTGAAGAGAGCTTTCCTTTTGTGGCATGTCTTTTCCCCAACATTAGAATTATAAAACACCATACCTTTGATTAACCGAGCCTTGGAATGATTTTTCCTTGATGAACCATTTAGAACCAACTCCTTTGGAACGAGCCTCGTTGTGGTTTTCCCAAACATTCAAATTTTGAAAGATGTGCCCCTCAATCTCCAGGATCTAGAGGAAGTACCTTCAGAAATAACTTAGACCTCACCATGAACTTGACATGGATTTCCCCAAGTGTTTGAAGCTTTAAAAGTCTATACATGAAGTTGCTTGAAGGGGAATTTGGACCCTACGTGAAATAGGATAAACTTAGTACGTACTGCCACAACATTTGATTCTTGGTAGGTTGCCCCTGATTATCAAGGCCTTGAGAGGTTTGTTAAAACTAGGAAACCGAGTCATACCCTGTTGTGATATGACCTAATTAAGAAATGCTCCTTAGAAAGGCATGCCCCTGATTGAACAGTGCTTTGAATTTTGATTGAAGTTGATTGAATCTCGGAATGATCACCCCTTGTCAATAGTATCTTCATGTGATATACCCCTACGATCAATAGTATGTGCCCTATCTATAGGGATCCTCTTAGATGCTTTGCCCCTAGTTAGAAGCTTCTTGGAAAAGACGCATTTGATCATACCTCTTTGAAATCTCCTTAATGCTAAGTATTGACTCGTAGATAAAATTGTACATTTTGAAAAAGTAATTTCGTTTGATGCACATGTTAGTTTTGAAATCGAAGTTTGAATAGAAATGGATGATTAGAGATGGAGATTCAAATAAGTGGTTAGTAATAATTTTAACAAACATAGGAGTCAATTTAACACAAATTTTGCCGAGTATGCTTTCATAGTGAACCTAAATTCAATTAGGACTTTTGAAGGTTGTAACGTAGCCATGGTTTATGGTTTGAGAAACAAAAGATATAAGGCTCAAAATTTATTTGTCCCACCCCATTCTCCTTGATTTTCTCCAATCCTAATTTCAATTAATGCAACAGATGCATTCAATCTCCAAGAGAAATTTGATAGTCGCACAGATGATGAGAAGCGTAGATAAATATCCCATCACTAATGAAAAACATTGATAAGATCCAAGCTTTGACAAGATCTAAGCATTGACGATGATTCTTTGAGGTGGCAGTCACAGGATTATTCTCCAATTTTGTTTTCAATCCCTTATTTTGCATGGACCGACTTTTTTTGAATTTTTTAGGTCCATCGGGATGCCCTAACTTTTGTCTAAGTCAAGTTTTTTTTTTACTTAACTTAGCGGGCTTTCTCCTTTTATTTTTTTCGAATTTCTTTATTTTTTTGCTTTTGATTTTGAAAATTTGTGACTGCCTATGTTGATATTGTAAGCTTCGTCTTCATTGTTTTCCTCAATCTTGAATGATGTATTGAGGAAGAAGATATTGAGAGCTTTATGGATTCCTCATTCTTGATGGATGTGAGGAAAAGGATGTGCTTGAACCCTTGCTTAGATTGTTTCCTCAATCTGTGATGATGTATCGAGGAAGAAGATATGCTTGAAACTTCACTTAGACAGACTTGATTTTTCCGAGATTTGAATGCATCATTGAATTAATTGAGATCTACCCTGCCCCTGGTTAAGATTAAGGTTTTTTTTTAGAAAAAAAAGAACAAAACTCTAACTTTTGGCTCGAGGGGGTTAACTACGAATTAAATCCTTATATCTCCACTATTTAGGAATTGAAAAAATACCTTACATCGTCGGCTCGGTCTTACATTGAAAGCATATGTTAGCAATTTTTTGTTATTTGATATTTTCATCATTCTCCCTCGAAGTTTGTTAGTTGAGAGTGGAAGAGTGAAAATTGAAATGGAAAGTGATTAAAGAGTAAATACGGATAAAATGATTTCAAAAACATGCATGATTATTTTATTAGAATTACTGATCATAGAGTACAAAGTTTATAACAAATAACACTTAGCAAGAAAGAAATTACACATGATAAAGCCTAATTATCCTAGAGATGAGCTTCTTTAGTGATCCACCAATCAGGGCGAGGGATTTTCCACCTTATGCAGGTCATCTTCTTCAAACATTAGTTGCTTATTGTTAATTAACTCTTGTACCGCTTCTTTGAATGAATTGCATTCTTTAATGGAATACCCCACTACACTATCATGAAACTCACATTGAACACCCGAGTTATACCAAAGAGGAAATGAAGAATTCATGGATCTAGTTTGTCTAGGGGTCATTGATGAATTTTGGACCAGATATGACCATAACTGACTGTAAGCCATATGGATTGAGTTAAACTTGTGAGTTTCCCTTTCTTGGCGGTTTGGACGCCTATGCTGATTCGGGCATTGATGGGGATTGTTTAGATTCTGAACCAGTCGATTCGGACGTCGACGTTGAGGTGGAATATTAGCTGTTGCTTCTATGGTATAGGCCATGACTGTTGGTGTTGAAGACCAGAGGGTGGTTGTAGGCATTGAGTATCTACTGCATAAGAGTATTGATGATAAGGCACAGGAGACGGAGTTTCTAGAGCTTGGTAAGTTTCCTATATTTCAATTTTTCATTTTCTTCTTCCCCTTGGAAATCTCTAAGGGATTCACTAGTCGGGTTACTTGAGATGCTTAGGATTTTTCCATTTTTTATGATGTTCTCGATGCGTTCCCCAACTATTACTAGGTCAGAAAAGCGTGACGATATACTACCCAACATTTTTTCATAGTAGTGACCACATAGGGTGCTCATGAACATGTCTACCAACTCCTTATCCAATAATGGAGGTTGTACGTGAGCATCCAACTCTCTCCATCACCGTGCATATTCTTTGAAGGATTCATTTTTCTTCTGAGATAAATCTTGTAGTTGCATGCGACTTGAATCCATGTCAGTGTTGTATTGAAAATGCTCCTAAAATTCCAAAGCCAAGTCATTCTAGGTGGTAACATGGTTTCTTTCTAATTGTGTATACCATTCTAATGGTACTCCACTAAGAATATCTTGAAAATAGTGGATAAGCAATTTGTCATTGCGTGGGTATGCTGCAATTTTCCTAACATACATCTTCAAATGGGTCTTAGGACAACTAGATCCTTTGTACTTTTCGAAATCTGACATCTTAAACTTCTAAGGAAATACCACATCTTCAACCAAACATAAATTGGAAGCGTTAAAGCTATGAGTGTCTTGTCCTTCTATGGCACTAAGCCTCTTTTCCAGCATGAGGTATCTTTTGGTGTCCTCGTCATCTTGTGGCTCTCTAGTATTCATGGTCAGGTTTTCCCCTTGGGGTTTTGGCACTGGGAATACAAATTGATGATACTCAATAGATTCATGGGATGAAGTATACCCATCTCGGAAAACAACATGTTCTTGCACATCAAGGTTCTCAATTAAAGCTTGTACAGGCCGAGGTCGAGCCTGAGTGTTTTCTTAAGGTGTAATGACGTCCTCGGTTGTGGCTTGTTGTCCTTATCTCATTGCTATAGCTAACATTATGCTTGCTTTGTGAACTGTTATGAGTTTGTATTGAGTATCCGGGAAACACCTTGTTGGACTATGGTTGGAAGTTTTCTGTGAGTGGAAGAGATATGAGCTTTATGCAGATGGATGAAAATGAAAATGTATGAAAATGCTTGGGTATGCAAAAATATTTTTTGGCTTTTAGGTACGCAAAAAATTTCCATGGATATGCAATGCAATGTAGACGTAGTATGAGGGTAGACATGGGGGTACCCTATACAGGTTTAATGATAGACATGATATCCTAGATTGACTCAGAGATTGAGACAGGCAGAAACTCCTTAATGACAAAGAAAATAACAGACATGCATTTGATGATATCTAACATTGTCTTAGAGATTGAGACAGGCAGGAATTCCTTAAGGATTATGGCCAATGAAAGACGATGAGGAATCCCTACAAGCTAGGGATTATGACATAGACGGAAGCCTTACAGGATAAAGATAGTAGTGGAAGAAAGATAACCCTTGCAGGTTTAAAGATTGTATTGGGATTTGTGAAAGGTATCCTTAGTTGTTAGGTTCCTAGTATTGGCCTATAGATATTCTACCCTCCGCATAAGGTGGTCTCCTTAAGAGTATCGTGAATAACACTAGAGGGAAAGGAACAAGGGCCTCCCTTAAGTGGAGCCTCTTTGTAGACCGAAACTTTCGTCCCTAGGTCATGAAAGGTCTCATCATGAGATTTTTTGAAGGTTGTATAAAGAGTCATAGGTGTCATTCCAAAGTCCTACTTCCCAAGAGGATGTCTCTTGAGACGTATTCCTTTCGAAGAATTCCACCGGCTCTAGGAGAAGTCGTCACATAAACTCATAGGGATGATGTATCCCCTTGGCTAATAGACGAACCTTTTTTCTAAGGGTTTTTGAAAATATTTTTTGCAAAATTTAAATCCCACCACAAATATAATAATAGGATAAAATAACAATACATAAATAAATGAATAAATAGATAGTTAAAAAAACAAATATAAAAACCTAAAAAATAAGAAGACCCCTAAAACCAAAAGAAAGGGCTTCTAAACCTAGGGTTGAGTCCCCAGCAAAGTAGTCAGCTGTTATAACTGGTTTTTATAGCATATTTTAGGGTTCATAGATTTAGGAAACTTTTTAATATGTTTGTAATGTTAATACAATTTTAATTTAGTATTGAATATGAATTTGATTTTGTCTGATTAAGTTTGTATTAGGTTTTAATTTGTATTGATTTGTATCAATTTGTTGTTGTTTATGACACGGTAATGTTCTTGAAACTTAATGTACAAATTTTGGTTTGATTGATTACTCTTGATTTGCAATGAAAAACCCAGGATTTGGTTTTGTTTTTCCTTTTTGATCTGCATAGTATTAGTTTCTCTGTTAAAGCAGTCGTTTTTTTTTTTCAATAATTGGCACAGTGCGTGTTTTTAGGTCTTTTTGGGCCATGCGTTTTTTTTCATCTGAAACAAAAGCATTTTTAATTGAAATGGGCCTGCATGCTCAAGTTATAATTCTAGCCCACTCATCTCAGACACTCTTTAATTAATGAAGCAATTTATTTAATTAATAATAATTTGAATAATGTAATCTTTATAACAAAATAAATCTCAAAACAAATTAATAAAATTGGACGGGCTTTCCTTATTGGGCCTTAAAAAAATATTGTTTTACACACTCTTTCAACCTCCTTCAAATCCTAAATGGGCCTTCAGGTTTAATTATATTGGGTTTCAAACAAAATGAATTTTTTTACACACCATCCTGATTGCAACGTACTCCCCTTCTACATATGAAATGGATTAAAAAATTACATGGACCCTTTCTGATTTAGAAAGGCCCATAATTTTCAAAAATAGTGTAGTCTCATTATAAAAATGTGCTTTTCTCAAAACATGAATGAACCCTTAATGAGCCATCAGATATTGATGGTCCACTTTATATCAACTACCTCTCTTCCATATTTTCACACCCCCATAGAAATAAAAACTACATGATATGATTTATTTAATTAGAAACCTAAATATAATATAATGATAGGGCAAATTTGGAGTATGATAGTGCCAAAATGGTTTGAGTGAGGTTAATGACTTTTAGTCTTTTAAAAAGATGTCAAAGTATGGTTAAATTGATTAAAGTTTGATTAAGAAAATATTTTGAAAATGCATGGACCTTAGTCCAAGTTTATTATGAAAGCGGTTCAAGTTAGAAAGCAAGAAGAGTTTTGAAAAGGAGGGAGAATGTTTTTGAAATTAAAGAAGATAGAAGGAGATGAAGGGACCATCCTAAGTACACAAAGTAAAAGCTAAGGAAAAGAATGGTCTAACCAACAAGAAGCTAACACTTGACATAAAGAAGTCAATGTAAAATTTCCATCCTTTGAATTAAAACCAAGCAAGCAAAAATACTAAACCTCTGAGGAATACCAAGCTTTAGATGAATTAAGAACCAAGCAAAGTCAACATTGACAAACATTGGCCAGAGTAACCATTGTATATAGAGGAATTCCCAATCACAGACAAAGCATGAAAATCAGAATAACCTGCACACAGGAAAAAAATCAAACCAATCCTTTGGAGTAAACCCCCAAGGATTTCAGAAGGTCTTCACAAAAATATCAACCAAAAGATTACAAAATTTCAAGGTCTCAAGTGTCAATGATTCTAATCCTAAGTATCAGGAATCCACAACTCCATAGTGCTAGGGATAGTACCCAGATAGTCCAAGTAACCTTAAAGCTTTTAATGTTCAAGTTGATTATTAAGTGTCTTTAAAAGAAAAGAAAGCTTAAGTGAGCAAAGAAAAAATGACATAAAAATAAATGCTCAAGTGAGCAAAAGAAAAATGGAATGAAATGTAAATTCTAAAAAAATGGTACATAAAAGTAAAGGCACAAAATAAAGGCATAAAGTAAAGTTAATTGTTAGTGAATTAGAAGTTAGAGGTTAAGTAAAAAAAAGTTATTTGAATGTCCATCTCGAAGATTGCTTTTGAAAACTCATTAGAATATTGATAAAATCAAATCCTCTCAATAACAAATTTCATTTTCTTTTTGTAAAGTATATCATTCATTTCAAGTACTCAAGGCAACCACATGTGATCAATGATGTTCAAATGATTCACTTAGACCAAAATTCATGAAGTTCATTAGAGGATTGATAGAATCAAAACCTCCTAACAATTAACTTCAAAGTTATTGGATCCAAAGTTTCAAATTAAACATACTTGGGCTTGCAAACATAGGTTTGGGCCATGAATGATCATTTTTTGAATCGAGAAAAATTTAGCACTATGTTAAGCAATCCTAAGTGGACTTATGTAGAAGCCACACCTATTTTGAGGCTGATCAATAGCCATCTATATACCATACATGTTAGAGAAATAATATGTAGGTCATTCTCCAAAAACATGTAGCACAAGTAAAAATAAGAAAAGGATAAGATGAAGAGGGGGAATGATAATGTAACCAATGTATCAGATGAAACTAGGGTTTCAAATATCATCAACATCATTCATCCATTTTGGTGGATTTGATCAACACTCAAGATCCAATGAGGTTGAGGGATTTGTCCCAAAGTAATACTCAAGTATCTCCAAATCAGGACAAATCAAAAAATAATAAAATGTATTTAATATAAAAACAAAATTTAAATGATTTATAAAAAGGAAATAATTGGTAAAATACACAACATGTAATGAAGCACCAAAAAAAATCCTAAAAAATATCAGAGGTCAAACATGAGTCAACAAGTGTTGACAAAAAATTTTATAATTTTTTAAAGTCATGAGTCATTTTTAAAATATAAAGAAATAAGCAAAATAAGCCAAAATTTGTGAAAAATAGTAAAATCAAAAATAAAAATAAAATGAGACCACTAATATTTGTCAAGAGGTCATTGGATCCTTTCATAATTTTTTCAGAATTTTAAAAGATAAAAAGTATTTTTTAAATAATTAAAACAAGTCAAATAAAGTGCAAAATCATAAAAAATACCAAATTACTAAATAAAATTGTGAAAAAATAAAAATCAGAAAGAGAAAAGTCAAAAGCGTTTTTGATAATTTTTTCACAATTTTAGAAGTTGAAATGATTTTTTATGAAATTTTGAAGCTTAAGACAATTAAAACAAAAATCAGAAAATAAAATAATAAATTAAAAAAGTGTGGACCATCTGATCATTGTCAAAACGCGTTAGCAATCAAATCCAAAGGATCTGGTGTGTTGTGCATGATATGGACATTAGTGAATAAACCACCGAATAATTTATTTTTTAAAACAGATTTGAAAAAACCAAGTGGCGCCTTGTAATTAGTTGAAGATGACATGCTGGTCATCTTCAACCTCCAGCCACACGCGAGTTGCAAGTTTCGCAAATGGAAAAATTAGAGGTCCAGACCTGTGCCATTTGATTCGTCTCATCAAGACGAAGACCACTGTATCCTCGCGAAATATTTATTTATCTTGTAGCTCAACCGATTTGGAAAAAACCAGAAGAAAAAGTGAAAACAAGTTTTGAAATTAAATGATCAATTCACCATTAAAATGGAAACTAGAAGAAGCATGAGCTTCAGAGAAGAAGAGACTACATCTTAACAATTTATTTGAAGTGAAATGGTGGAGAATTTTACCTGAACGAAGTTCAACAAATTGGCTCTGCAAATGAACTTCTGTAACTCGATTTTGTGCATGATTCTTCTTGATAATAGTCTTGTTAGCTTCAATGAGTGTTAAGGAAGCTAACTGAGCGGAGCTTTTTGTTAATTAAGGCGGGGAAATGAGAAATTGAAATTCAAGCTCAAGAGTTCGTGTGGGATTTTGGCAGGGTGATTCTGGCTATCAAAGCTTGGGGAAATTAGTGGAATATGTCCCTCTATTTATAAGCAAGATAATGGTGATCAGAATTGAGAGGAATGATGCTCAAATCATGCAAACCAAGCTAATCCACAAGGTCTGAAATGTGTGACTTGCACATGTTTAAAACTAACTCTAATCATGCGTTTATGTGTCTAATAACTTCTGGAAACTTAGTAATGAGGATTAGAAACAAAAACACACACTTAAATGGCTTGTAATCAAAGTTTCGATTCTGACAAAAACTCAAAATCAGTTTTCATGGTGCTCACTTCAAAACCATGGGGCAAGTAGCTCAAGAGGCTTTATGATCTCATTCCTTTTGCATTGTAAAGAACTCATCACAACCTTTACAATGTACCAAGAAAGGTAGCATTTGGTGATATGAGCTAAAATTTATTCATGTTTTAAATCAAGAAAAACACATGGGGATTTGATACTTAGAAAAATTTTAAGTATGGAGCCTTAAAATGACCTATAATGTTCTTCAAAGTTACATGCCCTTCCACTAAAAATTTGATCTTCATTCTTGCAGTTGAAATGAAGTAGACCCTTTGAATTAACTTTTGGAATTGAGATCATTCAAAAATCATAAAAAAATGAAAGAGTTAAGGTCTTTGGAAGATGATGAACAAATTTGGGGAAATTCACAAAAGACCTATAATCTTTTAAATTCTTTAATGACTTTACAAATATTTTCAAGCCTAGCACCTTGAAACAAATTTGTAGTAGACATCCCAAAGATTATTGTGAAAAATAATGAGCTCAAGGAGATAAAGATGACCAAGTTATTATCCTTTGAAATCACATAAGAGAATTTGATAGCCTTTTCAAAGGACTTGTAATCTTCTTCAACCATTAGTGATATTCCATTCAAAATTAGCCCTAAACCCTTGAAGATAACTTTTTAAGGACCCTTTAAATAAAATCATGGCTTTGGAATCAATCAAAACATTAAAAAATGAGCAAGATATGGTCCTTGGAAGTCAGCAAACCCTAGCTCGGAGAGTATCAAAATGACTTGGAATCCCTTTCAACTTTTGATGATTTTTCTTGCACAATTGGATCTTGTCATGTGAAGAGAACTTATTGTAGATGATGATGAGAACCCATAGCAAAAATAATCAACTCAAAATATTGAATATTGAGAGATTTATGCACTTGTGACCACTAAATCAAGTACTTGCTCAATTAGGTCAAACTTGTTGAATCAACCTTGAATCTTTTGAACTTTATTTGCAAAATCGAGCATGATGGATCATATTAGACCTTGAATGATGTTGTTTTGAAGAACACTAAAATGTGGAGCTTAAGTCTCAATGAAACTTGTTGAAGAAGGCATGGAAATAAACACATAAACCTATGAATCTTCTTCATGAATACCACCACCAACCTTGAGGAAAACTTGACCTAAATAAGGGTGATAGAGCTCTTTGAGCCAAAAAAACTTTGATATCATAGACATAGCCTTGAAGCTTAAGCTCTTGCAATCCATTGAAGAACCATTTGACTGAGGACTATCCCTCAAAATCCTAGGTTAGATTGTGAGATTGATGCAGTTGTGTCATCACCTACAATATGAACATCCAAAGAAACATATATACATTTTATGTTAGTTAAAACTTAACCTACCTAAAAACACACATGTACAAGATACATAATTCAAGGTGCTTGGTGACCCCTCAAGAGCAAACTTAAATATAGGATGAAGTATAAGGGAGAACCAACCCTAATGTGTGATCTTGATGTATTGATAATATGAGATAATGAGATATCTTAGGGAAAACAATTGGGGTATAACAGTTGCTCTTACTTAAGTGTCTTCTATCCGGAGAGACGAATGTTAAAATCTTCATCTCGACGCGATTGAAAATACTTAAATACAAAACAAACCTTATTTTTTCCCTAAGATGCCATGCAATTCTTATGATTATGAATGCAAACGACCAACTCCATTGGAGACATAAAACACCACTGGGGAAGCAGAAAATAAAACCAACAGACCAAAAAGAGAGTTCGACCTGGAAAATAAATCACTGGGGAACAACACGACTATGGGGATGACTATAAATAGGCAAAACCAAAATCATGAAATAAATAGTCCAAATGCATAGTAAGATTTCAATGACGAAAATTCTTAACAATGCAAGCAACAAGGTAACAATGAGGTAACCATTAGAAAGGGTTAGTAATTCAAATGCAAAAAGAAACTTAACTCCATTGGAGAAAAAACAACTCCGCCGGGGAAAAGAAGACTCAACTCTACTGGGGTAAAGCCCAAAGAGGATACAGAGTATCATCTACTCAATAAAATAAGGAAATAATCAATGGATAACAATGATCGATAGATAACTGTGACCTACACACTCATAGAGGAGATAGAAAAAAGAGAGTAACATCGACTCAGAGGGGATCATAAACTACCAACTCGAAGGATGCGGGTAGAAACTGTGAAGATAATACCGGCTCAGAGATGAAGGTAAACATCATCATTGAGGTAGGTAAAGAACGATTGACATCAGTACTTATGACTTGAAACAAATAATTAACATTAGTGATTATGATTAAGAACAAATGATCGAAATTAATGCTTATGATTGGGAATAATTGGTTGACATCATCGCTTATGGCTGGGAACAAAGGTTTGACATCAGCACTCGTGACTGGTAACAAAGAGATTGACATCAGTACTTATGGTTGGGAACAAAGGATTGACATTAGTACTTATGACTGTGAACAATTGGTTGACATCAATACTTATGACTGGGAAAAAAGGTTTGACTCAGTACTTATGACAGGGAACAATTGGTTGACATTAGTTCTCATGACTGGTAATAAAGGATTTACATCAGTACTTATGACTGAGAACATATTGATTGACATTAGTACTTATGACTGGGAATAAAGGATTGACATCACCACTTATGGATGGGAAAAATTGGTTGACATCAGTACTTATGACTGGGAACAAAGGTTTGACATCAGTACTTATGAGTGGGAACAATTGGTTGACATCAGTACTTATGATTGGGAACAATGGATTAACATAAGTGCTTATGACTTTGAACAAAGGATTGACATAAGTGCTTATGACTGGGAACAATTGGTTGACATCAGTACTTATGACTGGAAATAGCTCAACTCTATTGGGGTAAAGTATAAAGGGGAGAAAGAGATAAATGTTGACTAACGAATGACAATGAACTACCAACTCAGGAGTGAAGGTAGAAAAAACATAGAACAATAACAAGTTTCCCAAAATTATGGCATTCCACCTAGAACGGGTCTCAAATTCTTCTTTAACCGGGGAATTCTACCTGGAAAGGGTAACAAATTTTACCAACTTCTTAAAAAGAGTAGTAACTGCTGTAAGGATCTTTTAACAAACTGTCTTTATCATCGAAGTAAATCCAACCTCAAAAACGAACTATCTCCCATAACATAGAAACTACCATTCATCGGAGTAAAAACAACTTCTATGGCTTTAACAGACTTACTGGGGAAGTACAGGTTGCTTAAATAAAGAGACTGCCACTTGCTTTTACGAAAAGGATTGTGATAACATTGTTGGGAAATGAATTTTGATTTCATGGGGAAATACTAACACATTCCTGCTAAGGGGATAAAGTCTTCACATGCAAAATAAATGCACATTCTTAATCCGGGGCTCACAGCCTATAGGATCAAAATAATATTGCTGTCGAGACCAAAAATTCAAACCATGAACTGAAGGGTGAGAAAACACTTAGAAGGGGGGGTTGAATAAGTTTCTCTTTTTCTTTTTCTTAAAGGCTCAACAATAATGGAAAGACAAGGTTATTTTTATCCTGGTTCGTTTGAACTCAAACTACTCCAGTCCACCCGCCAAGGTGATTTCTCCTTTCTCAACAAGGACTTAATTCACTATAATCAACTGATTACAATCACACAACAACTGTTGTGACTAACAATGCACAAGTAATCTTACAAGTGACTCACGCCACTAAGACTTAAACTAGTCCTAGTCTACTTGAGAAATCTGATCAAACTTGGTCTCTCAAGGAACAATTACAAGAGTTAAATCTTTACAGATAGTGAAACAAAGTTTGCTTCAAAGAAAGCTATATCACAACTGTGATTTTTCACTAAGAATAGTATTTCACAAAGTGTATGAAAAAATGATTTGTGAGCCCTGAATATTTTCACGTAGTTCTTGCTTCTTTTGAAATTGATGAGTTCTCTAAGTAGTTGGCTTGCAATAAATGTTCTTATATATATAGTAAGAACAAAAATGATCGTTGTTGCCTTCAAATGTGGAGAGCCTTAAATGTTTGTGTGTTTCCTTGCACTATTCCATTTTCTAATGAACTAGCATAGACACTTGAGTGCATGTAGCCGTATTTGCATTAAATAAGCAAACGACACTTGTAAGAGAATGTTTCCTGAAGCTTGACAAGACTTGTTAGCTTCTATATTCTTTCAGAACTTAGCTTCACGTCTTGATTTAGAACATGCTTGCATATCTTCTAAACAACGCTTGCTTGCTAAGTACTTCTGATCAGCGCTTGCTTTCAAAGAACTTCTGAAACATAGCTTACACAGAAACTTGCTAAGCATTAGAAGATGTATTTAAATAATTATCTTACCAAAGTCAGCATAAGCACTTGCGCTAAAACAAATAGTTCTTTCATCAAAGAACTTCTTCATTTATTTTCAGCTCAGCACATCAAAATGCTTCTGTCAGAACATTATCTGAAACAATTAAATACGTTCATTAGAGTATCAATTATATAAAATATAATTTATTGTTATCATCAAAACTATGAGATATGATCAGAACCAATCTTGTTCTAACATGAACAAACAAGAGTGAAATAGTCAACCAATACACCGTCCAATGACGAATAAACTCAAATGTGTATCAAATTCCATCCAGATGATGAGTTGGGTAGGAAGGCTAAAGCATAATTCTTCCACGAGGGATAACTCAGTGGGGAAATTGAAAGGATATACACTTTCTACTTAAGGTTGACACTCTATTGTAGAGAGGATAACATAACTCCACAGAGAGGATAATATGCTAAAAAAACATCAATGCGTGCAAATAAACCACGAGTTTTAATTCAGCTATGTATGATGTATGTATGAGTATATGAATGTTATCATGTATATGATGACAAAACAGATATACTGCACTGGGGATAACCAGGAAAAACCAACTTGGGTAAAGATAACACTCGGCTAAATCACATCCAGGATAAAGATCCCATAAGAGAGTAAGAACCAACTGAGGAAACAAAATCCTACTTCAAGGCTTAACTTCACTGGGAAGGAACATGGCTTGAAAATAATCAAAGAAAAATATGATAGCAATAAACCAATACAATTGCATTGATATAATAAACTCCTTCAGGCTTCAACAGGGAATATCATACAAACTTCGCTAGGGAAGACAATGCCATATCGTCTAGACTTCAACTGGGGATGCCATACTAACTTCACTAGGGAATACAATGCCACATCGACGAGGGGAGCCCATATACATTCTTAAATATCAAGATTAATGGTTACACAAACTTCTCTTGGAAAGTCAGAGAAACTTTCTGGGGATATTCAAACTTAAAGGGAAACAACATCCTTGATCCATCTGGGGAGTTAAGAAGTTAACACCATAACAAGAAGTCAAAATTATGTGATTTTAAATCAAACTCAACACTTGGCGAGAGAAAACCCAAAAAGTTGAGAGTTGTCTCAACACTTCTTAGAAAAGATACGGCCCTTGTATGGCTACTTGGGGAGCACATAACAACAAAAATGTCTTAAATGAAAAGAACAATGTTCTGCAAGAGATTCTTCATCAATTCTCAACATAAAGGGGGAATGATTCCAACAAATGAGCAAAGGCTTTATGACTTTAGAATCTCTACTTGATCATAAACTAACTGGGGAAAGAATCACACTTAGCTAGAGAAATCCGCATCAAGACTTAATTGGGGAATATGGGATAGAGGTATCAAACCACCCAAATCAACACTACATATCAAGTGGTATGATATCCAACTATCCAAGGAACAATCATAGGTTGACTATGCGCATATCAACAAGAGTAACCTGAGAATACTTCTTGGGGAATTTTTTCAAAAATTCAGAGTTCATCCATCCATGGAACCACTAATTTTGTCCTGCTTGAATCAAAAAATTGAAGTAAAAAGTAATTTGCAAATTCTTTTCAAAAACATGTTTTTATTATTAAGTATTTTGTTTTGACAATCACTATCAGTAATAAATGAAATTTTTGTAAAAAAAAATAAGAACTATAAAGAATTGGATAAAAGGCTCAAGCTTTATTAATAGAATGGTAGTCCGCAAATGGCATGACTTCATGGATGATTATAAAGTTTTGGAAAATGGTAAATACATGGAAAATATACATTGAAACACAATGACCATTATTCTCCATAACAACTTTGAACTCCTGAGCATAGGCTTCAGTTGAAGTGTGATGAGAATCTGAGAAGATTGTTGCTTCAATGATCAAGTCTTGTCTGACACAGTTACTTTCCAGGAAATCCCTAACTTTTGCCTAGGTTGCCCTTGTGGGTTTTCAACTTACCGAGAAATTTTATTCTATTTCTGTCTCTAACTTTTTCCTAGATCGCCCTTTCTGGTTTTCAACCTACCGAGATGCTCTTTTTTTCCTAATCCTCCCTTTCGGGTTTTCAACTTAGCGAGCTATTCTTTTATTTCTTTAGGCGTATTATTATTTGACCGCGTCAACATTCATGGTGTAATACGGTGGGAGAAATGACTTTTTTTGTTTTATCTCAAATGTTACAGTTAGCAAGATCGTCACCGACTTTTCTTTTATCCAATATTTAGGAAAGATGAAAAGAAAAAGAAAGGCATTTGGTAGATTTTGATTTCGGGGGGTAGGTTATGAAAAGGGAAGGTGATAGCACCCTTTTCATCTGTAGTTATCTACGAGCTCTTAATACCTCACTTTTAAAAACTTGCTTTGTGCGTGTGTGATTTGTTTAAAAATATTTTGAAATGCCAATGTAAGGCTAACTTTGTAATAATTCTTGTATCAGTCTTCAAGAATGTATACAAAGTGTTTTTGAAAATATTTGTTGTTTTGAAAATGTGATATTTGAACATGTTTTGAGCAAGCAAATAGGAGTCTTACCCACTAATAAGGTTTTTCTTTTTATTTTCTTTCTCCTTTGGAGATAGTACTAACCATACCATTAGTTAGTAGGTAATCCTATCCATTGGATGTGAAGGGACAGGCGTAGGGTCATGTATGGTCATCGAAGGCAACACATAAGGATACTTTAGCAATTGTATCGGAGGGACTATCATCATTTTATAGGCAACTTGGAGGGTAATCGAGGGACTATGATCTTTATTCAAAAGGGACTATGATCATTTGATCGAGGGTATTTTGCTAAAGTATCCCCACTTTCGAGGGACATTACCAATATTCGTAAAGCAACAAGGGAGGTTACCCTAGAGGTGCAAGTGTAAAGAGTGTGTATTTTCAGTTATGTTATCTTGAAAATTAGGTTTTCTACGTTTGCTTTTAGTCTTGCCATACAAACCCTAATTACTAACAGTTAAATAAATGTGTGGATTGTAAAGTGCGGAAAATTAAACCTAAGTTATTACATCTTGTGAGCAGTTACATAATAGAAAAAATGCGGGAATGTAAATATACTCTATTACAATTGAGAGTGCGAACCTATACATTTTGTCTAAGAAAATTAAATAGCAAAAGAAATAAGGAAAAATGTTAGAACAATGTTTAAAATGTTTTTTTGTGTTTTTACAGAAAATAATTTAATGTTAATGAATAGTAATTAAAACCTAATTATTTTTAATTAATTTTAATATTGAGAAAAAGCTAATTAATTAATAAATAAAAAAATGTTAAAAATTTTAATTACTAACTAAAAAAACCTAATCCTAATTTGTTATGGTTTTGAAAAAAAAATTAGGCTTGTTAATGGTTAATTAGAAAATAATTAGTAAAATAGAAAAGGAATTAGGGTTAGTGAAAAAATAGGGGGAAAACAAATGCATGGGGTGGGAGTTGAACCCACGCCCTTCCCTTTACCAGCATGCCCTCTGTTGTAATCGATTTTAAAATAAGAGTCACCACCATTAATTTTTACCCTAAGGAAGGGAATATAAAGGTTAACCCTAAAAAGTCAGAGATTCTAGGTTTTTGACTCAGTTTAGACGAAGGGAAGGTGTTAGGCACCCCTCATCTACCTTGTTCACAAGGATACTAGGTTTAAAATTAATCTTTAGGGAATAGGGTTTTTAGTATTTTATTAGGGGAACTCGCCGCGATTTTAATCATATGCCTACGTATCCTCTTAGGAGGAATCAGAGTCTTATTTCATAGTTCACAGTTTGGTTGGTGTTTTTTATAGAATTACGTAGAATTTATTTTGAATTATCCTTGAACCTTGTCTAGGTTAAGAATTGTGTGAGCGTAGACATAAATCTCAGTTAGTTTGAAAATAATTCTCCTTAATCCTTTTTTGAAAATATCTCGGGGTTTTGATTAAGTTAGTAAAAAATGGTTTGATTGTTGGTTAGTTATTTTGAATTTTGAATTGATGACATGTATGGTAGGGCATAGAGCGAGGGAGTCCGATATAGTCTCCCCATCACATGGCCAGATATTGGCCATGTGTTTCTCGTCATGGAGGAGGCGGGGGTAATCTGATAAAGTTTTCCTCATCGCGTGGCCAGATATTGGCCACGTGTCGTCCACTAGTGATTTTTTAATATCATTGTAAATATTGAATTAACTTAATTTAAGAAAAAGGTTTGAATTAATTAGAAAATATATTTAACTAAATAATCCAATAAAATATATTTTGTATTTTGAATAACTAATTAGTAAACGTTAAGTCTACCACTAACTACTCGAGGATGTGAAATTTGATTACTGGTAATATGCCGAAACTAAGAAGTTTTTTGTATTTTTATAATGAAAAGAAATTAGAAGTTAAAAGGAAATGAAATCCTAATTCTAATATTTTATATCTTTTGTTATTAATTAATTACTAAGTTTATTAACAAAAATTTGAAAAGAAAGTTAAAAAAAGAAAATTTAAATGAAAGGGGGGTATGAACATAATTAATGGGTGATGGGTTAATTTCGAAATGGGTTTATAGTGAGAGTTGGGGTGAGACCCAAATAATAAACAATAAATCTTGCCTTCACGCTCTTTTACTTCCTTTGTTTTTTGTTCTCATCACCTTCTCACTTGGCCGATACATACTTCCTTCAATCTCACCCTTTCGGTCCTCTCTTTTCTGGTAACAACAACATGCTTACGGTTTCTGGCCATCATCTTTCTCAGGCTTCACAGTGAATGAAAACGGAAAGCTTGTTTTACTCTCACCCACAAAAATATCTTCTAACCACGACCTATGTTTTAGAAAAACAACAAACATTTTTTCGGCTCAGACTTGGTTAAGCTTCGCAGTTTTATGGTTTTTAAAAGAACAACAACAAATTTAAGAATATGAGAACTCACAAGCTTAGAGCTAGTCCGAGGGTTTCGATATTGGCATGGTAAGTGTTTTTTGCTTCTCTTTTCTGCTTGAAATTTTGGAAATTATGCTTTGATGTTGCTTCTGGAATCACAGGTTTTGAAGTTGCTTGGGGGAAGCTTATGAAACTTGACAACATAATAATTCTTCAATTCCTTCTCTATTTTCTTCCCCCTTTTTTGTATTTTGATTTTGGGTTTTTATAGCGTTCTTAGGGATTTAAGATTTAGGAAACAAAGTTATGACTATTATTTTGTTTGATTGTAATTTGATCTTGTCTGTAATTCCTTTGATAAGGCTATAATTTGTTCCCGTTTTCGTTTTGGCAAGTTTCTTGTATTCAAACTCTTGATTCGCAATAAAAAATCTTGTTTTGGTTTTGTTTCTTTCCTTATTTGATCTACACAGTGTTAGTTTCTTGTTAAGGCAAGCGTTATCATTTCATGATCTAAATAGTGGTTGTTTGGTGGTTTTTTTGAACATGTTTCTTTGTTTTGACCTGTATGCACCTTCTTTGATATGGGCCCTGAAAGGGTTCGAAATGGGTCGTGGAAGAGAAACTTTTGCATTAGTATTTTTATTTTAGTTAAACATTTTCCAATTTAAGGAAACAAATTATTTAATTAAAAAAGTAATAACAATAATTTTAATTAAAAAACAATCCTTCAAAAATAAAAGGCTAATGGGCCTCCTTATTGGGCTTCTTAGTCACTGTTTTTTTCTCAAATAAAAACTGATAATTTAATGATAAAGTAATGACTTCAGTAATATAATTCTCAACAATCAAAACTGAAACGGGCCTATTTATGTAGCTGGGCCTTAACAAAAACGAATTTGCTCATATCCCTTGATTAAAACAATAAACCTCCCATTTTAACTTGAAATGGACTTTTTTGTAAAAAAACCTAATGGGCCATCAGATATTGATGGTCCATTTTGGATCAACACACCCCCTCTTCCATGTTTTACTCCCCCATAGAAATAAAAACTATATAATACGATTTATTTAAAAAGAACCCTAAATATAATATAAAGGTAGGGCAAATTTGGGGTATGACAACTGCCCTTATTTAATCATCTTTCGATTGAATAGTGTGAGAATATGCAATTCTTGCAAGTTCTGATCAGAAGTTTATTAAATATTGGAAGTCCCCAAAAATTTGTCTGAAAGATTACAAGGATACAATGTACAATGTTCCCACGAGTGTGAAGAATAATCATAGATGATGATGATGTATCACCTTACCAGCGTTTAAACCAAATTTGGTATGATGACGACATGGATGACTCGTCAGTATCTAAAAGAGATTGTATCATTTTGCATATTTACTTTAACCTATGAGGTAAATGATACAAGTTTAAACAGTTGACTTACTAATGCTTGGGGACTAATATAGTAAGTTTTGGTTTTGGTTTGATTTTGTCTATTCATCGTAACCTAGGTGATGAATAAAACAAAGTCTGATAATATGTTGTTGCATGGAGACCGATGCAATGGGTTATGCAGATTTATTCGTAAATCTATCACAAGCTAAGAGATAGATATTTGAAAAGAGCTTGATAACTACATCTCTGCATGGAGACTGAGACAATGAGTTATATCGAGGAAGAAACCTGATAAGGACATTGCTTCCTGGGTATTGATGCAATGGATTATATCATAGAAAAAGTTTGATAACAACATTGCTGCATGGAGACTGATGCAATGGAAAAGTTTGATAATACCATTATTGCATGGAGACTGATGCAAAAAAGTTTGATAACAACATTGTTGCATGGAGGCTGATGTAATGGGAAAAGTTTGATAATGACATTGTTGTGTGGAGACTGATGCAATGGAAAAATTTTGATAATAACATTGCTGCATGGAGCCTGATGCAATGGATTATATTGTAGATAAGGAAACACAACGCCTTGTGGAGACTGATGTAATGGGTTAAATTGCATATTTCACACATTGCTGCATGGAGCCTGACACAATGAGCTAGATCGTGAATAAGGGAATACATTGCTGCATGGAGACTGACACAATGAGTTAGATCATGAAGAAGGGAACACATTGTTGCATGGAGACTGACACAATGAGTTAAATTGTAGGTTCCTCACATTGATGCATGGAGCCTGACACAATGAGCTAGATCGCAGAGGAGAAAATACATTACTGCGTGGAGCCTGACGTACTGAGTTAAATTGCAGATTTCGTACATTGCTGCATGGAGCCTGACGCAATGAACTATATCATGGAGGAAGGAATACACTATTGCATGGAGACTGATGCAATGGATTATATTGTAGATAAGGAAACACATCACCGCGTGGATACTGATGCAATGGGTTAAATTGAAGATTTCGCACATTACTGCAGGAAGCATGACACAATGACCTAGATCATAAACAAGGGAATACATTGCTGCATGGAGACTGACATAATGAGTTAGATCGTGAAGAAGGGAACACATTGCTGCATGGGGACTGACACAATGAGTAAAATTACAGATTTCGCACATTGTTGCACGGAGCCTAACACAATGAGCTAGATTGTAGAGGAGAAAACACATTGTTGCGTGGAGCCTGACACAATGAGTTAAACTGTAGATTTTGTACATTGCTGCAATGAGCCTAACGCAATGAATTATATTATGGAGGAAGGAATACACTACTGCATGGAGACTGATGCAATGGATTATATTGGAGATAAGGAAACACATTGTCATGGGAGACTAACATAATGGGTTAAATTGAAGATTTCACACATTGTTGCATAGAGCCTGACACAATGAGCTAGTTCATGAAGAAAAAACACATTGCTGCATGGAGCATGTTAGAATGAGTAAAATTGCAGAAAAAGAAATACATTGTTACATGGAGACAAATGCAATGAGTTAAATTGTGGATTTTGTATATTGCTGCATGGAGCCTGACACAATGAGCTATATATCAAAGAAGGAAAGCACATTGTTGCATGGAGCCTGGCGCAATGAGTTAAACTACAGAATTCATACATCACTGCATGGAGCCTGACAAGATGAACTATATCACGAAGGAAGGAATACACTACTGCATGGAGAGTGATACAATGGATTAAATTAAAAATTTCGCATGTTATTGCATGGAGACTGACACAGTGAGCTATATCGTAAAGGAGGAAACACATTGCTGCATAGAGCTTGATTCAATGAGTTATATTGCAGAGAAGGAAACACATTGCTGCGTGGAGACTGACACAATGAGTTGAATATAGAGGAAGTTGTTTCGATGATCTAAATATTAGATAATCAAATCAGAAATGAGATTGGATTTTTTGTCGGTTGTATCTGTTTTTAACAAAGGTGATAATCTGATTGAGAGCCCAAAGATATTGGTTCTACCCAAAGCATGGTTTGAGAAATGACATGTGTGATGTATGTGTATGATGTCTTAAATCAGTATGGGACCCATAGTGTATATGCACTGAGTATGTATGCCCCAAGTATTTTGAAAATGTATTTGATAATTCTCCTTTGTTAAACCATCGGGTTCTTGTAGTCACCAACTTCCTAACACTGTTTGTTGCCAATTATTGTATCTTCAAGGTGATTTGAACTTGTTGAAAAGTGTCAGCAAGATTTTGATGTCTGTATCGTAGGTGCATGCGTAGATATGGACGTAGATGTGGACGTTGTCATAGTCGTAGACATAGGCACGTGCGTAGAAATAGGCGTGGATTTTCTTTCGATGTTTTTCTAATCATAATAGACTTTGATTCTTTATCAAATATTCTTTGGCCTTTCTGTATGTTAGATGCACCAAGTGTTATGAATGACCTTGAGATTTAATATGGTCATGTGTACGTCATGCTTAATATGAGGCTTTTTAACGGGAAATCTACTACCGAGATTTCTAAGGAATCTACTGTCGAGATTCAATTAAGAACTAACTTCTTCTGAGGTCTTCTGGATAATCATCTGTCGAGATTAACCAGGAGAATCTAATGCCTATATTCTATCGAGAAAACACCTTCTGCCGAGGTCTTATGGGAAATCAACTACCGATATTTACCCAGGAGGATCTACTATCGAGATTCTGTTGAGAAATTACCTTCTTCCAAGGTCTTCTGGAAAATCATCTGCCGAGATCAACCAAGGGAATCTTCTGCCGAGATTCAATTGAGAATTACCTTCTGCCGAGGTCTTCTGGATAATCAACTGTCGAGATTAACTAGGGTAATCTACTGCCGATATTAAATATAGGATTAGGTATCTTGATTAACAATGATGATTGTCTTCACATAAAACAAGGTTTTATGTTATGCGTGTAAGTTTGATTGATGCATGAAATGTAATGATTGATTGATGCATGTAATTAGTGACTTGAATGTGTGTAAATGGATGTTGGATTTTGAAATGCAAATGCGTAATTGGGATTTTTGAGATATGCTCTACCCATGATGTCAAAAGTCGTCATATGGATGAGATGATAAGTATAGCTTGATTCTGGAACGAAGAGCCCTAATGCATGTTTTATGCAACTTTTATGCTTTATGATTAAGACTCGAATGGACCTTTTTTTAAATTGTGCCCATGTGATGGGTCGTGGATGATTAAAGCATAGAAGTTTGCCTATGTAACAAGGTTGCTTGTCACATGATGGTTGAATGTTAGGCTATCATGTTTTCTCGATACTTGATTTGAACTTGAAGATTGCTAATATAGAAGAAGGATCCACTGAAGGTTATGAAAGCACGCAGAGAATTTGCCCCTATGTTGGTCATCTCTCCCTAATTTGTTGGTAGGGTCTTTGAGGAGATTATTATTGACATGAGCCTGGAAATAGTTTGATCATAATATGAACGACCCCATTATTTTGAATTATTCTCCTAATTAAAAGACTCTTGAAGATGTTTAGCTTTGATGAACCATTTTAAATCAATTCCTTTTGATCGAGCCTCGCAGTGGTTTTCCCCAACATTCAAATTTTGGAAGATGTTCCCCTCAATCTCCAGGATCTGGAGGACGTATCCTCAGAAAGAACTTAGACCTTGCTATGAACTTGACATAGATTTCCCCAAGTATTCGAAGCTTGAAAAGTTTGCACTTGAAGTTGCTTGAAGGGGAATTTGGGCCCTACGTGCAGTAGGATAAACTTGGTACGTACTACCCCAACATTTGAATCTTGGAAGGTTTCACTTGATTATCAAGGCCTTGAGAGGTTTGTTAAAATGAAGAAACTGAGTCATACCCTATTGTGATATGACTTAATTAAGGAATGCTCCTTCAAAAGGTATACCCCTGATTGAACAGTGCTTTAAAACTTGATCCAAGTTGATTGAATCTCGGAATGATCACCCCTTGTCAATAGTATCTTCATGTGATATACCCCTATGATCATTAGTCTTGCTTATGATTATAGGGTTCTTCCTTAGATGCTTTTGCCCCTGAAATGGATAGCTTTTAACTAAACCAAAAAAATGTTAAGATTTGCTTGATGCTAAGTATTGATTCTTAGATAAAATTGTATATTTTTAAAAAGTAATTTCGTTTGATGCACATGCAAGTTTTGAAATCAAAGTTTGAATAAAAATGGATGATTAGAGATGGAGATTAGAAGAAGTGGTTAGCAATAATTTTGCTGAGTATGCTTTCATAGTGAACCTAGATTCAATTAGGACTTTTAAAGGTTATAACGTGGCCATGGTTCGTGATTTAAGAAACAAAAAATATATGGCTCAAAATTTATTTATCCCACCCCATCCTCTTTGATGTTCTCCAGTCCTAATTTCAATGAATGCAACATATACGTTTAATTCCCAAGAGAAATTTCATAGTCGTGCAGATGATGAGAAGCGTAGATAAAGATGGAAGTGCTGATGAAGAGCATTGATAAGATCCAAGCATTGATAAGATCCAAACCTTGATGATTCTTGAGGTGGAAATCACAAGATTGTTCTCCAATTTTTTTATTTTCAATCCCTTATTGTGCATGGACCAATTCTTTTAAATTTTTTGGTCCATCAGGATACCTTACCTTTTGCCTAAGTCGAGTTTTTTTTCGATATTTACTTGACTTAGCGGGCTTTATTATTTTTTATTTTGAATTTATTTTTTATTTTCGATTTTGACACTTGTGACTGTCATGTTGATTGTTGTAAGCTTCATCTTTATCATTTCCTCGATCTTGATTGATGTACTGAGCAAGGAAACATAGTGGACTTTGTCTTCGTTGATTCCTCAATCTTGGATGATGAATGCGAGAAAAAGGATGCATTTTTAACCTTTGCTTAGATCGTTTCCTAAATGATGTATCAAGGAAAGAGATATGCTTGAACCTTTTGTTTAGATAAATCACTTCTCTTGAGAATAGAATGCGCCATTGAATTAATTGAAAGACAACCCTGTCCCTGGTTAAGTTTAAGGTTTTTTTTAAATAGAAACAAAACTCCAACTCCTAGCTCGATGGGGTTGACTATGGATTAACTCCTTATTTCTCCATTGTTTAGGAATTGAAACAATGCCTTACATCGTCAGCTTGGTCTTACCATTGAAAGCATATTTTATCAAATTTTAGTTGTTTAATTTACATCATTCTCCCTCAAAGTTTGTTAAAGAAAATTTGAAAATGGAAAAGAAGAATGGAAATGGAAAGTCTTTGATCATTTATGGAAAGTAATGAAAGATGAAGAGTGAAATGAATGAATTGATTTCAAAAACATGCATGATTATTTTATAAGAATTACTTATCCAAAGATACAAATTTACACCAAATGAAACTTAGCAACTAGGAAATCACAACTTGAAATTGATAATGTATAATGATCATATTAAAGAGATTTTTAGTTCGATCCATTTGTCTTCAGGAGAGCTTCTGGATGTTCTAGGACTTGTCGAAGCATACGTATGACCCTTGACTTCTCTTTGGGCATACCTATTTTGTTGATAGGGCAATGGGGGAATCACCAATGAAAGTTGAAACTGAGGCATTGCATAGGCTTGTATAATGAAGGGTTGCCTTCTCTCCACAATAAGATTTGTAGGACCAAGTTCCTTCGAATCTCCAACATTTGAACTTTCCTACATCAATCTAATATTTTCTTGAAATGCTTGGACTTTGTTCTTGAGCATCAGGAAATTTGTTAGTTGGATTGATAGCGACCAAGGGAGAAGATGGAAATGCATGACATGCAAATGTATGAGTGTACAAAAATGCATGGGTATGCAAAATTATTTTTTGGCTTTTGGGTATGCAAAAAAGTTTCATCGATATGCAATGCGATGCAGACGTAGTATGAGGGTAGACATAGGGGTGCCCTATACAGGTTTAATGGAAGATATGAAAATGATGATGTCCTACAATAACTTAGAGATTGAGACATGCAAGAACTCCTTAAAGACGAAGATAATGATAGACATGGAAATGAGAATACCTTATATTGACTCGGAGATTGAGATAGACAGGAAATCCTTAAGGATAAAGAAAGACGAAGAAGAATCCCTACAGGCTAGGGATTATAACAGAGGGACGGGAATTCCTACAGGATAGGAATTGTGATAGACTAATGGGCAGCTGAGACAAAGATTGGATTTGAGGGAATGGTGTGGAAGAGAGCACATGGTAACCAATCAACAATCACCAGATCCTATGGCCTGATATAGGCTACATGGCATGCATTAGCGAGGACGTCTTTCGTGGGAAGATGAACAAGATCCTATAAGAGCTCTAAGGATAATGTCGGACAAAAGGGGATCCTTGTAGGCCATGGATTAAGATTTTAAAAAAGAAAATCCCTACTGGCTAGGGGTTATATCAGAAAGACGGGACCCATACGGGCTAAAGATAATAGTGGAAGAAAAGATAACCCTGGTGGGTTTAGGGATTATAGTGGAATTTGTGAAAGGTAATCTTAGTTGGTAGGTTACTAGTATTGGCCTAAAGATATTATACCCTCGCCATAAGTTGGTTTCCTTAAGGGTATCATGAATAACACTAGAGGGAAAGGCATAAGGGCCTCCCTTAAGTGGAGCCTCTTTGCAGACCGAAACTTCCGTCTCTAGGTCATGAAAGGTATCATCATGAGATTTTGGTTTGAAGGTTATACAAAGAGTCATAAGTGTTATTCCAAAGTCCTACTTCCCAAGAGGATGTCTCTTGAGACGTATTCCTTTCGCGGAATTGCACCAGCTCTAGGCGAAGTCGTCACATGAACTCATATGGTTGATGTATCCCCTTGGCTAATAGACGAACCTTCTTTCTAAAGGTTTTTTTTAAAATATATTTTTTTTAATTTCAATTCCACCACACATATAATAATATGATAAAAAACAATAGATAAATAAACAAATAAATAAATAGTTAAATAAACAAATATAAAAACCCAAAAAATAAGAACCCTAACACCAAAAGACAAGGCTTCAAAACCTAGGGTTGAATCCCCAGTAGAGTTGCGAGCTATTGTAACCGGTTTTAAAATAAGAGTTGCCATCCTTAATTTTTATCCTAAGAAAGGGAATATAAAGGCTAACCCTAAAAAGCCAGAGATTCTAGGTTTTTTGACTGGGTTTTAGACGAAGGGAAGGTGTTGGGAACCCCTCATCTACCTTGTTCACAAGGATACTAGGTTTAGAATTAATCTTTAGGGAATAGGGTTTTTAGTATTTTATTAGGAGAACTCGCCACGATTTTAATCGTATGCCTATGTATCCTCTTAGGAGGAATCAGAGTCTCATTTCATAGTTCACAATTTGGTTGGTGTTTTTATAGGATTACATAGAATTGATTTCAAATTATCCTTGAACCTTGTCTGGGTTGAAAATTATGTGAGCGTAGACGTAGTTCGCAGTTAATTTGAAAATAATTCTCCTTAATCCTTTTTCAAAAATATCCTGGGGTTTTTATTAATTTAGTAAAAATGGTTTAATCGTTGGTTAGTTGTTTTGAATTTTGAATTGATGACGCATATGGTAGGGCATAGAGCGAGGGAGTCCGATATAGTCTTCTCATCACCTGGCCATATATTGGCTATGTGTTGCTCGTCATGGAGGAGGCAGAGGGAATCTGATAAAGTTTTCCTTATCGCGTGGCCAGATATTGACCACGTGTCGTCCACTGGTGAATTGCGTGGTTTTTAATATCTTTGTAAATATTGAATTAACTTAATTTAAGAAAAAGGTTTTAATTAATTAGAAAATAGATTTAACTAAATAATCCAATAAAATATATTTTGTATTTTGAATAACTAATTGGTAAACGTTAAGTCTACCACTAATTACTTAAGGATGTGAAATTCGATTACTGGTAATATGACGAAATTAAGTAGTTTTTTGTATTTTTATAATGAAAATAAATTAGAAGTTAAAAGGAAATGAAATCCTAATTCTAATATTTTATATCTTTTATTATTAATTAATTACTAAATTTATTAACAAAAATCTGAAAGAAAATTAAAAAAAGAAAATTTAAATGAAAGGGGGGTATGAACATAATTAAGGGGTGATGGGTTAATTTCGAAATGGGCTTATAGTGAGAGTTGGGGTGAGGCCCAGATAATAAACATATATAAAAAAAAAACAAAACAGTAACAAAAAAAAATAGAGTGGGGCACTTGGTGAGGGAGGAAAATCTGTTGGGCTTTTAGAGCTTGAGTCCAAGATAATGTTTTTTAGTCAATATCACTGATCTTCCCCCCAAGCCTTGTTCAATCGACGATTGACTCGTAATCAAACAAAACTCAGAAGTCAAACCTCAATGAGTGTAGCATCGAGTATCTGTCTACCTTGGGCATACACCAAAGTCGGCCATCTTGCTACGTCCTACTGGCCAAGTTATGCAATTAAAGGTTCTAAGGTCAGTTGATGCTTTATAACACCACGCAGCGGCCCCGTACATCTCCCTGATTGACTCAAGGGTTACGGGTACCAACCAAAGTGCCACATCAATGTAGCTACTGCTTCAATCGTGTCGGTATACCCCAATACAGTTCCCTCACAGTTTATTGCTACTTACCTAAAAGGTGTTTCCCGATTCGGGTGTAGGATCAAATAACTCAAACAGTTCCCATAAATATAAAGCAAGTAAGACAATCAAGAGAAAGCAATTAAATATGACCTAGATCCTAAGGTTTACCCCCACTTTATATTTTATTCCCCAGCAGAGTCGCCAGTTCTGTGATACGGTGGCAGAACCGACTGTTAATACTGGTTTGCATTTTTTGTTTGCAAAATTTCGCGGTAAGCAAGAGTCACCACCGACTTTTATTTTATCCAATCAGGTAAAAGAAAAAGAACAGAAAAAACCTTTTTCGATATGTTTTTGAGTACGGAGGGTAGATTATAGAAAGGGAAGGTGTTAGCACCCTTTCTATCCATGGTTTTCCACGGGCTCTTAGGTACTTGCTCATTTTTAAAACTGCTTGTGTGTGCTTGCTTTTAAAAGTTTTGTTTTACTTCGTTTTAACCCTTGTTTCTGTCCTCAAGAGTGTTACGAAGTTGTTTTTGAAAACTGTTTGAAAAGTGTTTGTGTGAAATATTTATTGTTTTGAGAAAGTACCTAACAGCTATCTACCTACTCGAAAAAAGTCTGTTCGTTTTCCTTTAGATAGCGTTATCCTATTATTAAGTAATAGGTAGCACCGTCGTTGGATGTTTAAAGGGACGTTCGAAGGGACGAAATGGTCTCTGAAGGCAACAAGTAGTGATACCTTAGCATTTTGAAGGGACTATCGTCATAAGATCAATTCGTAGACAACTCGAGGGACAAGTAGGGACTATGATCTTTATGACGACTTTGAATCGCGAGTCATTCCTAAGGTATCCCTACGTTCGAGGGACACAACCATTATTTCTGAGGCAACCAAGTGAGGCAAACCCTAGGAGTGAGCATGTGCATGTGTTTGATTTCAGTTATTTAATCTTTGCATAATTAAGGTGATTTACTGTTTTAATTGTATTTGTCTTTTGCATGCAAGCCTATTATCCATACATCTCGACAGTTCATAGTTGCGGAAATTAAAAGCGGGAAAGTAAATCTACGCTATTACAAGGCTTCGGGGAGGGGGTTACATGACCAAAAACCGGTGATTAAACAGTAAATAATATGCAGTAAACCCTAATTACAAACTATTACAAACCTGAAGCAAATACAATAATTGGAAAATAAAATATTGCGCGCGAGAATTAAGTACGGGAATCAAAGTTTAAATTCTAAAAATCTAATCAATTAAAGAGAAAATATTTTTTTGTACTTTATTATTGAGAAAAATATTTGAAATCTTAACCTAAATCTAATTAATTAAAAATATATATTTTTTGGTATTTTATTGGAGAAAATTAAATATTTGTGAATTAAACCTAATTTGTCTAATTAATTTTAATTATAAAAACAATCAAGTCAATATCATTAAATTAATTATTTTCCAAAAAAAAACTAATTTTAATATAAAAAAAACCTAATCCTACATTTTTGTGGTTTTCTTGATTTTATGATTAAATAAAAAAGTGATTTTTTTATTGTTTTGTAAAAATAAATTAATCAAATAAAACAAAAAATAAAGAAAGAAAGTATTTGGGCATGTGGTGAAAGAAGATTTGGGGGTGTGGAATGGAACTGTTAAGCCCAGAATTATAGGCCCATTTGCCCACGTGGGGATTCAGTGCAACTGGCCTTTAGGAGGTTCACCACGCGCCTGCATGAGGCATTAGATCTGGCCAGGACATGATCTGATGGCGTGGATTTGAGGATGCATGATGGCCCTTTTGAAGGTGAGGCTCGCTGGATCTGGGACAAAGAAATTGGAAAATATGAAAATGTGAGATTCTCGGATCGAACCCAGAATCCTTTGCTTCACCGCCTGCACCTTTGCCATCTGTGTTGGGATGCTTAGTTGTAAATATAATAACATAAATATAATATAAAGGAAATAAAGTGGTCTTTCCCAAACGGGCGCGTGATTCAAATCACCCAATGGGATTCTGCCACCTAATTGTCTTCTTCCCCATAACTGTTGTTTTTTGCCACACTTTTACCTACAGTCGTTTCCGTCACGAAAAGCTATAGTGACGGATTTTGTTCGTAACCATAAACTTGTAAAATTCAAAAATGTGGCACAATCAGAATAAATTCAAACCAAAGACATGGATCAATTGCAAATCATCTTCTAAGCATGATAGTACCCCTGATTTTGTCCAATTTTGCCTCTATATGGAATTCCCAATTTGGGACCTCAAAACCATAACAATGGCATCGTGCCATTCCTGCACTTAAACTTCAATCAAACCAATCAAAAGCATTGCAAATTTGATAGCAAGCATGGATATATGATCAAAACATGTTTATGATGGATAAATTATTGAAAATGAATCTTGAAAAAAGATGCAAACCGTGGCACTGTGAGGCGTGATTTCTGAAGGTTTTAAGGCTTGAGGATGATTGGAATGGCTTTAGAAAATGTCCAGGAATGGATTGCTGGCCTTGGAATTGCTTGAATCAGTCTATGGAGGAATATGTGATCAGCACTTTTTTTGACAAAAAATTGAAGTTGACCTCCTTGTTTTCACGACCCAAAAACCTTTCTTATGCTTTGGAAATGTTTTGTATATATCATAGAATGATTTAGGTCAAAAAAAACTGATCATATCTTTGTAAATTATGGAGATTTGGTTTCATTCTTTGCCTTGTATGATTTATTTCCAAAATAGACCAAATTAAGATCTTTTCCAATTAATTAGCTCTTTTCACGAATTTTTTGATTTGCTAGTTGTTCATGGACTCGTAATATGCTCATAAAATCAAATCTTTGATTTTATTTGATTATTCTACTATTTAAATTGATTTATTTTGATTTAAATGGATAAAAAATCAAAATAAATAATAAAAATAATAAAATAATAGGTGGATAATCTCAGCGGTCGTGGGCCATCTTAGGAACATGTTTCAAACAAGAAAACATGGGCCCATTTGGATAAAAAGTCATTTTGATCAATGTTGACTTCATGCACATTTCCAAAAATTGGTCAATTTTGACAATACATATCTCCCTCAATTTTAAACCTAAGAGGGTGTTCTTGGACTTTTTAAAAAGCTTAGGATGTCCCCTAAACAACCCTTTTTGTTTCATCTCAATTGGGTCTTCCATGTTAAAGTAAGAAGCTTTGACCCAAAAGGTGTTTTTGTTGACTTTTCAAAAGGACCTATAATGTAGAAATTCATATCTTTTTATGAGTGCATATTTTGAACTTGTGGGATGCAGATGAGTTGTAGGGAATTGCATCCTATTCAAAATGAGCCTTGGATGAATAATTTCTGATAAAGTATGAAGAAGTTATGCCTGGTCAAAGTTTGGTTGAATTTTCCTGTGAAACCCTAATTTAGCAACTTTTGGGTTTTGATGAATTTGGGGCATTCCTTGAGGAATCATGATCAACCCTTGATCAAATGATGGATGTCACTTCAAAATGTTGATGTTGACCAAAAATCTTGAAGTTTGACTGTATGTGGGCCACAGTTGACTTTTGGCCTAGTATAGTTGATTTTCAGGCATCTGGGCAATTGACTGAGCAAACTTCTTGTGCAAGGCATGAAACTTAACATGGATGATCTTGAGAACACATTGGGACCATGGAAGTCATTTGGGACTGTTGTACCCCAAAATTTTCCCTCCCATTTTCTCAACATTTCTCATCACAAAGCCCTTGGAACTCAAGATCCAGTTAGGGTTTCATCTGCTCAAGACTTCTCCTTGCACTGTTGACCCAAATTAGGGTTTGTGTTTGCACAAAGATGTTTTGACCAAAAAAGCCTAAGATGACTTTCATGCTCCATATTGGACTCCCAAGTTTATCCACATCAAGTTTCAAGTCTTGATTCCAAATTTTGCCCAGTCAATTGGACAGTTGACCTAGAAATCAACTGTATTGGGGAAAAAGTCAACTGTGGCCAATTGACAGTCAAACCTCATGGAAATTGACCCACATCAACATTATGAACTCACATGGACCATTTGATCAAGTTTGGATCACAATTCCACAAGAAATTTGATCAAATCACCAAAAGGGCAAAATGGTCATTTTTAGGGTTTTGACTGCACAAAGGCAATTTTTGACTGTTTGACCTAGCCAATGGCAAACCAAGCTCACATATGGACTCAAGGACCCCATGGAATTATCTTGACATACTCAACAAGTTCAAAAGAAGCTTTGATTCACAAAGTTTTCCCAAAAGAAGCTTGTATCTCAAGTTACAATTTTTGGAACTAGGGTACCAAACCATTCTTAACTTAGAGAAAATTTGACCTATTTTAGGCAAGATTTTTACCTAACTTCAAGACCATTTTTCATATACTTCCACTTGGAATTTCAATTTGCATTTCAAAGATGGATTGTATTACACATTCCAAGCTTTCCAAAATGTCCAAGAACTCATCAAACAACCTCATGGTTTGAGAGAATCGAATTTTGCAATATGGGAAAAACTCACTTTTGTTATGGCCAATTTCCATGTTCATACACTTAGGCAATTTTCAAATCAGCATGCATTTCTTGATTACAGGCCCTAAATCTCTTGTACACTCATAAATTTAATGCAAAATCTATGTGCCAAGACCATATTCTATGTGTTCAAGCATTGCATAATGGTTTAATCCCAAAATAGATAAAGCATTTTAACCATTTTTGCAAAAGTGAACTTTATGTCAAAATGCAAATCCAAGCAAGTACAGTTAAGATCTCTTTGGCACAAGTTTATGGGCTAATTACACTGATCAAGACTAAGTGGTTCAGCATAGAATGGGGGCCTGTACAGGCTAGAAACACCAAGTGGCCTTTTGTTGCTTAAAGTGTAAGAAACTTAGCATATCAACACACAACTCTCATTTCCTGTAAACCAAGCTGAAGCAAACTTGTCAAACATTTTCTAATCATCAAACCCAAGCTGAAACACGAGATATCCACCTCCATTGCCCTCTCAAACACAGAATCACTCTCAAACTGTCCAAACAGAGCACCTACTGCAGATTGAATCCCACAACTCATTTCCATCGTGCATTCTTGCTAAAACCACTTCAAACACCTTCCCTACCATCAATGCAAACTATCCAAAGCATTAGAAGTGGACTGTAACTCCTCTAATCAGTTTGTCCATTTTCATTTTTCTGATTTGCAGGTGGAGTTTTATAACTCGATTCAGCTAGTTTCAAAGCAAAGTAAAACTTGGAATAGCATCCCTCGACATCAAGGAAGCTGTACCAATCATCACCTTGCACTGAAAGTACCTCCATCACCAGATACAACTTCAACTGAACAGGTAAGTTCATGAACTCGTATCTCTCTATCCAGGCATTGTTAGCTTTAGGTTTGTGAAGAAAATGTGTCACATTCATAGCCCTGAACATGCCCATGTAGTTAGTTTTCATTTATGTTACGTGTGCCATGAGAATTTGATGTTTGAACATTGATAAAAAAATTAGGTTAAGATTTGGGAATAGAGAAATTCTCTCTCATTTTTTAGAGTTAGATCAAGTTTTTGGTATGTATGGATTCGTTGTTTGATGCTGAACATTTTTTATGTTGTGGGTTTTCATTAAAAATCCAGGAATCAGGATGTTTGAATCATGGTGCAAAACGCGCGTTTTTTGACAAAGGTTCTGGCCAGAGGTTGAAGAAGGTCCTATTGGGCTGGGCTTGTTCTATTTTTATTATTTGCACCTTGCTTTTGCTTTTGAACCTCCCTGACCCATTTTGATTTTTACTTATCATTTTCCATTTTTTTCCTTTTGATTTCATTTCTATATTTTTATTTAAGTATGAAAAAACATAAAAATCTTTTTTTCATATTTTTTGCATTTATTTTGATATTTATTAGTCTTATTTAGTTTTTGTGCATAAATAATATAAATACTATTATTTAGAATAACTAGGAAAAATAATGCAAACACACTTATTTTCTAATTTTTATTTTATTTTATCTTCTGAAAATATTTTACATAAAACATACTTTTTTTGTAAATATTAAATATTATTATTTTTTGCATATATTTAATATATTTGATAAATTATATAAATACATACATATTAATTAGCATATTTAGTAAATAATACAAAATATATACATTTTTTTATTTTATTAATATTTGACATTAAAAATACCTTTTTTTATAAATATACTTCATTTTTTATTTTTGTACATAAGTATTGAATTTTATTTTTGTACATAATTATTGAATATTGTATATATTGAATAGTTAATACATTTACTTAATAAAATTAGGGTTTTGCCCTAAAATACATAAAAACTCCAAAAAAATTAATACTTTTTATTTTGTTTACTTGACATATAAAAATACTCTTTTTCATACACATAAAAACATTTTTTTGCATCTTGCATATTTATTTTATTTCTATTTAATTTGTGAAATTAAATATCTTGTAAATAATTCCAAATTTATGTAATAGCTAGGTTTAAATTCCTTGTCAAATACCCCCCATTTGAACATTTGTACCCCCCTTCCCATATTGTGTTGTAATAGCTTAGGAAGTTTAATTTTCGCACTTTAAAGCTTTCTAAATATACCATGATAGAATTAGGGTTTGTATGCAAATAAAAACAACAAAATAGTTTGACCTAATTTCAAGATAATCAAGCATGAAAATGGACAACACTAATCTCACTTGCACCCCTAGGGTATTCCACTTGTTGCCTTCAATAATGGGCCATGTTGCATGTTAGGTCTCTTTGGGCAAAACAAACACAATTCAAATGATCATAGTCCCTCGATGATGCTTTCGAAAAGTTGCCTAAAAATGATCAAGTCCCTTAAAGGAAAATTGCCCAAAGATACTTGGCACCATTGCAATTATGGTCTAAACGATGACCCGTGCCCGTCCCTTTCACATCCTAATACAAGATTGTCCACCAAATGCAATGGTGGAACAAAATTGTTAAAAGGGTTAAAACATAGCAAAAATCTTTGAGAACTTTAGGGTAGATAGCTCTTAAGTACTTGTCAACTTGCAAAAACAAAAACACTTGCCTATTTTTTCAAACCACACTTCACAAACACTTTCAAAACAAACTTTCAAAAACCTTGAAACATCTTTTCAAAAAGACAAACACCTTTTGTAAAACATTCGAGTAAAGAATTGTTACAAGGGTAGCCTAGACAAGGCATCTTTTTCAAAACATTTTCAAAACCACACACAAAGCACCATTTTCAAACAATTGAAAACCAAGGCAAGTTGATCTAAGCAAGTACCTAAGAGCCCATGGATAACCATGGATAGAAAGGGTGCTAATACCTTCCCTTTCTATAATCTACTCCCCGAACCCAAGAAAATATCTCAAAGGTTTTTGCTGTGCTTTTTAAACCTTTCCTTAGGATAAAATAAAAAGTCGGTGGCGACTCTTGCTCAACCGAAACATTTGCGAAAACAAACGCAAACCTCAAGTCAGTTCTCCCACCGTATCACAGAACTGGCGACTCTGCTGGGGAATTTTTTAAAGTGGAGTAACCTTAGGGCTTAGATCACCCTCTTGCATGATTAATTGTTTGACTTGATTGCTTTATATCTTGGCTCTCTTGTTTGGGTTTGCAATCCTACACCCGGATTTTGGGAAACACTTCATAGATAGCAATACGTTGTGGAAACTGTGCGGGGTATACTGACACGGTCGAAGCAATAGCTATATTAGTGCGACATATTTGTGAGTACCGGTAACCCTTGAGTTCAATCAAGGAGAGTACGGGGCCGCTGAGTGATGTCACTAAGCACTAATGACCTAGAACCTTACTTGACCATCTTGGCCTTTCATTAGGGGTAGTGAGATGACCGGCTTTGGTGCAGTCCGAAGTTGGTAGATACTCGATACTACACTCATTGAGGGTTGTTTTCTTGGAATATTTTGGTCACTAGTTAAGTGGCTAAACCAAAACAATGAACAATGAAAACAATCCAGTGATATTGAGCTCCTTAGAACCCGGTTACTATTTATAGGACAGGTTTTTAAGCCAACTACACTCAAGAGGGTACTTACCTATGAAACCCCATGCAAGCCTGAAACTAGGGTTTGGTGTGAATTGCTTGTACATGTGTTTTGTGCATACATCATAAACATCATAAAGCATCATATGCATTCACTAACCACTTCAAGGGTTTAGATCTTCATCTTTGTTCTTGTTTTGTAGGTCATGGAAATTCCTCGCAGAAAAACCATCCAAGTCAACCTTGTGAGAATCTCTCCTCAACTCAAGGAGCTCACCTCAAGAATTCCGGAAAGCTCATCCTTCAGTGAAAGACATGCTAGACTGCTCAGCTTAGTCAACACCAACATTGAAGAAGACATGATGAAAGTGCTATTCCAGTTCTTTGACCCTCTTCACCACTGTTTCACTTTCCCTGATTACCAGTTGGTGCCCACTTTGGAGGAGTTTTCTCAACTCCTGAGAATCCCTATCCTTAATCAACTACCCTTCAACGGTACGGAAAAGGAACCAAAGCCGGAAGATGTTGCTCGAGCATTACATCTACAACCATCCGACATCAAGGGGCATTGGGAAGCTAGAAGCGGTGTCAAAGGCTTCTTAGCAAAATTCTTGTTTGAGAAGGCACAAGAGTGTTGGAATTCATTGGACCTACAAGCCTTTGAAGAGATTGTGGCACTCCTTATCTATGGGTTGGTCTTGTTCCCAAATTCTGACTAATTGGTAGATGTCAACGCCGTCAAAATCTTCTTGTCCAGAAATCCAATACCAACATTGCTTGGGGACATCCTTCACTCATTTTACACACGAACAATGAGAAAGAGGGGTGTTCTCATGTGTTGTACTCCTCTACTTGCAAGGTGGTTTATTTCGCACCTTCCACAATCTGTCTTGAAGAATGACCAAGGCTCAAGGTGGTCCCAACGGTTGATGACTCTTACTCACTCTGATGTACATTGGTGTTCTCGGACCAGAGAAAATGTCATCATCGTCGATCGTTGCGGAGAGTTTCCTAATGTTCCTTTACTTGGAATCAGAGGAGGTATCACCTACAACCCTTGCCTAGCTTTGAGGCAATTTGGATATGCACGGAGGGATGGCCCTCACGACATGTTGATTCCTGACCTAGTTTTTGACTTCGATAACAATGCGCAAGGACTTCGCCAAAGATTCATCAGAGCTTAGGGGAGGCCCAATAAGGTTGATAACAAGACTCTGGGACACAAGAACTCCATCCCTCTTGAGCCTTATCTCAAGTGGGTACGAGCCCGAGCCCAGAGTCTAATGATGCCTTATCCTCATGTTCTCCCTGTGATTAAAGAGCCCGTCAATGAAGGAGAGGTTCCCTACACTATCCTATATCCTGACATGCCTACATCGTGGGAGGAAATGCAGAAGAGTTGGATTCAGCTCAAGGAGGAACAGAACACTTTTGAAGCTAGCTTCTACGCCAGCGAGAAAAAGGTTTTAGAGCTCACCCGCCGACTCCATGAGCAAGAGGCCCTCAACACCTACATTGCGCCAAAGAGGATGCGCAACGTCTTCTTACCTTGAGAAGTTGTTTTTGTAATATTTGGCCCATGGGGCATTTATGTACTAACAAATTTCTTCTTATTAATATGACATGCGTTCCTTTTTGTCTACAACAATTTTGAATGTTCTAAATCCTTGAATGCATTGCATACATAAGCATATCATTCATCATGTGCATAAGCAGGTCTCGCGCCAGGTTTCCTTATTTGTCTGCTGTTTATTTCAGTAGGATGGATCTCGAGCAAACAGTCAAAGACCTGCAAGCTCAAAATGCACAGTTCCAGCAACTCCTGATGACCTTGGCTAAGGGTCAGGAGGATCTCAAGACCTTGCTAGGGAATAAAGACCCAGTGAAAAAGAAGAAAAAGAGACTCGGGGTGGCTACTTTAGGGAGAAGATTTGAAGGAGAAACCCGAAGAGTGCTTGAATTTCCTCCTACTTCTGATGAAGGGACCAGTAAAAGAGGTGGAGCTGCGGTACCTTCCGAGTCCGATGTGGAAGAAGAGGAGGTCGAAGAGGATGAAGACTACTCTGATCAACAATACCCTTCGACTGATGATAAATACAAAGGTTTAGAAGACAGGTTGGCCGCCATGGAGCTACAGAGAGTACCGGGTTTGGATTTCGAAGACTTGGGTTTAGTTGCCGGGATTGTGATTCCCCCAAAGTTCAAAGTGCCAGTTTTTGTGAGGTATGATGGGCTGTCCTGTCCAAAAATGCATCTCAGGTCCTACGTAAGAAAGATCCAACCTTATACGGCAGATAAGAACCTTTGGATCCATTTCTTTCAAGACAGCCTTTATGGGGCTCAATTGGAGTGGTTTTATCAGCTAGAGGGAACCAGCGTCCGAAACTGGGAAGATTTGGCCACCGCCTTTTACAAACAATATCAGTACAATTCTGACCTTGCTCCTACTCGTACCCAACTTCAGGGTATGTCACTGGGAACAGGCGAAGGATTCAAAGAATATGCACAAAAGTGGAGGGATTTGGCTGGCAGGGTGCAGCCTCCTTTAACCGACCGTGAACTTGTTGATATGTTTCTAGGGACCCTATCTGGGCCATTTTTCAATCATCTGATTGGTAACTCTTCCGCGGGGTTTACCGATTTGATCTTAACAGGCGAAAGAATAGAAGCTGGCATCAAGTCAGGAAAGATTCAGAAGGGTGTTGCTACAAGTGTTGAGAAGAAACCTTTCAAGAAGGAAACAGTTGTTGTATACTCCCAAAGAAGAGCAGGGAAGACTGAGCGCCGGCCAACTGTGGGGGCCGTAATGATTCAAAACCCTTCAAGTGAACAGCCTCGCTATAACCAGTCCAGACCAAATCAGCAACGGGTGGAACGGCCACAACGGCAGTTCACCCGCATTAATATGACACCAGCGCAAGTACTTCCCCATTTGTTGAAGTTGAATCTCGCCACTATCAAAGAGGCACCAAAAAATGTGAATACATCCTCTCCGCATTATCATCCTAATGCTAAATGCGCCTACCATTCTGACAGTGTTGGGCATGACACCAATGATTGTTGGGCACTCAAGCATAAAATCCAAGACCTGATAGAGGCGAAGGAGGTGGAGTTTGACGCTCCGGAGAAGCCTAATGTGATATCTGCTCCTATGCCGAAGCACGGCCGAAATGTCAATGCCATTGAAGAAGATTTGTATGTTGCTGATGTCAATGATCTGATAACTCCATTGTTAACCATCAAGTTGAATCTGTTAAGGGTCGGGATCTTCCCGGGATGTAAAGAAGATTGCTATTGTTGTCACTCTCTGTCGTTTGATTGTCCGTTACTGAAGAAAGGCATCCAAGGTCTAATGGGCAGTCGACAAATTTTGTTTGAAAAAGTTTCTGCTATTCCAACCCATACTGAAGATGTCTCAATCATAACCATTCACGCCAATCTTTCCAAGGTCGTCAGAAAGCCTGTTAAGATTACACCAGCTACGAAATCTGTCCCTTTGAAGATAACAATGCCAGGGCCTGTCCCCTATGTTTCTGAGAAGTCAATACCATGGAACTATGGCGGTGACGTCTACTACCATGGTATTAAACAAATCGAAGTAACTGAAGGAAGTTCGGATGATGAAGAAGCCAGCATTGGAAACATTGCAGGCACGAGCAAAATCACCCGGAGCGGGAGAATATTTTCTCCATAGATTGCCCCTCCAAGAGCAATCTTTGGACCCTCATCTACTAACAAGGTTATCCCTGCACCAATAAAACTCTCCGCTAGAACCCCATTGATTGAAGATGTTGTTGTTCCTAGTATTGTCCCTCCTACCGCTGTTGATAAAGGTAAGGGAATCCAAGATGAGCTCGTCAGGACGAGGGCTCAACCCTTGGTCATCCCGGAAACCTCCAAGAAAGAAATGGATGAGATCTTGAAGATAATCAAAAGGAGTGATTACGATGTGGTAGAACAACTGGGGAAAACCCCCTCAAAGATCTCCATGCTGGCACTACTACTTTGCTCGGAAGCGCACGCTAAGGCTCTGATAAAATTCCTGAAGGCAGCCCATGTGCCCCAGGAAACCTCTGCAGATCAATTCCAAAATTGTGTGGCTAGCCTTACTGCGGACAATGGATTAGGTTTCTCTGATGCCGACCTAACTCCTAAAGGTAGAAACCACAATGATGCATTGCACATCTCAGTCGAGTGCCGAGGAACTACTCTCGCACATGTCTTGGTCGATACTGGTTCGTCGCTGAATGTACTGCCTAAGAAGGCCTTGGACCGACTAGATTGTGAAGGGTTGAAGTTGAAACCGAGTGATATTGTTGTCAGAGCTTTCGATGGTTCGAAGAGAATGGTCCATGGGGAGGTTGATATTCCCATCAAGGTGGGCACCGAGGTGTTTAAATCTACTTTCTATGTGATGGACATCCGTCCGTCATACTCTTGCTTGTTGGGTAGGCCTTGGATACACCATGCCGGGGCAGTCACCTCCTCCTTACATCAGATGTTGAAGTATCCTGTCAAGGGGAAGATTATAACCGTCCATGGCGAAGAGGAGTACATGATCAGCCACTTGAACTCCTTCCGGTATGTGGAGGTAGAGGGGAGTTCATTGAGACGCCTTTTCAGCATTTCGAAGAAGTCCTTCCTGAAATAGCAGTAGCAAAGTTGGCAGTTGAAGTACCGAGGAAGATGGCCAGGATGGCATCTCTGGAGGACGCAAGGGCCGCAATAAAGGAGGGGAAGAATTTAGCATGGGGGCAGTTGCCTGATATTCCACATAAAACAGACAAATTTGGATTAGGGTTCACTACTGCGGGCCGGAAAGCTATGCGCCATTCGAAGATTGAAAGAGCGCCAGTCAAAATTTCTCCCTACGGAATCAACGCTTTGGAGGATGAAGACAAAGAGAGCAACATCGAAGAGTGGATTTACCCAACTGTCAAAGGAGGATTGTGCAACTGGGAGGCAAAAGACTTTGTCTCCATCACTTTTATTCATCAGTAATTTATCTGTCAAACATTTCCTATTTGGTCTGTAATATTTGTTTTCGAACAATCCGTACACTACCTTTTCACCTCATGCCTTGCCCGGGGCATGTAGGCCCATTTGTAAGGGTTTTGATTATCTTTCATATCCATATGCCATGTTTAATGATTCATTGGACGTTTTTCATTTGATAAACTGCTTGTGTTCATTTTCTTTCCTTTTGCATTTTTGTTTAAGGATGGTTATCCCTTACACACACCCACACTCACAAATGCAGGTACCCATCCACTCCGGATTCCATGGGTGACGATTCTGCTATATCCTTCAATAACTCTGAAGATCTGGTCAATCAAGCCGAGTATGAAGATGACGAAGGTTGTGAAGTACCAGGGGAACTAGCCATACTTCTACAGCAAGAGGAAAGGGCCATCTTACCGCACGAAGAGTCATTGGAAACTGTCAACTTAGGGACCGAGGAAGACCGGAAGGAGGTGCAAGTGGGTGCCAATCTGGAACCAAGTGTCAAGGAGCGCCTGATACAGTTGTTAAATGAGTATGTTGAAATCTTCGCTTGGTCTTATGAAGACATGCCGGGTTTAGACACAGACATTGTGGTTCACCGTATCCCCACAAGAGAGGATTGTCCACCGATCAAGCAAAAAGTCCGCCGAATGAGGCCTGACATGTCTGAAAAGATCAAAGCAGAAGTGATGAAGCAATTCGACGCTGGTTTTCTGGCTGTTACATCCTATCCTCAATGGGTTGCTAACATCGTGCCAGTACCTAAGAAAGATGGCAAGGTCAGGATGTGTGTGGACTACCGGGATTTGAATAGGGCCAGCCCCAAAGATGATTTTCCGCTTCCACACATTGACATTTTGATCGACAATACAGCTCAGCACAAAGTGTTTTCCTTCATGGATGGATTCTCGGGCTACAATCAAATCAAAATGGCCCCCGAGGATATGGAGAAAACAACTTTTGTCACACAATGGGGCACTTTCTGTTACAAGGTGATGCCGTTCGGACTGAAGAACGTTGGGGCAACTTATCAACGCGCCATGGTAGCTTTGTTTCATGATATGATACATCATGAGATTGAAGTTTACATAGACGATATGATAGCTTGGTCACAAACAGAGGAGGAGCACCTTGAGCATCTAGAAAAGCTGTTTGACAGATTGAAAGAATACAAACTAAGGCTGAATCCAAGTAAGTGCACTTTTGGAGTTAGGTCTGGTAAACTTCTAGGATTCATTGTAAGCAACAAAGGCATTGAGGTCGATCCAGCAAAAGTGAAAGCAATACAAGAGATGCCTGCTCCCCGTACTGAAAAGGAGGTTAGAGGGTTCTTGGGGCGCTTGAACTATATTGCCAGATTCATCTCTCATCTGACTTCTACCTGTGAGCCAATTTTCAAACTCTTGAAGAAAGATCAGGTAGTCGAATGGAACGACGATTGCCAAGCTGCTTTCGATAAGATCAAGGAGTATTTGCTAGAACCTCCTATTCTGATGCCACCCGTCGAAGGAAGACCATTAATCATGTATCTAACAGTCTTGGATAACTCAATGGGGTGTGTCTTGGGCCAGCATGACGAGTCTGGTCGAAAAGAGCATGCTATTTATTACCTTAGCAAAAATTTACCGACTGTGAGACTCGCTACTCACTGCTCGAGAAAACTTGCTGCGCTTTGGTATGGGCTGCTCACCGACTAAGGCAGTATATGTTGACTCATACTACCCTGTTGATTTCCAAAATGGATCCTATCAAGTATATCTTCGAAAAGCCCGCTTTATCTGGAAGAATAGCCAGATGGCAGATGATCCTGACTGAGTATGACATCCAGTACACCACCCAAAAAGCTATAAAAGGGAGTGTACTAGCTGACCATCTGGCTCATCAAGCTATCGAAGATTACCAACCCATGAGATTTGACTTCCCAGACGAGGACATCATGAACTTGGACCACATTGAAGGTAATGGACCGTATGACGGACCCGAAAAGGGATCCCGATGGACCCTGTACTTTGATGGTGCCTCAAATGCACTTGGAAACGGCATCGGTGCGGTACTCATTTCCCCGGAAGGTTGTCACACACCTTTCACGGCCCGACTTTGCTTCAGCTGCACAAACAACATGGCTGAATATGAAGCTTGCATCTTTGGTCTCAAGGCTGCTATAGACTTGGGGATCAAATCTTTGATCGTATTTGGGGACTCGGCTTTGGTTATCAGTCAAATCAAAGGAGAGTGGGATACCAAGCACCCTAATCTTATCCCATACAAAGAACATGTCTTGACATTGTTGCCTCATTTCGAGCAAATTACCTTCGAGCATTTCCCGCGAGAAGAGAATCAGCTAGCAGATGCTCTAGCTACAATGTCCTTCATGTTTAAAGTCAACTGGGATAACGAGGCTCCCCAAATCACCATCGAGCGAATGGATGAACCTGCACATTGTCACGAGATTAATACCAAAGAAGTAGTGGAACAACCCTGGTTCCATGAAATCAAAAGGTATCTCCAGACTAGAGATTATCCCGAAGGAGCTTCCGTAAATGACAAGAAGTTCTTAAGGAAATTTGCTGCCAAATTCTTCCTGAGCAACGGCATCCTTTACAAATGAAGCCATGATTGTGTATTACTCCGGTGCGTAGACAAAGCTGAAGCAGAGTTGATCATGACTGAGATACACAGCGGCACATTTGGCACTCACTTGAGCGGGCATACAATGGCCAAGAAGATCCTAAGGGCAGGCTATTACCGGTCTACCATGGAAGCTTACTGCCATCAACATTCTCGTACTTGCCACAAATGTCAAGTCTACGCTGACAAAGTTCATATCCCTCCGGTTCCTCTCAACGTTCTGACTGCTCCTTGGCCATTTGCAATGTGGGGCATTGACATGATTGGAGAGATCAAGCCCACGGCTTCCAACGGACATCGTTTCATCCTGGTCGCCATTGACTATTTCACCAAGTGGGTCGAAGCAGCTTCCTTCGCCTCTGTTACTAAAAATGTGGTTGCCCGCTTCATCAAGCAAAATCTCATATGTCGGTATGGTGTTCCAGACAGGATCATCACAGACAACGGTACAAATCTGAATAACACGATGATCACCGCCTTGTGCAAACAGTTCAAGATTTATCATCACAATTCATCTCCCTATCGGCCGAAGATGAACGGTGATGTTGAAGCTGCGAACAAAAACATTAAGAAAATCATTCAGAAAATGACAGTCACTTACAAAGACTGGCATGAGATGTTACCGTTTGCTCTACATGGATACCGTACGACGGTACGTACTTCAACCGGGGCAATCCCATTTTCTTTGGTATATGGCATGGAAGTTGTCCTGCCTATGGAGGTTCGGATTCCTTCTCAAAGGATTATGAAGGACACAGGTTTGAATGAAGATGATTGGATTCAGACCCGACTTGATCAACTCAATCTGATCGACGAGAAGTGACTCGCTGCTATATGCCATGGTCAGACGTATCAAAAACGGATGATCAAGGCCTTCAATAAGAAAGTCAGACGTCAAGTGTATCAAGTCGGAGATCTCGTAATCAAGCGGATTATCTTACCGCAAAGTGATCCCAGGGGCAAATGGACTCCTACATATGAAGGACCATTTGTGATCAAGAGCATATTTTCTGGTGGTGCAATGATTCTGACCACCATGGACGGTGATGATTTGCCGCACCCTGCGAATGCAGACATAGTCAAAAGATACTACGCATAAAATAACCCGACAAGTCGAAAACCCGAAAGGGCGGCTTAGGCAAAAATGGGCATCCCGGTGAACCGAAAACCCGAAAGGGCGGTTCAGGCAAAAATTAGGGATAAAAACAAAAAAAAATCTGTACACCCGACAAGTCGAAAACCCGAAAGGGCGGCTTGGGCAAAAAGGGGTTTCCCGGTGGATCGAAAACCTGAAAGGGCGATTCAGGCAAAAGTTAGGGAATTAAAGCGTATGACTATGTCTCGTCGGATCACTTCAAAGACAATCTCTTCATCGACCAGTTCCAGGTTTCTGATCAATCCAGTCATCGGCAAACGAAGCATTGGATGGACAGATATTCAGAGTTGTGAAGGCTATAGCGGAATGGAATCCCATGGAATTATTTCACATAGCCATCTTTATTGTGTATAAATCTTTCAATATTTACGACGAAATCCTCTTACTAGGATGATTGTCTCCTTTGTACAAATACACTCATAGAAAGTCAATACAAATACTTTTTCCAGAAATTTGTGTCATTTCCTTTTTCTTTTCTCTTGCACTATTTGTTTTATTTTGAGAAACGTCCAATATTTTGTTAAATAGGCATATGCATTTGAACATAATCATTTCCTTATGAATCAAGAAAGAGGATTACTGATAGGTTGAAGGTGCAGTTGGATATCTTGATACCCTTTCAAAGGAAACCCCCAGGAGATTTGGAATCCATATCCCCAGCAAGTCTTGAAGCTTATCCCCAGTAGATTCTGGAAGCTTATCCCCTGCAGAGTACAGACGTCTCTCCCGAGCTTTATTCAAAGTTATTCCTCACAAGGTCTTATAACTGGGTTATCTTCAGCTAATTGCCACGGAAGATCGCACTCGGCAAAATTCTTCCTATCCCCAGCGGAGTTCATCAAAATTCCCCAACATAACTTATCAATACAATCCCCAGAGGAGTTTATCTTTGTTATCCTCAGCCAGAGAATCCTCCAGAACTCAATTCCCCTCAGAGTTTAAGTTTCAGTATCCCCAGCAGAGCTAAAACTTCAAACTATCAATCCCCAGCGGAACCAGACTAGTGAACCTTCTCCCCACAGAAATGCTTCTCACTAGACTAGAGATTCTCAGTCTTACCTCACCAGCTTAAGTCTACCAGGTTTTAAAATCCCCAGTAGACATCATCAGAATTTCTCTTACCCTGCAAGTCACCAAGGAAATTCCAAGTCCCCGCAAGTGGTTCTAAGGCCCCTCGACGTTTGAAGGTCTGGTATTCCCCAAGCAAATCTGCATACTTTCAGTTTTCAGTTCCTCATTGTATATTCGAAGTTTCTCCAGTGAAGATCTCCTCAAGACAGGAATTCCCCAGAAGATTGGTATACAACCCAAGCTCCTTATTCTCCAGCAACCACCAGGAATTATTCTTCCCGGCAGCAGTCAAGATGCTTTTATCTTCAGCCATCTCGGATTCATCTATCCTTTGCAAGACGGCTCTCCAGCTTACATGCACATTCATTTACATGCATATCATATAACATACATGGTATCATGCATCATGACATTGCATATAACTAACTCTTTACCTTTTCAGGTAAGATCAGTCAACAGACAAAAAAAAATCATTATCTTCCGAGATTCTTTCCAGGAATAGTTCAGATGTGACCCAGACATGGCAACATCCTAATGCTTATTCCAGATTCATCCAGATGCAGTTTTACACGAGCTCATCATCAGGAAACCCTACACCGGTTCTTCCTCCACCTTCAAGATTTCTGAAAACAGTTCACGAGTTCTCCAAGTAACGTATGTTGACCTATCGCTTGTTCAGATTCTTCTCAAGACTTCTAAAAACAGTTTATGGATTCTTCCCAACAACGGATGTTAATCTATCACTTGTTCAGATGCAACCTTTTGAAAACAGTTTACGGACGCTTCCCAACAACGGATGCTGCTCTATTGCTTATTCAACTTCAAGATTTCTGAAAACAGTTCACGGGTTCTCCAAGTAACGGATGTTGACCTATCGCTTGTTCAGATTCTTCTCAAGACTTCTGAAAACAGTTTATGGATTCTTCCAAACAACGGATGTTAATCTATCACTTGTTCAGATGCAACCTTTTGAAAACAGTTTACGGACGCTTCCCAACAACGGATGCTGCTCTATTGCTTATTCAACTTCAAGATTTCTGAAAACAGTTCACGGGTTCTCCAAGTAACGGATGTTGACCTATCACTTGTTCAGTTTTATTCTCAAGACTTCTGAAAACAGTTTATGGATTCTTCCCAACAACAGATGTTAATCTATCGACTTGTTCAGATGCAACTTTTGAAAACAGTTTACGGACGCTTCCCAACAACAGATGTTACTCTATTGCTTATTCAACTTCAAGATTTCTAAAAACAGTTCACGGATTCTTCCCAACAACGGATGTTAATCTATCGCTTGTTCAGACTCTTCTCAACCTCTGAAAACAGTTTACGGATGCCTCCAGATACGGATGTCAATCTATTGCTTATTCAGACCCCAGTTCAAAGATGGTCCTAAACATGGACACCTTTCTGATACTCATTCCAGATGGCATCTTTAATCCCATCCCCAACAAGTTTCTGTCACTCTTCAAGATGGCATCGTTAAGCCCATCTCCAAATGGCATCTCTAAGCCCATTCCTGCATCCATTGCTTTGACGAGTGCAAATTTCCGGGCACTCTAGTGTTCAATCTCCTTTTACCCTCGAGTCACGAAAGGCAAACTTGCCTATCTAACTCTTCGGATACAAGAAGATTGAACAGGGGCAACTGTTGTACCCCAAAATTTGCCCTCCCATTTTCTCAACATTTCTCATAACAAAGCCCTTGGAACTCAAGATCCAGTTAGGGTTTCATCTGCTCAAGACTTCTCCTTGCACTGTTGACCCAAATTAGGGTTTGTGTTTGCACAAAGATGTTTTGACCAAAAAAGCCTAAGATGACTTTCATGCTCCATATTGGACTCCCAATTTTATCCACATCAAGTTTCAAGTCTTGATTCCAAATTTTGCCCAGTCAATTGGACAGTTGACCTAGAAATCAACTGTATTGGGGAAAAAGTCAACTGTGGCCAATTGACAGTCAAACCTCATGGAAATTGACCCACATTAACATTATGAACTCACATGGACCATTTGATCAAGTTTGGATCACAATTCCACAAGAAATTTGATCAAATCACCAAAAGGGCAAAATGGTCATTTTTAGGGGTTTGACTGCACAAAGGCAATTTTTGACTGTTTGACCTAGCCAATGGCAAACCAAGCTCACATATGGACTCAAGGACCCCATGGAATTATCTTGACATACTCAACAAGTTCAAAAGATCCCAAATGCACAAGATTGACAGTTGAATTTCCCAGTCAATTGATCAATTTTGACTGTATACTGAAAAGTCAAACTTTGACTTTTTGGTCAAAATCAAGTGTCAAGATTCATTTTTCATCAAAACATGCCAAATCATGAAACTTGTTCATCAAGAAATCAAGAATTGCAAATTAGGGTTTGAAATGAAGATTTTTCATAACTTAGAATTTTTCTAAGTTATGAAAAACCCTAATTTTTTCCTAACTTTGCCCCACTTTCTCACCAAGATTCATTTGGATTCAAGCAAAAGTCAAAACATGAAAGTTGTAGCCTATTGCAAAATCTACAACTTTGATTCACAAAGTTTTCCCAAAAGAAGCTTGTATCTCAAGTTACAATTTTTGGAACTAGGGTACCAAACCATTCTTAACTTAGAGAAAATTTGACCTATTTTAGGCAAGATTTTTACCTAACTTCAAGACCATTTTTCATATACTTCCACTTGGAATTTCAATTTGCATTTCAAAGATGGATTGTAGTACACATTCCAAGATTTCCAAAATGTCCAAGAACTCATCAAACAACCTCATGGTTTGAGAGAATCGAATTTTGCAATATGGGAAAAACTCACTTTTGTTATGGCCAATTTCCATGTTCATACACTTAGGCAATTTTCAAATCAGCATGCATTTCTTGATTACAGGCCCTAAATCTCTTTAACACTCATAAATTTAATGCAAAATCTTTGTGCCAAGACCATATTCTATGTGTTCAAGCATTGCATAATGGTTTAATCCCAAAATAGATAAAGCATTTTAACCATTTTTGCAAAAGTGAACTTTATGTCAAAATGCAAATCCAAGCAAGTACAGTTAAGATCTCTTTGGCACAAGTTTATGGGCTAATTACACTGATCAAGACTAAGTGGTTCAGCATAGAATGGGGGCCTGTACAGGCTAGAAACACCAAGTGGCCTTTTGTTGCTTAAAGTGTAAGAAACTTAGCATATCAACACACAACTCTCATTTCCTGTAAACCAAGCTGAAGCAAACTTGTCAAATATTTTCTAATCATCAAACCCAAGCTGAAACACGAGCTATCCACCTCCATTGCCCTCTCAAACACAGAATCACTCTCAAACTGTCCAAACAGAGCACCTACTGCAGATTGAATCCCACAACTCATTTCCATCGTGCATTCTTGCTAAAACCACTTCAAACACCTTCCCTACCATCAATGCAAACTATCCAAAGCATTAAAAGTAGACTGTAACTCCTCTAATCAGTTTGGCCATTTTCATTTTTCTGATTTGCAGGTGGAGTTCTATAACTCGATTCAGCTAGTTTCAAAGCAAAGTAAAACTTGGAATAGCATCCCTGGACATCAAGGAAGTTGTACCAATCATCACCTTGCACTGAAAGTACCTCCATCACCAGATACAACTTCAACTGAACAGGTAAGTTCATGAACTCGTATCTCTCTATCCAAGCATTGTTAGCTTTAGGTTTGTGAAGAAAATGTGTCACATTCATAGCCCTGAACATGCCCATGTAGTTAGTTTTCATTTATGTTATGTGTGCCATGAGAATTTGATGTCTGAACATTGATAAAAAATTAGGTTAAGATTTGGGAATGGAGAAATTCTCTCTCATTTTTGAGAGTTAGATCAAGTTTTTGGTATGTATGGATTCGTTGTTTGATGCTGAACATTTTTGATGTTGTGAGTTTTCATTAAAAAGCCAGGAATCAGGATGTTTGAATCATGGTGCAAAACGCGCGTTTTTTGACAAAGGTTCTGGCCAGAGGTTGAAGAAGGTCCTATTGGGCTGGGCTTGTTCTATTTTTCTTATTTGCACATTGCTTTTGCTTTTGAACCTCCCTGACCCATTTTGATTTTTACTTATCATTTTCCATTTTTTCCTTTTGATTTCATTTCTATATTTTTATTTAAGTATGAAAAAACATAAAAATCTTTTTTTTCACATTTTTTGCATTTATTTTGATATTTATTAGTCTTATTTAGTTTTTGTGCATAAATAATATAAATACTATTATTTAGAATAACTAAGAAAAATAATGCAAACACACTTATTTTCTAATTTTTATTTTATTTTATCTTCTGAAAATATTTTACATAAAACATACTTTTTTTTGTAAATATTAAATATTATTATTTTTTGCATATATTTAATATATTTGATAAATTATATAAATACATACATATTAATTAGCATATTTAGTAAATAATACAAAATATATACATTTTTTTATTTTATTAATATTTGACATTAAAAATACCCTTTTTTATAAATATACTTCATTTTTTATTTTTGTACATAAGTATTGAATTTTATTTTTGTACATAATTATTGAATATTGTATATATTGAATAGTTAATACATTTACTTAATAAAATTAGGGTTTTGCCCTAAAATACATAAAAACTCCAAAAAAATTAATACTTTTTATTTTGTTTACTTGACATATAAAAATACTCTTTTTCATACACATAAAAACATTTTTTTGCATCTTGCATATTTATTTTATTTCTATTTAATTTGTGAAATTAAATATCTTGTAAATAATTCCAAATTGATGTAATAGCTAGGTTTAAATTCCTTGTCAAATACCCCCCATTTGAACATTTGTACCCCCCCTTCCCATATTGTGTTGTAATAGCTTAGGAACTTTAATTTTCGCACTTTAAAGCTTTCTAAATATACCATGATAGAATTAGGGTTTGTATGCAAATAAAAACAACAAAATAGTTTGACCTAATTTCAAGATAATCAAGCATGAAAATGGACAACACTAATCACACTTGCACCCCTAGGGTATTCCACTTGTTGCCTTCAATAATGGGCCATGTTGCATGTTAGGTCTCTTTGGGCAAAACAAACACAATTCAAATGATCATAGTCCCTCGATGACGCTTTCGAAAAGTTGCCTAAAAATGATCAAGTCCCTTAAAGGAAAATTGCCCAAAGATACTTGGCACCATTGAAATTATGGTCTAAACGATGACCCGTGCCCGTCCCTTTCACATCCTAACACAAGATTGTCCACCAAATGCAATGGTGGAACAAAATTGTTAAAAGGGTTAAAACATAGCAAAAATCTTTGAGAACTTTAGGGTAGATAGCTCTTAAGTACTTGTCAACTTGCAAAAACAAAAACACTTGCCTATTTTTTCAAACCACACTTCAAAAACACTTTCAAAACAAACTTTCAAAAACCTTGAAACATCTTTTCAAAAAGACAAACACCTTTTGTAAAACATTCGAGTAAAGAATTGTTACAAGGGTAGCCTAGATAAGGCATCTTTTTCAAAACATTTTCAAAACCACACACAAAGCACCATTTTCAAACAATTGAAAACCAAGGCAAGTTGATCTAAGCAAGTACCTAAGAGCCCATGGATAACCATGGATAGAAAGGGTGCTAATACCTTCCCTTTCTATAATCTACTCCCCGAACCCAAGAAAATATCTCAAAGGTTTTTGCTGTGCTTTTTAAACCTTTCCTTAGGATAAAATAAAAAGTCGGTGGCGACTCTTGCTCAACCGAAACATTTGCGAAAACAAACGCAAACCTCAAGTCAGTTCTCCCACCGTATCACAGGGACATTTGGAGTTCCCACACCCTGATGAAAATGGAAACCCTAGTTTAAGGTACATTGCCTTAGGAGAGAGTTTGTCTGGTCAACTCTTGGGCATCCTTGAGCAAGTTGAGGACCTCAATGGGCATGTGTTGAGTAAAATGAGAGGGCAAATTTTGGGGTACAACACATACTTCCTTCAATCTCACCCTTCTAGTCCTCTCTTTTCCAATAACAACAACATGCTTGTGATTTTTAGCCATCATCTTTCTCAGGCTTCACAGTGAATGAAAAAGGCAAGCTTGTTTTATTCTTACCCACAAAAATCTATGTTAACCATGATCTATGTTTTAGAACAACAACAAACTTTGTTTCGGCTCAGACTTGGTTAAGCTTCGCAATTTTATGGTTTTTAAAACAACAACAACAAATTTAAATCACAGAGACATCTAAGAAACATACACAGTAGCAATTTTATCACGCAACAAACACAGTAGCAATTTTAAGAGTAGGATAACTCACAAGCTCGAAGCTAGTCCGAGGGTTTCGATATCGACACGGTAAGTTTTTTTCGCTTCTCTTTTCTACTTGCAATTCTGCTTGAAATTTTGGAAATTATGCTATGATGTTGCTTCTGGAATCACATGTTTTGAAGTTGCTTGGGGGAAGCTTATGAAACTTGACAACATAATAATTCTTCAATTCCTTCTCTATTTTCTTCCCCCTTTTTCTGTATTTTTCTTTTAGATTTTTATAGCGTTCTTAGGGCTTTAAGATTTAGGAAACAAAGTTATGACTATTATTTTGTTTGATTGTAATTTGATCTTGTATGTAATTGTTTGATAACGTTATAATTCATTTTCGTTTTCGTTTTGGAAAGTTTCTTGTATTTAAACTCTTGATTCGCAATAAAAAATCTTGTTTTGGTTCTGTTTCTTTCCTTCTTTGATCTACACAGTGTTAGTTTCTTGTTAAGGCAAATGTTATCATTTCATGATCTAAACAGTGGCTGTGTGGTGGTTTTTTCGAACATGTTTCTTTGTTATGGACCGTACGCACCTTCTTTGATATGGGCCCTGAAAGGATTCAGAAATGGGCCGTGGAAGAGAAACTTTTGCATTAGCATTTTTCTTTTAGTTAAATGTTTTCCAATTTAAGGAAATAAATTATTTAATTAAAAAAGTAATAATAATAATTTTAATAACAAAACAATCCTTCAAAAATAAAAGGCTAACGGGCCTCCTTATTGGGCTTCTTAGTCACTATTTTTTTCTCAAACAAATACTGATAATTTAATGATAAAGTAATGACTTCAGTAATATAATACTCAACAACCAAAACTTAAACGAGCATGTTTATGTAGTTGGGCCTTAAGAAAAACGAATTTGTTCATACCCCTTGATTTAAAGAATACACCTCCCATTTTAACTTGAAATGGACTTTTTTTTAAACCTAATGGGCCATCAGATATTGATGGTCCATTTTGGATCAACACACCCCTCTTCCATGTTTTACTCCCCCATATAAATAAAAACTATATAATACGATTTATTTAAAAAGAACCCTAAATATAATATAAGGGTAGGGAAAATTTGGGGTAAGACACCCTCCCATCATTGTGCCATGTTGTCTTTTATGTTATGGAATGAGAATGAATCAACATATGATAAGCCTTCTTTGTAAATCTTGGAAAAATAATAATTAAAAAACGTAGGGATCGAACCCACGCCTCTCATGTCACAGGTCTCCGTCTCCAACCATCTGAGCTAAGCTATTTTTTTTGTTATTCAAACATAAATAAACATTATATAATAAGACACGGGATCAGAGAAGCGTCGGAGCCCTAGCTCTGGTCATCTTCTCCGATTAAAGGTTTTTCAAAAACGTAAAAAAACCACATGTGTTAGATCATAACAGGGCCCCTATCCCCCTAATTTGACCCTTACGAATCCAATGGTGGCATTGGTTTGACTTGAAAACGCCTGCAGAGTGAGTTTCGGAAAAAAAAAATGTTTCAAATTGCTCTAACAATTGCAGATCTTCATTCCTACACTAAAACTCACAAGTATTACATCAAAACAGTTCCAAATATCAATCTGAACATGAATGTATGGATCAAATCATTCAACAATGCGCATATAAAAAGTTTGAGATTGAAGAAAGTTACCAAATCGGTGATGCTTAGTTTCAATGATCTGAGGTGCTACAAGCTTCAGGGATGATTGGAATAAGTTTCTGGAGTCTTCAGGAAGCTTGATCGATGCTTGGAATTGATTGATAAAGGGTGGAGATAAGGGTTTCGAGTTGCCCTAGTTATTGACAACTTTAAGATTTTTAGGGTCTGTTCTTGAGGTAGTATGCGCGTTTTTTGATGTCTGAATATGTCATGTATTTATAGGGGAGTGCTTTAGGTCAAGTGGTGGGCTTGGACATCTCATGAAATCATATCTTTAATTTTGTTTGAAAATAAGTTCAAATCTTCCAAAACTAATGAAGACTTGTTTCAAATAAGGCCACACGATTTCTTGAACTTCAAGGTAGGTTTTTAGGCCTCCAACATGATTAGAACAAAAGTCCACACGCCCTGTATCATTTATTTGGCATTTTATTTGATTTTTTTGCTTTTAATTGAATAAAAAAAAATAAAAATAAATAAAAACTACAAAAGTATATGAATGGATTTAGAGGTCTAATATGAGGTCATGAACATATTTGAACCTAAAAACTTAGGTCCATTAGCCAAAAATTTCAAGTTTGCTCAATTTGAACTTCATGCATTTTCTCAAAATTGCTCAACTTGCACCAATCATAACTCTCTCAATTTTTGTCATATAAAGATGGTCTTGGACTTTTGGAAACCTCAAGATATCTCCTAAAACTTTCAGGTTGGTAGTTTTTTCATTTGAAGTCTTTAACTTAATGTGAGTTGCTTTGACAAAAGATGTCTTTTTGGTGACTTTTAAAATGACATGTAATGTTTTGGCTCATATCTCTCAAATGAAGCATTTTTGGCCTTGAGATTAGAGAGACAAAGTTGTAGAGAAATATAGGCTTTGGTTGAGGTATTTTTGATGAAGTATGTAAAAGTTATGCTTGGTCAAAGTTCAGTTAACTTCTCCTAAAGAAAACCCCTAATTTAGTAACTTTTGACTTTTGATGAATCTTGAGTTTTCTTGATGAATCATGGTCAACCCTTGATCAAATTATGAATGTGACTTTAAAATGTTGATGTTGACCAAAAAATTTGAAGTTTGACTGTAGATTGGTCAAAGTTGACTATTTGTCCAATATAGTTGATTTTCAATCATCTGGCTAATTGACTGAGCAAACTTGTGATATAAGGCTTGAAATTTGGTATGAAGATACTTTTATATATATGAGAAACCATGAAATCCACTTTAGCCATTAGAAGTCCAATTTCCCTTGAGAAAAAGAAAACCCTAATTGTAGGTCAACTACTTAAGAGGAGAGTTTGTCTGGTCAACCTTTGATAAGTCTTGAGTACTTGAGACTCCTATGAGCATGAGGAGACATCTTAAATTAATTTGTCTCAAATATGGGAGGGAAAATTTTGGGTTACAACACATAGGACGTGGGAACTCTTCACCATCCATAGTTTCAAGAACCAATGCATCGAGAAGGCTTTCTTGACAACATACGAGCCTTCATAATTGAGACTCTACTTACCCCTTGAATCAACTTTAAAAGACATGATATTTCTGAGCACAAGGTTGCCTTCTATGAATTCACGAGGCTTGATCTTCTTAACAAAATCCTTCTTCATTCTTCTCTGATATGATTAACCATGACACAAGAACGACATTCTCTTTTCTTCAATTAAATTCATCTAGTCAAACCTGCTCTGAACCCATTTAGCCTATGACAACTTCGTTTCCATTATCACACGCAAAGAGGGAATCTCTACCTTAACAGGGAGCACTGCTTCCATACCATACACAAGAAAGAACGAGGTTTCCCCTATTGAAGTGCAGACGGATGTACGATACCCATGCAAAGAAAAAGGGAGCATCTCATGCTAATCCTTATAGGTAACAACCATCTTCTAGATAATCTACTTAATGTTTTTATTAGCAGCTTCAATAGCCCCATTTATCTTAGGCCTGTAAGGAGACGAGTTGTGATGGACAATCTTGAATTCTTCACAAAGTTCTATCATCATCTTATTATTCAAATTTAAGCTGTTATCAATGATAATCCTACTTGGTGCACCATACCGACATATAAGAGTGTTCTTCATAAAGCGTACTACTACCTTCTTGGTGACATTAGCATAAGAAGCTGCTTCCACCCACTTGGAGAAGTAGTCATTTGCCACTAAGATGAAATGATGTCCATTTGACGCTTTGGGTTCAATCATTTCAATCATATAAATACCCGACATTGAAAAAAGGCCATGGGGAAGAAATAACATTGAGAAGCATTGGAGGCACATGAATCTTGTCAGCATAAATCTGACATTTATGGCACTTCTTCACAAATTTGTAACAGTCAGATTCCATTGTCAGGCAATAGTAACATGTCATAAGCATTTTCTTTTCCATCGATTGTCCATTGGCATGGGTACCAAAGGAACCTTTTCATGGATCTCATGCATCAACGTGCCTGCTTCGTGTCTATCCACGCATCTGAGCAAGACCATGTCATAATTTCTTTTGTATAACACATCTTCATTGAGGAAAAATCTACCTTCCAACCTCTCAATGTATTTTTTATCTTTGTTCGACGCACCAACTGAGTATTCCTGAGTCTGGAGGAAGTTCTTGATATCATAATACCAAGGTTTTTCATCTAACACCCCCTCTGTAACAAACACATGAGCTGGTCTATCAAGATGTTAAACTGTAATCTAAGGTACATCGTTCCAAGAATTTACTTGGTACATGGAAGCCAAAGTGGCTAAAGCATCTTCCATATGATTCTCATCTCTGGGAATATGATGGAATTCAACTTTATTGAAGAAAGGTAATAATCTTCTTGCATAATATTTGTAGGGAATCAAGCCAATGTGACAAGTTTCCCATTCTTGTTTGATCTGATTTACTACCAAAGCTTAATCACATTATACATCAAGAATTTTGATTCTGAGATTTATAGCCTCTTTAAGACCCATGTGTCGTACCCCAAATATGTCCTACCTCGATGATTTTATTTTTCAAGATTAAAATGGAAGAAATATTTAATTAAAGATGGTACAGCAATATCTGATGGCCCATCTTTATCCAAGACTAAGGGGTGTATTTTAATTCAGGAAAATGGGGTTTTCTAAATCAGAAAGACTCGTTTATCCGTATGCCCTTTTACAAAGCATGTTGGCCAATGGCCCATGCGATTCGAATGTGGAAAATCATTTCAAAAGAATAATAATAATTAAGCTTTTTAATAAAACCCATGTAAGTATTATTTTTGTTAAGTAAAGAAGAGGGGTGAAATTACAATTTTAGGCCCATTCATATGGCCCATTTTTGTTGGTAATTGAATAAGCAAAGGGCGGGGTATAATTATAACCACATGCCCACTGATTTTTGGGCCCATTGGATGGTCATTAATGTTTATTCTTAGTAAAATGTTGTCGTTTTGCTGATTAAAAATTTAACATCTTATTAATATTTTTAAAAGAAAAGAGTTGTCTTAGGAAATTTATTGGACTAGAGTGTTAAGGCCATAATGGGTCGGTGGCGTAAGAAATCTTTTTTCTGCTGTAATAAAAAATAATAATGTGGTTGGGCTAATTAAAGTTAGATAACTCATAGGCCCAAGATGTTAAAAAATGACCACTGTATCAATTATCCTAGAGATAACGCACATTTTGTGTCAATAACAGTCACTGTAGAGATCATTACCAACCAAATCTGCAAAATTGATTCAAAGCCCAAGAAATTACAAAGCAAACTCGGAAAATTATCTAAACTAAATCAAATCTTACAAAAGCTCATTACAAATTTCCAAAATCAAATCTAAAAAACTAAATCCAAATTACAATCAAATCTTTTATTATCAAAATCAAATCTCATTACAGATCACAACAAATCAAATATTACATTACAGTGAATCAAATTGCAATAAACGGGATTCCTAAATCTATGTTGTAACACTAAAACCCTAAAAACACTAACTATATAAATACAGAAATAAAGGTACAGAGAAGGGGCGGGTTTGTGATAGTGAAAGTTTTACAAAGAGAAAAAGTCGTACCACGACGCTTGTAGAGAGAACCGAATCGCGAAGAGTTGAAGAAGAAATCGTCGTTGTCAAAGAAGAAGAGAGGGGTGATTAGGGTTCAACTTCTTAAACCCTAATCACCATTGCCTTGCACCATCGCCTTCAAAGCTTCCATCATTACCTGCAAAAGAGAAAAAACAAACGGATTAACACTGAATAGGACAAGAATCTTGGGGTCGGAAAATAGAACACTCAAAATCAGAATTGGAATTGCAAGGGTTAAAACGAACTTAGCTTCTTTTTTTCTGTTACTATTTGTGTTTGTTAGGACACGATGCAAGCTACGCTGTGGTGGTAATTGGACTTGGGGTTGTTGATTTGGGGGTGGAAACGGTGAGGAAGGGGATAAAGGGTTTTGAGGGTTCTGCGTGAGAGAGTGAGAGAGAGAGAGAGAGAGAGAGAGAGAGAGAGAGAGAGAGAGAGAGAGATGAACAGGGTGTGATTGAAAATGAAAATTGTAAAAAATGAAAATAATAATTATATTTCTGTTTCGATCCCATACGCACGTGTCCGTGATAGTTATCATGCACTCTTTAATCATGTCCGTATGATTTTGATTGGACGGCTGTAAGGCCAAGTCCACCATAAGCCTATACTCCCTCACAACACACGATCATTCCGACTTGCCTAAACAAACAATGGGCCAAGCCCAGATGCTATGCACACCCCCTTGCCTGTAATTATTAAAACCATGAAACGATTCACACACACCCTGTCCAGCCAGTGTTCATGGGCTTAGCAAAATTTCCTTTAGGCACCTCCCTTTTTACTTATCAACAAGGAAACGCAACCCCCCCCCCCCCTCTCCCAGATTTACTTAAATTATTATTATTTTTTATTATTTCTTTTATATTATTTTTATGTTATATTTTATTAATTATCTATTTCTTTTTCATTTATAATTATCATTATTATTATTAATTTTTATTATCATATTTTAAATATTATTATTATTATTTATTATATTTAAATATTATTATATGATCAAACAAATTATTTTTATATTAAAATTACATATATTATTTTATATATATTATTTGCATTAAAATATTTGCTAATCATACATTAATCGAGAGATCTTCGCAATTAATACAATTAAAAAACACTCAACAAACTACAAACTATTTTCGCGATAAACTAAACAAATCAACTGTCTTTTTGCAAATGGGTTTCGAACTAGTTTTAACTTACTACGCACTCAGTCAAAATCTCTGCAATCACTACTCCCGACCGAGTGCGAAGTGATTCAAAATATATTTGCAAACCCCTAAAAAATACCAACCCCCTACGAACTACGAATTGGGACTCTGACTCCTCATAAGAGGATACCTAGGCATACGATCAAAAATCATGGCGAGTCTTTCTAATTAAAACTTAAAATCCAGTTTACCCCAAACCTAAACCTAGAGTCTAATATCCTTGTGAACAAGGTGGATGAAAGGTTCCTAACACCTTCCTTTCGTCTAATTGAGTCCGAAACCTAGAATCTCTGTCTGTGAATTAGGGTTTTCTGTTAGATTCCCTTCCCTAGGATAAAAACTAATAGTGGCAACTCTTGATTAAAAAATCAGTTGCTACAGCTGGAGACTCTGCTGGGGACTCTCCTTAACCCTAGGTTTAGGTATTTTTGGGGTTTCTATTGTTATTTGCTTTATTTATTTATTGCATTTATCTATTTTATCGCATTTTTTTAGTTACTGTCAATTTCTCTTATCATCATATATTTACTGCGTGGCGGGATTTTTCTATCTCAAAAATATTTCCAATATAACCCTTAGAAAGAAGGTTCATTTATTAGCTTAGGGGGTACATCATCCCTGTGAGTTTATGTGACGACTTTGCCTAGAGTCGGTGAACTTCCGAAAAAGGAATACTTACCTAGAGATATCCTCTTGACGAGTAGGACTTTGGAAGGTCACCCATGACTCTTTGTAACGACCTTAACCCAAAATCTCATGACGAGACCTTTCACGACTTTGAGACGAAAGTTTCAGCCTGTAAAGAGGCTCCACCTAAGGGAGGCCCTTGTGCCTTTTCCCTCTGGCGTTATTCATGACACCCTTAAGGAAGCCACCTTTTGGGAGGGTAGACTAACCGTAGGTTAAAATTAAGGAGCCTACCTTCTAAGGGTACTTATCACAAAAAACTTGTCACAGAACCATACATCCCTACCTTATAGGGGTACTTATTACAAAAAGTCCTGTCACTCAACCCTACACCCACACATTCATATATTTCATGTATTCGTCATACATTCATCATACATTCGCCACCCGTTTCTTTATCTTATTCACAGTGGGTATAAAAGATAATAATAAACTCAAGATCTCAGTGATTGTCTTTAAAAATGGATACCGAAGGAAACAACTTGCTCGCGTTAACACGTCAAACATGTCTGAAATCAAGGCCATAAAAGGGAAATAATATGCTGAAGACTTTCTCAAGCTTTGTCCAGCAATAGGGGATGGTTTCAAGATCAGATATCCGCAGGCGCATCTAGAAGGCTTATTTCATTTTTTCTTGATTTCACGCAAATAAAGTTTTGGTTTAAGATTGTAATATTTTTCAATATCTGAATTACGTTACTTTCAATAAAGGCATTTTGTTTCCACATCTCGTTTGCGTATCTATTTTAAAGATAGTCACTAAGTAAAATAATAAGCAAAAGACGGATACATACCCAAGTGAATAAGACAGTTAACCCCTTTCGTATTCATGCATATTCATTCGCACGCACGCATTTACGAACACCTGCATATCATGTCAAAACTCATTTTTCACAAACACCTCTCCAGCTGAACCATTGGCAGAAGAAGATTGCCACTTCCTTGGCCTCCATGTCAAACCAGGGCCTATCAACAGAAAATAATGGAGAAAATCGAGGAAACTCAGGCTGCGTTCAAAGAGGATCTCTACCAAGTAAAGGGTGATGTCCATTCAATGAAAGGAGATCTGAGTCAAGTTCTTCTAGCTTTGAAGAACATTATTGACAGGCAAGACCAGATTCCCAGGGCAGCTTTCGAGGAAGTAGCCCAGACTATTAGTGCATCAAGTGGTCACCAACTAAGGAAAGAGTCAGAGGCAGGAATCCAGAAGTCTGTCATAGCCCAACAAGAAGCTGAAACATAAGGGTTTGTCCCACCGCCGCCAAAAGCAGGGGCACCTCGTACCCTGCAAATTTCGACCAACAATGCAGACAACTACTGGGACATGCAATACGAATACCACGACCCAAGGATGCCAACCAAATGCCCCAAAAATGAATGGTACTCATGTTGTTGATAATCCACTAGTGATGAATCAGTACAAAGCTTTGGAGGAAAGACTAAAAGTTGTGGAGGGTTTCGATGCTTTCGAAGTAGACGCTCTCGAAATGGGCCTAGTTCCTGATATGGTGATTCCACCAAAGTTCAAAGTACCTGACTTTGAAAAATACAAGGGGCTCACTTGACCAAGAAATCATCTCCGCATGTATTGCAGGAAGATGCATGCCCATGCCCACGGTCAGAAGCTGATGAATCACTATTTTCAAGATAGCCTGAGTGGGGCATCTTCAGACTGGTATATGCAATTGGAGCGAACACATATTCGAACCTGGGTAGATCTTGCTAATGCTTTCCTAAAGAATTAAAAATATAACCTGGACATGGCGTCTACCCGCATGCAACTCCAGAATTTGTCCCAGAAGAAAGAAGAGTCCTTCAAGGAGTATGCTCAGAGATGGAGGGAGTTGGCATCCTGTGTGCAACCCCCACTGTTAGAGAAGGAGTTAGTAGACATGTTCATCGGAACTTTGCACGGGCTGTCTTATGAGATGATGGTTAGAAGTATCTCTTCAGGGTTCTCATACCTAGTAACCATCGGAGAAAGAATCGAGACTGGGATAAAAAGTGGAAATATATTAGGGGGACCATCAATTTCTCCCTATAATTCAAAACGGTCTGCTTCAAGCATTCCTAAAGGAAAAGAAGGAGAAATTAATGTTGTAGCATCACAACCCAGGGTGCAACAACCATTGGTGATCCCACTAGGGCAGCAGCAAGGCAGAAGGCCACCCGGGAAATTTGATCCACTCCCTATGCCACCTAGTCAGTTATTGCAACAGCTAGTTAAGGCATCCTTAGTGGAACTTAAGCCTCTAGCTCCTCCAGTCGGGCCATTCCCACGAAGTTACAATGCTAACGCCATATGCGAGTATCATGCTAATTCTCTCGAACATACCATAAAGCAGTGTTGCCCTTTCAAGCATAAAGTGCAGGATTTGTTGGATTCTCAAGACATCACTTTTGAGAAGCCCGACATCACATCAGACCCTACGCCGTTGCATGATGGGCTAACAATAAATGAAGTCGAAGTAGTCACTAACTCTAGGGCAATCAGACAAGCGAAGACCCCGATAAACTCGCTGAAAGAATATCGGTTGGAATATGGACTCCCGCTAGGACACAACAAAGCTTTCGAAAGATCTCTACAAAGGCTAGGGAACCAGGGGATAGTCCAGTACGGACAATACCCTGAAGAAAAATATAAAGCTACTCTGAAGGGCGAAGCACATTTTCCTCCAAGAGACTTTTGTCACCAATGGAGTAGTGCATGGCAGACATGAGGCAAAAATATTCAACAAGGCTAACACCGAAGGGGCAACTGAATTCATCCGAGAATGCGCCCCAGGAGAAAAACTCAAAAGATGGACCTTCGTGGAGATTCCTGAGATCTTTTTCTTTCCTAATAAATTTTTCTTGTTTTTGAGAGAACCTATGTCAAGCCCGAGGCATAGGGGTTGGTTGTAAGGGTTTCCCCGTTTTGTTTCAGACAATATTTATGATTATTAAGAGTTATATTTTGTTTTCAATTAAGATCCATGTCTGTCTCTTGCATTTATATCTTAAATTTAAAAAACGGAAATACTTTCTCTGCACATGCATGTTCAAATATTCATATACTAAATCTGCACCAAAACATGATAAAGGTGCAAATTCATGCCCAAAATCATCGATAATGCTACTGCTGCGGTCCGATATAACTTTGATGCTCCTATCAACCAAGTTAAAGAGGAAAATGATAAAGATCTTGAGCTCTCTAAAAAAATGGCGAGGGAGATAAAAAGAAAAAGCTAACAATATACAATTGTATCAAGATGCTATGAGAGACCATCAATCTAAGAACAGGGGAAGATCCGAAAGAAACCAAGCTAAGGGGAAATGTTAGAGCGGAGCCACAAAGAAGCTGATCAAGTTATTACGTATATCTACTTGTTCCTACAGAAACAAGCCAAGGTTAAATACAGATAGTGTGGTAAAAATAAGCAGCTATGAAATACCAAGATCTTATAAGGAACCCGGGCTAGGGGCATGTTGGATACTCACGTTCAACGAGACTTCAAATACATTGGGGCACGTCATAGGGGCAGTACTGACTTCTCCAAAGAATGATCACAAAACATATACCAAGTCAACAGTGAATGGGATAATAAACATCCAAAACTGGTTCCATATCGGGATCATGTTTTGAAAATTAACTGCGGAATTCGCAAAGATCACTTTCAATCGTATCCCACAAAAAGGAAATCAAATAACAGACGCCCTGATAACTATATCGTCTATGTTTAAAATAACATGGTCTAACCACGAATCGAGCTTCACAAACAGACGCTTCGAAGAACCCGCACATTGCCTTGCTATTAAAAAATGACAATATAACAAGCCTTGGTTTCATGACATCCCGAAAATACCTCTAGCATTGGCAAACAAACCCTACGAGAATTAGCCTCAGAATTCTTTCTGAGCAACAGTATACTACACGAGATGGACCACGACATGGTCTAGTGTTCTAGAGGATTTTGCTACCTCGCCTCGACTCACGTGGTAAACGGACCCCCAACTACGAAGGTCTATACGTAGTTAAAACAACATTCTCCCGTGGTGGTCTTATCCCCACAACAATGGATGGGGAACAATTATCGCACCCGGCAAGTTCAGATGCAGTAAAAAATTACTACGTATAAGAAGCTCACTAAGCTCGAACCTTAAACAGCAACTTAGGCAAAAAGGAGCGTCCCGGTGGATTGAAAACCCTAAAGGGAGATCCAGGCAAAAATTAGGGGCATATAAACAAAAAAATTATCCTGGTGGGTTGAAAACCCGAAAGGGAAATCCAGGAAAAATTTAGGGACTTCATATAAAGAAATAAAGAACAAAAAGACTGCGATCTATGAACTGTGACTATGAATCACGAAGGGAGAGAGAGATCTGAATCATTCAACTCATAAGCAAAGGAGATGAGATCATTAAAAGGATATTGGGGAACAACAGTAGCAATTATCATTTTTCATTGCCATTTACAGTTTTAAAACTTTTTGTAATTACCTCTTTCTAGGAATTACACCGTGTGCTCTCGCCTATTCAGAGGCATATCAATAAAACATTTTCTTTCTTTGCATCTTTCAAATTGGGTTTTTCTTTTTCTTAGAATTGTTTACAAAATACTGCAATCATTACTTGTGAGTATTGTCTTGAAATCATTTTGGGGATTAACAAAATAAAAGCATTTGATAAAACATCGAAAAAACATTTTGGTTAGAAAAATATTGAAAGAAAATCCACGTCTACGTCCATGCACATGGCTATGCCCACACTCACAACATGAGGGCTATACACACCTCCATGCACATGGCTACTCTTACATCTTGCAACACAAAAATCTATACACATGTCTACGCCTATATCTATGCTCACGACACAAAAAGTATACACCCACATGTACATTTGCGCCTATGCCTACACTTGCAACACCAAGTCTACGTCCGCACATGCGTCCATGCACATGTGTACTCTTACGAATCTACATATGTCTATGCTTACACCCACACTCACAACATACGAATCTACATACGTTTACGCTTACGCTTGCGCTTATAACACAAAGGCCACACATGAAGAAGTGAAAAACACAAGAATGGGGGGTTGAATTGAAACTTAAAAATCAAAAGCAATATACACGATATTTTTATCCTGGTTCGCTTGATCTCAAACTACTTCAGTCCACCCGCTAAGGTGATTTCTCCTCTCTCCAACGAGGACTTAATTCACTAATCAAACTGATTACAAATCTACTTTGACAACTGCCAAAGTCTTCTTGAGTACAACCACAACCCAGTTTATCTCAAGGAAAATAACTTAATCAAAAGAAAAGGTTTATTGTGTACTGTTTGTTTTTCGTTACAAAAACTATATCACTACTGTGATGTATTACACAAATTGAGTATAGTATGAATATGACTTTTTGCAGCTTTTTGAGATTGTATGTTGTAGTATTTCAAAATCATGAACTATTTACCCTTTGAACTTGTTTATATAGGCGTGACAAATTTGTCCAAATGATAACATGATAATGGTCACTTAATGCACTTTCCATACTGAGAAGATCCTTTTCTGAATGAAGTCGTTGCACATGATCTTGTCTTAATGGAAAAGTAACGCTTCAGAACTAGGAATCTTGCATGGTGCTTTACTTTAGAACTTGGGAAGTCAGAAACATAAGGTTCTGTTTGTATGTTGGACTTCCATTCAGAATCAGGATATCTTTCTCTTTAGCGCATATTTTGATCATCATACTTCAGAATATTCTGATTATTCAGCTTGAGTGCTTCTGTGGCTTAACTTCTGATGTCGTTTCAGTCAGAACTTCTGTATAACATAAAACACAAATTTATAGTGCATATTTGTCCTTTGTGTTTGTTATCATCAAAACTCTCATGAGGGTTGTAGAATCAAACAATGTTCTAACAATCTTACCCTTTTTGATGATGACAAAAACTAGGATTTTTTCAATAAAAAATTATAGAACAAAATCTTAAGAGAGTCTCCCCCTGAGTTGAGTACTCAGATAGAGATGAGATACTTCCCTGAAGTTCCTTCGTTCCAGAGCTTTTGATGCATCTCCTTCAGATTTTTTTCATGTTTAAGCTTTCAGAAAACAAATAAGAAGTTAAGATATTCAGAATGTTTGAGACTTAGTCCCGGTAAACTGTTATTGAAAATATCTTACGTTCTCCCCCTTTTTGTCAGGTATCAAAAAGAAATATAATCATAAATTATTAGAGTTAAAAAATGATGAATTGTATTAAAAACAGATTGCAATGACATCTTTCAGAAACAAGGGAGATAAGATGAAGAATACAGAAAACAAGTTAAAGAAAATCTAAGATGGAGGGGGAAGTCGTGTGAAAAATGATTCCAGCAAACTCTTAATTTGAGTGCTTGATTCTTCCTGCTTTCCCAGTATATCCTTGATTTCTTTGGTAGTGTCTTCTTGTTTATCCAATATATCCCTTATTTCTTTGTTTGTGTCTTCTTGCTTATCCAACCTTGCCTGGATTAAAGCATTTTCCTTCTTCAACTCTTTCAGAGTTTGCATGACCATAGACGTAACTGGTGTTTCTTCAGAGGTTGCAAGTCGTTTAGAACACTCTGCAGCATCTTCTGATTCAATAACTTCTTTTGTTGCAATTGCCTTTTCTGGAGCAGTAGTCAGAGGTTGACTGACAGAACCTGGTTCAGTGGCTTCTGAAGGTTGGTGCTCTTTCCAGGGAGCATTTTCCACCTGAAGAATTTATTTCTTGTCCCAGTGACTCGGAACTTGGTCTTTGAAGGCTTTCAGCTGATCACTGAAGTTCTGCTGAGCCATCTCATAACTCAATTCTTTCAGCCTCTAGGATTCAGAGTTGAACCATTTTCTGAATCTATCCCAAAGAGAATCAGAAGCAGCAGGATTAGAAATCTCTAGGCTTGCTTGCTTCAAAGAAGTAACCCATTACTGTATTTCTGTTTCAAAAATCAACAAGTTCTTACCAACATATGTTTTGGTTAAGGTTGGTTTGGGTTGTGGAATGGCAATTTTATTTGAGGTTGAAGCTAAATGGTCCAGCGCTTCTAGATCAATGACAGTTCTGAGATGATCAGCGGGATGGTTAATTGGTGAAGGAGTAGGAGAATCAGAAATCAGGATTGGTGAGTGAGGAGTGTTTGGTGGTGTAGAATCATTTGGTGAAGGTATTTCTGGAATATCATGGATGGAGAGAGGTAAATGAACCATAAGAGGTTCTGTTATTCCAGGAATTGGGGTAGTGATATCAGAATCTATAAAAGAGTCTTCTGATTAATTTGCAGTAGCGTGTTGATTTTCTAGTTCAGGGGTTTCAGAATTTGGATTTTCAGTTTGAGAGGTGAGAGGGTTTTCATTTTCTGGTTGAGAGTTGGGATTTGGATGTTCTGGTTGTGGAGAATGAGGGTGTGGATTTTCTGGTTATTGAGAGTGGAGGTTTGGATTTTCTAGGATTGGTGATTGAAAGTCTTGGTTAAAAAGTTCAATATCAGATAGAACTCTTGCAAGTTCTGGTTGATTTTGTTCTAGATTTGGATTAGGGGAGTGAGGTTCATTTAAGAAACGTCCAAGAGTTACATATGGATCAAACTCTATGTCAAAATCCTCAAATGTTTTTGGTGAGGGATTTTCTGTTGGTTGAGGGGGAACTGTTTCAGATGTTGGGAAAACTATAGATTCTACAGCAGAAACAAAAGACGTGTTACCTTTCTTTTTCGCAGCTTTGGGTGTCCTCTGAGAGGATCCTTCTCCTGCTGCCTTCCTCTTTCTGGATTTCTTCAGCACAACATCTGGAGATGGCTTGTGCAGGTCACGGATGTTGAGTTCTGGAATAGTTCCATCTTCCTTGCAAGCTTCAAGGTATCTGACCACAATCTCTGGAGAAGCATTTATCTCAGAAAATAGTGGAAAATCCTTCAGAGGAATTCTCCTAGACGTGATGACTTCATGAGAGGCAATTGTTGGTTCCTTCTTAATGCTTTCAATAATCTTCATTTTCTTCAGATTCTTGGCATTTAGTGGTTTCCCAGCACTTACTTCCAGAGTGTTGATCTCCTGAGCCTCTGTCAGATGTTCTATCAGCCTGTTTTCCGTCAAAATGTCTGAAATCAAACTTCCCAGAGGAATCCAATCCCTCTTTGTTCTTTCTTCTTCCCTTGTTTCCTTCACACTTGTTCTCAGATGATTGAAGAGCAGGTGTGGAAGATTTATTTTGGTCTTCTTTGCAATGAAGTACAATAGAAACTGCTGATCAATGTTGATTTAATCAGGAGAGCTTGTAGGCTTCCTGTGATTTATGCAACCCAGAATGATCCTGGCCCAGATTCTGTAATAATCTTTTAAGTCTCTTATCTTGCTGGATGGCTGTCCATAAGTAAAAATGACCCTAGCAATAGATTTTAGGTCAGAACACTTATCAGCCATATCAATGCATCTGACTCTTCCGCCATTGTACCCAATAAGTTTCCCAATCAAGTCTTCTGTAATCACTATCTTCTTCCCCATAACATATGACGTAACCTGATGGTTGGATGAAGTAGCATCAATCCAGAATTCCTTAACAAGAATAGGAAATACTGGACCCAACAGACAATCAAAGTATTTGTTCTATCTCTTAGCCGTCACATCTTCATACAAATCAAACCCATTTTCCTTTAAACTCTCAAAATTAACGATCAACTCACATAGAACTTCAAGATTATCTACCGGTGTGAGCAACATTCTTATAGGTTCCTCATACTATTCTACTGAAGAAGAACAAGGAGCACTGTTGAGATTTTTTATGCTTGATGAGGATGCCATTGTTCACACGGATTTGTTGAAGAAAACTGAGAAATGGGTTTTTGATAAAATAAGAGCGAGAAAAAATAATGGATGCAGTAAGAAGTGAATGAAATAGTGAAATTGAATTTATAGACACTTTTGAAGACTTAATCAGTAAGAAAGAGAAAATAAGTAATGATTATACTGAAATTATGAAACCTGGAATTTGGGGATAGCGTGTAGATACAGAACAATTACCATTGACAAATCTCTCAATGAATCCAATCAGGGCCTTAGACCCTTCAGAATTTGAACGCGTGTTCAGCCTCAGAAGGTAGCTTGTGAGAGGATGACAGATGTTTGATGGTGTGAACTGAATGCCTCTATCTTTGAAATGAAAGGTTCAGATCTTCATAGATAGATTCTGAATGCAACTGTACTCCTAACTTCTGAAGAAACTTGATCAGATGTTCACAAAAAAATAACGCTCTGATGGTTAGAATATGCAAATAAAACTTCTTATTCTGGACATAACTTCATGCTGAGATGTTTCAGAATAAAATTAAATCTATCTTCAGAAAGGGGTTTTGTAAACACATTAGCCCATTGATGGTCTGTGTCAATAAATTTTAAAGAGAGAATTCCTTTCTGAATATAGTCCCTAATAAAATGATGTTTTATTTCTATATGCTTAGCCCTAGAATGCAAAATAGAATTTCTGGATAAACAGATAGCAGAAGTATTATCAAAGAAAATAGGGATGTTACTCTCAAATATGTTGAAGTCTTAAAGCTGACTTTTCATCCATAGCATATGTGTGTTGCATCCAGCAGCTGCAATGTATTCATCTTCTACTGTTGACAACGCAATTGTGGACTGCCTCTTGCTGGTCCATGAGATCAGATTGTCTCCCAGAAACTGGCAACTTCCAGAAGTACTTTTATGTTCTACTCTGTCTCCAGCAAAATCAGCATCATAGTATCCTACTAAGTTGTATTCATTGGATTTTCTATAAAACAAACCCAAGTTAGTAGTACCTTTCAGATACTTGAAAATTCGCTTACTTGCGGTTAAGTGAGATTCTCTAGGATCTGATTGGAATCTAGCACATAAACATACACTGAATAAAATATCAGGTCTTGAAGCTGTCAGATAAAGGAGAGAACCAATCATACCTTTGTAGATCTTCTGCTCTACCTTTTTACTTACCTCTTCCTTTTTCCAGAATGCATGTGGGATGCATTGGAGTCTTTGAAGGCTTACATTCTGAGAGGTTAAATTTCTTCATAAGTTCTCTGACGTATTTTCTCTGGTGAATGTAAGTTCCTTCTGGAGTCTGATTGATTTGAATGCTCGGAAAAAATTTAAGTTTTCCCATTAAGCTCATCTCAAATTCTGCCTGCATGCACTTAGCAAATTCTCTTCCAAGAGAAGGTTTAGTAGATCCAAATATAATATCATCTACATAAATCTGAAAAACTAAAATATCATTCTTAAATGTCTTACAGAACAAGGTTGTGTCCACTTTCCCTCTGGTAAATTCCTTTTCTAACAGAAAGTTACTTAGTCTTTCATACCAAGCTCTGGGAGCTTGTTACAGACCATAAATTGACTTCTTTAGTTTGAAAACATATTCTGGGTGTTTGGAATTTTCAAATCCAGGGGGTTGGTGCACATATACCTCTTCATCAATGTAACCATTTAAGAATGCGCTTTTGACATCCATCTGATACAGAGTGATGCCATTGTTTACAGCAAAAGAGATTAAGAGTCTGATAGATTCTAACCTGGTGACTGGAGCAAAGGTTTCTGTATAGTTTATCCCCTCTTGCTGACTATAACCTTGTGCAACCAGTCATGCCTTGTTTCTTATGACTTCTCCTTGCTCATTCAGCTTTTTTCTGAACACCCACTTTATTCCAATGACGTTGAATCCTTTTGGTTTGGGAACCAGATCCCATACGTCATTTCCGGTGAATTAGTTTAACTCCTCCTGCATTTCTAGAATCCAGTCGTTGTCTAGAAGAGCTTCATCAATTGTTGTTGGTTCAATTAGAGATACCATTCCCATGAGGGATTCTTTAGAGTTTCTGAATGTTGATCTTTTTCTGATTGGATCATCCTTCTTTCCCATAATCTTATCTTCAGGGTGAGTTATGCTGCTTCTGGATAACTTTTTCTGGAGTTGATCAACAACAGGTACTGGAATGCTTGTGACATTTCCTTCTGACATTGTTGGAGCGTCTCTGTTGGGAGCTTCTGATGAGTTGCCTTCAGCACCTGTGAACTCAACTTCTATATCTGCAAAAGATTCATTCTGCTTTGACTTTTGAGGGTCAAGCTTATCATCAAATCTAACACTGATTGACTCTTCAACAATTTGTGTTTCTGTATTGTATACTTTGTACCCTCTTGAGCCTTCAGAGTATCCTAACATAATACACTTTTGTGCTTTGGAGTCAAACTTGTTCAGATGATCTTTAGTATTCAAAATAAAACATGTACATCTAAAAGGATGGAAATAAGAAATGTTAAGCTTTATGTTCTTCCACAATTCATATGGAGTCTTTTCCAGAATAGGTCTTATAGAGATTCTATTCTGAATGTAACGTGTTGTGTTAATTGCTTATGCCCAGAAGATCTTAGCAATGTTAGTCTCATTGATCATGGTTCTGGCCATTTCTTGCAATGTTTTGTTCTTTCGTTCTACAACTCCATTTTGTAGGGGAGTTCGAGGACAAGAGAAGTCTTGCGAAATTCCTTTTTCATTGAAAAATATTTCAAATTTTTTATTTTCAAACTCTCCACCATGATCACTTCTGACTTTGACAATTCTAAGATCCTTTTTCATTCTGAACTTGGTTACAGAACGCAACGAACACAGAATGTGACTCGTCCTTGTGTCTTAAGAACTTTACCCATGTCCATCTACTATAGTCATCTACGATCACTAACCCATACTTCTTGCCACTAACAGACGCAGTTTTCACTGGTCCAAATAAATCTATGTGCATAAGTTCTAATGGCCTAGAGGTAGAAACAACATTTTTAGCTTTAAAAGCGGGTTTTGCAAATTTGCCTTTCTGACATGCTTAGAGCATCTGAGCTGAACTTCAAGTTAGGAAGTCCTCTGACCAGATTGAGTTTTTTAATCTGAGATATTCTTCTCATACTAACATGCCCCAATCTTTTGTGCCAGACCCATTGCTCGTTGTTAACAGAAAGAAGGCATTTTACATTCTGACTCTTTAGTTCAGAAAGTTTTATCTTATAAATGTTGTTTTTCCTCTTTCCATTAAACAGGATAGTTCCATCTTTCTGACTAACAACTTTGCATGAATTTTGATTAAAGATTATATCATAACCGTTATCACTTAATTGACTTATGGATAACAGGTTATTCATCAATCCATCAACTAACAGCACATTATTAATAGAAGGAAGGTTACCATTACCTATTGTTCCAGAGTCGATGATCTTCCCTCTTTGATTCCCTCTAAAACCCATGTAGCCTGCAGGTTTAAGTTCCAGGCTTTGGAACATATGCTTTTTTTCCATCATGTGTCGAGAGCATCCAGAGTCCAGATACCATGATTGGTGTTTTAGCCTTGTTGCTAAAGATATCTTCTACATATATAATTTTGTCCTTAGGTACCCATATCCTTTTGGGTCCTGGTTTATTAGCTTTACCAAAATTCTGTTTGAATTTTGGTTTGGCAGAATAATCATTGCTAGTGTATTTCAGATCATGTGTGTGCCCATAAGTGAAGTGAGATTTTAGTGGTGTGCGTTTAATTACTAGGTCCATGACTTTATTAGGTGGAGATACCTTACCTTGGTATCCTATTCCTTTTCTACCATTTCTGCTAACTCCATAGATCATTGAAGCTATCTTGCTCCTATCTATGTTTTTAGCCAGAAACTTCTGAAAGTTGTGATCATATTCTTTTATGATTTTATCAGTACTATTGGGAGCCTCTGAGATTATTTCTTTCTGAGAGTTTTGTAAATCATTTTCTAGTTTTGAAATCTTTTCTTTTAACTCAGAATTTTCTAATCTAAGACTCTCAATTTCTTCAGAGTCAGAAGCAAGATCCTTTTTTAGGTTCTTGAATTTGACTTGGAGTTGATGACACCTTTCCAGAATTTCACTCATACTTTCTCCTCGTTCAGCTTTGGTAAAATTAACAGTGAAGTGAGGAAATACCTCTTCTGTGTCTGATTCTGAGTCTGGCCCAGATGCTTTACTATCTTCTGCCACATTTGCCATAAGAGCAATGTTGGCTCTTTCAGCATCTGACTCTAAGTCTGCATCAGAAGTATATGAATTATCCCATGTTTCCATGAGAATTTTCTTCTTCTCCTTGAAGAACTTATTTTTGGGCTTCTTCTTCTGAAGCCTTGGACGATCACTTTTGTAGTGCCCTTGTTCATTGCAATCATAGTAGATGATGTCTCTGTTGTTTGACTTTCTGTGACCAGAGAAAGCTTCAGAATTTCTATGTCCAGAGGAGGGATCAGACTATCTGTATCTAGAGGAGGACTCATTCTGATTCCCTAATCTTCTGAAGTTTCTGAATTTTCTTTGCCTCTGCTTCCATAGCTGATTGACCCTTCTGGAGAGAAGAGACAATTCGTCTTCTTCTGATGAGGATCCATCAGAGGTTTCTTCCATAGCCTGCAAAACCTTATATTCAAGTTTTTTGTTAGATTTTAATGCTAAAGTCTTACCTTGCTTCTAAGGCTTGTCATCTTCTAGCTCTATCTCATGGCTTCTGAGGGAGCTAACAAGTTCCTCCAGGCATATCTTGTTGAGATCTTTAGCCAGCTTAAGAGCAGTGACCATTGGCCTCCATTGCTTTGGTAAACTTTTGATGACCTTCTTTACGTGATCAGCAGTAGAATACCCTTTGTCAAGAACTCTCAGCCCAACAACTAGGATATGGAATCTTGAGAACATTGCTTCTATGGATTCATTGTCTTCCATCTTGAAAGCTTCGTATTTCTGAATGAGCGCAAGGGCCTTGGTTTCTTTAGCTTGTATGTTACCTTCATGCGTCATTCTCAGAGAGTCAAACATGTTTTTGGTTATCTCTCTGTTTGAGATCTTCTCATACTCTAAGTATGAGATGGCACTGAGAAGAATTGTTATGGCCTTATGATGGTTCCTGAAGTCACACTTTTGTTGGTCAGGCATTCTTTTTCTATTTATCTTCTGACCACTTTCATCCACTGGATGCATGTATCCATCAATCACCATATCCCATAAGTCAGCATCATGAGCCAGAAAGAAGCTCTCAATTCTATCTTTCCAGTAGTCAAAATTTTCTCCATCAAAGACTGGAGGTTTGCTGCTTATTATGTCCTTGTCACCGTGATAGTCATTGCTGATATTTTGGCTTGGTCCCACCATAGTGTTTTTCTAAAGCTTGGATCTTATACTGACACTGTTAAGTGTATAAACTCAGAACCAGACACTCTGATGCCAATTAAAGAAGTGAAAAACACAAGAAGGGGGGGTTGAATTGAAACTTAAAAATCAAAAGCAATAGACACGATATTTTTATCCTGGTTCGCTTGATCTCAAACTACTCTAGTCCACCCGCCAAGGTGATTTCTCCTCTCTCCAACGAGGACTTAATTCACTAATCAAACTGATTACAAATCTACTTTGACAACTGCCAAAGTCTTCTTGAGTACAACCATAACCCGGTTTATCTTAAGGAAAATAACTTAATCAAAAGAAAAGGTTTATTGTGTACTGTTTGTTTTTCGTTACAAAAACGGTATCACTATTGTGATGTATTACACAAATTGAGTATAGTATGAATATGACTTTTTGCAGCTTTTTGAGATTGTATGTTGCAGTATTTCAAAATTGTGAACAATTTACCCTTTGAACTTGTTTATATAGGCGTGACAAATCTGTCCAAATGGAAACATGATAATGGTCACTTAATGCACTTTCCATACTGAAAAGATCCTAATCTGAATGAAGTCGTTGGACATGATACTGCCTTAATGGAAAAGTAACGCTTCAGAACTAGGAATCTTGCATGTTGCTTTACTTCAGAACTTGGGAAGTCAGAAACATAAGGTTTTGTTTGCGTGTTGGACTTCCGTTCAGAATCAGGATATCTTTCTCTTTAGCGTAGATTCTGATCATCATACTTCAGAACATTCTGATTATTCATCTTGAGTGCTTTTGTGGCTTAACTTCTGATGTCGTTTCAGTCAGAACTTCTGTATAACATAAAATATAAATTTAGAGTGCATATTTGTTCTTTGTGTTTGTTATCACCAAAACTCTTATGAGGGTTGTAGAATCAAACTATGTTCTAACAACACATATGCCAATATATACATCTACGCCTGCGCTTACAACATACAAATCTACGCATAGGCCATTAACTATGTCTACGTCTACGCCCGCGCTCACTATACAAAATCAATGTTTGAATTTTGCTAACATTGTCACTGTGTTGGAGTTCAACAACGCTATGACGACACAACATACAACGCCAGGAATTGGTAACTCTAAGCCAATGGTTTAAAGGAGAGAATGTCGGAAATAGTATGCATAACATTTCGAGGCATATGCGCATCTTACGCACATTTCATACATACACATATTTTGCATATATCAAACATACATACCCTATACATTTCAATATTCAATACACTCAGGGTTCCATATCAGTGTCAAACATCATACATTTCGCATGCATACAACATCCAATACGCATTCATACACATGTATCACATAGCAAACAGACAAATAATTTCACCTTCGATTCAACTATCTAATGGTCAACCAACGCAATACTTCTCTTACGATTCAACCCATCACCTCAATCTTCGTGCCGTGACACATGCAGCCCATCACCTAGGTCTTCCCGCAGTGATGAGTTCCTTACAAGTCCCATTACATTGCCTTTAAGCCGCAATGTATTCTCAAAACTCAGTATGTTGCCTCTAAGCCGCAACATATCCTTAAAACCCATTATGTTGCCTCTAAGTCGCAACATATTCTCAAAATTAACACATTGCCTCTAAGCCGCAATGTATTACCCAAACTCAACACATTACCTATAAGCCGCAATGCACTCTCAACACTCCGTACGTTGCCTCTAAGCCGCAACGCATTCTCAAAACCCATTGCATTGCCTCTAAGCCGCAATGAAGTCTCAAAACTCGGTGCATTTCCTCTAAGCCACAATGTGTTCTCAAAACTCAGTACATTGCCTCTAAGCCGCAATATATCCTTACAAATCATTACATTGCCTCTAAGCCGCAATGTTTTTGCAAAACCTAGATCATCGTCTCAGACTTCATGCAGCGATCCTCGAAAACAAATGTAGCTTATCGCCTCAGACTTCACGCAGCGATTTGTGAACTTAACCCATTGCCTCATACTTCATGCAGCAATGTGTTTCTTATTCTGTGACACAGATCATTGCCTCAGACTTCATGCAGTGATGTTCGAAACCAAATTTAGCTTATCACATCAAACTTCACGCATTAATTTGCAAACTTAACCCATTGCCTCAGACTTCATGCATAAATGTATTCCAAACTCCAGACCATCATCTCAGACTTCATGCAGCGATGTTCGAAGTAATAGATTTAGCTTATCACATCAGACTTCACGCAGTGATTCGCGAATTTAACCCATTGCCTCAGACTTCATGCAGCAATGTGTTTCAAACTCCAATCGTCTCAGACTTCATGTAGCGATGTTTGAAACAACAATTTTAGCTTATCACATCAGACTTCACGCAGTGATTTACGAACCTGACCCATTGCCTCATACTTCATGCAGCAATGTGTTTCTTTATCCCATGAAATCCAGCCTATCGCATCAGACTTCACGCAGCGACTTGTGAACCAAACTCATTGCCTCAGACTTCATGCAGCAATGTACATCTCTCTACTCCGTAACACAAACCATTGCCTCATACTTCATGCAACAATGTGTTTCTTATTATGCGACACATATCATTGCCCCAGACTTCATGCAGCGATGATCAAAACCAAATCTAGCTTATCGTCTCAGACTTCACGCAATGATTAATAAAACTTTAACTCATTGCATCAGACTTCATGCAGCAATACTTTCCTTTATTCCATAAACACCGATCATTGTCTCAGACTTCATGTAGTAATGCTTGGAAGAAAAACACTTTAACCTATTGCATCAGACTTCATGTAGCAATACATTTCGTTATTCCATAGACATTGATCACCGCCTCAGACTTCACGCAGCGATGCTCGAATAATATAGAATCCAGCTTATCATCTCAGACTCCACGCAACATTTTACGAACCAGACTCATTGCCTCGGTCTTTATACAACAATATATATTTCTTTATCCCATAACACAGGTCATCGCCTCAGACTTCATGCAGCGATGCTCGGAAGAAAACAAAACTTTAACCCATTGCCTCAGGCTTCATGCAGCAATGTGTTTCTTTTACTCTATAACACAAACCATCGCCTCATGCAGTGATGCCCAAAAATACAAGATTTAGCTTATCGCCTCAGACGTCATGCAGCGATTCACGAACATAACCCATGGCCTCAGTCTTCAAGCAGCCATGCATCATCAATTAGTGTTGTATTCACCCTCCAAAGGGGTGAATGATCAAAAGTAAAACCAAGACGTACGAAATTGCGCTCCTAAAACCGTATGCCTTCTTATCAAACCTCAGTAAGCGATACATTATCAGCTTTGCCTACTTTCCCAAAGACTCGTAAGGGTATGCTATATCAGGGTAACCTTATGTTTGTCGGACAAATTTTGGGATACTTCAAGTATTCAATAAACTTCCAATCAGAATACGCACGACTCGAGTTTTCTCACGCTATTCGACTGAAAGGTAATTAAATAGGGGCAGCTGTCATACCCCAAATTTGTCCTACCTCGACGATTTTATTTTTCAAGATTAAAATAGAAGAAATATTTAATTAAAGATGGTACAACAATATCTGATGGCCCATCTTTATCCAAGACTAGGGGTGTATTTTAATTCAAGAAAATGGGGTTTTCTAAATCAGAAAGACTCGTTTATCCGTAGACCCTTTTACGAAGCATGTTGGCCAATGGCCCATGCGATTCAAATATGGAAAATCATTTCAAAAGAATAATAACAATAAAGCTCTTGTAATAAAACCCATTTAAGTATTATTGTTGTTAAGTAAAGAAGAGGGGTGAAATTACAATTTTAGGCCCATTTGTATGGCCCATTTCTGTTGGTAATTGAATAAGTAAAGGGCGGGGTATAATTATAAACACATGCCCACTGAGTTTTGGGTCCATTGGATGGTCATTACTCTTTATTCTTAGGAAAATGTTATCGTTTTGCTTATTAAAATATTTAACATCTTATTAATATTTTTAAAATAAAAGAGTTGTCTTAGGAAATTTATTGGACAAGAGTGTTAAGGCCATAATGGGCCAGTAGCGTAAGAAATCTTTTTTCTGCTGTAATAAAAAATAATAATGTGGTTGGGCTAAGTAAAGTTAGATAACACACATGCCCAAGGTGTTAAAAATGACCAATGTATCAATTATCCTAGAGATAACGCATGTTTTGTGTCAATAACGGTCACTGTAGAGATCATTACCAACCAAATCTGCAAAATTGATTCAAAGCCCAGGAAATTACAAAGCAAACTCAAAAAATTATCTAAACTAAATCAAATCATACAAAAGCTCATTACAAATTTCCAAAATCAAATCTAAAAAACTAAATCCAAATTACAATCAAATCTTTTATTATCAAAATCAAATCTCATTACAGATCACAACAAATCAAATATTACATTACAGTGAATCAAATTGCAATAAACAGGATCCCTAAATCTATGTTGTAACACTAAAACTCTAAAAAAACTAATTGTATAAGTACAGAAATAAAGGTACAGAGAAGGGGGCGGATTTGTGACAGTGAAAGTTTTACAAGGAGAAAAAGTCGAACTACGAAGCTTGTAGAGAGAACCGAATTGCGAAGAGTTGAAGAAGAACTCGTCATTGTCAAAGAAGAAGAGAGTGGTGATTAGGGTTCAACTTCTGAAACCCTAATCACTGTTGCCTTGCGCCATCGCCTTCCAATCTTCCATCATTACCTGCAAACGAGAAAAAACGAACGATTTAACACCGAATCGGACAAGAATCTTGGGGTCGGAAAACAGAATGCTCAAAATCCGAATCAGAATTGCAAGGGGTAAAACGAACTTAGATTTTTTTTCGGTTACTATTTGTGTCGGTTAGGACGCGATGCAAGCGCCGCCGTGGTGGTAATCGGGCTTAGGGTTGTTGATTTGGGGGTGGAAACAGTGAGGAAGGGGATAAATGGTTTTGAGGGTTCTGCGTGAGAGAGAGAGAGAGAGAGAGAGAGAGAGAGATGAACAGGGTGTGATTGAAAATGAAAATTGTAAAAAATGAAAATAACAATTATATTTCTGTTTCGATCCCATACGCGTGTGTCCGTGATAGTTATCATACACTCTTTAATCATGTCTGTATGATTTTGATTGGACGGTCGTAAGGCCAAGTCCACCATAAGCTTATATTCCCTCACAACACACGATCATTCCGGCTTGCCAAAACAAACAATGGGCCAAGCCCAGATGCTATGTAAACCCCCTTGCCTGTAATTATTAAAACCATGAAACGATTCACAAACCCCCCCCCCCCCCCCCCCCTGTCCAGCCAGTGTTCATGGGCTTAGCAAAATTTCCTTTAGGCACCTCCCTTTTTACTTATCAACAAGGAAACGCACCCCCCCCCCAGATTTACTTAAATTATTATTATTTTTTATTATTTCTTTTATATTATTTTTTATGCTATATTTTATTAATTATTTATTTCTTTTTCATTTATAATTATCATTATTATTAATTTTTATTATCATATTTTAAATATTATTATTATTATTATTTATTATATTTAAATATTATTATATGATCAAACAATTATTTTTATATTAAAATTACATATATTATTTTATATATATTATTTGCATTAAAATATTTGCTAATCATGCATTAATTGAGAGATCTTCGCAATTAATACAATTAAAAAACACTCAACTAACTACAAACTATTTTCGCGATAAACTAAACTAATCAACTGTCTTTTTGCAAATGGGTTTCAAACTAGTTTTGACTTACTACGCACTTAGTCAAAATCTCTACAATCACTGCTCTCGACCGAGTGCGAAGTGATTTAAAATATCTTTGCAAACCCCTAAAAAACACCAACCCCCTACGAACTACGAATTGGGACTCTGATTCCTCATAAGAGGATATGTAGGCATACAATCAAAAATCATGGCGAGTCTTTCTAATTAAAACTTAAAATCCAGTTTACCCCAAACCTAAACCTAGAGTCTAATATCCTTGTGAACAAGGTGGATGAAAGGTACCTAACACCTTCCTTTCGTGTAATTGAGTCCGAAACCTAGAATTTATGTCTGCGAATTAGGGTTTTCTGTTAGATTCCCTTCCCTAGGATAAAAACTAATAGTGGTGACTCTTGATTAAAAAACAAGTTGCTACACCATGATACAAGATTCATACTCTACCAAGTTATTAGTACAATCAAATGTTAACCTTGAAGTAAAAGGGATATGTGACCCATGAGGATTGATAACCACGGCACCAATTCCTTTTCCATAAGCATTTACAGCTCCATCAAATACCATACCCCATCAGGATTCGGGATCAGGAACTTCCTCAAGCAAAGGTTCATCACAATATTTTACTTTCAAATACATCATATCCTCATCATGGAAATCATACTTAATAGACTGAGAATTGTCAACTGGTTGGTGAGTAAGATACTCCGCCAACACACTACCTTTAATAGCCTTCTGAGTACGATATTCAATATCATATTCAGACAACAGCATCTGCCAACGGGAAAATCTTCCAGTAAGAGTAGGATTTTCAAAAATATACTTAATTGGATCCATTTTGGAAATCAATCAAGCAGTGTGATTCAACATATATTGTTTTAATCACTTTGCCGCCCAGGCCAAATCACAACATGTCTTTTCAAGAATAAAATACTGTGACTCACAATCAGTGAACTTCTTGCTGAAATAATAAATGGCATATTCTTTTCTTCCTCTTTCATCTTTTTATCCCAAAATACAACTCATGGAGTTATCCAACACAGTCAGATACATAATCAATGGTCATCCTTCAATAGGAGGGAGTAAGATAGGAGCCTCAAGCAGATACTCTTGAATGCTTTCAAATGCCCTTTGGCAATCATCCGTCCATACATAACCTTGATCTTTTTTTAACATCCTGAAGATTGATTCACATGTTGCAGTCATATGGGAAATAAATCTGGAAATGTAATTTAAACATCCAAGGAAGCCTCTAACTTTCTTTTCAGTTCTTGGTGCATGCATTTCTTGAATTGCCTTAACTTTATCAGGATCAACTTCAATTCCTTTTTGGCTGAAAATGAAACCTAGCAACTTTCTTGAACGAACACCAAAAGTACACTTATTTAGATTCAAGCGAAGATGATACTTCCTCAAACGCTGAAACAATTTCAACAAGTCTTCCATATGCCCTTCCTCAGACTGAGATTTGGCGATCATATCATCAACATATACTTTGATTTCCTTATGCATCAGATTATAGAGTATGGTTGTCATAGCCCTCTGCTACGTTGCACCAACATTCTTTAACCTAAAAGGCATCAGTCTGTAATAGAATGTTCCCCAGGGTATGATAAACGTTGTTTTTTACATGTCCTTAGGAGCCATCCTAATTTGATTGTATTCGTAAAATCCATCCATGAACGAGAAAACTTTGAATTTTGTTGTGCTATCAACCAACATATCATTATGGGGCAATGGGAAATCATCTTTTGGACTTTCTTTATTTAATCTCTATAATCAACTCACATGTAGAATTTTTCATCTTTCTTTGGTACTGGAACAATATTGACAATCGACTGAGGGTACATTGATGTCACAAGAAAACCAGCATCAACGTGCTTCAAAACCTCTTCTATAATCTTCACTGCCATGTCAGGATGAGTTCTTCGCAGATTTTTCTTGATTGGTGGACATTCTGGCTTTAGTGGAAAATAATGTTCCACAATATCAGTGTCCAAACAAGGCATGTCTTGGTAAGACCAAGCAAAGATATCCAATAATTAGGAGTTTTCTATTTCACACAATTTGAAACCTTTAATCATAAGTTGGGGCAGGGTAGTTTCTCAGTTAATTCAAATGTGCATTCAGTCACAAGCTTTCACTTTGTACACAATAAATAGTATCAAAGGCATCCTTCCAAATCAAAAGACGGTGACGGTTCCCCGTAAAATAGGCAGTCATTATCTCTCAAAAGAAAAGCCCCCTAAGTCAAAACCTATGAAGGAGACTTAGGAAAAAAACTGGGGCATCCCGCTGACTGTAATCACAGAAGAAACAGTTCAGGCAAAACTTAGGGATAATCAAGTCAAAATAAGTCGCTAGAAATCCTCAACAAAAGAAGAAAAATGTTACAAAAAATGTTTGTCTTCTCAAATGAACTTCCAGTATCCGAACCATCACCAAAATATCATTCCAGACTCAATTGGAATCTAAACGCATAATTAACTGAGTATAAGGCTGAAGAACATCACGAAGATCGGGTTGGGAACAAATAAATTTTGAGCCTTTTTTCCTTTGCTTCTTAAACTGTGAACCAGGCCACGTTACAACCCTTAAAAGTCCTAATTGAAGCATAGGTTAGTTCGAAAGCATACTGTTACAAAAGGTATCCTGACTCCTATAAGGCTTACTATAAAAGCTGAGTTGAATTCATATTCTTACAAAATTCTGTATTTACTAAATATGCATTTTCAAAACTTCAATACAGACATAAGCTTTGATTTTTTAATAACACTATTTGCATATGACTAATTATTCGACAACAGAGAAATTTGCATGATGAATATTCAATGAACGGAAATCCTCTCAATGAACAGAATCACCTCAGATAGAAAGACATTTCCACTAACAAGCCTTTCATAATCAAGGGGCATGACATAGTGTCTAACTAATCTGGGGGAAGTCAAGTCAAGATTCAAGGAATCTCTCAAAAGTGCTGAATAGCCAAAGACAAACCTCCATCTGAATCACTTGGGGAATTGAACATGAGTTCTATCAAAGGGCCACGTACGATCAAGAAAACATTCTCTGGCATGCTACAATACTTACAGTGAAAGTTCTTCGCACCCTGTAAATGTGGACATAGTCAAAAAAAATACTACGCAAAAAAGAGACCCGCTAGGTCGACAGGCCTAGGCAAAAATAAGGGCATCCCGGCCAACCAAAAGGGTTCGGGAAAAATTTAGGGATATATAAAAAATTGTACACCTGGCAAGTCGAAAACCTGAAAAGGCGGCTTGGGAAAAAATGCGTATCCCGGTGGACTGAAAACCTGAAAAGGTAGTCTAGGCAAAAGTTAGGGATTAAAGCGTATGACTATGCCCCGTTATCTCATCACTTGTCTATCAGTAGAAGATTTATCATCCTGATCAAAATTTACCAAGGGCTCTAGAAGTTAAGATAATGTTCAGGTCATCCATAAATCCCCACAGAGCAGTTTCCACGGAATTATCTCTACAGAGCTATTTGCACAAGCTCATCTTCAATAGAGATACATTCCCTAGCAAGCATAAATATGTAAGTCAGACCGAAATTAGGGCATCTTCCAGCAATTTACTTCCATATCTCCGATTGATAGCTTGACAGGACCATCTTCCTCAAGAGGTTCCTCAGCAGATAGGAAGATTCGATCATTTCCCACAGTATGCAGTGAAAATTTCCTTAACACAGCCTAGGAAATACTAATCCCCGACAGAAATTATTTCCTTAACAAGGTTTATAGGAATTTCATTCCTCAGTGGAGTCTATTTCTCCAACACCATGGAATCCTCTCCTTCCCTGCGGCAGGGTCTAACCAAAGTTGCTATCCGCATAGAAACTGCTACAATGACTAAAACTCGGTCAGATAGCATCCATCTCTCTTGTCCCTAGTCAGGATATGCAAAAAAAAAATCAATTCCTTCAGTAAACAGTGAGGAACCGACTCTCCTTGATTATTTCTATCCTTAAGCAGAAGTCGAAGATCCCCAGCGAAGTATCCTTAAAAAGAAGACGGGAATATCCAGCAAAATTATTCCCAGCAGAAACTGAAGAATTACTTTCTTCATCTCCAGCGACAGTCAAGGATTCATTGTCTCCAACAAGAACGTAATTATAAGAAGCTACTGATACGCTCCAATGACATGTCGCATCCATACATTATTTATGATATCATAACATATGCATACCAAACGCATGTAACATTCTCATTTATTTTGAGAGCATCATTACCCAATGCATACATCATGACATTGCACAAAGCTAACTTTGTCTTATCATGTTAAATTCGTAGACAGGCGAATATTATCAACAATTTACAAACAGGATGTAGATCAATTCCAGAAACTGGAAGGGGCGGCTATCTACATAACCAGCATTTTCATAGAATAAGGCGTAGATTCCTTCTGATATTCTTTTGGACAAAGTCGGGCGTAGACTCATTCCAAACATATCTTCTAGACAAAGTCGGGCGTACACTCATTCTAGTATATTATTCAGATGAAGTCAGACGTAGATTTCCTTCTGATATTTCTTTTGGACAAGTTCAGGCGTAGACTCATTCCAATATCTCTTTTAGATGAAGTTGGCCCTAGACATCTTCTAGTACATCATTCAGATGAAGTCATGCGTAGATTTCCTTCTGGTACTCTTTTGGGAAAAAGTTAGGCGTAGACTCCTTCCAATATCTCTTCTAGACAAATTCGGGCGTAGACTTATTCTAGTATATCATTCAGATGAAGTCAGACGTAGATTTCCTTCTGATATTTCTTTCAGACAAGTTCAGGTGTAGACTAGTTCCAATATCTCTTCTAGATGAAGTCGGGCGTAGACATCTTCTAGTGTATCATTCAGATAGAATCAAGCGTAGATTCCTTCTGATATTCTTTTAGATAAAGTCGGGCGTAGACTTATTCTAAATGTATCTTCTAGACAAAGTCGGGCGCGGATTCATTCTAGTATATCATTTAGATGAAATCAGACGTAGATTTCCTTCTAATACTCTTTTGAAAAAAAAGTCAAGCGTAGACTCCTTCTAATACCTCTTCTAGATGAAGTTGGGCGTAGACATCTTCTAGTGCATCATTCAGATGAAATAAGACGTAGATTTCCTTCTGATACTCTTTTGGGAAAAAAGTCAGTCGTAGACTCCTTCTAATACCTCTTCTAGATGAAGTCGGGCGTAGACAGCTTCTAGTGCATCATTCAGATGAAATCAAGCGTTGATACTCTTTTGGGAGAAAAAAAGTCAGGCGTAGACTCCTTCCAATATCTCTTCTAGATAAATTCGGGCGTAGACATTTTCTAGATGAAATCAAGCGTAGATTTCCTTCTGATATTATTTTGGACAAAGTCGGGCGTAGACTCATTCCAAATGCATCTGCTAGATAAAGTCGAGCGTAAACTCATTATAATGCATCATTCAGAAGAAGTCAAGGGTAGATTTACTTATGAAACTCTTTTGGAAAAAGAGTCAGGTGTAGACTCCTTCCAATATCTCTTCTAGATAAAGTCGGGCGTATACATCTTCTAGATGAAATCAAGCATAGATTTCATTCTGATTATTCTTTTAAACAAAGTCAGGCGTAGACTCATGCTCGTACATCTTCTAGACAAAGTAAAGCGTAGAATCATTCTAGTGCATCGTTTAGATAAAATCAAGCGTAGATTCACTCTAATATTCTTTTGGACAAAGTCAGCCATAGACTCATTCTGATATTCCTATCAACAAGTTACTCCGAATGGAATCTATAAGCCCATCTCCGACGACATCCCGTCACTCTCCAAATGGCATCTTTAAGCCCATTCCCAGTACAATCAACCAACAGTGTTACTTCGTTCACATGCGAGTGTAAATTTTTGGGCACTTAAGTGTTCAATCCTTTTCCACCTTCAGACCACGAATGGCGAGCATGTCAATCTAACCCTTCAAGTTTAAGAAGATTGAACAGGGGCAGCTGTTATACCCCAAAATTTTCCCTCCCATTTTCAAATCAAATTATTTCAATAGGTCTCTTCATCTTCCTAGGGTTCTCAATTGCTCAAGTCTTCTCCTAAAAAATTAGCCTACAACTAGGGTTTTTCCTTTCTTAAAGTAAATTGGACTTCTAAGGTCTCAAGTGGTTTTCATGGTTCTCCGTAGGTCTTCAACAATTCTCATATCAAGTTCCAAGCATTGTATCACAAGTTTGTTCAGTCAATGGCTCAGATGACTGAAAATCAATTGTATTGGGTAAAGAGTCAATTGTGATCAACATACAGTCAAACCTCAATATTTTTGGTCAACATCAACATTTTTAAGTCATATGAATCATTTTATCAAGGTTTGATCATGATTCCTTAAGAAAAGCCCTCAAATCATCAAAAGTCAAAAGTTACCAAATTAGGGTTTCGTATGAGAAGTCAACTGAACTTTGACCAAGCATAACTTTCACATGTTTCATCAACTTCTCCGCAACCAAATCCCATATTGAAGGAAAATCAATTCTCTACAACTTTGAATCTCTAAGCTCAAGTCTAAAAAATGCTTCATTTGAGAGATATGAGTCAATACGTTATAGGTCATTTCAAAAGACAACAAAAAGATACTTTTTGTCAAGGCAACTTACATCAAGATAAATCTTCAAATGAAAAAATTATCAACATAGAGATAGTAGGGGACATCTTGAGCTTTCCAAAAAGTCACAGATAACCTTCAAATAATAAAAACTGAGAGAGTTATAATTGGTGCAAGTTAGGGAATGTTTGGGAAAATGCATGAAACTTCATTTGAGCAATCTTGAACTTTTGGACTAATCGGCCTAACTTTTGAGGTTTAAAAATGTTTATAACATGTTAGAGGACCTCTAAGTACATTTATACATTACTTGGAATTTTTTTTTATTTTGATTTTATTCAAATTAAGTCAAAATAAATCAAATAAGATATGAGTTGATGAACCAAAGGGCGTGTGAGCTTCATTTTGATATCTTCTAGAAGGCCTAAGACCTCATAAAAGCTTACCAAAACCGTGAAAACATGTTGGGAACAAGAATCTTCAAGTTTGGAATGTTTTTAAAACAATTTTGGAAAGATTTCAATGTGTTTTCTTTAAATTGTGACATAATGATACAAGATCCTTTCCTTATTTTGATCCATTTTCATTCCTCTATAAATACATGCAACACTCGAGTGCAAAAGACATGAGCTGCTGCCTCAAGAACCACTTTAAAAATCTCTCAAAATTCTCAAGAAAAGTGCAAACTCGTATCAAAATTTCCAGCCACTCTCAATCAAAACCAAGCCTCAAATCGTGTTCCTGAAGCTCCCAAGAATCTCACCAAGTCCAGAAACAAATCTATTCACAACTGGAATAGCTTACACAATCCCACTGGTTTTGGTAATTTTCTTGAATTCGAATCTTTTAATCTATTCATATTTAACTACTTTTGTGTGCACATATGAGTTCATCATGGTGTTTAGAACATGTTTGAATTAGAAAATGCAAGCTTTAACGTAGGGATGATGAGTTACCATGGCTAGGGCACGGTCGAATTCTCTCTTTGAAACTCCATTTCCACTAATTTATTTCTTTTTTACAATTAAAATTAAAACATATAAAAATCAGAATATTACGTAAAATCAAAAAAATAGTCTTTTAGGTTTTCTTAATTAACTTTTTTCATTTAATTAGATTTTAAGTCTTTTTTTTAATTTGTAAAATTAATTAGAATAATTAGGTTTTTATTAATTATTAACTTAAATTATTTCTACAAAAATGCACAAAAACATTAATTTCTAACGTTTTAGATTGTAGGACTTTAAAACATCTTTTCTAACATTTTGTTATTTATTTGCCCTTATACTTTCTTAGAGAAATTGTATAGGTCGCACAGTTTTTTTTGTAATAGTTTTATTTCTCGCAAATTTATGTTATTGTATCTGCCCCAAAGCCTTGTAATAGCTTAATTAGGGTTTACTTTTCTGCACTTTACTTTTTGCACATATATTATGCTTGCTTGTCTATATATATTTAACTGTTAGTAATAGGCTTGTATGGTAAGATTTAAAATCATTGTTAGATAACTCTAACTCTCAAGACAAATATAACGGAACTTAATCATTTACACACGTACGCCTTTAAGGTAGCCTCTCTCTGTTGCCTTTAAAAAAACAATGGTCATGTCCCTCGAACATAGGGATGCCATTAGCAAAGACCCTCAGTTAAAGTCATCATAAAGATCATAGTCCCGCGATATCCCTCGAAGTTGCCTACGAGAAATGATCTTGTCCCTCGAAGTTGCCTATAAATATATGATGACAGTCCCTTTGAATTGCTAAGGTATCCCTATATGTTGCCTTCAATGACCATAACGACGACCCTACGCATGTCCCTTCACATCCAATAGATGGAGCTACCTACCAACTAATGGTATGGATAGCATCATCCCTAACGGAGAAGGAAAAGGATAATGAAAGACCTTTCAGTGGGTAAGATACCCTTAATTGCTTGCTCACAAACTAAAACAATTTTCACACCTCATGCTTTCAAAACAACTACTTTCAAACGCTTTATAAACACTCTTGAGGACTGACACAAGGGTTATTTTAAAGCAGATTACCTAACATTGACATTTTCAAAACCTTTTCAAAGCACACACAAAGAAAATTAAAAGTGAGCTAAGCAATTAAGAGCCCGTAGATAACTATGGATGAAAAGGGTGCTAACACCTTCCCTTTTCATAACTTACCCCCTGAACTCAAAATCTTAAAAGGTTTTTCTTGTTCTTTTCACCTTTCCTTATTGGATAAAAGAAAAGTCGATGGTGACTCTTGCTATCCGCAACATTTGCGATAAAATTCAAAACCAAGTCAGTTCTCCCACCAAGTTACACTACTGACCAGTAAATAATTTTTATTTCTGAGAAGCCCTCTAACTGATTACTGTAACCCTATAACCGGTTACCACTGAGTGAAAGTGATAAAAACTTATTTTCTAAGTGATGGAAATGCAATGTTTTACTCTTAAATGATCATGACATTTATGTAAAATGTTTAGATTATATTTTGAGCACTATATCATCTTAAAAACCTCAAATTAAAACTTGTACCTAACTTGTTGATGAATCTTCATAAATCTTCATCTTGAAAGTTGATTGTACACTTGTAGAATACTTCAAAGAATGATCTTAAAATATTATATGATCTTTGAACATCTTCTTTTCCACAACCTTGATATTTCTTTGGCTTTATGTTGGTGGTCTTCATCAAAACACTTTGGTTGGAGTGCATGCAATCACATTCTCCTCCTTTTTGATGTAGACAACCAATTTGACATTTGTAGCTTGTGCATCAAGGTCTATGAGTGTTTCTTGTATGTGTACCATAGTGCTATGCATTCTCCCCCTAAGTTATATATCTCCCCCTGAATCTATGTAGCCTTTGAAGACTTATTATTCAAGCAGGAAGCTTTAAAATCTGGAAAAAATTTCGGCATCACTAAACACAAGCATACAATGTCTTCTCCCCCTTTGTCAATATAAAAAAGGATGGAGAAAATACCATAATAAAACATAATATAAAACACAATCAAAATATAACACAATTTGTAACACAAACACAAATTTAATGCATGCTTAGAAACACACTAGACACTTGGTCTTTGATGACATAAATGCTACGAAAGGAAATACAATACAAAATGCAAAAGATAGAGACATTACATAGGAAGAACATAAACAACAAGAAAATGTACTAAGGATTTAGAATTCATCTTCATCACTCTCAACCATTGAATCCTCTTAATTGGCTTGAAGGTTGGCGAAGTCTTGACGAATATCACAAAATTTCGATATCATGAAATTTCCATTGAGCAAAGTTTGTGATAAATCACCTCATTTGATATTTCTCAATCATATGCGGGTGGTGGAGGATGTGCATCTTGATTGGAGGAAGTTCCTTTTTCTCTATGCTTGAACAATCCATCTTCATCTTTGAAAATTCCCATATTTTTGTTTGCCGCTGCAATAGAAATTTTACAATCTCTTGAAGTCATTTTGGTTTCGGTTCCTCCTCAGAAGCTAACCTTTCCAAACTTGAGAATCTTGGTTACCCAATGAGCATAAGGAAGTCCACCGGACATATTTTAGAGATGCTCCATATAGTTCATGATTAAGTATGCCCAATTTATTTGAAGATTATTTTTTATTGCAAACAAGAGTTGCATCTCAACATCACTTATTTGAGAGTGATTTGAGTTCTTAGAAAGCAAAATGTAAGCAATAAAGTAATGCAGCATACAGTCACTTACAGTGAGGTTGGAGGAATACAAAGTTAATCAATTTATTGTTGAACCGGCTTCCTTCTTCTTGTCCAAGATTTCTTTTTCAGAGAGGCGAGTGATGTTGTAGTAGTAGCGAGTATGGTTGTGAGCTTCAACATCAATGGTATAACCATGCTTGATGAGTAAGCCTTCACTAGGAACACCCAAACTTTTTCCAAATTGAGTGGTTAACATCAAGATGTACTTCCCTTTTACTCATGACGAAAGAACACCGTCGACACCAATTTGTATAGTTGCATATAATTCATGAACCAACTCCGGGTAGTAAACTCCACATTCGGTGATGAGTTCACCTACTCCTTGCCTAACCAACATTGATGGAAAACTAAAACTTGTTGAGGGAAAGGATGAGAGATTACCATACTTTACCGGAGTGAGAAGTCGGAATAGAATTTCCAAGATTGGATCATGTTCCTCTTGATTTTGAGATTCTCCTTCAATGGCCTTTGACTTTCCTTTCTCCTTTCTTAATGGCCCCATGACAAAGGTTGGAGTTTTTCTTGGAGATAAAGGGTTTGGGATTGAGAGATTTATGTAAGTGAGAATGTTTGTGTTGTGAGTTGAAAATGTAAGAATGAGTGAGTATTTATAGATAATTTTGGAGGGAATTACTCTTTTGGTGAAGTAAATATTGGAGGGAGATTGGAATTGGTAAGAGTAATTTTTTGTGGGAATTTTTTAGGTGGGAAATAATTTTGGTCAAAGAGAAAAAATAATTGAAGGGAAATGATGTTGGAAATCATAAATGCCTTAACCAAATCAAAATTTTGAAAGACTTCACGCGGTAAACGGTTACAGGTTATGGGTAACCGGTTACTGAAGGTGCCAGGAAAGTTTAAAACACTTTTGTTTGCATGGTAATCGGTTACTGACTTAGGGTAATCGGTTACTAACAGTGAAAAATGTGAAAATATAGCACATACCAGTCCAGAACCTATACTTATCTATTGTAACTTCAACCAAACATGTATAACAATATATTAACAAGTATATATGATATTAAAACATATAGATAAATATTATATAGAACCACTCAAAGTGAATGTAATATGAAGAGAGATATACTTGGTAAGAATAATATAAAATTTGATGAAAAGAATGCATGCACCTTTTATGATTCATAGATATAAATCATACGTCATGTTCATTTAATATACCAAGTTCTTATCGAATATTGAAGAATGAACCTTTTTCTAGAGGCTTTGTAAAGATGTCTTCTAGTTGGTTGTGTGTATCAACAAATAAGATTTCTACGTCACCATTTTGCACATGATCCTGGAGAAAATGATGTCGTATATCAATATGCTTTATTCGAGAGTGCATGACTAGATTCTTCGTGATGTTGATTGCACTTGTATCATCGCATTTTAGCAGGATGAATCCAAGATTAATTCCATAGTCACTTAGTTGTTGTTTTAGCCATAGAATTTGAGTGTGACAACTTCCAACTGCAATGTATTCCGCTTCAGTCGTGCTAAGAGTCACACATGCTTGCTTTTTGCATGACTATGATACTAGAGCGTTGCCAAGAATATGACACGTGCCACTAGTGCTTTTTCTATCTGCTTTACATCCTGCATAATCTTAGTCGAATTTCTCATCAAACTTACCGAGATTCTCTTTGTCATTGTTGAGGACAAAGTACTTGCATCCAAAAATATGAAAGTGAGCAATGTTTGACTTTCTTCCTTTGAAGAGTTCATATGGAGTCTTTTTCAAGATAGGTCTAATAATAACTCGATTTCCAACATAACATGTCGTACTAACTGCATCCGCCCAAAAATATTTTGGTAGATTTACATCACTAAGCATTATTCTTGCAAGTTCCACTAGAAATTGATTCTTTCTTTCAACTACTCCATTTTGTTGTGGAGTCCTTGGTGCTGAAAAATTATGAGAGATACCATGTTCTTCACAAAATTCTTCAAAAAATGCATTTTGGAATTCTCCACCATGATCACTTCTTATGGATACAATCTAATGATTTTTCATTTTGAATTTGCTTTGCATATTTCTTAAATGCCTTAAAAGCATCACTTTTCTGCACAAGGAACAAAGTCCAAGAGTATCTAGAAAAATAATCAACAATAACTAAAGCATATACATTACCTCTGAAGCTCCTTGTTCTTGATGGACCAAATAAGTCCATATACAACAATTGTAGTGACCTTGTAGTAGACATCACATTCTTAGATTTGAAAGTTGACTTGGTTTGTTTTTCCATTTGACAAGTATCACACAATTTATCTTTGACAAATTTTATCTTTGGTAAGCCAATGACAAGATCATGTTTGGTTAATTTATTTAAATGTTCCATATGTATATGGGCTACACTTTTATGCCATAACCATGATTCATTATTGTTTACCATAAGACATTTTACTTTCAAATATAACTCATCTAAATAAATCATAAAAATATTATTAATTCTTTTACCTTTGAGTTTTACCTCATTGGTTGTTTCGTCCATGATCAAACATTCATCTTTATTAAATTTTATCTAGAACCCTTTGTCACAAAGTTGGATAATACTTATAAGATTGTCCTTGAGTCCTTCTACATAGAGAACATCTTCTATGAATGTGAAAGGTGGTGCACCAACTTTGCCAATGCCACTTTCCTTTGGTATTATCTCCATAGGTGACATACCCCTTGGCTTTTAATGGTAGATGTGGAAATGTGTTAACATCTCCTGTCATATGCTTCGAATATCCACTATCAAGATACCATAGATTTTGAGTGGATTTCAAGCATACCTCTTCATTTTCATTATCATCGGATTCATGAGTAGCCATTAATGCTAAATTTGCACATTCGTCATTCTCTGATTCGGATGATGTACTAACTTCATTGTCATCCCAAGAGATGTAGGATTTCTTGTATTTGGAGTCTTTCTTTCCTTTGTCTCCATCTTTCTTGGAGAGGTTTGGACAATCCGGTTTGATATGGTTTCGCTTTCCATATTTATAGCATGTAACATTTGATGTGGAGGCTTCTTTATCTTTGCTCTTTGAGAATTTCTTCCTTTTGAAAAAGTTAGAGTTGACAAAATTATTTTTAGGACCAAAGAATTTGCCTAACCTTTTTACAAGAAGCATGAAATTTTCATCTTCTTCCGGATTTTCTTCAATAGCGATTTCCTTGGATTCCACCTTCGAAGCAATGCCTTTTGATTTCTTTTCTTAATTTTCATGCTTAGAAAGTCTTCCAATTTTTGTCTCGTACTCTTGAAGTTTACCAAATAGAGTTGCGAATGACATATTGGACAAATTCATCTTTTCTGAAATAGTCGTTACTTTAGGTTTCCATTTTCTAGTTAAAGATTGAAGCACCTTTAGGTTGAGTTTGTCATTGGTGAGAGTTTTACCAAGAGCTTTTAAATGATTCATCAAATGAATAAATCTTTTCTACATATTGATAATATATTCTCTGGGTTCCATTGTAAACATCTCGAACTCTTGACTCAAGGTATTCAATATTGATCTTTTGACTTCGACTGTTCTTTCATGTGTTTCAACCAAAGTATCCCAGATTTCCTTTGTCGTTGTGCATGTCGAAACACGAAAGAATTCATCCATGCAAAGTGCACCTTGAAGAAGATTGATTATTTTATTATAATAAAGGAACTTGTTCTTATCATCGTCATCCCATGATGTTTTAGGCTTTGATGTTCCAACACCATTGACAACACATATCGAAGTAAATGGACCATTTTGGACATCATCCTATATTTCTTCTCCTTGTGCTTCTAAATGAGCCTTCATGCGAATTTTCCAAAAGTCAAAGTATTCACCACAAAAAAAAATGGAGGCTTGTTGTTACTACCACCATCTTTGAAAGTTGGTTGTGCGGAAGCCATTCTGGATCGAATTGGAACAAGTTACCTTAACTTTCTCTGATGCTAAATGTAAGTTAATAATGCGCCTAAGAGGGGGGTAAATTAGGTGATGGTCAATTTTTGTCTTCTCTTTTAAAGTTCTTATTTTTCTGATTATGGTGATGAAAGCAATAAAGTGTGAAAAGTAAATGAACACCAGATATATACTGGTTCCCCTCATCGTTTGAGAGTACTACAGTCCTCTTGCCAACACGGGAGAGATTTAACTATAGTTTAGAATGATTGCACAAGCCTAATGACACAAAAGGTGATGTCTTACTATATAATCTATAGGAAGATCAAATACTCTTAAATCCTTTAAGATATTGAACACTAAGTGTAAGAAGAACAATCCTCTTCAATGCACACACTTGCTCCAACAATCCTAGAATGCAAGGTTAATCTTATACAAAATCTGATTTTTACAAAGTATGATCAATTCTTGAATAACACTATGGTTATCAAGACACTAAGACAAGATTTAATAAGAAGTTTATAATCAGATCTAGTGCTTAATATATGCTGAAACAATGATGAGTATGAAATTTCTAAACAATGTTTCATGCAATATGTAAATTCTCAAATTTTTACAACTCTTAAGAATTTTTTAAAGTTTGAATAATGTGTTATGTGTTATGATCAGCATGCAAATGAATTTTATATGTGAAATGCACCATTTTGTTACACCCCAAATGAGTAAAAAGATATAATGGTTGGACCCCAAGAGGTATTACCCAACAATCAAGTAAAACAAAAAATATTTGAAAATTTTCTTCAGCGGTAACCGGTTACACAGACCCGATAACGTGTGTATTTTTCAAATTTGCATGGCTGTAACCGGTTACCCAAAAGTTGTAACCGGTTACCACTGAACCAGTAAATAATTTTTATTTCTGCAAAGCCCTGTAACCGGTTACCACTGAGTGAAAGTGACAAAAACTTATTTTCTAAGTGATGGACATGCAATGTTTTATTCTTAAATGATCATGACATTTATGTAAAATCTTTAGAGTATATTTTGAGCACTATATCATCTTAAAAATCTCAAAGTAAAACTTGTACCTAACTTGATGAATCTTCATAAATCTTCATCTTGAAAGTTGATTGTACACTTGTAGAATAACTCAAAGAATGATCTTAAAATATTATATGATCTTTGAACATCTTCTTTTCCACAGCCTTGATATTTCTTTGACTTTATGTATGGTGGTCTTCATCAAAACACTTTGATTGGAGTGCATGCAATCACATCATGTGCATATTATAATTCATGATTGACCCCAGGAATCTTCTAAGTCTACTACATGGCTATTCCCTTCCAATGTCTTCACGGTCATGTCATCAATGTAAACCTTCCGGTTGTGTCCTATTTTCTTTGTGAACATCGCGTCTATAAGCCTCTGGTAGGTTGTACCAACATTCTTAAGCTCAAAAGGCATGACGTTATAGTAGTAATTACAATGGTTAGACATGAACGGCGTCTTGGACGTGTCAATGGGATTCTTCTTAATCTGGTTGTACCTTGAATAGACATCTATAAAACTCAACCTTTGTAACCCAAAAATCTATCACAGCACATAGAACTACAACACATAGAACTACAATATATTCTTTCTAGAATGATTTAACCATTACCAATGATTATTAAGATTGGGAAATGTTTTCTTAATGTTACACTAGGTTATTGACTGAATATGATAGTATTGATAGGTTGAAATGGAAGAAAGAAAAGAGAAAAATAAATTGAGTTTGTTCATCGTAATTGTGATTTACAACTACTACAATTAGAAACCTTGCCATAATTATTCAACTTATTCTAAAACTAAGTAAACTAAAAAGGAATGAACGCTTGAAATTTAAGTAACTTTGACATGTTAATTTTAGTCATAAGAGTTTGAAATATGAAAGGATTACTATAATATGGAAACAATAAACATTATGAAATGAGAGATAGTATTAGATTTGTACCCATGAGGGAAATTCCATTTGGGTTTCACTTGAATTGAATTTGGTCCCTAAGGGTAGGTTCGGCGAAAAAAGGTTACTGTTTTTAATTCAATAATATCTACCTTTTTTTACAGTAAACAAATTCATTCAATAGATAAAACAGAAGGAGTACAAGCAAAATGGAAAACATTTAGTGAGGGAATTTCCCAACCTCAAACTAAAATTAACACTAATAGCTAAGCCTACTAAGAGTTGGACAACAATAAACTTTGAGAGATTAGAATCCAAAAGAGTAATACCAATCCAACCCCTTAATCCTAGCAACTAAGCAACAATCTTCCATAGTAGATAAATGAGTTTGGGAACCATAATCATTGAATCTATCCAGTTACGGATCATTTCTTTGGCTTTATCACACACAGTTCGATTATATCGATTCTCTAACTTCAATAAACTCACCATCTCTGAAAGAAGCCTTTGTTGGAAGGAAGAGAGAATCTGGTTAGAAATCACCCTTAGATTTTTACTCCAAAACCCATTATCATCATTCAAACCTCTTTGGATCAAACCATCAAACACCTAGAATACCCACTAAAGTAGGCTAAATTAAAGCATAACACGCACAACTGATGCAAAACACCAACAATAAGATGACAATGAACACACAATAAGATAATCCAAAAAGAAAAACACTTTCGAGCCATATTGTCAAACACCAAGAGTGCAGACATAGATCCCAAAAGACAACAACACAAGAAAAAAACCAAAAAACTATAATGAGATAAATGGAAGGAGGAAGAAATCACAAACCGTAGGTAAACCATGGTGGCTTTGGAGTTGGGCGAACGGTCAATATCGGTGAAGTTATGGGAGTGATCGATAGTGGCTCTGGTGGCGCCCGCGTAGTACAAGGAACTTTGGAGATGAACTATCGATTGACAGTTTTGAAGGTGTGAAAACAGTCATTGGTGGTGGCTCCGGTGGCGGCAGCTTCAAAAGGAAGATGGGTTTGGCGGTGATTCGGGGTAGTAAGAGTGGAAAGCCGGTGAAAGGGGTTAGCTGATGAGAGGGAGTTCTACTCTCCATAGAGGAGGGGAGGAGAAAACCATGAAGGTGAAAGAAAAAAACCACCATGAGGGTGGGGAGAAACCACCAAACCCTAGAGGGTTCAGAGAAACTTTCTAGAGAGATGGGATAGCTTCTCTCTCTAGAAAAAATATAAATTCAACAGCGAATTAAATAATATCTACCTGAAGTATCCCATTTAGTGTCTATATTTATCTTCTTGACATTCAAACTTAGATCTCCAACTTCTTAGCACCTTAAGCCTCCCACCATAGGCTTCTTGAACTTAACCGACTTAACTTCTTAATATCCTTAATGCACTCAAACATGGTTATTCCTTTATGCTTTAGGATGAATTTATTTATTATTCGCTCCATTTCGCTCAAAAATTTATTTAAATCTAAAAGGTCATCAAATAAATTCTCTTAATATAATAAATGTATCACTTAATTCATACACATACTTACTATGTTTTCTCTTCGGTTAACTATAGGCTTGCGTGAGTAACAATTCATTATGATATATAAAGTCTCCTCTTACCATGTCTGGAATAATCAATTTCTTTGTCCCCTAGGTCGAGTATAAATTTGTGTACCCCCAAAAGTACTCGGATACATTATCCTTATTCTTATGGGTTTAGATCCCCTCCTTCAATATTTTTGAGGAACTCTCTTCCCACTCTTAGTTGTACCTTAAAATACAAAAATGCTCTTCGTGCTCTGGAGATGCATTTCCAGACGCACCCAAATCACAACCAAAATACGCTTTTCTAAGATGCATCTCATTTTGAACAAAATATGGTCTGGAGATGCATCTCCATATGGTATTTGGGTGTTTTCGAATATGCATCTCCGAATTCTCCTCTAAAAGTTTTTGGAGGCGTGGTAAATACAAAGTGGAACTATTATGGAAATGCATCTCTGGAATCCTCCCTGATTCACATCAGAACAACATCATTGTCCAAACATTCGATTTTTTTTAGGCCAAAATTCATACATTAATTTATATTAACTTAAATTAACGTAAAATCAATAAAATTAAAGTTAAAGGAGGATAAAAATTCATACATTAATAAAAAAATCAAGATAATTCATACAAAACAAGAGTCTGGAAATACAAAAAAAAAATACATCCCAATATAAACTATTGGGTATGTCTAATTGTCTGCCTCCTCTGTCGCATGTACTGCACAACATTCTGTAACTCGACAACTATAGTATTCACTAGGACCAACTTGGGAGAACCATCATCAAAGAGTCTTGCTTCTATGGCTCATCTACCCATCTCTGCAACACACCGACATACCGATGTCACGCTCTCTACCTGCTCATCCTGAACCTCAAGTACCTTCAGGTTAATTGGCCTGGGTGGTTCTCCATGAGCTTCTTGCGTCGTGATAGGGTGTGACACTCTATAGAACCATGTCATGTAGACCTCAACACAAGCCCAGTGTTATCAGTTGCCTCTCGGTGATACACCTCTGGTACCTGGTGGCTTGTAAATTATTTTGTAAGTCTCTACGGCAGACGCCGGGAGGAGCGACCTCATAGGAAGGTCTCAAAATGATATGTATATAGCCAAACTGGCGCATCACTCGCTCTAGAAGATAAGGACGCATAAGAGATAACCTACATGCCGACCATCCAGAGTATAAAGAGACGATGGCAAACAACTGTATTTGGCGATAACCCTCGTATAGGCAGAAGTTGGCGTTATCTGGTACCATACGGTCAAGAGAAACTCTGAATGGCTCGACAACACCATTCCCTCTGTGTGGAACAAAAGAAGTTGCATGAGGTCAATCCTTATTGTACTGTGATGTGGCCTCCCACCCAGTGATGCGAGGGAAGTGAGAGATGATCCATCCATGAAAATGTTTTTGGTTACAATATTAATAACATGTATAAGAAATGAATTATGAAAATATTTGTAAGACGGAATTATTGTAAGCAGCGTGCAACACTCTGTATGTGCTTTGTCTTCCAAAGGCAACTCTCACTCAACTTAGAGTACAGGTAGACCAAATAGGCGGCCTCCTAGTTGTACTCGTGAATCGCAGTCAGGTATGTGAAATACTTGAGGTATACCACATCGACATATGTAGCACTTTTGTTCACAAACATAAATGTGTCAATAAAAAACAAGAGGTAACACCTCAATGTGCAATATCGGTGGTACTCAACATGCTCATCATCATCTTTGACATCCTTTTCCCCCTTCACATGATGACTATAAAGCTTTTCTGAAAAGCTAAACTGTGCATGAGCACCTCTAGTGTGAGTTGCCTCCTGCAACGCCTTACTAGGATCAACCCCCAATAATCTGACCATCAGATCGACCCTTTCCTCTCGCCTGATCCTCCCGAGGTCCAGTAATCTCCCCCTGGTAGGAAGATAGGAAGATGCAGTATGCATGATACGTCATCCAAAGTGACGGTCATCTCACCAATAGGTAGGTGGAAAGATTGCGTCTTTGAGTGCTACCTCTATGCAAAAGTTATATGTATGTCATGGTTTATGGTCACATATTTAGATGAACATAAATTGGCAAGACCGGAATAACAGATAACATCTCTGAACCAATGACCAGTGGGTTATGGAAACTGCAATATCTTCCTACCGTGGTTTATCATTTTTAAATAATCACGCTCTTGAAAAAAGAAAACATAATGAGTATGGATTTAATTAGTTGACAACATATGTATATGTATTGCAAAAGAAAAGAAATGTATTTTTCCATTCCATACATGCCTAGCACTATACTCTACATAATTATAAAGTAAGGATGTGTCATATGACCCTATTGAATAACTCTCTAGTGGGACATCCTCTTGGGCTTTCTCTTGGGATTTTTCCTAGGCTTCATGGTCAACACGAGCCTCAAGATCCTCATAGTTTGCTGCATCATATGCCTGAGATGCCTGAGAGAGTCGACTACAGGAATCAGACAGTCGGTGTTGTAAAGAAGACACTACTACGGAAAACACCTTCGCTAACACAATATTACCACGAGCATTAATTTACTGTAGTCATATCACATTTTTTACGCACATGTTTTTCTTATTTTATTAAGAAACTTTTCATCACATATCCTATAAAGAACCTTTGTCATATATTTTAGGTGACATGCTTCGAATCTCAGCCTAAACATTTTTCCATTTTTACAATAAAAATAAGCGTGCGTCCTTTAACTTTTTTTTATTTAAAAATTAAAAGTATTACAACTATGATTGTTATATTCAACCGTGGTAATAAGTTTCATATATCACTATGGTTGACGCTTACAACCGTCGTGGAATTTTTTTCTCATAACATTAAAATGTCGTAGGTACTTTATTCCGTTCATAACACACAGGAGCCCCCTAGCGAACGAGACGATAGTGGTAACTAATATCATTTCTGAAAATGAAATCTTAATCATCCTTTTTGAATATCATTCCTGGAAGCAAAATCTTCACCATCCTCTTTGAATATCATTTCTGGTACGTTACCATTATCTCTCTTTGACGGTTATGAATGTTTAGGGTTTCTTTCATGAATCAATGGCATATGAATGTTCATGCTTTAAGTTTTGGTGTTGGACATGCATATGCTTTAGATTTTGTATTTGAAGCATTAGTATGTCATTCACATTTCCTTTATTTTCATTTTATTGCAACTGTCTTTTGGTCTTATTCAGATTTTGTAGCTTATAACTATAGTGTGTAGTGTGTAGCATAAAACCATAGTGTATATAGTATATAGCATATAACCTTATATTAGTGTGTATGAAAAAGGAGTTCTTGAATTACTTGAAACTAAAAAGTTAAATTTGAACTATGTGTATCATATAACCTTAGATCAGTGGATTACAAAAAGGCCACCAATGATTTTTTATTGATCATATCTAAATCCTTCGGCTGAGATAAAGTTTGACCATTGCCAATCTGCTTCATCATCATCATCAGAATCGATGATGACTAGTCTTTTCACCCTTCTTCTTCTTGATCTCCTCTTCCTGTAAGCTCTCATGGGCCTCATAGATTCGATAGCAGGGTCTCTTGCAGCGACTTGGACCTCTTCTTAGACCCATACAGCAACAACAACAACTTCTATTCTCTCAGCAGCTTCTTGGACCTTTTATGTTCTCTCAGCAGCTTCTTGGACCTCTACAACAACAGAAGTACTCATTTTGATTCTTCCTCTTCTCTGATTTCTTTGGATGAAGTTCTTTTTGTGTTTTGATTCAAAGAGGAACTCCTCTTTTATATTGGTTTGATGATTTTTCCTCTTCCTCTTCTATGATCTTAAAAGTCTAAAAGCCAAAAGATTTCGCGTATGTCAAGTTTGCTCATTCTTGCTTCTTTAATTCTCTACGTTTTCTTCTCTTGGAAGTTGGAAATGTCTCTGTCTTTTCAATTTTCTTTATCTGGAGTTGTTGAATGATTTAATGTAATAATGTGAATGTTGTAGGTTGTTTGATTCCTAATGGAATTGTGTCATTGATGTAATACAAGTTTTGATATTCAATTCACAATTGGAAGTATTGTTGTTTTTGGTATGATACGATTGAGATTTATTCAGAAATAATATTTCACAACAGTTGTTTCTTACAACCGTAGTTATAAGTAACGCACTATCTAATTTATAATAATGATCACACGTCAGTTGTGGTAACCAACATACATACAATCACACGCTACCTAACAACGGACGTGCTACCGTCACTATATGTGTTTCGCAACCGTTATTGTATGTATTTTTCGTAGTAGTGAGTTAAAGCATCAAACAATTCATTAATAACTCATGGCCTCATGGTCCTGGTTGCGGTCATTTCACGTCGTACCAACGCGGTTTGGGGCACACACCTGACCCTAAAAACATGTCCATTACATGTTCCAATTTTTTGACTGACCCGATCCGAAGATGCATCTCTGAAAACAATTCTGAGCAAATTTAGAGATGCGTCTCCGAAAATGTGATTTTGAGCTCTCATGACAAACCAATTTTCAACCCTAATAGACCCAAAAAAAAATCTCATTGCATGTTGTTCTAACCTATCAAAAGCCTAAAACATTTAATGTATCCTAAAAAAACTAACTTAACCAAAACGCAAAAAGAAAATAGAATTTAAAAAACTTACCAAAATATAATTTAACGGTAACTAACTTTGATCTTTTCTTATGATTCAGCACTTAATTATCTTAATCATTGGATAAACTTCTATAAATAACCTCAAACAACTTTCAAATTTGTTACTTTGGTTTATACTCTTTTCTATTTAACTTTCTTTGTCACCGTGACGATTTCTTCCCTATTATTTTCTGGAGAGATTCAATACATCTCAACATGCTCCAAAGAAAAAGGTTATTGCCTCAAATATTCAGTTGGTTAAGGCTACTCCAGAATAATTTCCAAATTAAACTATGTGTCTTCACTAGATTGAACCTCCCAAACACTCCTTTGGATTTGAGATCCATTGGTTTAATGCATAACCGAACCCATGATTGAATACAAAATGGCCTTTATGAAAGAAGAGTAGAAGATTGAGAAATCAGGGTCTCCTCCAAATGATGAAATGCAAATCAAAGAAACTTGGCAAAGAGACAACTTAATACCCAACTTCTTAGGCCCTTATGTATTCTTGTATTATTCGGCTAGATGCTAGATACTACCAAAAAATACACGTAGTAATAACTAAATAATATATGAAGTGGTGAAAAATCCAAATGGTTCTCCATTTTACACTTCATTGAACTTCTTCCACCAAAAACGACCAACCACCCATGTACAATGTTTGTGAAACTTTCACATTCATTTTAGTTTTAACATTGAGATTATATAACCATAACTCGAATATCGTAATCATAACTAACAATGATTTCCTAGATTTACAACCCCTTATGCTCGGTTTGTCCCAATTGAATTAGAAAAAATTATATACACTTGAATAACAAACCAATAATTCATCAATGCACACACTACAAACATCATTTATATAGACTATAACATATCAACACTACAAATTAAAGCTTGCACCAGCGACAACCGCTGTTACTCATTATTTCAGATTTCACCTGTCCCAAGAGGTTGTCTTGAGGTATTTCCAGAGGCCCAGGCTTTATAATCTTTCACAAGCTGTTCAAGAAAAATAACTCGCATAAAATAAATCAAGTTTAATAACTTGCTCAGTATCTAAAATTAGTACAAAATTTCAAGTAGCAAGCAATATATTGTAGAATCATAAACTCTGGCTACTGCTACTGTAGTCACCATGCCAGTATCAGTAGCAGCAATGAAAAACCAAAAGACTGAGAAAATAAAAGTTGAACTCATAGAGCATTTTTACTTTGTTATATAGAAATATATAGATTTATATAACTCTAGAGATATTGTAAGGGACACATTAGAACTAATCAGGTAGAGATTTATATAGTTATTTATAAAACATTCGTACGGTACTGTCAATCGTCCGTACAGTCATTATTCACCACCCGCCGTTGCTTGATAAGGTCATAGAAAGAAAATTTCACAACTTTTTAGAGATCGCTCGAGCCCTCCTCTTTGATATGTCAGTCAGATTCATTGGGGAAGAAGTTGTAACAAATCTTGTTCCTATCATTTTGAATTTGGAGCCCCAAGTCTTTGGGGTGATACTTTTGTCCATGTACATAAACGATATGGACTATGTTGGACACCTGTGTTGTCCAAGTTTGAGACAAAAGACTTTGAGAAAGTCAGTTATTTTTTTAGAATGAACTGCTTATTCAAAACAAGGCATTTCCACGTCTCAAAGGAAGTTTAGATCTTGTGCAGAAAACAAGAAAACTTGGATATAAACCTACATGTTCCCATCAAGAAAAATAATGAGCGCTGACAAGGGTCATTATCAGAGATTAGTGAGAAAGTTTATTGATTCAACACTCACTAGACCGGACTTAGTATATGCAGTCAGTTCATGCATTATCCAAGGACGAGACACTTGGAAGTTGTAAATCGTGTTGTGCAACATTTCAAAGTCTCTCCAAAAAGAGGACTCTAGTTCAAAAGAGGCGGAAGCTTGGCTTATACTAATATAAATTATACAAGCTCACTGAATGATAGAAGTTCCACTTTAGCTAATGTACTCTAAGTGGGGATTTTGTTGCTTGGAGGAGTAAGAAGCAAAGTACAGTCTCTCAATCAAATGTTGATGTAGAGTTTAGAGCTACGACATAGAGAATATCTAACATATGAAAGTACTATAAAGTTATTGTGACAATAAATCAAATACTTATATTGCTTATAGTCTTGTTCAACATTGACATGACGAAACATAATGAGGTAGAACGAGCTTTATCAAGGAAAATGGGATAGCAGATTGATAACAATTGCATAAATACCTTATGGGAAAGCAATGTGTTAACACAGACAGAATAAATTAGACATCTTACTGGCAAACTATGAATAATAAATATCCACTCACCAGCTTGAAGGTGAGTAGTATTGTAAATACGTATTATTATTAGATCTATTATTTAGACCCATAAGTTAGAGCTTGTCAATATATTTCCATTAATGCTTGTACTCTTAACACAATAATATTCAGAACACTTTTTTTCCACAACATGTGAACCATACTAACAAACCAATGCAAAGTTGTATTGATGCCTGTCAAAACTTCAATTTTTACACAGTTTGTTAAGTGCCAATTAATAGCTTCTTCCAAATTTATGGCATGACTCCCTATCATCACACCCTCTGGCAAGAAGCAACTAGCAATCTAAGAAACAACTAGCATCGTGAATATCATAGTAACTGTTAAGAATTTGTTATCAATCAATTAGTATTGATTGATATTCAATTCGTAATTAGTGTAATTGATATTGTTTCCTATTGCATATTTCCTATTTGCATATAAATATACACCATGTGTGATCATATTCGACACACAGAGATACAATTACAACATGGTATCTAGAGCTGGTTGACCTACTATCTTCCACACAAAAAAATTCTTTTTTTTCCTGCTGCCACCGTCTCCGCCGCTTGTGTAGACTTTCCGGCGAGATTCCTATACCGCCAGAGTCGTCTCCTCCAGATCGGCCGGATTCCAAAAACGTCACTGCCTTCCGCCGCCGCACGCGCCGCTTCTTCATTTGTGCGTGAATCTCATGCGCCAGACTTCCAGCCGTGCATCCGCCGCCCCCCGCCGCCGCTGTTTTTCTTGCCTATCTCGGTTTTTGCTCCTCTTTCCAGATCTTCTCTCGGTTTTTCGCTCCGAACCATCAAATATCATGGGAGATACCAATTCCGTCACGTTCACTAAAGTTCCACTTATTCCGTGTGAGAAACTGACCGGAACAACCAACTACAACATATGGGCTGGTGCTGTCAAGATGTGGTTTCACGGTCAGGGATATGAGGATCAATTTACTACAAAAGCCGATACTATTCTCGCTGTCAAACGCGATAAGTGGAAACAAACTAATGCTTCTCTATGCACTATGTTATGGTTTTCCATAGCAACTAATCTCCAAGCACAGTACCAAACCTATACCACTTGCTACGAGGTTTGGGAAAAGACTAAGAAAGTCTTCTCAAATGATGTCCATAATCTTTACAATGTCATCACCAAACTCCGCTCTTTGAAATTGGAGAATATGGATATGCAAGGCTATCTGACTAAGCTTGATGCGTTAAAGGCAAATTTCACAACCTTAATGCCCTTTACAAAAGATGCAACAACTTATGATGAACAACAAAGTATTTCATGGTCATGGCACTTGCTGGATTGCCATCTGAACTTAATTCCGTTCGGAATCATATTTTATCAGGAACCAACGTTCCTAACTATGAAACAGTTAGTGAACAACTGTTACGCTTGGCTACCCCTCAAGTATTTGGACCGGTTCCTACTTCCTCTCCCACTGAATCATCTGCTCTCGCTTCCTACTATCATGGTCGTGGTGGACAAACCGGAGGACGGGGTGGACGTCAAAGTATTCGTTGTAACTATTGCAATCGTTACGGTCACATTGAAGCTGATTGTCGTACAAAGGCAAGAGAACAACAACGATAACCACAGATCGCTGTTGTCGCTCAACCGGATATCTCTAAAGATGTCATTATTCCCGCCGCTGATTACAATGATTTCCTTCAATACAAAGCAGCCCATCAACAATCATCATTTGTCGTTGTTGCTCAGTCGGGTAATCCTGTAGCCTTTGTCTCTACATCTTCTCTTGGTCCTTGGGTCCTTGACTCCGGTGCCTCTGATTATATGACTGGTAATAAATCTCTTTCATCTCACTTGTCTTATTCTGATTCTTTGCCTTCTGTCACTGTAGCGGATGGTTCTAAAATCAAAGTTCATGGCCTTGGTCAGGCACATCCACTTCCAAACTTGTCTTTAGAGTTTGTCCTTTACACTCCTAGTTGTCCCTTTAATCTAATATTTGTTCACAAGCTTATTCGTACTCTTGACTGTTCAGTCCTTTTTAATGATAATTCTGTTTATATCCAAGATCGACGTACAGGACGGACGATTGGAGCAAGGAGTGAAGTTGGAGGATTATATCATCTTTCTCCACCAGTGGCATGTGCTTCTATTGCCTCTCTAAAACTCATACATCAACGTTTGGGTGACCCTAGTCTTATGAGTGTCAGTCCTGTCAATTAGTCTTTTGAGTGTCAGTCCTGTCAATTAGTCTTTTAATTGCAAGTGCACAGTCTATTCTTAATGTGGGCTTTTTTCCACCCCAGCTGGTTAAACAAGTACAGAATACTATCCAATATACCTAAAGCATTCATAGTGGGTTCATCATAATAAAGTGTCATACTAATGTTTCTTTTTCATAATTCCTCGAATTTTCTCTTTTGGTTTCTACCCCTAAAGGTGGTTTCCAAGAAATTATGTGGTTTTGGTTCCATGGTTAGTGTTAGTCAGGGAAACAAGTCAGGAGAGAAGGTAGAAGAGAAACAAAAACTTTTCAGAAATCCTGTGGCAATTAAAATTATTTTGAAATCAGCAGCAGTTTTATGAAAATTATAACAAAAGAAAGAAAATAAAAAATAAAACTTAAATAGGAATAAATGCAAAAACGAAAAGTATAATAAATAAATAAATAGAGACAAATAACAATTAACAAATAAGTGGGTTGCCTCCCACTAAGCGCTGTTTTTAACGTCAAAAGCCTGACATAGTGCCTAGCAGCAGATTATTCGGGTGAAATATTGGGCAATTCTAAAAGTTTTAGACTATTCGTATAGTCTCTATTTTCAATGTTATTGTATTGTTTTAACCGCTGCCCGTTTACTGTAAACGGGTCAGTATTTCTACCCTTAATTTCTATTGCTCCGCTAGGGAACACTTTTGTAATTTCATACGGACCTGACCATCTAGATTTTAATTTACCAGGGAAGAGCCTAAGTCTTGAGTTAAATAATAGTCCGACATCTCCCACACTAAATTTTTTCCTAGATAAACGCTTATCATGCCATTTTTTAGTTCTCTCTTTGTATATTTTAGCATTCTCATCTAATCTTAATTCTTCTAATTCATTTAAATCCAGGACTCGTTTTTCTCCCGCAGCAGTGTAGTTCATGTTGAGCGTTTTAATTGCCCAATACGCTTTGTGTTCTAATTCTACTGGGAGGTGACAGGATTTTCCGTATACGAGCTTGAAGGGTAGTTCCTATAGGGGTCTTGTAGGCCGTCCTATAGGCCCATAAAGCTTCGTTGAGCTTTGATGACCAATCTTTCCTGGATGTGGCTACAGTTTTTTCTAAGATCTGCTTAATTTCTCTGTTTGAGACTTCGACTTGTCCACTGGTTTGTGGGTGGTATGGTGTCGCTATACGATGTTTCACTCCATACTTAAATAGTAATTTGTCGAATATCTTTGAGATGAAATGGGAGCCACCGTCACTAATGACGAGTCTCGGTACACCGAATCTTGGAAAGATTATGTTTCTAAAGAGTTTGATTACCACTCGTGTGTCATTTGTAGGAGAGGCTATGGCCTCGATCCATTTTGAAACATAATCGACCGCGACGAGTATATATTTGTTTCCAAAAGAAGATGGGAAGGGTCCCATGAAATCAATTCCCTATACGTCGAAGATTTCTACCTCTAGGATTCCTCTTTGAGGCATTTCATCGCGTCTTGAAATATTACCGGTGCGTTGACACCGATCGCAATTTCTAACAGCGATGTGGACATCTTTCCATAGATTAGGCCAGAATAGGCCGGCTTGTAAGATCTTTGCACAAGTTTTGGAAGTGCTTGCGTGTCACCCGTAAGGAGATGAATGACAGTGGGAAATGACATCTTCTATCTCTTCTTCGTGTATGCATCGACGGAAGATTCCGTCTGGTCCTCTTTTAAACAGTAAGGGTTCGTCCCAATAGTAGTATTTGAGATCGTGGAAGAATTTCTTTTTCTGTTGGTAGGTAAGGTCTGGTGGGAGCGCGTTTGCAGCTAGATAGTTAACTATGTCGGCATACCATGGCAGTCCCATGGTTGCATGGATTGCTTTTACGGCTTCCGGTTCTGGTTCGTTTAGGTTTAACTGAGCCAGGTCGCTCCTTATTTGGGTTATCAGTTGTTCATATGGAAAATCGTCGTTAATCGGCACTTGTTCGGGTTTTACATCTTCCAATCTTGACAAGTGATCCGCTACGACGTTTTCGGTCCCTTTTTTATCCTTAATCTCTAAGTCAAATTCTTGCAAAAGTATGATCCATCTGAGGAGCCTTGGTTTTGCATCTTTCTTATTTAATAGATATCTTATAGCAGCGTGGTCCGTGTAGATGATGATTTTCGCTCCTACTAGATAGGAACGAAATTTGTCAAGCGCGAAGACGACTGCTAACAGCTCTTTCTCAGTCGTGGCGTAGTTCATTTGGGTTGAGTCTAGCGTTCTACTAGCGTAGTAAATGGCGTGTAGTTTCTTGTCCTTCCTTTGTCCAAGAACTGCGCCTACGGCGTAATCACTCGTGTCGCACATGATTTCGAAGGGTAAATTCCAATCGGGTGGTTGCATGATTGGTGCGGTGATAAGGGCTGATTTTAGAGTTTCAAACGCTTTATGACAATCATCGTCGAATACGAACTCAGCGTCTTTCATTAACAGACTGGTAAGTGGTTTAGTAATTTTTGAGAAATCTTTAATGAATCGCCAGTAAAAACCGGCGTGTCCTAAAAAGCTTCGTATTTCTCTAACGGTCTTAGGTGGTCGAAGTTCTTTTATGACTTCTATTTTGGCTTTGTCAAATTCAATCCCTTTATTGGATATGACATGTCCTAGTACGATTCCTTCTCTGACCATGAAATGGCATTTTTCCCAATTGAGCACGAGGTTTACTTTTACACATCTTTCTAAGACTTTCTCTAGGTTTGATAGGCATCCTTCGAAACTTTCCCCGCACACTGAGAAATCATCCATGAACACTTCCATGATGTTGTCTATAAAATCTGCAAAGATTGACATCATACATCGTCAGAAGGTCGCTGGGGCATTACATCGTTAGAATTTCCCTTACATTCATAATTTGAAGCATATAATGGTTTCTTTGTTAGCTAGTAAGAATATAGTGTTAAAATTGTAAGTCATAGCGTCGAAATTATGTGTGTCGAAGGGTTAGAGATTGTCGAAACAGTTTGCTCAACAGATTAGATTTATTTTAGATTTAGATAGATTTGATTTAGATCTAAAATAGAATAGATTTGATTTAGTTCCAAAATAGGTATTTTGGGCTTTTATAGTTTTGGGTTTTGACTTAGGGAGCAAGCTAACCTAAAATTATAAATAGATGGAGTAACCTCTATTTTTTGTAATCAAGTCAATTCATTGTATTCACAGAATTTGCAGTTACAAGTGAATAATAAAGTTTTCCACAGTTTGTAGGCAGAGAGAAACTCTACAGAAAATAATTGTTTTGTTTCTTTTCTTTTCTTTTCTTTTCTCTTAATTCATTGTCATTGTGTGGTGATATCAATCTTGTTTATCAAAATTAGTAGAAATTCATCATAGATATTTGGTGGATTTCTAACCTATAGAACAATAAAATGTACTTGTAAGAAACCACGTGTAGTAACATAGATCATAAGTTCATAACAAGCTAGTAAGAATATAGAACAATAGAGTGTCCTAGTAAGAAGCCTCGTGTAGTAACATAGACCATAAGTTCCATAACAATAAATAATGGTTCCATATGATAAGGGTGGGGATTCTAGTAATATTATGATTGGTTTTCCATATTTGATTAAGATATGGGGTCTTGAATATAAATAAGGGTTAATTCTTAGTCTGTTTTATTAAATCATTATATCAAACTATAATAATAATTCACTGTTTTTATTAATTTTGATGATTTCTTTCTTGTCTAAAATCATATAATTTAAAATTCATGGTAATTAACAAGCAAATTAATTTTCTGAGCTACTTTGTACATCTTATCTTACTATGTATCCTCTTGTATTGTGATTCTTTTATTGCATACTACCATTGAGGTGTGATAGGTACCAGAATCTCTACTCAAGAAATATAGAGTGCAACTCTTAACAACATGTGATTAAGCTAAAAAAAAACATAAGAAAAGAAAGAAGAAGAAACTGACACACTTGGAGGGTCTGCAACCTCCCTAGCCAAATGGCTCCAAACATATACTCAATAAATTGCATATTCTTCTTTCTTACCTCCCAGTATATATAACCCTCACACATTCCCATTCTAACTAACCATCCACTTGGCCAGTTTGTTACAAATTTCATCCCATCCTCTCACAGTTTATTAAAGTGATTTTGCAGAAAGATACATGGAATAAAATATTGCAGCAGGTAAGGATTATTCTCAGAGTTGAAGTTATGTAAATTAGGTTAAGAAAGTCAGCATACTGATGATTCCCTTCCCTATAAACAGTCAAATTTTATTCCCTCCCCCCAGAGGACGACAGAAATAGCACAGTCAAATTTTGTTGTTCTTCCCGGGATAATGAGTATTGATATCTAATTACGGATGAGGATATGACTCTATTTTTGAGATAGGATACCTTAGCTGAAGACAAACTTAGATTTATGTAGGATAAACAGTTTTGGCTATTGAGTCTATGTTAGAACTTAAGTCCACAATCCAAAAGACTAGTCAATTAGGTGAGAGAGCCTCATAGCTTAAGTACCTGTACTTATAGTGAATACAATAGAGGTCACCTGCTTGAGCTAAGATACGCAAGAGGGATTTAGAAGTACTGGTTCCTCCCTGTGGCAGTCTTCCTTTGCCTATTATTTCGGCCGTATGATTCAAGCCTTGACCAAATAGTGAGAGTAGTGGATGAGCCATCCCTTTAATATAGAAGGCATGGTTAGTCAGTCAACTTCAGTTAACTTTGATCAGGAAAGTCCTCTCAGTTGTTGGAACATGCTTGGTAAGTCACCCCCTATAAAGTAGGGGGCATGGATGACTCGCCCACGTCTGACATGTCATCGACCTTATGAGATGTTGGGCTAATGGGTTGAATCCTTTGACACTTGTTAGGCATGAGTTATAACATAACAGTCCACAGTCCCTCAAGCACAAAATATGTAAGGACGAAGGGGTTAAGTAAGAGACATGACAGTCCACAGTTCTTCAAGCACAAGGCCTGTAAGAGCGAAGTAGTTAAACAAGTGACATGACAGTCCACAGTCCATCAAACACGCGGCTTGTAAGGGTAGAATGCTCAATAAGTCGTATATGGGAGATTTCCCAACTATATAAAATACTTCATTTATTGTAAATCCTAACGGTCTATGCATAAGCACAATTATATACACCGGTATTAAGTACTTCATTTATTTTCATTTTTAGAGTAATCGTGTTTAACTACTTAAAATACAATTCCTTTGTATGGTGAGTTTCTAATGCAACCTTGCATAACTTTTAGTTAATTTCCAGAAAGTACTATTAGAGTTTTAACTCCTATCATATTGCTACCAAAATCATTTCATATTGCTAATAAATCTACAAGTATTCTGAATTGTCAAATTATTTAACTTCAACTCAATTTTTTTTATACTTGTAACTTCACGGTTCACAGACCCTCGAGTGAGTAAATGCTCAAAGTTTTATACTTATTCTGGTTTCCTTTAACACATGTGATAATTTATCAATCTTTTGTACTCGGGAAATTTGTAGGGTATTTTGTTGTGTCCTTGAGGCCTGGACACATTTATGCTAATTCGATTTTGTTGGAATTTCCACCTTAATTGCGGTCCGCCCCTAGTCGCCTTAGTTGCGGCACTTTGGCTTGCCTTCATTGCAGTCCTTAACACCTTCATTGTGTTAGCTTTGAAGGGGCGGATTTAGTTCCACATTGCTTAGAGATATGGTTTGTGTTGTGTTTATAAGTGGGGGCAATCATCACCCTACAAGTCGGTTTTGTAGGGATGAGTTAGGCCAAACCCAAATTCTGAGAGATTTCATGGCTATGGTTGAGTTAAGATGCAACAGTGCAATTGCAACCTGTTACACTCTGGTGCATTTGGTTAGAGCATAAGTTGCTTATGAAGCAAAAGTTGATTTGAGATAAGATTAGCTTGTTTGGATTGACTTATTTGAACTTATCTACTAACATAAGTTTTGTGACTGTGTTTGAGAGACCTTATCAAAACAGTTTATGACAATTTTTTATAAACTTTTTTTTATCTTATTTTTATATGTACTCCAATGTTTCTTTTGAAACTAACTTAAACAATACATAAAACTTATGCAAGCTCATCCATAAGCGCTTATTTTAATAGGCACTTATGCTATAAGCTGTTTATCCAAACAGGTCCTAGGTATCTCACTTTTGGATTCAATTTGGGTTAAAGTACATGTTTTTTTAAATGGGTTTCTAGCAGATATGGATTGGGTGGGCGGCTCTGATTATTTTGGTAAGTATGTTTTTCTCTAATGTTAAGGAGCTATGTTCTTTGTCAAAGTGAATTTCTTCTTTAATCCAAAAATAGAAACACATCCTAAAATCACAGTTGAAAATAATATATAAAGCTTCAACAAACCTGTGACATAAAACGGGGAAGCATAATCTTGAGTATCTGTTCAAGGACTTGAGTCCCAGCAGACTCAATTGCTTGCTTTGGTATTGCTTTGAACGCGAAAGGAATATCAATGCTTACCTGAATTCAACATAGCAATGCAAAGAAAGTTTAAACCGAACCGCCACAAATTAAAAATCACAAGAAAACAACAGGAAACTTAAGTACTACTACAAACACCTCAATTACAGTGTCTGATGCGAGTTGCTGCACCAGTGACTCATTTGAGTCGCTCTCACACGATATCCGGTTCACCATTATAGCTACATTACCATTAGTTCATTACCATATTAAAGTACTGAAAAGGAATTCCTGAAATTGTATCATAACAGTTAGCAAGGAAACAAACAATCCTCACCGTCAAACTTATCGTTCTGCGCGGCGACCATGGGCGAGCCCTCGAGCTGTAAATCAAGAAATGATAAGAAAAGGGAAACAAATAAATAAATGTTAAAAAAATAAAATAAAATAAAAAAGTGAAATAAGGAAATGCGAGTGAGAGTGACCTTGCAGGATAAGAGCTTAATGCAACAGCCATGAGGTTGCTGTTCAACCTTGACGAGCAAAACGGGACAAACCTCAAAAGTGAAAAACTTAATTGTGTAAACATAACACCTGAATGTATCCTCGCTCACACGCACAATCCTCTCCGCGTCCAACACTGAATATTGACTCGCCGGCAACTTCATGTATTCAACTGTACACACAAAACAAATCAAATTATTACTATATCTATCTATTTTTTTTGTCAAGTAGCATAATGACTTGAATTTCACATGTATCAGGTTCAAAACCGTGGACATATATCTGATGTCTATGTACAACTATCAACTCAGCTGACTTAACGGTACTCAGTAAATGTACTGAAAATCAATTACGTTACTTACTAAGGGGACGTTGGAGTTGTTGAACCGAGATGGACTCCTTACGGCGAGCAACAAAGCGGGCTTTCTGGGAGGGAGGAAGAGGAGTTGCGGAAGCACGAAGCGGTTGAAAACAGGAAATGGGAGGAATGGTACAGGAAGCCATCCGATTCCGAAGTGTCGTGGGAAGGAATGGATAGCGAGCCCGTCTCTTGTGGATGTGGTCAGTCTGGTCATGCACACGTCACTCCTAACTTGTTTAAAACAATGTTGAAAATTGAAAGTGAGATTTTTATGAGTTTTTTTTCAAATGAGATAGTTATGGTAAGTATTTTTTGCAAATGTGATAGTTAGGTAAGAAAATATATTATCTTTAATTTATTTTATAATTTTTTATATGAAATTCTAATAATTTTTATGTAATTAGAAATTATTTATTTTGTAAAAATTAATTCACTAACAATTAATCAATATACATGTTCAATATAATATATTATAGTATATATTTTAATGCAGAACATAATAAATAAATAAATAAATAAATTTATATATAATTATATACCTACGACGTGTTAGTCTATGAGAGATGAGATTATAGAAATACTTGAATCCATTGAATAAAAATCTCTTAGTGGTAATGCTGAAATACAAAAGTGTAGATTGACATTTGTTAGTGTGTGTGGATCTTCTTCAACGGATACTCATAATACTTTGAATCAGTGTTTTAAAAATTGGACAAACTTGGTCGTTCGAATTGGTCAGACCGAGAACCGGAGGGATCATCAATTTGATCTCATTGTTGGACTGAATATGTTATTGAACCGATATGAATCGGTCAGAATCGGTTAAAACCAAAAAAAAACCTTTTGTCACTATCTATGTTTTTGCAAGGTGAAGTGACTCTATTTGATCCTAGATCTTGATGTCTTGATCGAGTTTTGTAAAGATAATTCAGTTCAGTTGGAGGAGTTTCTTTAAGAGGGGGGGTGATTGGGAGTTAAGGAAGATAAGTTTTCTTCCAAGCTAATTAGCAAAGAAAAAACTCAAAGTGACAAAAGGTTGTTTTTATCAAAATGGTAAGCTGAGTCAAGGATGTCATAAAATTATGTTGGGCATTCAGCTTACTCATGCTAAAATGTATTTACTTGCATTGAAGAATCTCTTCTGTGTAGAGTTGATTTTAATAGTTTTTTGGTTATTTTCTCAAAGGTCAAGTTCAATATTGTTTAACCAAGCAGTGGTTAATACTCAGGGAAGGTAAATATTACCTTTTCTCTCATGCCTTTGTTAGGTCTGAAGGTAGAGAAAACACAATAAAGGGGGGGTTTGAATTGGGTTTATAAAAAACATTCCCCTTTATAAATTCTGAGTACTCAAATGATAAAGCGATAAAGACAATGAAGAATAAAAGACACAAGGATTTATCCAGGTTCACCTTAAACAAGGTTAATCCTGTTCACTCCCTCAAGGATGATTTCACCTTCAACAAGGACTTAATCCACTATAACCAAATTGATTACAATTGCACAGGCAACGATCGGTGACTAACACACAATGACACATTCATGGATCCCACAGGATATAACGTTTATTGACCCAATAGAATCACATGCCTCAAGATCATCTAATCGGATTTCCTACAATTACCAACAACCATTGTCTTCTTGAGATCAGGCCTTCACTCAGTCTCTTAAGGAACATTCAATGATATGTTCAGTGATTCAATTTAATGAATATAACAATCATTGACTCAACAGAATCAAATCCCTCAAGATCATCTATTAGGATTTCCTACAACAACCAGCAGCCATTGTCTTCTTGAGATCAGACCTTCACATAGTCTCTCAAGGAACCTTCAATGATATGTACAATAATCTGATTTAATGAATATAACAATCATTGACCCAACAGAATCAGATCCCTTAAGATCATCTATTAGGATTTCCTACAATGACCAGCAATTATTGTCTTCTTGAGATCATATCTTCACTCAGTCTCTCAAGGAACCTTCAATGATATGTTTAGTAATCTGATTTAACGAATGTAACAATCATTGACCCAACAGAATCAAATCCCTCAAGATCATCTATTAGGATTTCCTATAATGACCAGGAGCCATTGTCTTCTTGAGATTAAACCTTCACTTAGTCTCTCAAGGAACTAATCAACAACAGTTGATGAAGTTCTTGTGTTTACATGATTGTTTCTTCTAAGAAGATTACCCAAGTGTTTTAAGCATATATTGTTTAACATATTTTCGAGCAAAAACTCTAGTGTTAAAACAATTTACATGAAGAGATTTAAACTGTAACACAATACGAGCAAGAACTCTTGTGTTCATTACAATGTTTTATCAAGATGTATATGATTAGAAGTTGAGTAGCATCTTGTAGTGTTCTTCTTCTTCATCTTCTTGTTGAGCAAGTTACGAGCAGCAACTCCTTGCTTCTTCTGAGATCTACCAAGATGTATTTGATTAGAAGTTTGATAAGATCTTGTAGTCTTCTTCTTTATCTTTCTTTCTTTTCTCTCATTTTTGTATAGTGGTCTTCAGAATGTTTAGCATTACAGCTTTGACATCTTCAGCATCCACAATGTTTAAGCTTGATGGTAAACAGTGGTAGTGGCGGATGCTACGGCGAAGACGAAACTAGGCTTTGAATCTTTGATCTTCTTTTACAGCCTTCAGAGAGAGGCATTGTGAGGATAAAGAAGTCTTTTCCTACACCAACGGTTAGTTCCAACAGATAGAATAAGGTGTAAGAGTTAGACAGTATAAAATACTAGTTTTTGTATCATGTCATTGTTCAATGATAGCTTTCCACCTTTTCCTTGTATAATGTTTTTATAACAATCTTGTAAATAGAGATATGTTGAGTAAAGAAAGATAGTTGGCAATCCAATTGTTTGTTCCCAACACTCACAATAAGAGCGGTTGACAATACAATACTAAAGGATTATCCTTACGCCACCCTAGAGGGTGAAGGTCACATACACTTTTATGCACCTTTTGTACACCATCACACGTTAACCATTTTGAACTTCTTCTTATCTTTAAAGGCTTCAGATGATTTAAATGTTGAAGCTTGTTGCAGAAGAATCACTCTTAAGTCTTAGAACCTAAGTCTTGGAGTCTTAAGAACTTGTCCTATTAGAACCTTGTCTTTAGAGTCTTCACCACTTGGTTGTAAGAACTTGCTTGTCTTTAGATCATCAGAACTTGTTTAGCAAAACCTCGTCTTCATAATCTTCAGAACTTGTAACACACAGAAGTAAAGCTTTAGAAGGCCTCCAAAGCTTAACCATAAAGTCATGATCAGAACCTCTTGTACTAATGTTACTAAGACACGTTGCAGAAGATGTATTTAGAATCTTGACTTCAACTGTAACACGTAACCACATGTTTTCTTCCAGTAGTGTATGTTCAGAACCTGATGACGTCACGCGCCTTGATACTAGAGTCAGAACATTATAGTAGCAGCTACACACTATAACAAACCATTAGAGTATATAATTGTTCTTAAAGATAACATGTGATCTTACCGGATCAGACTTGGACCGTCACGACTGACTCGAGCAGAATTTGAGTGAGATGGGGGGGGGGGGTACCTGCAAGACACTCCGATGCTAAAATGAGTGATGGAATGAGCAGGAAAAAAATGTATAGGTACGTAATAGATGAATACCCGGCCCTCTAGGAACAGAGGGTATTTATATCCCCCAGCGCTGGGCCAAGGTCCCCTCATTGGGCTGACCAGAACTGGCTCAATAAAGGAACTTCCAGGTTCTACGTGCGTAGTGGGGCCCCGCACGTGGTCCCCTTCCTGGTGATGCTCTGCGAAGAATGAGGAGGGACGAAGACGCGGTCTTTCCGGAGTTTAGATGATTCGATAACGGTCAGAGAGGACAGAATCTGCCTACGGGGAGAGTGCTCGAGCAGGACTCGAGCTGGAGTTCCCTTGGTCGGGGAAACTATGTGTCGCGGGCAATGGCGGGCATGGCTACAGTCTATGGTCGGGCACGTCGGCGGTGATCCGCGGGTGCATATTCCTCGAGGAGTTTGCTTAGATTGGGCCTTTATCTGCGCTTTGGGCCAGGGTGGGCCCAGTCCAGAACAACATGTAAAGTTATCATCAAAATCTTAAGGCCAGATGTAGAACACTTCTTGTTCTTATAATCTCCTCCTTTTTGATGATGAAAAAACCATGTATTTTGATAGAACAGTTTATACAGGGTAATCACCGTAACCAACAAATTCAGAGTTAAGCTCACAGCTCCCCCTGAATTTGTTATTCCAAAATTTCATTTAAGCTTGTTCAGAGTCTCCCCCTGAGCCCAAGACTCACAAAATAAATTTTGAGTTATTAGAACATATAAAAATAGAAGTGACACTTCCCTACAATCAACTCATTAGAGTCTGACTAAAATACATGGTCTTCATCTCAGAAACTGGTAACTATCAGCACTTGATGAAGAATCAAAACTTGATTTTAAGCCTGATTGAATAGTGCCACGCATCATTTCTCAGTGCTTCTTGTGATACGGTGGGAAAACTGACTTGAAGTTTTGCGTTTGTTTTCGCAAATGTTTCGGTTTAGCAAGAGTCGCCACCGACTTTTTATTTTATCCTAAGGAAAGGTTAAAAAGCACAGCAAAAACCTTTGAGATGCTTTCTTGGGTTCGGGGGGTAGATTATAGAAAGGGAAGGTATTAGCACCCTTTCTATCCATGGTTATCCATGGTCTCTTAGTTAATTGCTTAGATCACTTGCCTTGCATTTTCAATTGTTTGAAATGGTGCTTTCAATTGTTTGAAATGGTGCTTTGTGGGTTTGAAAATGTTTTAAAAAGAGGCCAATGTTGTGGCAACCTTTGTAATGATTCATGTTTGAATGTATACAAAGGTGTATTTGTCTTTTGAAAAGTTTTCAATTTTTTTGAAAGTTGTTTTGAAAGTGTGTTGTGATGTGTGTTTTGAAAAATAGGCAAGTGTGTTTTGCAAGTTTGTCAAGTAACTAAGAGTTGTCTACCCATAAATTTACTCAAAGATTTTTCCTATGTTTTAACCCTTTTAACAATTTTGTTCCATCATTGTATTTGGTGGACAATCTTGTGTTAGGATGTTAACGGGACGGGCGCGGGTCATCGTTTAGACCATGGTTACAATAGTGCCAAGTGTCTTTGGCAATTTCCTTTAAGGGACTTGATCATTTTTTAGGCAACTTTCGAAAGCGTCATCGAGGGACTATGATCTTTTGAATTGTTTTGTTTTGCCAAAGACACCCAACATGCAACATGGCCCATTATTGAAGGCAACAAGTGGAGTAACCCTAGGGGTGCAAGTGTGATTGGTGTTGTCCATTTTCATGCTTTTTTGTCTTTGAATTAGGTCAAGCTATTTGTTATTTGATTTGCATACAAACCCTAAGTCTATCATGGTATATTTAGGAAGCTTTAAAATGCGGAATTTAAAGTCCTAAATTATTACAAAATAATCATGGGGATGGGGGTACAAATGTTCAAATGGGGATGAGACTTTAATAGGAGAGTAGTGTCCAAATATTTACAACCAAATCGAATCGATTGCAATGTAAAATGTATCAAATGTACAAGAATAAAAGATAAGCAAATGTGTATTGTATTTGTGTAAGTGCATGTAATTATTTACAAGTGGTAAAAATGTTTACTTAAGGCAAAATTAGGTATTTATTTGTTTTTTTTGGATATTTTCATGTTTAGGGCAAAACCCTAATTTTGCAAATAAATAGCATTTATTATTTATATACAATATTTATTAATTATATACAAAAAAAAAGAAGTATATTGTGAAAAGTAATTTTTGAGGTCAAATATTAATAGAAATAAAAATGTATCATTTTTTATATTTTTACCCTAAATATTCTAATAAACATATAAGTATTTATATTATGTATTAAATATATTAAATATATACAAGAATAAAATATTTATTATTTACAAAAAAAGGTATATTTTTTTAGAAAATATTTTCAAAAGATGAAATAAAATAAAAATCAGAAAATAAATGTATTTGTATTGTTTCTTAATATTTTAAATAAAAGTATATATGTTATTTTATATGTTTAAGTTCAAATAAAACAAATAAAATCCAAATAAAATGCAAAAATGGGTGGAAAAATGTTTTTAATATTTTTTATATTTTGACAAAAAATAATAAGTCTGAGGAAAAAATAAAAAGTCAAAAATGATAAAAATAACACACAATGGGCCAAGGGGGTGTAAGTGGAAAATGTGGGTGCAAATAGAAAAAACAAGTCAGACCCAGCCCAAGGCAAGCTTCTTCAACCTCCAGCCATCCCTGTTCTCAAAAACGCGCGCCTTTCATGCTTTGTTCAAACATCCCGATTCTTTGATTTTTAGCACAAACTTATAACACAAAAAATGTAAAGCATCAAACCACAAATTCATACATATAAAGAACTTGATCTAACTCTCAGAAATGAGAGAGAATTTCTCCTCCCCCAATTCCTGACCTAACTTTTGTTCAATGTTCAAGTTCAAAATTCTCTCAACACACACCACATAAATGAAAAGTGAGGATATGGGTAGCTTCAGGGCCATGAGTAGGACATAACTTCTTCACAAACCTAAGCCTAGATATGCTTGGATAGAGAGATAGAAGTTCAAACTTTTACCCGTTTAGCTTGAATCGTGTACAACAATGGAGGTACTTTCAATGCAGTGTGAGGACTTGTACAACTTGCTTGAGGTCCAAGGATGCTCCTCCAATGCTTGATGTGCCTTGAATCTTACTGAATCGAGCTATAGAAGTCAACATGCACAGATGAAAAATGAAAATGGCACACTTGGCTATGGCTGTTACAGTCTGTTTCCAAGGCTTGGGATAGTTTGTATGAATGTTATGGAATGTGTATGAAGAGGTTTCAGCCAAAACGCACGAGGGAAATGAACTGGCCAAGTTAAAATGCAGAATGCCCTGTTTCTTGCAGAAAAATGGTGTTTCTGGGAATGAGGGAGTTTTAGGGATGGTTTGGTCGTGCTTCAGGTTAGTTAGGGAGTATGAAATGTGTGGACAAAGTTTGTTTAGGCTCTTGCTTGCAGGAAGTGAATGTTGGATCAGTTTTGCCAAGTTACTTCAAAGATAAGTAAGGAAGTGTGTATTGAAAATGCAGGCCTGTACTCCCCTCAATCTATGCTGCACAAATCACTCTAGATCAGTGGAATTTGTTCATGAATCTTGTGCCCAAAGATCTGCTTTGTACTTCTTAGATTGTGAACTTGACATAAAGTGCTTCTTTTCAAAAATGGCTAAAATGCTTTTTCCATTTATGGCTTAATCTTGTATGTAATGGTTAAATACACAAAACAAGACATGAACACAAAGGATATGCATTAAATTATTGAGTGTGAATGAGATAAAATGCCTGTAATCTAGTTTGTGCAAGCTGAGTTCAAAATGCCAATGTTATGTACATGAATTTGGCCATGAACAAAGTGACTTTTGCCCATCTTGACAAATTTGAATCTCCCTAACCACAAGGGTGTTTGATGATTTCTTGGACAATTTGGAAAGCTTGGAATGTGTACTACAATCCATATTTGTAATGAAAGTTGAAATTCCAAGTGGAAGCATGTGAAAAGTGGCCATGAAGTTGGGCAAAAATCCTGCCTAAAATAGGTCAAAAAATTTCTAAGTTAAGAATGTTTTGCAACCCTATTCCAAAAATCATAACTTGAGCTACAAGCTTCTTTTGAGGAAACTTTGTGAATAAAAGTTGTATATTTTGCAATGGACTATAACTTTCATGTTTTGAGTTTTGTTAGAATCCAAATACATCTTGATGAAAAAGTGGGACAAAGTTAGGAAAAAATTAGAAAATTTCATAACTTAGAAAATTTCTAAGTTATGAAATTTCTTCATTTCAAACCCTAATTTGTAATTTTTGATTTCTTGATGAACAAGTTTCATAATTTGACATGTTTTGATGAAAAATGAATCTTGGCACTTGATTTTGACCAAAAAGTCAAAGTTTGACTTTTCAGTATACAGTCAAATTTGATCAGTTGATTGGAAAATTCATCTGTCAATCTTGTGCATTTGGGATCTTTTGAACTTGTTGAATGTGTCAAGACCATGTCATTGAGTCCTTGAGTCCATATGTGATCTTGGTTTGCCATTGGCTAGGTCAAACAGTCAAAAATTGCCTTTGTGCAGTCAAAACCCTAAAAATGACCATTTTGCCCTTTTGGTGATTTGATCAAATTTCTTGTGGAATTATGATCCAAACTTGATCAAATGGTCCATATGAGTCCATAATGTTGATGTGGGTCAAAAATCATGAGGTTTGACTGTCAATTGACCACAATTGACTTTTTCCCAATACAGTTGATTTCTAGGTCAACTCTCCAATTGACTGGGCAAAGATTGGAATCAAGGCTTGAAACTTGGTATGGATAAACTTGTGAGTCCAACATGAAGCATGAAAGTAACTTTGGGCCTTTTAGGTCAAAACATCTTTGTGCAAACTCAAACCCTAATTTGGGTCAACAGTGCAAGGAGGAGTCTTGAGCAGAGCAAACCCTAACTTGATCTTGAGCTCCCAGGGTCTTGTGGTGAGAAAATATTGATGAAATGGGAGGGCAAATTTTGGGGTACAACAGTTTCCCGTTAAATCTTCTTAGACCTGAGGATGTAGATTGGCTTGTGTGCCTTTCGTGATCCGAAGGTGGAAGATGATTGAACACTAAAGTGCCCAGAAATTTGCACTCGCATAGTGGAGTATCAGCAATGTGATGTCGGGAATGGGCTTATAGATGCCATTTGGAAGTGTAATGGATAGTTGTGGAGATGGGCTTAAAGATGCCATCCGGGGTGTCGATCGCGTAAGAGATTCCTTAGCGAGAACTTGCATACCTAAGAAAGAAAGATAATTTCCTGGCTTGCTACAGGTGTTGATCTTCAGTCTCTTCATGCAGATATGCCCTGGCTAGATACTGGTATCGAATCTGCAATCAAACGCTCATAGATATGCCCTGGATAGATACATGAATCGAATCCGGAACTTCAAAAGGTTGCTTACAGACGTGCCCTGGCTGGATACAGGAATCGAATCTCTAAACTCTTCATGCAGATATGCCCTGGCTAGATACAGGTGTCGAATCTCTAATCAATTACTCACAGATATGCCCTGGCTAGATACAGGAATCGAGTCTGGAATTAGTCGTCTACAGATATGCCCTGGCTGGATACAGGTATCGAATCTGGAAATTGTCGTCTACAGATATGCCCTGGCTGGATACAGGTATCGAATCTGGAAATTGTCGTCTACAGATATTCCCTGGCTGGATACAGGTATCGAATCTGGAATTGTCGTCTACAGATATGCCATGGCTGGATACATGTATCGAATCTGGAATTTGTTCATGCAGATATGCCCTGGCTAGATACAGGAATCGAGTCTGGAATTAGTCGTCTACAGATATGCCCTGGCTGGATACAGGTATCGAATCTGGAAATTGTCGTCTACAGATATGCCCTGGCTGGATACAGGTATCGAATCTGGAAATTGTCGTCTACAGATATTCCCTGGCTGGATACAGGTATCGAATCTGGAATTGTCGTCTACAGATATGCCATGGCTGGATACATGTATCGAATCTGGAATTTGTTCATGCAGATATGCCCTGGCTAGATACATGTATCGAATCTACAATCGATCACTCACATATATGCCCTGGCTAGATACAGGAATCGAATCTGGAATTGTGACAGTTGATAGTAATCATCTTTGGATTGACCTTTTCCTGAAAAGGAAAAACATTAGTTGTATGCAATGTCATGATGTATGAGATGCATGATGTCATGATGTTCTCAAAAATAAATGAGATCGTGTGATATGATGCGTATATGTATGTATCAGGATGTATAAAATAATAAATGTCTATGAATGTGTTTTCGACTAGGAAAATAAATCCTTGACGAAGGCCGGGAAATCAAATCCTGGGCTGATGTTGAAGAGTGGAGTTCTTCGCTTCCGCTGGGGATGATGGTTGCAAGAATAAACCGGTAGGAGAAGATGACTCCGTCGGGGAATAAACTTGTTGGAGAGATTACTCTTCGGGGAAATACTCTGTGGGAAGAGATGCTTCGCTGAGATTTTGATGCGAGCTCCGCTGGGGATTCCACTGATAAGTTATGTTGGGGAATTTGATGAACTCCGCTGGGGATAGGAAGAACTTCTCCGAGGACGATCTTTCTGTGGTAATTAGCTGAGGATAACCCAGTTATAAGCTCTGGTGGGAAATAACCTTTGAATGAAGCCGGGGAGATGCGTTCGTACTCTGCATGGGATAAGCTTCCAGAATCTACTGGGGATAAGCTTCAGAATCTACTGGGGAGGATGATTCAACTTTCCTGGGGAAACTTTTCAGGCTGTACTGGGGAAAGGGTTCCACTGGGGTGTCTGGTATTTCGCCGGGGAACAATCTTATATTAAGACTGCCGGGGACGCTTGCTGAGGAATGTCTATACTCCGCTGGGGAATGTTGAGATCTTCTGGGGATACCCAACTTCCTTAAGGCTGACAGTAGACTAACTCTGCTTGGGGAGAGTATCGCTGACTTGCTGGAGATACTGTGCCTTTTTAGGGCTGATGGGAGACCAACTCTGCCTGGGGAGAGTATTGTTGAATCTTGTCTTTCTCAACGGGGAGTGAAGGTATCCTGGTTACGTTCTTCAGCCGAACCTACCTTGGTACTTTAGTGGACAGAGCAACTAGATCGCTTAGACAATTCTTTATTGCCCCTGTTTCTGATGTCATCTATAATTAGTCCTTTGTTTCTCATGCAAATATTCATGATTAGTGTGATACGGTGGGAGAACTGACTTGAGGTTTTGCGTTTGTTTTCGCAAATGTTTCGGTTGAGGAAGAGTCGCCACCGACTTTTTATTTTATCCTAAGGAAAGGTTAAAAAGCACAGCAAAAACCTTTGAGATGTTTTCTTGGGTTCGGGGAGTAGATTATAGAAAGAGAAGGTATTAGCACCCTTTCTATCCATGGTTATCCATAGGCTCTTAGTTACTTGCTTAGATCACTTGCCTTGCATTTTCAATTGTTTGAAATGGTGCTTTCAATTGTTTGAAATGGTGCTTTGTGTGTGGGTTTGAAAATGTTTTGAAAAAGATGCCTTGTCTAGGCAACCCTTGTAACAATTCTTTACTCGAATGTTTTACAAAAGGTGTTTGTCTTTTTGAAAAGATGTTTCAAGGTTTTGAAAATTGTTTTGAAAGTTTGTGTTTGTGAAGTGTGTTTTGAAAAATGGCAAGGATTGTTTTGCAAGATTGGTCAAGTAACCAAGAGCTATCTACCCCTAAATTTCTCAAAGATCTTTGCTATGTTTTAACCCTTTTAACAATTTTGTTCCACCATTGTATTTGGTGGACAATCTTGTATTAGGATGTGAACGGGACGGGCGCGGGTCATCGTTTAGACCATGATTGCAATGGTGCCAAGTATCTTTGGGCAATTTTCTTTAAGAGACTTGATCATTTTTAGGCAACTTTCGAAAGCGTCATCGAGGGACTATGATCATTTGATTGTTTTGTTCTTGCCAAAGATACCTAACATGCAATATGGCCCATTATTGAAGGCAACAAGTGGAGTACCCTAGGGGTGCAAGTGTGATTAGTGTTATCCATTTTCATGCTTGTTTATCTTGAATTTAGGTCAAACTATTTGTTGTTTTTGATTTGCATACAAAACCCTAATTCTAACATGGCATATTTAGAAAGCTTTTAAAGTGCGGAATTTAAAGGTCCTAAATTATTACAACACAAATTATGGGATGGGGGTACAAATGTTCAAATGGGGATATTTTAGCAAGAAATTAAAATCTAACTATTACATCCAAATTGAATTATACAAATTAATTAATATACAATAATTGAATAAAATATAATAAATATGCAAGATGCAAAAAATGATTTTTTATATGTATGTAAAAAGTGTTTTTTATGTGTCAAATAAACAAAAATAAAAAGGTTTAATTTTTGGGTTTTTTTTAGGTTTAGGGTAAAACCCTAATTTTGCTAAATAAAATGTATTAATTATTTAATATATGCAATATTTATTAATTATGTACAAAAAAATAAATAAAAGGGAGTATATTGTCAAAAAGTGAATTTTTAAGTTAAATATTAATAAAAATAAAAATGTATTATTTTTTATGTTTTTAACCTAAATATTATAATAAGTATATAAGTATTTATATTATTTACTAAATATATTAAATATGTACAAGAATAAAATATTTAATATTTACAAAAAAATATATTTTTTATAAAATGTTTTCAGAAGATAAAATAAAATAAAAATCAGAAAATAAAAGTGTTTGCTGTTATTTTTGTATTTTTAAATAAAGGGTATTATATATTTATTTACATATTAAACTTAAATGAAACAAAATAAATATCAAATAAATGCAAAAAATGCGAGAAAAAATATTTTAATGTTTTTTCATGTTTAAACAAAAATATAAAAACAAAATCAAAAGGAAAAAAATCAAAAATGGCAAATATATCTCAAAATGGGCCAGGGGGGTGCATGTGAAAAATGAAAGTGCAAAAAGAAAGAACAAGTCAGGCCCAGCCCAAGAAGACTTTGTCTTCAACCTCTAAACAAACAAACAGAGCAACACGTGCTTCCTGCTATCTCATGATTCCTGGACTTTCAAGCAAAACTCATAACATGAAAAATGTCAAGCATCAAGCCACGATTCCATACATATAAAAAACTTAACTTAACTCTCAGAAATGAGAGAGAATTTCTCCATCCCTAATTCTTGACCTAAGTTTTTGTCAATGTTCAGGTCTTAAATTCTCTCAGTATATGCAATATAAATGGAAAGTGAGGATATGTATAGCTTCAGGGACATGAATATGACATTTTTTATTCACAAACTTAAAGCTAACTCTTCCTAGATTGAGAGATAGAAGTCCATGAACTTACCTGTTCAGCTTGGATCGTATCTGACAATGGAGGTACTTTCAAGGCAAGGTGAGGATTGGTACAGCTTGCTTGAAGTCCAGGGATGCTATTCCAACCTTTAGCTTGCTTTTAAACCAAGTGAGTCAAGCTATGGCAATCAACCTGCAAAACAGAAAAAGTGAAAATGGTGAAGTTGGTTAGAGGTGTTACAGGTCGTGTCCAATGCTTGGGATAGCTTGTATATGTGGTATGGAGTGTGTATGAACTGGTTTTAACAACAATGCACGAGTGGATTGAGTTATGGAAGTCCAACTGCAGAGGTGACTCTGTTTTCTGTAGTAGGATGGTGTTTTTATGAATGATGAGGTTTGGAAGGTGGTTAACTCGTGCCTTAGCTTAGGTTTGATGTTTGGAAGGTGTACAACAAGTTTGTCTAAGCTTGTTCTTGCAGCAATGAGAGTTGTGTTAAGTTATGCCAAGTTACTTCTAACTTAAGCAAGAAATGGCAAGTTGATTTTACAAGCTTCTCTAGGCCCCTCAAGTGTGCTGCTTCTTTTAGTCTTGATCAGTGTGTTATATCCCTGAACTTGTGCCAAAAGGATTTGCCTTGTACTTCTTGATTTGCAAACTTGACATAAAGTTCAACTTTTCAAAAATGGATATATTGCTTTTTCCATATTAAGGTTAATCTTTTGTGTAATGTCTTAATAGACAAGATAATGCTAGGACACAAAGGTTTTGCATTAAATTATTGAGTGTGGATGAGATAAAAGACCTGTAATCTAGCTTAGAGCATGCTGAGTTCAAAAATGCAAAGTTATGGACATGGAAATGGCTTATGAACAAAGTGAGTTTTGCCTATATTGCTAAATTCGATTCTCCCTAACCACAAGGTTGTTTGATCATTTCTTGGATATTTTGGAAAGCTTGGAATGTGTACTTCAATCCATCTTTGTAATGCAAGTTGAAATTCCAAGTGGAAGCATGTGAAAAGTGGCCATGAAGTTAGGCAAAAGTCCTGCCTAAAATAGGTCAAAAATTTTCTAAGTTAAGAATGTTTTGCACCCTTGTTCCAAAAATCATAACTTGAGCTACAAGCTTCGTTTGAGGAAACTTTGTGAGTCAAAGTTGTAGATTTTGCAATGGACTATAACTTTCATGTTTTGAGTTTTCCTTGAATCCAAATGTATCTTGATGAAAAAGTGGTACAAAGTTAGGAAAAAATTAGGGATTTTCATAACTTAGAAAAATTCTAAGTTATGAAAATTCTTCATTTCAAACCCTAATTTGTGATTTTTGATTTCTTTATGAACAAGTTTCATAATTTGATATGTTTTGATGAAAAATGAATCTTGGCATTTGATTTTGACCAAAAGGTCAAAGTTTGACTTTTTAGTATACCGTCAAATTTGGCTCAGTTGACTGGAAAATTCATTTGTCAATCTTGTGCATTTGAGATCTTTTGAACTTGTTGAACATGTCAAGACCATTCCATGGGGTTCTTGAGTCCATATATGAGCTTGGTTTGCCATTGGTTAGGCCAAACAGTCAAAAATTGCCTTTGTGCAGTCAAAACCCTAAAAATGACCATTTTGCCCTTTTGGTGATCTGATCAAATTTCTTGTGGAATTGTGATCCAAACTTGATCAAATGGTCCATATGAGTTCATAATGTTGATGTGGGTCAAAAATCATGAGGTTTGACTGTCAATTGACCATAGTTGACTTTTTCCCCAATATAGCTGATTTCTAGGTCAACTGTCCAATTGACTGGGCAAAGTTTGGAATCAAGACTTGAAACTTGGTATGGATAAAATTGGGAGTCCAACATGAAGCATGAAAGTCATCTTAGGCTTTTTAGGTCAAAACATCCTTGTGTAAACACAAACCCTAATTTGGGTCAACAGTGCAAGGAGAAGTCTTGAGTAGGGCAAACCCTAACTTGATCTTGAGCTCTAAGGGTCTTGTGGTGAAAAAATGTTGATGAAATGAGAGGGAAAATTTTGGGGTACAACAGTTGCCCCTGTTCAATCTTCTTGCACCTAAAGAGTTAGATTGGCAGGTTTGACTTCGCGTCTCGAAGGTAAAAGGAGATTGGACACTAGAGTGCCCTTAAATTTGCACTCGTCAGAACAATGGATGCGGGAATGGGCTTAGAGATGCCATTCGGAGATGGGCTTAAAGATGCCATCTAGATGGGTGACAGAATCTTGTCAGGGATGGGCTTAAAGATGCCATCTGGAATGAGTATCAGAAAGGTGTCCATATCTTGGAACATCTTTGAATTGGGGGGGTCTTGAATAAGCAATGGATTGATATCCATATTTGGAGAATCCATAAACTGTTTTCAAAAGTCTCGAGTCTGAACAAGCGATAGGTTAACATCCGTTACTGGAGAACCCGTGAACTGTTTTCAAAAGTCTTGAGGTTGAATAAGCAATAGAGCAGCATCCGTTGTTGGGAAGCGTCCGTAAACTGTTTTCAAAAGTTGAGAAGAGTCTGAACAAGCGATAGGTTAACATCCGTTACTGGAGAACCTGTGAACTGTTTTCAGAAGTCTTGAGGTCGAATAAGCAATAGAGCAGCATCCGTTGTTGGGAAGCGTCTGTAAACTGTTTTCAAAAGTTGAGAAGAGTCTGAACAAGCGATAGGTTAACATTCGTTACTGGAGAACCTGTGAACTGTTTTCAGAAGTCTGGAGATTGAATAAGCAATAGAGCATCATCCGTTATTGGGAAGCGTCCGTAAACTGTTTTCAAAAGTTGCATCTGAACAAGCGATAGATTAACATCCGTTGTTGGGAAGAATTCGTGAACTGTTTTCAGAAGTCTTGAGGTGGAGGAGGAACCGGTGTAGGGTTTCCTGATGATGAGTTCGTGTAAAACTGCATCTGGATGAATCTGGAATAAGTATCAGAATGTCGCCATGTCTGGGTCACATCCGAACTATTTCTAGAAAGAATCTCGGAAGATGATGATCTTTGTCTGTCGACTGATCTTTCCTGAAAAGATAAAGAGTTAGTTGTATGCAATGTCATGATGATTGATGCAATGTATGTTATATCAATGTTTATGATATGAATGTAAATGAATGCGCATGTAAGCTGAAGAGCTATCTTGCGGAGGATAGATGAACCCTAAATGGCTGGAGATAAAAGAATCTTGACTGCTGCCGGGGAGAATAATTCCTTGGCTGCTGCTAGGGAGGGCGAGAATCTTTTGATTGATGAGGATGAGACATCCTAGTTGACTATTGCTGGATAATTAGGAGCTTGGGTTGTATACCAATCTTTTGGGGATTCTTGTCTTGAGAAAATCCTTATTGGAGAACATCTGAATATCCTGTGAGGAACTGAGAATGAGAGTCTTCATTTTGTTTGGGGAATACCAGATCTTCAATCGTTGAGGGACCTTAGGACCACTGCGGGGAATTGGAATTTCCTTAGTGACTTGCAGGGTAAGAGAATTTCTGATGATCTCTACTGGGGAGTTCAGAACCTGATAGACTCATGCTGGAGAGGTAAGACTGAGCATTTTCAGCTTGGTGGGAAGTATCTCTGTGGGGAAAAGTTTCACTAGCCTGGTTCAGTTGGGGATTGATGGTTGGAAATTTTAGTTCCGCTGGGGATTCTGAAGCTTAACTCTGAGGGGAATTGAGTTCTGGAAGGCTCTCTGGCTGGAGAAATCAGTATTGGGAAAGCTTTCTCTGATGAGGATCCTGAAGTCTAACTCTGTTTAGGGAATTAAATTCTGACTGAGGAATTTGGATTTCAAATCTGCTCGGGATTTCCTTTGAAAGGGCATCAAGATGTCTATCTGCACCTTCAACTTATCAGTGATCATCTTCCTTGATTCATAAGGAAATGATTATGTTCAAATGCATATGCCTATTTAACAAAACATTGGACGTTTCTCAAATAAAACAATAGTGCAAAAGAAAAGAGAAAAGGAAGACGACGCAAATTTCTGGAAAAGTATTTGTATTAACTTTCTATGAGTATATTTGTACAAAGGAGACGGTCATCCTAGTAAGAGGATGTCGTCGTAAATATTGAAAAATTTATACAAAAGAAAGATGGCTATGTGAAATAATTCCATGGGATTCCATTCTGCTATAGCCTTCGCAACTCTGAATATCTGTCCATTCAATGCTTCGTCTGCCGATGACTGGATTGATCAGAAGCTTGGAACAGGTTGATGAAGAGATTGTCCTTAAAGTGATCCGACGAGACATAGTCATACGCTTTAATTCCCTAACTTTTGCCTGAATCGCCCTTTCGGGTTTTCAATCCACCGGGAAACCCCTTTTTTCCCAAGCCGCCCTTTCGGGTTTTCAACTTGCCGGGTGTACAATTTTTTTTTGCTTTATCCCTAGTTTTTGCCTGAACCGCCCTTTCGGGTTTTCGGTCCACCGGGATGCCCATTTTTGCCCAAGCCGCCCTTTCGGGTTTTCGACTTGTCGGGTTATTTTATGCGTAGTATCTTTTGACTATGTCTGCGTTCGCAGGGTGCGGCAAATCGTCGCCATCCATGGTGGTCAGGATCATTGCACCACCAGAAAACATGCTCTTGATTACAAATGGTCCTTCGTATGTAGGAGTCCATTTTCCCCTGGGATCACTTTGTGGTAAGATAATCCGCTTGATCACGAGATCTCCGACTTGATATACTTGACGTCTGACTTTCTTGTTGAAAGCCTTGATCATCCGTTTTTGATATGTTTGACCATGGCAGACAGCAGCGAGTCGCTTCTCATCGATCAAATTGAGTTGATCAAGTCGGGTCTGAATCCAATCATCTTCGTTCAAACCTGCGTCCTTCATAATCCTTAGAGAAGGGATCTGAACTTCCATGGACAGGACAGCTTCCATGCCATATACCAAAGAAAATGGGGTCGCCCCGGTTGAAGTACGTGCCGTCGTACGGTATCCATGCAGAGCAAACGGTAACATCTCATGCCAGTCTTTGTAAGTGACTGTCATTTTCTGAATGATCTTCTTAATGTTTTTGTTCGCATCTTCAACAGCACCGTTCATCTTCGGCCGATAGGGAGATGAATTGTGATGATAAATCTTGAACTGTTCGCATAATGCTGTGATCATAGTATTATTCAGATTTGTACCGTTGTCTGTGATGATCCTGTCTGGAACACCATACTGGCATATGAGGTTTTGCTTGATGAAGCGGGCAACCACATTTTTAGTAACAGAGGCGAAGGAAGCTGCTTCGACCCATTTGGTGAAATAGTCAATGGCAACCAGGATGAAACGATGTCCGTTGGATGCCGTGGGCTTGATCTCTCCAATCATGTCAATGCCCCACATTGCAAATGGCCAAGGAGCCGTCAGAACGTTGAGAGGAACCAAAGGAATATGAACCTTGTCAGCATAGACTTGACACTTGTGGCAAGTACGGGAATGTTGATGGCAGTCAGCTTCCATGGTAGACCAGTAATAGCCTGCCCTTAGGATCTTCTTAGCCATTGTATGCCCGCTCAAGTGAGTGCCAAATGTGCCGTTGTGTATCTCGGTCATGATTAACTCTACTTTAGCTTTGTCTACACATCAGAGTAAAACACAATCATGGCTTCGTTTGTAGAGGATGTCGTTGCTCAGGAAGAACTTGGCAGCAAATTTCCTTAAGAACTTCTTGTCATTTACGGAAGCTTCTTCGGGATATTCTCTAGTCTGGAGATACCTTTTGATTTCATGTAACCAGGGTTGTTCCACTACTTCTTCGGTATTAATCTCGTGACAATGTGCAGGTTCATCCATTCTCTCGATGGTGATTTGGGGAGCCTCGTCATCCCAGTTGAGTTTAAACATGGAAGACATTGTAGCCAGAGCATCTGCTAGCTGATTCTCTTCTCGCGGGAAATGCTCAATGGTAATCTGCTCGAAATGAGGCAACAATGTCAAGACATGTTCTTTGTATGGGATAAAATTAGGATGCTTGGTATCCCACTCTCCTTTGATTTGACTGATAACCAAAGCCGAGTCCCCGAATACGATCAAAGATTTGATCCCCAAGTCTATAGCAGCCTTGAGACCAAAGATGTAAGCTTCATATTCAGCCATATTGTTTGTGCAGCTGAAGCAAAGCCGGGCCGTGAAAGGTGTGTGTCAACCTTCCGGGGAAATGAGTACCGCACTGATACCGTTTCCAAGTGCATTTGAAGCACCATCAAAGTACAGGGTTCATCGGGATCCCTTTTCGGGTCCGTCATACGGTCCGTTACCTTCAATGTTGTCCAAATTCATGATGTCCTCGTCTGGGAAGTCAAATCTCATGGGTTGATAATCTTCTATAGCTTGATGAGCTAGATGATCAGCTAGTACACTCCCTTTTATAGCTTTTTGAGTGGTGTACTGGATGTCATACTCAGTTAGGATCATTTGCCATCTAGCTATTCTTCCAGATAAAGCGGGCTTCTCGAAGATATACTTGATAGGATCCATTTTGGAAATCAACAAGGTAGTATGAGTCAACATATACTGCCTTAGTCGGCGAGCAGCCCATACCAAAGCACAGCAAGTTTTCTCGAGCAGTGAGTAGCGAGTCTCACAGTCGGTAAACTTTTTGCTAAGGTAATAAATGGCATGCTCTTTTCGACCAGACTCGTCATGCTGGCCCAAAACACACCCCATTGAGTTATCCAAGACAGTTAGATACATGATCAGTGGTCTTCCTTCGACGGGTGGCATCAGAATAGGAGGTTCCAGTAAGTACTCCTTGATCTTATCAAAAGCAGCTTGGCAATCGTCGTTCCATTCGACTACCTGATCTTTCTTCAATAGTTTGAAAATTGGCTCACAGGTAGAGGTCAAATGAGAGATGAACCTGGCAATATAGTTTAAGCGCCCCAAGAACCCCCTAACCTCCTTTTCAGTACGGGGAGCAGGCATCTCTTGTATTGCTTTCACTTTTGTTAGATCGACCTCAATGCCTTTGTTGCTGACAATGAATCCTAAAAGTTTACCAGACCTAACTCCAAAAGTGCACTTACTTGGATTTAGCCTGAGTTTGTATTCTTTCAACCTGGAAAACAACTTTTCTAGATGTTCAAGGTGTTACTTCTCTGTTTGTGACCGAGCTATCATATCGTCTACGTAAACTTCGATCTCATGATGTATCATATCATGAAATAAAGCTACCATGGCGCGTTGATAAGTTGCCCCTGCGTTCTTCAGTCTGAACGGCATCACCTTGTAACAGAAAGTACCCCATTGTGTGACAAAGGTTGTTTCCTCCATGTCTTCGGGGGCCATTTTGATTTGATTGTAACCCGAGAATCCATCCATGAGGGAAAACACTTTGTGCTGAGCTGTATTGTCGATCAAAATGTCAATGTGCGGTAGCGTAAAATCATCTTTGGGGCTGGCCCTATTCAAATCCCGGTAGTCCACACACATTCTGACTTTGCCATCTTTTTTAGGTACTGGCACGATGTTAGCGACCCATTGTGGATAGGATGTAACAGCCAGAAAGCCAGCGTTGAATTGCTTCATTACTTCTGCTTTGATCTTCTCAGACATGTCGGGCCTCATTCGGCGGACTTTTTGCTTGATCGGCGGACAATCCTCTCTTGTAGGGAGACGGTGAACCACGATGTTTGTGTCTAAACTCGACATGTCTTCATAAGACCAGGCGAAGATTTCAACGTACTTATTTAACAACTGTATCAGGCGCCCCTTGACACTTGGTTCCAGATTGGCACCCACTTGTACCTCCTTCCAGTCTTCCTCCATTCCTAAGTTGACAGTTTCCAACAACTCTTCGTGAGGTAAGATGGCCCTTTCTTCTTGCTGTAAAAGTCTGGCTAATTCCCCTGGTACTTCACAACCTTCGTTATCTTCATACTCGGCTTGATTGACCAGATCATCAGAGTTATTGAAGGACATAGCAAAATAGTTACCCATGGAATCTAGAGTGGATGGGTACCTGCATTTGTGAGTGTGGGTGTGTGTAAGGGATATCCATCCTTAAACAAAAAATGCAAAAGGAAAGAAAATGAACACAGCAGTTTATCAATGAAAAACGTCCAATGAATCATTAAACATGGCATATGGATATGAAGATAATCAAAACCCTTACAAATGGACCTACATGCCCCGGGCAAGGCATGAGGTGAAAAAGTAGTGTACGGATTGTTCAAAAGTAATTATTACAGACCACAGGAAATGTTTGACAGATAATTACTGATTAATAAAAGTAATGGGGACAAAGTCCTTTGCCTCCCAGTTGCATAGTCCTCCTTTGATAGTTGGGTAGATCCACTCTTCAATGTTGTCCTCTTCGTCTTCATCCTCCAAAGCGTTGATTCTGTAAGGAGAAATCTTGATGGGCGCTCTTTCAATCTTTGAACGGCACATAGCTTTCTGTCATGCAGCAGTGAATCCTAATCCAAACTTGTCTGTTTTGTGTGGAATATCAGGCAACTGCCCCCATGTTGAATTCTTCCCTTCCTTCATTGCGGCCTTCGCGTCTTTTAGAGATGCCATCCTGGCCATCTGCTTTGGTACCTCAGCTACCACTTTTGCTACTGTTATTTCAGGAGAGACTTCTTCGAAGTGCTGGAATGGTGTCTCAATGAATTCACCCTCTACCTTTACATACTGAAAGGAGTTCAGGTGGCTGATCATATATTCCTCTTCACCGTGGACGGTTATGATCTTTCCCTTGACAGGGTACTTCAACATTTGATGTAAGGAAGAGGTGACTACCCCGACATTGTGTATCCATGGCCTCCCCAGTAAGCAAGAGTATGACGGACGGATGTCCATCACATAGAAAGTCGAAGGGAACACTTCTGTGCCAACCTTAATGGGAATATCCACCTCCCCATGTACCATTCTCTTTGACCCGTCAAATGCCTTTACAATGATGTTGCTTGGCCTTAACTCCAAGCCTTCACAGTCTAAATAGTCGAGAGCCTTCTTGGGCAGCACGTTCAGAGAAGAACCAGTGTCGACTAGAACATGGGCCAGAGTAGTTCCTTGGCATTCCACTAACACATGTAACGCGTCGTTGTGCTTTCTTCCTTTTGGGGTCAGGTCGGCATCAGAGAAACCTAAACCATTGTCTGCAGTAAGACTGGCTACACAGTCTTAGAATTGGTCGGCAGAGGTTTCCTAGGGCACATGGGCTGTCTTCAGGAATTTTATCAGTGCCTTGGCGTGCGCTTCTGAGCAAAGCAGTAATGCTAACATGGAGATCTTCGAGGGGGTTTGCCCCGGTTGTTCTACCACGTCGTAATCACTCTTTTTAATTATCTTTAGGATCTCTTCCATCTCTTTCTTGGAGGTTTTCGGGATGACCAAAGGTTGAGCCCTTGTCCTGACGAGCTCATCTTGGGTTCCTTTACCTTTATCAGCAGAGGTAGGAGGGACAATACCAGGAACAACAACATCTTCAATCAACGGGGTTCTAGCGGAAAGATTTATTGGTGCAGGAATAACTTTGGCAGCAAATGAGGGTCCAAAGATTGCCTTTAGAGGAGCAATCTCTGGAGAAAATATTCTCCCACTTCGGGTGATCTTGCTTGTGCCTGCAATGTTTCCAATGCTGGCATCTTCTTCATCAGAGCTTCCTTCGGTTACTTCAACTTGTTTAATACCATGGTAGTAGATGTCTCCACCGTAATTCCATGGTATTGATTTTTCAGAAATGTAGGGGACAGGCCATGGCATCGTTATCTTTAGAGGAACAAACTTTGTAGCTGATGTAATCTTAACAGGCTTTTTGACGGCCTTGGAAAGATTGGCGTGAATGGTGATAATTGAAACATCTTCAGTAGGGGTTGGAATAGCATAAACTTTTTCAAACAGAATTTGTTGACTGTCCATTAGGCCTTGGATGCCTTTCTTCAGTAACAGACAGTCAAACGATAGAGAGTAACAATAGTAGCAATCTTCTTTGCATCCCGGGAAAATCCCGGCCTTTAACAGATTTAACTTGATGGTTAACAGCGGAGTCATCAGATCATTGACATCAAAAACATACAAATCTTCTTCAATAGCATGGACATTTCGATCGTGCTTCGGCATCAGAGCGGATATTACGTTTGGCTTCTCTGGAGCGTCGAACTCCACCTCTTTCGCCTCTATCAAGTCTTGAATTTTATGCTTGAGTGCCCAACAATCGTTGGTGTCGTGCCCGACACTGTCAGGATGGTAGGCGCATTTAACATTGGGATGGTAATGCGGAGAGGATGTATTCACATTTTTTGGTGCCTCTTTGATAGTGGCGAGATTCAACTTTAACAGATGGGGAAGCACCTACGCTGGCGTCATATTAATGCGGGTGAACTGCCGTTGTGGCCGTTCCACCCGTTGTTGATTTGGTCTGGACTGGTTATAACGAGGCTGATCACTTGATGGATTTTGGATCATCACGGCCCCCACAGTCGGCCGGCGCTCAGTCTTCCCTGCTCTTCTCTGAGAGTACACAACAGCCGTTTCCTTCTTCGCTGGAAATGATTTCTTAACAGTTGTAGATGCAGAGGCATCCTTCTGAATCTTCCCATTCTTGATACCGGCTTCTACCCGCTCGCCAGTCAGAATTAACTCAGTAAACCCTGCGGAAGAGTTACCGATCAGATGGTTAAAGAATGGACCAGACAGGGCCCCTAGGAACATATCAACAAGCTCTCTATCAGAAAGAGGTGGCTGCACTCTTCCGGCCAGATCGCGCCACTTCTGGGCATACTCCTTGAATCCTTCTCCTGAGGCCATTCCCATACTCTGTAGCTGAGTACGGGTTGGTGCCAGGTCAGAGTTATACTGATATTGGCGATAAAAAGCAGCTGCCAAATCCTCCCAGCTGTGTACCTCTGATCTCTCAAGATTGTAGAACCAATCCAGCTGAGTACCAGATAGGCTATCTTGAAAGAAATGCACCCAAAGGTTTCTGTCAGAAGTGTGAGGTTGGATTCTTCGGACGTACGACCTTAGATGCATCTTCGGGCAAGATAACCCGTCATATCTTGCAAAAATTGGCACTTTAAACTTCGGGGGGATCACAATTCCAGCAATTAATCCCAAATCTTCGAAATCTAAGCCAGGAACTCTCTGCAGCTCCATGGCTGCCAACCTGTCTTCCAAGTTTTTGTACTTATCATCGGCGGGCGGATATTGTTGCTCTGAGTAGTCCTCATCTTCTTCAGCCTCTTCTTCTTCAGCTTCAGATTCAGAAGGTACCACAGCCCCCTTTCCTTTACTGGTTCCCTCTTCAGACGTAGGGGGAAATTCAAGAACTCTTCTGGCCTCACCCTCAAACCTTCTTCCTAGGGTAGCCACCCCGACCCTTTTCTTCTTCTTCCTCACTTGCTCTTTGTTCCCCAGCAGGACTTTTAGATCCTCCTGACCCTTTGCCAAGGTCATCAGGAGGTGTTGGAACTATGAGTTTTGAGACTGCAAATCCTTGACCGTCTGTTCGAGATCCATCTTACTGAAATAAACAGCAGAAAGATAAGGAAATCTGGTGCGGAGACCTGCTTATGCGCATGATGAATGATATGTTTATTTATGAAATGCATTCAAGGATTTAGAAATTCAAAATTTTTGCAAACAAAAAGAACACACGTCATATTAATAAGAAGAAATTTTGTCAGTACATAAATGCCCCATGGGCCAAATATTACAAAAAACTTCTCAAGGTAAAAAGACGTTGCGCATCCTCTTTGGTGCGATGTAGGTGTTGAGGGTCTCTTCCTCATGGAGTCGGCGGGTAAGCTCCAAAACCTTCTTCTCACTGGCGTAGAAGCTGGCTTCAAAAGTGTTTCGTTCCTCCTTGAGTTGGATCCAACTCTTTTGCATCTCCTCCCACGATGTAGGCATGTCAGGATATAGGATGGTGTAGGGAACCTCTCCTTCCTTAACGGGCTCTTTAATCACAGGGAGAACATGAGGATAAGACATCATTAGACTCTGGGCTCTGGCTCGTACCCACTTGAGGTAAGGCTCAAGAGGGATGGAGTTCTTGTGCCCCAGTGTCTTGCTGTCTACCTTGTTAGGCATCCTCCAAGCTCTGATGAATCTTTGGCGAAGTCCTTGCGCATCGTTGTCAAAGTCAAAAACTAGGTCAGGAATCAACATGTCATGAGGGCCATCCCTCCGTGCATATCCAAATTGTCTCAAAGCTAGACAAGGGTTGTAGGTAATGCCTCCTCTAATGCCAAGCAATGGAACATTAGGGAACTCTCCACAACGATCGACGATGATGACATTTTCTCTGGACCGAGAACACCAATGTACATCAGAGTGAGTAAGAGTCATCAACCGTTGGGACCACCTTAAGCCTTGGTCATTCTTCAAAACAGATTGTGGAAGGTGCGAAATAAACCACCTTGCAAGGAGAGGAGTACATCACATGAGAACACCTCTCTTTCTCATTGTTCGTGTGTAAAATGAGTGAAGAATGTCCCCAAGCAATGTTGGTATTGGATTTCTTGATAAGAAGATTTTGACGGCGTTGACATCTACAAGCTGGTCAGGATTTGGGAACAAGACCAACCCATAAATGAGGAGGGCCACAATTTCTTCAAAGGCTTGTAGGTCCAATGAATTCCAACACTCTTGTGCCTTCTCAAACAAGAATTTTGCCAAGAAGCCTTTGACACCGCTTCTAGTTTCCCAATGCCCCTTGATGTCAGATGGTTGCAAGTGTAGTGCTCGAGCAACATCTTCAGGCTTTGGTTCCTTTTCCATACCGTTGAAAGGTAGTTGATTAAGGATAGGAATTCTCAGGAGTTGAGAAAATTCCTCCAAAGTGGGCACCAATTGGTAGTCGGGGAAAGTGAAACAGTGATGAAGAGGGTCAAAGAACTGGAATAGCACCTTCATCATGTCCTCTTCAATGTTGGTGTTGACTAGGCTGAGCAATCTACCATGTCTTTCACTGAAGGGAGAGCTTTCCAGAATTCTTGATGTGAGCTCCTTGAGTTGTGGAGGGATTCTCACAAGGTTGACTTGGATAGTTTTCCTGCGAGGAATTTCCATGACCTACAAAACAAGAACAAAGATGAAGATCTAAACCCTTGAAATGGTTAGTGTATGCATATGATGCTTTATGATGTTTATGATGTATGCACAAAACATATGTACAAGCAATTCACACCAAACCCTAGTTTCAGGCTTGCATGGGGTTTCATAGGTAAGTACCCTCTTGAGTGTAGTTGGCTTAAAAACCTGTCCTATAAATAGTAACCGGGTTCTAAGGAGCTCAATATCACTGGATTGTTTTCATTGTTCATTGTTTTAGTTTAGCCACTTAACTAGCGACCAAAATATTCCAAGAAAACAACCCTCAATGAGTGTAGTATCGAGTATCTACCAACTTCGGACTGCACCAAAGTCGGTCATCTCACTACCCCTAATGAAAGGCCAAGATGGTCAAGTAAGGTTCTAGGTCATTAGTGCTTAGTGACATCATTCAGCGGCCCCGTACTCTCCTTGATTGAACTCAAGGGTTACCGGTACTCACAAATATGTCGCACTAATATAGCTATTGCTTCAACCGTGTCGGTATACCCCACACAGTTTCCACAACGTATTGCTATCTATGAATGTTTCCCCAAATCCGGGTGTAGGATTGCAAACCCAAACAAGAGAGCCAAGATGTAAAGCAATCAAAGCAAATAATTAATCATGCAAGAGGGTGATCTAAGCCCTAAGGTTACTCCACTTTTAAAATTTTCCCCAGCAGAGTCGCCAGTTCTGTGATACGGTGGGAGAACTGACTTGAGGTTTTGTGTTTGTTTTCGCAAATGTTTCGGTTGAGCAAGAGTCGCCGCCGAATTTTTATTTTATCCTAAGGAAAGGTTAAAAAGCACAGCAAAAACCTTTGAGATGTTTTCTTGGGTCCGGGGAGTAGATTATAGAAAGGGAAGGTATTAGCACCCTTTCTATCCATGGTTATCCATGGGCTCTTAGTTACTTGCTTAGATCACTTGCCTTGCATTTTCAATTGTTTGAAATGGTGCTTTCAATTGTTTGAAATGGTGCTTTGTGTGTGGGTTTGAAAATGTTTTGAAAAAGATGCCTTGTCTAGGCAACCCTTGTAACAATTCTTTACTCGAATGTTTTACAAAAGGTGTTTGTCTTTTTGAAAAGATGTTTCAAGGTTTTGAAAATTGTTTTGAAAGTTTGTGTTTGTGAAGTGTGTTTTTAAAAATGGCAAGGATTGTTTTGCAAGATTGGTCAAGTAACCAAGAGCTATCTACCCCTAAATTTCTCAAAGATCTTTGCTATGTTTTAACCCTTTTAACAATTTTGTTCCACCATTGTATTTGGTGGACAATCTTGTATTAGGATGTGAGCAGGACGGGCGCGGGTCATCGTTTAGACCATGATTGCAATTGTGCCAAGTATCTTTGGGCAATTTTCTTTAAGGGACTTGATCATTTTTAGGCAACTTTCGAAAGCGTCATCGAGGGACTATGATCATTTGATTGTTTTGTTCTTGCCAAAGATACCTAACATGCAATATGGCCCATTATTGAAGGCAACACGTGGAGTCCCCTAGGGGTGCAAGTGTGATTAGTGTTGTCCATTTTCATGCTTGTTTATCTTGAATTTAGGTCAAACTATTTGTTGTTTTTGATTTGCATACAAAACCCTAATTCTAACATGGCATATTTAGAAAGCTTTTAAAGTGCAGAATTTAAAGGTCCTAAATTATTACAACACAAATTATGGGATGGGGGGTACAAATGTTCAAATGGGGATATTTTAGCAAGAAATTAAAATCTAACTATTACATCCAAATTGAATTATACAAATTAATTAATATACAATAATTGAATAAAATATAATAAATATGCAAGATGCAAAAAATGATTTTTTATATGTATGTAAAAAGTGTTTTTTATGTGTCAAATAAACAAAAATAAAAAGGTTTAATTTTTGGGTTTTTTTTAGGTTTAGGGTAAAACCCTAATTTTGCTAAATAAAATGTATTAATTATTTAATATATGCAATATTTATTAATTATGTACAAAAAAATAAATAAAAGGGAGTATATTGTCAAAAAGTGAATTTTTAAGTTAAATATTAATAAAAATAAAAATTTATTATTTTTTATGTTTTTAACCTAAATATTATAATAAGTATATAAGTATTTATATTATTTACTAAATATATTAAATATGTACAAGAATAAAATATTTAATATTTACAAAAAAATATATTTTTTATAAAATGTTTTCAGAAGATAAAATAAAATAAAAATCAGAAAATAAAAGTGTTTGGTGTTATTTTTGTATTTTTAAATAAAGGGTATTATATATTTATTTACATATTAAACTTAAATGAAACAAAATAAATATAAAATAAATGCAAAAAATGTGAGAAAAAATATTTTAATGTTTTTTCATGTTTAAACAAAAATATAGAAACAAAACCAAAAGGAAAAAAATAAAAAATGGCAAATATATCTCAAAATGGGCCAGGGGGGGTGCATGTGAAAAATGAAAGTGCAAAAAGAAAGAACAAGTCAGGCCCAGCCCAAGAAGACTTTGTCTTCAACCTCTGAACAAACAAACAGAGCAACACGTGCTTCCTGCTATCTCATGATTCCTGGACTTTCAAGCAAAACTCATAACATGAAAAATGTCAAGCATCAAGCCACGATTCCATACATATAAAAAACTTAACTTAACTCTCAGAAATGAGAGAGAATTTCTCCATCCCTAATTCTTGACCTAAGTTTTTGTCAATGTTCAGGTCTTAAATTCTCTCAGCATATGCAATATAAATGGAAAGTGAGGATATGTATAGCTTCAGGGACATGAATATGACATTTTTTAATTCACAAACTTAAAGCTACCTCTTCCTAGATTGAGAGATAAAAGTCCATGAACTTACCTGTTCAGCTTAGATCGTATCTGACAATGGAGGTACTTTCAAGGCAAGGTGAGGATTGGTACAACTTGCTTAAAGTCCAGGGATGCTATTCCAACCTTTAGCTTGCTTTTAAACCAAGTGAGTCAAGCTATGGCAATCAACCTGCAAAACAGAAAAAGTGAAAATGGTGAAGTTGGTTAGAGGTGTTACAGGTCGTGTCCAATGCTTGGGATAGCTTGTATATGTGGTATGGAGTATGTATGAACTGGTTTTAGCAACAATGCACGAGTAGATTGAGTTATGGAAGTCCAACTGCAGAGGTGACTCTGTTTTCTGCAGTAGGATGGTGTTTTTATGAATGATGAGGTTTGGAAGGTGGTTAACTCGTGCCTTAGCTTAGGTTTGATATTTGGAAGGTGTACAACAAGTTTGTCTAAGCTTGTTCTTGTAGCAATGAGAGTTGTGTTAAGTTATGCCAAGTTACTTCTAACTTAAGCAAGAAATGGCAAGTTGGTTTTACAAGCTTCTCTAGGCCCCTCAAGTGTGCTGCTTCTTTTAGTCTTGATCAATGTGTTATATCCCTGAACTTGTGCCAAAAGGATTTGCCTTGTACTTCTTGATTTGCAAATTTGACATAAAGTTCAACTTTTCAAAAATGGATATATTGCTTTTTCCATATTAAGGTTAATCTTTTGTGTAATGGCTTAATGGACAAGATAATGCTAGGACACAAAGGTTTTGCATTAAATTATTGAGTGTGGATGAGATAAAATACCTGTAATCTAGCTTAGAGCATGCTGAGTTCAAAAATGCAAAGTTATGGACATGGAAATGGCTTATGAACAAAGTGAGTTTTGCCTATATCGCTAAATTCGATTCTCCCTAACCACAAGGTTGTTTGATGAGTTCTTGAACATTTTGGAAAGCTTGGAATGTGTACTTCAATCCATCTTTGTAATTCAAGTTGAAATTCCAAGTGGAAGCATGTGAAAAGTGGCCATGAAGTTAGGCAAAAATCCTGCCTAAAATAGGTCAAAATTTTTCTAAGTTAAGAATGTTTTGCACCCTTGTTTCAAAAATCATAACTTGAGCTACAAGCTTCTTTTGAGGAAACTTTGTGAATCAAAGTTGTATATTTTGCAATGGACTATAACTTTCATGTTTTGAGTTTTCCTTGAATCCAAATGTATCTTGATGAAAAAGTGGGACAAAGTTAGGAAAAATTAGGGATTTTCATAACTTAGAAAAATTCTAAGTTATGAAAATTCTTCATTTCAAACCCTAATTTGTGATTTTTGATTTCTTGATGAACAAGTTTCATAATTTGACATGTTTTGATGAAAAATGAATCTTGGCATTTGATTTTGACCAAAAGGTCAAAGTTTGACTTTTCAGTATACAGTCAAATTTGGCTCAGTTGATTGGAAAATTCATCTGTCAATCTTGTGCATTTGGGATCTTTTGAACTTGTTGAACATGTCAAGACTATTCCATGGGGTTCTTGAGTCCATATATGAGCTTGGTTTGCCATTGGTTAGGCCAAACAGTCAAAAATTGCCTTTGTGCAGTCAAAACCCTAAAAATGACCATTTTGCCCTTTTGGTGATCTGATCAAATTTCTTGTGGAGTTGTGATCCAAACTTGATCAAATGGTCCATATGAGTTCATAATGTTGATGTGGGTCAAAAATCATGAGGTTTGACTGTCAATTGACCATAATTGACTTTTTCCCCAATACAGCTGATTTCTAGGTCAACTGTCCAATTGACTGGGCAAAGTTTGGAATCAAGACTTGAAACTTGGTATGGATAAACTTGGGAGTCCAACATGAAGCATGAAAGTCATCTTAGGCTTTTTAGGTCAAAACATCCTTGTGTAAACACAAACCCTAATTTGGGTCAACAGTGCAAGGAGAAGTCTTGAGCAGGGCAAACCCTAACTTGATCTTGAGCTCTAAGGGTCTTGTGGTGAGAAAATGTTGATGAAATGAGAGGGAAAATTTTGGGGTACAACAATTAGCAATTAATGTCAAATGCATATCAAAAATGAACATTGGACGTTCTTTGCAAGACAAAACAGAAAAAAGGAAAAACGATGGGTAATTTGTCTGAAAAATTGAACTTGTATTGATTTTGAAATTTTCCTGTAAATAGGCGTCTTATGTACAGGAGGCTGACGTCCTAGTAAGAGAACGCCTCCGAGCAAAATAGAGTTTATACAATATTGTGAAAAGGAAACAAAACAGCTATGTGAAAAAAAAATCCCACTGGGTTCCAACTCTGCTATTGCCTTTATGTCTTCAAGTGTCTCATCACTTTGTTGCTTAGTTGAAGATAAAGCTGATTGATTGGCGTCGTCTGAGCCCAATAGTTGATGCCGAATTCTGGATGCAAGGTGATCCAATGAGACATAGTATTACACTTTATGCCTAACTTTTTCCTGGACCACCCTTTCGGGTTTTCAGTCCACCGGGATACCCATTTTTTCCCAAGCCGCCTTTTCAGGTTTTCGACTTGCCGGGTGTACAAATTTTTTCATTTCATCCCTTGTTTTTGCCTGAACCCTTTTGGTTCGCCGGGAAGCCCTTATTTTTTCCTAGGTGTGTCAACCTAGCGGGTCTTTAATTCATGCGTAGTATCTTTTTACTATGTCTGCATTGGCGGGGTGAGGAAGATCGTCACCATCCATGGTGGTTAGAATCATAGCTCCTCCTGAGAAGATATGTTTAACCACAAATGGCCCTTCGTACGTAGGGGTCCATTTGCCCCTGGGATCACTTTGAGGAAGGATGATGCGCTTGATTACCAGGTCTCCGACTTGATACTCTTGTCGTCTGACCTTCTTGTTAAATGCCCTGATCATCCGTTTTTGGTACGTCTGACCATGACAAATAGCAGTGAGTCTCTTTTCGTCAATTAGGTTTAATTGATCAAGCCGAGTCTGGATCCAGTCATCTTCGCTCAAACCTGCATCCTTCATTATCCGGAGAGAGGGTATCTGGACTTCAATAGGCAAGACTGCCTCCATGCCATAGACCAAGGAAAAGGGAGTTACCCCTGTTGACGTCCGTGCTGAGGTACGGTACCCATGAAGAGAAAACGGTAACATTTCGTGCCAATCTTTGTAGGTCACTGTCATCTTCTGCACAATCTTCTTGATGTTCTTATTCGCTGCTTCTACAACCCCATTCATCTTCGGTCGATATGGAGAAGAATTGTGGTGCTGTATCTTGAATTGCTCGCAGAGCTCAGTGATCATCTTGTTGTTAAGATTGGTACCATTATCCGTAATGATCCTCTCAGGTACACCGTATCGACAGATCAGGTTATGCCGAATGAACCATGCCACGACATTCTTGGTTACCGTAGCATAGGAAGCTGCTTCAACCCATTTTGTGAAGTAATCAATCGCTACTAGGATGAAGCGATGCCCGTTTGATGCCGTAGGTCTGATTTCTCCGATCATATCAATGCCCCACATTGCAAAAGGCCAAGGTGCTGTCAAGACGTTCAGAGGAACCGGAGGAATGTGCACCTTATCAGCATAGATCTAGCATTTATGACAAGTTCGAGAATGCTGATAACAGTCGGCTTCCATTGTGGACCAGAAATATCCTTCCCAAAGGATTTTCTTTGCCATGGTATGTCCACTGAAATGTGTTCTAAAGGTACCTTCATGTAGTTCTGCCATGATCCTTTCTGCTTCAGTCTTATCCACACAACGCAGTAAGGTTGAATCATGGTTTTGCTTGTAGAGAATGCCATTGCTGAGGAAGAACTTTGCTGCAAACCTTCTCAGGAACTTCTTGTCATTAACAGATGCGCCCTCGGGGTATTCTTGAGTTTCAAGGTACCTCTTCACTTCATGATACCAAGGTTTTTCTGTTACCTCTTCGGTCTCGAGATCGCAGCAATGTGCAGGTTCATCCAACTTCCAAATAATGATCCAGGGCGCCTCGTTGTCCCATTTGACTTTGAACATAGAAGGCATCGTAGCCAACACGTCTGCTAACTGATTCTCCTCTCTTGGGAAGTGTTCAAAGGTTATCTCTTCGAAATGGGGAATCAACGTCAGCATATACCCCTTGTAAGGAATAAGATTTGGGTGTTTCGTATCCCACTCGCCTTTGATCTGATTGATCACGAGAGCGGAATCTCCGAAGACGCTCAGAAACTTGATCCTTAAGTCAATTGCAGCTTGAAGACCCATGATACATGCTTCATATTCTGCCATGTTGTTGGTGCAGTTGAAACATAGCCGGGCGGTGAGTGGAGTATGAGTGCCTTTAGGGGATATGATCACAGCGCCGATACCATTACCCAAAGCGTTTGAGGCTCCGTCAAAGTGCATAGACCATCAGGATCCTTCCTCAGGTCCTTCATCCGGTCCAGGTACTTCACAATCAGTCACTACCATGATATCCTCGTCTAGAAATTCAAAGTTCATTGACTGGTAATCGTCCACTGCCTGGTGTGCCAAATGGTCTGCCAATACACTTCCCTTGATTGCTTTTTGAGTCGTGTACTGGATGTCATATTCCGTCAAGATCATCTGCCATCTTGCTATTCTTCCGGACAAGGCGGGCTTTTCGAAGATGTACTTGATTGGATCCATTTTTGAAATCAACAGAGTAGTGTGAGTCAGCATATACTGTCTCAGCCGGCGAGCAGCCCATACCATAGCGCAGCAAGTTTTCTCGAGCAGTGAGTACCGGGTCTCACAGTCGGTAAACTTTTTGCTAAGGTAATAAATGGCGTGTTCTTTTCGGCCAGACTCATCATGCTGCTCCAGCACACACCCCATTGAGTTGTCCAGTACTGTCAAGTATAAGATTAGAGGTCTCCCTTCAACCGGCGACATAAGAATGGGTGGTTCTTGGAGATACTCTTTGATTCTTTCGAAAGCGGCCTGACATTCATCGTTCCAACGTACTACTTGATCTTTCTTCAGCAACTTGAAGATTGGTTCACAGGTAGCAGTTAGATGCGAGATGAATCGGGCAATGTAGTTCAACCGTCCTAGAAAGCCTCTGACTTCTTTTTCTGTCTTGGGAGTTGGCATCTCTTGTATGGCTTTCACTTTGGCAGGGTCCACTTGAATGCCTTTGTCGCTTACGACGAAGCCTAGCAATTTTCCAAATCTCACCCCAAAGGTGCACTTGTTTGGGTTCAACCTCAGCTTGTACAACTTTAGACGGTCAAACAGCTTCCGTAGATGGTCAAGGTGTTCCTCCTCAGTTTGGGACATTGCAATCATATCGTCGACGTATACTTCTATCTCGTGATGGCTCATGTCATGAAACAAAGCAACCATGGCACGTTGGTAGGTTGCCCCAGCATTTTTCAACCCAAAAGGCATGACCTTGTAGCAAAAGGTGCCCCACTGAGTAACAAAAGTGGTTTTCTCCATGTCTTCAGGAGCCATCTTGATCTGATTATAACCGGAAAAGCCGTCCATGAAGGAGAATACTTTATGCTGAGCAGTGTTGTCAACCAGAACATCGATATGAGGCAGAGGGAAATCATCCTTAGGGCTCTCCCTGTTCAAATCCCTGTAATCAACACACATTCGGACCTTACCATCCTTCTTCGGCACTAGAACCACGTTGGCAACCCACTGAGGGTAAGAAGTCACTGCTAGAAACCCGACATCAAATTGTTTCATAACCTCAACTTTGATTTTCTCGGACATTTCTGGACGCATACGGCGGACCTTCTGTTTTACCGGAGGGCATTCTTCCTTGGTAGGCAGGTGATGAACCATAATGTCGGTATCCAACCCAGGCATGTCTTCGTAAGACCAGGCAAAGATTTCCAAATAGTCATGCAACATCTGAATCAACCGTTGTTTCACACTGAGCTCTAGATTGGCACCAATCTTGACTTCCTTTCTGTCTGTTTCAGTACCCAGATTTACCGTTTCCACTGGCTCTTCATGTGGCTGAATGGCCCTCTCTTCCTGGAGTAGCAGTCTTGCAAGCTCAACAGGCACTTCACAATCATCTTCACCTTCGTCTTCGGCTAAGTTGATCGGATTTTCGAAGTCATAACTGGCAGTAGCAGAGTCGTTACCAATGAGATCCAGAGTGGATTGGAACCTGTATAAGTGAGTGTGTGTAAATATAACTGTTTTGCAATATATAATAAAGAAAGACAAAGAGCGCAAGATTTGAAATGTAAAAACGTCCAATGCTTTCATTAATGATATATGAGAGTGACACACAAAAGCTCTTATAAATGAAACCACGGTGCCCCGGGTAAGACACTGGGCCATAAAGTTTCAAAATTAACGTCTGTTTACAAATTCAAAACAAAGGAGTTCATTACTGAGTGACAAAAGTAATAGGTACGAAGTCTTTCGCAGTCCAGTTGCTTGGTGTGATACGGTGGGAGAACTGACTTGAGGTTTTGCGTTTGTTTTCGCAAATGTTTCGGTTGAGCAAGAGTCGCCACCTACTTTTTATTTTATCCTAAGGAAAGGTTAAAAAAGCACAGCTGTGATCGGTGGATCTGGAACTGACTGTTTAACGCTGGTTCGCGAAATGTCGCGGAAGCAAGAGTCGCCACCGTCTTTTATTTTCTCCAAATGGAAAGGACAAAAGCACAGAAAAATTCCTTAAAGAGATTGCTCTCGGTTCGGGAGGTAGATTATAGAAAGGGAAGGTGTTAGCACCCTTTCTATCCATGGTTATCCATGGGCTCTTAGATACTTGCTCATTTGTGTTTTCAAAAATGGTTTGTTTGCTTTTCAACTGTGGGTTTTAAAAAGTTTCTTTGAAAATTCCAGTTCGACTCTTGTATCGGTCCTCAAGAGTGTTTGAAAAATTGCTTCCGAAAGCTTTTTGAAAAGGTGTAGGTGTGAAAAGTATTTTTTTTATTTGTTTTGAAGTTTAGAGCAAGTATCTAGAGTCGTCTACCTACCCTAAGGAATTCGTCTGTGTAAATGTCCTTTAAAGTAGTGCCATCCCACCATTGAGAGGTAGGTAGCACCACCGTTGGAGGTGTTCGGGTCAATTCGAGGTTCGGGACATGGTGATCACCAGAGCAATGGGAAGACACCTTAGAAGCTACCCTCATGCCAGGTTCCCGGATCATGAGGACTTACTAAGACATCCTCTACTCGACGATCACCTTTCGAAGGGCAAGGCAACAGTGAGGCGTACCCTAGGGGTGGTGTGTGATTTGTGTGTCATGTTCATTTATTCTTGTCTTGTCATGTCAAAGTGATCTACGCTTGTTTTTATTTATGTCCATACATTCTTTCATGCCATTTAATTAACGGTTAAAAATTGCGAGAAAAGTAAATTCTAAGCTATTACAAACGACGCGGGTCCACATCGCCAAAATTTCTCGAACCCGATTTGACAGAAAAAATAAAGAAAGAATAAAGCAAATAAAGAATTAAAAGTGCGAGAAGTTAATTACACGGCCTCAGGAGAGATACATGAATATTATACGAAATAAAATAAATATGCGAATTAATAAGAATTAAACGAGGGCGTTGGACCCTTTTTTGCAAAATTAAATTAAACGATGAATTAATTAAAATTAAAAGGAAAAGGAGAGGTTTTTGGTATTTTTTAGTATTTTAGGGTTTTTATGAAAAAGGAATTAATTGAAATTAAATGCTAACCCTAATTCTATTTGTTTTTTAATTTATTAAGAAAAGAAGATTAAAACCTAATATTAATCCTAATTAATTTATATGCAAATTTAATTATAGAAATAAATATCTAACATTTAGTTATTATGGAATAAAAGAAAAAAAGAAGATGAAAATTAGTTAAACCCTAATTCTATGTTTTTTTAGATTTTTATTACGAAAATATTGAATTTAAACCTAATTTAATAACTAAATCTAATTAATGTAATTTATTTATAAAAATACTAAAATAAAATATTTATTATATTTTCTTCTTTTTCTGATTTTTTATGTGTCTTTTATATTTTATGAAAACATTAAATTAATTATTAAAACAATAATGAAAAGAAAGTATAAAATAAAATAAAAAAATAAAGAAAGTAGAAAGAATTGCAAACTAAAGGGGGTTCAGACCCCAAATAGGAGGTGAAATTGTGGTAATTCTGGCCCATTAAGGTCCTGGCCTTGTTGACTTTATTGACCACGTGTAACTCCGTTGACTTATGCCTATGGTGTTCTCCAGATTCTAGCCTTCTGATTGATCTTGAGATAGACGTGGCAAGCTTGATGGTGGACTACATAGTACGCTCATGGTGTTGAAACTGCATAGGATAATTAGTTGAAAAATAATATGGAAATAATGAAGACCTGGGGCTCGAACCCAGGTCATGAACGTTACCACCACTACGCCTTGCCAGCTGATCCACTTGGTTACTTTGTATATTATATGAATGACAATTATTATAAAACAAAACAAACGCTAGTGGCCTAAATCAGAAAAGCGCGCGCCAATTTTAAAAGGACCAATCATTGCTGGCCACACATCTTCTTCTTCCTCGTTCCGTTTCAAGGCGTTAGGATTGATGTTTTTGATCCAAGCACGTTGTTTGATGTCCCAGGAATGCAATGGGATGAGTCTCGTGGCTTGAAACGACCTGCAAACCTGTTTTCAGTTTTGAGTTTTTAAACAAAATTTCAAGTTTATGAATGGAGTTTCTAGCGCAGCTTAATGGTTCTTGGGATTAGGTTTGTGATCAGGCTTAAGTATAGAATGAATTAGGTTAAGAAAAACAATCCAAATCCTTTGCATTCATGGTTTTTGAAATTTGATTTTCAAAGATCTTTTTCAATCTTTTTTCATGTGCTTTTGCTCTCAATCATATCCAATCAATCCAATTCCTTCCATATCTGATCATGCACGAATTATTGAGTATATTTCATGCACAAAAAGATTTTATTTCATTGGTTTTATATTTTTCATGTATTTTATTTGATTAAATGAATTATTAATAATAAAAAATTCAAATAAATAAATAAAAATGGAGAAAAACTTCCCTTTGGGCCAAATGGTCGTGTGCATGCTTGGGATAATGAATTGTGGAAGAAAAATGGGCCCATTAGCAATTTTAGGTCATTTGAATCAATGTTGACTTTTCAAAATATCCAAAACTTTCCCAACTTCCACAAGGCATAACTTGCTCAATTTTTAAGCTTTGCTCATGTTCTTGGACATTTTGGAAAGGTCTTTGAGTCCTCTAACCAATATCTTTGGTCCCATGTCATTTTGATCTACCAATCTCAAGTTATGGCCTTTGACTTAAAGTCCCTTTTTGTTGACTTTTGAAAATGACCTATAATGTTGAAATTGATAACTTTTTGTGAGAGCATTTCTTGGACTTGAAGTATGAAGATGAGTTGTAGGAAATGTCTTTCTCTTCAAAATTAGCTTTGGATGGAATTTTTCTGATAATCCATGTGAAAGTTATGCTCTGGTCAATTTACAGTTGACTTTTTCAACTGTCCAAATAAGGAAACTTTTGCATCTTGATGATTTTTGAGCCAAGCTTTGAGAATCATGATCAAGCATTGATCAAATGATGTTTGTGGCTTCAAAATGAGATGTTGACCAAAAATTTGAACTTTTGACTGTCAAATGACCATTTTGCCCCTACAGTTGACTGTAGTGCAATTTAGGGTTTTGACTGTGCAATTTTGTGCTGAAAGTCTTGAAACTTGGTATGGGGATGCTTGACCATGTTTGTAGTCATATGGGACTTGATTGGACCCTTGGAAACTTCATTTTCTTGATCAGAACAAAAACCCTAATTTTGACTGTTCAGGAGGCTCTCGCACTGTGCAACCCTTGGGGGACTTTTGAAGCTTTGACTTGGCAATTTCTTGAAGAATATGGGAGGGCAAATTTTGGGGTACAACAGTTGCCCCTGTTCAATCTTCTTAGACCTGAGGATGCAGATTGGCTGACGTGCCTTTCGTAATCCGAGGGTAGAAGATGATTGAACACTAGAGTGCCCAGAAATTTGCGCTCACATAGTAGCAGTGTGATGATGGGAATGGGCTTACAGATGCCATGCTGAGAGATGCTGGAAGGTGGATGGGCTTATAGATGCCATATGGATGTTGATTGCATAAGAGATTCCTTAGCGAGAACCTGCATACCTACAAAAGAAAAAAATGAGTACCTGACATGTTGCAGGAGCTGATTTTCAGATGCTTGGTATAGATATGTCCTGACTGGTTACAGGAGCTGAGTCTGGAGCTTCACAAGATGATGAATGAACCAGGGATGGTTACTACCTTAGCATGAACGGTAAGAGAACCTTGGGTGACTTTAACTTCAACAACGCTCGTTGAGAAAGTCTTGGGATTACCACCTCCGCAGGATCGGGAAGAGAACCATAGGCAATTATAATCTCAAAAACGGACGTTTGAGAAGAACCTGGGATGGAATTATCATCTCACGCACCTTCGGGGAGAGAACCATAGGAAATTATAATCTCAACAGCGGACGTTTGAGAAAAACCTGGGCTGGAATTATCATCTCACGCACCGTCGGGGAGAGAACCATAGGAAATTATAATCTCAAAAGCGGACGTCTGAGAAAAACCTGGGATGGAATTATCATCTCACGCACCGTCGGGGAGAGAACCATAGGAAATTATAATCTCAACAGCGGACGTTTGAGAAAAACCTGGGCTGGAATTATCATCTCACGCACCGTCGGGGAGAGAACCATAGGAAATTATAATCTCAAAAGCGGACGTTTGAGAAAAATTTGGGATGGAATTATCATCTCACGCACCGTCGGGGAGAGAACCATAGGAAATTATAATCTCAAAAGCGGACGTTTGAGAAAAACCTGGGCTGGAATTATCATCTCACGCACCGTCGGGGAGAGAACCATAGGAAATTATAATCTCAAAAGCGGACGTCTGAGAAAAACCTGGAATGGAATTATCATCTTACGCACCGTCGGGGAGAGAACCAATAGGAAATTATAATCTCAAAAGCGGACGTTTGAGAAAAACTTGAGATAACTTCTACTGAGTCTTCATCAGAAAAATCTGTTGGGAGTCGATTTAGCTGGACTAGAGAAGGCCTTGGACTGGATAAGAAATCTTTGAAGTCGATTAACTGAACCGGTCTAGGTCTTGAAATATGATGGAGAATTTAGCTGAATCTTTCCTGAAAGGTAAAGGTCAGTCATATGCAATGCATGACATGGATCAAGCAATGATGTTCTCAACATAAGTGAGATTTGTAAGGTATGATGCGTCTATGCATGCTATAATGATGTGATGTTTTATGTATGCTTTCGTCTACGAAAGTAAATCCTTGACGGGTGCCGGGAAGTCACTCCTGGGCTGAAGTTTGAAGAATAGATCTTGCTTCCGCTGGATGATAGTTGCAAGAATACCGGTAGGAGAAGATGACTCCGTTGAGGAATAAACTTGGCGAATGGAAGATTCTGCGGGGAGAAAAAATACTCTAGCGACCATGCTGGGGAGCGATACTCTGTGGGGAGAGAGGTACTTTGTTGAAATGTTGATAATAACTTGCTGGGGATATCCTTGTTGTATTGGAAGTGTTAATAGACTTCGCTGGGGGTAAGGAGACTGTGTCGACGACGACCTTTCCGTGGCTTTTGGCTGAGGATAACCCAGTTATATCCTGATAAGGAAATAACTCTTTAAATAAAGCCGGGCGACGCGTTCGTGCTCTGCGAGGGATAAGCTTCCAGAATCTACTAGGGATAAGCTTATTGCTTGGGGAGATAAATCCCAACTTTCCTGGGGAAACTGGATTGGACTTTCCTGGGGAAGTTTTGATATGCTGGGGAAGTGATTCCTTTGAATATTGATATGCCGCCGGGGAACAATCTTTAGACCAAGACTGCCGGGGATGCTTGTTAAGAAGATATATGCTGCCGGGGAATGTTGAGATCTGCTGGTGGATGTCCAACTTCTTTAAGGTTTGATAATATAGCTTGCTTGGAGAAGAGTGCACTGACTTGTTGCTCTCTGGGGAATGGAGATATGCCGGTTATGTTCTTTAGCTGAACCTACCTTGGTACCTTGGAGGACAGAACAATTAGATTTCTTAGACAACTCTTTATTGCCCCTGTTTCTAGTGTCACCTGTAATTAATCCTTTGTTTTGTATGCAAATATTTATGAGTTAGCAAATTATTGTCAATACATATATCACAAATTGAACCTTGGACGTTCTTCGCAAAACAAAACAGAAAAGAAAAACATTTGGCACTTTTAACTGAAAAGTATATTTGTATTGATTTTTGAATGGCTTGAAAATAGGCGTTTTGTGTACAAGGGGCTGACGTCCTAGTAAGAGAACGCCGCCGAACAAAAGAGTTTATACAAATTTATACAAAAGAAAATAAAACAGCTGTGTGAAATGAATGATCCCGCTGGGTTTCAACTCTGCTATTGCCGTTATATCTCCGAGCGTCTCATCACTTGATGACCTAAACGAAGATGAAGCTGACTGATCGATGTCGTCTGAACTTGATGTAGATACCGGATTCTGGATGCAAAGTGATCCAATGAGACATAGTATTACGCTTTTATCCCTAATTTTTGCCTGGACTGCCCTTTCGGGTTTTCAGTTCACCGGGATACCCATTTTTGCCCAAGCCGCCTTTTCAGGTTTTCGACTTGCTGGGTGTACAGTTTTTTTCATTTCATCCCTTCATTTTGCCCGAACCCTTTTGGTTCGCCGGGAAGCCCTAATTTTTGCCTAGGCATGTCAGCCTAGCGGGTCTTTTTTATGCGTAGTATCTTTTTACTATGTCTGCATTGGCGGGGTGAGGAAGGTCGTCACCATCCATGTTGGTCAATATCATGGCTCCTCCTGAGAACACATGCTTAACCACAAATGGCCCTTCGTATGTAGGAGTCCATTTGCCCCTTGGGTCACTCTGAGGAAGGATGATTCGCTTGATTACCAGATCCCCAACTTGGTATTCCTGTGGTCTGACCTTTTTGTTAAATGCCCCGATCATCCGTTTCTGATACGTCTGACCATGATAGATGGCGGCAAGTCTCTTTTCATCAATAAGGTTTAATTGATCAAGTCGGGTCTGGATCCAATCATCTTCGTTCAGATTTGCATCTTTCATTATCCGGAGAGAGGGTATCTGCACTTCGATCGGTAAGACTGCCTCCATGCCATAGACCAAGGAGAAAGGAGTTGCCCCGGTTGACGTCCTAGCTGAGGTACGGTACCCATGTAGAGCGAACGGTAACATCTCGTGCCAATCCTTATAAGTCACTGTCATCTTCTGCACGATTTTCTTAATGTTCTTATTTACTGCTTCTACAGCCCCATTCATCTTCGGTCTGTAAGGAGAAGAATTGTGGTGCTGTATTTTGAACTGCTCGCAGAGCTCAGCGATCATCTTGTTATTCAGATTGGTACCGTTGTCTGTAATAATTCTCTCTGGGACGCCGTACCGACAGATCAGATTATGCCGAATGAACCGTGCCACCACAGTCTTGGTTACCGTAGCATAGGATGCTGCTTCGACCCACTTTGTAAAATAATCAATCGCCACTAGGATGAAGCGATGTCCGTTAGATGCCGTAGGTTTAATCTCGCCGATCATGTCTATGCCCCACATTGCAAACGGTCAAGGCGCAGTCAGAACATTCAGGGGAACTGGGGGAACATGCACCTTGTCTGCATAAATCTGGCACTTATGGCATGTCCTGGAATGTTGGTAACAGTCAGCTTCCATTGTGGACCAGTAATACCTTGCCCGAAGGATCTTTTTAGCCATAGTGTGTCCACTGGAATGTGTACCAAAGGTCCCCTCATGTAGCTCTTCCATGATCCTTTCTGCTTCAGTTTTATCCACACAACGCAGTAAGGTTGAATCATGGTTTCGCTTGTACAAGACGCCGTTGCTAAGGAAGAACTTTGCTGCAAACCTTCTCAGGAATTTCTTATCATTGACAGAGGCATCTTCAGGGTATTCCTGAGTTTCCAGATATCTCTTTACCTCATGGTACCAAGGCTTCTCAGTCATCAATTCAGTCTCGAGATCGCAATAATATGCCGGTTCGTCCAGCTTCCAGATGATGATCCGGGGAGCTTCATTATCCCATTTAACCTTGAACATAGAAGACATTGTAGCTAACGCGTCCGCCAACTGATTCTCTTCTCTTGGAAAGTGTTCAAAGGTTATCTCTGTGAAGTGGGGGATCAAGGTCAATACACATTCTCTGTAAGGGATAAGATTCGGATGTTTCGTATCCCACTCTCCTTTGATCTGATTGATCACAAGAGCGGAATCTCCGAAGACACTCAGAAACTTGATCCTTAAGTCGATCGCAGCTTGAAGACCCATGATGTACGCCTCATACTCCGCCATGTTGTTGGTACAGTTGAAACATAGCCGGGCAATGAGTGGAGTATGAGTACCTTGAGGAGATATGATTATGGCGCCGATACCGTTACCCAAAGCATTGGAGGCTCCGTCAAAGTTCATAGACCATCGGGATCCTGGCTCAGGTCCTTCATCCAGTCCAGGTACTTCACAATCAGTTACAATCATGATGCTTTCATCTGGAAACTCAAAGTTCATTGACTGATAATCGTCGACGACCTGATGTGCCAAGTGGTCTACCAATACACTTCCCTTGATGGCTTTCTGGGTTGTGTACTGAATGTCGTATTCCGTCAAGATCATTTGCCATCTTGCAATCCTCCCAGACAGAGCAGGCTTTTCGAATATGTACTTTATAGGATCCATCTTTGAGATCAACAAGGTGGTATGAGTCAGCATATACTGTCTCAGTCGGCGAGCAGCCCATACCAAAGCGCAACAAGTTTTCTCGAGCAGTGAGTATCGGGTCTCACAGTCGGTAAACTTTTTGCTAAGGTAATAAATGGCATGCTCTTTTCGGCCAGACTTGTCATGCTGCCCCAGCACACACCCCATTGAGTTGTCAAGCACTGTTAGATATAGTATCAGAGGTCTCCCTTCAACCGGTGGCATAAGGATAGGTGGTTCTTGGAGATACTCTTTGATTCTGTCAAAAGCAACTTGACATTCATCGTTCCAACGTACTACCTGATCTTTCTTCAGCAGCTTGAAGATTGGCTCACAGGTAGCAGTCAGATGTGAGATGAACCGAGCAATGTAATTCAGGCGTCCTAAAAAGCCTCTGACCTCTTTCTCTGTCCTAGGAACTGGCATCTCTTGAATAACTTTAACCTTAGCAGGGTCCACTTGAATTCCTTTGTCACTTACCACGAAGCCTAGAAACTTTCCAGATCTTACCCCGAAGGTGCACTTGTTCGGGTTCAATCTCAGCTTGTATAGTTTCAACCGGTCAAACAACTTCTGTAGATGATCTAGGCGCTCTTCCTCAGTCTGAGACCTTGCGATCATGTCGTCAACATATACTTCTATCTCATGATGGATCATGTCATGAAATAAAGCAACCATGGCACGTTGGTAGGTTGCCCCAGCGTTCTTCAACCCGAATGGCATGACTTTGTAACAGAAGGTCCCCCACTGAGTAACAAATGTAGTCTTTTCCATGTCTTCAGGTGCCATCTTGATCTGGTTATATCCTGAAAATCCATCCATGAAAGAGAACACCTTGTGCTGAGCTGTGTTATCAACAAGGACGTCAATGTGAGGTAGAGGGAAGTCATCCTTGGGGCTGGCCCTGTTTAGATCCCTGTAGTCAACACACATTCTGACCTTCCCGTCCTTTTTAGGTACCGGCACCACATTAGCAACCCACTGAGGGTAAGAAGTCACTGCAAGGAACCCATCGTCAAACTGTTTCATAACCTCGGCCTTAATCTTCTCAGACATCTCTGGGCGCATACGACGGACCTTTTGTTTAACCGGAGGGCAATCTTCCTTAGTTGGCAAGTGATGGACCACAATATCGGTATCCAACCCGGGCATGTCTTCGTAGGACCAGGCAAAGATCTCCATATAATCATGCAGCATCTGAGTCAACCGTTGCTTCACGCTGAGCTCTAGGTTGGCACCCATCCTTACCTCTTTCCTGTCTTCTTCGGTACCCAAGTTTACTGTTTCCACTGGCTCTTCATGGGGTTGAATTGCCCTCTCTTCCTGAAGTAACAGTCTTGCAAGCTCGCCAGGCACTTCGCAATCATCTTCACCTTCGTCTTCGGCTAAGTCGATCGGATTTTCGAAGTCATAACTGGCAGTAGCAGGGTCGTTATCAGTGAGATCCAGAGTGGATTGAAACCTGTATGAGTGAGTGTGTGTGTAAATACAGCTGTTTTGAAATATATGTAAAGGAAGAAAAGACAGAAAAGGAGCATAAGATTTGCAATGCGAGAAAACGTCCAAGATTTTCATTTATGCTATATGAAATGACAATTTATATGCCCTCACAAATGAAACCACAGTGCCTCGGGTAAGACACAGGGCCGTATAGTTTATTTATTGTTTATTACAGATACCAAAAACATAGGAATTCATTACTTAGTAACAAGAGAAACAGATAAGTTGTCCTTTGCACTCCAATTGTCAGGTCCACTGTCGGTTGCCGGGTAAATCCAGCTATCAAACTCAGCTTCATCCACTTCATCTTCGTCCCCAATAGCGTTCACTCCATGAGCAGGCAGGGGAGCTGTCACTACATTAGGCTTCTCAGATGCCTCAAACTGTACCTCCTTGGCGTCAATAAGGTCATGCAGCTTGCTCCTTAGTGCCCAACAGTCGTCAGTGGAATGCCCCGGGCTATCAGAATGGTAAGCACAGCGGGCATTCGGGTTGTACTTAGGAGATGCAGTATTGGGGAACTTCGGAGCCTCTCTGACAGTCACTAAATTGGTGGATAGCAACTGTGGCAGGATCTGCGATAGGGTCATGCTTAACCGGGTGAACTCTCTCCGGGGTCTTTCAGCCCTTTGAGGATTGGTCGACCGAGGAGCGGCAGCAGGCTTGGCAATCGTTACCGCACTGACAGATTGGCGGCGCTCAAATCTTTCTGATCTCTTGGAACCATACACAGCATTAGCCTCCTTTTTGAAGGGTTTCTTCTCAGAACTAGACGATGCACCCTTCGGAATCTTTCCAGACTTCAACCCAGCCTCAATTCTCTCTCCAATCAGAATCATATCAGTGAACCCTGCAGATGAATTCCCGATAAGATGGTTGAAAAATGGCCCAGATAGGGTCCCCAAGAACATGTCTACCAACTCCCGATCGGTCAACGGGGGCTGCACCCTGCCAGCCAGGTCTCTCCACTTCTGAGCGTACTCCTTAAAACCTTCACTTGAACCTAACGACATACCCTGGAGTTGGGTACGTGTAGGGGCAAGGTCGGCATTATATTGATACTGCTTGTAGAAAGCAGTAGCCAACTCCTCCCAGTTACGAACCTTGGTCCCATCCAGCTGATAGAACCATTCGAGATGAGTCCCTGAAAGACTCTCCTGGAAGAAGTGGATCCACAAATTCTTATCCGCTGAGTACGGTTGGATCTTCCGAACATAGGACCTGAGATGTAGCTTGGGACAAGACGCCCCATCATACTTAGCGAAAGATGGTGCTTTGAACTTATGAGGAATAATCACACCAGTAGACAAACCCAGATCTCCGAAATCCAGCCCAGGTACCTGTTGTATCTCCATAGCATTCAGCCTATCCTCCAGCTGCTTGTAACGGTCTTCTGCAGGAGGATATTGCTCTTCATCAAAATCAGTCTCGTTGTCGGAGACTACCGGACTAGGAACCCTTGCCTCTTGAGGAGTACCCTTGCCAACAGAAGAACCAGCCTCTTCATGCTGCAGAGTATTGCCGAACCTTCGGCCCGAGTTAAACAGAACAGTCCTTCTCTTCTTCTTCTTCTCCTTCTTCAGGAGCATAGCCTTTAGCTCTTCTTGGCCTTGAGCCAAACCCTTGATTAATTCCTGGAATTGCGCATTCTGCGCCTGAAGAGCCTTGATGGATGTCTCGGTTGATGACGAGTCAGGATTCATGATGCTGAAATAAACAGCGAAGAACTGTAAGCAACCTGAAAAGAGGAAAAACCTGCTATGCACATGATGAATGATATGTGTTTATGCAATGCATTCAAGGGTTCGAAAGTTCAAATTTGTTGTAGACAAAAGGAACACACGTTATCATTAAGGAAATAACTGTTTAGTACATCAAAGCCTCATGGGCAAAATAATACAAAGCAAATCAATCCCAAAATATACTACGCATCCTCTTTGGAGCTATGTAAGTGTTAAGATTCCTCTCCTCATGCAACAGGCGGGTGAGCTCCAAGACCTTCTTTTCACTGGCATGTAGACTAGTCTCAAGAGAATTCCTTTCTTCCTTAAGCTGGATCCAGCTCTTCTGCATCTCTTTCCAGGATGTGGGCATATCAGGGTGCCGAATAGTATAGGACACTTCTCCTTCCAAGACTGGCTCTTTGATTACTGGGAGCATATGAGGATAGGGCATCACTAACTTCTGGGAGCGGGCGCGTACCCACTTGAGATAAGGTTCCAATGGGATGGAGTTCCTGTACCCCAGTGTCTTACTGTCTATCCTACTTGGCATCCTCCAGACTCTGATAAATCTCTGGCGAAGTCCTTGAGTATCGTTGTCGAAGTCAAAAACTATGTCAGGAATTAACATGTCGTGAGGGCCATCCCTCCGAGTGTAACCAAACTGTCTCCAAGCCAGGCATGGGCTGTAAGTAATACCTCCTCTGACTCCAAGTAAAGGAACATTAGGGTACTCCCCGCAGCGATCAATGATAGTGACATCTTCTCTGGACCTAGGGCACCAATGTATATCTGCATGTGTAAGAGTCATCAACCATTGTGACCATCTCAAACCCCGCTCATTCTTCAAGACTGATTGGGGAAGGTGCGAAATAAACCACCTTCCCAGGAGAGGAGTGCAACACATAAGGACACCTCTTTTTCTCATGGTTCGAGTGTAACATGAGTGAAGGATGTCCCCCAACAACGTAGGTATAGGATTCCTGGACATAAAGATCTGGACAACACTGATATCAATAAGCTGATCTGGATTAGGGAACAACACCAAACCATAGACAAGGAGGGCCACCACTTCTTCAAAAGCTTGCAAGTCAAGGGAGTTCCAACATTCATGGGCCTTTTCAAACAGAAACCTGGCTAAGAACCCTTTGATACCACTTCTAACTTCCCAATGTCCCTTGAGGTCAGATGACTGTAGGTGCAAGGCTTTAGCAATCTCTTCAAGCTTAGGTTCCTTTTCTGTACCGTTGAAGGGTAGCTGATCAAGGATAGGGATTCTCAGGAGCCGGGAGAACTCCTCCAATGTAGGTACCAACTGATAGTCCAAGAAGGTGAAACAGTGATGCAGAGGGTCAAAGAATTGGAACAGGACCTTTATCATATCTTCCTCAATGTTGGTATTGACCAAGCTGATGAGGATTCCATGTCTTTCACTGAATGAAGAGTTCTCGGAAATCCTGGATATAAGCTCCTTAAGCTGAGGAGGGATCCTTACAAGACTGATTTGAATTGTCTTTCTACGAACAGTTTCCATGTCCTACAAAACAAGAACAAAGATGAAAATTCGAACCCCTGAAATGGTTAGTCAATGCATATGATGCTGGATGATGTCATGATGCTATGATTAAACACACCACAGATATTTACAAGGACAAACATGTAAGGCACACAAGGCACACAAGACAAGCCCTTAGGGTTTAAGGCCAGCATGGGGTCTGGGTAGTACCCTCTTGAAGTTGGTGGGTTCAACCTGTCCTATTAGAAGTAACCGGGTTCTAAGGGTCCCAATATCACTGGATTGCTTTCATTGTTCATCGTTTCGATTTAGCCACTGAACTGGCGACCGAAATATTCCAGGAAAGCAACCCTCAATTGAGTGTAGTATCGAGTATCAACCAACCTCGGACTGCACCAAAGTCAGTTATCTCACTACCCTAAAGAGGCCAAGATAGTTCAATTAAGGTTCCTAAGGTCTGTTGATGCTTCATGACACCACGCGGAGGCCCCGTACTCTCCTTAACTGAACTCAAGGGTTACCGGTACACACCAAAGTGCCACATCAACGTAGCAGACTGTTTCAACCATGTCGGTATACCCCACACAGTTCCCTCACAGCCTTGTTGCTACTTTCTAAGAAGGTATCCCCCAGATCTGGGTTAGGATCTATAGAACTCCCAAGCAACCCACAATTTAAAGCACACAAGGAAAACAATTGAAAACATAGTTATGAACTAGCCCTAAGGTACACCTTACTTTATAAGATACTCCCCAGCAGAGTCGCCAGTTCTGTGATCGGTGGATCTGGAACTGACTGTTTAACGCTGGTTCGCGAAATGTCGCGGAAGCAAGAGTCGCCACCGTCTTTTATTTTCTCCAAATGGAAAGGACAAAAGCACAGAAAAATTCCTTAAAGAGATTGCTCTCGGTTCGGGAGGTAGATTATAGAAAGGGAAGGTGTTAGCACCCTTTCTATCCATGGTTATCCATGGGCTCTTAGATATTTTCTCATTTGTGTTTTCAAAAATGGTTTGTTTGCTTTTCAACTGTGGGTTTTAAAAAGTTTCTTTGAAAATTCCAGTTCGACTCTTGTATCGGTCCTCAAGAGTGTTTGAAAAATTGCTTCCGAAAGCTTTTTGAAAAGGTGTCGGTGTGAAAAGTATTTTTTTTTGATTTGATTTGAAGTTTAGAGCAAGTATCTAGAGTCGTCTACCTACCCTAAGGAATTCGTCTGTGTAAATGTCCTTTAAAGTAGTGCCATCCCACCATTGAGAGGTAGGTAGCACCACCGTTGGAGGTGTTCGGGTTAATTCGAGGTTCGGGACATGGTGATCACCAGAGCAATGGGAAGACACCTTAGAAGCTACCCTCATGCCAGGTTCCTGGATCATGAGGACTTACTAAGACATCCTCTACTCGACGATCACCTTTCGAAGGGCAAGGCAACAGTGAGGCGTACCCTAGGGGTGGTATGTGATTTGTGTGTCATGTTCATTTATTCTTGTCTTGTCATGTCAAAGTGATCTACGCTTGTTTTTATTTATGTCCATACATTCTTTCATGCCATTTAATTAACGGTTAAAAATTGCGAGAAAAGTAAATTCTAAGCTATTACAAACGACGCGGGTCCACATCGCCAAAATTTCTCGAACCCGATTTGACAGAAAAAATAAAGAAAGAATAAAGCAAATAAAGAATTAAAAGTGCGAGAAGTTAATTACACGGCCTCGGGAGAGATACATGAATATTATACGAAATAAAATAAATATGCGAATTAATAAGAATTAAACGAGGGCGTTGGACCCTTTTTTGCAAAATTAAATTAAACGATGAATTAATTAAAATTAAAAGGAAAAGGAGAGGTTTTTGGTATTTTTTAGTATTTTAGGGTTTTTATGAAAAAGGAATTAATTGAAATTAAATGCTAACCCTAATTCTATTTGTTTTTTAATTTATTAAGAAAAGAAGATTAAAACCTAATATTAACCCTAATTAATTTATATGCAAATTTAATTATAGAAATAAATATCTAACATTTAGTTATTATGGAATAAAAGAAAAAAAGAAGATGAAAATTAGTTAAACCCTAATTCTATGTTTTTTTAGATTTTTATTACGAAAATATTGAATTTAAACCTAATTTAATAACTAAATCTAATTAATGTAATTTATTTATAAAAATACTAAAATAAAATATTTATTATATTTTCTTCTTTTTCTGATTTTTTATGTGTCTTTTATATTTTATGAAAACATTAAATTAATTAATAAAACAATAATGAAAAGAAAGTATAAAATAAAATAAAAAAATAAAGAAAGTAGAAAGAATTGCAAACCAAAGGGGGTTCAGACCCCAAATAGGAGGTGAAATTGTGGTAATTCTGGCCCATTAAGGTCCTGGCCTTGTTGACTTTATTGACCACGTGTAACTCCGTTGACTTATGCCTATGGTGTTCTCCAGATTCTAGCCTTCTGATTGATCTTGAGATAGACGTGGCAAGCTTGATGGTGGACTACATAGTACGCTCATGGTGTTGAAACTGCATAGGATAATTAGTTGAAAAATAATATGGAAATAATGAAGACCTGGGGCTCGAACCCAGGTCATGAACGTTACCACCACTACGCCTTGCCAGCTGATCCACTTGGTTACTTTGTATATTATATGAATGACAATTATTATAAAACAAAACAAACGCTAGTGGCCTAAATCAGAAAAGCGCGCGCCAATTTTAAAAGGACCAATCATTGCTGGCCACGCATCTTCTTCTTCCTTGTTCCGTTTCAAGGCGTTAGGATTGATGTTTTTGATCCAAGCACGCTGTTTGATGTCCCAGGAATGCAATGGGATGAGTCTCGTGGCTTGAAACGACCTGCAAACCTGTTTTTAGTTTTGAGTTTTAAAACAAAATTTCAAGTTTATGAATGGAGTTTCTAGCGCAGCTTAATGGTTCTTGGGATTAGGTTTGTGATCAGGCTTAAGTATAGAATGAATTAGGTTAAGAAAAACAATCCAAATCCTTTGCATTCATGGTTTTTGAAATTTGATTTTCAAAGATCTTTTTCAATCTTTTTTCATGTGCTTTTGCTCTCAATCATATCCAATCAATCCAATTCCTTCCATATCTGATCATGCACGAATTATTGAGTATATTTCATGCACAAAAAGATTTTATTTCATTGGTTTTATATTTTTCATGTATTTTATTTGATTAAATGAATTATTAATAATAAAAAATTCAAATAAATAAATAAAAATGGAGAAAAACTTCCCTTTGGGCCAAATGGTCGTGTGCATGCTTGGGATAATGAATTGTGGAAGAAAAATGGGCCCATTAGCAATTTTAGGTCATTTGAATCAATGTTGACTTTTCAAAATATCCAAAACTTTCCCAACTTCCACAAGGCATAACTTGCTCAATATTTAAGCTTTGCTCATGGTCTTGGACATTTTGGAAAGGTCTTTGAGTCCTCTAACCAATGTCTTTGGTCCCATGTCATTTTGATTTACCAATCTCAAGTTATGGCCTTTGACTTAAAGTCCCTTTTTGTTGACTTTTGAAAATGACCTATAATGTTGAAATTGATAACTTTTTGTGAGAGCATTTATTGGACTTGAAGTATGAAGATGAGTTGTAGGAAATGTCTTTCTCTTAAAAAGGAGCTTTGGATGGAATTTTTCTGATAATCCATGTGAAAGTTATGCTCTGGTCAATTTACAGTTGACTTTTTCAACTGTCCAAATAAGGAAACTTTTGCATCTTGATGATTTTTGAGCCAAGCTTTGAGAATCATGATCAAGCATTGATCAAATGATGTTTGTGGCTTCAAAATGATATGTTGACCAAAAATTTGAACTTTTGACTGTCAAATGACCATTTTGCCCCTACAGTTGACTGTAGTGCAATTTAAGGTTTTGACTGTGCAATTTTGTGCTGAAAGTCTTGAAACTTGGTATGGGGATGCTTGACCATGTTTGTAGGCATATGGGACTTTATTGGACCCTTGGAAACTTCATTTTCTTGATCAGAACAAAAACCCTAATTTTGACTGTTCAGGAGGCTCTCGCACTGTGCAACCCTTGGGGGACTTTTGAAGCTTTGACTTGGCAATTTCTTGAAGAATATGTGTGATCGGTGGATCTGGAACTGACTGTTTAAAGCTGGTTTCGCGAAATGTCGCGGAAGCAAGAGTCGCTACCGTCTTTTATTTTCTCCAACATGGAAAGGACAAAAGCACAGAAAAATTCCTTATTGAGATGTCTCTCGGTTCGGGAGGTAGATTTATAGAAAGGGAAGGTGTTAGCACCCTTTCTATCCATGGTTATCCATGGGCTCTTAGGTACTTGCTCTTATGTTTTCAAAATGTGTTTGCTTTTCAAGTGTATGTGGGTTTTGAAAAAGTTCGTTTGGAAAACTTCTAAGTAACTCTTGTATCAGTCCTCAAGAGTGTATGAAGTGTTTTGTTTGAAAACTTTTTGAAAGTGTGAGGTGTGAAAAGAAGTTTTTGATTTTTTTTTGAAAAGAGCAAGTACCCATGAGAATCTACCTATCCTAAGGAATTTGTCTGTGTAAATGTCCTTAAAGTAGTGCCATCCCATCATTGAGAGGTAGGTAGCACCACCGTTGGAGTTGTTCGGGTCAATTCGAGGTTCGGGACATGGTGATCACCGGAGCAATGGGAAGACACCTTAGAAGCTACCCTCATGCCAGGTTCCCGGATCATGAGGACTTACTAAGACATCCTCTACTCGACGATCACCTTTCGAGGGGCAAGGCAACAGTGAAGCGTACCCTAGGGGTGGTGTGTGAATTGTGTGTCATTTTCAGTTTATTGTTTGTCTTGTCATGCATTGGTGATCTACGTTTTGATTTCATTTTTGGGCATTCATTCTTTCATGTTATTGTTTAACAGTTAAAGGTGCGGGAATTTAAAGTGCGGAAAATAAAAGTCCTACGCTATTACAAGGCGCGGGTCTACATCGCCAAATTAAATAAAGACCCGATTTGAATAAGTAAAATGCGGAAGGTAAATATCCTAATTATCTATTACAAGGCTTTGGGGCAAATACATTATATCCACAAAAGAAATAAAAATAAATGTGCGAAAAGAAATAAGAATCGAGTGCGAGGGCGTTGGACCCTTTAAGGAATTGAATTGAAATTATTAAATTAATTAATGATTAAAGAAAAGAAGTTATTTTATTTTTTATTTTTTTGATGTTTTTGTTTTTTATGTTTTTTTATGAAATAAAATAGAAAAAGAAATTAAAATGTCAAAAGAAAAGCCTAAGTCTAAATTTATTTTAATTATTAAAAAGAATGTTAAAATGACCTAATTAAAAAAATTAATTCAATTATGGTTTATTTACAAAATAAAGATAATAATAATAAAAGTGTTAATTATATTTTTTTTTGGGTTTTTATGAAAATGTTAGTTAAATTAATTTAATGATAGAGTAATTATTTTTTGGTGTTTTTTTTTTGGATCAATTTTGATAACTAAAAGCAAATAAAAGTCAAATTAATGATTATTTAACAATTAATTAAATATGCATGCAAAAATATTATTTTTAATGTCAAAAATTAAATAAACATTTTTCTGATTAAAATGCAAAAGGAAAATATTTTTTGTGAGTTTTTAAATGCATGAGAAAATTATTTGAATATAAATTAAATTAGGATTAAAAATATAAAAAAAAAAGTGAAAAAACAAAGGAAACATGTTAATTATGAAAAAGGTGAAAAAAATGCCTGAACCAGGACTCGAACTCGTGCCTTCTGGGAATATCCACTAACGCGTTGCCATCTGAGCCAGCTGTTTCAATTGACATAACAATAAACACTTAATATTATATTGATAAGCAAATAAATCCTGGGAATTAAAAAAACGCGCGCGGAATTTTGAATGGTCTAATGCCCGGTTGCCACGCCATCGTCTTCTACCTTTTCTGCAAAATAACAAACATGTAGCGGGGGTTTTAAACCCCCCCCCCCCCAAAATACAAGCCTGCAAATAATAGCGATTAGCTCCTCGTTAGACATAAATTAGGCGCGAGGGGTCCATTGGATTCGTCTCATCTTCCTCAATTCAACCATGGCAGTTTGAGGTTCCAATTTTTGCGTATGTGAGAAACCCCAAATTGAAAGCTTCGGAAAACCTAGATGTCTCCCATGGTGATTTGCATTTTGTGGCCTTACAGTCAAATTAAAGCATACAGGAAGCTTGGTAATAACATCAGCAATGCATAGCAATATTTAAAATGAATTAAAAAGGCATGGAAATGGAGTTTTGATTTTCAAATTTTGGACAAACCGTGGGGTGTCGTGGGGATGCTTCTTTGCGCGTTTGGGCTTGATTTTGATTGCTGGAGATTCCTGGCAATGCAAGGAATGTGTTTTTGATTGGAATAGAGGCTTAAAACGTGCTGCAAGTAGGTTTACAGTTCTGCTTTTTTTCTTGAAAAGTTCAAATGTGTTTTTTCGTTTTTGGGGACTTTTTAGGTTATGATTTTCTTGTGTTCTGGTGCAGCCTCGCTCAATTTCGTTTTTGTCTCATTTCTATAGGCATTAGGTAATGTGAATCAAGAGGAATTATGGCTCCATAATGCATAGCCTTAAATTCCAAGATTCTCCATCAAACTCCATAACCAACTTTCCATTTTTGAGTCCATTTTTGAATTCTTGCCTTGTTTGCTCCTTTGCACGAATTTGGTAGGCACATAATGATGCTTCAAGGTTAATCAAAACCAAATATTCCCTTAAATTAATTTTTTTGAATTTCTTTTGATTTTAAAAGATTTAAAATTAATTAAATCCAATAAAATCAATAAAAATGAAAAAATTAATAAAAAAATCTGAAATAAAAGGTGGGACACGTGGGAATCATGGCCAAGTTAATTCAAGTGGAAAAAGTGGGCCCCTTTTGTCAAAAATGAGATTTCAAGGATAAATGATTTTGGCCATTTCACAAAAATTTCCCAACTTCTCCAATGCATAACTTGCTCAATTTTTAAGCTTTGCTCATGTTCTTGGACATTTTGGAAAGGTTTTTGAGTCCTCTAACCAATGTCCTTGGTCCCATGTCATTTTGATTTACCAATCTCAAGTTATGGCCTTTGACTTAAAGTCCCTTTTTGTTGACTTTTGAAAATGACCTATAATGTTGAAATTGATAACTTTTTGTGAGAGCATTTCTTGGACTTGAAGTACGAAGATGAGTTGTAGGAAATGTCTTTCTCTTCAAAATGAGCTTTGGATGGAATTTTTCTGATAATCCATGTGAAAGTTATGCCCTGGTCAATTTCAGTTGACTTTTCCAACTGTCCAAATAAGGAAACTTTTGCATCTTGATGATTTTTGAGCCAAGTTTTGAGAATCATGATCAAGCATTAATCAAATGATGTTTGTGGCTTCAAAATTATATGTTGACCAAAAATTTGAACTTTTGACTGTCAAATGACCATTTTGCCCCTACAGTTGACTATAGTGCAATTAGGGTTTTTGACTGTGCAATTCTGTGCTGAAAGTCTTGAAACTTGATATGAGGATGCTTGACCATATTTGTAGGCATGTGAGACTTTATTGGGCCCTTTGAAACTTCATTTTCTTGATCAGAACCAAAGCCCTAATTTTGCCTGCTTAGGAGGCCCTTGACTGTGCAACCCTTGGGGACTTTTGAAGCATGACTTGGCAATTTCTTGAAGAATATGGGAGGGCAAATTTTGGGGTACAACAGTTGCCCCTGTTCAATCTTCTTAGACCGGAAGATGTAGATTGGATGACGTGCCTTTCGTAATCTGAGGGTGGAAGATGATTGAACACTAGAGTGCCCAGAAATTTGCGCTCACATAGTAGCAGTGATGGTGGAATGGGCTTATAGATGCCATTTAGAGGTTGATGAATAGGATGATGGGCTTATAGATGCCATCTGGATGTTGATCGCGTGAGAGATTCCTTAGCGAGAACCTGCATACCTGCAAAAGAAAAATGAGTACCTGACACGTTGCAGGAGCTGGTTTTCAGATGCTTGGTATAGATGTGTCCTGACTGGTTACAGGAGCCGAGTCTGGAGCTTCACAAGATGATGAATGAACCAGGGATGGTTACTACCTTAGCATGAATGGTAAGAGAACCTTGGGTGATTTTAACTTCAACAACGCTCGTTGAGAAAATCTTGGTGGGAATTACCATCTTCGCAGTATCGGGAAGAAAACCATAGGCAATTATAATCTGAAAAGGAATTATCACCTCACTCACCGTCGGAGAGGGAACCATCTGAAAAGGAATTATCACCTCACTCACCGTCGGAGAGGGAACCATAGGAGATTATCACCTCACTCACCGTCGGAGAGGGAACCATCTGAAAAGGAATTATCACCTCACTCACCGCCGGAGAGGGAACCATAGGAAAAGGAATTATCACCTCACTCACCGTCGGAGAGGGAACCATAGGAAATTATAATCTCAGAAGCGGGCGTCTAAGAAAAACCTGGAATGGAATTATCACCTCACGCACCATCGGAGAGGGAACCATTAGAAAAGGAATTATCACCTCACTCACCGTCGGAGAGGGAACCATAGGAAATTATAATCTCAAAAGCGGGCGTCTGAGAAAAACCTGGAATGCAATTATCACCTCACGCACCATCGGAGAGGGAACCATTAGAAAAGGAATTATCACCTCACTCACCGTCGGAGAGGGAACCATAGGAGATAATAATCTCAAAAGCGGGCGTCTGAGAAAAACCTTAAGATGGAATTATCACCTCCACAACGTCGGGAGAGAACCAAAGGAAATTATAGTCTCAAAAGCGGGCGTCTGAGAAAAACCTTAAATAACTTCTACTGAGTCTTCATCAGAAAAATCTGTTGGGAGTCGATTTAGCTGGACTAGAGAAGGCCTTGGATTGGATAAGAAATCTTTGGGGTCGATTAACTGAACCGGTCTAGGTCTTGAAATATGATTGAGAATTTAGCTGAAACTTTCCTGAAAGAATAGAGGTCAGTCATATGCGATGCATGATATGGATCAAGCAATGATGTTCTCAACATAAATGAGGTTTGTATGATATGATGCGTCTATGCATGCTATAATGATGTATGTGATGTTTTATGAATGTATGTTTTCGTCCAGGAAATTAAATCCTTGACGGGTGCCGGGAAGTCATATCCTGGGCTGATGTTGAAGAATAAAAACGTCCAATGCTTTCATTAATGATATATGAGAGTGACACATAAAAAGCTCTTATAAATGAAACCACGGTGCCCCGGGTAAGACACTGGGCCATAAAGTTTCAAAATTAACGTCTGTTTACAAATTCAAAACAAAGGAGTTCATTACTGAGTGACAAAAGTAATAGGTACGAAGTCTTTCGCAGTCCAGTTGCTTGGTGTGATACGGTGGGAGAACTGACTTGAGGTTTTGCGTTTGTTTTCGCAAATGTTTCGGTTGAGCAAGAGTCGCCACCGACTTTTTATTTTATCCTAAGGAAAGGTTAAAAAAGCACAGCAAAAACCTTTGAGATGTTTTCTTGGGTTCGGGGAGTAGATTATAGAAAGGGAAGGTATTAGCACCCTTTCTATCCATGGTTATCCATGGGCTCTTAGTTACTTGCTTAGATCAACTTGCCTTGATTTTCAATTGTTTGGAATGGTGCTTTGTGTGTGTGGGTTTGAAAATGTTTTGAAAAGAAGCCAATGCGGTGGCAACCTTTGTAATGATCCATGTTGGGATGTATACAAAGGTGTATGTCTTTTGAAAAGGTTTTCATTGTTTTTGAAAGTTGTTTTGAAAGTGTAGTGATGTGTGGTTTGAAAAATAGGCAAGTGTTTTGTTTTGCAAGGGGGCAAGTAATCAAGAGCTATCTACCCTAAATTTCTCAAAGATCTTTGCTATGTTTTAACCCTTTTGACAATTTTGTTCCACCATTGCATTTGGTGGATAATCTTGTGTTAGGATGTGAAAGGGACGGGCGCGGGTCATCGTTTAGACCATAATTGCAATGGTGCTAAGTATCTTTGGGCAATTTTTCCTTGGAGGGACTTGATCATTTTTTAGGCAACTTTCGAAAGCGTCATCGAGGGACTATGATCATTTGGATTGTGTTTGTTTTGCCCAAAGAGACCTAACATGCAATATGGCCCATTATTGAAGGCAACAAGTGGAATACCCTAGGGGTGCAAGTGTGATTAGTGTTGTCCATTTTCATGCTTGTTTATCTTGAATTTAGGTCAAACTATTTTGGTTAATTGATTTGCATACAAACCCTAATTCTAACATGGCATAATTAGAAAGCTTTAAAGTGCGAAAAAATAAAGTTCCTAAGTTATTACAACACAATATATGGGAAGGAGGGTACAAATGTTCAAATGGGGATATTTTAGCAAGAAATTAAATCCTAAACTATTACAATCCAAATGGAATTATACAAATTATGCAATAATTAAATAAAATAAGATAAATATGCAAGATGCAAAAATGATTTTTTATGTGTATGTAAAAAGTGTTTTTTATGTGTCAAGGAAACAAAAATAAAAATATTAATTTTTGGGTATTTTTCATGTTTAGGGCAAAAACCCTAATTTTACAAAATAAAAGTATTTATATGTATAATATATGTAATATTTATTTATCATGTACAAAAAATAAATGAAAAGAAAAATATATGAAAAAAAGTAACTTTTAAGTTAAATATTAGTAAAAAAATAAAATGTATTATTATGTTATGTTTTTAACCTAAATGTATTAATAAATACCTAAATATTTATAATATTCACTAAATACTAAATATATATATATATATATATATATATATATATATATATATATATATATATATATATATATATATATATATATATATATATATATATATATATATATATATATATATATATATATATATATATATATATATAAATAATAATATTTAATATTTTTTAAAAAATGTATTTTTATTATAAAATGTTTTCAAGAGATAACATAAAATAAAATCAGAAATAAAATATGTGTGTATTATTTTTTGTATTGAAAAGTAAAAGTATACTTATTTATTTATTTACAAAGAAACCTAATAAAACCAAATAAATATCAAAATAAATGCAAAAAAATATGGAAAAATGTTTTTAATGTCTTTTATGATTTAAACAAAAATATGGAAACAAAATCAAAAAGAAAAAATGGAAAATAACAAGTATATCTAAAAATGGGCCAGGGGGGGTTCAAAAGTGAAAACAAGGTGCAAATAGGAAAATGAAACAGGCCCAGCCCATGAAGACTTTGTCTTCAACCTCAGAACCTGTATGAACAACAACAACACGCGTTTTCTATCTCCAGATTCCTTGATCTTTTGCCAAATCTTACAACATGAAACCTGTAGAGCTTGAAGCCACGATTCTAGACATATAAAGAAATCAATCTAACTCTCAAATGAGAGAGAATTTCTTCTCTCCCAATTCCTGACCTAGTTTTTGTTCCATGTTCAGACATTAAATTCTCATAGCACACATAACATAAATGAAAACTAATTATATGGGCATGTTCAGGGCCATGAATGTGACATAATTTCTTCACAAATCTAAACCTAACAATGCCTGGATAGAGAGATAAGAGTTCATGAACTTACCTGTTCAGTTGGAATCGTGTCTGGCAATGGAGGAGCTTTCAGGGCAAGATGATGATTTGTATAGCTTGCTTGATGTCTGAGGATGCTATTCCAATACTTGGTATGCTTTGAAACCTTCTATATCAAGCTGCAGAAGTCAACCTGCAAGAGGAAGAAATGAAAATGGCAAAACTGATTAGAGGTGTTACAGTCCGCTTCTAATGCTTTGGACAGTTTGTATGGATGGTAGGGAAAGTGTTTGAACTAGTTTGGATGAAAGTGCACGATGGAAATGAGCTATGGGATTCAAACTGCAGCTTATGCCCTGTTTTTGCAGTTTTATGGTGATTCTGTGTTAGAGAGGGCAATGGAGATGGTTAGCTCGTGTTTCAGGTCAGGGTGATTGTTTAGAATGTGTGTAACAAGTTTGCTTAAGTTGGTTTTTGCTGAGATGAGAGTTGTGTGTTGTTATGCAAGCTTTCTTCACACTTAAGCAAGAAATGTCAACTTGGTTTTCTAGACTTGTGCAGGCCCACAATCTATGCTGCATACCTTAGCCTTGATAAGTGTGATTAGTTCATAAACTTGTGCCAAAAGGATTTGCATTGTACTTGCTTGGATTTGCATTTGACATAAAGTTCAACTTTTCTAAAATAGCTAATTTGCTTTTTCTATTTAAGGGTTAAACTTCCATGTAATGACCAAACTCATAGAACAACACCTTGGCACAAAGCATTAGCATTAAATTACGGAGTGTAGATGAGATAAAAGACCTGTAATCTAGCTTAAGGCATACTGAGTTCAAAAATGCAAGGTTATGGACATGTAACTTGGTCATGAACAAAGTGAGTTTTTCCCAACTTGCCAAATTCGATTCTCCCTAACCATGAGGTTGTTTGATGAGTTCTTGGACATTTTGGAAAGCTTGTAATGTGTACTACAATCCATCTTTGAAATTCAAATTGAAATTCCAAGTGGAAGCATGTGAAAAATGGTCTTGAAGTTAGGCAAAAATCCTGCCTAAAATGGTTCAAAATTTCTCTAAGTTAAGAATGGTTTGGTACCCTTGTTCCAAAAATTGTAACTTGAGCTACAAGCTTCTTTTGAGGAAACTTTGTGAATCAAAGTTGTAGATTTTGAAATGGACTACAACTTTCATGTTTGGACTTTTCCTTGAATCCAAATGCATCTTGATGAGAAAGTGGGACAAAGTTAGGAAAAAATTAGGGTTTTTCATAACTTAGAAAAATTCTAAGTTATGAAAAATCTTCATTTCAAACCCTAATTTGCAATTCTTGATTTCTTGATGAACAAGTTTCATGATTTGGCATGTTTTGATGAAAAATGAATCTTGGCACTTGATTTTGACCAAAAAGCCAAAGTTTGACTTTTCAGTATACAGTCAAAATTGATCAATTGACTGGGAAATTCAACTGTCAATCTTGTGCATTTGGGATCTTTTGAACTTGTTGAGTATGTCAAGACAATTCCATGGGGTCCTTGAGTCCATATGTGAGTTTGGTTTGCCATTGGTTAGGTCAAACAGTCAAAAATTGCCTTGGTGCAGTCAAAACCCTAAAAATGACCATTTTGCCCTTTTGGTGATCTGATCAAATTTCTTGTGGAATTATGATACAAACTTGATCAAATGGTCCATGTGAGTTCATAATGTTGATGCGGGTCAATTTTCATGAGGTTTGACTGTCAATTGGCCATAATTGACTTTTTCCCCAATACAGTTGATTTCTAGGTCAACTGTCCAATTGACTGGGCAAAGGTTGGAATCAAGGCTTGAAACTTGGTATGGATAAACTTGGGAGTCCAACATGAAGCATGGAAGTCTTCTTAGGCATTTTAGGTCAAAATATCTTTGTGCAAACACAAACCCTAATTTGGGTCAACAGTGCCAAGAGAAGTCTTGCAGAGGAAACCCTAACTTGATCTTGAGCTCCAAGGGCCTTGTGATGAGAAAATGTTGAGAGAATGGGAGGGCAAATTTTGGGGTACAACAGTTGCCCTTGTTCAATCTTCTTGAACCTGAAGAGTTAGATTGGAAAGTTTGCCTTTCGTGACTCGATGGTAAAAGGAGATTGGACACTAGAGTGCCCTGAAATTTGCACTCGCATGTTGGATTATCAGCAAATGTGATGTCGGGAATGGGCTTATAGATGCCATTTGGAGAGATGGTGGATAGGGAGATGGGCTTATAGATGCCATCTGAAGGCGTGACAGAACCTTGTCGGGAATGGGCTTATAGATGCCATTTGGAAGTGTTGATCGCATAAGAGATTCCTTAGCGAGAACTTGCGTATTTTGAGAAAGACAGATGTTTTCCTGGCTTGTTACAGGTGTTGATCTTCAATCTCATCATGCAGACATACCCTGGCTAGATACAGGTGTCGAGTCTACAATCGGTTGCTCGCAGGTATGCCCTGGCTGGATACATGTATCGAATCTGGAATTGTCGTCTACAGATATGCCCTGGATGGATACAGGAATTGAATCTGGAAACTCTTCAGATGTGCCCTGGCTAGATACAGGAATCGAATCTGGAATTAGTCATCAACAAATATGCCTTGGCTGGATACAGGAATCGAATCTTCGAACTCTTCAGACGTGCCCTAGCTAGATACAGGAATTGAATCTGGAATTAGTCGTCAACAGATATGCCCTGGCTGGATACAGGAATCGAATCTTCGAACTCTTCAGACGTGCCCTGGCTAGATACAGGAATCGAATCTGGAATTAGTCGTCAACAGATATGCCCTAGCTGGATACAGGAATCGAATCTTCGAACTCTTCAGACGTGCCCTGGCTAGATACAGGAATTGAATCTGGAATTAGTCGTCAACAGATATGCCCTGGCTGGATACTGGAATCGAATCTTCGAACTCTTCAGACGTGCCCTGGCTAGATACAGGAATTGAATCTGGAATTATTCGTCAACAGATATGCCCTGGCTGGATACAGGAATCAAATCTTCGAACTCTTCAGACGTGCCCTGGCTAGATACAGGAATCGAATCTGGAATTAGTCGTCAACAGATATGCCCTGGATGGATACAGGAATTGAATCTTCAAACTCTTCAGATATGCCCTGGCTAGATACAGGAATCGAATCTGGAATTGTGACAGTTGAAGGTAGTCGTCTTTTGGATTGTCCTTTTCCCTGAAAAGGCAAAACATCAGTTGTATGCAATGTCATGATGTATGAAATGTATGATGTCATGATGTTCAACATGAGATAGTGTTGTATGCACTTTATCGTGTATGTAAACAAGATGTATGAAATGTGAAATGTTTATGAATGCGTTTTCGTCTAGGAAAATAAATCCTTGACGATCGGCTGGGGAATTAAATCCTTGATTTGCAAATTTGACATAAAGTTCAACTTTTCAAAAATGGATATATTGCTTTTTCCATATTAAGGTTAATCTTTTGTGTAATGGCTTAATGGACAAGATAATGCTAGGAAACAAAGGTTTTGCATTAAATTATTGAGTGTGGATGAGATAAAATACCTGTAATATAGCTTAGAGCATGCTGAGTTCAAAAATGCAAAGTTATGGACATGGAAATGGTTTATGAACAAAGTGAGTTTTGCCTATATCGCTAAATTCGATTCTCCCTAACCACAAGGTTTTTTGATGAGTTCTTGGACATTTTGGAAAGCTTGGAATGTGTACTTAAATCCATCTTTGTAATTCAAGTTGAAATTCCAAGTGGAAGCATGTGAAAAGTGGCCATGAAGTTAGGCAAAAATCCTGCCTAAAATAGGTCAAAATTTTTCTAAGTTAAGAATGTTTTGCACCCTTGTTTCAAAAATCATAACTTGAGCTACAAGCTTCTTTTGAGGAAACTTTGTGAATCAAAGTTGTATATTTTGCAATGGACTATAACTTTCATGTTTTGAGTTTTCCTTGAATCCAAATGTATCTTGATGAAAAAGTGGGACAAAGTTAGGAAAAATTAGGGATTTTCATAACTTAGAAAAATTCTAAGTTATGAAAATTCTTCATTTCAAACCCTAATTTGTGATTTTTGATTTCTTGATGAACAAGTTTCATAATTTGACATGTTTTGATGAAAAATGAATCTTGGCATTTGATTTTGACCAAAAGGTCAAAGTTTGACTTTTCAGTATACAGTCAAATTTGGCTCAGTTGATTGGAAAATTCATCTGTCAATCTTGTGCATTTGGGATCTTTTGAACTTGTTGAACATGTAAAGACCATTCCATGGGGTTCTTGAGTCCATATATGAGCTTGGTTTGCCATTGGTTAGGCCAAACAGTCAAAAATTGCCTTTGTGCAGTCAAAACCCTAAAAATGACCATTTTGCCCTTTTGGTGATCTGATCAAATTTCTTGTGGAATTGTGATCCAAACTTGATCAAATGGTCCATATGAGTTCATAATGTTGATGTGGGTCAAAAATCATGAGGTTTGACTGTCAATTGACCATAGTTGACTTTTTCCCCAATACAACTGATTTCTAGGTCAACTGTCCAATTGACTGGGCAAAGTTTGGAATCAAGACTTGAAACTTGGTATGGATAAACTTGGGAGTCCAACATGAAGCATGAAAGTCATCTTAGGCTTTTTAGGTCAAAACATCCTTGTGTAAACACAAACCCTAATTTGGGTCAACAGTGCAAGGAGAAGTCTTGAGCAGGGCAAACCCTAACTTGATCTTGAGCTCTAAGGGTCTTGTGGTGAGAAAATGTTGATGAAATGAGAGGGCAAATTTTGGGGTACAACAATTAGCAATTAATGTCAAATGCATATCAAAAATGAACATTGGACGTTCTTTGCAAGACAAAACAAAAAAAAGGAAAAACGATGGGTAATTTGTCTGAAAAATTGAACTTGTATTGATTTTGAAATTTTCCTGTAAATAGGCGTCTTATGTACAGGAGGCTGACGTCCTAGTAAGAGAAAGCCTCCGAGCAAAATAGAGTTTATACAATATTGTGAAAAGGAAACAAAACAGCTATGTGAAAAAAAAATCCCACTGGGTTCCAACTCTGCTATCGCCTTTATGTCTTCAAGTGTCTCATCACTTTGTTGCTTAGTTGAAGATAAAGCTGATTGATTGGCGTCGTCTGAGCCCGAAAGTTGATGCCGAATTATGGATGCAAGGTGATCCAATGAGACATAGTATTACACTTTATCCCTAACTTTTTCCTGGACCACCCTTTCGGGTTTTCAGTCCACCGGGATACCCATTTTTGCCCAAGCCGCCTTTTCAGGTTTTCGACTTGCCGGGTGTACAGATTTTTTCATTTCATCCCTTGTTTTTGCCCGAACCCTTTTGGTTCGCCGGGAAGCCCTTATTTTTTCCTAGGTGTGTCAACCTAGCGGGTCTTTAATTCATGCGTAGTATCTTTTTACTATGTCTGCATTGGCGGGGTGAGGAAGATCGTCACCATCCATGGTGGTTAGAATCATAGCTCCTCCTGAGAAGATATGTTTAACCACAAATGGCCCTTCGTACGTAGGGGTCCATTTGCCCCTGGGATCACTTTGAGGAAGAATGATGCGCTTGATTACCAGGTCTCTGACTTGATACTCTTGTCGCCTGACCTTCTTGTTAAATGCCCTGATCATCCGTTTTTGGTACGTCTGACCATGACAAATAGCAGTGAGTCTCTTTTCATCAATTAGGTTTAATTGATCAAGCCGAGTCTGGATCCAGTCATCTTCGCTCAAACCTGCATCCTTAATTATCCGGAGAGAGGGTATCTGGACTTCAATAGGCAAGACTGCCTCCATGCCATAGACCAAGGAAAAGGGAGTTTCCCCTGTTGACGTCCGTGCTGAGGTACGGTACCCATGAAGAGCAAACGGTAACATTTCGTGCCAATCTTTGTAGGTCACTGTCATCTTCTGCACAATCTTCTTGATGTTCTTATTCGCTGCTTCTACAACCCCATTCATCTTCGGTCGATATGGAAAAGAGTTGTGGTGCTGTATCTTGAATTGCTCGCAGAGCTCAGTGATCATCTTGTTGTTAAGATTGGTACCATTATCCGTAATGATCCTCTCAGGTACACCGTATCGACAGATCAGGTTATGCCGAATGAACCGTGCCACAACATTCTTGGTTACCGTAGCATAGGAAGCTGCTTCAACCCATTTTGTGAAGTAATCAATCGCTACTAGGATAAAGCGATGCCCGTTGGATACCGTAGGTCTGATTTCTCCGATCATATCAATGCCCCACATTGCAAAAGGCCAAGGTGCTGTCAAGACGTTCAGAGGAACCGGAGGAATGTGCACCTTATCAGCATAGATCTAGCATTTATGACAAGTTCGAGAATGCTGATAACAGTCGGCTTCCATTGTGGACCAGAAATATCCTGCCCGAAGGATTTTCTTTGCCATGGCATGTCCACTGAAATGTGTTCTGAAGGTACCTTCATGTAGTTCTGCCATGATCCTTTCTGCTTCAGTCTTATCCACACAACGCAGTAAGGTTGAATCATGGTTTTGCTTGTAGAGAATGCCATTGCTGAGGAAGAACTTTGCTGCAAACCTTCTCAGGAACTTCTTGTCATTAACAGATGCGCCCTCGGGGTATTCTTGAGTTTCAAGGTACCTCTTCACTTCATGATACCAAGGTTTTTCTGTTACCTCTTCGGTCTCGAGATAGCAGCAATGTGCAGGTTCATCCAACTTCCAAATAATGATCCAGGGCGCCTCGTTGTCCCATTTGACTTTGAACATAGAAGGCATCGTAGCCAACGCGTCCGCTAACTGATTCTCCTCTCTTGGGAAGTGTTCAAAGGTTATCTCTTCGAAATGGGGAATCAACGTCAGCATATACCCCTTGTAAGGAATAAGATTTGGGTGTTTCGTATCCCACTCGCCTTTGATCTGATTGATCACGAGAGCGGAATCTCCGAAGACGCTCAGAAACTTGATCCTTAAGTCAATTGCAGCTTGAAGACCCATGATACATGCTTCATATTCTGCCATGTTGTTGGTGCAGTTGAAACATAGCCGGGCGGTGAGTGGAGTATGAGTTCCTTTAGGGGATATGATCACAGCGCCGATACCATTACCCAAAGCGTTTGAGGCTCCGTCAAAGTGCATAGACCATCGAGATCCTTCCTCAGGTCCTTCATCCGGTCCAGGTACTTCACAATCAGTCACTACCATGATATCCTCGTCTGGAAATTCAAAGTTCATTGACTGGTAATCGTCCACTGCCTGGTGTGCCAAATGGTCTGCCAATACACTTCCCTTGATTGCTTTTTGAGTCGTGTACTGGATGTCATATTCCGTCAAGATCATCTGCCATCTTGCTATTCTTCCGGACAAGGCGGGATTTTCGAAGATGTACTTGATTGGATCCATTTTTGAAATCAACAGAGTAGTGTGAGTCAGCATATACTATCTCAGCCGGCGAGCAGCCCATACCATAGCGCAGCAAGTTTTCTCGAGCAGTGAGTACCGGGTCTCACAGTCGGTAAACTTTTTGCTAAGGTAATAAATGGCGTGTTCTTTTCGGCCAGACTCATCATGCTGCTCCAGCACACACCCCATTGAGTTGTCCAGTACTGTCAAGTATACGATTAGAGGTCTGCCTTCAACCGGCGGCATAAGAATGGGTGGTTCTTGGAGATACTCTTTGATTCTTTCGAAAGCGGCCTGACATTCATCGTTCCAACGTACTACTTGATCTTTCTTCAGCAGCTTGAAGATTGGTTCACAGGTAGCAGTTATATGCGAGATGAATCGGGCAATGTAGTTCAACCGTCCTAGAAAGCCTCTGACTTCTTTTTCTGTCTTGGGAGTTGGCATCTCTTGTATGGCTTTCACTTTGGCAGGGTCCACTTGAATGCCTTTGTCGCTTACGACGAAGCCTAGCAATTTTCCAAATCTCACCCCAAAGGTGCACTTGTTTGGGTTCAACCTCAGCTTGTACAACTTTAGACGGTCAAACAGCTTCCGTAGATGGTCAAGGTGTTCCTCCTCAGTTTGGGACATTGCAATCATATCATCGACGTATACTTCTATCTCGTGATGGCTCATGTCATGAAACAAAGCAACCATGGCACGTTGGTAGGTTGCCCCAACATTTTTCAACCCAAAAGGCATGACCTTGTAGCAAAAGGTGCCCCATTGAGTAACAAAAGTGGTTTTCTCCATGTCTTCAGGAGCCATCTTGATCTGATTATAACCGGAAAAGCCGTCCATGAAGGAGAATACTTTATGCTGAGCAGTGTTGTCAACCAGAACGTCGATATGAGGCAGAGGGAAATCATCCTTAGGGCTCTCCCTGTTCAAATCCCTGTAATCAACACACATTCGGACCTTACCATCCTTCTTCGGCACTGGAACCACGTTGGCAACCCACTGAGGGTAAGAAGTCACTGCTAGAAACCCGACATCAAATTGTTTCATAACCTCAACTTTGATTTTCTCGGACATTTCTGGACGCATACGGCGGACCTTCTGTTTTACCGGAGGGCATTCTTCCTTGGTAGGCAGGTGATGAACCATAATGTCGGTATCCAACCCAGGCATGTCTTCGTAAGACCAGGAAAAGATTTCCACATAGTCATGCAACATCTGAATCAACCGTTGTTTCACACTGAGCTCTAGATTGGCACCAATCTTGACTTCCTTTCTGTCTGTCTCAGTACCCAGATTTACCGTTTCCACTGGCTCTTCATGTGGCTGAATGGCCCTCTCTTCCTGGAGTAGCAGTCTTGCAAGCTCAACAGGCACTTCGCAATCATCTTCACCTTCGTCTTCGGCTAAGTTGATCGGATTTTCGAAGTCATAACTGGCAGTAGTAGAGTCGTTACCAATGAGATCCAGAGTGGATTGGAACCTGTATAAGTGAGTGTGTGTAAATATAACTGTTTTGCAATATATAATAAAGAAAGACAAAGAGCGCAAGATTTGAAATGTAAAAACGTCCAATGCTTTCATTAATGATATATGAGAGTGACACATAAAAAGCTCTTATAAATGAAACCATGGTGCCCCGGGTAAGACACTGGGCCATAAAGTTTCAAAATTAACGTCTGTTTACAAATTCAAAACAAAGGAGTTCATTACTGAGTGACAAAAGTAATAGGTACGAAGTCTTTCGCAGTCCAGTTGCTTGGTGTGATACGGTGGGAGAACTGACTTGAGGTTTTGCGTTTGTTTTCGCAAATGTTTCGGTTGAGCAAGAGTCGCCACCGACTTTTTATTTTATCCTAAGGAAAGGTTAAAAAAGCACAGCAAAAACCTTTGAGATGTTTTCTTGGGTTCGGGGAGTAGATTATAGAAAGGGAAGGTATTAGCACCCTTTCTATCCATGGTTATCCATGGGCTCTTAGTTACTTGCTTAGATCAACTTGCCTTGATTTTCAATTGTTTGGAATGGTGCTTTGTGTGTGTGGGTTTGAAAATGTTTTGAAAAGAAGCCAATGCGGTGGCAACCTTTGTAATGATCCATGTTGGGATGTATACAAAGGTGTATGTCTTTTGAAAAGGTTTTCATTGTTTTTGAAAGTTGTTTTGAAAGTGTAGTGATGTGTGGTTTGAAAAATAGGCAAGTGTTTTGTTTTGCAAGGGGGCAAGTAATCAAGAGCTATCTACCCTAAATTTCTCAAAGATCTTTGCTATGTTTTAACCCTTTTGACAATTTTGTTCCACCATTGCATTTGGTGGACAATCTTGTGTTAGGATGTGAAAGGGACGGGCGCGGGTCATCGTTTAGACCATAATTGCAATGGTGCTAAGTATCTTTGGGCAATTTTTCCTTGGAGGGACTTGATCATTTTTTAGGCAACTTTCGAAAGCGTCATCGAGGGACTATGATCATTTGGATTGTGTTTGTTTTGCCCAAAGAGACCTAACATGCAATATGGCCCATTATTGAAGGCAACAAGTGGAATACCCTAGGGGTGCAAGTGTGATTAGTGTTGTCCATTTTCATGCTTGTTTATCTTGAATTTAGGTCAAACTATTTTGGTTAATTGATTTGCATACAAACCCTAATTCTAACATGGCATAATTAGAAAGCTTTAAAGTGCGAAAAAATAAAGTTCCTAAGTTATTACAACACAATATATGGGAAGGAGGGTACAAATGTTCAAATGGGGATATTTTAGCAAGAAATTAAATCCTAAACTATTACAATCCAAATGGAATTATACAAATTATGCAATAATTAAATAAAATAAGATAAATATGCAAGATGCAAAAATGATTTTTTATGTGTATGTAAAAAGTGTTTTTTATGTGTCAAGGAAACAAAAATAAAAATATTAATTTTTGGGTATTTTTCATGTTTAGGGCAAAAACCCTAATTTTACAAAATAAAAGTATTTATATGTATAATATATGTAATATTTATTTATCATGTACAAAAAATAAATGAAAAGAAAAATATATGAAAAAAAGTAACTTTTAAGTTAAATATTAGTAAAAAAATAAAATGTATTATTATGTTATGTTTTTAACCTAAATGTATTAATAAATACCTAAATATTTATAATATTCACTAAATACTAAATATATATATATATATATATATATAAATAATAATATTTAATATTTTAAAAAAAATGTATTTTTATTATAAAATGTTTTCAAGAGATAACATAAAATAAAATCAGAAATAAAATATGTGTGTATTATTTTTTGTATTGAAAAGTAAAAGTATACTTATTTATTTATTTACAAAGAAACCTAATAAAACCAAATAAATATCAAAATAAATGCAAAAAAATATGGAAAAATGTTTTTAATGTCTTTTATGATTTAAACAAAAATATGGAAACAAAATCAAAAAGAAAAAATGGAAAATAACAAGTATATCTAAAAATGGGCCAGGGGGGGTTCAAAAGTGAAAACAAGGTGCAAATAGGAAAATGAAACAGGCCCAGCCCATGAAGACTTTGTCTTCAACCTCAGAACCTGTATGAACAACAACAACACGCGTTTTCTATCTCCAGATTCCTTGATCTTTTGCCAAATCTTACAACATGAAACCTGTAGAGCTTGAAGCCACGATTCTAGACATATAAAGAAATCAATCTAACTCTCAAATGAGAGAGAATTTCTTCTCTCCCAATTCCTGACCTAGTTTTTGTTCCATGTTCAGACATTAAATTCTCATAGCACACATAACATAAATGAAAACTAATTATATGGGCATGTTCAGGGCCATGAATGTGACATAATTTCTTCACAAATCTAAACCTAACAATGCCTGGATAGAGAGATAAGAGTTCATGAACTTACCTGTTCAGTTGGAATCGTGTCTGGCAATGGAGGAGCTTTCAGGGCAAGATGATGATTTGTATAGCTTGCTTGATGTCTGAGGATGCTATTCCAATACTTGGTATGCTTTGAAACCTTCTATATCAAGCTGCAGAAGTCAATCTGCAAGAGGAAGAAATGAAAATGGCAAAACTGATTAGAGGTGTTACAGTCCGCTTCTAATGCTTTGGACAGTTTGTATGGATGGTAGGGAAAGTGTTTGAACTAGTTTGGATGAAAGTGCACGATGGAAATGAGCTATGGGATTCAAACTGCAGCTTATGCCCTGTTTTTGCAGTTTTATGGTGATTCTGTGTTAGAGAGGGCAATGGAGATGGTTAGCTCGTGTTTCAGGTCAGGGTGATTGTTTAGAATGTGTGTAACAAGTTTGCTTAAGTTGGTTTTTGCTGAGATGAGAGTTGTCTGTTGTTATGCAAGCTTTCTTCACACTTAAGCAAGAAATGTCAACTTGGTTTTCTAGACTTGTGCAGGCCCCCAATCTATGCTGCATACCTTAGCCTTGATCAGTGTGATTAGTTCATAAACTTGTGCCAAAAGGATTTGCATTGTACTTGCTTGGATTTGCATTTGACATAAAGTTCAACTTTTCTAAAATAGCTAATTTGCTTTTTCTATTTAAGGGTTAAACTTCCATGTAATGACCAAACTCATAGAACAACACCTTGGCACAAAGGATTAGCATTAAATTACGGAGTGTAGATGAGATAAAAGACCTGTAATCTAGCTTAAGGCATGCTGAGTTCAAAACTGCAAGGTTATGGACATGTAACTTGGTCATGAACAAAGTGAGTTTTTCCCAACTTGCCAAATTCGATTCTCCCTAACCATGATGTTGTTTGATGAGTTCTTGGACATTTTGGAAAGATTGTAATGTGTACTACAATCCATCTTTGAAATTCAAATTGAAATTCCAAGTGGAAGCATGTGAAAAATGGTCTTGAAGTTAGGCAAAAATCCTGCCTAAAATGGTTCAAAATTTCTCTAAGTTAAGAATGGTTTGGTACCCTTGTTCCAAAAATTGTAACTTGAGCTACAAGCTTCTTTTGAGGAAACTTTGTGAATCAAAGTTGTAGATTTTGCAATGGACTACAACTTTCATGTTTGGACTTTTCCTTGAATCCAAATGCATCTTGATGAGAAAGTGGGACAAAGTTAGGAAAAAATTAGGGTTTTTCATAACTTAGAAAAATTCTAAGTTATGAAAAATCTTCATTTCAAACCCTAATTTGCAATTCTTGATTTCTTGATGAACAAGTTTCATGATTTGGAATGTTTTGATGAAAAATGAATCTTGGCACTTGATTTTGACCAAAAAGCCAAAGTTTGACTTTTCAGTATATAGTCAAAATTGATCAATTGACTGGGAAATTCAACTGTCAATCTTGTGCATTTGGGATCTTTTGAACTTGTTGAGTATGTCAAGACAATTCCATGGGGTCCTTGAGTCCATATGTGAGTTTGGTTTGCCATTGGTTAGGTCAAACAGTCAAAAATTGCCTTGGTGCAGTCAAAACCCTAAAAATGACCATTTTGCCCTTTTGGTGATCTGATCAAATTTCTTGTGGAATTGTGATCCAAACTTGATCAAATGGTCCATGTGAGTTCATAATGTTTATGCGGGTCAATTTTCATGAGGTTTGACTGTCAATTGGCCATAGTTGACTTTTCCCCCAATACAGTTGATTTCTAGGTCAACTGTCCAATTGACTGGGCAAAGGTTGGAATCAAGGCTTGAAACTTGGTATGGATAAACTCGGGAGTCCAACATGAAGCATGGAAGTCTTCTTAGGCATTTTAGGTCAAAATATCTTTGTGCAAACACAAACCCTAATTTGGGTCAACATTGCCAAGAGAAGTCTTGCAGAGGAAACCCTAACTGGATCTTGAGCTCCAAGGGCCTTGTGATGAGAAAATGTTGAGAGAATGGGAGGGCAAATTTTGGGGTACAACAGTTGCCCCTGTTCAATCTTCTTGAACCTGAAGAGTTAGATTGGCAAGTTTGCCTTTCGTGACTCGAGGGTAAAAGGAGATTGGACACTAGAGTGCCCTAAAATTTGCACTCGCATGTTGGATTATCAACAAATGTGATGTCGGGAATGGGCTTATAGATGCCATTTGGAGAGATGGTGGATAGGGAGATGGGCTTATAGATGCCATCTGAAGGCGTGACAGAACCTTGTCGGGAATGGGCTTATAGATGCCATTTGGAAGTGTTGATCGCATAAGAGATTCCTTAGCGAGAACTTGCGTATTTTGAGAAAGACAAATGTTTTCCTGGCTTGTTACAGGTGTTGATCTTCAATCTCATCATGCAGACAAGCCCTGGCTAGATACAGGTGTCGAGTCTACAATCGGTTGCTCGCAGGTATGCCCTGGCTGGATACATGTATCGAATCTGGAATTGTCGTCTACAGATATGCCCTGGCTGGATACAGGAATTGAATCTGGAAACTCTTCAGATGTGCCCTGGCTAGATACAAGAATCGAATCTGGAATTAGTCGTCAACAGATATGCCCTGGCTGGATACAGGAATCGAATCTTCGAACTCTTCAGACGTGCCCTAGCTAGATACAGGAATTGAATCTGGAATTAGTCGTCAACAGATATGCCCTGGCTGGATACAGGAATCGAATCTTCGAACTCTTCAGACGTGCCCTGGCTAGATACAGGAATCGAATCTGGAATTAGTCGTCAACAGATATGCCCTGGCTGGATACAGGAATCGAATCTTCGAACTCTTCAGACGTGCCCTGGCTAGATACAGGAATTGAATCTGGAATTAGTCGTCAACAGATATGCCCTGGCTGGATACAGGAATCGAATCTTCGAACTCTTCAGACGTGCCCTGGCTAGATACAGGAATTGAATCTGGAATTAGTCGTCAACAGATATGCCCTGGCTGGATACAGGAATCAAATCTTCGAACTCTTCAGACGTGCCCTGGCTAGATACAGGAATCGAATCTGGAATTAGTCGTCAACAGATATGCCCTGGCTGGATACAGGAATCGAATCTTCAAACTCTTCAGATATGCCCTGGCTAGATACAGGAATCGAATCTGGAATTGTGACAGTTGAAGGTAGTCGTCTTTTGGATTGTCCTTTTCCCTGAAAAGGCAAAACATCAGTTGTATGCAATGTCATGATGTATGAAATGCATGATGTCATGATGTTCAACATGAGATAGTGTTGTATGCACTTTATCGTGTATGTAAACAAGATGTATGAAATGTGAAATGTTTATGAATGCGTTTTCGTCTAGGAAAATAAATCCTTGACGATCGGCTGGGGAATTAAATCCTGGGCCGACGTTGAAGAGTAGAGTTCTTCGTTTTTGCTAGGGATGATGGTTGCGAGAGTACATCGGTAGGAGAAGATAACTCCGTTGGAGAATAAACTTGTTGGAGAGATTACTCTGAGGGGAATTACTCTGTGGGGAGAGATACTTCGCTGGAGTTTTGATGAGAGCTCCGCTGAGGATTTCGATGATGGAATCCGCTGGGGATTGTGAGAACTTCGCCGAGGGCGATCTTCCGTGGGAATTAGCTGAGGATAACCCAGTTATAAGCCCTTGTGAGGAATAACTTTGAATAAAGCTCGGGAGAGACGTCCGTACTTTACAGGGGATAAGCTTCCAGAATCTACTGGGGATAAGCTTCAAGACCTGCTGGGGATATGGATTCCAAATTTCCCGGGGAAACTTTCGGACTGTACTGGAAAATGGTTCCACTGGAGTGTCTGTATTCCGCCGGGGAACAATCTTAGATCAAGACTGCCGGGGATGCTTGCTGATGAATGCCTATACTCTGCTGGGGAATGTTGATATCTTCTGGGACTACCTAACTTCCTTTAGGCTGGTCGTAGGCTAACTTTGCTGGAGGAGAGTATTGCTGACCTGCTAGGGGAATAGGATGCCTGTTGTAGGGCTGATGATAGACTAACTCTCCTTGGGGAGAGTATTGCTGAACCTTGTCTTACTCTGTGGGGAGTTGAGGTAACTTGGTCACATTCTTCAGTTGAACCTACCTTGGTACCTTGGCGGACAAAGCAACTAGACTGCTTGGACAATTCTACATTGCCCCTGTTTCTGATGTCACCCGTAATCAGTCCTTTGTTTCGCATGCAAGTATTTATGAATTAGCAATTTAATGTCAAATGCATATATCAAAAATGAACATTGGACGTTCTTCGCAAGACAAAACAGAAAAAGGAAAAACAATTGGCGATTTGTTTGGAAACGTGAATTTGTATTGATTTTGAAATTTGCCTGTAAATAGGCGTTTTTGTACAAGAGGCTGACGTCCTAGTAAGAGAACGCCGCCGAATAACATAAAGTTTATACAATTTGAAAAGGAAGCAAAACAGCTATGTGAACAATATTCCCACTGGGTTCCAACTCTGCTATCGCCTTTATGTCTTCAAGCGTCTCATCACTTTGCTGCTTGGTTGAAGATGAAGCTGATTGATCGATGCCGAAGTCTGAGCCCGATAGTTGATGTTGAATTCTGGATGCAAGGTGATCCAATGAGACATAGTGTTACGCTTTAATCCCTAACTTTTGCCTGGACCGTCCTTTCGGGTTTTCAGTCCACCGGGATACCCATTTTTGCCCAAGCCACCTTTTCAGGTTTTCGACTTGCCGGGTGTACAGATTCTTTTCATTTCATCCCTTATTTTTGCCCGAACCCTTTTGGTTCGCCGGGAAGCCCTTATTTTTGCCTAGGTATGTCAACCTAGCGAGTCTTTTATTCATGCGTAGTATCTTTTTACTATGTCTGCATTGGCGGGGTGAGGAAGGTCATCACCATCCATGGTGGTTAGAATCATGGCTCCTCCTGAGAACACATGTTTAACCACAAATGGCCCTTCGTACGTAGGGGTCCATTTGCCCCTGGGATCACTTTGAGGAAGGATGATGCGTTTGATTACCAGGTCCCCAACTTGATACTCTTGTGGTCTGACTTTCTTGTTAAATGCCCCGATCATCCGTTTTTGGTACGTCTGACCATGACAGATAGCGGTGAGTCTCTTTTCGTCAATTAGGTTTAATTGATCAAGTCGAGTTTGGATCCAATCATCTTCGCTCAGATCTGCATCCTTCATTATCCGGAGAGAGGGTATTTGGACTTCAATCGGCAAGACTGCCTCCATGCCATAGACCAAGGAAAAGGGTGTTGCCCCGATTGACGTCCTTGCTGAGGTACGGTACCCATGAAGAGCAAATGGTAACATTTCGTGCCAATCTTTGTAGGTCAATGTCATCTTCTGCGCAATATTTTTGATATTCTTATTAGCTGCTTCTACAGCCCCATTCATCTTCGGCCGATAAGGAGAAGAGTTGTGGTGCTGTATCTTGAATTGCTCGCAGAGCTCAGTGATCATCTTGTTGTTAAGATTGGTACCATTATCCGTAATGATCCTTTCCGGGACGCCGTACCGACAGATCAGGTTATGCCGAATGAAACGTGCCACGACGCTCTTGGTTACGGTGGCGTAGGAAGCTGCTTCTACCCACTTCGTGAAGTAATCAATCGCTACCAAGATGAAGCGATGCCCGTTAGATGCCGTCGGTCGAATCTCGCCGATCATATCAATGCCCCACATTGCAAAAGGCCAAGGTGCCATCAGGACGTTCAGAGGAACCGGAGGGATGTGCACCTTATCAACATAGATCTGGCATTTATGACAAGTTCGAGAATGTTGGTAACAGTCGGCTTCCATTGTGGACCAGAAATATCCTGCCCGAAGGATTTTCTTTGCCATGGTGTGTCCACTGGAATATGTTCCGAATGTACCTTCATGTAGCTCTACCATGATCTTCTCTGCTTCAGTCTTATCCACACAACGCAGTAAAGTTGAATCATGGTTTCGTTTGTAGAGAATGTCGTTGCTGAGGAAGAATTTTGCCGCAAACCTTCTTAGGAACTTCTTGTCATTGACAGATGCACCTTCAGGGTATTCCTGGGCTTCCAAGTATCTCTTCACCTCATGATACCAGGGTTTTTCAGTTACCTCTTTGGCCTCAAGATCGCAACAATATGCAGGTTCGTCCAACTTCCAGATAATGATCCGGGGAGCCTCGTTGTCCCATTTGACCTTGAACATTGAAGACATCGTAGCTAGTGCGTCCGCTAACTGATTCTCCTCTCTTGGGAAGTGTTCAAAAGTTATTTCTTCAAAGTGGGGAAGCAAAGTCAACACATACTCCTTGTAAGGAATAAGATTCGGGTGTTTCGTATCCCACTCGCCTTTGATCTGATTGATCACGAGAGCGGAATCTCCGAAGACACTCAGAAACTTGATCCTTAAGTCAATCGCAGCTTGAAGACCCATGATGCATGCCTCATACTCCGCCATGTTGTTGGTGCAGTTGAAACATAGCCGGGCAGTGAGTGGAGTATGAGTGCCTTTTGGGGATATGATCACAGCGCCGATACCATTACCCAAAGCGTTGGAGGCTCCGTCAAAGTGCATAGACCATCGGGATCCTTCCTCAGGTCCAGGTACTTCACAATCAGTCACTACCATGATATCTTCGTCTGGAAATTCAAAGTTCAATGATTGGTAATCGTCCACAGGTTGGTGTGCTAAATGGTCTGCCAATACACTTCCCTTGATTGCTTTTTGAGTTGTGTACTGGATATCATATTTTGTCAAGATCATTTGCCATCTTGCTATTCTTCCAGACAGAGCAGGCTTTTCGAATATGTACTTGATTGGATCCATTTTTGAAATCAACAGAGTAGTGTGAGTTAGCATATACTGTCTCAGCCGGCGAGCAGCCCATACCAGAGCGCAGCAAGTTTTCTCGAGCAGTGAGTACCGAGTCTCACAGTCGGTAAACTTTTTGCTCAGGTAATAAATAGCGTGCTCTTTTCGGCCAGACTCGTCATGCTGCCCCAGCACACACCCCATTGAGTTGTCAAGTACTGTCAAGTATAGTATTAGAGGTCTCCCTTCAACCGGAGGCATAAGAATTGGTGGTTCTTGGAGATACTCCTTTATCTTTTCGAAAGCAGCGTGACATTCATCGTTCCAACATACTACTTGATCTTTCTTCAGCAATTTGAAGATTGGCTCACAGGTAGCAGTTAGATGTGAGATGAATCGGGCAATGTAATTCAGTCGTCCTAGAAAGCCTCTGACTTCTTTCTCTGTTTTGGGAGTCGGCATCTCTTGTATGGCTTTCACCTTGGCAGGGTCCACTTGAATGCCTTTGTCGCTTACAATGAAACCTAACAATTTTCCAGACCTCACCCCAAAGGTGCATTTGTTTGGGTTCAACCTCAGCTTATACAATTTCAGTCGGTCAAACAGCTTCCGCAGATGGTCAAGGTGTTCCTCCTCAGTTTGGGACCTTGCAATCATATCATCGACGTACACTTCAATCTCATGATGGATCATATCATGAAATAAAGCAACCATGGCACGTTGGTAGGTTGCCCCAGCATTTTTTAACCCAAATGGCATGACCTTGTAATAGAAGGTGCCCCACTGAGTGACAAAGGTAGTCTTTTCCATATCTTCAGGAGCCATCTTGATCTGATTATACCCTGAAAAACCATCCATGAAGGAGAACACCTTGTGATGGGCAGTATTGTCAACAAGAACGTCGATGTGAGGCAGAGGGAAATCATCCTTAGGGCTGGCCCTGTTCAAATCCCTGTAGTCAACACACATTCTGACTTTACCATCTTTCTTTGGCACTGGAACCACGTTGGCCACCCACTGAGGATAGGAAGTCACTGCAAGAAAACCGGCGTCAAATTGCTTCATAACCTCAGCTTTGATCTTCTCGGACATCTCTGGACGCATACGGCGGACCTTTTGCTTTACCGGAGGGCAATCTTCCTTGGTAGGCAGGTGATGAACTACAATGTCGGCATCCAAACCAGGCATGTCTTCGTAAGACCAAGCAAAGATTTCCATGTAGTCATGCAGCATATGGATCAATCGTTGCTTCACGCTGAGCTCTAGATTGGCACCAATCTTGACTTCTTTTCTATCTGTCTCAGTACCCAGGTTTATCGTTTCTACTGGCTCTTCATGTGGCTGAATGGCCCTCTCTTCCTAGAGTAGCAGTCTTGCGAGTTCACCAGGCACTTCGCAATCATCTTCACCTTCGTCTTCGGCCAAGTTGATCAGATTTTCGAAGTCATAACTGGCAGTAGCAGAGCCGTTACCAGTGAGATCCAGAGTGGATTGGAACCTGTATAAGTGAGTGTGTGTAAATATAGCTGTTTTGCAATATATAACAAAGAAAGAAAAAAGAGCACAAGATTTGAAATGCAACAAACGTCCAATGTTTTGATTAATGATATATGGAAATGTCATACAAAAAGCCCTCACAAATGGAGCCACGGTGCCCCGGGTAGGACACCGAGCCAATAAAAGTTTCAACATATTATTTGTTACAAATTGAAAACAAAAGAGTTCATTACTGCGTGACAAATGTAATAGGTGTAAAATCTTTTGCCGTCCAGTTGCTTGGTCCGTTGTTGGTTGTTGGATAGATCCAACTGTCAAATTCTGCTTCCTCTACGTCTTCCTCGATAGCATTCACCCTTGGGTTGGTGATGAACACCGGAGACTTTCTGATCCTTTCTTTGCGAACAGCCCTCTGAGCCTCTGCAGTGAAGCCCAACCCAAACTTGTCGGTCTTTTGAGTGAAGTCAGGAAGTTGACCCCAGTTTGAGCATTTGCCTTTCTCGATTACAGCCCGGGCATCCTTCAAGGAAGCCATCTTCAAAGGAAAGTCTTCTTCAACCACTGTCTCAGCTGACACCAATGTTGGAGGTACCTCTTCAAAATGTTGAAAGGGGGTTTCAATAAACTCCCCGTCCATCTCGATATATCGGAATGAATTCAAGTGACTTACCATGTATTCCTCCTCACCCTGCACAGTAACAATCTTCCCTTTGACAGGGTATTTGAGCTTCTGGTGTAGAGTGGATGTTACCGCCCCAGCCTTGTGAATCCAGGGTCGACCCAGCAAACATGAATAAGATGGACGAATATCCATCACATAGAACGTCGAGTCAAAGACTTGGGAACCCACACGAATAGGAATGTCTACCTCGCCATGCACCATCCTCTTAGAACCGTCGAAGGCTCTAACAATGATGTTACTAGGCTTCAATTCCAGGCCCTCGCAATCCAACCGATCTAAGGCCTTCTTGGGCAATACATTTAGGGAAGAACCGGTGTCCACCAACACGTGTGCAAGAGTAGTGCCCCTGCATTCTATGGAGACATGTAGGGCATCATTGTGGTTTTTTCCCTTGGCGGTCAGGTCGGCATCCGAGAAACCCAAACCATTGTCAGCGGTCAAATTAGCCACACAGTCAGTGAATTGATCTGCAGATGTCTCTTGCGGCACATGGGCCGTTTTCAGAAATGAAATCAGGGCCTTGGCGTGGGCCTCTGAGCACAGCAGCAATGATAGCATAGAGATTTTGGAGGGGGTATGCCCCAGCTGTTCAACGACATTGAAGTCACTCTTTTTAATGATTTTAAGGATTTCCTCCATCTCTTGCTGGGAGGCTTCAACAGCGGTCTTTTTTGGTGCCTCCGTCCGGGCAGGCAAATCGGTAGCAGCTTCTTTGCCCCGAGCATCAGAGGACTCGGCGGCAGTAGTAGACACAGGAACTTAATTTGGAACATGCACACTTGCGGGTGTGATGATAAGAGGTTTTCGGATAACTGGTGGTGCAATGTCAGGCGAGAAGAGCCTGCCACTGCGAGTAATCTTGGCGGGACCAGTGATGTTACTGATACTGGTACTGGTGTTGAACTCCTGCTTCACTCCAAGCACATACACGTCTGCCCCATAGTGCCATGGGACAGCCTTGTCAGACTCATAGGGGAGGGGCCCCGGAACAGTAATGGTAATGGGTGCAACAAACATAATTTTGACTGGCTTCCTCGGGGGAGCCTTGGTAGGATTGTTGAAAATTGTGACGACAGATACTTCTTCAGCGAAAACAAACGGAACAGCAGTTTTCTTGAACATAATTTCTTTGCTATCCATCAGGCTTTGGATGCCTGATTTCAGCAGCGGACAACCGGTAGGGGTAACAGCACACAGGAGGCAACCCTTGCTACAACCCGGAAATAAACCGGCTAGCAGTAGGTTCCTCTTAACAATCAATAGAGGGGTAGCAACATCATTCACCGAAACAGCATACAAATCTTCCTCGACGGCATTTACTCTATGCTGGGGCATAGGAGCAGTTACAACATTTGGCCTCTCAGGCGCCTCAAACTGAATTTCCTTCGCATCAATAAGGTCTTGAACCTTATTTCTCAGGGCCCATCAATCATCAGTAGTATGCCCGGGGCTATCGGAATGATAAGCACAACGGGCATTTGGGTTATACTTAGGAGATGGAGTATTCACGACCTTCGGAGCCTCTTTGATGGTCACCAAGTTGGTTGATAGCAGTTGCGGTAAGATTTGTGACAAGGTCATACTCAGCCGAGTGTATTGCCTTTTGGGCCTCTCACCCCTTTGTTGATTGTACTGCTGAGGAGCAGCAACTGGTTTTGAAATTACCAAGGCATTGACGGCTTGGCGGCTTTCTGGCTTGACTTGTCTTCTAGGACCATAGACGGCACTAGCTTACTTCTTGAAAGGCCTCTTCTCAGTACTTGCGGAGGCACCTTTCTGTATCTTTCTTGACCTGATGCCAGCTTCTATCCTTTCACCCGTCAGGATCAAATCCGTAAACCCAGCGGAGGAATTACCAACCAGATGATTGAAGAATGGACCAGACAAGGTCCCTAGAAACATGTCAACCAGTTCACGGTCAGTCAAAGGAGGCTGCACCCTGCCAGCCAAATCTCTCCATTTTTGCGCATATTCTTTGAACCCCTCGCCCGTTCCTAGTGACATACCCTGAAGTTGGGTACGCGTAGGAGCAAGGTCAGAATTGTATTGATATTGTCTATAAAATGCGGTAGCCAAATCTTCCCAATGTCAGATACTGGTTCCGTCTAGCTGATAGAACCACTCAAGTTGTGACCCCGAAAGGCTATCTTGGAAGAAGTGGATCCAAAGGTTTTTGTCTGCCGTGTAAGGTTGGATCTTCCTTACATACGATCTGAGGTGCAGCTTTGGACAGGAAGCCCCGTCGTATTTTGCAAAGGCAGGCGCCTTGAACTTGCGTGGGATTACCACCCCAGAAGATAATCCTAAATCTCCGAAATCCAGCCCCGGCACATTTTGAATCTCCATGGCACTCAAGCGGTCCTCTAATTGCTTGTATCTGTCAGCAGCAGGAGGGTATTGTTCGTCATTGTAATCCGTCTCGTTGTCAGAGACTGCAGGACTAGGAGCCCCTCCTCCTTGGGGACTGTCTTTCTCTGCAGAGGAAGTAGTTGGATCAGCCTCATTATGGAGTGTATTCCCAAACCTGCGTCCGGTGTTGAACAACGCAGTCCTCTTCTTCTTCTTCTTTTTTAGGAGCAGAGCCTTCAACTCTTGTTGACCTTGGGCCAAGCTCATGACCATCTCTTGAAACTGGGCATTCTGGGCCTGGAGGGCCTTGATAGCTTGCTCACTGGATGATTCTGGATTCATGATGACTGTTCAAAATAAACAGCGAAGAAGATTAAGCAACCTGTAGAAAAAGGGTACCTGTTATGCACATGATGCATGAGATGCTATCTATGCAATGCATTCAAGGTTTTTAGAAATTCACAATTGTTGCAGACAAAAAGAACGCACGTCATATTAATAAGAAGCAATTTGTTAGTACATAAATGCCCCATGGGCCAAATATTACAAAAAACAACTGCTCAAGGTAAAAAGACGTTGCGTATCCTCTTTGGCGCAATGTAGGTGTTGAGGGCCTCTTGCTCATGGAGTCGGCGGGTGAGCTCTAGAACCTTCTTCTCGCTGGCGTAAAAGCTGGCTTCAAAAGTGTTCCACTCCTCCTTGAGTTGGATCCAACTCTTCTGCATCTCCTCCCACGATGTAGGCATGTCAGGATGTAGGATGGTGTATGGAACCTCTCCTTCCTTGACGGGCTCTTTAATTACAGGGAGAACATGAGGATAAGGCATCATTAGACTCTGGGCTCGGGCTCGTACCCACTTGAGATAAGGCTCAAGAGAGATGGAGTTCTTGTGTCCCAATGTCTTGCTATCAACCTTGTTGGGCCTCCCCCAAGCTCTGATGAATCTTTGGCGAAGTCCTTGCGCATCGTTGTCGAAGTCAAAAACTAGGTCAGGAATCAACATGTCGTGAGGGCCATCTCTTCGTGCATATCCAAATTGCCTCAAAGCTAGGCAAGGGTTGTAAGTAATGCCCCCTCTAATTCCAAGTAATGGGACATTAGGGAACTCTCCACAATGATCGACGATGATGACATTTTCTCTGGACCGAGAACACCAATGTACATCAGAGTGAGTAAGAGTCATCAACCGTTGGGACCACCTTGAGCCTTGGTCATTCTTCAAGACAGATTGTGGAAGGTGCGAAATAAACCACCTTGCAAGGAGAGGAGTACAACACATGAGAACACCCCTCTTTCTCATTGTTCGTGTGTAAAATGAGTGAAGGATGTCCCCAAGCAATGTTGGTATTGGATTTCTGGACAAGAAGATTTTGACGGCGTTGATCTCTACAAGCTGGTCAGGATTTGGGAACAAGACCAACCCATAGATAAGGAGTGCCACAATTTCTTCAAAGGCTTGTAGGTCCAATGAATTCCAACATTCTTGTGCCTTCTCAAACAAGAATTTTGCTAAGAAACCTTTGACGCCGCTTCTAGTTTCCCAATGCCCCTTGATGTCAGAAGGCTGTAGATGTAATGCTCGAGCAACATCTTCCGGCTTTGGTTCCTTCTCCGTACCGTTGAAAGGTAGTTGATTAAGGATAGGAATTCTCAAGAGTTGAGAAAACTCCTCCAAAGTGGGCACCAACTGGTAGTCGGGGAAAGTGAAACAGTGATGAAGAGGGTCAAAGAACTGGAATACACTTTCATCATGTCCTCTTCAATGTTGGTGTTGACTAAGCTGAGCAGTCTACCATGTCTTTCACTGAAGGATGAGCTTTCCGGAATCCTTGATGTGAGCTCCTTGAGTTGAGGAGGGATTCTCACAAGGTTGACTTGGATGGTTTTTCTGCGAGGAATTTCCATGACCTACAAAACAAGAACAAAGATGAAGATCTAAACCCTTGAAGTGGTTAGTAAATGCATATGATGCTTTACGATGTTCATGATGTATGCACAAACATATGTACAAGCAAATCACACCAAACCCTAGTTTCAGGCTTGCATGGGGTTTCATAGGTAAGTACCCTCTTGAGTGTAGTTGGCTTAAAAACCTGTCCTATAAATAGTAACCGGGTTCTAAGGAGCTCAATATCACTGGATTGTTTTCATTGTTCATTGTTTTGGTTTAGCCACTTAACTAGCGACCAAAATATTCCAAGAAAACAACCCTCAATGAGTGTAGTATCGAGTATCTACCAACTTCGGACTGCACCAAAGCCGGTCATCTCACTACCCCTAATGAAAGGCCAAGATGGTCAAGTAAGGTTCTAGGTCATTAGTGCTTAGTGACATCACTCAGCGGCCCCGTACTCTCCTTGATTGAACTCAAGGGTTACCGGTACTCACAAATATGTCGCACTAATATAACTATTGCTTCAACCATGTTGGTATACCCCGCACAGTTTCCACAACGTATTGCTATCTATGAATGTTTCCCAAAATCCGGGTGTAGGATTGTAAACCCAAACAAGAGAGCCAAGATATAAAGCAATCAAGACAAACAATTAGTCATGCAAGAGGGTGATCTAAGCCCTAAGGTTACTCCACTTTTAAATTTGTCCCCAGCAGAGTCGCCAGTTCTGTAATACGGTGGGAGAACTGACTTGAGGTTTTGAGTTTGTTTTTGCAAATGTTTCGGTTGAGCAAGAGTCGCCACCGACTTTTTATTTTATCCTAAGGAAAGGTTAAAAAAGCACAGCAAAAACCTTTGAGATGTTTTCTTGGGTTCGGGGAGTAGATTATAGAAAGGGAAGGTATTAGCACCCTTTCTATCCATGGTTATCCATGGGCTCTTAGTTACTTGCTTAGATCAACTTGCCTTGATTTTCAATTGTTTGGAATGGTGCTTTGTGTGTGTGGGTTTGAAAATGTTTTGAAAAGAAGCCAATGCGGTGGCAACCTTTGTAATGATCCATGTTGGGATGTATACAAAGGTGTATGTCTTTTGAAAAGGTTTTCATTGTTTTTGAAAGTTGTTTTGAAAGTGTAGTGATGTGTGGTTTGAAAAATAGGCAAGTGTTTTGTTTTGCAAGGGGGCAAGTAATCAAGAGCTATCTACCCTAAATTTCTCAAAGATCTTTGCTATGTTTTAACCCTTTTGACAATTTTGTTCCACCATTGCATTTGGTGGACAATCTTGTGTTAGGATGTGAAAGGGACGGGCGCGGGTCATCGTTTAGACCATAATTGCAATGGTGCTAAGTATCTTTGGGCAATTTTTCCTTGGAGGGACTTGATCATTTTTTAGGCAACTTTCGAAAGCGTCATCGAGGGACTATGATCATTTGGATTGTGTTTGTTTTGCCCAAAGAGACCTAACATGCAATATGGCCCATTATTGAAGGCAACAAGTGGAATACCCTAGGGGTGCAAGTGTGATTAGTGTTGTCCATTTTCATGCTTGTTTATCTTGAATTTAGGTCAAACTATTTTGGTTAATTGATTTGCATACAAACCCTAATTCTAACATGGCATAATTAGAAAGCTTTAAAGTGCGAAAAAATAAAGTTCCTAAGTTATTACAACACAATATATGGGAAGGAGGGTACAAATGTTCAAATGGGGATATTTTAGCAAGAAATTAAATCCTAAACTATTACAATCCAAATGGAATTATACAAATTATGCAATAATTAAATAAAATAAGATAAATATGCAAGATGCAAAAATGATTTTTTATGTGTATGTAAAAAGTGTTTTTTATGTGTCAAGGAAACAAAAATAAAAATATTAATTTTTGGGTATTTTTCATGTTTAGGGCAAAAACCCTAATTTTACAAAATAAAAGTATTTATCTGTATAATATATGTAATATTTATTTATCATGTACAAAAAATAAATGAAAAGAAAAATATATGAAAAAAAGTAACTTTTAAGTTAAATATTAGTAAAAAAATAAAATGTATTATTATGTTATGTTTTTAACCTAAATGTATTAATAAATACCTAAATATTTATAATATTCACTAAATACTAAATATATATATATATATATATATATATATATATATATATATATATATATATATATATATATATATATATATATATATATATATATATATATATATATATATATATATATATATATATATATATATATATATATATATATATATATATATATATATATATATATATATATATATATATATATATATATATATATATATATATATATATATATATATATATATATATATATATATATATATATATATATATATATATATATATATATATATATATATATATATATATAAATAATAATATTTAATATTTTAAAAAAAATGTATTTTTATTATAAAATGTTTTCAAGAGATAACATAAAATAAAATCAGAAATAAAATACGTGTGTATTATTTTTTGTATTGAAAAATAAAAGTATACTTATTTATTTATTTACAAAGAAACCTAATAAAACCAAATAAATATCAAAATAAATGCAAAAAAATATGGAAAAATGTTTTTAATGTCTTTTATGATTTAAACAAAAATATGGAAACAAAATCAAAAAGAAAAAAATGGAAAATAACAAGTATATCTCAAAATGGGCCAGGGGGGGTTCAAAAGTGAAAACAAGGTGCAAATAGGAAAATGAAACAGGCCCAGCCCATGAAGACTTTGTCTTCAACCTCAGAACCTGTATGAACAACAACAACACGTGTTTTCTATCTTCAGATTCCTTGATCTTTTGCCAAATCTTGCAACATGAAACCTGTAGAGCTTGAAGCCACGATTCTAGACATATAAAGAAATCAATCTAACTCTCAGAAATGAGAGAGAATTTCTTCTCTCCCAATTCCTGACCTAGTTTTTGTTCCATGTTCAGACATTAAATTCTCATAGCACACATAACATAAATGAAAACTAATTATATGGGCATGTTCAGGGCCATGAATGTGACATAATTTCTTCACAAATCTAAACCTAACAATGCCTGGATAGAGAGATAAGAGTTAATGAACTTACATGTTCAGTTGGAATCGTGTCTGGCAATGGAGGAGTTTTCAGGGCAAGATGATGATTTGTATAGCTTGCTTGATGTCTGAGGATGCTATTCCAATACTTGGTATGCTTTGAAACCTTCTATATCAAGCTGCAGAAGTCAACCTGCAAGAGGAAGAAATGAAAATGGCAAAACTGATTAGAGGTGTTACAGTCCGCTTCTAATGCTTTGGACAGTTTGTATGGATGGTAGGGAAAGTGTTTGAACTAGTTTGGATGAAAGTGCACGATGGAAATGAGCTATGGGATTCAAACTGCAGCTTATGCCCTGTTTTTGCAGTTTTATGGTGATTCTGTGTTAGAGAGGGCAATGGAGATGGTTAGCTCGTGTTTCAGGTCAGGGTGATTGTTTAGAATGTGTGTAACAAGTTTGCTTAAGTTGGTTTTTGCTGAGATGAGAGTTGTGTGTTGTTATGCAAGCTTTCTTCACACTTAAGCAAGAAATGTCAACTTGGTTTTCTAGACTTGTGCAGGCCCCCAATCTATGCTGCATACCTTAGCCTTGATCAGCGTGATTAGTTCATAAACTTGTGCCAAAAGGATTTGCATTGTACTTGCTTGGATTTGCATTTGACATAAAGTTCAACTTTTCTAAAATGGCTAATTTGCTTTTTCTATTTAAGGGTTAAACTTCCATGTAATGACCAAACTCATAGAACAACACCTTGGCACAAAGTATTAGCATTAAATTATGGAGTGTAGATGAGATAAAAGACCTGTAATCTAGCTTAAGGCATGCTGAGTTCAAAAATGCAAGGTTATGGACATGTAACTTGGTCATGAACAAAGTGAGTTTTTCCCAACTTGCCAAATTCGATTCTCCCTAACCATGAGGTTGTTTGATGAGTTCTTGGACATTTTGGAAAGCTTGTAATGTGTAATACAATCCATATTTTAAATGCAAATTGAAATTCCAAGTGGAAGCATGTGAAAAGTGGTCTTGAAGTTAGGCAAAAATCCTGCCTAAAATGGTTCAAAATTTCTCTAAGTTAAGAATGGTTTGGTACCCTTGTTCCAAAAATTGTAACTTGAGCTACAAGCTTCTTTTGAGGAAACTTTGTGAATCAAAGTTGTAGATTTTGCAATGGACTACAACTTTCATGTTTGGACTTTTCCTTGAATCCAAATGCATCTTGATGAGAAAGTGGGCCAAAGTTAGGAAAAAATTAGGGTTTTTCATAACTTAGAAAAATTCTAAGTTATGAAAAATCTTCATTTCAAACCCTAATTTGCAATTCTTGATTTCTTGTTGAACAAGTTTCATGATTTGGCATGTTTTGATGAAAAATGAATCTTGGCACTTGATTTTGACCAAAAAGCCAAAGTTTGACTTTTCAGTATACAGTCAAAATTGATCAATTGACTGGGAAATTCAACTGTCAATCTTGTGCATTTGGGATCTTTTGAACTTGTTGAGTATGTCAAGACAATTCCATGGGGTCCTTGAGTCCATATGTGAGCTTGGTTTGCCATTGGTTAGGTCAAACAGTCAAAAATTGCCTTGGTGCAGTCAAAACCCTAAAAATGACCATTTTGCCCTTTTGGTGATCTGATCAAATTTCTTGTGGAATTGTGATCCAAACTTGATCAAATGGTCCATGTGAGTTCATAATGTTGATGCGGGTCAATTTTCATGAGGTTTGACTGTCAATTGGCCATAGTTGACTTTTTCCCCAATACAGTTGATTTCTAGGTCAACTGTCCAATTGATTGGGCAAAGGTTGGAATCAAGGCTTGAAACTTGGTATGGATAAACTTGGGAGTCCAACATGAAGCATGGAAGTCTTCTTAGGCATTTTAGGTCAAAATATCTTTGTGCAAACACAAACCCTAATTTGGGTCAACAATGCCAGGAGAAGTCTTGCAGAGGAAACCCTAACTGGATCTTGAGCTCCAAGGGCCTTGTGATGAGAAAATGTTGAGAGAATGGGAGGGAAAATTTTGGGGTACAACACTTGGTCCACCGTTGGTCGTTGGGTAGATCCAACTGTCGAATTCAGATTCCTCCACGTCGTCTTCAATAGCATTTACTCCTGGGTTGGTGATGAACACAGGAGGTCTTCCAATCCTTGGCTTACGAACAGCCCTCTGAGCTTCTACAGTGAAACCCAAACCAAATTTGTCAGTCTTCGGAGTGAAATCAGGAAGTCGGCCCCAGTTTGCACACTCACCCTTCTCAACCACAGCCCGGGCATCCTTCAAGGAAGCCATCTTCAAAGGAAAATCTTCTTCAGTTACAGACTCTGCTGACGCCAATGTCTGAGGAACCTCTTCAAAATGTTGAAAGGGGGTCTCAATGAACCCCCCATCCATCTCTATGTAACGGAATGAGTTGAGGTGGCTGACCATATACTCTTCCTCCCCCTGAACTGTAACAATCTTCCCTCTGACCGGGTACTTAAGCTTCTGATGTAGTGTGGAGGTCACAGCTCCAGCCTTGTGGATCCATGGACGACCCAGCAAACAAGAATAAGATGGTCTGATGTCCATCACATAGAAAGTAGAATCAAAAACTTGAGAACCAACCCTGATTGGAATGTCAACTTCCCCATGTACCATCCTTTTTGAACCGTCAAAGGCCCGGACAACAATGTTACTAGGCTTGAGCTCCAAGCCCTCACAATCCAACCTGTCTAGGGCCTTCTTGGGTAATACATTTAATGAAGAACCAGTGTCTACCAACACATGGGCAAGAGTAGTGCCCCTGCATTCAATGGAGATATGCAGGGTGTCGTTATGGTTCTTTCCTTTGGCAGTCAGATCAGCGTCAGAGAAGCCCAACCCATTATCAGCAGTCAAGTTGGCCACACAATCTGTAAATTGATCAGTAGACGTTTCTTGTGGCAAATGGGCCGTCTTCAAGAAGGAGATCAGAGCCTTGGCGCGGGCCTCTGAACACAACAACAGTGATAACATAGAAATCTTTGATGGGGTGTGCCCCAACTGCTCAACTACGTTGAAATCACTCTTCTTAATGATCTTGAGAATCTCTTCCATCTCTTGCTGGGAAGCTTCGACAGTGGTTGTCTTCGGTGCCTCCGTCAGGGCAGGCGAATCAGTAGCAATCCCTTTGCCCCGAGCGTCAGATGACTCGGCAGTCGGGGTAGAAATAGGAACTTGATCAGGAAGGGGAGCAGGCACACTTGCAGGTGTGATGATAAGAGGTCTCTGAATAGCTGGTGATGCAATATCTGGTGAGATTAGCCTACCACTGCGAGTAACTTTGGCAGGCCCGATGATGTTGCTGACACCGGTACTTGTATCAAACTCTTATTTTACTCCGAGCACATAAACATCTGCCCCATAGTGCCACGAGACAGCTTTGTCGGATGTATAGGGGAGGGCCCCCGGAACAGTGATGATGATAGGAGCAATCTTCTGAGTAGACATGATTTTGACAGGCTTCTTTGAGAGAGCCTTAGGAGGTTTGTTGAAAATAGTGACAATAGAAACTTCTTCAGCAGGGATAGCAGGAACAACAACCTTTTCGAACAAGATCTCTTTATTATCCATCAGGCTTTGGATACCTGACTTCAACAAAGAACAACCAGCAGGTGAAACAGAACATAGAAGGCAACCTTTACCATATCCCGAAAATAAACCGGCTAGCAACAGATTCCTCTTGACGGTCAACAACGGAGTAACAATATCATCCATAGAGGCCACATACAGGTCTTCTTCCACAACATTCACTCCATGTCGGGGCATGGGAGCAGTCACCACATTAGGCCTTTCGGGTGCCTAGAACTGTATTTCTTTAGCATCAATAAGGTTCTGAACCTTATTCCTCAGAGCCCAACAATCGTCCGTAGTATGCCCCGGGCCATCAGAGTGATAAGCGCAGCGGGCGTTGGGGTTATACTTTGGAGAGGTTGTGTTCACTACCTTCGGGGCTTCTTTGATAGTTACCAGATTGGTTAACAGTAGTTGCGGCAATATCTGAGACAGGGTCATACTGAGTCGAGTGTACTGCCTTTTGGGTCTCTCACCCCTTGGTTGGTTATACTGTTGAGGAGCAGCAGTAGGCTTTGAAATTACCACCGCATTGACAGCTTGGCAGCGTTCCGGTTTGTTTTGTCTTCTAGGACCATAAACAGCACTGGCTTCCTTCTTGAAGGGCTTCTTTTCAGTACTCGAGGAGGCACCTTTCTGTATCTTCCCCGACTTGATACCAGCTTCTATCCTCTCACCGGTTAGGATCAGATTTGTAAACCCAGCAGAAGAATTCCCAATCAGATGGTTGAAGAATGGACCAGACAGGGTCCCTAAGAACATGTCGACAAGCTCACGGTCCGTCAAAGGCGGCTGCACCCTTCCAGCCAGGTCCCTCCACTTCTGCGCATACTCCTTGAATCCTTCGCCTGTCCCTAGTGACATACCCTGGAGTTGGGTACGCGTGGGAGCGGGGTCGGAATTATACTGATACTGCTTATAAAATGCAGTAGCCAAGTCCTCCCAGTTTCGAATACTGGCTCCATCCAGCTGATAGAACCATTCGAGTTGAGCCCCTGAAAGGCTATCTTGGAAGAAATGGATCCATAGGTTCTTGTCTGGAGTGTAAGGTTGGATCTTCCTTACATATGATCTGAGATGCAGCTTAGGGCAGGAAGCCCCGTCGTACTTCGCAAAGGCAGGTGCCTTGAACTTGTATGGGATCACCACCCCAGAAGATAAACCTAGATCTCCAAAATCCAGCCCCGGCACATGTTGAATCTCCATGGCACTTAAACGGTCCTCTAGTTGCTTGTACCTATCTTTAGCAGGAGGGTACTGTTCATCATTGTAATACGTCTCATTGTCGGAGACCACAGGACTAAGAGCCCTTCCCCCTTGGGGACTGTCTATCTCTGTAGAGGAAGTAGCCTGATCAGCCTCATTCTGCAGTGTATTCCCAAACCTCCGTCCAGTGTTAAACAGCACAGTCCTCTTCTTCTTCTTCTTCTTCAAGAGCAGAGTCTTCAACTCCTGTTGACCCTGGGCTAAGCTCATGACCAGCTCTTGAAACTATGCGTTCTGGGCCTGGAGGGCCTTGATAGCTTGTTCGGTAGTAGGCTCGGAAGACATGATGATTGAGTGCTGTAATAAACAACGAAGAAGATTAAGCAACCTGTAGAAGAAGGGTACCTGTTATACATATGATGCAATGAGATGCGTATGCTTTATGTTTTCAAAGGCAACCGAGATTCAACTTTGTAGACAAAAAGGAAACACACTTTATTAGATTCAAACTTTAAATTGTTCAACAACTTGCCCTCAGGCATTACATAAATGAAAATACTGAAAAGGAAATAAATGCTGTAAAAGAAACATCCAAAGCCCATCAATGCTCCCACGGCCTCCTCTTCTCAGTACGAATATAGTCATTCAGGATCCGCTCACTCTCCAATTGCTTAGTCAGCTTCTGGATCTTTTGTTCCTGTTCGTTGAACTTTTCCCGATAAGAATCCCGTTCTTCCTGTAGCTGCGCCCAAGATCTCTTTAGTGTATCAACATCAGTGGGTATCTGAGGAGGGAGGACAGTTGGAGGAACCCCGTCTTGGTCAGGAAATTCAAGAATGATAGGCCTGACAGCTTCGTATGGCATACCTAACTTCTGAGCACGGATGCGGACCCATCTGTAGTAGGGTTCCATTGGTAGAAAAGTCTTCGATCCCAACTCATGTGGGTCAGCTTTGTGAATTCTGTCCCAAGCCTTGATGAATCTACGGCGCAGCTCGTCACTGTCTACCTGAAACTCAAAACTGATGTGAGGTACCAACATCTCATGAGGCCCTGCTCTTCTGGCTCTTCCAAACTGACGGAGAGCTAAACATGGATTATAAGAGATTCCTCCCTGGGTACCGATCAATGGAACATTAGGATATTCTCCGCAACGATCAATAATGGCTACCTCATCCAAACCTCTGAGAGTCCAAATGATGTCATTATCAGTGAGAGACATTAACCTATGAGCCCAACCCCTTCCTTCTTCGTTCTTCAGCACGAACTTAGGGAGGTGCGAAATAAACCACCTCACCAACAAAGGAGCACAACACCACAGAGTTCCCCGTCTTCGGGCAGTACGAGCATAGAGCTGTTGCAGGATATCACCCAAAAGAGTGGGTACAGGGTTCCGAGAGATGAAGATCCTTATGGAGTTGACATTAATAAAGGTATCAGGATTTGGAAACAATACTAGACCATAGATTAAGAGAGCCAGAATGTCTTCGTACGCCTTGGAGTCTAAGTCGTTCCAAAAACTATTAGCTTTGCCAATCAGAAACTTAGCCAAAAAGCCCTTAACTCCACTTCTAGTCTCCCAGTTAGCCATTACCTCTTCTTTGGTCAAGGGAAGGGCTGCAGAAATCTCTTCAGGCCTAAGAGTCTTCTCCCAACCAGTGAATGGAGTCTGCTCCAAAACAGGGATACCAAGCAAATCAGAGAATTCTTCCAGGGTAGGGACCAGCTGGAAGTCTTGAAAGGTGAAGCAATGGTATAGGGGATCATAAAACTGGACCAGGACACTCATCAGTTGTTGGTCCCACTTTGAAGTGACTAAACCGAGAAGAGAACCATGCCTCTTGATGAAGGAAGTAGTGTTTGGAATCCTATCAACCAATTCCTTGAGCAAAGTAGGTGGTTGAACAAAGTTGAGCCGGATAGTATTCCTACGTATGGGCATCATGATGTCCTACAAAACAGAGCAAAGATGAAACCCTCTTGTCTTTGAAATGGGTCAGTCCTTATGCAGGGTGCATGCAATGGTATTATGGTATGATGTTATGATAAAGCACACCACAAGTATTCACAAAGACAAGCATGATAAGGCACACAAGTCACACAAGACAGCCCTTAGAGTTTAGGCCAGCATGAAGTTTAGGTATTACCCTCTTTCAATTTTGTTGGTTAAGACTTGTCCTATCAAAAGTAACCGGGTTCTAGAGGATCTCAATATCACTGACTACTCTCAATCGGTCATAACTCCAGCATCGCAATCTTTTCTTGCAGCCAGAACCATCGCGAGAGTTTAGCCTCAATGAGTGTAGCATACTGCTACCGTTCTATGGCCAAGTTGGGTCAATTTAAGGTTCTAAGGTCGGTTGGTGCTTAATGACTCCTTAGAAGACCCATATTCTCCTCGTTGCAACATAAGGGATATCGGTACAGACCAAGGTGTCACACCAACGTAGCCACTGCTTTACCCATGTCGGTCTACGCCGGACAGGTCCCTCACAGCTTATGCTACCTAAAGGGTATTCCCCAGATCCGGGTTAGGATCTATGAAACTCCGATGCAAAGCCCACAAATATAAAAGCAAACAAAGCAAGCAATTGAAAACAAGAGTGGTCTAATCCTAAGGTAACCCCACTTTTAAGTTACTCCCCAGCAGAGTCGCCAGTTCTGTGATACGGTGGGAAAACTGACTTGAAGTTTTGCGTTTGTTTTCGCAAATGTTTCGGTTTAGCAAGAGTCGCCACCGACTTTTTATTTTATCCTAAGGAAAGGTTAAAAAGCACAGCAAAAACCTTTGAGATGCTTTCTTGGGTTCGGGGGGTAGATTATAGAAAGGGAAGGTATTAGCACCCTTTCTATCCATGGTTATCCATGGGCTCTTAGTTACTTGCTTAGATCACTTGCCTTGCATTTTCAATTATTTGAAATGGTGCTTTCAATTGTTTGAAATGGTGCTTTGTGGGTTTGAAAATGTTTTAAAAAGAGGCCAATGTTGTGGCAACCTTTGTAATGATTCATGTTTGAATGTATACAAAGGTGTATTTGTATTTTGAAAAGTTTTCAATGTTTTTGAAAGTTTTTTTGAAAGTGTGTTGTGATGTGTGTTTTGGAAAATAGGCAAGTGTGTTTTGCAAGTTTGTCAAGTAACTAAGAGTTGTCTACCCCTAAATTTACTCAAAGATTTTTCCTATGTTTTAACCCTTTTAACAATTTTGTTCCATCATTGTATTTGGTGGACAATCTTGTGTTAGGATGTTAACGGGACGGGCGCGGGTTACGTTTAGACCATGGTTGCAATAGTGCCAAGTGGCTTTGGCAATTTCCTTTAAGGGACTTGATCATTTTTTAGGCAACTTTCGAAAGCGTCATCGAGGGACTATGATCTTTTGAATTGTTTTGTTTTGCCAAAGACACCCAACATGCAACATGGCCCATTATTGAAGGCAACAAGTGGAGTAATCCTAGGGGTGCAAGTGTGATTGGTGTTGTCCATTTTCATGCTTTTTTGTCTTTGAATTAGGTCAAGCTATTTGTTATTTGATTTGCATACAAACCCTAAGTCTATCATGGTATATTTAGGAAGCTTTAAAATGCGGAATTTAAAGTCCTAAATTATTACAAAATAATCATGGGGATGGGGGTACAAATGTTCAAATGGGGATGAGACTTTAATAGGAGAGTAGTGTCCAAATATTTACAACCAAATCGAATCGATCGCAATGTAAAATGTATCAAATGTACAAGAATAAAAGATAAGCAAATGTGTATTGTATTTGTGTAAGTGCATGTAATTATTTACAAGTGGTAAAAATGTTTACTTAAGGCAAAATTAGGTATTTATTTGTTTTTTTTTTGGATATTTTCATGTTTAGGGCAAAACCCTAATTTTGCAAATAAATAGTATTTATTATTTATATACAATATTTATTAATTATATACAAAAAATAAAAAAAAGAAGTATATTGTGAAAAGTAATTTTTGAGGTCAAATATTAATAGAAATAAAAATGTATCATTTTTTATATTTTGACCCTAAATATTCTAATAAACATATAAGTATTTATATTATGTATTAAATATATTAAATATATACAAGAATAAAATATTTATTATTTACAAAAAAAGGTATATTTTTTTAGAAAATATTTTCAAAAGATGAAATAAAATAAAAATCAGAAAATAAATGTATTTGTATTGTTTCTTAATATTTTAAATAAAAGTATATATGTTATTTTATATGTTTAAGTTCAAATAAAACAAATAAAATCCAAATAAAATGCAAAAATTGGTGGAAAAATGTTTTTAATATTTTTTATATTTTGACAAAAAATAATAAGTCAGAGGAAAAAATAAAAAGTCAAAAATGATAAAAATAGCACACAATGGGCCAAGGGGGTGTAAGTGGAAAATGTGGGTGCAAATAGAAAAAACAAGTCAGGCCCAGCCCAAGGCAAGCTTCTTCAACCTCCAGCCATCCCTGTTCTCAAAAACGCGCGCCTTTCATGCTTTGTTCAAACATCCTGATTCTTTGATTTTTAGCACAAACTTATAACACAAAAAAAGTAAAGCATCAAACCACGAATTCATACATATAAAGAACTTGATCTAACTCTCAGAAATGAGAGAGAATTTCTCCTCCCCCAATTCCTAACCTAACTTTTGTTCAATGTTCAGGTTCAAAATTCTCTCAGCACACACCACATAAATGAAAAGTGAGGATATGGGTAGCTTCAGGGCCATGAGTAGGACATAACTTCTTCACAAACCTAAGCCTAGATATGCTTGGATAGAGAGATAGAAGTTCAAACTTTTACCTGTTCAGCTTGAATCGTGTACAACAATGGAGGTACTTTCAATGTAGTGTGAGGACTTGTACAACTTGCTTGAGGTCCAAGGATGCTCCTCCAATGCTTGGTGTGCCTTGAATCTTACTGAATCGAGCTATAGAAGTCAACCTGCACAGATGAAAAATGAAAATGGCACACTTGGCTATGGCTGTTACAGTCTGTTTCCAAGGCTTGGGATAGTTTGTATGAATGTTATGGAATGTGTATGAAGAGGTTTCAGCCAAAACGCACGAGGGAAATGAACTGGCCAAGTTAAAATGCAGAATGCCCTGTTTCTTGCAGAAAAATGGTGTTTCTGGGAATGAGGGAGTTTTAGGGATGGTTTGGTCGTGCTTCAGGTTAGTTAGGGAGTATGAAATGTATGGACAAAGTTTGTTTAGGCTCTTGCTTGCAGGAAGTGAATGTTGGATCTGTTTTGCCAAGTTACTTCAAAGATAAGTAAGGAAGTGTGTATTGACAATGCAGGCCTGTACTCCCCTCAATCTATGCTGCACAAATCACTCTTGATCAGTGGAATTTGTTCATGAATCTTGTGCCCAAAGATCTGCTTTGTACTTCTTAGATTGTGAACTTGACATAAAGTGCTTCTTTTCAAAAATGGCTAAAATGCTTTTTCCATTTATGGCTTAATCTTATATGTAATGGTTAAATACACAAAACAAGACATGAACACAAAGGATATGCATTAAATTATTGAGTGTGAATGAGATAAAAGGCATGTAATCTAGTTTGTGCAAGCTGAGTTCAAAATGCCAATGTTATGTACATGAATTTGGCCATGAACAAAGTGACTTTTGCCCATCTTGACAAATTCGAATCTCCCTAACCACAAGGGTGTTTGATGAGTTCTTGGACAATTTGGAAAGCTTGGAATGTGTACTGCAATCCATATTTGTAATGCAAGTTTAAATTCCAAGTGGAAGCATGTGAAAAGTGGCCATGAAGTTGGGCAAAAATCCTGCCTAAAATAGGTCAAAAAATTTCTAAGTTAAGAATGTTTTGCAACCCTATTCCAAAAATCATAACTTGAGCTACAAGCTTCTTTTGAGGAAACTTTGTGAATCAAAGTTGTAGATTTTGCAATGGAATATAACTTTCATGTTTTGAGTTTTGTTTGAATCCAAATAAATCCTGATGAAAAAGTGGGACAAAGTTAGGAAAAAATTAGGAAATTTCATAACTTAGAAAATTTCTAAGTTATGAAATTTCTTCATTTCAAACCCTAATTTGTAATTTTTGATTTCTTGATGAACAAGTTTCATAATTTGACATGTTTTGATGAAAAATGAATCTTGGCACTTGATTTTGACCAAAAAGTTAAAGTTTGACTTTTCAGTATACAGTCAAATTTGATCAGTTGATTGGAAAATTCATCTGTCAATCTTGTGCATTTGGGATCTTTTGAACTTGTTGAATGTGTCAAGACCATGTCATTGAGTCCTTGAGTCCATATGTGAGTTTGGTTTGCCATTGGCTAGGTCAAACAATCAAAAATTGCCTTTGTGCAGTCAAAACCCTAAAAATGACCATTTTGCCCTTTTGGTGATTTGATCAAATTTCTTGTGGAATTGTGATCCAAACTTGATCAAATGGTCCATATGAGTCCATAATGTTGATGTGGGTCAAAAATCATGAGATTTGACTGTCAATTGACCACAGTTGACTTTTTCCCAATACAGTTGATTTCTAGGTCAACTGTCCAATTGACTGGGCAAAGATTGGAATCAAGGCTTGAAACTTGGTATGGATAAACTTGTGAGTCCAACATGAAGCATGAAAGTCACTTTGGGCCTTTTAGGTCAAAACATATTTGTGCAAACTCAAACCCTAATTTGGGTCAACAGTGCAAGGAGGAGTCTTGAGCAGAGCAAACCCTAACTTGATCTTGAGCTCCTAGGGTCTTCTGGTGAGAAAATATTGATGAAATGGGAGGGAAAATTTTGGGGTACAACACTTCTATTTTATGATTCTTATATCACAACCAAAACACTATACTTATAGATAAGTTTACTACTTCCTAAGTATCAATGTTTGACTTGATATTTTCCAGTATATCAATCATTCAGACAATTCACAACTTTTGAATATAGCATACGTTGCAAAAGCACATGTATCAGAGCATAAATTTTGAGTGGTTTCTCTGTATGAGAGCATGCATCATAATTTTGACTTGTCTTCCTTTCAGAAGAGCACAACTTCTGGAGCTTTAAGTTTGAATTCCATACTTTTAGAAAGTTAACAGCTTCTGAACACTATGATATCAAGCAAGATTACCTTACTTTCAGTAAGTTTATAACTTCTGAATTGTGTTTGGTACATATGTTTGAATATTCATATATTCATAAAGTGTGCAACTTCTTCTATATGAAATCAGAGTTGATTTCATCCATAAGATTTTCAACCTAACATCAGGATCTTCATCTTCAACCTATGTTAGAATACTCAGTGAACTTGTTTAAAGTTCCTGGATTGAAACATCAAACACACGGTTAATAGCAACATCATTTTATATGTTTGAGTTTAAGAATTCTAAATGTTTAAACATAATCAAAATCATTTTACTTTCTCCCCCTTTGTCAGAAATCAAAAAGGTGATAAAGAACAGAAAAAGTAAAAAGAGTTGAGATAAGTTTAGATGGATAAAACATACAAATTGAAAGCATGGAGAGTATAAATCATACTAATTTCACAGAGCAATCAGAAGACATAAAATTACATAAATGAATTAACAGCTAATTGAATAATTCAGGTGTTTTTAAGGATTCTTAATTCTTTTAATTTTTTATGAATGATTACTTATAACAAGTTTTAAGTTCTATATTGATCCACAAAGTTTTTAACATAAATCATTATTAAAACTAAATTAAGATATTTAGGTAGAAGGATAAACATTTTAAAATAAATAACAAACAGATAGACTTCATTAAACACAAGAATATAAAAATATAAATGTTTTAGAAGCAGAGGGGAATAAATCTTAAGTACTAAGATATTGTCTAATCCTCAGACTCTTTGTTAAACTTCTCCAGGAGTTGCTTCAGCATTTCTGCCAACTGATTGAAGGAGGTTGCTCGAGCTAGACTTGTTTCCTCTTGTCTTTCCAGACGTTTTTAGATAATCCTATTTTATTCTTGCATCTTTTCCAGGGTTTCCTTTATCCCATGAACTTCCTTTTCAATATCCAAGGAAGGTTTTGCTCTAGAGCATGAGGGTTGGTTTTCAACTGTTACTAAAACAATATCGGAGGTATAGGAAGGGAACGTAACTTCTAATCCAAGAACCACTTGTCTTATAGGTTCTGGAGCATGCAGGCACAAGGGATGTGAGGATAAGGATTCAACTAGATCCATATATTTTCTTTTATCCTCTTGGAGGCAGACAAATTACATGACATCAGAATTGACATCCAATATTCTTCTGAAGTTAATCCATGCAACTTCAGTTTTGAATGGATCCATTTTGGAAGAGGAGATTCTAAAGACATTCTCAAGAGAGATTAAGGAAAGTTGATGGAACTTTTGGAAGAGTTCATAGAAGGTGTTGGTGGCAAGTTCTAGGATGTGATGGATGGAATAACTATTTGACTAGTTTCTAGTTGAGGATCAGAGAGAGCGAATGAGTGAGATAGGTTATGATGGAGGTTGATAAGGGATTCACGATTAGGTAAAGGATCAGGTCTTTGAGGTGAAAGATCTAGATTTCGAGGGTCTTTATGAAACAAAGAATTATCTTCTTTTATGTTCTTATCCAAAGAACTGAGAGAAGAAGTAGATGTCTTTCTCTGGAAGATTCCAATAGTATTCAAATTATAAGTTTTCTTGGTTAGGTTAGAAACAATATTCATTTCTATCAGGTCTTCTCCATTGAATGGTTTTCCAATCACCACTTCAAGTTCAGCTTGAGATAAAGGAGAGTTTATGAGTTTGTTCTTAACTAAGATCGCAGAGATCAATCTTCCATAGAGAATGCAACACCTTTGATTTTTAGATACTTTTTAGAGAATCGAATTAAGTAGAGAAGGTTGATGAAAATGCTTGCAGGTAGGTTTACTTTTTATTTCTTGACTAAGTAGTATATTATATATTTAGAGTTGATATTTAAATAAGTACTTTTGTTGGTTGAAATTTTGTGAAGAATACTTCCAGATAGAATCAGGGACCATACCTTGAGATTGTCATGGAGATCATTTGTCTTGTGAGAGTTCTTGCCATTTTTGAAGATGATTTGATCGACTGTGGAAGCAATTTCTAACAATACTTGCTTGGGTGAGAATATTATATATGCTTCAATGTTCTTACATCTAGCACCATATCCATCATGTTGAATGAGTTTTGCAATGTCATTTTCCTTAATGATGATTTCATGACCTTTGACATTTGAGCAAATAGTTAACATATCAAGAGCATATGAATTGTTCCAAAATTCTTTGACTAGCTCAGGATAAGTAGGTCCTTTTAGAAGATCAAAGTAATTTTACCAGCCTTGACTCTTAAGATCATTGAATAGATCAAACCCATTATCTGCCAAGTTCTCAAAAGCCACTATTAGTTCAGTAAGAACTATCAACCGTTCTGTTGGCACAACAAAGGGAGTTCATGGGGCATCATACACTACAAAGGGAGTTCCTGGGGCATCATAGATGGAAAGAGGTTGAGAGTAAAGTGGAAGATTTAGGTTTTCCTCATGAAGAATTATTGTTTGGTGATTAGGAGTTGATTGTTGAGAAGCCATTATTGATGATGATGATGGATAGTTTTGAAACGTAGATGAAGAGGTTTTAGGGTTTTTAGGATTTTGGGCTAGCAACTGGCAAAAGATTAGGAGGTGAAAATAGACTAGGGTTTTTCGAATTGTAAAGACTATTAAACCTTCGAGAAGAGTGAAAAACTGATAAGAGGTAAGGCGAAAGGACTTTTTTACCTACTCTTAGGACTATCCTGCTTTTCCAACAAATCATATGAATCACCGAGTGTGATTTAAGAGGTAGCTCATTTAATGCATTTAGACTTTTTAATATTTAAAGGGATGAACTTGTTTTTAAAATTAGGATAAATTCTTCTTTAATTACTTCTAATTGTTTGAGAATATCAATAGTTTTTATACCAGACATAAGAATATATTTTATCTATTTATTGCTAATACTTGAAAGAAGAATAATCAATATAAGGAAAATATACTTCATTAGAAAACATATAAATTCTAACCTGGTATATTTGTTTTATATGATTTTACCTTCATTATTTAGCTTGTTTCTGACTCGTTAATCTGTTAAACACTTCTTGTAATTCACATTTCATCCTTGTCTTGAGATGCTTCTTCTTATCTTCTTGCTTCTTGAGCTTTCAACATCAACTCTATTTAAATTTTGAAAGATAGTTCTCTACAACTGTAGTCTTCTTGTCTGGATTTGATCTTCCATAGGGTACTTGAGCCTTTAGAATCCTGAGAACTTGATTCCAGAGATTTTGTCCTCATATTTTTGATTCTTGCCCAGAGTTTTGATTCCTCTACATAACGGGTTTTGAATCAGAAAAGCTTTTTATTATTTGAGTAGCATGCAGCTAGAATTTTATCTTACTCGACCTCTCTACACAGTTAAGTGTTTGATTCTTAAATCAATAATAGAGTCGGGCTCTGATACCAATTAAAGGTAGAGAAAACATAAGAAATGGGGGTTTTAATTGGGTTTATAGAAAACATTTGCCTTTAGAAATTATGAGTACTCAAATGATAAAGCGATAAAGACAATGAAGAATAAAGGACACAAGGATTTATCCAGGTTCACCTTAAACAAGGTTAATCCTGTCCACCCCCTCAAGGATGATTTTGCCTTCAATAAGAACTTAATCCACTATAACTAGATCAATTATAGATGCACGAGAAATGGCCGATGACTAACATACAATGACGCGTTCAGGGATCCTGCGAGATATAACATTCATTGACCCAATAGAATCAAATCCCTTAAGATCATCTATTCAGATTTCCTATATTGACCAGCAACCATTATCTTCTTGATATCAGACCTTCACTCACTCTCTCAAGGAACCTTCAATGATATATTCAGTGATCTGTTTTAACGAATAAAATAATCATTGACCCAACAAAATCAGATCCCTCAAGATCATATATTAGGATTTCCTATAATGACCAGCAACCATTATCTTCTTGAGATCATACCTTCACTTAGTATCTCAAGGAACCTTCAATGATATGTTCAATGATTCAATTTAATGAATATAACAATCATTAACCCAACAGAATCAGAACCCTCAAGATCATCTATTAGGATTTCCTACAATGACTAGCAGCCATTGTCTTCTTGAGATCAGACCTTCACTCAGTCTCTCAAGGAACCTTTAATGATATGTTCAATGATCCCATTTAACTAATATAAAAATCATTGACCCAACAGAATCAGATCCCTCAAGATCATCTATTAGGATTTCCTACAATGACCAGGAGCCATTGTCTTCTTGAGATCATACCTTCACCAAGTCTCTCAAGGAACTATTCAATAATATTTTATGAGGTTCTTGTGTTTACATGATTGCTTCTTCTAAGCATATTACACAAGTGTTATAAGCATATATTGTTTAACATATTTTTGAGCAACAACTCTAGTGTTAAAACAATTTACATAAAGAGATTTGAACTGTAACACAAAATGAGCAACAACTCTTGTGTTCATTACAATGTTCTATCAAGATGTATATGATCAGAAGTTGAGTAGCATCTTGTAGTGTTTTTATTCTGCATCTTATTGTTGAGCAAGTTACGAGCAACAACTCCTTTCTTATTTTGAGATCTACCAAGATGTATTTGATCATAAGTTTAATAACATCTTGTAGTCTTCTTATTTATCTTTCTTTTCTCTCATTTTTGTATAGTGGTCTTCAAAATGTTTAGAATTTCAGCTTTGACATCTTCAACATCCATATCGTTTAAGCTTGATGGCCAACAGTTGTAGCGGCGACTGCTACAGCGACAATGAGACATGGCTTTGAATCTTTGATCTTCTTTTATAGCCTTCAAAGGAAGACATTGTGAGGATAGAGAAGTATTTTCCTGCACCAACAGTTAGTTCCAATGGATAGAATAAGGTGTAAGAGTTAGACAGTATAAAATAATACTTTATGTATCATGTCACTGTTCAATGATAGCTTTCTACCTTTTCTCTATATAATGTTTTTATAATAAGCTTATAAACAAAGATTTGTCGAGTAAAGAAAGATAGCTGGTAGTCTAGTTGTTTGTTCTTAACAGTTACAATGAGAGTGGTTGATAATACAGTACTATAAGATTGTCCTTACTTGGCTTTTAATCTTTGATCTTCTTTTATAGCCTTCAGAGAGAGACGTTGTGAGGATAGAGAAGTATTTTCCTGCACCAACTGTTAGTTCTAATGGATAGAATAAGGTGTAAGAGTTAGATAGTATAAAATAATAGTTTATATATCCTGTCAATGTTCAATGATAGCTTTCCACCTTTTTCTCTGTATAATGTTTTTATAATAAGCTTGTAAACAGATATCTGTTGAGTAAAGAAAGATAGTTGGTAGTCCAGCTGTTTGTTCCCAACAGTTACAATGAGAGCGGTTGACAATACAGTACTAAAGGATTGTCCTTACGCCACCCTAGAGGGTAGAGGTCACAAACACTTTTATGTACCTTTTGTACACTGTTGTACCCCAAAATTTGCCCTCCCATATTACTCAATATTTGTCAAGAATAATCCTCAAATTAACTCAAGGGTTAGACAGTCAAATCACTTCCTAAGACAGCTGAAATTAGGGTTTTGGTTCTTTCAAGGAATTTGGGGTTTTCAATGGTTCAATCAAGTCTCATAGGCCTATATACATCCTCAAGCACCTACATGCCAAGTTTCAAGACTCACAATGCCAATTTGCACAGTCAAAAGCCTCATTTGATCCATAGTCAACGGCAGGGGCAAAATGGTCATTTTGCAGTCAAAGATTGTGGATTTTTGGACAGCAGAAAAGATTTTTGGACAGCCAAAATATTTGATTTCCAATCAAAGATTCAATCATCAATACAATGGATTTTTGCCCAAGCTTTTGACCTAATTCCATTCTCTTATATACAAGCAAGCTAACCCTGATCAAAGAGACGTGAAGAAAGCTGCAGAAACAGCCATAGCATATTAAAAAAAATTCCAAGGAAATTGAAAACTGGTTTTTGCATTCTAGGGCGATTTAAGGACTTTTGTTGATTCTAATACATTGCAGGAGGTCTCAGGCACGATTTACAATCAAATTCCAGTTTCAAAGCTCAAAGAATCATCATCTACAGAACCACGGTTTTCAATTCCTATTCAAAATCGTATTGCTGAAATCATGCATATTTAACGTGTTTTCTTGATTGATTTGTGTTGCTAGGAACCATACGAAGCTAATGGTATCGTTTAATTGAACTATAACTCCCTGAATCCAAAGGTGCCGTGAACGATTTCTAGGGTTCTTAAGCTTTGAAATTGGGGCTTTCTGAACCAGGCAAAATTAGGACTCCTAAGGCACATGGTTGGAATCGTTAGGACAAGACGAATAAGATCAACCCCTCGCGAAATATTTATATACCCTGTGGTGCTAATCGCTATTTTTCGTTGCAATGTTTAGTGGGGGTTAAAAACCCCCGCTATCTGATTTTGTTTTTACAGGTACAAAGGAAGAAGACGAGGACGTGTTATCATACCATTGGGCAATTTCAAAACACGCGCGTTTTTTGTGTTTTACATCATATTTGTTAATTTCCCAATATAATAAATTCCTATTATCTAAAGAACAAAAAGCTGCAGGTGGTGTAGTGGTTGAACGATTGTCCAATGAACACTGGGACCTGGGTTCGAATCCCAGGTCCCCCCAAAACGCTTATTCTATTTTTCTTAACATATTCACGTGCAGAGTTCCAAAGGTTGTCCACCATACACCTCACAGATCAGTGCGCCAGGTGTCTCCACACTCAAATCCAGTGGCCAAAGATGAAGGACCATTGTACTCCCCAGTCAACGCGCGTGTGGACAATCAAGGGAAGTCAAAACAGGCTGCAGCAAATGGGCCACCAATTTCCAAACATACCTCCTAATTGGGCCAACACCCCCTGGGTTATTTTCTTTTATTTTCTTCTTTTATATTTTTTCACTTAATTATTATTATTATTAGTTAATTAATCAAATTAATTTTTTCATAATAAATTCAGAAAACTAAAACATAATATTTTTGTTTATTTATTAAATTCACCCTTAATTTATTATTTTTTGTAAATAAATACTAATGTAATTAATTTAGTTAATTAGGTTAATTTTAATATTTTCACAATAATTTAAAATTAATATAGAATTAGGTTTTAATAACTTTTGACCATCTTTTTTCTTTTTTTTCCTTAAAAACATAAAAAACTCAAAAATATTTCTTATTAATTAATTAGTTTTAGGTTTAATTTAATTTACCTCACAAACATAAAAAATCTCTTTCTTTCTCAAAAAAGGGTCAAAACCCTAAAAACATTCTGATTCAATTTTCTCTCGCGCGTATGTTTGTTTTATTAATTTTTGATCCATATTTATGTAATTACCCCGAGGATGTAATATCTTTAATTAGGACTTTTTATCGCTTTTATTTAATTCCCGCAATTTACTTTTTCAAGGGTTGTTTTTGGCGATGTAAATACCCGACGCCTTGTAATAGCGTAGATTTATTTTCCACAAACTATTAATTGCTAGATGTGTGTTAACTAGGCTATGCATGACAAGATCTCTCTGAAAATAAAATTAATCGTAGCTCACCATAACATGTACAAAGATAACATAATTGGAACCTGACACACTCGCACATGCCGCTCCTAGGGTACGCCTCACTTGGTTGCCTCGACGTGGTCATTGAGTATAGGGTGTTTTAGAGGTCGCCCTCCTGTCTAAAGATCAAGTTGCCTCGAAACGGTTGCCTCGGATAAAAACGATCTAAGACATTAGGGTCACCGCTAAGGCGTCCTACCATTGCTTTAGTGACCACACATGTCCCTATAATCGAATTGACCCGAAAAACTCCAACGACGGTGCTACCTACTTCTCAATAGTGGGATAGTGTTGTCTAAAGGACATTTACACAGCTTAATTTCTTTTGAGTAGGTAGAGGTTCTCAGGTACTTGCTCTTTCAAAAAAACAAAAATACTTTTCGCACCTACACTTTTCTGACAAAAGTTTTCAAACAAACACTTCATACACTTTTGAGGACAGATACAAGAGTTAAATTGAAGTTTTCAAACAATTTTTTTTTTCAAAACCCACAAACACTAGAAAAGCAAAACATTTTGAAAACATAGTGAGCAAGTATCTAAGAGCCCGTGGATAACCACGGATAGAAAGGGTGTTAACACCTTCCCTTTCTATAATCTACCTCCCGAACCGAGAAACATCTCGAAAAGGAATTTTGCTGTGCTTTTGTCCTTTCCATGTTGGAGAAAATTAAAGACGGTGGCGACTCTTGCTTACCGCGACATTTCACGAACCAGCATTCCAAAACAGTCAGGTCTATTTCTACCGATCACAGAACTCGCGGCTCTGCTGGGGATTTTAATAAGTGAGGTGTACCTTAGGAATATATCACTATTGTCTTCAATTGTATGCTTTGTATGCTTTAATCTTGTGGGCTTGTATTGGAGTTTTTTTTAGATCCTAACCCGGATCTGGGGTACCCTTTTTTAGGTAAGTAGCAATAAACTGTGAGGGACCTATCCGACATAGACCGACACGGGTGAAGCAGTAGCTACGTTGGTGTGACACCTTGGTCTGTACCGATATCCCTTGTGTTGGAACGAGGAGAATATGGGTCTTCTGAGGAGTCATTAAGCACCAACTGACCTTAGAACCTTAAATTGACCAACTTGGCCATAGAACAGTAGCAGTATGCTACACTCATTGAGGCTAAACTCTCGCGATGGTTCTGGCCGCAAATAAAGGTTGCCAAACTTGAATTATGACCGATTGAGGGTAGTCAGTGATATTGAGATCCTCTAGAACCCGGTTACCATTTTTAGGACAGGTCTTAACCAACTGAAACTGAAAGAGGGTAGTACTTAAACTTCATGCTGGCCTGAAATCTAAGGGCTCTCTTGTGTGACTTGTGTGCCTTTACCATGTTTGCCTTTTGTGAATACTTGTGGTGTGCCTTTATCATAACATCATACCATCATAACATTGCATGCATCCTGCATAAGGACTAACCCATTTCAAAGACAAGAAAGTTTCATCTTTGCTCTGTTTTGTAGGACATCATGATGCCCCTGCGTAGGAATACTATCCGACTCAACTTTGTTTAACCACCTGCTTTGCTTACAGAATTGGTTGGAAGGATTCCAAACTCTACTTCCTTCATCAGGAAACATGGTTCTCTTCTCGGCTTAGTCACTTCAAAGTGGGACCTGCAGTTGATGAGTGTCCTGGTCCAGTTTTATGATCCGCTACACCATTGCTTCACCTTTCAAGATTTCCAGCTGGTCCCTACCCTGGAAGAATTCTCTGAGTTGCTTGGTATCCCTGTTTTGGAGCAGACTCCGTTCACTGGTTGGGAAAAGACTCTCAGGCCTGAAGAGATTGCTGCAGCCCTTCACTTGACCAAAGAGGAAGTAATGGCTAACTGGGAGACTAAAAGTGGAGTTAAGGGCTTCTTGGCTAAGTTTCTGGTTGGTAAAGCTAATGGTTTCTGGAATGACTTAGACTTTCAAGCGTACGAAGACATTCTGGCTCTCTTAATCTATGGTCTGGTATTGTTTCCAAATCCTGATACCTTTGTTGATGTTAATGCCATAAGGATCTTCATCTCTCGGAACCCTGTACCCACTCTCTTGGGTGATATCTTTTATCAGCTCTATACTCGTACTGCCCGAAGACGGGGAACTTTGTTGTGTTGTGCTCCTCTATTGGTGAGGTGGTTTATTTCGCACCTCCCCAAATCTGTACTGAAGAACAAAGAAGGAAGAGGCTGGGCTCACAGGATAATGTCTCTTACTGATAATGATATTATTTGGACTCTCAGAGGCTTAGATGAGGTGGTCGTCATTGATCGTTGTGGAGAGTACCCTAATGTTCCATTGATCGGAATCCATGGAGGAATCTCTTATAATCCATGCTTAGCCCTCCGTCAGTTTGGAAGAGCCAGAAGAGAAGGGCCTCATGAGATGTTGATACCTCATATTGTCTTTGATTTTCAGGTAGATAGCGACGAGCTGCGCCGTAAATTCGTCAGGGCTTGGGACAGAATTCACAAAGCTGACCCACATGAGTTGGGACCAAAAACTTCTCTGCCAATGGAGTCATATTTCAGATGGGTCCGCATCCGTGCTCAGAAGTTAGGTATGCCCTACGAAGCTGTCATGCCTATTACTCCGGAAGTTGCTGATAAGGACGGGGTTCCTCCAACTGTTCTCCATCCTCATACACCCAATGACGTTGGCACATTAAAGAGGTCTTGGGTGCAACTGCAAGAAGAACGGGATTCCTATCGGGAAAAGTTTAATGAGCAGGAACAGAAAATCCAGAAGCTGACAAAGCAATTGGAGAACGAGCGGATCCTGAATGACTATATCCGCACTGAGAAGAGGAGGCCATGGGAGCAGTGATGGACCTTTGACGTTTTCTTTTACAGTTTTTATTTACTTTTCAGTATTTCCATTTTTGTAACGCCTAAGGGCAATTTGTTGAACAATTTAAGTTCCAGAGTTAAATCTAATAAAGTGTGTTTCTTTTTTTGTCTACAAAGTTGAATCCCGATTGTCTTTGAAAACATAAATCATACGCATTTCATGACATCATATGCATAACAGGTACCCTTTTTACAGGTCACTCATCTTCTTGGCTGTTTATTTCAGCAATCATCATGTCTTCTGAACCTTCCACCGAACAAGCTGTCAAGGCCCTCCAGGCCCAGAATGCCCAATTCCAAGAGTTGGTTGTGAGCCTAGCCAAGGGTCAACAAGAGTTGAAGACCCTGATTCTGAAGAAGAAGAAGAAGAGGACCGTCTTGTTCAACACTTGACGTAGATTTGGGAATGGATTACAGCATGAGGTTGAGCTGACTACCTCATCTGTAGGCAAAGACAGTCCACAAGAGAGAAGGGTTCCTAGTCCCGTGGTCTCCGACAACAAGACGGATTATGATGCAGAACAGTATCCTCCTGCCGAGGATAGGTATAAACAGTTGGAGGACCGTTTAAGTGCTATGGAGATACAAAATGTGCCCGGGTTGGACTTTGGAGACCTAGGCTTATCCTCTGGGGTGGTGATTCCCCATAAGTTCAAGGCACCTGCTTTTGCCAAATACGATGGAGCTTCCTGCCCAAAGCTGCACCTCCGGTCGTATGTAAGGAAGATCTAACCTTACACTACCGACAAGAATTTATGGATCCATTTCTTCCAGGATAGTCTTTAAGGGACTCAACTCGAATGGTTTTATCAGCTGGATGGAGCCAGTATTCGTAACTGGGAGGATTTGGCTACTGCGTTCTATAAGCAGTATCAGTATAATTCCGACCTCGCTCCTACGCGTACCCAACTCCAGGGTATGTCACTAGGGACGGGTGAAGGATTTAAAGAGTACGCCCAAAAATGGAGAGACCTTGCTGGAAGGGTGCAGCCACCTTTGACTGACCGTGAACTTGTTGATATGTTTCTGGGGACCCTGTCTGGTCCGTTCTTCAACCATTTGATTGGAAATTCTTCAGCCGAGTTTACAGATCTTATCTTGACTAGTGAGAGAATTGAAGTTGGTATCAAGTCTGGGAAGATACAGAAAGGGGCCTCCTAGAGCATTGAGAAGAAACCATTCAAGAAGGAATCTAGTGTTGTCTATAGTTCAAGGAGACAAAATAGACCGGAACGCTGCTAAGCTGTCAACGCGGTGGTTATTTCAAAACCTGTGGCTGCTGTGATACGGTGGGAGAACTGACTATAGTTTTGCGTTTGTTTTCGCAAATGTTTCGGTTGAGCAAGAGTCGCCACCGACTTTTTATTTTATCCTAAGGAAAGGTTAAAAATCACAGCAAAAACCTTTTGAGATGTTTTCTTGGGTTCGGGGAGTAGATTATAGAAAGGGAAGGTATTAGCACCCTTTCTATCCATGGTTATCCATGGGCTCTTAGTTACTTGCTTAGATCACTTGCCTTTTGTTTTCAATTATTTGAAATGGTACTCTTGTGTGTGTGGGTTTGAAAATGTTTTGAAAAGAAGCCAATGTAGTGGCAACCTTTGTAATGATCCATGTTGGGATGTATACAAAGGTGTACGTCTTTTGAAAAAGTTTTCATTTGTTTTTTGAAAGTTTGTTTTGAAAATGTTGTGAGGTGTGGTTTTAGAAAATAGGCAAGTGTTTTGTTTTTGCAAGTTTGATTCAAGTAACTAAGAGGTTATCTACTCCTAAATTTCTCAAAGTTTATTGCTATGTTTTAACCCTTTTAACAAGTTTGTTCCATCATTGTATTTGGTGGACAATCTCATGTTAGGATATGAAAGGGACGGGCGCGGGTCATCGTTTAGACCATAATTGCAATGGTGCCAAGTATCTTTGGGCAATTTTCTTTAAGGGACTTGATCATTTGTTTAGGCAACATTTTGAAAGCGTCATCGAGGGACTATGATCATTTGATTTGTGTTTGTTTTGCCCAAAGAGACCTAACATGCAATATGGCCCAATTTTGAAAGGCAACAAGTGGAATACCCTAGGGGGGTGCAAGTGTGATTTGTGTGTCCATTTTCATGCTTGTTTATCTTGAAATTAGGTCAAAACTATTTTCGTTGTTTTTTCGCATACAAACCCTAATTCTAACATGGTATAATTAGAAAGCAATAAAGTGCGAAAATAAATTTACTAAGCTATTACAAAACCATATATGGGAAGGGGGGTACAAATGTTCAAATGGGGATTTTGACAAGGAATTTAAACCTAAACTATTACACCAATATTGAATTATTTACAAGATAATTTAATTGCACAATTTAAATAAAATAAGAATAAATATGTAAGATGCAAAAAATGGTTTTTTGTATGTATGAAAAAAAAATTTTATATGTCAAAATAAACAAAAATAAAAGTATTATTTTTTTGGGAGTTTTTCATGTTTAGGGTAAAACCCTAATTTCTTAAATAGAATGGATTAATTATTTAATATGTACAAGTATTTATTTATTGTATACAAAAATAAAATAAAATGAAGTATATTTGTCAAAAGGTATTAAATATTAAATAAAAATAAAAATGTGTATATTTTGTATTTTTTCCTAAATATACTAATAAATATGTATGCATTACTATTATTTACTAAATATATATTATATGTACAAAAATAATAATATTTAATATTTATAAAAAAAAAGTATATTTTGTATAAAATATTTTCAGAAGATAAAATAAAATAAAAAATGAAAAATAAATGTGTTTACATTATTTTTTTTATATTTTAAGTAAAAAATGGTTTTTATGTATTTATTTTATGTACAAAAACTAAAAGAAACCAAATAAATGCCTAATAAATTCAAAAATGGTGAGAAAAATATTTTTGATATTTTCAATATTGTTAGAAAAAATAAATGAGTCAGGACAAAAAAGAAAATGTCAAAAAATCATAAAAATAAGCAAAATGGGCTTGGGGGGGTGTAAAAGTAACAAAAGGGTGCAAATAGAAAAGTCAACTCAGGTCCAGCCCAAGAAGACTTTGTCTTCAACCTCAGACCTGTATGAACAACCAGAACACGCGTTTTCCATCTCTTGATTCCTGGACTTTCAAGCAAAACTCACAACATGAAAAATGTAGAGCATGAGAAGACGAAACCAACCATGTAAAGAACTTGACTTAACTCTCTAAGATTAGGGAGAATTTCTTCTCCCCCAATTTCTGACCTAGTTTTTATGCCATGTTCAGACTCAAAATTCTTGCAGCACACATAATATAAATGAAATCTAATTACATGGGCATGTTCAGGGCTATGAATGTGACATATTCTCTTCACAAACCTAAAGCTAACAATGCCTAATAAGAGAGATACGAGTTCATGAACTTACCTGTTCAGTTGAAGTTCTATCTGGCAATGGAGAAGCTTTCAGTGCAAGGTGATGATTGGTATAGCTTCCTTGATGTCCAGGGATGCTATTCCAAGCCTTACTTTGTCTTGAAACCTTTTGAATCGTGCTATAGCACTTCACCTGCAAATCAGAAAAGTGAAAATGGCCAAAAAGATTAGAGGAGTTACAGGTTGCTTCTAATGCTTTGGATAGTTTGGATTGATGGTAGGGAAGGTGTTTGAAGTGGTTTGGGCAAGAATGCTTGAAAGGATTAAGAGTTGGAACTCAATCTGCAGAGGTTGCTCTGTTTTTGCAGTTTGAGAGTGATTTTGGCAATGGGGAGGTATTGGTGGTCTTAGGGTCGTGCTTCAGCTTGTGTTTGATGTTTAGAATGTGTCTGATCACTTTTTCTAAGGCCTGGTTTGCAGGAATGGAAGTTGGTATATGTTATGCTATCTTTCTTCACACTTAAGCAAGCAAAGGCCACTTGATGTTTCTAGCCTGTACAGGCCCTCACACTATGCTGCATACATTGGCCTTGATCAGTGCAATTTGCTCATAAACTTGTGCCAAGAAGATTTTGACTGTACCACTTGGATTTGCAAAATGGACATAAAGTTCTACTTTTTCAAAATAGAAATAATGCTTTTTCTAATTAAGGGTTAATTCTCTATGTAATGTCCAAATGCATAGAACAACATCTTGGCACAATGGTTTTGCATTGAATTATTGAGTGAAAATGGGATTAGAGGCCTGCAATGTAGCTTAAGCATGCTGAATTCAAAATGGCACCAATGTATGAACATGTCTTGGCCAAGAACAAAAGTGACTTTTTCCCATTTTGCAAAATTCGATTCTCCCTAACCATGAGGTTGTTTGAGAAGTTCTTGGACATTTTGGAAAGCTTGGAATGTGTACTACAATCCATCTTTGAAATGAAAATTGAAATTCCAAGTGGAAGTGTATGAAAAATGGTCTTGAAGTTAGGTAAAAAACTTGTCCAAAATAGGTCAAATTTTCACTAAGTTAAGAATGGTTTGACACCCTTGTTCCAAAAATTGTAACTTGAGATACAAGCTTCTTTTGGGAAAACTTTGTGAATCAAAGTTGTAGATTATGCAATAGGCTACAACTTTCATGTTTTGATTTTTGCTTGAATCCAAATGCATCTTGGTGAGAAAGTGGGGCAAAGTTAGGAAAAAATTAGGGTTTTTCATAACTTAGAAAAATTCTAAGTTATGAAAAATTCTCATTTCAAACCCTAATTTGCAATTTTTGATTTCTTGGTGAACAAGTTTCATGATTTGGCATATTTTGATGAAAAATGAATCTTGACCCTTGATTTTGACCAAAAAGTCAAAGTTTGACTTTTCAGTATACAGTCAAAATTGATCATTTGACTGGGAAATTCAACTATCAATCTTGTGTATTTGGGATCTTTTGAACTTGTTGAGCATGTCAAGATAATTCCATGGGGTCCTTGAGTCCATATGTGAGCTTGGTTTGCCATTGGCTAGGTCAAACAGTCAAAAATTGCCCTTGTGCAGTCAAAACCCTAAAAATGACCATTTTGCCCTTTTGATGATCTGACCAATTTTCTTGAAGAATTGTGATCCAAACTTGATCAAAAGGTCCATGTGAGCTCATAATGTTGATGTGGGTCAATTTTCATGAGGTTTGCCTGTCAATTGGCCACAGTTGACTTCTTCCCCAATATAGTTGATTTCTAGGTCAACTGTCCAATTGACTGGGCAAAAATTGGAATCAAGACTTGAAACTTGGTATGGATAAACTTGGGAGTCCAATATGAAGCATGAAAGTAATCTTAGGCATTTTAGGTCAGAACATCTTTGTGCAAACACAAACCCTAATTTGGGTCAACAGTGCAAGGAGAAGTCTTGAGCAGAGGAAACCCTAACTGGATCTTGATCTTCAAGGGTCTTGTGATGAGAAAATGTTGAGGAAATGGGAGGGAAAATTTTGGGGTACAACAGCTGCTCCTCAGCATCACAACCAACAAAGGGGTGAGAGACCTAGAAGGCAGTTCACTCGCCTCAGTATGACCTTGTCCCAGATATTGCCGCAGTTACTGACAACCAATCTGGTGACTCTGAAAGAAGCTCCGAAGATTGTAAACACAACATCTCCAAAGTACAATCCTAACACCCGCTGCGCTTATCATTCTGACAGCCCGGGGCATACTACAGATGATTGTTGGGCTCTGAAGAACAAAGTTCAGGACCTAATTGATGCAAAAGAGATAGAGTTCGAGGCGCCCGAAAGGCCCAATGTTGTGACTGCTCCCATGCCCAAGCATGGAGTGAATGCTGTAGAGGAAGACCTGTTTGTAGCCTCTGTGGATGATATTGTTACTCTGCTGTTGACCGTCAAAAGGAACCTGTTGCTAGCCGGTTTATTTCCGGGATGTAGTAAAGGTTGCCATCTATGTTTTGTTTCACCTACTGGTTGCCCATCTTTGAAGTCAGGTATCCAAAACCTGATGGATAATAAAGAAATCCTGTTTGAAAAGATTGTTGTTCCTACTACCCCTACTGAAGAAGTTTCCATCGTCACCATTTTCAACAATTCTCCCAAGGCTCCCCCGAGGAAGCCTGTCAAAATTGCGCCTGTTCAGAAGATTGCACCTATAATTATCACCGTTTTGGGGCCCATCCCCTATACATCCGACAAAGCTGTCCCTTGGCACTATAGGGAAGATGTTTATGTGCTTGGAGTTAAACAAGAGTTTGATACTAGTACCGGCGTCAGCAACATCACCGGGCCTGCTAAAGTCACCCGCAGTGGTAGACTTTTCTCACCAGATATTATGCCACCAACTATCCAGAGACCTATTGTCGTCACACCTGCAAGTGTACCTACTTCCCTTCCTGATCGAGTTCCTATTTCTACCCCTGCTGCCGAGTCATCTGATGCTCGGGGCAAAGGGATCGCCACAAATATGCCTGCCCAGACGGAGGCACCAAAGACCATCAATGTTGAAGCTTCCAAGCAGGAGATGGAAGAGATTCTTAAGATCATTAAGAAGAGTGATTTTAATGTAGTTGAGCAACTGGGGCAGACCCCATCCAAGATCTCGATGTTATCACTGTTGTTGTGTTCAGAGGCCCATGCCAAGGCTCTGATTACCTCCCTGAAGACAGCCCACGTGCCACAAGAGACGTCAGCTGATCAATTTACCGATTGTGTGGCCAACTTAACCGCTGATAATGGTTTGGGTTTCTCTGACGCTGATCTGACTGCTAAAGGGAAGAACCATAATAATGCCCTGCATGTCTCCATTGAATGCAGGGGCACTACTCTCGCACATGTGTTGGTTGACACTGGTTCATCATTGAACGTTCTGCCCAAGAAAGCTCTAGACATGTTAGATTGCAAGGGGTTGGAGTTAAAACCAAGTAACATTGTTGTCCGGGCCTTTGATGGGTCTAAAAGGATGGTGCATGGGGAAGTCGATATCCCAATTAGAGTTGGTTCTCAGGTCTTCGATTCTACATTCTATGTGATGGACATTCGGCCATCCTATTCTTGCTTGCTGGGTCGTCCGTGGATCCATAAGGCTGGGGTTGTGACCTCCACACTACATCAGAAGCTGAAATACCCGGTCAGAGGAAAAATTGTGATAGTTCAGGGGGAGGAAGAATACATGGTCAGCCACCTCAACTCGTCCCGGTACATAGAGATGGATGGGGAATTCATTGAGACCCCCTTTCAACACTTTGAAGAGGTCCCTCAAACATTGACATCAGCTGGGACGGTAATTGAAGATTCTCCTTTGAAGATGGCTTCCTTAAAGGATGCCCGGGCTGTTATTGAGAAGGGTGAGTGCGCAAACTGGGGCCGACTTCCTGATTTCACTCAGAAGACTGACAAGTTTGGTTTGGGTTTCACTGCAGAAGCTCAGAAGGCTGTTCGTAGGGCAAGGATTGGAAGACCTCATGTGTTCATCAGCAACTCGGGAGTAAATGCCATTGAAGATGACGTGGAGGAATCTGAATTCGACAGCTGGATCTACCCTACAACCAACGGTGGACCGAACAACTGGACAGTGAAAGATTTCGTCCCTATTACTTTTGTCACTCAGTAATGAACTCCTTTGTTTTGAATTTGTAACAATCAATATTGTGAAACTTTATGGCCCAGTGTCTTACCCGGGGCACCGCAGCTTCATTTGTGAGGGATTTTGTGTGTCATTTTCATATATCATTAATAAAAGCATTGGACGTTTTTTGCATTTCAAATCTTGCGCTCCTTGTCTTTCTTTATTATATATTGCAAAACAGCTATTTATACACACTCACATATACAGGTCTCAATCCACTCTGGATCTCACTGGTAACGACTCTGCTACTGCCAGTTATGACTTCGAAAATCCGATCAACTTAGCCGAAGACGAAGGTGAAGATGATTGCGAAGTGCCTGGTGAGCTTGCAAGACTGTTACTCCAGGAAGAGAGGGCCATTCAGCCATATGAGGAGCCAGTGGAAACAGTGAATCTGGGTACTGAGACAGACAAAAAGGAAGTCAAGATCGATGCAAACCTGGAGCTCAATGTGAAACAACGGTTGAATCAGATGCTGCATGACTACGTGGAAATCTTTGCCTGGTCTTATGAAGATATGCCTGGGTTGGATACCGACATTGTGGTTCACCACCTGCCTACCAAGGAAGAATGCCCTCCGGTAAAACAGAAGGTCCGCCGTATGCGTCCAGAGATGTCCGAGAAAATCAAAGCTGAGGTTATGAAACAATTCGAGGCCGGTTTTCTAGCAGTGACTTCTTACCCTCAGTGGGTTACCAATGTGGTTCCGGTACCGAAGAAAGATGGTAAGGTCAGAATGTGTGTTGACTACAGGGATTTGAACAGGGCGAGCCCTAAGGATGACTTCCCTCTGCCTCACATCGACGTTCTGGTTGACAACACTGCTCATGATAAGGTATTCTCCTTCATGGACGGGTTCTCCGGTTATAACCATATAAAGATGGATCCCAAAGACATGGAGAAAACCACTTTCGTTACTCAGTGGGGCACCTTTTGTTACAAGGTCATGCCGTTTGGATTGAAAAATGCTGGGGCAACGTATCAGCATGCCATGGTTGCTTTGTTTCATGATATGATCCATCACGAGATCGAAGTATACGTCGATGATATGATTGCAAGGTCCCAAACTAAGGAGGAACACCTCGACCATCTACAGAAGCTGTTTGACCGGTTGAAGCTATACAAACTGAGATTAAACCCAAACAAGTGCACCTTCGGGGTGAGATATGGAAAACTACTAGGCTTCGTCGTAAGTGACAAAGGTATTCAAGTGGACCCTGCCAAAGTGAAAGCCATATAAGAGATGCCAGTTCCTAAGACAGAGAAGGAAGTCAGAGGCTTTCTAGGACGGCTGAACTACATTGCCCGATTCATCTCGCACCTAATTGCTACTTGTGAACCAATCTTCAAGCTACTGAAGAAAGATCAAGTAGTACGTTGGAACGATGAATGTCAGGCTGCTTTCGAAAGAATCAAAGAGTATCTCAAAGAACCACCCATTCTTATGCCACCGGTTGAAGGGAGACCTCTAATCCTATACTTGACAGTACTTGACAATTCAATGGGGTGTGTGCTGGGGCAGCATGACGAGTCTGGCCGAAAAGAGCATGCTATTTATTACCTTAGCAAAAAGTTTACCGACTGTGAGACCCGATACTCACTGCTCGAGAAAACTTGCTGCGCTTTGGTATGGGCTGCTCGCTGGCTAAGGCAGTATATGTTGACTCACACTACTCTGTTGATCTCAAAAATGGATCCAATCAAATATATACTCGAAAAGCCCGCCTTGTCCGGAAGAATAGCAAGATGGCAGATGATCTTGACTGAATATGACATCCAGTACATAACTCAAAAAGCAATCAAGGGAAGTGTGCTGGCAGACCATTTGGCACATCAGGCAGTGGATGATTACCATTCGATGAAATTTGAATTTCCAGACGAGAATATCATGGTAGTAACTGATTGTGAAATACCTGGACCGGATGAAGGACCTGAGGAAGGATCCCGATGGTCTATGAACTTTGACGGAGCCTCAAACGCTTTGGGTAATGGTATTGGCGCCGTGATCATATCTCCTAAAGGCTCTCATACTCCGCTCACCGCCCGACTATGTTTCAACTGCACCAACAACATGGCGGAGTATGAAGCATGCATCATGGGTCTTCGAGCTGCAATCGACCTAAGGATCAAGTTTCTGAGTGTCTTCGGAGATTCCGCTCTCGTGATCAGTCAGATCAAAGGCGAGTGGGATACGAAACACCCAAATCTTATTCCTTACAAGGAGTGTGTAATGACGTTGATTCCCCATTTCGAGGAGATAACCTTTGAACACTTCCCAAGAGAGGAGAATCAGTTAGCGGACGCGTTAGCTACGATGTCCTCTATGTTCAAAGTCAAGTGGGACAACGAGGCTCCCCGGATCATTATTTGGAAATTGGATGAACCTGCGCATTGTTGTGACCTTGAGACCGAAGAGGTAACAGAAAAGCCTTGGTATCATGAAGTAAAGAGGTACCTTGAAGCTCAAGAATATCCCGAGGGCGCGTCTGTTAATGACAAGAAGTTTCTGAGAAGGTTCGCGGCAAAGTTCTTCCTCAGCAATGACATTCTCTACAAACGTAACCATGATTCAACCTTACTGCGTTGTGTAGATAAGACTGAAGCAGAAAGGATCATGGCAGAGCTGCATGAAGGTACCTTCGGAATGCACTCCAGTGGACATACCATGGCAAAGAAAATCCTTCGGGCAGGATATTACTGGTCCACAATGGAAGCCGACTATTATCAGCATTCTTGGACATGTCACAAGTGCCAGGTCTATGCTGATAAGGTGCACATTCCTCCAGTTCCTTTGAACGTCATGACAACAACTTGGCCTTTTGTAATGTGGGGCATTGATATGATCGGCGAGATCAGACCTACGACATCTAACGTGCATCGCTTCATCCTGGTAGCGATTGATTACTTTACGAAGTGGGTTGAAGCAGCTTCCTTTGCCACTGTAACCAAGAATGTCGTGGCACGGTTCATTCGACATAACATGATCTATCGATACGGTGTACCAGAGAGGATCATTATGGATAATGGTACTAATCTTAACAACAAGATGATCACTGAGCTCTGCGAGCAATTCAAGATACAACACCACAACTCTTCTCCCTACCGGCCGAAGATGAATGGGGCTGTAGAAGCTGCTAATAAAAACATTAAGAAGATTGTGCAGAAGATGACAGTGACCTACAAAGATTGGCACGAAATGTTACCATTCGCTCTTCATGGGTACCGTACCTCAGCACGGACCTCAACAGGGGCAACACCCTACTTCTTGGTATATGGCATGGAGGCAGTCCTGCCCATTGAAGTTCAGATACCCTCTCTCCGAATCATGAAGGATGCAGGTTTAAGCGAAGATGACTGGATCTAGACCCGGCTTGATCAACTAAACCTAATCGACGAAAAGAGACTCACTGCTATTTGTCATGGTCAGACGTACCAAAAACGGATGATCAAGGCATTTAACAAGAAAGTCAGACGACAAGAGTATCAAGTCGGAGACCTGGTAATCAAGCGCATCATTCTACCTCAAGGTGATCCCAGGGGCAAATGGACCCCCACATACGAAGGGCCATTTGTGGTTAAGAATATCTTCTCAGGAGGAGAGATGATTCTAACCACCATGGATGGTGACGACCTTCCTCACCCCGTCAATGCAGACATAGTAAAAAGATACTACGCATGATTAAAGACCCGCTAGGTCGACTGGCCTAGGCAAAAATAAGGGCTTCCCGGCGAACCAAAACGGTTCGGGCAAAAATAAGGGATGAAAATAAAAAAATCTGTACACCCGACAAGTCGAAAACCTGAAAAGGCGGCTTGGGCAAAAATGGGTATCCCGGTGGACTGAAAACCCGAAAGGGCGGTCCAGGCAAAAGTTAGGGATAAGCGTAATACTATGTCTCATTGGATCACCCTCGCATCCAGACTTCGGTATCGACTATCAGGCTCAGACGGCGCCAATCAATCAGATTCATCTTCAACTAAGCAGCAAAGTGATGAGATGCTTGAAGACATAAATGCGATAGCAGAGTTGGAACCCAGTGGGATTGTTCACATAGCTGTTTTGTTTTCTTCTTGTATAAATTATATTTGCTCGGTGGCGTTCTCTTACTAGGACGTCAGCCTCTTGTACAAAAACGCCTATTTACAGACAAACTTCCGAAAATCAATACAAGTTCATTTTTCAGACAAATTGCAAATTGTTTTTCCTTTATCTGTTTTGTTTTGCAAAGAACGTCCAATGTTCATTTTTGATATATGCTTTTGACATTAATTGCTGATCACAAATATTTGCATACGAAACAAAGGACTAATTATGGGTAACATCGGAAGCAGGGGCAATAAGAATTGTCTAAGCGATCTAGTTGCTCTGTCCACCAAGGTGCCAAGGTAAGTGCAGCTGAAGAATATAACCAAGATACCTTCACTCCCCAAGAGTAAGACAATAATGGTAGCGCTCCCCACTAAGACTTGCAACCATGAGCAAGTCAGCAATACTCTCCCCCAAGCAGAGTTGGTCTACCATCAGTCTTGAAAAGTTGGGTATCCCCAGTAGATATTAATATTCCCCATCGGAGTATAACGATATTCCTCAGCGAGCATCCCCGGCAGTCTTAATATTCCTCGACAGAAATATAATATTGGTCCCCGGCGGAATACAAGATACCCCCAGTAGAGCCATTTCCCAGTGCAGTCTAACAAAAGCTTCCCCGCCAGAGTTGAATCATCTTACGCAGTAGATTCTGGAAGCTTATCCCCTGCAGAGTACGAAGGTCATTCCCCACCAGAGTCTAACTGGGTTATCCTCAGCAAGTGGCAACTGAAAGATCATCCCCAGCGAAGTTCTTTCTATCCCCAACAAAGCTTATCAACAGAGTCCCCAGCGGAGTTATCATGAAAATCTCAGCGAAGTACCTCTTCCCCACAGAGTAATTCCCCGCAGAATAATCTCTTCACCAGGTTTATTCCCCAACGGAGTCATCTTCTCCTACAGGTTTATTCCTGCAATCATCTCCGTTCATCATCCCCAGCGGAAACGAAGAATTCTACTCTTCAACATCAGCCCAGGATTTAACAAACTCCCCGGCATTTGTCAAGGATTTATTTTCCAGACGAAAATACATTCATTTCACATTTCATGCATGACAAAGTGCATACAACACGATCTCATTTTGAGAACATCATGACATCATGCATATCATACATCATGACATTGCATACAGCTAACGTTTTGCCTTTTCAGGAAAAGGTCAATCAAAAGATGATTACCATCAACCTCTCTTAAGTTCCAGATCAACACCTGTAACTAGCCAGGAAATATCTGTGGACGACTGATTGTAGATCTATACCTGTAACTAGCCAGGAAAGTTATCTACATGAAGAGATTAAAGATCAATACCTATAACCAGCCAGGAAACTATCTTTCTTTCTCAGGTCAAAGATTAATACCTGAAACCAGACAAGACAACTATCTCCTCGAACAACCTCTCTTAAGTTCCAGATCAACACCTGTAACAGGCTAGGAAATATCTGTGGACGACCGATTATAGGTTAACACCTGAAACCAGACAGGAAAACGACCTATATGAAGAGATTGAAGATTAACACCTGTAACAGGCCAAGAAACCATCTTTCTTTCTCAGGTCAGAGATTAATACCTGTAACCAGCCAGGACAACTATCTCATCGGCCAACCTTTTTCAAGTTCCAGATCAACACCTGTAACTAGCCAGGAAATATCTGTGGACGATTGATCGTAGATCTATACCTGTAACCAGACAGGAAAGTTATCTACATTGAAGAGATTGAAGATTAATACCTGTAGCAAGCCAGGAAAACTATCTTTCTTTCTCAGGTCAGAGATTAATACCTGAAACCAGACAGGACAACTATCTACTTGACCATCATGAAGCAACCCTGCACCGGTTCCTTCTCTCTTTCAGATGCAGTTTTACACGGACTCATCATCAGGCAACCCTACACAGGTTCATTCTTTCAACTTGCAGAGTTACAATTCAACAAACAATCTCCAGATGGAATATATAAGCCCATCCCCGACAAAATTCTGTCACCTCTCGCGATGGCATCTATAAGCCCATCCCTCTACCAACAATCTCCAGATGGCATCTATAAGCCCATCCCCGACAAAATTCGGTCACCTCTCGCGATGGCATCTATAAGCCCATCCCTCTACCAACAATCTCCAGATGGCATCTATAAGCCCATCCTTCTATCCATCATCTCTCCAAATGGAATCTGTAAGCCCATTCTCGACATCACATTGCTGATACTACACTACGCGAGTGCAAATTTCTGGGCACTTTAGTGTTCAATCATCTTCCACCTTCGGATCACCAAAGGCACGCAAGCCAATCTACATCCTCAGGTTTAAGAAGATTGAACAGGGGCAACTGTTGTACCCAAAAATTTGTCCTCCCATATTCCTCAATATTTGTCAAGAATGATCCTCAAATTAACTCAAGGGTTAGACAGTCAAATCACTTCCTAAGACAGCCGAAATTAGGGTTTTGGTTCTTTCAAGGAATTTGGGGTTTTCAATGGTTCAATCAAGTCTCATAGGCCTATATACATCCTCAAGCACCTACATGCCAAGTTTCAAGACTCACAATGCAAATTTGCACAGTCAAAAGCCTCATTGAATCCACAGTCAACGGCAGGGGCAAAATGGTCATTTTGCAGTCAAAAGTCAGAATTTTTGGTCAACATCTTATTTTGAGTCCACAATCATCATTTGATCAAGTCTTGATCATGATTCCACAAGGATAGCTCAAAAATCATCAAGATGCAAGAAGTTACTATTTTTGGACAGCAGAAAAGTCAACTATATCTTGACCAGGGCATAACTTTTTCATGGTTCATCAGAAAAATCCCATCCAATGCTCATTTTGAAGGGGATGTAATTTCCTACAATCCATATTCAAACTCCAAGTCCAAGAAATTCTCTCACAAGAAGTTATCAATTTTTACATTATAGGTCAATTTTAAAAGTCAACAAAAATGCACTTTGAGTCAAAGGCCATAACTTGAGATTGGTTAATCCAAATGATATGGGACCAAAGGCATTGGTTAGAGGACTTCAAGAGCTTTCCAAAATGTCCAAGAACATGGTCATATGATCAAAATTGAGCAAGTTGTGTTTTGGAGAAGTTGGGAAATTTTTATGAATTTGCAAAAGTCAACTTTGCCCAAAACACCTTATTTTTGCTAATGGGCCTCAAATATCTTCTTGAAACTTCACCCATGACCTATGCACGACCCATCAAGCTTAATGGAATTTATTTTCTTATTTTTATTGATTAATTGTATTTTTAGTTAATATTAATTCATTTAATTAATTTAAATTGTAGGAAAATGCAAGATTTGATTTTTCAATCAATTTGTGAAGCAAATATGGTCAAGATATGCTGGCAATTTCGTGCACAAGTCAAAGATATGAAAAAAATCCAAAATTGGCAACTTTGTTCAATCATGAAGATTCAAAAATATTTGATTTCCAATCAAAGATTCAATCATCAATACAATGGATTTTTGCCCAAGCTTTTGACCTAATTCCATTCTCTTATATACAAGCAAGCTAACCCTGATCAAAGAGACGTGAAGAAAGCTGCAGAAACAGCCATAGCATATTAAAAAAAATTCCAAGGAAATTGAAAACTGGTTTTTGCATTCTAGGGCGATTTAAGGACTTTTGTTGATTCTAATACATTGCAGGAGGTCTCAGGCACGATTTACAATCAAATTCCAGTTTCAAAGCTCAAAGAATCATCATCTACAGAACCACGGTTTTCAATTCCTATTCAAAATCGTATTGCTGAAATCATGCATATTTAACGTGTTTTCTTGATTGATTTGTGTTGCTAGGAACCATACGAAGCTAATGGTATCGTTTAATTGAACTATAACTCCCTGAATCCAAAGGTGCCGTGAACGATTTCTAGGGTTCTTAAGCTTTGAAATTGGGGCTTTCTGAACCAGGCAAAATTAGGACTCCTAAGGCACATGGTTGGAATCGTTAGGACAAGACGAATAAGATCAACCCCTCGCGAAATATTTATATACCCTGTGGTGCTAATCGCTATTTTTCGTTGCAATGTTTAGTGGGGGTTAAAAACCCCCGCTATCTGATTTTGTTTTTACAGGTACAAAGGAAGAAGACGAGGACGTGTTATCATACCATTGGGCAATTTCAAAACACGCGCGTTTTTTGTGTTTTACATCATATTTGTTAATTTCCCAATATAATAAATTCCTATTATCTAAAGAACAAAAAGTTGCAGGTGGTGTAGTGGTTGAACGATTGTCCAATGAACACTGGGACCTGGGTTCGAATCCCAGGTCCCCCCAAAACGCTTATTCTATTTTTCTTAACATATTCACGTGCAGAGTTCCAAAGGTTGTCCACCATACACCTCAAAGATCAGTGCGCCAGGTGTCTCCACACTCAAATCCAGTGGCCAAAGATGAAGGACCATTGTACTCCCCAGTCAACGCGCGTGTGGACAATCCAGGGAAGTCAAAACAGGCTGCAGCAAATGGGCCACCAATTTCCAAACATACCTCTTAATTGGGCCAACACCCCCTGGGTTATTTTCTTTTATTTTCTTCTTTTATATTTTTTCACTTAATTATTATTATTATTAGTTAATTAATCAAATTAATTTTTTCATAATAAATTCAAAAAACTAAAACATAATATTTTTATTTATTTATTAAATTCACCCTTAATTTATTATTTTTTGTAAATAAATACTAATGTAATTAATTTAGTTAATTAGGTTAATTTTAATATTTTCACAATAATTTAAAATTAATATAGAATTAGGTTTTAATAACTTTTGACCATCTTTTTTCTTTTTTTTCCTTAAAAACATAAAAAACTCAAAAATATTTCTTATTAATTAATTAGTTTTAGGGTTAATTTAATTTACCTCACAAACATAAAAAATCTCTTTCTTTCTCAAAAAAGGGTCAAAACCCTAAAAACATTCCGATTCAATTTTCTCTTGCGCGTATGTTTGTTTTATTAATTTTTGATCCATAATTATGTAATTTCTCCGAGGATGTAATAGCTTTAATTAGGACTTTTTATCGCTTTTATTTAATTCCCGCAATTTACTTTTTCAAGGGTTGTTTTTGGCGATGTAAATACCCGACGCCTTGTAATACCGTAGATTTATTTTCCGCAAACTATTAATTGCTAGATGTGTGTTAACTAGGCTATGCATGACAAGATCTCTCTGAAAATAAAATTAATCGTAGCTCACCATAAGATGTACAAAGATAACATAATTGAAACCTGACACACTCGCACATGCCACTCCTAGGGTACGCCTCACTTGGTTGCCTCGACGTGGTCATTGAGTATAGGGTGTTTTAGAGGTCGCCCTCCTGTCTAAAGATCAAGTTGCCTCGAAACGGTTGCCTCGGATAAAAACGATCTAAGACATTAGGGTCACCGCTAAGGCGTCCTACCATTGCTTTAGTGACCACACATGTCCCTATAATCGAATTGACCCGAAAAACTCCAACGACGGTGCTACCTACTTCTCAATAGTGGGATAGTGCTGTCTAAAGGACATTTACACAGCTTAATTTCTTTTGAGTAGGTAGAGGTTCTCAGGTACTTGCTCTTTCAAAAAAACAAAAATACTTTTCGCACCTACACTTTTCTGACAAAAGTTTTCAAACAAACACTTCATACACTCTTGAGGACAGATACAAGAGTTAAATTGAAGTTTTCAAACAAAATTTTTTTTCAAAACCCACAAACACTAGAAAAGCAAAACATTTTGAAAACATAGTGAGCAAGTACCTAAGAGTCCGTGGATAACCACAGATAGAAAGGGTGCTAACACCTTCCCTTTCTATAATCTACCTCCCGAACCGAGAAACATCTCGAAAAGGAATTTTGCTGTGCTTTTGTCCTTTCCATGTTGGAGAAAATAAAAGACGGTGGCGACTCTTGCTTACCGCGACATTTCGCGAACCAGTATTCCAAAATAGTCAGTTCTATTTCTACCGATCACATACACCATCACACGTTAACCATTTTTAACTTCTTCTTATCTTCATAGGCTTTAGATAATTTAAATGTTGAAGCTTGTTGTAGAAGAATCAATCTTAAGTCTTAGAACCTAAGTCTCGGAGTCTTCAGAACTTGTCCTATCAGAAAATTGTCTTTAGAGTCTTTAACACTTGGTTGTAAGAACTTGCTTGTCTTCAGATCATCAAAACTTATTCAGCAGAACCTCATCTTCATAATCTTCGGAACTTGTAACACATAGAAGTAAATCTTTAGAAGGCCTCCAAAGCTTAACCATAAAGTCACGATCAGAACCTCTTTTACTAATGTTCCTAAGGCACGTTGTAGAAGAAGTATTCAAAATCTTGACTTTAACTGTAACACGTAACCACATGTTTTCTTCCAGTAGTGTGTGTTCAGAACCTGATGACGTCACACGCCTTGATACCAGAGTTAGAATATTATAGCAACAACTACACACTAGAACAAACCATTAGAGTATATAATTATTCTTAAAGATAACATGCAAAGTTATCATCAATATCTTAAGGCCAGGTGTAGAACACTTCTTGTTCTTACAAGGTCTCCAACTAAGATGATTGGTGTGATCGGTGGATCTGGAACTGACTGTTTAACGCTGGTTCGCGAGAATGTCGCGGAAGCAAGAGTCGCCACCGTCTTTTATTTTCTCCAAATGGAAAGGACAAAAGCACAGAAAAATTCCTTAAGAGATTGCTCTCAGTTCGGGAGGTAGATTATAGAAAGGGAAGGTGTTAGCACCCTTTCTATCCATGGTTATCCATGGGCTCTTAGATACTTGCTCAATGTGTTTTCAAAATTGTTTGGCTTTTCAATGTGGGTTTAAAAGTTTCTTTGAAAAATTTCAGATCGACTCATACGTCAGAGTGTTTGAAAAGTTTGTTTTTGAAAGCTTTTGAAAATGTGTGGTGTGAAAAGAGTTTTGTTTTGTTTTTAAGATTAGAGCAAGTATCCTTGAGAACCTACCTACCCTAAGGAATTCGTCTGTGTAAATGTCCTTTAAAGTAGTGCCATCCCACCATTGAGAGGTAGGTAGCACCACCGTTGGAGGTGTTCGGGTCAATTCGATGTTCGGGACGTGGTGATCACCAGAGCAATGGGAAGACACCTTAGAAGCTACCCTCATGCCAGGTTCCCGGATCATGAGGACTTACTAAGACGTCCTCTACTCGACGATCACCTTTCGAAAGGCAACAGTGAGGCGTACCCTAGGGGTGGTGTGTGCGAATTGTGTGTCGTTTTCATTTGATATTTGTCTTTTGTCATGTCATTGTGATCTACGCTTGATTTTAATTAAGACATTCATTCTTGCATGCTTTTTAACAGTTATAAGTTTGCGGGAAAATAAATCTAAGGTTATTACAAATGGCACGGGTCCACATCGCCAAAATTAAACCGGACCCGATTTAGCGGAACATAAAGAAAGCGAATAAAATAAAAGTGCGAGAAATTTAAATTACAATGCTTTGGGAGAGATACAAAATTATAATAAATGACATAAAATAAATGCGCAAAATAAAATAATTAAAAACAATGGGCGTTGGACCCTTTTGCAAAAATTAAAGTTAATGAATTAATTGGAATTAAAGATTAAATATTTTTTTGGTATTTTATGTTTTTTAAGATTTGAGGAGAAAAAGAAAAATTAATTAAAATTAAAATGAGATGCTAAACCCTAGTTCTAATGTTTTTTAAGTTTATTGCAAAATATTGAAATTTGACCTAATTTAAATCTAATTTATTTATGTACAAATTTAATTATAAAATATAAATAAATAAATAATTATTACTGTAAAAAAAGGGCAAAATATGAAAAGAAATCAAAATTGCCAATTAACCTAATTCTATATTTTTTGAATTTTTAGTTGTTAAAAAGAATGAAATTATAACCTAATTAAAACTAAGTTTATTTACATATAAAATTTAATTATAGAAAATAAATAAATAAATATTATTAAAAAAAGAAAGTAAGAAGAATAAAAATTAAACCTAATTCTATTTTTGGATTTTTGTTATTAAAAGGAATTAAAGTTAAAAACCTAATTAAACTAAATAATTTACATACAATTTATTTATGGAAATAATAAAATAAAAATTATATTTTTGGCATTTTTTTAATTTTATGATGTTTTTGTATTTTGATTAAAAATTAAATAAACAATAATTAAAATAAACATAACAATTAAAATAATAATTAAAAAAAGATATAAGAAAAATAAATAAAATTGGCAAACCAAGGTGGGGTGTAGCCCCAAATTAGGAGGTAAGGCCTAGCATTCTGGCCCATTAAGCATTGAGTTCGTTGGACTTTTTGAACCCTATGTGATGCGTTGACCATGGTTTATAGTACACCTTGAATCCTGGCCTTTGAATTGGTTTGATTGGACGCGTGGATGATCTGACTTTGAGGCGTGTGATGCATCCTCCATGTTGGCACTGCACAGGATTTAGTATTGAAAAATAATATGAAACTTACACAGACCTGGGACTCGAACCCAGGTCTTAGACAATGCAAGCGTAACACCTGTGCCACTGAACCAAACGCTTTTGATTTAACATATAATATCATATAAATATAATAAATAAAACATGGTGTTAATGGATGAAAAACGCGCGAGATTTAAAAGGACCACTGGCCGTTGGACACGAGGTCATCTTCCTCAATTTTCCTGAAAAACACAGATATGAGGCAACGGTTTTTGAGCGTTGTTTTAGAGGGCCTTTGGAAAAATAGCGATTAGCGCTATGTTAGTCAGAAATTAATCGCGAGGCTTGAGTTTGCTTCGTCTAGACATGACGAATTCGCCTGTACCAGTTTGGTGATCTAATTTTACGCCTTGCACAAAGCCCCAATTTTGGAACCTTGGAACCCTAGAATCTGTCAATGGTGGAATCTTATACACAGCGAAATAATGCAATTAAACATAGTGGTTAGCTTGTAAACTTCATTATGAGCATGAATACATAAATAAAAATGCAAAAAGATGCTTGAATTATGCTATACGATTTCAAAAGTTTTGCTTTACAGTTTGAGTTCTTGATGCCAATTCTTGGAGCTTTTGTGGTTGGTATTGATTGGAATACGATCAGTGAATCACGAGCAAGCTTTTGGTATAAGAATTAGAGCTTAAAACCACCTCTTGAATGCTTTTCAGTTCTTGAGTTTATGGACAATTTTCAAGTTTTGTGATGTCAATTGCTGCGCGGTTTTTAGTCTTTTGCAATTAGGTTTGTGCTTCTGATCATATAGTGAACATATTAGGTCAACAAAACTTGACAAAATCCAAAGCATTCAATGATTTCAATCTTTGATTTTGGAAGATCTTTTTTGAATCTTTTTTCATGTATATTTGGTTCAATCATGCTCCAATCACACCAAAACTTGCCATATTTAATTGTACACAAAATCTTGAGAATAGAATGTGCACAAAAAGATTTTTTAGGTCAAGCTTTATATTTTTCATGTATTGAAATAATTTAAATGAATTAATATTAATATAAATTCAAATAAATAATTAAAAAATGAGAAAATACTTCCCTTTGGGCCTAATGGTCGTGCATAGGCTTGGCATGAAGAAACTTGGAAGAAAAATGGGCCCATTTGCATTTTTAGGTCATTTGAACCATTGTTGACTTTTCAAAATTCCCAAAAATTTCCCAACTTCCACAAGGCATAACTTGCTCAATTTTTAAGCTTTTCACATGTTCTTGGACATTTTGGAAAGGTCTTTGAGTCCTCTAACCAATGCCTTTGGTCACATGTCATTTTGATTTACCAATCTCAAGTTATGGCCTTTGACTTAAAGTCCCTTTTTGTTGACTTTTGAAAATGACCTATAATGTTGAAATTGATAACTTTTTGTGAGAGCATTTCTTGGACTTGGAATATGAAGATGAGTTGTAGGAAATGTCTTTCTCTTCAAAATGAGCTTTGGATGGAAATTTTCTGATAATCCATGTGAAAGTTATGCCCTGGTCAATTTCAGTTGACTTTTTCAGCTGTCCAAATATAGCAACTTTTGCATCTTTGATGATTTCTGAGCCAAATTTTGAGAATCATGATCAAGCATTGATCAAATGATGTTTGTGGCTTCAAAATGATATGTTGACCAAAAATTTGAACTTTTGACTGTCAAATGACCATTTTGCCCCTACAGTTGACTGTAGTGCAATCTAGGGTTTTGACTGTGCAATTTTGAGCTGAATGCCTTGAAACTTGACATGAGGATGTTTGACCATCTTTGTAAGCATATGAGACTTGATTGGGCCTTTGAAAACTTTCAGTTCCTGGTCAGAACACAAACCCTAGTTTTGACTGTATAGGAGACAGTTGAACTGCATAACCCTTGGGGAATTTTGTGACCTTGACTTGACAAATCTTGAAGAATATGGGAGGGCAAATTTTGGGGTACAACAGTTGCCCCTGTTCAATCTTCTTAGACCTGAGGATGCAGATTGGCTGACGTGCCTTTCGTAATCCGAAGGTGGAAGATGATTGAACACTAAAGTGCCCAGAAATTTGCGCTCACATAGTAGCAGTGATGGGGGAATGGGCTTATAGATGCCATTTAGAGATTGCTGGATAGGATGATGGGCTTATAGATGCCATCGGGATGTTGATCGCGTAGGAGATTCCTTAGCGAGAACCTGCATACCTGCAAAAGAAAAATGAGTACCTGACACGTTGCAGGAGCTGATTTTAGATGCTTGGTATAGATATGTCCTGAATGGTTACAGGAGCTGAGTTTGGAGCTTCAAACGCTGATGAATGAACCAGGGATGGTTACTGCCTTAGCATGGATGGTAAGAGAACCTTGGGCGATTTTAACTTCAACAATGCTCGTTGAGAAAAATCTTGGGTGTCTTCTACTGGGACAAGAATCAGGGAGATCTTAGGGTCGATCTGACTGAACCAGAGAAAGCCTTTGACTGGATAAGCATCAGGAAAATCTTAGGGTCGATTTAACTGAACCGGACAAGGTCTTGGAATATCTTCAACTGGATAAGCATCAGGGAGATCTTAGGGTCGATCTGACTGAACCAGAGAAGGCCTTTGACTGGGTAAGAATCAGGAAAATCTTAGGGTTGATTTAACTGAACCGGACAAGGTCTTGAAATATCTTCAACTGGATAAGCATCAGGGAGATCTTAGGGTCGATCTGACTGAACCAGAGAAGGCCTTGGACTGGGTAAGAATCAGGAAAATCTTAGGGTCGATTTAACTGAACCGGTCTAGGTCTTGAAACATCTTCAACTGGATAAGTGTCAGGGAGATCTTAGGGTCGATCTGACTGAACCAGAGAAGGCCTTGGACTGGATAAGCATCAGGAAAATCTTAGGATTGATTTAACTGAACCGGTCTAGGTCTTGAAATGTGATTGAGACTTTAAACTGCATCCTTCCTGAAAGGCAAAAGTCAGTCATATGCAATGCATGATATGGATCAAGCAATGATGTTCTCAACATAAAGGAGACTTGTATGATGCAGTGCGTTATGCATGCTATGATGATGTATGTGAAGTTTTATGTATGTTTTCGTCTAGGAAAGTGAATCCTTGACGGGTGCCGGGAAGTTGTATCCTGGGCTGATGTTGAAGAATAGATTTTGCTTCCGCTGGGGATGATAACTGCAAGAATACCGGTAGGAGAAGATAACTCCGTTGAGGAATAAACTTGGCAAATGAAGAGTCTGCGGGGAGAAAAGATACTCTAGCGACCATGCTGGGAAGCGGTACTCTGTGGGGATAGAGATGCTTTGCTTGAATTATTGAGAATGACTTGCTGAGGATACCGTTGTTGTATGAAGTGTTGACGGACTTCGCTGGGGTAAGAAGACTTTGTCGACGATGCTCTTTCCATGGCTTTTGGCTGAGGATAACCCAGTTATATCCTGTTAAGGAAATAACTCTTTAAATAAAGCCGGACGACGCGTTCGTGCTCTGTGAGGATAAGCTTCCAGAATTTACTGGGGGTAAGCTTACTGCTTGGGGAGATATGAATTCCAACTTTCCTGGGGAAACTGGGTTGGACTGGACTCTTTGGGGAAGTTTTGGACTGCGGGGAAGTGATTCCTTTGAATGTTGGTATGCCGTCGGGGAACAATCTTTAGACCAAGACTGCCGGGGATGCTTGTTAAGAATATATGTATTGCTGCTGGGGAATGTTTGAGATCGGCTGGAGGATACTCAATTTCCTTGATATTTGATGATTTGCTTGGAGAAGAATGTATTGTTTTACTCTCTGGGGAACTAATATGTACTGGTCGTGTTCTTTAGCTGAACCTACCTTGGTACCTTGGAGGATAGAACAATTGGATTGTTTAGACAACTCTTTATTGCCCCTGTTTCTAGTGTCATCTGCAATTAATTCCTTTGTTTCGTATGCAAATATTTATGAGTTAGCAAATTATTGTCAATGCATATATCACAAATTGAACCTTGGACGTTCTTCGCAAAACAAAACAAAAAAAGAAAAACACTTGGCACATTTAACTGAAGATATATTTTTATTGATTTTTGAATGGCCTGAAAATAGGCGTTTTGTGTACAAGAGGCTGACGCCCTAGTAAGAGGTACGTCGCCGAGCAAGAGTTTATACAGGTTTTGTACAAAAGAAAATAAAACAGCTGTGTGAAAGATGAATGATCCACTGGGTTTCAACTCTGCTATTGTCTTTATAACTCCGAGCGTCTCATCACTTGATGACCTTGGTTGAGGATGAAGCTGACTGATCGATGCCGTTTGAGCTTGATGCAGATACCGGATTCTGGATGCAAAGTGATCCAATGAGACATAGTATTACGCTTTTATCCCTAATTTTTGCCTGGACCGCCCTTTCGGGTTTTCAGTCCACCGGGATACCCATTTTTGCCCAAGCCGCCTTTTCAGGTTTTCGACTTGCCGGGTGTACAGATTTTTCATTTTCATCCCTTCATTTTGCCCGAACCCTTTTGGTTTGACGGGAAGCCCTAACTTTTTCCTAGGCATGTCAGCCTAGCGGGTCTTTTTTCATGCGTAGTATTTTTTAACTATGTCTGCATTGGCGGGGTGAGGAAGGTCGTCACCATCCATGTTAGTTAAGATCATTGCTCCTCCTGAGAACACATGCTTAACCACAAATGGCCCTTCGTACGTAGGGGTCCATTTTCCCCTTGGATCACTCTGAGGAAGGATGATTCTCTTGATAACCAGATCCCCAACTTGATATTCCTGCGGCCTGACCTTTTTGTTAAATGCCCTGATCATTCGTTTCTGATACGTCTGACCATGACAGATAGCAGCAAGTCTCTTTTCGTCAATGAGGTTGAGTTGATCAAGTCGTGTCTGGATCCAATCATCTTCGTTCAGATTTGCGTCCTTCATTATCCGGAGAGAGGGAATTTGCACTTCGATCGGCAAGACTGCCTCCATGCCATATACCAGAGAGAAAGGAGTTGCCCCGGTTGACGTCCTGGCTGAGGTACGGTACCCATGCAGAGCGAACGGTAACATCTCGTGCCAATCTTTGTAAGTTACTGTCATTTTTTGCACGATCTTCTTGATGTTTTTGTTAGCTGCTTCTACAGCCCCATTCATCTTCGGTCTGTAAGGAGAAGAATTGTGGTGCTGTATCTTGAACTGTTCGCAAAGCTCAGCAATCATCTTATTGTTTAGATTGGTACCGTTGTCTGTAATAATCCGCTCAGGGACGCCGTATCGACAGATCAGGTTGTGCCGAATGAACCGTGCCACAACAGTCTTGGTTACCGTAGCATAGGATGCTGCCTCAACCCACTTTGTGAAATAGTCAATCGCCACTAGGATGAAGCGATGTCCATTAGATGCCGTAGGTTTGATCTCGCCGATCATGTCTATGCCCCACATTGCAAACGGCCAAGGCGCAGTCAGAACATTCAGGGGAACCGGAGGAACATGCACCTTATCTGCATAGATCTGGCACTTGTGGCATGTCCTGGCGTGTTGGTAGCAGTCAGCTTCCATTGTGGACCAATAATATCCTGCCCGTAGGATTTTCTTAGCCATAGTGTGCCCACTGGAATGCGTACCAAAGGTCCCTTCATGTAGCTCTTCCATGATTCTTTCCGCTTCAGTCTTATCCACACAACGCAGTAAGGTTGAATCATGGTTTCTCTTGTACAAGATGCCGTTGCTTAGGAAGAACTTGGCTGCAAACCTCCTCAGGAATTTCTTATCATTGACAGAGGCACCTTCAGGGTATTCCCGAGCTTCCAGATATCTCTTCACTTCGTGGTACCAAGGCTTCTCAGTTACCAATTCAGTTTCGAGATCACAACAGTATGCCGGTTCGTCCAGTTTCCAAATGATGATCCGGGGAGCTTCATTATCCCATTTGACCTTGAACATTGAAGACATTGTAGCCAACGCGTCCGCTAACTGATTCTCTTCTCTTGGAAAGTGTTCAAAGGTTATCTCTGTAAAGTGGGGAATCAGGGTCAACACACATTCCCTGTAAGGAATCAAGTTTGGATGTTTCGTATCCCACTCTCCTTTAATCTGATTGATCACAAGAGCGGAATCTCCGAAGACACTTAGAAATTTGATCCTTAGGTCAATCGCAGCTTGAAGACCCATGATACACGCCTCATACTCCGCCATGTTGTTGGTACAGTTGAAACACAGCCGGGCAGTGAGTGGAGTATGAGTACCTTGTGGAGATATGATGATGGCGCCGATACCATTTCCCAAAGCCTTGGAAGCTCCGTCAAAGTGCATAGACCATCGGGATCCTGGTTCAGGTCCTTCATCCGGTCCAGGTACTTCACAATCAGTTACAATCATGATGCTTTCATCCGGAAACTCGAAGTTCATTGATTGGTAGTCATCTACAGCTTGATGAGCTAAGTGGTCTGCCAATACACTCCCCTTGATGGCTTTCTGGGTTGTATACTGAATGTCGTATTCCGTCAAGATCATTTGCCATCTTGCAATTCTCCCAGACAGAGCAGGCTTTTCGAATATGTATTTTATCGGATCCATTTTTGAGATCAACAAGGTAGTGTGAGTCAGCATATACTGTCTCAGCCGGCGAGCAGCCCATACCAAAGCGCAACAAGTTTTCTCAAGCAGTGAGTATCGGGTCTCACAGTCGGTAAACTTTTTGCTAAGGTAATAAATGGCGTGCTCTTTTCGGCCAGACTCGTCATGCTGCCCCAACACACACCCCATTGAGTTGTCGAGCACTGTCAGGTATAGTATCAGAGGTCTCCCTTCAACCGGTGGCATAAGGATAGGTGGTTCTTGGAGATACTCTTTGATTCTGTCGAAGGCAGCCTGACATTCATCGTTCCAACGTACTACCTGATCTTTCTTCAGCAGCTTGAAGATTGGCTTACAGGTAGCAGTCAGATGAGAGATGAATCGGGCAATGTAATTCAGGCGTCCTAAAAAGCCTCTGACCTCCTTCTCTGTCTTGGGAACTGGCATCTCTTGAATGGCTTTGACCTTAGCTGGGTCTACTTGAATACCTTTATCACTGACCATGAAGCCTAGCAACTTCCCAGATCTTACCCCGAAGGTGGGTTCAATCTCAGCTTGTACAGTTTCAACCGGTCGAACAACTTCTGCAGATGATCTAGGTGCTCTTCCTCAGTTTGGGACCTAGCGATCATGTCGTCCACATATACTTCGATCTCATGATGGATCATATCATGAAATAAGGCGATCATGGCACGTTGGTAGGTTGCCCCAGCATTCTTTAATCCGAACGGCATGACTTTGTAACAGAAGGTGCCCCACTGAGTAACAAATGTAGTCTTCTCCATGTCTTCAGGTGCCATCTTTATCTGATTATAACCTGAAAAGCCATCCATGAAAGAGAATACTTTGTGTTGAGCTGTATTATCAACAAGGACATCAATGTGAGGTAAGGGGAAGTCATCCTTGGGGCTGGCCCTGTTTAGATCCCTGTAATCGACACACATTCTGACCTTACCGTCCTTTTTAGGTACCGGCACCACATTAGCAACCCACTGAGGGTAAGAAGTCACTGCAAGGAAACCGGCATCAAACTGTTTCATGACTTCGGCTTTAATCTTCTCGGACATCTCTGGACGCATCCGACGAACCTTTTGTTTAACTGGAGGGCAATCTTCCTTTGTTGGCAAGTGATGGACCACAATGTCGGTATCCAACCCGGGCATGTCTTCGTAGGACCAGGCAAAGATCTCCATATAGTCATGTAACATCTTGGTTAACCGTTGCTTCACGCTGAGCTCTAGGTTGGCACCAATCTTTACCTCTTTTCTGTCTGCCTCAGTACCCAGGTTTATGGTTTCCACTGGCTCTTCATGAGGTTGAATTGCCCGCTCTTCCTGAAGCAACAGTCTTGCAAGCTCGCCAGGCACTTCGCAATCATCTTCACCTTCGTCTTCGGCTAAGTTGATCGGATTTTCGAAGTCATAATTGGCATTAGCAGAGCTGTTATCAGTGAGATCCAGAGTGGATTGGAACCTGTATGAGTGAGTGTGTGTGTAAATACAGCTGTTTTTGAAAATTATGTAACGGAAAAGAAAGACAGAAAAGGAACACAATATTTGCAATGCGAAAAATACATCCAAGATTTTCATTCATGATGTATAAAATGACAGTTTGTATGCCCTCACAAATAGAACCACGGTGCCTCGGGTAAGACACCGGGTGTGATCGGTGGATCTGGAACTGACTGTTTAACGCTGGTTCGCGAAATGTCGCGGAAGCAAGAGTCGCCACCGTCTTTTATTTTCTCCAAATGGAAAGGACAAAAGCACAGAAAAATTCCTTATAGAGATTGCTCTCGGTTCGGGAGGTAGGTTATAGAAAGGGAAGGTGTTAGCACCCTTTCTATCCATGGTTATCCATGGGCTCTTAGATACTTGCTCAATGTGTTTTCAAAATTGTTTGCTTTGCTTTTCAATGTGGGTTTAAAAGTTTCTTTGAAAAAATTTCAGATCGACTCATACGTTAGAGTGTTTGAAAAGTTTGCTTTTGAAAGCTTTTGAAAAGTGTCAGTGTGAAAAGTCTCTTGATTTGTTTGAAATTAGAGCAAGTATCTAGAGTCGTCTACCTACCCTAAGGAATTAGTCTGTGTAAATGTCCTTTAAAGTAATGCCATCCCACCATTGAGAGGTAGGTAGCACCACCGTTGGAGGTGTTCGGGTCACTTCGAGGTTCGGGACATGGTGATCACCAGAGCAATGGGAAGACACCTTAGAAGCTACCCTCATGCCAGGTTCCCGGATCATGAGGACTTACTAAGACATCCTCTACTCGACGATCACCTTTCGAAGGTAAGGCAACAGTGAGGCGTACCCTAGGGGTGGTGTGTGCGAATTGTGTGTCATGTTTCATTTATTTGCCTTGTCATGTTTGTCGTGTTCTACGCTTGGTTTTAATTAGACATTCATTCTTTCATGCTTGATTAACAGTTAGGAGTGCGGAAAAGATAAATCTACGACTATTACAAAGGCGCGGGCCCACATCGCCAAAATTTCCAGGACCCGATTTAGCGGAAAAATAAATAATGCGAAGAAATAAAGTGCGAAAAGTAAATTACATGGCTTTGGGATATTTACAAAATTATAATAAGCGATAATAAAATAAATGCGCAATTAACTGATTAATGACGGAACTAGGGCGTTGGACCCTTTTTGCAAATAATTAAAATTAATAAGGATTAAAAAATTAAAATTAAATGAGAATGATATTTTTTGTTATTTTTGTATTTTTTAGATTCAATGAAAAAAAGGAGAATTAATTAAAATTAAATTAAGAAGCAAACCCTAATTCTAATATATTTTATTTGTTAAGAAAGAATTAAAATATGGCCTAAATTAACCTAATTCATTATATACAATTTAAATAGGAAAATAAATAAATAAATAATAATTATTATTGTAAAAAAAAAGAAGGGAAAAATATCAAAAGGAATAAAAATAGCAATTAACCTAATTCTACATTTTTTTGAATTTTTATTTAAAAAAGAATGGAATTAAAGTTGAAAACCTAATTAACTAAATAATTTACATATTAATTTGTGAAAATAATTGTAACCTAAAAATTATATTTTTGGCCCTTTTTTGAATTTTAGGATGTTTTTATATTTTTTGTAAAAACAAAATTAATTAATTAAATTAAGATAACAAATTAAATAAAATTGCAATAAAGAAAAATAAAATATAAATAAGAATAAGAAAATGCAAACCAGGGGGGTTTCAGGCCCCAATTTGGAGGTGCAAGCCTAACATTCTGGGCCCAACAAGCTTGAATCTTTTTGACTTTTGGTATCACGTGGGACACGTTGACCGGCTTCCAGGGTATGCCTTCAATCTGAGCCCTTGATGAGATCTTCTTGGACGCGTGGATGGTGAATATTGATGGAGTATGATGGTCCTCCGTGCCAGCGTTGCACAGGAGTCTGCATAGAAAAATATTATTGAAATTTTGCAAGACCTGGGATTTGAACCCAGGTCTTTGAGGTTACCTGCCCAATGTGTCACCACTGAACCACATGCAGTTTATTTAACATATAATAATACCTAAACATGATAAATAAAACATAACGCTAATGGATCAAAAGCGCGCGAATTTTAAACGCTCCAATCATTGGATGCCACGACTCCATCTCTTTCCTCGTCCCTGTAACACACAACCTACAGCAACGGTTTTCACAGTGTGGCCTTAAGGCTGTTTCAAAAAAATAGCGATTAAGCTATACGCAAACATAAAAATGGCGCAACTAGTGGAATCGGGTCGTCCAGAGGTCCTGAGTTTGTTAGGCTTGGTCTCGTGGCCTAATTTTGCCGTATGAGAGAAACCCTCTTTTTGAGCTCCTGAAACCCTAAAGATTGTTCATGGTGAAATCACGTATATTGCACAAAAACGGAATTCATTAGCATGGTTAGCATCAGAACAAAACAACAATCATGAATCCACAAATAAAACTCAAGAAATATGCTTAAATTATGATATGCGTTCAAGACTTTTTCTTTATACAGTCACAGGTCTTGATACCGTTTCTTGAGGTCTGACTTGATTCTAATGGTTGGAACGTGTCCAGTAATTGCCACTGAAGCTTTTTGGATAAGTTTGGAAGCTTGAATCGGTCCCTAAGGCACTTTTCAACTCTTGAGTTTTTATGGAAAAATTCAATATGCAATGGCTTGTTTCTTGCGCAGCTACCAGTCTTCTTGCATTAGGGTTGTGATGTAGTATATGTAAGGAATGATTAGGTTAAGAAAAGCTGTACAAAATCTTATGCATTGATGAATTTTGGATATTTGATTTCATGTATCTTTTACAATCTTTTTCATGGTGTTTTTGTGCCAAATCTGATCAATTATCATCAAAGCTTGCCTATTTGAGATGTGCACGAATTATAGAGATTAGATCATGCATAAAAAGATTTTTTCATGTTAGGTTTGTATTTTTCATGAATTAAAATCATTTAAATGAATATAAATTAATATTAATTCAAATAAATAATTAAAAAAATATGAGAATACTTCCCTTTGGGCCTAGTGGTCGTGCATAGGCTTGGCATGAAGAAATTTGGAAGAAAAATGGGCCCATTTGCCTTTTTAGGCCTTTTGCATCAATGTTGACTTTCAAAAATTCCTAAAAATTTCCCAACTTCCACAAGGCATAACTTGGTCAATTTTTAAGCTTTTCACATGTTCTTGGACATTTTGGAAAGGTCTTTGAGTCCTCTAACCAATGCCTTTGGTCCCATGTCATTTTGATTTACCAATCTCAAGTTATGGCCTTTGACTTAAAGTCACTTTTTGTTGACTTTTGAAAATGACCTATAATGTTGAAATTGATAACTTTTTGTGAGAGCATTTCTTGGACTTGGAACATGAAGATGAATTGTAGGAAATGTCTTTCTCTTCAAAATGAGCTTTGGATGGAATTTTTCTGATAATCCATGTGAAAGTTATGCCCTGGTCAATTTCAGTTGACTTTTTCAGCTGTCCAAATATAGCAACTTTTGCATCTTTGATGATTTCTAAGCCAAATTTTGAGAATCATGATCAAGCATTGATCAAATGATGTTTGTGGCTTCAAAATGATATATTGACCAAAAATTTGAACTTTTGACTGTCAAATGACCATTTTGCCCCTATAGTTGACTGTAGTGCAATCTAGGGTTTTGACTGTGCAATCTTGAGCTGAATGCCTTGAAACTTGACATGAGGATACTTGACCATCTTTGTAGGCACATGAGACTTGATTGGGCCTTTGGAAAGTTCATTTGCTTGACCAGAACTCAAACCCTAGTTTTGACTGTCTAGGAGACAGTTGAGCTGCACAACCCTTGGGGCATTTTGTGACCTGGACTTTGACAATTCTTGATGAATATGGGAGGGCAAATTTTGGGGTACAACAGTTGCCCCTGTTCAATCTTCTTAGACCTGAGGATGCAGATTGGCTGACATGCCTTTCGTAATCCGAGGGTAGAAGATGATTGAACACTAGAGTGCCCAGAAATTTGCGCTCACATAGTAGCAGTGATGATGAGGGAATGGGCTTATAGATGCCATTTTAGGGGTTGCTGGATAGGATGATGGGCTTATAGATGCCATCTGGACGTTGATTGCGTAGGAGATTCCTTAGCGAGAACCTGCATACCTGCAAAACAGAAAAAATGAGTACCTGACACGTCGCAGGGGCTGATTTTAGATGCTTTGACATAGATATGTCCTGATTGGTTACAGGAGCTGGATCTGGAGCTTCAAACGTTGATGAATGAACCAGGGATGGTTACTGCCTTAGCCTGAATGATAAGTGAACCTTGGGTGATTTTAACTTCAACAACGCTCGTTGAGAAAAATCTTGGTGAGAATTACCATCTTTGTAGTGTCGGGAAGAGAACCAAAGGACATTATAATCTAAAGGGGAGTTACCTCACTCACGTTGGAGAGGGAACTATAGGAAATTATAATCTGGAAGGAAATGTCACCTCACGCTCATGCCGGAGAGGGAAACATTTGAAGAAGGAATTACCACCTCACACGCCGTTGGAGAGGGGACCATAAGAGAATATCACCTCACGCTCATGCCGGAGAGGGAAACATCTGAAAAAGGAATTACCACCTCACACGCCGTTGGAGAGGGAACCACAAAAGACTATCACCTCACGCTCGTCGTCGGAGAGGAAAACATCTTGAAAAAGGACTTACCACCTCACGCTCACCGTCGGAGAGGGGACCACAAAAGAATATCACCTCACGCTCATCGTCGGAGAGGAAAACATCTTGAAAAAGGAATTACCACCTCACACGCCGTTGGAGAGGGGACCATAACTTCTACTGAGTCTTTATCAGAAAAATCTGTTTGGAGTCGATTTAACTAGAGACATCTTTGAAATGTGTTTGGGAATTTCAACTGCACTCTTCCTGAAAGGTAAAGGTCAGTCATATGCAATGCATGATATGGATCAAGCGATGATGTTCTCAACATAAATGAGATTCGTATGATATGATGCAGTGCGTTATGCATGCTATGATGATGTATGTGATGATTCATGTATGTTTTTATCTAGGAAAATAAATCCTTGACGGGTGCCGGGAAGTCATATCCTGGGCTGATGCTGAGGAAGAGATTTTGCTTCCGCTGTGGATGATTCGTTGCAAGAATACCGATAGGAGAAGATAACTCCGTTGAGGAATAAATTTGGCAAATGAAATAATTCTGCGGGAGAAACGATACTCTAGCGATCATGCTGGGGAGTGCTACTCTGTGGGGATAGCGACGCTTTGCTGGGTTGATGAAGATAACTCCGCTGGGGATATCCTTGTTGTCGGAAGTGTTGATAGACTTCGCTGGGGGTAGGAAGATATTTTGCCGAAGACGCTCTTTCCGTGGCTTCTGGCTGAGGATAACCCAGTTATATCCTGTTAAGGAAATAACTCTTTAAATAAAGCCGGGCGATGCGTTCGTGCTCTGCGAGGGGATAAGCTTCCAGAATCTACTGGGGACAAGCTTATTGCTTGGGGAGATAAATTCCAACTTTCCTGGGGAACTGGATTGGACTCTTCTGGGGGAGTTTTAATATACTGGGGAAGTGATTCCTTTGAATATTGAGATACCGCTGGGGAACAGTCTTTGGACCAAGCCTGCCGGGGATGCTTGTTAAGAATGCGTGCTGCTGGGGAGGTATTGAGAACTACAGGAGGATACTTAATTTCCTTGCCATTTGATGATTTGCTTGGGGAAGAATGTATTGTTTTACTGAACTACTCTCTGGGGAATTAAGATACACCTGGCCGTGTTCTTTAGCTGAACCTACCTTGGTACCTTAGAAGATAGAACAATTAGACTGCTCAGACAACTCTTTTATTGCCCCTGTTTCTAGTGTCACCTGCAATGAATTCCTTCGTTTCGTATGCAAATATTTATGAGTTAGCAAATTATTGTCAATGCATACATCACAAATTGAACCTTGGACGTTCTTCGCAAAACAAAACAGAAAAAAGAAAAACACTTGGGCACGTTTAACTGAAAATATATTTTTATTGATTTTTGAATGGCCTGAAAATAGGCGTTTTGTGTACAAGAGGCTGACGCCCTAGTAAGAGGTGCGTCGCCGATCAAAAGAATTTATACAAGTTTTGTACAAAATAAAACAGCTGTGTGAAAGATGAATGATCCACTGGGTTTCAACTCTGCTATTGTCTTCATAACTCCGAGCGTCTCATCACTTGATGACCTTGGTTGAAGATGAAGCTGACTGATCGATGCCGTTTGAACTTGATGCTGATACCGGATTCTGGATGCAAAGTGATCCAATGAGACATAGTTTTACGCTTTATCCCTAATTTTTGCCTGGACTGCCCTTTCGGGTTTTCAGTCCACCGGGATACCCTTTTTTGCCCAAGCCGCCTTTTCAGGTTTTCGACTTGCCGGGTGTACAGATTTTTTCATTTTCATCCCTACATTTTGCCCGAACCCTTTTGGTTCGACGGGAAGCCCTAATTTTTGCCTAGGCATGTCAGCCTAGCGGGTCTTTTTTCATGCGTAGTATTTTTTAACTATGTCTGCATTGGCGGGGTGAGGAAGGTCGTCACCATCCATGTTGGTTAAGATCATTGCTCCTCCTGAGAACACATGCTTAACCATAAACGGCCCTTCGTACGTAGGGGTCCATTTGCCCCTTGGATCACTCTGAGGAAGTATGATTCTCTTGATAACCAGATCCCCGACTTGGTATTCCTGTGGTCTGACCTTTTTGTTAAATGCCCTGATCATTCGTTTTTGGTACGTCTGACCATGACAGATAGCAGCAAGTCTTTTCTCGTCAATGAGGTTGAGTTGGTCAAGTCGTGTCTGAATCCAATCATCTTCGTTCAGATTTGCATCCTTCATTATCCGGAGAGAGGGAATTTGCACTTCGATCGGCAAGACTGCCTCCATGCCATAAACCAGAGAGAAAGGAGTTGCCCCGGTTGACGTCCTTGCTGAGGTACGGTACCCATGCAGAGCGAACGGTAACATCTCGTGCCAATCTTTGTACGTTACTGTCATTTTTTGCACGATCTTCTTGATGTTCTTATTTGCTGCTTCTACAGCCCCATTCATCTTCGGTCTGTAAGGAGAAGAATTGTGGTGCTGTATTTTGAACTGTTCGCAGAGCTCAGCAATCATCTTATTGTTCAGATTGGTACCGTTGTCTGTAATTATCCGCTCAGGGACGCCGTATCGACAGATCAGGTTGTGTCGAATAAACCGTGCCACCACAGTCTTGGTTACTGTAGCATAGGATGCTGCCTCAACCCACTTTGTAAAATAGTCGATCGCCACTAGGATGAAGCGATGTCCATTGGATGCCGTAGGTCTGATCTCGCCAATCATGTCTATGCCCCACATTGCGAACGGCCAAGGCGCAGTCAGAACATTCAGGGGAACCGGAGGAACATGCACCTTATCTGCGTAGATCTGGCATTTGTGGCATGTCCTGGAGTGTTGGTAGCAATCAGCTTCCATTGTGGACCAGTAATATCCTGCCCGTAGGATTTTTTTAGCCATAGTGTGTCCACTGGAATGCGTACCAAAGGTCCCTTCATGTAGCTCTTCCATGATTCTTTCTGCTTCAATCTTGTCCACACAACGCAGTAAGGTTGAATCATGGTTTCTCTTGTATAAGACGCCGTTGCTTAGGAAGAACTTTGCTGCGAACCTCCTCAGGAATTTCTTATCATTGATAGAGGCACCTTCAGGGTATTCCTGAGCTTCCAGATATCTCTTCACTTCGTGGTACCAAGGCTTCTCAGTTACCAATTCAGTTTCGAGATCACAACAGTATGCCGGTTCGTCTAGTTTCTCGATGGTGATCTGGGGAGCTTCGTTATCCCATTTAACCTTGAACATTGAAGACATTGTAGCTAACGCGTCCGCTAACTGATTCTCTTCTCTTGGAAAGTGCTCGAAGGTTATCTCTGTAAAGTGGGGAATCATGGTCAACACACATTCTCTGTAAGGAATCAAGTTTGGATGTTTCGTATCCCACTCTCCGTTGATCTGATTGATTACTAGAGCGGAATCTCCGAAGACACTGAGGAACTTGATCCGTAAGTCGATCGCAGCTTGAAGACCCATGATACACGCCTCATACTCCGCCATGTTGTTGGTACAGTTGAAACATAGCCGGGCAGTGAGTGGAGTATGAGTACCTTGTGGAGATATGATGATGGCGCCGATACCATTTCCCAAAGCATTGGAAGCTCCGTCAAAGTGCATAGACCATCGGGATCCTGGTTCAGGTCCTTCATCTGGTCCGGGTATTTCACAATCAGTTACAATCATGATGCTTTCATCCGGAAACTCGAAGTTCATTGATTGGTAGTCATCTACAGCTTGATGAGCTAAGTGGTCTGCCAATACACTCCCTTTGATGGCTTTCTGGGTGGTGTACTGAATGTCGTATTCCGTCAAGATCATTTGCCATCTTGCAATTCTCCCAGACAGAGCAGGCTTTTCAAATATATACTTTATCGGATCCATCTTTGAGATCAACAAGGTAGTGTGAGTCAGCATATACTGTCTCAGCCGGCGAGCAGCCCATACCAAAGCGCAGCAAGTTTTCTCAAGCAGTGAGTATCGGGTCTCACAGTCGGTAAACTTTTTGCTAAGGTAATAAATGGCGTGCTCTTTTCGGCCAGACTCGTCATGCTGCCCCAGCACACACCCCATTGAGTTGTCTAGCACTGTCAGATATAGTATCAGAGGTCTCCCTTCAACCGGTGGTATAAGGATGGGTGGTTCTTGGAGATACTCTTTGATTTTGTCGAACGCAGCCTGACATTCATCATTCCAACGTACTACCTGATCCTTCTTCAGCAGTTTGAAGATTGGCTCACAGGTAGCAGTCAAATGAGATATGAATCGAGCAATGTAATTCAGGCGTCCTAAAAAGCCTCTGACTTCCTTCTCTGTCTTAGGAGCTGGCATCTCTTGAATAGCTTTGACCTTAGCAGGGTCCACTTGAATACCTTTATCACTGACCACGAAGCCTAGCAACTTCCCAGATCTTACCCCGAAGGTGCACTTGTTCGGGTTCAATCTCAGCTTATACAATTTCAACCGGTCAAACAACTTCTGCAGGTGATCTAGATGCTCTTCCTCAGTCTGGGACCTAGCGATCATGTCGTCCACATACACTTCGATCTCATGGTGGATCATATCATGAAATAAGGCAACCATGGCACGCTGGTAGGTTGCCCCAGCATTCTTCAATCCGAACGGCATGACCTTGTAACAGAAGGTGCCCCACTGAGTAACAAATGTAGTCTTCTCCATGTCTTCAGGTGCCATCTTTATCTGATTGTAACCTGAAAAGCCATCCATGAAAGAGAACACCTTATGCTGAGCTGTGTTATCAACAAGGACATCAATATGAGGTAAGGGGAAGTCATCCTTGGGGCTGGCCCTGTTCAGATCCCTGTAATCAACACACATTCTGACCTTGCCGTCCTTTTTAGGTACCGGCACCACGTTAGCAACCCACTGAGGGTAAGAAGTCACTGCAAGGAACCCGGCATCAAACTGTTTCATCACCTCGGCCTTAATCTTTTCTGACATCTCTGGACGCATCCGACGAACCTTTTGTTTAACTGGAGGGCAGTCTTCTCTAGTCGGTAAATGATGGACAACAATATCGGTATCCAACCCTGGCATGTCTTCGTAGGACCAGGCAAAGATCTCCATATAGTCATGCAGCATCTTGGTTAACCGTTGCTTCACGTTGAGCTCTAGGTTAGCACCAATCTTTACCTCTTTCCTGTCTGCCTCAGTACCTAGGTTTATAGTTTCTACTGGCTCTTCATGGGGTTGAATCGCCCTCTCTTCCTGAAGCAACAGTCTTGCAAGCTCGCCAGGCACTTCGCAATCATCTTCACCTTCGTCTTCGGCTAAGTTGATCGGATTTTCGAAGTCATAATTGGCATTAGCAGAGCTGTTATCAGTGAGATCCAGAGTGGATTGGAACCTGTATGAGTGAGTGTGTGTGTAAATACAGCTATTTTTTTGAAAATTATGTAAAGGAAATGAAAGATAAAAAAGGAACACAATATTTGCGATGCGAAAATAGTCCAAGATTTTCATTCATGATGTATAAAATGACAGTTTATATGCCCTCACAAATAGAACCACGGTGCCTCGGGTAAGACACCGGGCCATAGAGTTTATCAATGTTTATTACAAAATATCAAAACATGGGAATTCATTACTGTGTCACAAAGGTAACAGGGGTGTGATCCTTTGCACTCCAATTGTTCAATCCTTCTTCGGCCGTCGGATAAATCCAGCTGTTGAATTCGGCTTCGTCCACTTCAAAGTCTTCCCCGACAGCATTCACTTCTGAACCCTTGATAAATACTGGAGGCCTTCTGATCTTCTCTTTCCTCATAGCTCTCTGCCCTTCTGAGGTGAAACCCAGCCCAAGTTTATCAGTCTTCTGGGTGAAGTCTGGCAGTCTGCCCCAGTTGGTATCTTCACCCTTTTGCACTACAGCCCTGGCATCCTTTAGGGAAGCCATCTTCGGAGGACCACCTGCTTCTGCTGTTTCTGCTGCGATTGGAAACACCTCCTCGAAATGCTGAAAGGGGGTCTCAATGAACTCCCCATCCATCTCAATGTATCTGAACGAGTTTAGGTGGCTCACCATGTACTCTTCCTCACCTTGCACGGTGACGATCTTCCCTCTGACGGGATACTTCAGTTTTTGATGCAAGGTAGAGGTCACTGCCCCAGCCTTATGTATCCAGGGTCGACCCAGCAGACAAGAGTAAGATGGACGGATATCCATCACATAAAAAGTGGAGTCGAACACCTGAGAACCCACACGAATTGGAATGTCCACCTCCCCATGGACCATCCTCTTTGAACCATCAAAGGCCCTGACGATAATGTTGCTTGGTTTTAAATCAAGGCCTTCACAATCTAGACGATCCAGAGCCTTCTTGGGTAGCACATTCAAAGATGACCCAGTATCAACCAACACGTGTGCCAAGGTGGTGCCCCTGCATTCGATTGAGACATGCAGAGCATCATTATGATCTTTCCCTTTCATGGTCAAATCAGCGTCTGAAAAACCCAAGCCATTGTCTGCTGTTAGACTTGCCACGCAATCAGTGAATTGGACTGCAGAGGTTTCATGTGGCACATGGGCCTTCTTGAGGAATGAGATGAGGGCCTTTGCATGGGACTCAGAGCACAGCAGTAAAGAGAGCATGGATATCTTGGAGGGCGTATGCCCCAGCTGTTCCACAACATTAAAGTCACTCTTCTTTATAATCTTTAGAATTTCCTCCATCTCTTGTGGGGAGGCCTCAGCAGCTATGGGTACGGGTACCTCCATCTGGGCAGGCTCAGTTTCAATTCCCTTGCCCCGAGCATTGGATGACTCGGCAGCAGGAGAAACAATAGGATCAGCAGCAGGAATAACAACTTGATCAGCAACGGGAGCAGGTGTACTTGCAGGAATTATCAGGAGTGGTCTTCTAGCAGCAGGTGGCGCAATGTCAGGCGAGAAGAGCCTGCCACTGCGGGTAACTTTGGCCGGGCCAGTGATGTCACAGATACTGGCACCAGCGTTGAGCTCTTGTTTTACTCCATTTATATATACATCTGCCCCATAGTGCCAAGGGACAGCTTTGTTGGATACATAGGGCAGGGGCCCAGGAACAGTGATAGTGACAGGTGCAACGGTCAGAATTTGGACAGGCTTCTTCTGGAGAGCCGGGATCGGATTGTTGAAGATAGTCACCACAGAGACTTCTTCCATTGGAACCACACGAACAGCAGACTTCTTGAATAATATCTCCTTGCTGTCCATTAAGCTTTGGATGCCTAACTTGAGCAAGGGACAACCGGATGGGGACACGATGCAGAACAGGCAACCCTCACTACAACCCGGAAATAAACCGGCCTGCAGTAGGTTCCTCTTAATGATCTTCAAAGGAGTGGCTAGATCACCCACAGAAACAGCATAAACATCTTCATCAATAGCATTTACCCCGTGCTGAGGCATAGGGGCAGTAACTACATTCGGTTTTGCAGGCGCCTCGAATTGTATCTCTTTAGCATCGATAAGGTCTTGCACCTTATTCTTTAACGCCCAACAGTCATCAGTGGCATGCCCCGGGCTGTCTGAATGGTAAGCACAACGGGCATTCGGGTTGTACTTGGGAGAGGTAGTGTTAGGGAACTTTGGCGCCTCCTTGACAGTCACCAAATTGGTGGATAGTAACTGTGGCAGGATTTGCGACAGGGTCATGCTTAACCGAGTGAACTCTCTCCGGGGTCTATCAGCCCTTTGAGGATTGTTTGACCGGGGAGCGGCAGCAGGCGTAGCAATCATGACCGCACTGACAGATTGGCGGCGATCAGGTCTTTCTGATTTTCTGGAGCCATACACAGCACTAGACTCCTTTTTAAACGGTTTCTTGTCCGACCCAGATGATGATGCAGCCTTTGCAATCTTTCCAGACTTCAACCCAGCTTCAATTCTCTCTCCAGTTAAGATCAAATCAGTGAAACCAGCAGAAGAATTCCCAATGAGATGATTAAAGAACGGCCCAGATAGGGTCCCCAAGAACATGTCCACTAACTCTCGATCAGTCAAAGGTGGCTGCACCCTGCCAGCCAGATCTCTCCACTTCTGCGCGTACTCTTTAAAACCTTCGCTTACGCCCAACGACATACCCTGGAGTTGGGTACGCGTGGGGGCAAGGTCGGCATTATACTGATACTGCTTGTAGAAAGCAGTAGCCAGCTCCTCCCAGTTACGAACTTTGGTCCCATCCAGCTGATAGAACCATTCGAGATGAGTCCCTGAAAGACTCTCCTGGAAGAAGTGGATCCATAGATTCTTGTCCGCAGAGTACGGCTGAATCTTTCGCACGTAAGACCTCAAATGCAGCTTGGGACAGGATGCCCCGTCATACTTGGAAAAGGTTGGAGCTTTGAACTTGTGCGGGATAATTATACCAGTCGACAAACCCAGATCTCCGAAGTCCAGCCCAGGTGTCTGTTGCACCTCCATAGCTTTCAGCCTGTCCTCCAGTTGTTTATACTTGTTGTCTTCAGGAGGGTACTGCTCTTCATCAAAATCTGTCTCGTTGTCGGAGACCACCGGACTAGGAACCCTTGCTTCTGCCTGAGAAGGACTTTTGCCAACAGAAGAAACAACCTCTTCTTGGTGCAGAGTATTACCCAACCTTCGGCCCGAGTTGAATAGAACAGTCCTTCTTTTCTTCTTCTTCTCCTTCTTCAGGAGCATGGCCTTCAGCTCTTCTTGGCCTTTAGCTAGACCCATGATCATTTCTTGAAACTGCGCATTCTGCGCCTGGAGAGCCTTGATTGAAGTCTCAGTTGATTCAGATCCGGAATTCATGATGCTGAAATAAACAGCGAAGAACGGTAAGCAACCTGAAAAAAGGGAAAAACCTGCTATGCACATGATGTATGAAATGCGTATGCAATGCATTCAAGGGTTCGAAAGTTCAAATTCATTGTAGACAAGAAAAGAACACACGTTATCATTAAAGAAATCATTGTTTAATACATCAAGGCCTCGTGGGCAAAAAGGAAATACAAAAGTCAAGTCAATCCCAAAATACACTGCGCATCCTCTTCGGAGCTATGTAGGTGTTGAGGTTCCTCTCCTCGTGCAGCAGACGGGTGAGCTCCAAGACTTTCTTTTCACTGGCATGCAGATTAGTCTCCAAAGAATTCCTTTCCTCCTTAAGCTGAATCCAGCTCTTCTGCATCTCTTCCCAGGATGTGGGCATATCAGGGTGCTGAATAACATGAGACACTTCCCCTTCCAAGACAGGCTCTTTGATTACTGGAAGCATGTGAGGATAAGGCATCACTAACTTCTGAGAACGGGCGCGTACCCATTTGAGATAGGGCTCCAAAGGGATGGAGTTCCTGTGCCCCAGTGTCTTGCTGTTTATCCTACTGGGCATCCTCCAGGCTCTGATAAATTTCTGACGAAGTCCTTGAGTATCACTGTCGAAGTCAAAAACTATGTCGGGAATTAACATGTCATGAGGACCATCCCTCCGAGCATAACCAAACTGTCTCCAAGCCAGGCATGGGCTATAAGTAATACCTCCTCTGATTCCAAGTAAAGGAACATTAGGGTACTCCCCACAACGATCAATGATAGTGACATCTCCTCTGGATCTAGGGCACCAATGTATATCTGCATGTGTAAGAGTCATCAACCGTTGTGACCATCTCAAACCCCGCTCATTCTTCAGGACTGATTGGGGAAGGTGCGAAATAAACCACCTTCCCAGGAGAGGAGTGCAACACATAAGGACACCTCTTTTTCTCATGGTTCGAGTGTAACATGAGTGAAGGATGTCCCCCAGCAATGTAGGTATGGGATTTCTGGACATAAAGATCTGAACGGCACTGATATCAATGAGCTGATCTGGATTAGGGAACAGTACCAAACCATAAACAAGGAGGGCTACCACTTCTTCAAAAGCTTGCAAGTCAAGGGAGTTCCAACATTCAAGGGCTTTTTCAAACAGAAACTTGGCTAAGAACCCTTTGATACCACTTCTAACTTCCCAATGTCCCTTAAGGTCAGATGACTGTAAGTGCAAGGCTTTAGCAATCTCTTCGAGCTTAGGTTCCTTTTCTGTGCCGTTGAAAGGCAGCTGATCAAGGATAGGGATCTTCAGGAGCCGGGAGAACTCCTCCAATGTAGGTACCAACTGATAGTCCAAAAAGGTAAAGCAGTGATGCAGGGGATCAAAGAATTGGAACAAGACCTTTATCATATCTTCCTCAATGTTGGTGTTGACCAAGCTGATGAGACTTCCATGCCTGTCACTGAATGAGGAGTTCTCGGGAATCCTGGATATAAGCTCCTTAAGCTGAGGAGGGATCCTTACAAGATTGACCTGAATTGTCTTTCTACGAGCAGTTTCCATGTCCTACAAAACAAGAACAAAGATGAAAATTCGAACCCCTGAAATGGTTAGTCAATGCATATGATGCAAGATGATGTCATGATGCTATGATTAAACACAACACAGATATTTACAAAGACAAACATGTAGGGCAAACAAGGCACACAAGACAAGCCCTTAAGGTTTAAGGCCAGCATGGGGTCTGGGTAGTACCCTCTTGAGTTGGTGGGTTCATACCTGTCCTAATCAAAGTAACCGGGTTCTAAGGTTCCCAATATCACGGGGTTGCTTTCATTGTTCATCGTTTCGATTTAGCCACTGAACTGGCGACCGAAATATTCCAGGAAAGCAACCCTCAATTGAGCGTAGTATCGAGTATCCACCAACCTCGGACTGCACCAAAGTCAGTGATCTCACTACCCTAAAGAGGCCAAGATAGTTCAATTAAGGTTCCTAAGGTCTGTTGATGCTTCACGACACCACGCGGAGGCCCCGTACTCTCCTTGACTGAACTCAAGGGTTACCGGTACACACCAAAGTGCCACATCAACGTAGCAGACTGTTTCAACCGTGTCGGTATACCCCGCACAGTTCCCTCACAGCCTTGTTGCTACTTTCTAAGAAAGGTATCCCCCAGATCCGGGTGTAGGACCTATAGAACTCCCAAGCAACCCACAATTTAAAGCACACAAGGAAAACAATTGAAAACATAGTTATAAGCTAGCCCTAAGGTAAACCTCACTTTAAGTTTAAGGTTCCCCAGCAGAGTCGCCAGTTCTGTGATCGGTGGATCTGGAACTGACTGTTTAACGCTGGTTCGCGAAATGTCGCGGAAGCAAGAGTCGCCACCGTCTTTTATTTTCTCCAAATGGAAAGGACAAAAGCACAGAAAAATTCCTTATAGAGATTGCTCTCGGTTCGGGAGGTAGGTTATAGAAAGGGAAGGTGTTAGCACCCTTTCTATCCATGGTTATCCATGGGCTCTTAGATACTTGCTCAATGTGTTTTCAAAATTGTTTGCTTTGCTTTTCAATGTGGGTTTAAAAGTTTCTTTGAAAAAATTTCAGATCGACTCATACGTTAGAGTGTTTGAAAAGTTTGCTTTTGAAAGCTTTTGAAAAGTGTCAGTGTGAAAAGTCTCTTGATTTGTTTGAAATTAGAGCAAGTATCTAGAGTCGTCTACCTACCCTAAGGAATTAGTCTGTGTAAATGTCCTTTAAAGTAATGCCATCCCACCATTGAGAGGTAGGTAGCACCACCGTTGGAGGTGTTCGGGTCACTTCGAGGTTCGGGACATGGTGATCACCAGAGCAATGGGAAGACACCTTAGAAGCTACCCTCATGCCAGGTTCCCGGATCATGAGGACTTACTAAGACATCCTCTACTCGACGATCACCTTTCGAAGGTAAGGCAACAGTGAGGCGTACCCTAGGGGTGGTGTGTGCGAATTGTGTGTCATGTTTCATTTATTTGCCTTGTCATGTTTGTCGTGTTCTACGCTTGGTTTTAATTAGACATTCATTCTTTCATGCTTGATTAACAGTTAGGAGTGCGGAAAAGATAAATCTACGACTATTACAAAGGCGCGGGCCCACATCGCCAAAATTTCCAGGACCCGATTTAGCGGAAAAATAAATAATGCGAAGAAATAAAGTGCGAAAAGTAAATTACATGGCTTTGGGATATTTACAAAATTATAATAAGCGATAATAAAATAAATGCGCAATTAACTGATTAATGACGGAACTAGGGCGTTGGACCCTTTTTGCAAATAATTAAAATTAATAAGGATTAAAAAATTAAAATTAAATGAGAATGATATTTTTTGTTATTTTTGTATTTTTTAGATTCAATGAAAAAAAGGAGAATTAATTAAAATTAAATTAAGAAGCAAACCCTAATTCTAATATATTTTATTTGTTAAGAAAGAATTAAAATATGGCCTAAATTAACCTAATTCATTATATACAATTTAAATAGGAAAATAAATAAATAAATAATAATTATTATTGTAAAAAAAAAGAAGGGAAAAATATCAAAAGGAATAAAAATAGCAATTAACCTAATTCTACATTTTTTTGAATTTTTATTTAAAAAAGAATGGAATTAAAGTTGAAAACCTAATTAACTAAATAATTTACATATTAATTTGTGAAAATAATTGTAACCTAAAAATTATATTTTTGGCCCTTTTTTGAATTTTAGGATGTTTTTATATTTTTTGTAAAAACAAAATTAATTAATTAAATTAAGATAACAAATTAAATAAAATTGCAATAAAGAAAAATAAAATATAAATAAGAATAAGAAAATGCAAACCAGGGGGGTTTCAGGCCCCAATTTGGAGGTGCAAGCCTAACATTCTGGGCCCAACAAGCTTGAATCTTTTTGACTTTTGGTATCACGTGGGACACGTTGACCGGCTTCCAGGGTATGCCTTCAATCTGAGCCCTTGATGAGATCTTCTTGGACGCGTGGATGGTGAATATTGATGGAGTATGATGGTCCTCCGTGCCAGCGTTGCACAGGAGTCTGCATAGAAAAATATTATTGAAATTTTGCAAGACCTGGGATTTGAACCCAGGTCTTTGAGGTTACCTGCCCAATGTGTCACCACTGAACCACATGCAGTTTATTTAACATATAATAATACCTAAACATGATAAATAAAACATAACGCTAATGGATCAAAAGCGCGCGAATTTTAAACGCTCCAATCATTGGATGCCACGACTCCATCTCTTTCCTCGTCCCTGTAACACACAACCTACAGCAACGGTTTTCACAGTGTGGCCTTAAGGCTGTTTCAAAAAAATAGCGATTAAGCTATACGCAAACATAAAAATGGCGCAACTAGTGGAATCGGGTCGTCCAGAGGTCCTGAGTTTGTTAGGCTTGGTCTCGTGGCCTAATTTTGCCGTATGAGAGAAACCCTCTTTTTGAGCTCCTGAAACCCTAAAGATTGTTCATGGTGAAATCACGTATATTGCACAAAAACGGAATTCATTAGCATGGTTAGCATCAGAACAAAACAACAATCATGAATCCACAAATAAAACTCAAGAAATATGCTTAAATTATGATATGCGTTCAAGACTTTTTCTTTATACAGTCACAGGTCTTGATACCGTTTCTTGAGGTCTGACTTGATTCTAATGGTTGGAACGTGTCCAGTAATTGCCACTGAAGCTTTTTGGATAAGTTTGGAAGCTTGAATCGGTCCCTAAGGCACTTTTCAACTCTTGAGTTTTTATGGAAAAATTCAATATGCAATGGCTTGTTTCTTGCGCAGCTACCAGTCTTCTTGCATTAGGGTTGTGATGTAGTATATGTAAGGAATGATTAGGTTAAGAAAAGCTGTACAAAATCTTATGCATTGATGAATTTTGGATATTTGATTTCATGTATCTTTTACAATCTTTTTCATGGTGTTTTTGTGCCAAATCTGATCAATTATCATCAAAGCTTGCCTATTTGAGATGTGCACGAATTATAGAGATTAGATCATGCATAAAAAGATTTTTTCATGTTAGGTTTGTATTTTTCATGAATTAAAATCATTTAAATGAATATAAATTAATATTAATTCAAATAAATAATTAAAAAAATATGAGAATACTTCCCTTTGGGCCTAGTGGTCGTGCATAGGCTTGGCATGAAGAAATTTGGAAGAAAAATGGGCCCATTTGCCTTTTTAGGCCTTTTGCATCAATGTTGACTTTCAAAAATTCCTAAAAATTTCCCAACTTCCACAAGGCATAACTTGGTCAATTTTTAAGCTTTTCACATGTTCTTGGACATTTTGGAAAGGTCTTTGAGTCCTCTAACCAATGCCTTTGGTCCCATGTCATTTTGATTTACCAATCTCAAGTTATGGCCTTTGACTTAAAGTCACTTTTTGTTGACTTTTGAAAATGACCTATAATGTTGAAATTGATAACTTTTTGTGAGAGCATTTCTTGGACTTGGAACATGAAGATGAATTGTAGGAAATGTCTTTCTCTTCAAAATGAGCTTTGGATGGAATTTTTCTGATAATCCATGTGAAAGTTATGCCCTGGTCAATTTCAGTTGACTTTTTCAGCTGTCCAAATATAGCAACTTTTGCATCTTTGATGATTTCTAAGCCAAATTTTGAGAATCATGATCAAGCATTGATCAAATGATGTTTGTGGCTTCAAAATGATATATTGACCAAAAATTTGAACTTTTGACTGTCAAATGACCATTTTGCCCCTATAGTTGACTGTAGTGCAATCTAGGGTTTTGACTGTGCAATCTTGAGCTGAATGCCTTGAAACTTGACATGAGGATACTTGACCATCTTTGTAGGCACATGAGACTTGATTGGGCCTTTGGAAAGTTCATTTGCTTGACCAGAACTCAAACCCTAGTTTTGACTGTCTAGGAGACAGTTGAGCTGCACAACCCTTGGGGCATTTTGTGACCTGGACTTTGACAATTCTTGATGAATATGGGAGGGCAAATTTTGGGGTACAACACCGGGCCATAGAGTTTATCATTGTTTATTACAAAAAATAACGAAACAAGGAAATTTATTACTTAGTGACAAAAGAAACAGGGAGGTTGTCCTTTGCGCTCCAATTGTTGGGTCCACCATCAGTTGCCGGGTAAATCCAGCTATCGAACTCAGCTTCATCAACTTCCTCTTCATCACCAATAGCATTAACTCCATGAGCAGGCAGGGGAGCTGTCACCACATTAGGCTTGTCAGATGCCTCAAACTGTACCTCCTTAGCGTCAATGAGGTCCTGCAGCTTGTTCTTTAGTGCCCAACAGTCATCGGTAGAGTGCCCCGGGCTTTCTGAATGGTAAGTACAACGAGCATTCGGGTTGTACTTGGGGGATGCAGTATTTGGAAACTTTGGCGCCTCCCTGACAGTCACTAAATTAGTTGCGAGCAACTGTGGCAAGATCTGCGATAAGGTCATGTTTAACCGGGTAAACTCCCTCCGGGGTCTTTCCGCCTTCTGAGTATTGTTTGACCGGGGAGCGGCAGCAGGCTTAGCAATCATGACCGCACTGACAGATTGGCGGTGCTCATGTCTTTCTGATCTTCTGGAACCATACACGGCACTAGACTCCTTCTTGAATGGTTTCTTTTCCGAACTAGAGGATGATGCCCCCTTCGCAATCTTCCCAGACTTCAACCCAGCTTCAATCCTTTCTCCAGTCAAGATCAAATCAGTGAAACCAGCAGAAGAATTCCCAATGAGATGGTTGAAAAATGGCCCAGATAGGGTCCCCAAGAACATGTCAACCAGCTCCCGATCAGTCAATGGTGGCTGCACCCTGCCAGCCAGGTCTCTCCACTTCTGAGCGTACTCCTTAAAACCTTCGCTTGCACCTAACGCCATACCCTGGAGTTGGGTACGCGTGGGTGCAAGGTCGGCATTATACTGATACTGCTTGTAGAAAGCAGTAGCCAGCTCCTCCCAGTTACGAACTTTGGTCCCATCCAGCTGATAGAACCATTCGAGATGAGTCCCTGAAAGACTCTCCTGGAAGAAGTGGATCCATAGATTCTTGTCCGCAGAGTACGGCTGAATTTTCCGAACATAGGACCTTAAGTGCAGCTTGGGACAAGACGCCCCGTCATACTTCAAGAAGGATGGTGCTTTGAATTTATGCGGGATAATCACACCAGTCGACAAACCCAGATCTCCGAAATCCAGCCCAGGTGCCTGTTGCACCTCCATAGCCTTCAACCTGTCCTCCAGTTGTTTGTACCTGTCATCTGCAGGAGGGTACTGCTCCTCATCGAAATCTGTCTCGTTGTCGGAGACGACCGGACTAGGAACCTTTACTTCTGCCTGAGAAGGACTCCTGCCAACAGAAGAACCAGCCTCTTCATGCTGCAGAGTATTACCCAACCTTCGGCCCGAGTTGAACAGAACAGTTCTTCTCTTCTTCTTCTTCTCCTTCTTCAGGAGCATAGTCTTTAATTCTTCTTGGCCTTTAGCTAGACCCATGATTAGTTCTTGAAACTGCGCATTCTGCGCCTGGAGAGCCTTGATTGACGTCTCTGTTGATTCAGATCCGGGATTCATGATGCTGAAATAAACAGCGAAGAACTGTAAGCGACCTGAAAAGGGGAAAAACCTGCTATGCACATGATGTATGAATATGCGTATGCAATGCATTCAAGGGTTCGAAAGTTCAAATTCGTTGTAGACAAGAAAAGAACACACGTTATCATTAAGGAAATCATTGTTTAATACATCAAGGCCTCATGGGCAAAAGTACAAAAATCAAGTCAATCCCAAAATACACTGCGCATCCTCTTCGGAGCTATGTAGGTGTTGAGATTCCTTTCCTCATGCAACAGGCGAGTGAGCTCCAGGACCTTCTTTTCACTGGGATGCAGACTAGTCTCAAGAGAATTCCGCTCTTCCTTAAGCTGGATCCAGCTCTTCTGCATCTCTTCCCAGGATGTGGGCATATCAGGGTGCTGAATAACATGAGACACTTCCCCTTCCAAGACAGGCTCTTTGATTACCGGGAGCATATGAGGATAAGGCATCACTAACTTCTGAGAGCGGGCGCGTACCCATTTGAGATAAGGCTCCAAAGGGATGGAGTTCCTGTGCCCCAGTGTCTTGCTGTCTATCCTACTGGGCATCCTCCAAGCTCTGATAAATCTCTGACGAAGCCCTTGAGTATCACTGTCGAAGTCAAAAACTATGTCGGGAATCAACATGTCATGGGGACCGTCCCTCCGAGCATAACCAAACTGTCTCCAAGCCAGGCATGGGCTATAAGTAATACCTCCTCTGATTCCGAGTAAAGGAACATTAGGGTACTCCCCACAACGATCAATGATAGTGACATCTCCTCTGGATCTAGGACACCAATGTATATCTGCATGTGTAAGAGTCATCAACCGTTGTGACCATCTCAAGCCCCGCTCATTCTTCAGGACTGATTGTGGAAGGTGCGAAATAAACCACCTTCCCAGGAGAGGAGTGCAACACATAAGGACACCTCTTTTTCTCATGGTTCGAGTGTAACATGAGTGAAGGATGTCCCCCAGCAATGTAGGTATAGGATTCCTGGACATAAAGATCTGAACGACACTGATATCAATAAGCTGATCTGGGTTAGGGAACAACACCAAACCATAAACAAGGAGGGCCACAACTTCTTCAAAAGCTTGCAGGTCAAGGGAGTTCCAACATTCAAGGGCCTTTTCAAACAGAAACCTGGCTAAGAACCCTTTGATACCACTTCCGACTTCCCAATGTCCCTTGAGGTCAGATGACTGTAGGTGCAAGGCTTTAGCAATCTCTTCAAGCTTAGGTTCCTTTTCTGTACCGTTGAAAGGTAGCTGATCAAGGATAGGGATCTTCAGGAGCCGGGAGAACTCCTCCAATGTAGGTACCAACTGATAGTCCAAGAAGGTAAAGCAGTGATGCAGAGGGTCAAAGAATTGGAACAATACCTTTATCATATCTTCCTCCATGTTGGTGTTGACCAAGCTGATGAGGCTTCCATGCCTTTCACTGAATGAAGAGTTCTCGGGAATCCTGGATATAAGCTCCTTAAGCTGAGGAGGGATCCTTACAAGACTGACCTGAATTGTCTTTCTACGAACAGTTTCCATGTCCTACAAAACAAGAACAAAGATGAAAATTCGAACCCCTGAAATGGTTAGTCAATGCATATGATGCAGGATGATGTCATGATGCTATGATTAAACACACCACAGATATTTACAGAGACAAACATGTAAGGCACACAAGGCACACAAGACAAGCCCTTAAGGTTTAAGGCCAGCATGGGGTCTGGGTAGTACCCTCTTGAAGTTGGTGGGTTCAACCTGTCCTAATCAAAGTAACCGGGTTCTAAGGTTCCCAATATCACTGGATTGCTTTCATTGTTCATCGTTTCGATTTAGCCACTGAACTGGCGACCGAAATATTCCAGGAAAGCAACCCTCAATTGAGTGTAGTATCGAGTATCAACCAACCTCGGACTGCACCAAAGTCAGTTATCTCACTACCCTAAAGAGGCCAAGATAATTCAATTAAGGTTCCTAAGGTCTGTTGATGCTTCACGACACCACGCGGAGGCCCCGTACTCTCCTTGACTGAACTCAAGGGTTACCGGTACACACCAAGGTGCCACATCAACGGAGCAGACTGTTTCAACCATGTCGGTATACCCCGCACAGTTCCCTCACAGCCTTGTTGCTACTTTCTAAGAAAGGTATCCCCCAGATCCGGGTTTAGGATCTATAGAACTCCCAAGACAGTCCCACAATAATAAAGCAAGCAAGTCAATACAATTGAAAACACAGTTATGAACTACCCTAAGGTACACCTCACTTTAAAAATATCCCCAGCAGAGTCGCCAGTTCTGTGATCGGTGGATCTGGAACTGACTGTTTAACGCTGGTTCGCGAGAATGTCGCGGAAGCAAGAGTCGCCACCGTCTTTTATTTTCTCCAAATGGAAAGGACAAAAGCACAGAAAAATTCCTTAAGAGATTGCTCTCGGTTCGGGAGGTAGATTATAGAAAGGGAAGGTGTTAGCACCCTTTCTATCCATGGTTATCCATGGGCTCTTAGATACTTGCTCAATGTGTTTTCAAAATTGTTTGGCTTTTCAATGTGGGTTTAAAAGTTTCTTTGAAAAATTTCAGATCGACTCATACGTCAGAGTGTTTGAAAAGTTTGTTTTTGAAAGCTTTTGAAAATGTGTGGTGTGAAAAGAGTTTTGTTTTGTTTTTAAGATTAGAGCAAGTATCCTTGAGAACCTACCTACCCTAAGGAATTCGTCTGTGTAAATGTCCTTTAAAGTAGTGCCATCCCACCATTGAGAGGTAGGTAGCACCACCGTTGGAGGTGTTCGGGTCAATTCGATGTTCGGGACGTGGTGATCACCAGAGCAATGGGAAGACACCTTAGAAGCTACCCTCATGCCAGGTTCCCGGATCATGAGGACTTACTAAGACGTCCTCTACTCGACGATCACCTTTCGAAAGGCAACAGTGAGGCGTACCCTAGGGGTGGTGTGTGCGAATTGTGTGTCGTTTTCATTTGATATTTGTCTTTTGTCATGTCATTGTGATCTACGCTTGATTTTAATTAAGACATTCATTCTTGCATGGTTTTTAACAGTTATAAGTTTGCGGGAAAATAAATCTAAGGTTATTACAAATGGCGCGGGTCCACATCGCCAAAATTAAACCGGACCCGATTTAGCGGAACATAAAGAAAGCGAATAAAATAAAAGTGCGAGAAATTTAAATTACAATGCTTTGGGAGAGATACAAAATTATAATAAATGACATAAAATAAATGCGCAAAATAAAATAATTAAAAACAATGGGCGTTGGACCCTTTTGCAAAAATTAAAGTTAATGAATTAATTGGAATTAAAGATTAAATATTTTTTTGGTATTTTATGTTTTTTAAGATTTGAGGAGAAAAAGAAAAATTAATTAAAATTAAAATGAGATGCTAAACCCTAGTTCTAATGTTTTTTAAGTTTATTGCAAAATATTGAAATTTGACCTAATTTAAATCTAATTTATTTATGTACAAATTTAATTATAAAATATAAATAAATAAATAATTATTACTGTAAAAAAAGGGCAAAATATGAAAAGAAATCAAAATTGCCAATTAACCTAATTCTATATTTTTTGAATTTTTAGTTGTTAAAAAGAATGAAATTATAACCTAATTAAAACTAAGTTTATTTACATATAAAATTTAATTATAGAAAATAAATAAATAAATATTATTAAAAAAAGAAAGTAAGAAGAATAAAAATTAAACCTAATTCTATTTTTGGATTTTTGTTATTAAAAGGAATTAAAGTTAAAAACCTAATTAAACTAAATAATTTACATACAATTTATTTATGGAAATAATAAAATAAAAATTATATTTTTGGCATTTTTTTAATTTTATGATGTTTTTGTATTTTGATTAAAAATTAAATAAACAATAATTAAAATAAACATAACAATTAAAATAATAATTAAAAAAAGATATAAGAAAAATAAATAAAATTGGCAAACCAGGGTGGGGTGTAGCCCCAAATTAGGAGGTAAGGCCTAGCATTCTGGCCCATTAAGCATTGAGTTCGTTGGACTTTTTGAACCCTATGTGATGCGTTGACCATGGTTTATAGTACACCTTGAATCCTGGCCTTTGAATTGGTTTGATTGGACGCGTGGATGATCTGACTTTGAGGCGTGTGATGCATCCTCCATGTTGGCACTGCACAGGATTTAGTATTGAAAAATAATATGAAACTTACACAGACCTGGGACTCGAACCCAGGTCTTAGACAATGCAAGCGTAACACCCGTGCCACTGAACCAAACGCTTTTGATTTAACATATAATATCATATAAATATAATAAATAAAACATGGTGTTAATGGATGAAAAACGCGCGAGATTTAAAAGGACCACTGGCCGTTGGACACGAGGTCATCTTCCTCAATTTTCCTGAAAAACACAGATATGAGGCAACGGTTTTTGAGCGTTGTTTTAGAGGGCCTTTGGAAAAATAGCGATTAGCGCTATGTTAGTCAGAAATTAATCGCGAGGCTTGAGTTTGCTTCGTCTAGACATGACGAATTCGCCTGTACCAGTTTGGTGATCTAATTTTACGCCTTGCACAAAGCCCCAATTTTGGAACCTTGGAACCCTAGAATCTGTCAATGGTGGAATCTTATACACAGCGAAATAATGCAATTAAACATAGTGGTTAGCTTGTAAACTTCATTATGAGCATGAATACATAAATAAAAATGCAAAAAGATGCTTGAATTATGCTATACGATTTCAAAAGTTTTGCTTTACAGTTTGAGTTCTTGATGCCAATTCTTGGAGCTTTTGTGGTTGGTATTGATTGGAATACGATCAGTGAATCACGAGCAAGCTTTTGGTATAAGAATTAGAGCTTAAAACCACCTCTTGAATGCTTTTCAGTTCTTGAGTTTATGGACAATTTTCAAGTTTTGTGATGTCAATTGCTGCGCGGTTTTTAGTCTTTTGCAATTAGGTTTGTGCTTCTGATCATATAGTGAACATATTAGGTCAACAAAACTTGACAAAATCCAAAGCATTCAATGATTTCAATCTTTGATTTTGGAAGATCTTTTTTGAATCTTTTTTCATGTATATTTGGTTCAATCATGCTCCAATCACACCAAAACTTGCCATATTTAATTGTACACAAAATCTTGAGAATAGAATGTGCACAAAAAGATTTTTTAGGTCAAGCTTTATATTTTTCATGTATTGAAATAATTTAAATGAATTAATATTAATATAAATTCAAATAAATAATTAAAAAATGAGAAAATACTTCCCTTTGGGCCTAATGGTCGTGCATAGGCTTGGCATGAAGAAACTTGGAATAAAAATGGGCCCATTTGCATTTTTAGGTCATTTGAACCATTGTTGACTTTTCAAAATTCCCAAAAATTTCCCAACTTCCACAAGGCATAACTTGCTCAATTTTTAAGCTTTTCACATGTTCTTGGACATTTTGGAAAGGTCTTTGAGTCCTCTAACCAATGCCTTTGGTCCCATGTCATTTTGATTTACCAATCTCAAGTTATGGCCTTTGACTTAAAGTCCCTTTTTGTTGACTTTTGAAAATGACCTATAATGTTGAAATTGATAACTTTTTGTGAGAGCATTTCTTGGACTTGGAATATGAAGATGAGTTGTAGGAAATGTCTTTCTCTTCAAAATGAGCTTTGGATGGAAATTTTCTGATAATCCATGTGAAAGTTATGCCCTGGTCAATTTCAGTTGACTTTTTCAGCTGTCCAAATATAGCAACTTTTGCATCTTTGATGATTTCTGAGCCAAATTTTGAGAATCATGATCAAGCATTGATCAAATGATGTTTGTGGCTTCAAAATGATATGTTGACCAAAAATTTGAACTTTTGACTGTCAAATGACCATTTTGCCCCTACAGTTGACTGTAGTGCAATCTAGGGTTTTGACTGTGCAATTTTGAGCTGAATGCCTTGAAACTTGACATGAGGATGTTTGACCATCTTTATAAGCATATGAGACTTGATTGGGCCTTTGAAAACTTTCAGTTCCTGGTCAGAACACAAACCCTAGTTTTGACTGTATAGGAGACAGTTGAACTGCATAACCCTTGGGGAATTTTGTGACCTTGACTTGACAAATCTTGAAGAATATGGGAGGGCAAATTTTGGGGTACAACAATTGGTATCTTGACACTAACTGTTCCAGACACTTAATTATAGTAAAAGGGTTCCCGATTGTTTGTTTAATTATCATTCTGAACAAATGTTACTTTGTGGATGATGCTAAAAATGAAGTTTAAGGACATTGGATATTTAAAGAATTCAGGATGGATTCTCTAAGTTTTTGGTAATTGGTTTCACTTAACGATTGATTAAATTGTGTCATCAAGGAAGAATGTTATGTCTCTAATGAGATGTGTGAAGTCCCTATGAGGATTTATGAAATATTGTTATTTGTGAAATTCACAAGTATTTAATTTTTTATTCTCTTACTTTGTTTCAAAGAAAGAAGAAGTCAAGATGTTACACTAGAAGGTGCATTATTAGACAATTACAAAAGCTCAAAGAACCTTTTATGGATCTGATTTGTTTAATACAAGATGAGTATCACGATGGATAGAAACTTATGTGTATTTCTTATATTGCAAGAGGAAATTATACTATTGGTGATGTCTTCAAAAGGTCTTATCTACTCCTTGTATAAGAACAAGGTATGTTTCTAAGTTACTATATTGAGGGAAGTACTTTTAGTGATGAGTAACTTCAGGATCTACATCAGTGATGTGTTCATTGAGAAAGGTAATGATTTTCAACCAGATGTTTGAACATCATCGCTGCAGTTTGTTACTCCATTCTGTGGTAGATTCTAAAGGGCCAGAAGGTACTAAATAAGGAAGCTGTTAAGAAAGCATTCAAGAGGGAGTTCATTATTTGGAAATTGGCTTGGTCTGTGGTCATTTGATGTTTCAGAGATGGAATATTGAAAGATTGTGAGTCTTGGGGTTAAAAGCTCTTTGCCAAGTCTGAAGAAGACTGTATCATTAGAGGATATTCTGATCTCTGATTAGAATTAATTGAATCCTGGTATATATTGAAGATTATGTATTTTGCTGAAAGAAGATGTATTTTCAATTGAGTTGATTACTAAAAGAGTGCAGTGTTAAATTGGATGTCATGACATTATAATATGACATGCTACTGCAATCAAGATACAAGGATTTTATTCTTCTTGTAGAACAAAGTCACTGGTTATGTGATCTTTGTGTCAGTAATCTTGCTACAGGTTTATATTGACACTCCTATACTTGGTACGGCTTAGAAGATCTTCTAGTATTTTCATCATAACTTGAGGTGCAAGTTACATTGAGAATATGAGGGGTAGTTTTGGAATTTCACTACTGAAGAATTATTGGAGTAACTGTTTGGATGGTATGCCAACTATATTCTTTTACCTAGTGGAGTATGCAATCTCAAAAGAATCATGTTGAATGGAATGATAAATGTCATTTTAAATGTTGTAACATTTTTCAAGGAGTCAAAGCTTGGAAAAAGAGAAAGTCGAAGAATAACATGTATCTCTCCTATGGTGAGTGGTTCACTATTACCAAGGGTTATCTTTCTCCATAAAAGCTTTCACTAATTGGAAGTGTTTTTACAAGCAAGGTTTCGTTACAACCTAAGTAACATTCCTTATATTTAAAGGCCTTACATCCTCACCATCCTCATAAGCCGCATTTCTACAGTAATTAGTGTAAAAAGAAAACTCTTATGATATTAATCAAGAAGGAAAACACCTCTCAAGGTGAATTACCTCAATAAGAACCATGTGATATTACATGATTCTAGCTTAGTGGTTAATCAAGATTGAGTGTGTGGGATAATTTTTATATTCTATCCGTTATCATAAAAGGGGTGTTTGTTTTCTATTTTTATTGAGTCAGGTTTTTAGAGTCTTGTTTTTTTAGTCCTTTCTTCTTTTTACCCTTAGCTTGATTCTCTTGGGGTGAGTTTTTATTATTTTTCTTTCATCTTTCCTTTTGAGTCAGTTTGATACAATTGGTCTTGTATCAAACATATGGTTAGGTTGTTGAGTCAGTTTCTCTTGAGTCTTTCATTATTTTTTTCTTGAATAAATTCTTACTTTTATTAATTCTTAGTTTTTCAGGTTCTTTTCACTCTACTTTTTGTCAAGTTTTGGCTAAAAAGAGGGAGAGAAGATGTTATTTATTCTAGTCAAGTGTTATTTTCTTGATGCAACACTTTAGGGTTACCGGTTTGTATCTTGTTATCATTTTATGTCTTGTTTCTGGTTTTTGTGTCTCGTTTCTAGTTTCTGTTGCTGCTACTACTTCTGTTGTAGTCTTTACAGGATGTCCTATAGGATGTTGCAACATCCTGTCTATTATGTCTTTTGGTCTGAGTCATGAGCATTGTTGTATCTTGTGCTCTGAGTTATGTGTGGCTGCAGTTGTTGCATATGTTGTATTCTTAAGGGGGAGATTTGTATATCTGTGTCAAGAATTGGTTTGGTGTTTGAGGGGGAGTAATATCCATCTTCTTCCTCATGTACATTGTTTACATGATCAATATGTAGTTGGTGTTATGTAATTGTTGTATCTCTGATACATTTTTGTGCAGTTTCTGTTTATGGTTTTATTCCTTTCTCCAGAAATTGTTTTTGGGTTTTGGTGGTTTTAGCCAAAAATTTCCAAAGGGGGGATTGTTAGTTCCATGTTTTCATGGTTGGCTAAAATTTGGCTAGGCATGTTTCTGAACATGGTTTTGTGTTGTTGTTGAATAAGTTGTTGCAACATCTTTATCAAATGTCATAACAGTTTTGATGTTATGTGTTTTCAGTCAAATGTCAAAGGCAGATGTCATGACATCTTGATCTAGTTCTACAATACAACAGGCACTGGTGTTTTAAATCTTGACATATTTATTTTGATTCTGGAATATTTTTGTTGGATATGTTTCAGTTAATTTCGTAGGTCAAGAAGATTTTATCTTGAACAAGGTTTTATATCTCCAGTTGTACATTAGTTACTAAATTGGATCCTTGAGACAATTTAGGAAATTTTGTATTGGTTGTTCCAAGATTTAAGGAGATTTTGCTGCACAACAGATACAACTCTTAACTTGTGGATCAAGAAACTTCTGAACTCGGAATATCGAAGCCCATGGATTGAAGAAGTGTATTTAAAGAGAAGACCTAAACCTAAAGTGCCAACTCTTATCTTTCAACAATTGTAAAATTAGGGGAAGAAAATATTCATAGGTTTTAAGAGTCTCTTATGTATTGTGCAGGTGTTTGTCACCCTTGTATCTTTTGATACGTGTGGTAGACTTATTATTCTCCTCGAAGCTGTGAAGCAAGAGTGAGTATTGTTCTTGGAGGAAGATTTTAAGAAAATTCTAAGTATTGTTCTAGGTCAATAGTCTTGGCTAAGTTTTGTAATGGAAGTATGACCTTCTTGTTGAGTTATACTCTTTGCAATCACTAGGATTAGGATTGTTAGATATCACTGTGGTGATTGGAAGTGGGATGTCGATTTCTCATATCTAGGGAGGATCTAGGTAGAAGCTGCATTGGGTAGGGATTAGGTGATAAGTTTTAAATGGGGGAGTTTAGCTTTTAACTATTACTACTGATAGTGGATTTCCTTCCTGGCTTGGTAGCCCCAGAGTAGGTGATGTTTCACTGAATTGGGTTAACATATCATGGTGTTATTTATCATTCTTAAGTTTAAGTTTATGTATGTGTTTAACTTGATGAATTTGTTCATGATGTCATATCAGATGTTATAACATATGTCTTGACATTGTTATGATGTTGGAATTTCAGTATCTCCATGTGTTGCCTATACCATAAGAATTTCACGATTAACTATGTTGAAACACAACTTGATAGAAGGGAGAGGCAATAAGGTTTTGATTTTAATATGAAAGGGTGACCTTGCTTGTAACAACTGACTAGTAAACGAGAGAATGATCTAAGGAAGTGTAATTATCCTTATTAATAGTGATCCACTCACCATAGGAGAGAGTCACTCTCTTATTTTTCTTCCTCTCTTCCCAAGCTTTGGGGGTTGGAGATTCTCACAAGATATGAACTGACATTGACTGGATCAGAGACAACCACATCCCAACATGTGAATGCTCCTAATTCATCAACAATACAAATTCCCAAAATAAAAATAAAAACATCCCTCAAACTCTCAAAATGATTAGCATTCTAAGTCTTAAAAATATATCCCAGTAGATTCTCAAAAGTCCCAAGCTTAGGAGTAACACATTAGCCTTAAGAAATACCCTTGACAAAGTGGTGATCAGTATCAATGAGCATTTTCCTGCCGAGCTGACTGATATCCTTGAATATGCTGATTGTAACCAAGTTGCTACAATACAATGTCATGACATCCTATTTGACATTGTATTCTTTTGGCATCAAAATCAATTTAGATCAACATCTTCCTTCAGCAGTATACTTAGCTTAAGTGAAGGACCAAGATACATAAATCATCTTATTGTTGATTCAAATGTTAAGATTGTTTCTCAAGAAGAAACATCCTTCATCAAGCTTGGCCAATAACTTTACTCCAAAATTCACTAGTATTAGATATTTCATCTGTCAATCTAGTGGTGATCACAAACTCTAAATAATGATTTCCCTTTTATAAATTTTCTGAACTCTAGAGAAAACTTTGTTGGCTTGAGAGTTCTATGATTCAATATCTACTAGCTCTTTAGAGTCTGCCTCATTTTTTGAAGTGTCAATCTGCTGAGATGATGTTCCAACATCTGCTTGGACATTAGTCCCTTTCTCAAAGATTGAACCATAGACTTTAGTTCTGGAGTTAACATCCAAAAGTTATGTTGTCAGTAGAGTAACCCAGAAACACTCCTTCTTCACATTTGGAACCCATCTTTCCCTTATGTTTTCCCTAAAAGAGTTGATAAAGGCCTTTGAAGTCCTCACAGACATCTGATTTTTCTTTGCTATAAATTACCCAGACAAAAATAAATAATCACCAATAATCACATAGATATGCCTCAGTTCACCAAGATGTGGCCTTGCATTGGCCTCATTAGACCCATAAGAGGAAATTCTAGAACTGTGACAGCAGACTGATGATGCAACATATGGTGTGACATCTTGACTTGCTCTTTCTTGGACATAAAGCATGTGGATGAGCAAGCAGATTCTAGTGATACCCATAAATAGCAATTATCCTTTGGACTTAGCTCCAATCATCAAAACTCCATTCTTCCTATTAGTGACCAAAACCTTCTTCCTTAGTAAAATTTACCTTCAGACCTTGATGACACAATTGACTAATGTTTATCAAATAAGTTATCAGACCTTTTATACATGGAATATCATCAATACTTGGGAATCCTAAGCATTCCAGTTATCTAACACTCTAAATTTTAATTTTGGCACCATGACTTAAAGTAACATAGCTGGTAGAGATGAGACTTAATGTTTACTAGAAACTTCTTTACTCTAGTCATGTGCGTGGAACAACCATTGTCAAACTACCAATCTTATTTGTTGAAGTTCCAAGAGAGGTATGAACAATAAGTCAATTATCACCTTTTTTGAGTTTTAACGACTGCTTGGTTAACCTTAGGCTGAATTGGACTTTTAGGATATCCATAGAATTTAAAAAATGTCTGATATGACCAATTTTACCACAGAAGTGGCATCTTTAGTGCCATTACCTACCTTTAGCTTGAGTATCCTGATGTCTAGCACGATGTTGAAACATTTTGTTTGACATCATTACCTCAACCTGCCTTTTGATGGGAACAAATTTATCACTTGAGTTTTCTTTTCCTGTTAGAGCCTTGATAATCAAACCATATCCCTTTTAGGTTTCCAGTCATCTTTCCAACTCGAAGAATCTCATTCAACATGTCAGAACCATTGATCAACCTCCTTACAAACTTGATCATGTTTTCAAGTTTATAGGAAAATAAAGTCATCTCATTCTGCAGGTTAAAGATAGTAGACAAACATTCTTCCTTTTCAGATTGTAGTTGAGAAATAGTTACCTTTTATTTTTCTCCCTGTTGATAGATTTCTTTACTTTTGATGCATAGCTCTTTGTAAGAAGCACCCAACGCATCATAATTTATTTCTTCATTAAGGAAGTCTATATCAGAAGCTCATCTTCCAGTTGAAGCGGTAACATGCTTGACAAATTCATCATCAGGAACACATCCCTTATTACACCAAGTAATAGAAAGCCCCTTAAGTTTCTTCTTGAGATAGGAAGGGCATGTATCCAAGTTCTTCAAATTCATGACACTAAATGCCTTTACTTGGATTGGCCTTTTCATTTGTTCCATCTTTTCTTGAGCAACACAGTTCTTGTAGTTATTAGTATTGATGTTCTTGACATTTGGCCATGAACTTCTATCCATATTCGTCAGAACCTTATTGAATTTCCAACCAAGGAACACAATAGCATTGAATAACCCTTCATCAAAAAACAAGTAACAAGCTCCTACAGAGTTAGAGACAAAAACTATGCTATTGTTCTTCTAATTAGATCTATCATTTTAAAAATTAGCTCATAAATTTGAAGTGACCCAAAAGGTTCATCTATGTTGTTGATGACTTTATCTTCTTCAATGGTTGACACTTTCATGTCAAATCTCTTGGTTAGAGACATCAGTATCTTCCTGATCAGATGTGCCTTCATGAGTGGTCTTGAGAAATTTCCAAGCATCTTTGGCCACAACACATGTGTTTATCAACCTGGATATAATTATATCAACTCCATTAAATATGAAATTCAAAGCTTTAAAGTTAACAAGAGCCCACTCATACTTTTTCCTTCTATATCTTTGGCACCAGGATTCTCCTAACGTGACAAATTTCCAAGTTTTGGTGTCCATTTATACCAAGAATTCTATCAATCTATCCTTCTAAAAGACATATAGTACCAGAAATATTCTCCATGGAACTCACTCAATAAACAAAACAATGTGCCTGCTTTTATGCCAATTGAAATTCTGGAACTTTAAAAACATGTTAATACCGTTGTCCCAACATCAGAACACAATATCAAAACAAATGTTATGACATCTGCTGTCTGACAGAACAAATGTATCAAACTGTAAATTATGCAGAAATAAATTGCAGAATGATAAAGTACACAATCAATTGTTAACCCAGTTCGGTGCAACTCACCTACTCCTGGGGCTACTAAGTAAGGAAGGAAATCCACTATAATAATATTAGTTCAAAGCCTAAATAATCCTAGTTTACAACTTATCACCTAATCACTACCCTATGCAATTTCTACCTAGGAACCTCCTAGATATGAGAACCCCCTCTCGCTTCCCACAATCACCTCAATGATAAAACTAATCACAAACTAGTGACAAGAACCAAAACATAAGATTACTCTTACAATAAATAATACTTAACTCTTTTCTTAAAAGCTCATGAGTGAGAACAATAACTTGACACACAATCAACTCTTTGCTTAAAAGATCATTAATGATGGCCAAGTAACAATGAAAAATCAGTCTACCTCAATGTATCAAAAGATACATGGGTGACACATAATAAACAAGGTAAAATGACTCTCAAACCTAAGACTCTAAACTTCCCCTTATTTTTACATAATTATAAAATCAAAATTACACTAGGTTTAGGATTATATTTATATACTCCTCAGCAGTCAATGGGCTTCAAAATCTCCACTCAGATATTTCTTGATCCATAAGCTGAGGGAGACACCAATTATGCAGAAAAATCTCCTTAAATCTTGGAACAAAAGATTAAGTTTCCTAAATTGTCTCAACATCCAATTTAGAAACTTATGTACAGTTGGAGATCAAATCATTATTCTAGATTAAATCTTCTTAACCTTCACAAATAATTGAGATATATCCAAAAAGAATCTCACATAATCAAATCAAATCTGCCAAGAATAATAACATCATGTACTGATGTTCTGATACAACATGTCACAACATCTGTCAGAACATCTATCTTCAATGTAGACTTACCAACATGTTAGGACATCTCACACAACATCTTTCTGTGAACCGTGTTTTAGCAAACTTGCTGCAAATCTTAAAATCATGGATCTAACAATAAATCCTACGCTTGAGACCAAAATGAGGCTGACATTAAGGATCATATAGACCGTGGAGCTCGACCAGATGAAGTTATCTGGCATAAAATTTTAAAGATCTTTAGGGTAGGTGAGTTTTCCTTAGGAAAAGTTGTGTTGGTGTAGCCGACCAACGTAATCAAATACAAGTGGTTAAACTCAGTGATATTGGTGACTCCTTTTTTAAGTGACCAGGCAGTTGTAAATGTGGCCAACATTACAATCGACCATCCTTCTTGAAATTCAAAGTATAATGTGGTATCTTTTATGTGCTTTAAGTTTTTATGTTTTGATGTTTCTTTCAATTTTATTATTGATTGATAGTCTTGTGTATCTATAATTTGAATAATATTCTATTTGTGTGCTTGTACACTTTTATCATTTGAAATTTATGTGTAATCTCTTTTTCTATTATCATTATATTGTACCACAAAGAACCCTCTACGTTTAAATAATGGTATTCTCTTGATTCCTGATTGGCATTTCCTTTTTGAGCCCATGTAATTACTATTTTTTTGTTTCCATATGTATAGTTTGAATCAATAGTTAGAACCTTTTAAATTTGGATGTTTTGGTATTTGATTCGAATCATGTGTTGTTTTTTATTCGAATCACACGCCTTTGAAAGTTGGAAAAGAATTTCTGGACATATTGATTCAAATCATATTTTGAACTTGATTCAAATCATAACTTCATTTGATTCGAATCATGTGTAAATCTTGAAATTCTGGCTGCAGATACTCAATGTCACGTTCAATGTTATGACACCGTATCTGACTTTCTATAAGACAGTAAATACAAAAACAGTAAAGAACACAGTCAATTGTTTACCCAGTTCAGTGTGCAACAACACCTACTCTGGGGGCTACCAAGCCAGGGAGGAAATCCACTATAAGAGATATTAATTCAGGAATAAACCAACCAGTTTATCTCCTTCACTTAAGACCTACCCAATGCAACTTCAATCTAAGTACAACTTAAACCTGAGTTCCTACTCACTCCCCCTCAATCACAGCAGTGATACATAAAAACAATTTGACTAATGAATTGTTGAAGACACTCTTCAAAACATACACTTGATTATGCTTCACAGCTTTTTAATCAAGCAACACAAACACTCTTGCTTCACAGCTTTGAGTGATACACAAACCTAACTTGACTTTGCTTCACAGCTTTAGTCAAGAGACATACAAACACTCTTGCTTCAAAGCTTTGAGTGTTACACAACCCTTACAATTAAAACCTATTCCAAGTCACTTATCACAATGATAATTGCTTGGATTACAATAGTAAAAAATATACAGCTTCTAAATGATCTTCTGTCAAAAAGGGATTATCTTCAAAACAGCAGCCCTGTTGAATATATAGCAACTGCAACTTCAGTTAGGGTTTCCACAAAAAGCTAGGGTTAATTCCGTTTGACCTTAAGACTAGGTCACAGGACTTTATCAACCAGGTTGGGGTTGAGCTAGGTTAACCCAAAGAAAACGCAGGATTCTGTTCTGGAAAGACTGAGTCATTTTCCTGAAAAGACTCAGAATTAACCAAACTGCATACCTGTTAGTTCAGAACAGGATGTCTTAACATCTGTTATGACATCTGAAAACCTGTCTACTGATTTAGGTAAATGTGATCATTTTGCAAAATGCTCAGATACACACTTATAAACATCAGTACCTGTATGACAATATTTTTCTGCAAAGGTACCTAATGAATCAGTACAAACTAAACTAGAATGTTATGACATCAGTCATGACATTCACACATACACTTGGGTTTTACCAAAAATGCAAGCCAATAACTAAACAACTACAAACTCCCCCTTTGGCAGATTTTTGGCTAAAGACCCTAAGCAATCAGAGATAGATAGCAGCAGAAAGAAATGACTGCAGAAAAATAGAATGTCTAATTAAGTACCAAAATATATCTCCCCCTCTTTAGCCACAAATGGGCCAAAGATACATGTTCTTAAAAGTTATACAGTCATCCAGAAAAAGTAATGAGAGCAGAACCAAAAAAACTGAACACACTTCCAAACTCTACCAGGTACCAGCACCAACTCCACCAATCAGCAACTCCACCAACCTTTAAGCACTGTCATCAGACTCAGAGGAAGAGGTTGAAATAGTCGTATTGGATGATGGTGTTTGAGACATTTTGACAGTCTTAGAGGACCAACAGCAATTGAAGAGAAAATTCTGATTGAGAGACTGGGTTTTGATGAGGAGACGAGAGGGGAAGGAAGAAAAGGAGTGTCTATTCAACTTCTTAAAAGAATTGAAGGAAATGGGAAAATATAATTTTAACCCAATCAGAACAAGCATAACTCCTTTAACCCTTGTTTTAAGCAAAATTAATTGCTACAATTCCTCATGTTGGCAAATACCCAACTTACCCCTCAAGTTTTCAAATTGATTTGCATCAAGAGCCTTGGTAAAAATGTCAGCCAGCTGTAGCTCAGTGGCAACATGTTCCAATTTGATTGTCTTCTCTTCTACAAGGTCTCTGATAAAGTGATGTCTTATGTCAATATGTTTGGTCCTACTATGCTGAATGGGATTCTTGGAAATGTTGATTGTACTCAGATTGTCACAGTATAATGTCATAACATCTTGAGTGACATTATACTCAGTAAGCATCTGTTTCATCCAGATCATTTGAGAACAGCTACTACCTGCTGCAATGTATTCAGCTTCAGCAGTAGAGAGAGACACACAATTCTGTTTCTTGCTGAACCAGGAAACCAGATTATTTCCCAAGAAGAAACATCCTCCAGAGGTGCTTTTTCTATCATCAGCACTACCAGCCCAATCAACATCACAGTAACCAGTCAGATTTGGTTCACAGCCATGAGAATATAGCAACCCATAGTTGTAAGTTCCACTCACATACTTCAAAATTCTCTTCACTTGATTGATATGACTGACTTTGGGATCAGCTTGGTATCTTGCACAAACTCCAACTGCAAAGGCAATATCAGGTCTGCTGGCAGTTAAGTACAACAAGCTTCATATCATGCTTCTGTACAGACTTTGATCCACCTTAACCCCACTTGAATCTTTGGAAAGCTTTAAATGAGTAGGAGCAGGAGTCCTTTTGTGACTGGCATTCTCCATACCAAACTTCTTTACAATGTTCTTAGCATACTTGCTTTGAGATAAGAAGATTGAGTCCTCCATCTGTGAGACTTGCAGTCCAAGAAAATAAGTCAGTTCTCCCATGAGACTCATTTCGAATTCAGCCTGCATCTGTTCAGCAAAATGTTTAACCATAGGTTCTGACATTCCTCCAAACACTATGTCATCAACATATATTTGGGCAACCATCAACTTCCCTCCTTCAGTTTTGACAAAGAGTGTTTTGTCCAAGCCTCCTTTTCTGTATCCTTTGTCTGAGAGAAACTTTGTTAACCTGTCATACCATGCTCTAGGAGCTTGTTTTAGGCCATATAAAGCTTTTATCAATTTGTAGACATGATCAGGGTGGTTTGGATCCACAAAGCCTTTAGGCTGTTCCACATAAGCTTCCTCATTCAAGTACCCATTTAGAAAGGCACTTTTCACATCCATCTGGAATAGCTTGAACTTCAGAAGACAAGCAATTGACAATAGGAGTCTGATTGATTCCAGCCTGGCTACAGGTGCAAAGGTTTCATCAAAATCAACCCCTTCAACCTGAGTGTACCCTTGAGCAACAAGTCTTGCCTTATTCCTGGTGACAACTCCTTCAGCATCTGATTTGTTTTTGAAAATCCATTTTGTGCCAATGATGTTAGTTCCTTCAGCTCTAGGAACCAGTTCCCAAACTTCATGTTGCTTGAATTGGTTCAGTTCATCTTGCATTGCACCAATCCAGTATTCATCAGTTAAAGCTTCCTTGACATTTCTTGGTTCCATTTTGGACACAAAACAAGAGTTTGAGATGATTTCTCTAGATCTTGTAATGACTCCACTGTTGGGATCTCCTATGATGAGCTCTTTTGGATGATCCTTCTGAATTCTGATGGAAGGGATCTTGCTAGCTTCCTTTGATTCAGATTCTGTTGAGGTGGTGTTGGGTAGATCATTCTGTTGGGTTGGAGACTCAAAGAATGTCTCAACATTACAAGGGACATCTATTTCTTCATGATAATCATCAATTATAACATTTATTGATTCCATCATGGCTTTGGTCCTGGAATTGAATACTCTATAAGCTCTGCTGTTTGAGGAGTATCCTAGAAATATGCCTTCATCACTTTTAGGGTCCAGTTTTCTTCTTTGTTCACGATCTGCCAGAATATAGCATTTGCTGCCAAACACATGGAAGTACTTCACAGTTGGTTTTCTTCCTTTCCAGAGTTCATATATGGTGGATGAGGTTCCCTTTCTCAAGGTGACCCTGTTATGGACATATCAGGCTGTATTCATAGCTTCAGCCCAAAAATACATAGGAAGTCTTTTGGCATGTATCATTGCTCTGGCAGATTCCTGTATGGTCCTGTTTTTTCTTTCCACAACTCCATTTTGCTGAGGAGTTATAGGAGAAGAAAACTCATGACTAATTCCTTCTGAGGAACAGAAATCATCAAACTTGCTGTTTTCAAATTCCTTGCCATGATCACTTCTGATTCTGACAATACACCCTTCCTTTTCTCTTTGAATTTTTTTGCACAATTCTTTAAAAACTTCAAATACATCAGATTTTTCCCTAATGAAGTTAATCCAGGTGAATCTGGAAAAATCATCCACAACCACATAGGCATATCTTTTTCCACCAAGACTCTCCACTTGCATTGGTCCCATCAAATCCATATGAAGAAGTTCTAGAACCTTAGAGGTGGTCAGATGTCTTGACTTTGGATGTGACATTCTAGTCTGCTTACCAACCTGACATTCACCACAAACTCTTCCTTCATCAATTTGCAGTCTTGGAATCCCTCTGACTGCCTCCATGGAGATAATCCTTTTCATACCTCTTAGATGAAGATGGCCAAGTTTTTGGTGCCACAGTTTCACCTCTTTTTCTTCTTTTGCAATGGAACACACAGAGGAGAAATTAGTGTTCTCAGGCTCCCACAAGTAACAGTTGTCTTTAGATCTGACTCCTTTCATTACAGTTTCTTGCTTTTCATTAATTACAAGACATTCAGATTTTGAGAAATTGACCTTGAATCCTAGATCACACAATTGACTGATACTAATGAGATTAGCAGTCAGCCCTTTTACCAGCAGTACTTCATTCAGACTTGGAACTCCAGGGCAGTCCAAATCACCAACTCCTTTGATTTCACCTTTAGCACCATCTCCAAAGGTCACAAAACTGGTGGTGTGAGGCTTAACATTATTGAGGAGGTTCTTGATTCCAGTCATGTGTCTGGAACATCCACTGTCAAAGTACCAGTCTTCCTTTGTAGAGACCCTCAGGGAAGTGTGGGCTATCAGGGCAGTAGCCTTTTTCTTCCATTTAGGAGCATGTGGTACCTTTTTAGACTTAGGTTTGACACCTGAGTTCTGATTAGGGTATCCATGCAATCTGAAGCAGAAGGGCTTTATGTGGCCATATCTCCCACAATGATGACATCTCCATCTTTGGTACCTTTTCTTCATATGTCTCTGTTCCTGATGTTGAGAGTTGTGTTGAGACATCTATTTTGACATTTGCTTATCAGGCCTGATCTTCTTATCTATACCAGATTTCTTTGCTTCCATAAATCCTAGTCCAGATTTATTTCCCACATTTTGTCCAACCTGAAGGATCTCTTCCAATTTGTCTGTTCCATTAGTCAGCATCTTGACAGATTTGGTCATTTGATTCAGTTGTGAGTTCAGAAATTGAACTTCCCCTTCTAGATGACTTATAGTTTCAAGGTTTGCCCTTTTTTCAGCCTCTAGCTTTATGATGAGTTTTGATTGTTTCTCATTCTGCACACAGACTTCAGTACTTCTGATACACAAGTTCTTGTAAGTATCAGCCAGTTCTTCAAAAGTCACCTCTTCATCACTAATGTCACTTTCAGAGGTACAAACACCAGTTAGAGCAGTAACTAGTTTGGCAGATTCTTCTTCAGAATTACTTTCTGAATCACAGTCAGACCAAGTAACAGTCATTCCTTTCTTTTGTTTCTTAAGAAAGGTAGGACATTCAGCTCGAATATGCCCATATCCTTCACAACCATGGCATTGAATTCCTCTGCCTTGATTTCCCTTCTCTTCTGACCTTGGTCTTCTGCTGGAACTGTCAATGTCAGAGGGAATGTTATGAACATTAGACCTTGACTTTGGATCTATTCTTTTGATGAGTTTGTTGAACTGTCTTCCAAGCATGGCTATAGCTTCTAAAATATTTTCTTCAACATCAGTGTTGGAAACAAGTGCTATGCTCTTGTTCTTCTTGTCACCATTTTCAGTGATCCCCGTCTCAAAGGTCTGAAGAGACCCAATAAGTTCATCCACTTTCAACTTGCTGATGTCCTGGGCTTCTTCTATGGCAGTTACCTTCATTGCAAATCTTTTAGGCAAGGATCTGAGAACCTTTCTCACCAATTTTTCTTCTGCCATTTTTTCTCCCAGTACTCCTGAGGTGTTGGCAATCTCCAAGATGTTCATGTGAAAGTCATGAATGGTTTCATCTTCCATCATTTTTAGATTCTCAAACTTGGTAGTCAACATCTGAAGCCTTGACATTTTCACTTTGGAAGTGCCCTCATGGGTAGTTTTGAGAGTGTCCCAAACTTCCTTGGCCAGTTCATATTGATGTACTAGTCTGAAAATGTTTCTATCAATTCCATTGAACAAGGCATTTAAGGCTTTGGAATTTCCCAGGGCTAACTCGTCTTCTTCTTTACTCCAATCTTCCTCAGGCTTCAAACTGATTGTCCCATCTTTCTCAGTTATGGTGGGATGGATCCATCCTTTGTCAGCAGCTCTCCAAGCCTTTTTGTCCAGAGATTTTAAGAAGGCAATCATACGAGGTTTCCAGTAGTCATAATTAGTTCCATCCAGAATGGGTGGTCTATTTCCAAAAACTCCTTCTTTGTCCATAGTGCCAGAAAGTGATATCCCTAGATCTCACCCAGTAATACAGGCAGGGTGCCTGCTCTGATGCCAATTGAAATTCTGGCTGCAGATACTCAATGTCACGTTCAATGTTATGACACCGTATCTGACTTTCTATAAGACAGTAAATACAAAAACAGTAAAGAACACAGTCAATTGTTTACCCAGTTCAGTGTGCAACAACACCTACTCTGGGGGCTACCAAGCCAGGGAGGAAATCCACTATAAGAGATATTAATTCAGGAATAAACCAACCAGTTTATCTCCTTCACTTAAGACCTACCCAATGCAACTTCAATCTAAGTACAACTTAAACCTGAGTTCCTACTCACTCCCCCTCAATCACAGCAGTGATACATAAAAACAATTTGACTAATGAATTGTTGAAGACACTCTTCAAAACATACACTTGATTATGCTTCACAGCTTTTTAATCAAGCAACACAAACACTCTTGCTTCACAGCTTTGAGTGATACACAAACCTAACTTGACTTTGCTTCACAGATTTAGTCAAGAGACATACAAACACTCTTGCTTCAAAGCTTTGAGTGTTACACAACCCTTACAATTAAAACCTATTCCAAGTCACTTATCACAATGATAATTGCTTGGATTACAATAGTAAAAACTATACAGCTTCTAAATGATCTTCTGTCAAAAAGGGATTATCTTCAAAACAGCAGCTCTGTTGAATATATAGCAGCTGCAACTTCAGTTAGGGTTTCCACAAAAAGCTAGGGTTAATTCCGTTTGACCTTAAGACTAGGTCACAGGACTTTATCAACCAGGTTGGGGTTGAGCTAGGTTAACCCAAAGAAAACGCAGGATTCTGTTCTGGAAAGACTGAGTCATTTTCCTGAAAAGACTCAGAATTAACCAAACTGCATACCTGTTAGTTCAGAACAGGATGTCTTAACATCTGTTATGACATCTGAAAACCTGTCTACTGATTTAGGTAAATGTGATCATTTTGCAAAATGCTCAGATACACACTTATAAACATCAGTACCTGTATGACAATATTTTTCTGCAAAGGTACCTAATGAATCAGTACAAACTAAACTAGAATGTTATGACATCAGTCATGACATTCACACATACACTTGGGTTTTACCAAAAATGCAAGCCAATAACTAAATAACTACAGATTGTAAATTTAACTTTTGAATTTAAAACATAGTATGAGTCGACACATGATATTATGTATCGATACATATAAGTTTCAAAACGTTTGCCAGGATCATCAGAATGTTTTGTATCAATACATAAGGTTTTGTGTCGATTCATACAAGTATTACAGGGGCATCAAAATATTATGTGTCGATGCATGAAATTTATGTATCAATGCATGAAGTTTTTAGATTTACATTCCAGGATCATCAAAGAGTTATGTATCGACTCATAAGCTTTTGTATCGATACATAATAGTTTTGAGATACAAGTCCAAGGACTTCAAAAAGCTTTGTATCGATACAAAACTTGATGTGTCGACACATAATGATGCATTATGAGAGAAATGTAATTTTGGCTTATTCAACCATGTTATATTATATTTGCAATCATTCAAAATCAATCTATAAAGGGGTTGCTCACAAACTCCCCCTTTTTTATGATGGCAAATATCTGATGATGTATCGTGAATGAAAAAAGCTTGCTCCCCCTGAGTTTGTGTATCTTCTTCCTAATGCAAGCACAATCTTCACTGACACACTCTTCTTCTCCCCCTTTGACCATATCAAAAAGAGAATAAGCAACATTTTTAAGAAACTCAGCATATAGGAAAATTTATATACAATTTCAGCGGTTAATGGACTTGGCATTCACACAGAATGTCAGGCATAAAGTTATCAATAAGTGAGTAAATAGCAGAGTAAACATAAAGTAATCACGTTAAAAGTAATGCATTGGTAGATAAAAAGTTAGATTATATAAGCACAATTTATGTAAAAGAGATATACGAAGACATTTTCAGTGAACATTTAGATCAACTTATAGATGATTGAGGGTGAAGATAGGAAGGATATTACCTCGTTTGATTTGATAAGAGAACACTCGTACTAAATCTTAAAAAGCACATCTTAACAGTATGGTGTGACATAGATATATTTCAATTACATATATGTTTAGGACGACACGTATGAGAGATCTAAAATCCCTAGCTCACGGCGGATGTTGAAGAAGAGGTCTGGTGCAAGTGGTTTTGTAAAGATGTCAGCAAATTGATTTTTAGTATCAACATGCTCAAACGTAACATCCTCCTTTTCAACATGATCACGTAGAAAGTGATGTCTAATTTCTATGTGTTTAGTGCGTCAGTGTAAAACAGGATTCTTAGTGAGGTTTATAGCACTTGTATTGTCACATTTGATTGGAATACGTTTTAATTGAATATCTTAGTCTTGTAATTGTTGCTTCAACCATAAGATCTGAGCACAACAGCTACCAGCTGCAACATATTCAGCTTCAGCAGTTGACAAAGCAACATAAACTTTCTTTTTTCTATGCCAACTTATTAAAGAGTTTGAAAACAAGTGACATGTTCCACTAGTGCTTTTCCTATCTGATTTACAGCCAGCAAAATCAGAATCAGAGTAACCTACTAAACTGCAATTGCTTCCCTTGGAATACCATAGCCCATACTTAGGTGTATTATTGAGATACCTAAGTATACGCTTGACAGCTTTTAAGTGGGATTCCTTAGGATCCGATTGATATCGTGCACACATGCAAATACTAAACATGATATCAGGCCTAGATGCTGTAAGATACAAGAGTGATTCGATCATACCTCTATATTTTTTGACATCGACACTCTTACCGTGTTCATCCTTGTCTAAATTTCCGTTGGTAGGCATGGGAGTATCAATTGGTTTAGAGTTGTTCATCCCAAATCGTTTAAGCAACTCTTGGTAATATTTTGTTTAACATATAATTGTGCCTTCATTGAGATGCTTTATTTGGAGACCGAGAAAGTAGTTTAGCTCCCCCATGAGGCTCATCTCAAATTCACCCTGCATGATTTTGGAAAATTCCTCGACCAAGTGTAGATTAGTTGAACCAAAAATAATGTCATCTACGTATATTTGAACTAAAAGGATGTGCTTTCCTTTACGTTTAATGAAAAGAGTAGTGTCCACTTGACCTCTTGAATAGCCATGATCAAGTAGAAATTTACTAAGTCTTTCATACCAGACCCGAGGAGCCTGTTTAAGACCATATAAAGTTCTTTTTAATTTAAATACATGATCTGGATATTCGTTATTTTCAAAACTGGGAGGTTGTGAGACATACACTTCTTCATTTATGACTCCGTTAAGAAAGGCACTCTTTACATCCATTTGATAAAGCTTAAAATCTTTTGCACACGCATAAGTGAGCAAAAGACGTATAGCCTCAAGGCGAACGGCTGGAGCATAAGTCTCCTCATAATCAATGCCCTCCTCTTGGTTCTACCCTTGTGCTACCAAGCGTGCTTTATTTCGGGTTATCATTCCGTTTTCATCAAGTTTATTTCTAAAAACCCATTTAGTGCCTATGATATGATGGTCTCGTGGACGAGGGACAAGTTCCCAAACGTCATTTATTTTAAACTGATTTAGCTCATCTTGCATGGCCGTTAGCCAAAATTCATCAATCAAGGCCTCTTTAGCATTCTTAGGTTCTACTTGTGAAACGAAAGCAAAATGATAACAAAAATTACTTATCTTGGAGCGAGTCATTACTCCTTTTGAGATGTCTCCCAATATGTTGTCAATGGGATGGTCTTTAGAGGACTTCCAAGCTAGTGGAAGATCATTTCCTTCCATTTTCTCTTCTTCCTCATCTTTTGAAGGGCTTGTATCTTTTTCTTCCTTATCATCAATTGTTTTGGATTGAACATTTTCTTCAACAGTTTCTTTGAGTATATTTTTAGTAGATACACCTGCACCATCAAGAGAAATACCTTTTTTGACATGTTTCAGATAAGATTCATCAAAAGAGACATGAACTGACTCCTCAACTATAAGTAGACGTTTATTGTATACCCTATATGTTTTGCTTGATTGTGAGTATCCGAGAAAAATACCTTCATCTGCTTTTGCATCAAACTTTCCAAGATTTTCTTTTCCATTATTTAGGACAAAATATTTGCAACTGAATACATGAAGATGTGACAAGTTTGGCTTTCTTCCTTTCAAGATTTCATAAGGTGTTTTATTCAAAATTGGAAGAATTAGTATTTTGTTTAAAACATAGCAGGCTGTGCTAATTGCATCAGCCCAGAAATATTTTGGCAATCCACCTTCATTGAGCATAGTTCTTGCTAGCTCTCTAAGACGCGATTTTTGTGCTCCACAACTCCATTCTGCTATGGAGTTTGAGGTGCTGAAAAATTATGCTCAATACCATGCTTGTCACAATAATTATCAAAGAGATGGTTTTGAAATTCACCTCCATGATCGCTTCGAATTGCAATTATTTTCAATTCCATTCTATTTTGAGATAGTTTTGCAAAACTCTTAAAAGTAGAAAAATTTTCATTTTTGCTATGAAGGAATATAGTCCAAGTAAATATAGAGTAGTCGTCAACAATAACAAAACCATAATAATTTCCTCCTAAACTTTTTATTCTAGAGGGTCCAAAAAGGTCCATGTGGAGAAGCTCAAGGGGTCGTGAAGTGGAAATCGTGTTTTTGGATTTGAAAGAGACCCTTGTTTGCTTTCCCATTTGGCACGCATCACATAGGTGACCCTTTGTAAATTTTATCTTTGGAAGACCTACTACTAGATCCTTGGATACAACCTTATCAAGCAAATCGAAGTTAACATGCGCTAAGCGTCGATGCCAAAGCCATGAATCATCATTCAAGGTGACTAGAAACTTAGTGCTTGTTAAGGATACATCAAAAAGGTCAAGCATATAGATATTGTTTACTCTAATGCCCTTAAACACAATGTCTTTTTTAGTATTTTCAATTATGCAGCAAGTATTTGTGAAGGTAACTTTATAACCTTTGTCACATAATTGACTAATACTGAGCAAATTGTGTTTAAGCCCCTCTACTAAATGGACATTAGAAATAGTAGTGATAGAGGGATTACCTACACTACCTTTACCGAGTATAGCTCCTTTGTTATTGTCTCCATAGGTAACAAATCCTTTCTTCTTTGCCTTGAAGTCAATGAAGAGCGATATGTCACCAGTCATATGCCTTGAACACCCGCTGTCTAAAAACCATCTTCTATCCATGGGTGTGAGGCATTTTTCCTGCAATATCAAAAGAGAGAGGTAGGTACCCAATTTTTATTGGGTCCATGTGGGTAAGTGGTAACATGGTTTCCTTTAGGCCTGCATTGGTAAATGCCTTTAGGAACAAGGAACCTCCTAAACTTGCATTTTTCAATGGTATGTCCAAAGTGACAACAATAATGGCATAAACTGTGATGATGATGTATTGTTTTACTTCTGCTCATTGTATCCTTTGGTAACTTTTTAACAAAAGAGTATTTTGAATACGGTGGATTTAATGTTTTCTTAAAAATTTTAGGATCAATTGCAAAAGTAACTTTGGGCTGTAAAGCTTTCTCTAATTTGGCATTAAGAGTCCTAACCTCTTGCTGCCAAATATTACAAACTTCACATTCCCTTCTGGGAATACATCCTGTAACATCCTTATCTTTTGAACTTTATATAATACTAGCTTTTAGACTTTTTAAGTCTTTTTCAGCTTTATAGACTTTACTCTCGAGAAGTGAAAATATTTGTTTATCAGAGGATAATCTCTTAAAGGCATCTTCAGCTTTGTATTGCAGTTTTTCAAAAGCTAACTTTAGTTCAGAAAAGGTCATAGAAGAAAAGTTGTTAGGATATGCTTGTCTTACTTGTTTGTTGTGGTTGTCTTTCTTGTTGTAGAATTGACTTTTTATATGTGCCATCAGACATAAATTTGCACTTTCATCACTACAACTTGAACTGTCATCGTCTGATGAATCGCTGTTGTTTCCCACGCAATATAAGCTCTTCTTTGTTTGTTGAACTTCTTTGGTGGAGCTTTTTCCTTATCCTTTTTCATCTTTGGACAGTCTGGTTTGTAGTGTCCAACTTTACCACAATTATAACAAGGTCCTTTACCTCTTTGCTTTTTATTTTCTTCTTGCCTTGGATCTTTGGATTGTTTTCAAAAGCTTATGAGATTCTTATCGGAGTGCTTGATTCCATTCTTTCAGATAAATCTATTGTATCTCCAAACAAAAAGTCCCATTTCTTCATCATCAGAATCTTCATCACTAGTTGACCAATTTTCATCTTGCTCTTTGGTTGAGGACTTATAGCTAGAAGTCATTAGAGCTATTGAGTTCTTCTCACCCTCCCTGTCTTTGTTCCTTTCTTTCTTACTCTTATTTTCGTATTTTTCAAGACTTTGCAATTCTTGTTGATGTTCTTCCAGCTTTCCAAACATAGTTATAATGGTAAGCGTAGTGAGGTCATTTTCTTCCTTGATAGCTGTTACTTTAGGTTGTCATTCCCTGCTAAGGCATCTCAGAATTTTATTAGTAGCAATTTCATTGGAAACAGGTTTTCGAAGTGCATTTAAATGACCCACAAGATGTACGAATCTCTTCTGCACGTCAGAGACAGATTCTCCTTGCTTCATGCGAAAGAGCTCGAACTCTTGATTGAGTGTATTAATGCGGGATTGTTTAACTCAGTTGTGCCTTCATGGGCAATTTCTAAAGCGTCCCACATTTATTTAGCGGACGTGCAGTGAGACACCCTATAATACTCATCAACACCAAGTGCTGAGATCATCATATTTCTGGCTCTCCAATCGCACGACCATTTCTTTTCATCCATTTCATTCCATTGATCCTCAGGTTTAGCTACTATTGCACCTGCATCATTCCTCATGGTTATTTGAAAAGGACCATTTTGAATGGCAGTCCATACATTACTGTCAATGGAATTTATGTGTACTCGCATGCAGTCTTTCAAGTAGCCATAGTTTTCAACATTGAAAATAGGAGCTCTAATATACGCCCCATTTGGTTCAAAGGCCATAGCGTTACGAGTAGATACAAAGCACCAGCTAACCAGTGCTCTGATACCACTTGTTAGACGATGTTGTAAGTGATCGAGAGGGGGTGAATAGATCACCTCTTCTTTTACAAGGATTTAAAATAGTTTTATCAAAGAGAGTTGAAAGCAGCAAAAATCAATGTCCTGAATCAATTTCGTCTACTTTGAACCGACTACTAGAAAGATTGACATGTGAAAACTTTGCTGGATTTTTATTAAATGGAATGGATGAATATACAACTCAGAAATCTTGACGTTTCAATGCACTTATCATAAAACAGTATTTCCAATGAATTTAGAAATATGATAGGATTTTTGTCAAACACTTGGCGTAGCTTGTATAATGATTTAATAATGGTGGTTTGGTGAAAATGTTTGAGCCACTATGTTTATCATTAGACTGTAAAACTTAGCACACCAATTGAATTTCAAAATTATAGAATATGTAAAACTATAAAGAGAAAGAAAATAGAGAACGATACACAAGAAGTTTGGTAAGGAAGTCCCCCACTGTCGTCCTCGCATGTGGGTACGTCTCCCTCTCAATTTCACAATTGAAACTGAGAACTTTTATATCAATATGTTGAATGTTTGATAGCAAGGTTACACTACACAAAAATACATAAATCCCTATGATCTTCTTCTTCTTGAAAGAACCACCACTTGATAAGAGTTGTATCAAGATTCCCTGCAAAGTCACTGAACGATCCTCCGCTTCCACGACTTGTTTGTTCAAAATCCTTCCGATTTCCAAACCCCTCGCTACGGCTGAATCCTACTCGCGTGACTGTGACTGACAAAACCCTCAAGAACACACCCGTTCAAGAAGGACAAACCCTTTGTTTTATTTCTTGAAGCTTCCTCTTCAACCTTCAACTCAGCTAGACTTCTTCAATACTCAGCTGAACCTTATCTCAAACCGCTTGATTCAATTCAACAAGGATGTTTGATTTTATTTGTTGTTCTTGAATGTAAGATGGTTGAGAAGATGATGAAGATAAAGGAATCAAAAGCTTCTGGTTGCTCACAATTGTTTTTATACACAATCTTCTATGCTGCTACGTTGTGTTCTGAAGAAATGCTTGCTTATATTTATAACAGAAAACGATTAGTCAAAAAAGAAAGTGCATGAGTCGATGCATGTTGGTCATGTGTCGACTCATGTTAGTTACATGTAACAGGATGAGTCGATACATTATGTTTTGAGTCGATATAACCAACACTTTTATACCCGTCGACACACAATGCGTATGTGTCGATACAACACTTTCATCTTGCATTGCACAAATCCAGTATTCATCAGTTAAAGCTTCCTTGACATTTCTTGGTTCCATTTTGGACACAAAACAAGAGTTTGAGATGATTTCTCTAGATATTGTAATGACTCCCCTGTTGGGATCTCCTATGATGAGCTCTTTTGGATGATCCTTCTGAATTCTGATGGAAGGGATCTTGCTAGCTTCCTTTGATTCAGATTCTGTTGAGGTGGTGTTAGGTAGATCATTCTGTTGGGTTGGAGACTCAAAGAATGTCTCAACATTACAAGGGACATCTATTTCTTCATGATAATCATCAATTATAACATTTATTGATTCCATCATGGCTTTGGTCCTGGAATTGAATACTCTATAAGCTCTGCTGTTTGAGGAGTATCCTAGAAATATGCCTTCATCGCTTTTAGGGTCCAGTTTTCTTCTTTGTTCACGATCTGCCAGAATATAGCATTTGCTGCCAAACACATGGAAGTACTTCACAGTTGGTTTTCTTCCTTTCCAGAGTTCATATATGGTGGATGAGGTTCCCTTTCTCAAGGTGACCCTGTTATGGACATATCAGGCTGTATTCATAGCTTCAGCCCAAAAATACATAGGAAGTCTTTTGGCATGTATCATTGCTCTGGCAGATTCCTGTATGGTCCTGTTTTTTCTTTCCACAACTCCATTTTGCTGAGGAGTTATAGGAGAAGAAAACTCATGACTAATTCCTTCTGAGGAACAGAAATCATCAAACTTGCTGTTTTCAAATTCCTTGCCATGATCACTTCTGATTCTGACAATACACCCTTCCTTTTCTCTTTGAATTTTTTTGCACAATTCTTTAAAAACTTCAAATACATCAGATTTTTCCCTAATGAAGTTAATCCAGGTGAATCTGGAAAAATCATCCACAACCACATAGGCATATCTTTTTCCACCAAGACTCTCCACTTGCATTGGTCCCATCAAATCCATATGAAGAAGTTCTAGAACCTTAGAGGTGGTCAGATGTCTTGACTTTGGATGTGACATTCTAGTCTGCTTACCAACCTGACATTCACCACAAACTCTTCCTTCATCAATTTGCAGTCTTGGAATCCCTCTGACTGCCTCCATGGAGATAATCCTTTTCATACCTCTTAGATGAAGATGGCCAAGTTTTTGGTGCCACAGTTTCACCTCTTTTTCTTCTTTTGCAATGGAACACACAGAGGAGAAATTAGTGTTCTCAGGCTCCCACAAGTAACAGTTGTCTTTAGATCTGACTCCTTTCATTACAGTTTCTTGCTTTTCATTAATTACAAGACATTCAGATTTTGAGAAATTGACCTTGAATCCTAGATCACACAATTGACTGATACTAATGAGATTAGCAGTCAGCCCTTTTACCAGCAGTACTTCATTCAGACTTGGAACTCCAGGGCAGTCCAAATCACCAACTCCTTTGATTTCACCTTTAGCACCATCTCCAAAGGTCACAAAACTGGTGGTGTGAGGCTTAACATTATTGAGGAGGTTCTTGATTCCAGTCATGTGTCTGGAACATCCACTGTCAAAGTACCAGTCTTCCTTTGCAGAGACCCTCAGGGAAGTGTGGGCTATCAGGGCAGTAGCCTTTTTCTTCCATTTAGGAGCATGTGGTACCTTTTTAGACTTAGGTTTGACACCTGAGTTCTGATTAGGGTATCCATGCAATCTGAAGCAGAAGGGCTTTATGTGGCCATATCTCCCACAATGATGACATCTCCATCTTTGGTAACTTTTCTTCATATGTCTCTATTCCTGATGTTGAGAGTTGTGTTGAGACATCTGTTTTGACATTTGCTTATCAGGCCTGATCTTCTTATCTGTACCAGATTTCTTTGCTTCCATAAATCCTAGTCCAGATTTATTTCCCACATTTTGTCCAACCTGAAGGATCTCTTCCAATTTGTCTGTTCCATTAGTCAGCATCTTGACAGATTTGGTCATTTGATTCAGTTGTGAGTTCAGAAATTGAACTTCCCCTTCTAGAGGACTTATAGTTTCAAGGTTTGCCCTTTTTTCAGCCTCCAGCTTTATGATGAGTTTTGATTGTTTCTCATTCTGCACACAAACTTTAGTACTTCTGATACACAATTTCTTGTAAGTATCAGCCAGTTCTTCAAAAGTCACCTCTTCATCACTAATGTCACTTTCAGAGGTACAAACACCAGTTAGAGCAGTAACTAGTTTGGCAGATTCTTCTTCAGAATTACTTTCTGAATCATAGTCAGACCAAGTAACAGTCATTCCTTTCTTTTGTTTCTTAAGAAAGGTAGGACATTCAGCTCGAATATGCCCATATCCTTCACAACCATGGCATTGAATTCCTCTGCCTTGATTTCCCTTCTCTTCTGACCTTGGTCTTCTGCTGGAACTGTCAATGTCAGAGGGAATGTTATGAACATTAGACCTTGACTTTGGATCTATTCTTTTGATGAGTTTGTTGAACTGTCTTCCAAGCATGGCTATAGCTTTTGAAATATTTTCTTCAACATCAGTGTTGGAAACAAGTGCTATGCTCTTGTTCTTCTTGTCACCATTTTCAGTGATCCCCATCTCAAAGGTCTGAAGAGACCCAATAAGTTCATCCACTTTCAACTTGCTGATGTCCTGGGCTTCTTCTATGGCAGTTACCTTCATTGCAAATCTTTTAGGCAAGGATCTGAGAATCTTTCTCACCAATTTTTCTTCTGCCATTTTTTCTCCCAGTGCTCCTGAGGTGTTGGCAATCTCCAAGATGTTCATGTGAAAGTCATGAATGGTTTCATCTTCCATCATTTTTAGATTCTCAAACTTGGTAGTCAACATCTGAAGCCTTGACATTTTCACTTTGGAAGTGCCCTCATGGGTAGTTTTGAGAGTGTCCCAAACTTCCTTGGCCAGTTCATATTGATGTACTAGTCTGAAAATGTTTCTATCAATTCCATTGAACAAGGCATTTAAGGCTTTGGAATTTCCCAGGGCTAACTCATCTTCTTCTTTACTCCAATCTTCCTCAGGCTTCAAACTGATTGTCCCATCTTTCTTAGTTATGGTGGGATGGATCCATCCTTTGTCAGCAGCTCTCCAAGCCTTTTTGTCCAGAGATTTTAAGAAGGCAATCATACGAGGTTTCCAGTAGTCATAATTAGTTCCATCCAGAATGGGTGGTCTATTTCCAAAAACTCCTTCTTTGTCCATAGTGCCAGAAAGTGATATCCCTAGATCTCACCCAGTAATACAGGCAGGGTGCCTGCTCTGATGCCAATTGAAATTCTGGTTGCAGATACTCAATGTCACGTTCAATGTTATGACACCGTATCTGACTTTCTATAAGACAGTAAATACAAAAACAGTAAAGAACACAGTCAATTGTTTACCCAGTTCAGTGTGCAACAACACCTACTTTGGGGGCTACCAAGCCAGGGAGGAAATCCACTATAAGAGATATTAATTCAGGAATAAACCAACCAGTTTATCTCCTTCACTTAAGACCTACCCAATGCAACTTCAATCTAAGTACAACTTAAACCTGAGTTCCTACTCACTCCCCCTCAATCACAGCAGTGATACATAAAAACAATTTGACTAATGAATTGTTGAAGACACTCTTCAAAACATACACTTGATTATGCTTCACAGCTTTTTCATCAAGCAACACAAACACTCTTGCTTCACAGCTTTGAGTGATACACAAACCTAACTTGACTTTGCTTCACAGCTTTAGTCAAGAGACATACAAACACTCTTGCTTCAAAGCTTTGAGTGTTACACAACCCTTACAATTAAAACCTATTCCAAGTCACTTATCACAATGATAATTGCTTGGATTATAATAGTAAAAACTATACAGCTTCTAAATGATCTTCTGTCAAAAAGGGATTATCTTCAAAACAGCAGCCCTGTTGAATATATAGCAGCTGCAACTTCAGTTAGGGTTTCCACAAAAAGCTAGGGTTAATTCCGTTTGAACTTAAGACTAGGTCACAAGACTTTATCAACCAGGTTGGGGTTGAGCTAGGTTAACCCAAAGAAAACGCAGGATTCTGTTCTGGAAAGACTGAGTCATTTTCCTGAAAAGACTCAGAATTAACCAAACTGCATACCTGTTAGTTCAGAACAGGATGTCTTAACATCTGTTATGACATCTGAAAACCTGTCTACTGATTTAGGTAAATGTGATCATTTTGCAAAATGCTCAGATACACACTTATAAACATCAGTACCTGTATGACAATATTTTTCTGTAAAGGTACCTAATGAATCAGTACAAACTAAACTAGAATGTTATGACATCAGTCATGACATTCACACATACACTTGGGTTTTACCAAAAATGCAAGCCAATAACTAAACAACTACAAATCTTGTTTCGAATCATGAGCTTTGAAAACGCCCCTTTAAGGCATGCCCAGATTGATTCGAATCATAATTCCTTCTTGATTCAAATCACGTATTAAAAAGTTTAATTTTCCATATCTTATTTAAATAGTTGTTTCTTTTGGTGGAAGTAACAAGTGTGAAACCTATAGTGATACCCATAGAGAAAAAATGTGATTTAGTCTTCTATTCTTTGTATGTCCATCCATATCACCATGATTCTTTCTCTTATTCACCATTACAACTTCTTCACCATGAATTTATGAGTGGATTCATTTTTTTGTTGCATCTTGTTCTTGTGCAATTCATTGTTATGTTTGAGTGTATTAGATATGGGGAGGTGATTAATCTTGTATGTGATCACGGTTAATCAATTTCTTGATAGCAATCAAACCCAAGACCCATCCTTCTAGAAACCTGAGAGAAACTTGTGGGTGTATTCTTCATTCACCCTTATCTAAAACACTTGACTAACACCTTATGTTTGTAGATTATTATAAGATACTCCGACATTGTTCATCCTCCTCCTCCTTAGTCTTGTTTATTTTTGAGGACCTTCATCTCTAAATAATGAGTGTTGAGGGAGACTATGTAAGAACAAGATTTGGTTTTGCATCTGGCCTTGAGTTTTGATGATAATATTACATGGGTGATTAGATAACAATTTATTACCCTAATGGTTTGTTTGGTGTGTATCTTTTTCTAATAGGTTTTGTCTTTAAAGAAATGACATGAGACGTCATCATATTCTGGACTCAACACACTGAAGAATACAAGTTTATGTTTTATGGCATAAAATGCATCTTAAAGCAACCATTCTGAAAGAACGTTAGTTTTATTGCTTATAACTATTATTCTGTTGTAGAGCTTCTAATACACTCTAAAGCTCTAAAGATTCCAAGTTATCTTGCCCAACTTTTGAACATTCTAAAGACAAGGTTCTGTTGAACAAGTTCTGAAGACCAACAGATCTCTAAAACAACTTTTGAGGACTCTGAAGACAAGGTTCTATTGAACTAGGTTCTGAATACTTTTAAGAAAATGTTATAAATATTATGAATACCAAGTGCTAAAGACAAGGTTCAGGATGAACAAGTTCTGAAGACTCTAATGACATGGTTCTGGTGACTTAGTTTTGATCCTTCTACACATGATTCAACCATTATACATCCAGAAGCCTTTGAAGATTAGAAGATAAGATCAAAGGGTTTCACGTGATTAGTAGTAGTATAAGTTACAACACCACTTCACCTTCACTATGCTGGTTTTCTGGCGCAAGGACAATACTTCTGTACTCGGTTATCTACCACTCTCTCACTGACCTTTGTAAGAAGACAACTAGAATTTTGGTAATCCTATTCTACCCTCTAACAGATTTCTTTTCAGCTATAAAAGGAAGAATTGGAAATGTTGAAGAACTTTGAAGAAACTCACTCGTATTCAAGTTGCTAAAACGTTGCCAAATAACTATGTGATTTTTGTAAAGCAGGGAGTTGTTGCTCATTAACTTGCTAGTAGGGAACTTTTGTTTGTTAACTTTCTTAACATTGTTTTGTCATTATTTGTACTTCAGTGTTGTATAAACCGTTTGTAAGAAGCAATCTTGTAAACACAAAATTTGTATTCAACTATAAATTGATTGTTCCTTGAGTGACTGAGTGAAGGTCTATAGACTCAAGAAGACAAAGATAATTGGTCTTTGTAGTTGGTTCCTTGAGTGACTAAGTGTTAGTATGTAGACTTAAGAAGACATAGACAATTGGTATTTGTGGTTTACAACAGTGACGGGTGTGATACAGTGGCCGAACCGATTGTTTAATACTAGTTTTGCATTTGTATTCGCAAATGTTGCGGTAAGCAAGAGTAGCCACTGACTTTTCTTTTATCCAAATTAAGTAAAGGGTGAAAAGAACAGAAAAAGACCTTTTCGAGAGTTTTCTGAGTAAGGGGGGTGGATTATGGAAAGGGAAGGTGTTAGCACCCTTTCCATCCGTAGTTATCTACGAGCTCTTAGAGGTTTGCTCATTTAGAAAATTGCTTGTGCTTTGTGCTTTTGAAAATATGTTTTGAAATGCCTTAGTGCAGTGATTCGCTTTGTGATAACTCTTGTATCAATCCTCAAGAGTGTTGACAAAGAAAATGTTTTTGAAAGTTGTTTTGAAATGTGCAAGTACGAAAAGAGTTTGTTTTGAGTAAGCATCTAACAACTATCTACTTGTACTCGAAAAGGTAGTTCTTTTCCTCCTATCCTTTAGACAGTGCTATCCTACTATTAATGAGTAGGTATCCCTAGTCGTTGGATGTTTGAGGAACATCGAAGGGATGTTACGATCACGAAGGCAACTTGGCAAGAAATTTTAGTAATTGTCCTAAAGTTCTAAGATCACTTTTAACCGGGGCAACATCGAGAGAGTCATCGAGGGACTTGTGATCTTTAAAACTAGAGGGTAGCCACTAAAACTTCTCATGTTTCGATAATTGTAACCGTTTTTCTAAAGGCAACCGAAGTGGGATACCCTAGAGGTGCGCATTTGAAATTGTGTTCAGTTATTTATCTTGCACATTTAGGTTTGCTAACGTTTTTGTTTTTTAATCTTGTCATACAATCCTAGTTACTAGCAGTAAATATGTACAGAATATAAAGTGCGGAAGTATAAACCTACACTATTACATGGCTTCGGGGAGGGGATTTACAATGTACAAAAATTGGGGGAAGAAAAATAAAGAAAGCGGATAAAAGTCCTAATTAGTTATTACATATGAGTATGAAGTTACAATAATGTAAAAATGCGAAAAATAAATAACGCGCGAAAGATTGAAAGTACGTCTAAAAACCCTAAAAGAAAATCTTTTTGCTTATTTGTTCGTTTTTTTTATCTAAGAAAACAATTAAGTTAATTATCCTAATGTCTAATTAGAAGATGAAATTAATTAAGAACTTATTTATTGTTTTTATTATGAAAATAAATTAAATTGAATATAAATTAAAACCTAAGTTCTAAATTATTTTAAATTTATAAAAAAAAGTTAAACTTGAATTAATAATTAATTTCGAAAATTAGTTTAATTAAAAAAATCTAATTCTATTTTTTTGTGGTTTTTATTATTATATTATACTAATTAAAAAAATGAAGGAAAAAAACAAATTAAAAAAAGAAATAAAGCAAAGTAATAAAAGAAATTGCAAAATGGGCCAGGATAGATAGAAATTGGGGGGGGGGGGGGGGCTGAAACTGAATTTCGTAGACCCAAACTGAAGAAAAGCCCAACACTTTTGGATCCAGTGAGGCGAAGCTTTAAGGGCACATGGTGTTCTGCGCTCTGGACACCCTTGGGTTTAGATCAGGTAGGATATGATGATTGTGATTTGGAGGCGTATGGTATGCTCCTGGCTGGGGTAACGCATGTGATCTGCAAAAATATGTTAAGAAAATGAAAAATGCTGGACCTGAGACTCGAACCCATGTCATCTCTCTCACATACACGCTTCATTGCCAACTGAGGTATCTGATTATTCATTAATAAGAATAAAACTACAACATAATATATAAAATGAAGCAATAATTATTTAAATCAAACGCGCGCTACTGGTGGGTCCCAATATTTTAAATGGTCCAATCATGAAATGACTTATGGCCACGCCAACATAGGGAGGGTCAAACCACCCCTCATGGTGGTTGACTGTTGTCTTCTCCGGCGAGGCTAGAAACGAAACCTGCAAAATATGACGCTTCAAGCCCAGAAATTTTGGCTACCCCCCATAAAACCTAGGCTGCAAACTCAGCCATGGTCTTAGCTTGGACTGAAAGTGTCTATATCATCGAGCCCGAAGCTTACATATTTCCAAACCCTAACAATGGTGTTTAGTGATTCTGGCCTTGCAACTTACATGAAACACGTTAGGATGCTCACAAGCAATGATAACAACATGAATATGCAATTAAAAAGGATTTCAATTACGAATTAAACAAGTTTGAGATCCAATTTTTTTACCAAAATAGGAGGATTGGATGAGGGCAATTCTGTGTGAGTTGAACTTGTTTAAGTCCTGGGAATCACTCCTGAGACCTTCAGGGAATGAATGGCTGGCTTGGTTTGGATTGAGAAAGGTTGGAATTTGCTTTTTCAAAATTCACGTTTTTTTTGACAATTCTTTGCAATTTTGTGTGGCTCCTTCCATGTTGCGTGTCCGTTTCTAATGCTTGCTAATGTATTCTTTATATATAGAGGAGGGAGGGGATAAGAAGGAAATGGCTTAAACAACCTTGATCATGTTCTTTAAGAGCCATAAACAAAATATTGAAACTTTTCCAAAGGTGTGGAATTTTGTCCCTTTTTGAACTTGGATGGAATTGGACATGCTGGCAGAAATTCACGGGCCTCTAAGCTGTCCAAAACACCAGCCCACATGCCAAGGTCTACTTCTAATTATTTTATATATTTTATTTTATATTTATTTGAAATAAATTAAAATAAATATGTACAACATAAGTAAAAAATGCAAGGCATGGTAAAAATGAGATTAGGGGCTCTTCATGAGGTCATGAAAGTGTTTAAAGTCCAAAAAGTTATGTCATTGCCTTAAAAGTTCAAATTTGCTCAATGCACTTTTCTTGAAATTTTCCCAACTTGGGAAAGCCATGACTTACTCAATTTTGATCTCATGACGATGATCCTTGACTTTTTGGAAAGCCCAAGATGTCTATTTCAATCTCTCTTTTTATCAATTTTGCATTTGAACATTTTATCTTGATGTAAAAGGTCTTGGGAAAAAGTGACTTTTGTTGACTTTCTGAAAATGACCTGTAATGTATGAGCTTGTATCTTTCAAATGGTGCATTTCTTGGACTTGATGGCTGAAGAGAAGATGTAGGGAAGGAGATTTTATTCAATATGAGCTTTTGTTGGGGAAAAATGGATGGAGTATATGGACGTTATGCCTGGTCAAAGTTCAATTGACTTTTCCTATAGGAACCCTAATTTAGCAATTTTTAACTTTTGATAGATTAGGAGCATTTCTTGAGGAATCATGATCAACCCTTGATCAAATGATGGACATCACTTCAAAATATTGATGTTGACCAAAAATCTTGATATTTGACTGTATATGGGCCACAACTGACTTTTGACCTAACACCATTGATTTTCAAGTATTTGGGCAATTGAATGAGCAAAATTGTAGTGGGAGGCATGAAATTTGTCATGGACAATCTTGAAGGCATAATAGGACCATGGAAAACATTTTGGACCTTTGGAGCTCACACATCTTGATGAAAAGTGAAACCCTAGCTAGAGGTTCATTGATTAGGAGGAGAATTTGTCTGGTCAATTCTTGGTCAACCTTGAGTAATTGAGGATATCTAGGAACATGCTTTGAGTAAAAATGGGAGGGAAAATTTTGGGGTACAACAGCTTCCCCTGTTCAATCTTCTTAAACCTGAGGATTTAGATTGGCTTGTTTGTCTTTCATGATCTGAAGGTGAAAGATGATTGAACACTAGAGTGCCTAGAAATTTGCACTCGCATGAAGTAACAATGATGGTTAATGATGTCGGGAAAGAGCTTACAAATGCCATTAGAAGAAGATGATTGAGAGTCTTCAGAGATGGGCTTAAAGATGCCATTTGGAGAAAATGACTGAGATTCGTCGGATATGGGCTTAAAGATGCCATCCAAAGCAGATGTTGATTTCACACATGGTCCCTTTGGGGGTTCCTATTCCTGCTGTCTGAGGAGGAGTACGCTGGGGAACATGGGTTTCTGCTGTTCTCCTGCTTGAGGAAAACTCTATGGGGAATAGAGTCTAAGAACTTCAGTTGTCCATTACTCTACTGGGGAAGCTATCTCTTGACTGGAGGGATGAAAGTTTTTTATTTTCTTGTTTGAAGTCCAGGCTTCCAGTAACTTGCTGGGGATAATGGAGTTAACCGTTAACAAAAGATAGTTTTCCTATCCGATCATGTAGATAGTTTTCCTGTCCAGTCATGTAGATAGTTTTCCTATCTGGTTTCAGGTGTTAATCTACAAATCAACTGTTCACAGATAGTTCTCCTGGCTTGTTACATGTATTAACATGGAAATTTAAAATTGTCAGTCACTGAGATAGTTGTCCCGGCTTGTTGCAAGTATTAATCTCTGACCTGAGAAAGAAAGATAGTTTTCCTGGCTTGTTACAGGTATTAATCTTCAATCTCTTCATGTATATAGCTCTCATGGCTTGTTACAGGTGTTAATCCACAGTTGGTCATCCACATATAATTCTCCTGGCTGGTTTCAGGTATTAATCTAGAACTTGGTTTTTATCAGTTGTCGAGATAGTTGTCCTGGCTTGTTATAGGTATTAATCTCTAACTTGAGAAATAAAGATAGTTTTCCTGGCTTGTTATAGGTATTAATCTTCAATCTCTTTATGTAGATAGCTCTCCTGGATGGTTACAGGTGTTAATCCATAGTCGATCGTCTATAGATAGTTCTCCTGGGTGGTTTCAGGTATTAATCTTTGACCTGTTGTATAAGTTGATAGTGTTTGTCTTTCTGATAATTTAACCTGAAAGGTTAAGTTAGTTTCATGCGATGTCATGATGTATGAATTGCAAGATGCTCTAAAAAATAAATGAGATTGTGATATATGCATTTGTGTTGCATATGCTATGATGTTTGTATGAATGCAGTGTATGAACATGTAAGTTGTTCCATTGTTGTATTGCTGAAATAGGGAAAATAAATCACTAACTATGGCCAGGGGTGAAGAATGTAGGTATTCAGATTTGTTGAAGTTGAAATGTTGGGAGATGGACTTCCATTGTTAGAGAAACAATTCTATTGGGGAAGGGGAACTCTGTGCATTGCTTGGGGATTTTGTGAAATCTTACTGGGGAGTCCTTAGAAGCTTGGTGACTTCACTGGGGAATTTTTGTTGGAGCAGTAATTTGAAGATTTTTGCTCTGCTGGGGATATGAGAACACCTGACACCATTAGGCTGCATACTGAGGATATGGCTGTAACCTTGTAGTAGAATGCCCCTGTCTCTGTACCTGCTGGAGAAGGTATCTGCCGGGGAAAACATCTGCGGGGATTTTGTGGATGGCCTTTAGACATTATCCCATTTCTTAAAGTTATTAGCAATTGTCTTTCTGTTTTTATGCGTGTATTTGTAAGCAGTAATCATATTCAAATGCATATGTTCAAAAATAATCACTGGACGTTTTCGCATACAGAACAGAAAAATAAAAACAGAAGTTTGCAACTTTCAAAGGAATAGTTTTGTATTAATTTGAAATAAGCGTTTCAGTACAAAGAGACAAATATCCTAGTAAGAGAATTTCGTTGTAAGAATGGAAATTATACAAAAATAATATACAAAGGAAGACAGTTATATGAAATAATCCCATTGGGTTCCCATTTTTCTATTGCCTTTATGTCTTTGAGCATCTCATCCCTTTCGCTACTTGTCCGAAGCTAATTGTATTTATTAGTACCGCTTGATCTTGATAGTTGATACTGAAGATTGGCTGTAAGGTGATCCAACGGGACATAGTTATACGCTTTAAATCTCTGACTTTTTCCTGGACCGCCCTTTCGGGTTTTCAGTCCACTGGGATACCCTTTTTTGTCCAAGCCTCCTTTTCAGGTTTTCGACTCGCCGAGTGTATAATTTTTTTATGTAAATCCCTAATTTTTCCCCGAATCTTTTTGATTCGCCGGGATGCCCTAATTTTTTCCTAGGCCAGTCGACCTAGCGGGTCTTTGTTTATGCATAGTATCTTTTAACTATGTTCGCGTTTACAGGGTGCAGAAGGTCGTCACCGTCTATAGTGGTTAAGATCATGGCTCCACCAGAAAATATATTCTTGATCACAAATGGCCCTTCGTATGTGGGGATCCATTTGCCCCTGGGATCACCTTGCGGCAGTATGATGCGCTTGATTACCAGGTCACCAGCGTGATATACCTGACGTTTGACTTTATTGTTAAAAGCTTTAATCATACGTTTTTGGTACATCTGACCATGACAGACAGTCGCGAGCCTCTTTTCGTCAATCAAGTTTAATTGGTCAAGTCGAGTATGGACCCATTCGTCTTTGCTCATCCCTGCATCCTTCATGATTCTCAAGGAAGGGGATCTGGACTTTAATGGGTATGACAACTTCCATACCATATACCAGAGAGAAAGGAGTTGCCCCTATTGATGTGCGCATTATGGTGCGGTAACCACGAAGAGCAAATGGTAACATCTCATGCCAATCTTTATATGTCACCGTCATCTTCTGTATGATTCTCTTAATATTTTTGTTAGTAGCTTCAACAATGCCATTCATCTTAGGCCGATAGGGAGAAGAGTTAAAATGCTGGATGTTGAATTGTGTGCAAAGCTCGGTGATCATAGTGTTGTTGATATTGGTACCATTATCTGTAATGATTCTTTTTTGGGATACCATACCAACAGATAATGTTTTGTTTGATAAATCGAGCCATAACGTTTTTGGTAACAAAAGCGAATGAAGCTGCCTCGACCCACTTCGTGAAGTAATCAATGGCAACCAGGATGAAGTGGTACCCATTGGAAGTTGTAGGTCTGATTTCTCCAATCATATCGATGCCCCATATTGCGAATGGCCAAGGAGCAATCAAGATGTTCAGAGGAACCAGAGGTACATGTACCTTGTCAGTATAGATCTGACACTTGTGACAAGTCAGTGAATGCTGATAACCGTCTGCTTCCATAGTGGACCAATAGTATCCTGCCCATAGGATCTTTTTAGCCATCATGGGCCCACTAGAATGGGTGCCAAAGGTACCTTCGTGCAAGTCAGCCATAATCTTTTCTGCCTCACTCTTGTCTACACCGAAGCAAGGTAGAGTCGTGATTGCACTTGTAGAGGATCCAGTTACTGAGAAAGAACTTAGCAGAGAACCTTCTTAGGAACTTCTTATCATTGACTGAAGCTCCCTCAGGATACTCTTGGGCTTCGAGATATCTTTTGACTTCATGGAACCAAGGCTTGTCCACTATTTCTTCTGTACCAATCTCGTGACAGTATGTTGGCTCGTCCATCCTCTCAATGGTGATCCGAGGAGCCTCATTATCCCACCCGACCTTGAACATGGATGACATTGTAGCTAGCACGTCCTCTAGTTTATTTTCCTCTCGTGGAAAATGCTCAAAGGTAATTTCGTCGAAGTGTGGTATCAATGTTAACACATGCTCTTTGTAAGGGATGATATTAGGATGCTTCATGTCCCATTCTCCTTTGATTTGAATGATCACTAAGGCTGGGTCTCCAAATACACTCAAGAATTTTATCCTTAAGTTGATAGCAGCTTTGAGACCCATGATACATGCTTCATACTCAGCCATATTGTTGGTACAGTTGAAACATAGTCTGGCAGTGAAAGGAGTATGAAAACCCTCAAGAGATATGATCATAGCGCCGATGCCATTGCCAAGAGCGTTGGAAACTCCATCAAAAACCATAGTCTATCAGGATCCTTTTTCAGGCCCTTCATCCGGTCCAGGTTCTTCACAATCAGTTACTAACATGATATTCTCGTCCAGGAACTCAAAATTCATGGATTGGTAACCGTCCACAGCCTGATGAGCCAAATGATCAACTAGTACACTTCCCTTAATTGCCTTATGGGTTGTGTACTGAATGTCATATTCGGTAAGGATCACTTGTCATCTTGCTATTCTTCTAGAGAGAGCGGGTTTCTCAAAGATGTACTTGATATTATCTATTTTAGAAATCAACAAGGTAGTGTGAGTCAACATATACTATCTTAGTCGGGGAGTAGTCCATGCCAAAGCATAACAAGTTTTCTCGAGCAATGAGTATCTGGTTTCACAATCGGTAAACTTTTTGCTAAGGTAGTATATTGCATGCTGTTGTACCCCAAAATTTGCCCTCCCATATTCTTCAAGATTTGTCAAGAATCATCTTCAATTGGTCCAAGACTTCTCAAGGTTTGCCCAGTCTAGACATCCTCCTAAGCCAGTCAAATTAGGGTTTTGGCTCTTGCAAGGAAGTTGAGGTTTTCAATGGCTCAATCAAGTCCCATATGCCTATACACATTGCCAAGCATCCACAGGGCAAGTCTCAAGTCTCACAGGGTCAAATTGCACAGTCAAAAGCTTCATTTGCTTTACAGTCAACTGCAGGGGCAAAATGGTCATTTGGCAGTCAAAAGTTAAAATTTTTGGTCAACATCTTATTTTGAAGCCACAATCATCATTTGATCAATTCTTGATCATGATTCCTCAAGAATGGCTCAAAAATCATCAAGGTGTCAAAAGTTTCTATTTTGGGACAATTGAAAAGTCAACTGTAACTTGACCAAGGCATAACTTTTTCATGGTTCATCAGAAAAATCCCACCCAATGCTCATTTTGAAGGGGATGACATTTCCTGCAACTCATCTTCACATTCCAAGTCCAAGAAATGCTCTCACAAAAAGTTATCAATTTCTACATTATAGGTCATTTTCAAAAGTCAACAAAAAGGCACTTTAAGTCAAAGACCATAACTTGAGATTGGTAAATCAAAATGACATGGGACCAAAGGAATTGGTTAGAGGACTTCAAGACCTTTCCAAAATGTCCAAGAACATGTTCATAGGATCAAAATTGAGCAAGATATGCATTGGAGAAGTTGGGAAATTTTTGGGAATTTGCAAAAGTCAACTTTGCCCAAAACACTTCATTTTTGCTAATGGGCCTCAAATTCTTTCTTGAAACATTGTACAAGGCCTATGCACGATCCATTGAGCCTAAATTGATTTATTTTCTTATTTTTAATTAATTAATTGAATTTTTATTAATATTAATTCATTTAATTGATTTTAATTGTAGGAAAATTCAAAATATATGGTTTTCAAATCTTTTTGTGATGCAAATAAACTCAACACATGCTGAAGATTTCATGTATCAATCAAGGAGACAAAATCATCCAATTTTAGCAAGTTTTCTCAATCAAAAGATGCAAAAATATTTGATTGGAAATCAAAGATGCAAAACATTATTCCATGGATTCTTGGACAAAAGATTTAACCTAATTCATTCCAATACAAATACTGAAGCTAAACCTAAATTCATTCACGTGAAAAAGCTGCTGCAAACACCATTACCATATTGAAAAAAAGCCAAGAAATTTGAAAACTGAATTCAACCTTCTAGGCCAATTCACGCCCTTTTCTTGATTCCAATACATTGTTGGGACATTTAGGAACGCGTTGCAATCAAAAACAAGCCTCAAAGCTCAAGAACACGTCCAAACAGAATCACAATTTGCTTATTCTTTTCCATAATCGAAACTCAAAGTTTTATGCATCATTAACATGTTATGATTATTGCTTTGCATTGCTAACATCATTCTGAAGCTAATGGTACAGATTAATTTGATTATGGTGCCCTAAAACGAAAACTGCCATTGGAGAATGCTAGGGTTTCCAAGCTTCAAAATTAGGGGTTTGCTATTGAGGAAAAATTGGACCTTCTTAGACCTATGGTTGAATTCGTCAAGGCCAGACGAACTCAACCCAACCCTCGCGCCCTATTTATATAATGCACAGAGCTAATCGCTATTTTTGCAATTTGCAGTTTGTGGGGGTTAAAACCCCCCGCTATTTGACTCTTTTTGTTACAGGCCAAGCGAAGAAGACAATACGTGGAAGAGCGTGACTGGATAATTCAAACGTAGCGCGCATTTTTTTTGTTAATTTCCAGCGTGGACGTTGTTCCTATATTTTATATTTATTGCATATCATATGAACAAAGCGTGCAAAGTGGCTTGGTGGTTGATGATGTGTCTGGTAACTACTGGGACCTGGGTTCGATTCCCAGGTCCACCCAAATCTCAATATTATTTTTCATAACATCTTCATATGCAGCGCTTGTCCAGGATTCCACCATATACCCTCACAGATCAGCATGCCAAGTGTCTCAACAGGCAGATCCAAAGGCCAGGGATGGATGAACGCCATGCTCCCTAGTCAACGTGCCCTAGCCAATTTCCAAAAGTCAATGGGCTGGCCAACAAATGGGCCAGAATTGCTTCCTCAAAACCTCCACTTGGGTCCATCAACCCCCCTGGTTTTTATTTCTTTTTCTTATTTTCTTTTCCTTTTAATTCTTTTAATTACTAGTATTATTATTATTAATTAACAAATTATTTTTTATAATAAAAAATCAGAAGCCTAAAATATTAAATATTTTTATTATTCATTATTTATTAATTATTATTATTTTTGTAAATAAAATGTAAATTAATTAATTTGGTTAATTAGGTTAACTTTGACATTTTTTATAATAAATAAAATTAGTTTAGAATTAGGGTTTTGTTTACTAACTTTTTAATTCCTTTTATTTTTATTTCATCAAATACAAAAAAAAAACATAAAAAACATTTTTTCTTAAATAATTAATTAATTAGTACTAGGTTTAATTTTAATTTAATTAAAAGCAAAGGACCAAAATTTCTTTATTTCTCAAAAGGGTCAAAACCCTAAGGATGTCCCGATTCTATTTCTTTTCGCATATTATTCTTATTTTTGATTATTATGTAACTGTTTCCGGAATGTAATAGTAATTAGGATTTTATTTCTTTCCTTACTTTCCGCATTTATTTTCCAAAACGGGTTTTTGTTTTTGGCGATGTATAAGACCCGCGCCTTGTAATAGCGTAGATTTAACTTTCCGCACTTTATTTTCCGCACTCTTAACTGTTAATTATGCCTGCAAGACTGTATGCCAAATAAAATTAACTCGTAGATCACCAAAATGCATGTACAAAGATAAACATAAACTGAAACAACACACATGCACATGCCACTCCTAGGGTACGCCTCACTGGTTGCCTCGAACGTGGTCGTCAAGTATAGGGTGTTTTAGAGGTCGCCCTCTTGTCTAAGATCCAGTTGCCTCGAAACGGTTGCCTCGGATAAAAGGATCTAGGACATTAGGGTTACTTCTAAGGTGTCCTACTATTGCTTCGGTGACCACACTATCCCTACAATCAAATTGACCCGAATACCTCCAACGACGGTGCTACCTACTTCTCAATAGTGGGATAGCACTGTTTAAAGGACTCTTACACAGCCTAATTCCTTAGGGTAGGTAGACTTCTCTTAAGTACTTGCTCTTTTCAAAACAAACAAAAATACTTTTCACACAGACACTTTCAAAAGTTTTCAAAACAAATTTTTCATACACTCTTGAGGACAGATACAAGAGTTACTTAGAAATTTTTTTCAAACGAAACTTTTTCAAAACCCACACACACTTGAAAAGCAAACAAATCTTTTGAAAACATAAGAGCAAGTACCTAAGAGCCGTGGATAACCACGGATAGAAAGGGTGCTAACACCTTCCCTTTCTATAAATCTACCTCCCGAACCGAGAAACATTCTCGATAAGGAAGTTTGCTGTGCTTTTGTCCTTTCCATGTTGGAGAACATAAAAGACGGTGGCGACTCTTGCTTACCGCGACATTTCGCGAACCAGCTAAAAACAGTCAATTCTATTTCCACCGATCACACATGCTCTTTTCGACCAGACTCGTCATGCTTCCCCAGCACACACCCCATTGAGTTCTCTAATACTGTTAAGTACATGATCAGAGGTCTTCCTTCAACATGTGGCATTAAAATTGGAGGAAATTGGAGATATTCCTTGATTTTGTCAAAGGTATTCTGGAAATCGTCATTCCACTTCACTGCTTGATCTTTCTTCAGTAATTTGAAGATTGGCTTATAAGTAGCGGTCAAATGGGAAATGAACTTGGCAATGTAGTTTAAACGTACCAAGAAACCTCTAACTTCCTTCTCAGTGCGAGGAGTCGACATCTCTTGTATGGCCTTAACCTTTGCAGGGTCTACTTGAATACCTTTGTCACTGATAATGAAACCCAGAAGCTTACCAGATCTTACCCCAAAGGTACACTTGTTCGAATTCAGCCTTAATTTGTACATCTTCAGCCTATCAAACAACTTTTGTAGATGATCCAGGTGTCCATCTTTAGTTTGAGACCTGGCTATCATGTCGTCAACATAGACCTCTATCTCATAGTGAATCATATCATGGAATAAAGCTACCATAGAGCGACGATAGGTTGCCCCAATGTTCTTCAACCCAAATGGCATAACCTTGTAACAGAAAGTGCCCCACTGTGTGACAAAGGCTGTCTTCTCCATGTCCTCAGGTGCCATTTTGATATGATTGAATCCGGAGAAACCATCCATGAAGGAGAATACCTTATGTTATGCGGTGTTGTCAACCAAAACATCAATATGGGGAAGCGGAAAGTCATCCTTGGGGCTTGCCCTATTCAGGTCTCTATAATCCACACACATACGTACCTTACCGTCCTTCTTAGGTACTGCAACAACATTAGCGACCCATTATGGATAGAACGTGACAGCTAAGAAACCGACATTGAACTCTTTCATGACTTCAGCCTTGATCGTTTCTGACATATCAGGCCGTATACGATGAACCTTCTGTTTCACTGGAAGGCAGTCCTCTTTTGCAGGTAGGCGATGAACCACATTATCAGTGTCAAGTCCCGGCATGTCTTCGTATGACCAGGAAAAAACATCAACATAGTCATGTAGCATCTGTATTAACCGCTGTTTGACATTGGGCTCTAAGTTAGCACCTATCTTGACTTCTTTTCTGTCCTCTTCAGTACCCAAGTTCATTGTCTCAAGTGGTTCCTCATGAGGCTGTATTGCCCTTTCCTCTTGTTGTAACAGTATGGCAAGCTCTCCTGGCACCTCACAATCTTCCTCACCTTCGTCCTCGGCTTGGTTAATCGGATTTTCAAAGTCATAATGAGCAATAGCAAAACCGTTATCAATGGGATCCAGAGTGGATGTGGATCTGCAGTTTGATATGTGAGTGTGTGTAAGAGCATAACTGTATATTTTTTGATAAAGTAAAGAGGTAGAAAATAAAAACAAAGAGCGTAAAATTTGTATTTCAAATGTCCAATGTTTTATTGATGACATATGAAGTGAAGTAATGACCCTCACAAATAAACCATTGTGCCTCGGTTAAGACACAAGGCTATAATGTTTCAATTGTTCTAATATTACATTTCCTTAAAACAAAAAGACTAATTACTCTTGAATAAAAGTAATGGGCACAAAGTCTTTAGCTTCCCAATTGCTGAGTCCACCGCTGATGGTTAGGAAGATCCACTTGTCCAGGTCATAGCTACTGTCAGCATCTTCTATGGCGGAGACAACATCAATAGCACTGACTCCCAGGCCATGCTTGAGCATAGGTGCAGTTATGACGTTGGGAGTCTCAGGAGCGTCAAATTCAATCTCCTTTTCCTCAATTAAATCCTGCACCTTATTCTTCAAAGCCCGACAGTCATTTGTATCATGGCCTGGACTTTTAGAATGGTAGGCACATCGAGCATTGGGATTGTAGCGGGGAGATGAAGTGTTGGGATTTTTGGGAGCCTCTCTCAGGGTAACCAGATTGGATTTCAGCAAATGTGGCAAAACTTTAGATAAAGTCATATTTATCCGGGTAAACTGTCTTCTAGGCTTATCTGTTGCTGGTTTGATGCAGGATTGGAAATCATAATAACCCATACCATCGAACAATGCTCAGTTTTGTTGAGATTTCTTTGGCCAAAAGCAACATTGGCCTCCTTCTTTCCTGTGAATGGTTTCTTTGCAGTAATGGAGGATGCATCTCTCTGTATTTTACGACTTTTAATGCCAACTTCTACCCGTTCTCCAGTCAAGATCAATTCAGTAAACCCAACAGAAGAACTTCCAATCAGATGGTTAAAGAATGGCCCGAATAATATGCCCAAGAACTGTCGACTAGCTCCCTATCAAACAATGGAGGCTGGACTCTTCCCGTAAGGTCTCTCCATTTCTGGGCATAATCTTTAAAGCCCTCACTAGAACCTATAGACATGCTCTTAAGTTGTGTACGGGTTAGAGAAAGGTCAGCATTATATTGGTACTGCTTGTAGAAAGCAGCAGCCAAATCTTCTCAGTTACAGATGTTGGTTCCCTCTAGATGATAGAACCACTCTAATTGAGTCCCTGATAGACTTTCTTGAAAGAAATGCACCCATAAATTCCTGTCAGCAGTGTGCGGCTGGATCTTCCTGACATAAGATCTGAGATACAACTTAAGACATGAGACCCCATCATATTTAGCGAATGCGGGCACTTTGAACTTTTACGGGATAACCACTTCAGAAACCAACCCTAGCTCTTCGAAATCCAAGCCAGGTACCTTCTGAACTTCCATGGCCTTGAGACGGTCCTCTAGTTGTTTGTACTTATCATCAGCATGAGGGTATTATTCCTCGGTGTAATCAGATTCGTCTTCTTCAAAATCCCTTGCACCATGGTCTTCTTCTCTTGGCTCTCCTTCCTGATTGTCTCTCTCTTGACGAAGTTGCAAGCTCTGAAACTTGCCTCACTGGTCCTTTGAACCTTCTTCCCAAATTCAGAACACCCACTAGCCTCTTTTTCTTCTTCTTGTCCTTGAGGAGCAGAGCTTTCTAATCTTCTTGTCCCTTATCCAGATTCAGGAACATATCTTGGAATTGAGCATTCTGTACCTGAAGCTCCTTAACTGTTTGTTCAAGAGCCATTGCTAAAATAAACAGCGAAGAAGATAAGAAGCCTCTCCTGAAACATGTTTATGCAATGGTATGTATGATATATGTATGCAATGTTTTCAAGGATTTCTAAGACTTAAATTTTCTTAGCCAAAGGGAAAACAAACGTTAATTGCATTTAGAAGTTTAAGCGGTTACAATGATGCCTCTTGGGCTTACAAAGGAAGTAACAAAGCAAAAATGAACTCTCAAAGCAAAAAAGGACTCAAGCTTCCCACGGGCGCATCCTCTTTGGTGCTATGTCGGCATTTATACTCATCTCTTCGTGAATTAGCCTGGTGAGCTCTAAAAATTTCTTCTCGCTGGCATATAATTGGGTTTCAAAGATATCCCGTTCCTCTTTGAGTTGAATCCAGGATTTTTGTAACTCCTCGAATTTAGTCGGCATGTCAGGATGAAGAACAATGTAAAGAGTGTCTCCCTCAGCAACTGACTCCATGATGATGGGTAGAATGGACTTATAAGGCATCCTGAGACTTCAAGCACGGGCTCGTACCCATTTAAGATAAGGCTTCAAAGGAATGGAGTTCTTATGCCCCAGTGTTTTGCTATCAATTTTGTTTACCATTCCCCAAGCTCTTATGAACCTTTGGCGATAACCCTGAACATTATTCTCATAGTCGAATATGATTCCTTGTAAAAATGTATCACGAGGACCATCCCTCCTAGCATAACTAAACTGTCGCAATGCCAAACAATGATTATAAGTGATTACTCCCCTAATGCCTAGGAGAGGGACATTAGGGAATTCCCCACAACGGTCAACGATGGTAACATTCTCCAAGGATCAAGGACACCAATAAATATCTGAATGTGTGAGGGAAATCAACCTATTAGACCATCTCAAGCCATGCTCATTCTTCAACACAGATCGAGGCAGGTGCAAAATAAACCACCTAGCCACCTGAGGAGTGTAACACAGAAGGGTCCCTCTTCTCTTTACAGTGCGGGTATGCAGAGAGTGTAGGATGTCTCCAAGTAAAGTAGGCACCAGATTATGAGACAGAAAAACCTTGACCGCATTCACATCTATGAGTTGGCCCGGATTAGGGAATAGTACAATCCCGTAGATGATAAGGGCCAACATTTCTTTAAAAGCTTGTAAATCCAGGGTATCCCAAAAATGACGAGCTTTCTCAAATAAAAACTTATCTAGAAACCCTTTGACGCCTCTTCTTGTTTTCCAGTTTGCTACTACATCGAACCGTTGTAAAGACAGAGCATGATCAATATCTTAAGGTTTTGGGTCTCTTTCCATACCATTGAAGGGCAACTGATCAAGAATGGGCACCCCATATAACTGAGAAATCTCCTCCATGGTAGGCACCGATTGGTAATCAGGAAAGGTGAAGCAGTGATGTAAAGGGTCGAAGAACTGAAAGAGCACCTTCAACATTTCTTCATTAGGGCTTGAGGTGACCAGATTGAGAAGTCGACCATGTCTTTCAGTGAACGGAGAGCTCTTAGGAACCCTTGATTCTAATTCCTTGAGTTAAGGAGGTACCCTTATGAGGTTGACTTGGATAATATTCTTGGGAGTGGATGCCATGTCCTACAAAACAACACAAAGATAAGTCCCAAAAATCCTTGAAATGGTTAGTATGATATGCCATGTTATGATGTTATGATATCATGATTATGCTAAGAAAACACAAATATAGCAAGCACAAGCAAATCACACAAAGACCTTAGGTTTAAAGCTTGCATGGGTTTTAAGGTAAGTACCCTCTTGAAGTTTAGTTGGTTCAACCTGTCCTAGAAAGTAATCGGGTTCTAAGGGATCTCAATATCAATGATCTTTCCCACAAGTTTCATTCTGATCAACAACTGACTTGCCACCAAACAAAACTCAGGAGTCAAATCTCAATGAGTGTAGTATCGAGTATCAACCGACTTCAGGCTACACCAAAGACGGCTATCTCACTACTTCCTAATGGTCAAGTTGTTCAATTAAAGGTTCTAAGGTCATTTGATGCTTCAAGACACCATGCAGCGACCCCGTATTCTCCTTGACTACTCAAGGGCTACCGATACCAACCAAAGTGTCACATCAACATAGCTATCGCTTTAACCGTGTCGGTATACCCTGCACATTTTCTACAATCTATTGCCACTTACCTAAAAGGTGCCCCATATCCGGGTGTAGGATCTATAGTAACCAAAACAAAGCCCTCAAAAGTAAAGCAAACAAAGCATAAAAGGTAAATAAATTTACAATGAAATAGACTCTAAGGTAACCCCACTTTTTATAAATCCCCAGAAAAGTCGCCAGTTCTATGATATGGTGGTAGAACCGATTGTTTAATATGGTTTTGCATTTGTATTCGCAAATGTTGCGGTAAGCAAGAGTCGCCACCGGCTTTTCTTTTATCCAAATTAAGGAAAGGGTGAAAAGAAAAAAAAGACCTTTTCGAGAGTTTTCTGAGTAAGGGAGTGGATTATGGAAAGGGAAGGTGTTAGCACCCTTTCTATCCGTAGTTATCTATGGGCTCTTAGAGGTTTGCTCATTTTGAAAATTTCTTGTGCTTTGTGCTTTTGAAAAGATGTTTTGAAATTCCTTAGTGCGGCGATTCACTTTGTGATAACTCTTGTATCAGTCCTCAAGAGTGTTGACAAAGCAAATGTTTTTGAAAGTTGTTTTGAAATGTGTAAGTGCGAAAAGAGTTTGTTTTGAGTAAGCATCTAACAAGTATCTACTTGTACTCGAAAAGGTAGTTCTTTTCCTCCTATCCTTTAGACATTGCTATCCTACTATTAGTGAGTAGGCAACCTTAGTCGTTGGATGTTTGAGGAACATCAAAGGGACGTTACGGTCATGAAGGCAACTTGGAAATAAATTTTAGTAACTGTCCTAAAGTTCTAAGATCACATTTAACCGAGGCAACATCGAGAGGGTCATCGAGGGACTTGTGATCTTTCAAACTAGAGGATAGCCACTAAAACTTCTCAACTTTCGAGAATTGTGACCATTTTTCCGAAGGCAACCGAAGTGGGATACCCTAGAGGTGCGCATGTGAAATTGTGTTCAGTTATTTATCTTGGGCATTTAGGTTTGCTAACATTTTTATTTGTCAATCTTGTCATGCAATCCTAGCTACTAGCAGTAAACATCTGATCATTCATTAATAAGAATAAAACTACAACATAATATATGAAACGAAGAAATAATTATTTAAATCAAACGCGCGCTACCGGTGGGTCCCAATATTTTAAATGGGCCAATCATGAAACGGATTATGGCCACGCCAACACAGGGAGGGTTAAACCACCCTTCACGGTGGTTGACCATTGTCTTCTCCGGCGAGGCTAGAAACAATACCTGCAAAATACGACGCTTCAAGCCCATAAATTTTGGCTACCCCCCATAAAACCTAGGTTGCAAACTCAGCTATGGTCTTAGCTTGGACTGAAAGTGTTTGTATCATCGAGCCTGATGCTTACATATTTGCAAATTCTAACAATGGTGTTTAGTGATTTCGGCCTTGCAACTTACATGAAACACGTTAGGATGCTCAAAAGCAATGATAACAACATGAATATGTAATTAAAAAGGATTTAAATTACGAATTAAACAAGTTTGAGATCCAAATTTTTTACCAAAATTAGAGGATTGAATAAGGGCAATTATGCATGAGTTGAACTTGTTTAAGGCCTGGGAATCACTCCTGGGACATTCAGGGAATGAATGGTTGGCTTGGTTTGGATTGAGAAAGGCTGGAATTTGCTTTTTCAAACTTCACGTTTTTTGACAATTCTTTACAATTTTGTGTGGCTCCTTCCAGGATGTGTGTCCGTTTCTAATGCTTGCTAATGTGTTCTTTATATAGAGAGGAAGGAGGGGAAAAGAAGGCAATGGTTTAAACAACTTTGATCATGTTCTTTAAGAGCCATAAACAAAATATTGTAACTTTGCCAAAGGTGTAGAATTTTGTCCCCTTTTGAATTTGGATGAACTTGGACACACTAGCACAAAATTCATGGGCCTCTAAGTTGTCCAAAACATCAGCCCACATGCCAAGGCCTACTTCTAATTATTTTATACATTTTATTTTATATTTATTTGAAATAAATTAAAATAAATATGTACAAAATAAGTAGAAAATGCAAGGCATGGTAAAAATGATATTAGGGACTCTTCATGATGTAATGAAAGTGTTTAAAGTCCAAAAAGTTATGTCATTGCCTTAAAAGTTCAAATTTTCTCAATGCACTTTTCTTGAAATTTTCCAAATTTTCCCAACTTGGGCAATCCATAACTTGCTCAATTTTGATCTCATGATGATGATCTTGGAATTTTTGGAAATCCCAAGATGCATAATTCAATCCCTCTTTTGATCAATTTTGCATTTGAAAATTTTATCTTAATGTAAAAGGTCTTGGTAAAAAGTGACTTTTGTTGACTTTCTGAAAATGACCTGTAATGTTGAGCTTGTATCTTTCAAATGGTGTATTTCTTGGACTTGAGGGATGAAGAGAAGTTGTAGGTAACGAGATTCTCTTCAATATGAGCTTTGTTTGGGGAAAAATGGATGAAGTGTGGAAGTTATGCCTGGTCAAAGTTCAGTTGTCTTTTTCTATAGAAACCCTAATTTAGCAATTTTTGACTTTTGATAGATTAGGAGCATTTCTTGAGGAATCATGATCAACCCTTTATAAAATGATGGACATAACTTCAAAGTGTTTATGTTGACCAAAAATCTTGATATTTCACTGTATATGGGCCACAGTTGATTTTTGACCTAACACTATTGATTTTCAAGTATTTGGGCAATTGGATGAGCAAACTTGTAGTGGGAGGCATGAAATTTGTCATGGACAATCTTGAAGGAATAATAGAACCATGGAAAACATTTGGGACCTTTGGAGCTCACACATATTGATCAAAAGTGAAACCCTAACTAGAGGTTCATTGCTTAGGAGGAGAATTTGTCTGGTCAATTCTTGGTCAACCTCAAGCAATTGAGGATCTCTAGGAGCATGCTTTGAGTTAAAATGGAAGGGAAAATTTTGGGGTACAACATCTTCCCCTGTTCAATCTTCTTAAACCTGAGGATTTAGATTGGCTTGTCTGCCTTTCATGATCTGAAGGTGAAAGATGATTGAACACTAGAGTGCCCAGAAATTTGCACTAGCATGAAGTAACAGTGATGGTTGATGATGTCGGGAAATGGCTTACAGATGCCATTCAGAGAAGATGACTAAGAGTCGTTAAAGATGGGCTTAAAGATGCCATTTGGAGAAGATGACTGAGATTCGTTAGAGATGGGCTTAAAGATTCCATCCAAAGCATATGTTGATTTCACACATGGTCCCTTTGGGGGTTCCTGCTGTCTGAGGAGGAGTCCGCTGGGGAACATGGGTTTCTGCTGTTCTCCTACTTGAGGAAAACTCTACGGGGAATAGAGTCTAGGAACTTCAGTGGTCCATTACTCTACTAGGGAAGCTATCTCTTGACTGGGGGGATGAAAGTTTGTTGTTTTCTAGTTTGAAGTCCAGGCTTCCAGTAACTTGTTGGGGATAATGGAGTTAACTGTTACCCGAAGATAGTTTTCATGTCTGGTTATGTAGATAGTTTTCCTGTCTGGTTTCTAGTGTTAATATACAAATAAACTGTTCATAGATAGCTCTCCTGGCTTGTTACAGGTATTAATATGGAACTTGAAAATTGTCGGTCGCTGAGATAGTTGTCCTGGCTTGTAATAGGTATTAATCTTTGACCTAAGAAAGAAATATAGTTTCCTAGCTTGTTACAGGTATTAATCTTCAATCTCTTCATGTAGATAGCTCTCCTGGATTGTCACAGGTGTTAATCCATAATTGGTCGTCCACATATAACTCTCCTGGCTGGTTTCAAGTATTAATCTAGAACTTGGTTTTTATCAGTCGTCGAGATAGTTATCCTGGCTTGTTACAGGTATTAATCTCTGACTTGAGAAAGAAAGATAGTTTTCCTGGCTTGTTACAGGTATTAATCTTCAATCTCTTCATGTAGATAGCTCTCTTGGCTGGTTACAGGTGTTAATCCATAGTCGGTCGTCTACATATAGTTCTCCTGGCTGGTTTCAGGTATTAATATTTGACCTGTTGTATAAGTTAATAGTGTTTGTCTTTCTGATAATTTAACCTGAAAGGTAAAGTCAGTTTCATGCGATGTCATGATGTATGAATTGCATGATGCTCTAAAAAATAAATGAGATTGTGATATATGCATTTGTGCTGCATATGCTATGATTTTTGTATGAATGATATATGAATGCAATGTATGAACGTGTCAGTTGTTCCATTGTTGTATTGCTGAACTAGGGAAAATAAATCCCTAACTGTGGCTGGGGGTGAAGAATGTAGGTCTTCAGATTTGTTGAAGTTGAAATTCTGGGAGATGGACTTCCGTTGTTAGAGAAAAAATTCTGTCGGGGAAGGGGAACTCCGTGCATTGCTTGGGGATTTTGTGAAATCTTACTGGGGAATCCTAAGAAGCTTGGCGACTTCAATGGGGAATTTTTGTTGGAGCAGTAATTTGAATATTTTTGCTCTGCTGGGGATATGAGAACACCTGACACCATTAGGCTGAATGCTAAGGATATGGCAGTGACCTTGTAGTAGAATGCCCCTGTCTCTATACCTGCTGGAGAAGGTATCTGTCAGGGAAAACATCTGCGGGGATTTTATGGATGGCCTTTAGACATTATCCCATTTCTTAAAGTCATTAGCAATTGTCTTTCTATTTTTATGCGTGTATTTGTAAGCAGTAATCATATTCAAATGCATATGTTCAAAAATAATCACTGGATGTTTTTGCACACAGAACAGAAAAATAAAACCAGAAGTTTGCAACTTTCAAAGGAATAGTTTTGTATTAATTTGAAATAAGCGTTTCAGTACAAGGAGACCGACATACTAGTAAGAGAATGCTTTCATAAGAATTGAAATTATACAAAAATAATATACAAAGGAAGACAACTATATGAAATAATCCCATTGGGTTCCCATTTTTATATTGCCTTTATGTCTTTGAGCATCCATCCCTTTCGCTACTTATCCGAAGTTGATTGTATTGATTAGTACCGCTTGAGCTTGATAGTTAATACTGAAGATTGGCTGTAAGATGATCCAACGGGACATAATTATACGCTTTAAATCGTTAACTTTTTCCTGGACCGCCCTTTTGGGTTTTCAGTCCACCGGGATACCCCTTTTTTTCTAAGCCTCCTTTTCAGGTTTTCGACTTGCCGGGTGTACAGATTTTTTATATGTAAATCCCTAATTTTTGCCCGAGCCTTTTTGGTTCGCCGGGATGCCCCAATTTTTGCCTAGGTCAGTCGACCTAGCAGGTCTTTATTTATGCATAGTATCTTTTAACTATGTTCGCGTTTACAGGTTATCTACAACAGGTTCTCAAGACCAAGTGCTGAAGACTCTAAAGACGTAGCTCTTAAGACTCTGAAGACTTGAAGCTCTTCTGATCCAAAGGTTCGCTAAAACGGGTTCTCACTACCAAGTGTTGAAGACTCTAAAGATGCAGTTTTGAAGACTCTGAAGACTTGAAGTTCTGAAGACCTTATGTTATATTCATGCTTCTAACCTCATGCTCGCTGAAGCCTCTGAAGTGCAGACGGAAAGAATATAATGGTAACATAGTACAATAACACACAATACGAAAAGCTTGATGCCACTACCTCTCCACTAACTTGAAGTGTGGAAGAGATAAGGACGTAGCAGTACTATTTGTAATGACTCTTTTTCAAATTGCCAACGAATCTATTTTTCTTGGCTATATAATAAAAGAATCGTATGTTTAAAATGGTGACGAGCTTGTTGTAGGTTGCTTGGCTGGTTGCTAAAATCTGCAAGTTGCAAGTCACAAGTTATTGATGTTCAATGTTAAAAATAAAATCTATCATTATTAGAACACAACCAAAAAGCTATCATCCACTATAACAACAACAAGAATTCTATAAGATGTTATTCAAATCACCAATCATATACATCTTGGAAGAATCATGAAAAAGAAAGGAGTTTTTGCTCACATCTTGCTTAAATAAGAAAGAATATAAAGATGAAAAATTCTCCAAGATGTCATTCAAATCATTAATCATATACATCTTGACAGAATTATGAAGAAGAAAGGAGTTGTTGCTTATAGCTTGCTCAACAAAGAACATGAAGACAAGAAGACTACAAGATGCTGCACTTAACTTAGATTATATTCATCTTTGTAGAAATATGTAAAACACAAGAGTTGTTGCTCAAATTGTGTTATTTCTTAAGATCTTCATATAAATTGTTTGTATATAAGAGTTGTTGCTCAGAATTGTGTCAAATAATATGTACTTAAATTAGGAGTAATCTACTTGATAAGAAGCACTCATGTAATCTCCAGAAAAACAATTTTGTTTAGAATTGGTAGGTTCCTCAAGTGATCGAGTGAAGATCAGAAGGCTTGAGAAAACTTTGGTTGTGGCCATCTTAGATGAAATCCTGGTAGTGGATTCTATTGGGTCGATGGTAGTCATATCTCAAAGGGGGACTGAGTGAAGGTCAACCTTCTAAGATCACTGATGGATATCATTGGAAGGAAATCCTGGTAGGAGATTCTGGTGAATCGGATTCTATTGGGTTAATGAACATTATATCCAACCTGGATCCCTGAATGCGTCATTAGATGTTAGTCACCGGCGGTTGCCTATGTGACTGTAATCAGATTGATTATAGTGGTTTAAGTCCTTGAGTTCAAGGCAAAATCACCTCGGATGGGTGGAGTGGACTAGCTTAGGGGTTTCTCAAGTGAACTAAGATATATCGCGTGTTCTTTACTTTTGCTTATGCTTAGATTTTATGTTTTCTGAACTTAATTAGAAGCATTACCTAGAAGTAACTGTGATCGGTGGATCTAGAACTGACTGTTTAACGCTGGTTCGCGAAATGTCGCGGAAGCAAGAGTCGCCACCGTCTTTTATTTTCTCCAACATGGAAAGGACAAAAGCACAGAAAAATTCCTTATTGAGATTAGCTCTCGGTTCAGGAGGTAGATTTATAGAAAGGGAAGGTGTTAGCACCCTTTCTATCCATGGTTATCCATGGGCTCTTAGATACTTGCTCATTTGTGTTTTCAAAAGGTGTTTGCTTTTCAAATGTGTGTGTGGGTTTGAAAAAAGTTTCTTTGAAAGATTTCAGATCGACTCTTGTATCAGTCCTCAAGAGTGTTTAAAAAATTGTTTTGAAAGCTTTTTGAAAAGTGTCGGTGTGAAAAGAGTTTTTGATTTGTTTTGAATTAGAGCAAGTATCTACGAGTCGTCTACCTACCCTAAGGAATTATGCTGTGTAAATGTCCTTAAGGTAGTGCCATCCCACCATTGAGAGGTGGGTAGCACCACCGTTGGAGGTGTTCGGGTCAATTCGTTTGTAGGGACAGTGTGGTCACCGGAGCAACAGTAGGACACCTTAGAAGCTACCCTTATGCCATTGACCCTTTTTAATTCCGAGGCAACCGTTTCGAGGCAACTATTCCGAGGCAACTTGTTTTGAGGCAACTGGATCAATGGACATAAGGACTTACTAAAACGTCCTATACTCGACGACCACGTTTCAAAGGTAAGGCAACAGTGAGGCCTACCCTAAGAGTGGTGTGTGAATTTGTGTGTTGTTTTCATGTTATGTTTTATCTTGTACATGTGTCACGGTGATCTACGCTTGTTTTTAATTTAGGCATACATTCTTTCATGTGATTAACAGTTTAAAGGTGCGGAAATTAAAATGCGAAAAATAAAGGTCCTACGCTATTACAAGGCGCGGGTCCATACATCGCCAAATTAAACAAAGACCCGATTTGAATAAAAGTGCGGAAAGTAAATGTCCTAATTACTATTACAAGGCTTTGGGGCAATTACATAAATTTAAAACGAAAAATAAAGACAAACGCGCGAAAGGAACTTGGAATCGAAAGTGCGAGGGCGTTGGACCCTTTAAAGAAATTAAATTGGAATTGAAAGTAAATTAATGATTAAATAAGAAAAGAAGTCATTTTTTATGTTTTTTTGGTATTTATGAAAATAAAGAGAATTAATTGAAACTTGAAATTAAATAAAACCCTAATTCTAAATTGTTTTTAATTATTAAAGAAAAATGTTTAAGTTTTAACCTAATTTTCCTAATTGTTTAATTACAAGTTTATTTACAAAATTAGTTAATAATAATAATAGGAATTATTTATTTATTTAAGGAAAAAAAGGATGAAAATGTGACAAACCCTAATTTCCACATTTTTTAGTTTATTTAAAAAAAAACATTAAAGTTGAAGACCTAAAATTAAACTAATTGGACTATTGAAATTTATTTACAAAAACTATTAAAAATTAAATAAACATATTTTATTTTTAATGATTTTTCTGATTTTTTTTTTGTATTTTTATATGAAAATTAATTTTGGTAAATTAAAGAAAATAATTAAAAGAATTTAAGAAAAGAAAATCAAATAAAAATGAATAAAGAAAAGAGTGCAAACCAAAGAGTATTCAGACCCAATTTGGGAGGTTCATTGCAAGCAATTTGGCCCATTCAATTCCAGGCCCCTTGGACTTTTGTGATTGCGTATGGAATAGTTGACTAATGCGCATGGTGGACTGCAGATTCTGGCCCCTGGATTGATCTCCTGGATTATGTGGCAAGCCAACATGTGAAGGTGTATGGTGGTCTTTTGGTGACACGCTGCATAGAAGCATGTTACAAGAAAAAATATGGAAGGAATATGGGGGACATGGGAATCGAACCCAGGTCCCATTGCCTGCATGACAACACATCAACCAACTCAACCAACACTTGTCTTTGTTAATTAAATGGAATATGAATAATATAATGGGAAAATCAAGATCATGCTGGAATGAACAAAAAAAAAGCGCCAACATTTAAACTGTCCAATCACCGTTCAACACCTCAGCGTCTCTTTCCCCGCTTCTTTGTTTTTGCCTGAAAATACAAATGGATAGCGGGGGTTTTAAACCCCCACTAAGTGCAGAACCTGAAAATAGCGATTAGGTCATATGCAAATATAAAAAGGGCGCGATGGGGGGAATTGGTTCGTTTGGACATTCTGAATCCAGTGGTATAGGTCTCGTGGCTTAATTTTTCCAGATGAGGAAAGCCCCAAATTCAAACTTCTGCAACCCTAGCAATCGTTAATGGTGATTTTTGATACATGCAATATTAGTTCAATCGAAGCATGCCATTAGCTTCAGAACAATCATCTTAGTGTAAATCAATCATTAGAATACATTAATATGGCATGAAAAATGGAATACGATTATCAAATTTTTCAAGAAAAGTAGAACACGGTTATACCAATTCCTTGAGTATGGAGGGTTGAATTTGATTGGAATCGCTTCCTGGATGTGTCAGGAGTGTAATGGAATAGTTATTTGGCTTTGAAACGAGCTCTAATTGTGAAAACAATTTTTGAATTTTTTATGAAAAAATGCAAGTTTGTTCTTATGCTTCAGGCGCAGCTTTCTTCTTCTTAGGATTAGGGTTATGTTCTTGCATATATGTGGAGTGAATTAGGTTAACAATCCAAGCCCAAAGCCTTGTATTCAATGATCTTCAATATTTGATTTTCAAGCATCTTTTTCAATCTTTTCTTGCCATGGAACTTGCCTATTTTGGAAGATTTGGTCTCTTGAGCATGTGCACGAAATATTTAGGTCATAAAGAGTGAATATGCTGCATAAAAAGATTTGGAAAACATGTTTTAGTATTTTTCTTATATTTAATTTTAATTAAATGAATTAATAGGATAATAAACTCAATTAATTAGTTAAAAATAAGAAAATAACTCCCCTTTGGGTCAATGGGTCGTGCATAGCTTTTGGGTGATGATTCTTGGAAGAAATTGTGGCCCATTAGCAATTTTGAGGCATTTGAAGCAAAGTTGACTTTTCAAAATTCCCAAAAATTTCCCAACTTCCACAAGGCATATCTTGCTCAATTTTTAAGCTTTGATCATGTTCTTGGACATTTTGGAAAGGTATTGAAGTCCTCTAACCAATGCCTTTGGTCCCATGTCATTTTGATTTACCAATCTCAAGTTATGGTCTTTGACTTAAAGTGCCTTTTTGTTGACTTTTGAAAATGACCCATAATGTTGAGATTGATAACTTTTTGTGAGAGCATTTCTTGGACTTGAAGTGTGAAGAGGAGTTGCAGGAAATGTCATTCTATTCAAAATGAGCTTTGGATGGAATTTTTCTGATAAACCATGTGGAAGTTATGCCCTGGTCAATTTGCAGTTGACTCTTTCAACTGTCCAAATATAGAAACTTTTGCATCTTGAGACTTTTTGAGCCATGCTTTGAGAATCATGATCAAGAATTGATCAAATGATGTTTGTGGCTTCAAAATAAGATGTTGACCAAAAATTTTGACTTTTGACTGTCAAATGACCATTTTGCCCCTGCAGTTGACTGTAGGGCAATTAGGGTTTTTGACTGTGCAATCTTGAGCTGTGAGTCTTGAAACTTGGTATGAGGATGCTTGACAATGTTTATAGGAATGTGGGACTTGTTTGGACCCTTGGAAACTTTAATTTCTTTGCCAGAACCAAAACCCTAATTTTTGATTGTTAGGAGGCCATTGGACTGTGCAACCTTTGAGAGCTTTTGAACCTTGACCTTGGCAAACCTTGAAGAATATGGGAGGGCAAATTTTGGGGTACAACAGTTGCCCCTGTTCAATCTTCTTAAACCTGAGGATGTAGATTGGCTGACGTGCCTTTCGTAATCCGAAGGTGGAAGATGATTGAACACTAGAGTGCCCAGAAATTTGCGCTCACATGTTAGCAGTGTGATGGTGGGAATGGGCTTACAGATTCCATTTGGAGATTGATGGATAGGAAGATGGGCTTACGGATTCCATGTTGAGAGGTGATGGATAGGTGGATGGGCTTATAGATGCCATCTGGGTGTCGATCGCGTAAGAGATTCCTTAGCGAGAACTTGCGTACCTGAAAAAAGAAAGATGATTACCTGACCTGTTACAGGAGTTGATCTTCAAACTCTTTATGTAAATGTGCCCTGACTGGTTACAGGAATTGAATCCTTAAACCTCTTCAGACGTGCCCTGGCGAGATACAGGAGTCGAGTCTGGAGTTTCAAAAGGTGATGAATGAATCAAGGATGGTTACTACCTCAACGGGACGATGAGAGAACCTTGGATGATTACTACCTCAACAGTAACGATGAGAGAACCTGGGGCGATTACTACCTCAACAGTAACAATGAGAGAATCTGGGGCGATTACTACCTCAACAGTAACGATGAGAGAACCTGGGGCGATTACTACCTCAACAGTAACGATGAGAGAATCTGGGGCGATTACTACCTCAACAGTAATGATGAGAGAATCTGGGGCGATTACTACCTCAACAGTAACGATGAGAGAACCTTGGGCGATTACTACCTCAACAGTAATGATGAGAGAATCTGGGGCGATTACTACCTCAACAGTAACGATGAGAGAATCTTGGATGTCTTCTACTGAGTCTTCATCAGGAAAATCTTTAGGAATCGATTTAACTGGACCCGAGAAGGCCTTTGACTGGATCGGCATCAGAAAAATCTTTAGGAGTCGATTTAACTGAACCAGGCAAGGTCTTGGAATCTTCAACTGGAATAAGAATCAGGGAGATCTTAGGGTCGATCTGACTGAACCAGAGAAGGCCTTTGACTGGATCGGCATCAGAAAAATCTTTAGGAGTCGATTTAACTGAACCAGGCAAGGTCTTGGAATCTTCAACTGGAATAAGAATCAGGGAGATCTTAGGGTCGATCTGACTGAACCAGAGAAGGCCTTTGACTGGATAAGAATCAGAAAAATCTTTAGGAGTCGATTTAACTGAACCAGGTAAGGTCTTGGAATCTTCAACTGGAATAAGAATCAGGGAGATCTTAGGGTCGATCTGACTGAACCAGAGAAGGCCTTTGACTGGATAAGAATCAGAAAAATCTTTAGGAGTCGATTTAACTGAACCAGGCAAGGTCTTGGAATCTTCAACTGGAATAAGAATCAGGGAGATCTTAGGGTCGATCTGACTGAACCAAAGAAGGCCTTTGATTAACTTTGGCTGGATAAGAATCAAAAAAATCTTTAGGATCGATTTAACTGAACCAGAAAAAGTCTTGGAAGGGCTGAGAACTTAACTGGATCTTTCCTGAAAGGTAAAGGTCAGTCATATGCAATGCATGATATGGATCAAGCAATGATGTTCTCAACATAAATGAGATTGTATGTTCATGATGCGTATATGCATGCTATAATATATGGAAATGCGATGTTTATGAATGTATGTTTTTGTCTAGGAAAGTAAATCCTTGACGGGTGCCGAGAAGTCACATCCTGGGCTGATGTTGGAGAATAGTGCTTTGTTGTTTCCGCTGGGGATGATAATTGCAAGAATACCGGTAAGAGAAGATAACTCCGTTGGGGAATAAACTTGGCGAATGGATTACTCTGCGGGGAAAAATTACTCTAGCTACCTTGCTGGGGAACAGTACTCTGTGGGGAGAGAGGTATGCTGTTGAGATGTTGATGGTAACTTTGCTGAGGATACCGTTGTTATGTTGGAAGCTTTAATAGACTTCGTTGGGGAGTAAGAAGACTTCGCCGAGGACGATCTTTCCGTGGCTTTTGGCTGAGGATAACCCAGTTATATCCTAGTAGGGAAATAACCTTTGAATAAAGCCGGGAGACGCGTTCGTGCTCTGCGAGGGAAGCTTCCAGAATCTACTGGGGGTAAGCTTCCTGCTGGGGAGATGGATTCAAACTTTCCTGGGGAACTCTTTGAGATATATTGGGGAAGAGATTCCACTGAATGTCTGGTATACCGCCGGGGAACAGTCTTAGACCAAGACAGTCGGGGACGCTTGTTAAGAATATTCGTATACTGCTGGGGAATGTTGAGATCTGCGGGGGATACCCAACTTCCTTAAGGCTGACAGGATAATTCTGCTTGGGGAGAGTGCATTGACTTGCTGGCTCACTCTCTGGGGATTTAAGATATATTGGTTATGTTCTTCAGCTGAACTTACCTTGGTACCTTGATGGACAGAGCAATTAGATCGCTTAGACCACTCATTATTGCCCCTGTTTCTAATGTTACCTGTAATTAATCCTTTGTTTCGTATGCAAATATTTATGAGTTAGCAATTATTGTCAAATGCATATATCACAAATTTAACCTTGGACGTTCTTCGCAAAACAAAACAGAAAAGGAAAAACAATTGGCAATTTTAACTGAAAAGTGAATTTATATTGATTTTTGAATTTGCGTGTAAATAGGCGTTTATGTACAAGAGGCTGACGTCCTAGTAAGAGAATGCCGCCGAACAAAAGAGTTTATATAATTTGTACAAGGGAAAACAAAACAGCTATATGAAAAGAATAATCCCACTGGGTTCCAACTCTGCTATCGCCTTTATATCTTCGAGCGTCTCATCACTTGATGACCTAGCTGAAGATGAAGCTGATTGATTGATGCCGTCTGAACTTGATGTTGATACCGGATTCTGGATGCGAAGTGATCCAATGAGACATAGTATTACGCTTTATCCCTAACTTTTGCCTGGACCGCCCTTTCAGGTTTTCAGTCCACCGGGATACCCATTTTTGCCCAAGCCTCCTTTTCAGGTTTTCGACTTGCCGGGTATACAGATTTTTTCATTTCGTCCCTCATTTTGCCCGAACCCTTTTGGTTCGCCGGGAAGCCCTAATTTTTGCCTAGGTATATCAACCTAGCGGGTCTTTATTATGCGTAGTATCTTTTTACTATGTCTGCATTGGCGGGGTGAGGAAGGTCGTCACCATCCATGGTGGTTAGAATCATGGCTCCTCCTGAGAACACATGTTTAACCACAAATGGCCCTTCGTACGTAGGGGTCCACTTGCCCCTTGGATCACTCTGAGGAAGGATGATGCATTTGATTACCAGATCCCCAACTTGATATTCTTGTGGTCTGACCTTTTTGTTAAATGCCCTGATCATCCGTTTTTGATACGTCTGACCATGACAAATAGCAGTGAGTCTCTTTTCGTCAATTAAGTTTAGCTGATCAAGTCGTGTCTGGATCCAATCATCTTCGCTCAGATCTGCATCCTTCATTATCCGGAGAGAGGGTATTTGCACTTCGATCGGTAAGACTGCCTCCATGCCGTAGACCAAGGAGAAAGGTGTTGCCCCGGTTGACGTCCTTGCTGAGGTACGGTACCCATGTAGAGTGAACGGTAACATCTCGTGCCAATCTTTATAGGTCACTGTCATCTTCTGCACAATTTTCTTGATATTCTTATTAGCTGCTTCTACAGCCCCATTCATCTTCGGCCGGTAGGGAGAAGAGTTGTGGTGCTGTATCTTAAATTGCTCGCAGAGCTCAGTGATCATCTTGTTATTGAGATTGGTACCGTTGTCTGTAATGATCCTTTCTGGGACGCCGTATCGACAGATCAGGTTATGCCGAATGAACCGTGCCACAACATTCTTGGTTACAGTGGCGCAGGAAGCTGCCTCAACCCACTTCGTGAAGTAATCAATCGCTACTAGGATGAAGCGATGCCCATTGGATGCTGTAGGTTTAATCTCGCCGATCATATCTATGCCCCACATTGCAAAAGGCCAAGGTGCAGTCAGGACATTCAGAGGAACTGGAGGAACGTGCACCTTGTCTGCGTAAATCTGGCATTTGTGACATGTCCGAGAATGTTAGTAACAGTCGGCTTCCATGGTGGACCAGAAATACCCTGCCCGAAGGATTTTCTTTGCCATAGTGTGTCCACTGGAATGTGTTCCGAAGGTACCTTCATGTAGCTCTGCCATAATCCTTTCTGCTTCAGTCTTATCCACACAACGCAGTAAGGTCGGATCATGGTTTCGCTTGTACAGAATGTCGTTGCTAAGGAAGAACTTTGCTGCGAACCTTCTCAGGAACTTCTTATCATTGACAGAGGCACCTTCAGGATACTCCTGAGCTTCCAAGTATCTCTTCACCTCATGATACCAAGGTTTTTCAGTCACTACCTCAGCCTCAAGATCACAACAGTATGCCGGTTCGTCCAGTTTCCAGATAATGACCCGGGGAGCCTCATTGTCCCATTTGACTTTGAACATGGAAGACATCGTAGCTAACGCGTCCGCCAACTGATTCTCCTCTCTTGGGAAGTGTTCAAAAGTTATCTCTGTGAAATGGGAGATTAATGTCAACACACATTCTCTGTAAGGAATAAGGTTCGGATGTTTCGTATCCCACTCGCCTTTGATCTGATTGATCACGAGAGCGGAATCTCCGAAGACACTCAGAAACTTGATCCTTAAGTCAATCGCAGCTTGAAGACCCATGATGCATGCCTCATACTCCGCCATGTTGTTGGTGCAGTTGAAACATAGCCGGGCAGTGAGGGGAGTATGAGTGCCTTGAGGGGATATGATCACAATGTCGATACCGTTACCCAAAGCGTTGGAGGATCCGTCAAAGTGCATAGACCATCGGGATCCTTCCTCAGGTCCTTCATCCGGTCCAGGTACTTCACAATCAGTCACAATCATGATGCTCTCGTCTGGAAACTCGAAGTTCATTGACTGATAGTCGTCCACTTCTTGATGTGCCAAGTGGTCTGCCAATACACTCCCCTTGATAGCTTTCTGGGTCGTGTACTAGATGTCGTATTCCCCCAAGATCATTTGCCATCTTGCTATTCTCCCGGACAGAGCAGGTTTTTCAAATATGTACTTTATTGGATCCATCTTTGAGATCAACAAGGTAGTGTGAGTCAGCATATACTGTCTCAGCCGGCGAGCAGCCCATACCAAAGCGCAGCAAGTTTTCTCGAGCAGTGAGTATCGGGTCTCACAGTCGGTAAACTTTTTGCTAAGGTAATAAATGGCGTGCTCTTTTCGGCCAGACTCGTCATGCTGCCCCAGCACAGACCCCATTGAGTTGTCAAGTACTGTCAGGTATAGTATCAGAGGTCTCCCTTCAACCGGTGGCATAAGAATGGGTGGCTTTTGGAGATACTCTTTGATTCTGTCAAAAGCGGCCTGACATTCATCATTCCAACGTACTACCTGATCTTTCTTCAGCAGCTTGAAAATTGGCTCACAGGTAGCAGTTAGGTGCGAGATGAACCAAGCAATGTAATTCAGGCGTCCTAGAAAGCCTCTGACCTCTTTCTCTGTCTTGAGAACTGGCATCTCTTGAATAGCTTTAACCTTGGCAGGGTCCACTTGAATACCCTTATCACTCACGATGAAGCCTAACAACTTTCCAGATCTTACCCCGAAGGTGCACTTGTTCGGGTTCAACCTCAGCTTGTACAGTTTCAAACGGTCGAACAGCTTCTGCAGATGGTCAAGGTGTTCCTCCTCAGTTTGGGACCTTGCAATCATATCGTCAACATACACTTCTATCTCATGATGGATCATGTCATGAAATAAAGCAACCATGGCACGTTGGTAGGTTGCCCCAGCATTTTTCAGTCCGAATGGCATGACCTTGTAGCAGAAGGTGCCCCACTGAGTAACAAAGGTAGTCTTTTCCATGTCTTCAGGAGCCATCTTGATCTGATTATACCCTGAAAAACCATCCATGAAGGAGAACACCTTGTGCTGAGCAGTATTATCAACCAGAACGTCAATGTGAGGTAGGGGAAGTCATCCTGGGGGCTGGCCCTATTCAGATCCCTGTAGTCAACACACATTCTGACCTTACCATCTTTCTTTGGTACCGGCACCACATTGGCAACCCACTGAGGGTAATAAGTCACTGCAAGAAACCCGGCATCGAATTGCTTCATAACCTCAGCTTTGATCTTCTCAGACATCTCTGGACGCATACGGCGGACCTTTTGCTTAACCGGAGGGCAGTCTTCCTTGGTAGGCAAATGATGGACCACAATGTCGGTATCCAACCCAGGCATGTCTTCGTAGGACCAGGCAAAGATCTCCTCATAATCATGTAACATCTGAGTCAACCGTTGCTTCACGCTGAGCTCTAGGTTGACACCAATCTTAACCTCCTTTCTATCTGCCTTAGTACCCAGATTTATCGTTTCCACCGGCTCTTCATGTGGTTGAATTGCCCTCTCTTCCTGGAGTACCAGTCTTGCAAGCTCGCTAGGCACTTCGCAATCATCTTCACCTTCGTCTTCGGCTAAGTTGATCGGATTTTCGAAGTCATAACTGGCAGTAGCAGAGTCGTTACCAGTGAGATCCAGAGTGGATTGAAACCTGTATGGGTGAGTGTGTGTAAATACAGCTATTTTGCAGTATATAAAGAAAGGAAAGAAAGAAAAAGAGCATAAGATTTGAAGTGCGAGAAAACGTCCAAGGTCTTTATTCATGATATATGAAATGACAATTAATATGCCCTCACAAATGAAGCCACGGTGCCCCGGGTAAGACACCGGGCCATAGAGTTTCAATTCATTTTTTATTACAAATAACAAAAACAAAGGAATTCATTACTGCGTAACAAAGGTAACAAGTGTATGATCTTTCGCGGTCCAATTATTCAATCCACCGTCAGTCGTCGGGTAGATCCAGCTATCAAACTCTGACTCTTCCACTTCGTCTTCATCCCCAATAACATTCACTCCTGGATTCGTGATGAGCACAGGAGGTCTTCCGATTCTAGTTTTGCGCACAGCCTTCTGAGCCTCTGCAGTAAAACCCAGTCCAAACTTGTCAGTTTTAGGAGTGAAATCAGGGAGCCTGCCCCAGTTAGCACATTCACCTTTCTTGATTACAGCCCGGGCGTCCTTCAAGGAAGCCATCTTCAAGGGAAAGTCCTCTTCAACCACTGTTTCCGCTGCTGCCAATGTTGGAGGTACCTCTTCAAAATGCTAAAAGGGGGTTTCAATAAACTCCCCGTCCATCTCAATATACCGGAAGGAATTTAAGTGACTCACCATATATTCTTCCTCTCCCTGCACAGTGACAATCTTCCCTTTGACAGGGTACTTGAGCTTCTGGTGTAGGGTAGATGTCACTGCCCCAGCTTTGTGAATCCAAGGTCGACCCAGTAAACAGGAATAAGATGGACGGATATCCATCACATAGAAAGTTGAGTCGAATACTTGAGAACCCACGCGGATAGGAATGTCTACCTCTCCATGAACCATACTCTTCGATCCGTCAAAGGCTCGAACAATGATGTTGCTAGGTTTCAACTCCAGGCCCTCACAGTCCAACCGGTCTAAGGCTTTTTTGGGTAGCACATTCAGGGAAGAACCGGTGTCCACCAACACGTGCGTAAGAGTAGTGCCCCTGCATTCTATAGAGACATGCAGGGCATCATTGTGATTCTTTCCCTTAGCAGTAAGGTCAGCATCCGAGAAACCCAAACCATTGTCAACTGTCAAATTGGCTACGCAATCAGTAAACTGGTCTGCAGAGGTCTCTTGTGGCACATGGGCCGTCTTTAGAAATGAAATCAGGGCCTTAGCATGGGCCTCTGAGCACAGTAGTAATGAGAGCATAGAGATCTTGGAGGGGGTATGCCCCAGCTGTTCAACGACATTGAAGTCGCTCTTCTTGATTATTTTAAGAATTTCCTCCATCTCTTGCTGGGAGGCTTCAACATTCACAGACTTTGGCGCCTCCATCCGGGCAGGCTCATCATCAATCCCTTTTCCCCGAGCATTAGATGACTCGGCAGCAGGGGAAACAACTTGATCAGAAATGGAAACAGATGCACTTGCAGGCGTTATTATGAGAGGTCTTCGAATAGTTGGTGGCGCAATGTCAGGCGAGAAGAGCCTGCCACTGCGGGTTACTTTAGCTGGACCGGTAATATTGCTAATGCTGATACCGGTGTTAAACTCTTGCTTTATACCATGTACATATACGTTTGCCCCATAGTGCCATGGGACAGCCTTATCAGATTCATAGGGGAGAGGCCCCGGAACAGTAATAACAATGGGTGCGACAGTCATGATTTTAACTGGCTTCCTCAGGGGAGCCTTGATTGGGTTATTGAAAATTGTAACGACAGATACTTCTTCCACAGGAACAAACGGAACAGCGGTCTTCTTGAAGAGAATATCCTTGCTATCCATCAGGCTTTGGATGCCTAACTTCAGCAACGGACAACCAGTAGGGGTAACAGCACACAAAAGGCAACCCTTGCTGCAACCCGGAAATAAACCGGCCAGCAGTAGGTTCCTCTTAACAGTCATCAGAGGGGTAGCTACATCATTTACAGAAACGGCATACTAGTCTTCATCAATGGCATTTACTCCATGCTGGGGCATAGGAGCAGTCACAACATTTGGCCTCTCAGGTGCCTCAAATTGTATCTCCTTCGCGTCAATAAGGTCCTGCACCTTATTCCTTAAGGCCCAGCAGTCATCAGTAGAATGCCCCGGGCTATCGGAGTGATAAGCACAGCGAGCATTTGGATTATACTTGGGAGATGCAGTATTCACAACATTTGGAGCCTCTCTGACAGTCACCAAGTTGGTGAATAGCAACTGCGGCAAGATTTGCGACAAGGTCATACTCAACCGGGTGAACTCTCTTCTGGGTCTTTCAGCCCTTTGTTGATTGGTTTGCCGAGGAGCGGCAACAGGTTTAGCAATCACCACCGCGTTGACAGATTGGCGGCGCTCTGGTTTATCTTTCCTTCTAGGCCCATACACAACACTGACCTCTTTCTTAAAAGGTTTCTTCTCAGAACTTGAAGATGCACCTTTCTGAATCTTACCGGACTTCATGCCAGCCTCTATCCTTTCCCCAGTCAGAATAAGATCAGTGAACCCTGCAGATGAATTACCGATAAGATGATTGAAGAATGGCCCGTAGAGGGTCCGCAAGAACATATCCACCAACTCTCGGTCTGTTAACGGAGGCTGCATCCTGCCGGCCAGATCCCTCCACTTCTGCGCATACTCTTTAAAACCTTCGCCTGATCCTAGCGACATACCCTGGAGTTGGGTACGTGTAGGAGAAAGGTCGGCATTATATTGATACTGCTTGTAAAAAGCAGTAGCCAACTCCTCCCAGTTATGAACCTTGGTTCCATCCAGCTGATAGAACCATTCGAGATGAGTCCCTGAAAGACTCTCCTGGAAGAAGTGGATCCACAAGTTCTTGTCCACTGTGTACAGCTGAATCTTCCGCACATAAGATCTGAGGTGTAGCTTAGGGCAAGACGCCCCATCATACTTGGTGAAAGATGGTGCTTTAAACTTGTGAGGGATGATCACACCAGTAGATAAACCCAAGTCTCCGAAATCCAGCCCAGGCACTTGTTGAATTTCCATGGCGTTCAGTCTGTCTTCCAACTGCTTGTACCAGTCTTCAGCCGGAGGATACTGTTCCTCATTAAAATCAGTCTCGTTTTCAGAGACTACCGGACTTGGAGCCCTTCCCCCCTGGGGACTGTCTTTGCCTACAGAAGAACCAACCTCCTCATTCTGCAGAGTGTTACCAAATCTCCGGCCCGAGTTGAAAAGAACAGTTCTCTTCTTCTTCTTCTCCTTCTTCAGGAGCAAAGCCTTCAGCTCCTCTTGACCTTGAGCCAAACCCATGATCAGCTCCTGAAATTGTGCGTTCTGCGCCTGAAGGGCCTTGATAGACATCTCGGTTGATGATTCAGGGTTCATGATGCTGAAATAAACAGCGAAGAACAGTAAGCAACCTGAAAAGAAGAATACCTGCTATGCACATGATGAATGGAATGCGTATGATTTATGTTTTCAAAGACAATCGGGAATCAACTTTGTAAACAAAAAGGAACACACTTCATTAGATTCGACTTCGAAATTTAAATTGTTCAACAGATTGCCCTTAGGCGTTACATGGAAATACTGAAAAAGGAAATAAAACTATAAAAGAAAATCAAAATCTCCTCATTGATCCCAGGGTCTCCTCTTCTCAGTACGGATGTAGTCATTCAGGGCCCGCTCATTCTCCAACTGCTTTGTCAGCTTCTGTATCTTCAATTCCTGCTCGTCGAACTTTTCTCGGTAAGAATCCCGTTCTTCTCGCAGTTGCGCCCAAGACCTCTTTAATGTCTCATAATCAGTATGTATCTGAGGAGGGAGAACAGTTGGGGGAACCCCATCTTTGTCAGGATACTCAAGAATGATGGGTCTGACAGCTTCGTACGGCATACCTAACTTCTGAACACGGATGCGAACCCATTTGTAGTAGGCTTCCATAGGTAGAGAAGTCTTTGGCCCCAACTCTTGTGGGTCAGCTTTATGAACTCTGTCCCAAGCCTTGATGAACCTATGACGCAGCTCGTCACTATCCACCTGAAACTCAAAACTGATGTGAGGCACCAGCATCTCATGAGGTCCTGCTCTTCTGGCTCTTCCAAACTGACGGAGAGCTAGACATGGATTATAAGAGATTCCTCCTTGGGTACCAATTAGAGGAACATTAGGGTATTCTCCGCAACAATCAATAACAGCTACCTTATCCAAACCTCTGAGAGTCCAAATGATGTCCTTATCAGTGAGAGACATTAACCTATGAGCCCAGCCTCTTCCTTCTTGGTTCTTCAGCACGAACTTAGGGAGGTGCGAAATAAACCACCTCACCAACAAAGGGATACAACACCACAAAGTTCCTCGTCTTCGGGCAGTACGAGCATAAAGTTGTTGCAGGATGTCACCCAAGAGAGTGGGCACAGGATTCTGAGACATGAAGATCCTTATGGCAGTGACATTGACGAAGTTGTCAGGATTAGGAAACAAGACTAGACCATAGATTAAGAGAGCCAGGATGTCTTCATATGCCCTAAAGTCCAAGTCATTCCAGAAACTGTTAGCTTTACCAACCAGAAACTTGGCCAAGAAACCCTTAACTCCGCTTCTAGTCACCCATTTGTCCATTACTTCTTGGTGAGTCAAGGGAAGAGCTGCAGCAACCTCCTCAAGCCTGAGAGTCTTTTCCCAACCAGTGTAGGGAGTCTGATCCAAGATAGGGATGCCAAGCAAATCAGAGAATTCTTCCAGGGTAGGGACCAGCTGGAAGTCTTGAAAGGTGAAGCACTGGTACAGAGGGTCATAGAACTGGGTCAGGACACTCATCAGCTGTTGGTCCCGCTTTGCCGTGACTAAACTGAGAAGAGAACCATGCCTCTGGATGAAGGAAGTAGTATTTGGAATTCTACTAACCAACTCTTCAAGCAACTCAGGTGGGTGAACAAAGTTGAACCGGATAGTATTCCTTCGCATAGGCATCATGATGTCCTACAAAACAGAGCAAAGGTGAAACCCTCTTGTCTTTGAAATGGTCAGTCCTTATGCAGGATGCATGCGATGCTCATGATGGCATGATGTTATGATAAAGCACACCACAAATATTTACAAAGGCAAACATGATAAGGCACACAAGTCACACAAGACAAGCCCTTAAAGTTTAGGCCAGCATGAGGTCTAGGTATTACCCTCTTTCAGTTTGTTGGTTCATACCTGTCCTATCAAAAGTAACCGGGTTCTTAGAGGATCCCAATATCATTGACTACCCTCAATCGGTCATAACTCCAGCATCGCAATCTTTTCTTGCAGCCAGAACCATCACGAGAGTTTAGCCTCAATGGGCGTAGCATACTGCTATTGTTCTATTGGCCAAGTTGTGTCATTTAAGGTTCTAAGGTCTGTTGGTGCTTAATGACTCCTCAGAAGACCCATATTCTCCTCGTTGCGACACAAGGGATATCGGTACAGACCAAGGTGCCACACCAACATAGCCACTGCTTCACCCATGTCGGTCTACGCCGGACAGGTCCCTCACAGCTTATGCTACCTAACAGGGTATCCCCAGATCCGGGTTAGGATCTATGTAACTCCGATGCAACCCACAATTTAAAGCAAACAAGTCAAAACAATTGAAAACACAGTTATGAACTATCCTAAGGTACGCCTCACTTTTTAAGAGTCCCCATCAGAGTCGCCAGTTCTGTGATCGGTGGATCTGGAACTGACTGTTTAACGCTGGTTCGTGAAATGTCGCGGAAGCAAGAGTCGCCACCGTCTTTTATTTTCTCCAACATGGAAAGGACAAAAGCACAGAAAAATTCCTTATTGAGATTAGCTCTCGGTTCGGGAGGTAGATTTATAGAAAGGGAAGGTGTTAGCACCCTTTCTATCCATGGTTATCCATGGGCTCTTAGATACTTGCTCATTTGTGTTTTCAAAAGGTGTTTGCTTTTCAAATGTGTGTGTGGGTTTGAAAAAAGTTTCTTTGAAAGATTTCAGATCGACTCTTGTATCAGTCCTCAAGAGTGTTTAAAAAATTGTTTTGAAAGCTTTTTGAAAAGTGTCGGTGTGAAAAGAGTTTTTGATTTGTTTTGAATTAGAGCAAGTATCTACGAGTCGTCTACCTACCCTAAGGAATTATGCTGTGTAAATGTCCTTAAGGTAGTGTCATCCCACCATTGAGAGGTGGGTAGCACCACCATTGGAGGTGTTCGGGTCAATTCGTTTGTAGGGACAGTGTGGTCACCGGAGCAACAGTAGGACACCTTAGAAGCTACCCTTATGCCATTGACCCTTTTTAATTCCGAGGCAACCGTTTCGAGGCAACTATTCCGAGGCAACTTCTTTTGAGGCAACTGGATCAATGGACATAAGGACTTACTAAAACGTCCTATACTCGACGACCACGTTTCGAAGGTAAGGCAACAGTGAGGCCTACCCTAAGAGTGGTGTGTGAATTTGTGTGTTGTTTTCATGTTATGTTTTATCTTGTACATGTATCACGGTGATCTACGCTTGTTTTTAATTTAGGCATACATTCTTTCATGTGATTAACAGTTTAAAGGTGCGGAAATTAAAATGCGAAAAATAAAGGTCCTACGCTATTACAAGGCGCGGGTCCATACATCGCCAAATTAAACAAAGACCCGATTTGAATAAAAGTGCGGAAAGTAAATGTCCTAATTACTATTACAAGGCTTTGGGGAAATTACATAAATTTAAAACGAAAAATAAAGACAAACGCGCGAAAGGAACTTGGAATCGAAAGTGCGAGGGCGTTGGACCCTTTAAAGAAATTAAATTGGAATTGAAAGTAAATTAATGATTAAATAAGAAAAGAAGTCATTTTGTATGTTTTTTTGGTATTTATGAAAATAAAGAGAATTAATTGAAACTTGAAATTAAATAAAACCCTAATTCTAAATTGTTTTTAATTATTAAAGAAAAATGTTTAAGTTTTAACCTAATTTTCCTAATTGTTTAATTACAAGTTTATTTACAAAATTAGTTAATAATAATAATAGGAATTATTTATTTATTTAAGGAAAAAAAGGATGAAAATGTGACAAACCCTAATTTCCACATTTTTTAGTTTATTTAAAATAAAAAACATTAAAGTTGAAGACCTAAAATTAAACTAATTGGACTATTGAAATTTATTTACAAAAACTATTTATGAATTAAAAATTAAATAAACATATTTTATTTTTAATGATTTTTCTGATTTTTTTTTGTATTTTTATATGAAAATTAATTTTGGTAAATTAAAGAAAATAATTAAAAGAATTTAAGAAAAGAAAATCAAATAAAAATGAATAAAGAAAAGAGTGCAAACCAAAGGGTATTCAGACCCAATTTGGGAGGTTCATTGCAAGCAATTTGGCCCATTCAATTCCAGGCCCCTTGGACTTTTGTGATTGCGTATGGAATATTTGACTAACGCGCATGGTGGACTGCAGATTCTGGCCCCTGGATTGATCTCCTGGATTATGTGGCAAGCCAACATGTGAAGGTGTATGGTGGTCTTTTGGTGACACGCTGCATAGAAGCATGTTACAAGAAAAAATATGGAAGGAATATGGGGGACCTGGGAATCGAACCCAGGTCCCATTGCCTGCATGACAACACATCAACCAACTCAACCAACACTTGTCTTTGTTAATTAAATGGAATATGAATAATATAATGGGAAAATCAAGATCATGCTGGAATGAACAAAAAAAAAAGCGCCAACGTTTAAACTGTCCAGTCACCGTTCAACACCTCAGCGTCTCTTTCCTTGCTTATTTGTTTTTGCCTGAAAATACAAATGGATAGCGGGGGTTTTAAACCCCCACTAAGTGCAGAACCTGAAAATAGCGATTAGGTCATATGCAAATATAAAAAGGGCGCGATGGGGGGAATTGGTTCGTTTGGACATTCTGAATCCAGTGGTATAGGTCTCGTGGCTTAATTTTTCCAGATGAGGAAAGCCCCAAATTCAAACTTTTGCAACCCTAGCAATCGTTAATGGTGATTTTTGATACATGCAATATTAGTTCAATCGAAGCATGCCATTAGCTTCAGAACAATCATCTTAGTGTAAATCAATCATTAGAATACATTAATATGGCATGCAAAATGGAATACGATTATCAAATTTTTCAAGAAAAGTAGAACACGGTTATACCAATTCCTTGAGTATGGAGGGTTGAATTTGATTGGAATCGCTTCCTGGATGTGTCAGGAGTGTAATGGAATAGTTATTTGGCTTTGAAACGAGCTCTAACTGTGAAAACAATTTTTGACTTTTTTATGAAAAAATGCAAGTTTGTTCTTATGCTTCAGGCGCAGCTTTCTTCTTCTTAGGATTAGGGTTATGTTCTTGCATATATGTGGAGTGAATTAGGTTAACAATCCAAGCCCAAAGCCTTGTATTCAATGATCTTCAATATTTGATTTTCAAGCATCTTTTTCAATCTTTTCTTGCCATGGAACTTGCCTATTTTGGAAGATTTGGTCTCTTGAGCATGTGCACGAAATATTTAGGTCATAAAGAGTGAATATGCTGCATAAAAAGATTTGGAAAACATGTTTTAGTATTTTTCTTATATTTAATTTTAATTAAATGAATTAATAGGATAATAAACTCAATTAATTAGTTAAAAATAAGAAAATAACTCCCCTTTGGGTCAATGGGTCGTGCATAGCTTTTGGGTGATGATTCTTGGAAGAAATTGTGGCCCATTAGCAATTTTGAGGCATTTGAAGCAAAGTTGACTTTTCAAAATTCCCAAAAATTTCCCAACTTCCACAAGGCATATCTTGCTCAATTTTTAAGATTTGATCATGTTCTTGGACATTTTGGAAAGGTCTTGAAGTCCTCTAACCAATGCCTTTGGTCCCATGTCATTTTGATTTACCAATCTCAAGTTATGGTCTTTGACTTAAAGTGCCTTTTTGTTGACTTTTTAAAATGACCCATAATGTTGAGATTGATAACTTTTTGTGAGAGCATTTCTTGGACTTGAAGTGTGAAGAGGAGTTGTAGGAAATGTCATTCTCTTAAAAATGAGATTTGGATGGAATTTTTCTGATAAACCATGTGGAAGTTATGCCCTGGTCAATTTGCAGTTGACTTTTTCAACTGTCCAAATATAGAAACTTTTGCATCTTGAGACTTTTTGAGCCATGCTTTGAGAATCATGATCAAGAATTTATCAAATGATGTTTGGGGCTTCAAAATAAGATGTTGACCAAAATTTTTGACTTTTGACTGTCAAATGACCATTTTGTCCCTGCAGTTGACTGTAGGGCAATTAGGGTTTTTGACTGTGCAATCTTGAGCTGTGAGTCTTGAAACTTGGTATGAGGATGCTTGACAATGTTTATAGGCATGTGGGACTTGTTTGGACCCTTGGAAACTTCAATTTCTTTGCCAGAACCAAAACCCTAATTTTTGACTGTTAGGAGGCCATTGGACTGTGCAACCTTTGAGAGCTTTTGAACCTTGACCTTGGCAAACCTTGAAGAATATGGGAGGGAAAATTTTGGGGTACAACAGTAACAATCACAAGCATTATTCAACGAATAATGCTTAGAAGCGAAAGTTTTCTAAAGAAAGGAAAACCCAATTCGAACCCCTCCCCCCTTTCTTGCGTTTTTTTCACACCTTCAATTGGTATCAGAGCCTGGTTCTGTTATTGATGGATATTAAACACCTAATAGTGTCAGATAAAGATCTAGATGCTTTGGGAAAAAAATACTCTAAGGTGATAGTTATTCAATTTTTAACTACTGTCTAAAACCAGAAAATTGAAGAACAAGCCAACAGGAAAAGATTCATCAGATAAGAAGTTATATTTGTTCAATGCTTTTGATTAAGTTCCTTGAGAAGTATGAGATGTTTTCAAGAAACAGATTAGACCACCCTTGACTTTCTCATAAGGTCTCATTAGGAATTTTTTTCAAAAGAAGAAAGACTGTTGTTTTATGATACAAAAGAACCTTGTGATAAACCCGTCTATTTAAGCAGACAGAAGATCTTATGCAAAAGATCTAATCATTAGTTATATTGAAAGAGGCTTTGTAGAAGACCAAGCTTTGCTGGGGAAATAATGCTCATTGATTCATCAGAAGTATGATCAAACACTAACTCTGAACAAGTTAGGTCAACATTGCAAGAACAAGATTGTCAGTCAAAATAGTCAAAGATTGATGATATTTGTATTAGAACAAATTTTGCAATTTGTTCAAGAAATCAAAAATTCAGAAGACGATAGGCAATGATAGTTAATTTTTCTCTCTAGAACATAGATTCTTAGAAGTTCATTTAATATTGATCCTCTGAAAATAATCCTATGTTTAAAGAAAGCTTGACAAGCAGATGGAAGATTTTGATAATAAAAGATCAGAATATCTGTGCTCTAAGGAATATTTCTCTCAAGAAGTCAGACAGATGATTCTGAATAGAAGATTGAAGAAATCATGTGAAGAGAAAACTCTGATTCTAGTTCTCATATTATACATTAGAATTCAGAAGAAGATTACTCTCCTCAAATCAGAAAACTGAGAGTAAGAGGAATTAATATGAAGATAATTTAGAACCTATGAAAGGCCACTTTGAAGAAAGGATAAGAAGAAAGAAGTTAATCAGAAGTTGTATTTAAGAGAAAGCTAAAGTTAAATATAGATGGAAGATATTCAAGGATATGACAGTATCATTTCTCTTCTTCTCTTTACTTATGATAATTTTATTATAGGTTTGGTTATCAGAGGACATTTCGATCAGAAACAACTCTAATCAGATGGAACCCCTAGGTTATCCAGACTTTGAGTATATTGATCGTGTCACTTAGTTAGATGTAGTGATTAATGCACGTAACCCTTGGTTATTCTTAATCAACACACTCTACCAAAGCTAGATCATGAACATTGTGCTATTTCTTGGAATTGATTCTTTCATGATTGCCTTCATTTATTACCTCCCATAATGTGTCTTTAAATATTGTTATTATTTATTTGACATTTAAATGCTATAATTCTAAATTTCTCTCTCTCTCTCTCTCTCTCTCTCTCTCTCTCTCTCTCTCTCTCTCACACACACACACACACACACACACACACACACACACACACACACACTATCACACGCTTATTCTCACTACCTCACAAATTAGAAACCCTAAATCGCTCTTTTCCTTCAATCGCTTGTCTGGGTTCTCCGACAACAACCTTCAATTGGTATCATTCATATTCTTCTTCAAAACAAATTCACGATGACCAATTCTCATAAAGAAGCAGTTAAGTTCATAAAGGAATTTGATCAAGCATCAAAACCACCAGTTAATTCTGGCTCATCATCATCATCCACCTTCGCTCCATCATCTTCATCAGTTCCTCCTATTAATACAACTGTTGTTATTTCTTCTTCTATAGAAGTTAATGAGAATCACATCACTCAACAAACTTCTCAAGTTCATTGCATCCTTCCTCCACAAGAACTAGATGTTCTTCAAGAATTTTTAGTTGATTTCGATAATTTAGCTGATAATGGGGTCGACCTAAAAGAAGAATTATAAGCTCAAGGATCGGAAAATTACTTTAACATGCTTCATGGTTCTGTTTACAGAGATTTAGTAAAAGACTTCTGGAAGAATGCTAATTGTGATGATCTATATATTGTCTCCGATGTCATTGGATTAAGGATTGTCATAACTGAAAAATACGTTGCTGATCTTCTAGGTTTAAAGTTTATGGAAGGCAAATGTACATATAAAATGGAGAAGAAGTTCAAGACTACAAAGAGTAAATTGAATTTCACAAATAAGTCACTCAATCAAGTACTGTTTAATAATTACTCCTATGAGAAGACAAAATACAAGAGCAGGGGTCTTCATCAAAACCTCAGAGTTTGGCACAAGATCATTCTGGGCTATATAAACCCTCAACCTGCTTCAAACTCTTCTGATTACTTTAATTTTAGTCATAAGTTCATGTTGTACTATTTGATAACCAAGCAAAAGATTAATCTTCCCTATGTCCTATTCAATTATCTGAAGGATATTATTAAGAATACAAAAACCACTTCAAATCCTAAGAAGAATGTTCCTACCTATGTCCCTTGTGGATGTCTTTTGACTGACATTCTTGTGGAAAGTGGGTTAGTAAAATCTCTGGTGGAAGAAGAAAATTACACAGAAGATCTGCCTCCCAGCATTGGAGATTCATTTACTGCGCAAAACTTAAGGAACATGCAAATAATTGAAAATATTAAAGTCAAACCTCTGTGCGAACCGTTTGAAGCCACTACTCAAAGAAGGATTCTAATTACTTATTATCTTCTTTTTCCAAAGATGGATACTATATCAAGTGTTGCTATATATGTTCGAATGATGGAAGAAGAAGGACATGATATGTCCAATTTTGATTACACTAAACTTCTTGATGAAAAATTTGATTGTGGTATAAGAAAAGGAAAGAAAAGATCAAACACTTCTGAACATAAGAAGAATAAGAAAGCTAGATTTCTTCAAGAAACAATTTTGGGAACTACAATGTCTGAAACATCTAGTAAGACAGATACTCCTACTTCTGATCCAATTTTCCCTGATACTTCAAAAGAGAAAAAAATTATTGGAGGCTTCTGAGCCAAAGAAAAAGGGAAAGAAAATAAAAAGAATTGAATCCTCTAAATCTCAGGGTCTACCTTCTCAATCTGGAAAATCATGTAAGTCTTATGTTCTCCCTACTACTGTTTCCGATAATGCTCCTGAATATGTTAATGCATCCTTAACAACTACAATGACATATTTCTTTGAATCAACCATGTCCAGTTCACACGTCATTTTCAAACCATCTGTCTCTTCCCCACTATTATCATCCATTTCAAAAACTACTACCAATTTAAACAAACCTACATTAGAATTATCAAATAAAATACCATCATTCCAAACACTGTTTTAATTTGCATTCACAAACCAAAACTCAAACATAAATGAATCTATCACTGGTCCATCTGATTCTCACCCTACACCCATACAAATTGCTATATCTACCGCACCCTCTGATACTTTTCACCTGAACCTTTTGTTATACCAATTTTTGAACAACATATCTTTTACGATCTTGATGATCTATCTAAACTACCTTTTGAAACTATCAACTTTGAAGTTGTTCCTTCTCAACTTGAATGTGAAATAATCCTCTATGAATAACCCTTTCCAAAAACCCTTGAAGAATGCATTAATATGTTTAAAAGGAAGGTTATAAATAGAGTAGCTAAGCTACAAGATGAAGCATGTACCAATTGTAAACCTCAGGATCTGAAAAATTCCTATAAGGTGTTTCAAAAATGGATGTCATCAGAATTTGAAAAAATGCAAAGTTTTTCAGAGGCTACGATGGATGCAGAAATTCAGCTGGTCCAGGACAAGGTGGAACGACTTCAAGCTTTTCAACTGATTGCTGCTGAGCAAAGAGAAGTCGGAGAAAAAGCTCGCCTTGCTGAACCTGAAGCAGTAAGACTAAAAGAAGAAGAAGCTAAAGCTGCAGAGGAAGCCAAATTGGCTGCAGAAGCTGCAAAGGCTGCTGAAGAAAAAGGTAAGCAGCAAGCCTTGATGGTATCCAACTCAGAGTCTGACTGCAATCTAAAAACAACCATTGATGAAATAAAGGAAGAACATAAAATGTTCAGAGAACATTTCAAAGCTCAAGACAAGGTCAATGGATCTGTTCAAACTATGCTCAAGATGATTTTGGCAAAAATTTCTAAACCTTCATCATCTGCTCGTGCAACCTCTGGAACCTAGGCTCTAGGATTATTGTTTAATTTCTTTGTTTGCATCTGCTGTTTTTGGAACTTTTCTATTTTTTGGATAAATTCTCTTGATGATTAATTGACATATTATCTTAATATTTTTAATCTTTTCTATTTTTCCACAAAATTATCCTTTTGATGATGTCAAAAAGGGGGAGAAGTATAAAGATTTTGATGAACCTAAAGAAAGCAAAAACTCATCATAATAATAAAATGATATAAAATATGCATTTACCACTGATGCGTGCTTGTCTGTTTGATAATTATCCGAGGAACTCTGAACAGGTTCACTAGGCATTCTAAGATAGGTCAAAAAGGAAATAACTATGTTAAAGTTGTTTAGAACTGATTGTTCATATATTCGAAGATGTATACTCTATGAACATATGTTCAAGAATAAGATAGACCTAATACTGTTCAGAAGTTGAGAACTTTCTGAAAGTTAAAGTTATCTTGATTTTGGTATCATAATGTTCAGAAGATGTATAATGTCTGAGAACGTGATAATCAGAACATAAGAATCAAAAGCATAAGCATATGTATTCCAAAAGAATATAGAAAATCAGAAGTTGAAGACTGTCTGAAATTCCAAAAGTCAAGACTCTTAAGATCTTGATATCTGATCTATTAGAACCAGGGGGAGTTTTACTCAAATGGTTCAGAGTCATGATTTTCGATCTTCATCAAGTCATTGACTCAGGGGGAGTATCATATAAAGGATAAGTATTTTTTACCTTTCAAATTTCACCGATTATGATTATATATATACAAAATTGTGTCATCAAAATACATAGTTTTGTCATCATTAAAAAGGGGGAGATTGTAAGAACAAGATTTGGTTCTGCAATATTATCTGAGTTTTGTGATAACAAATGAGTATGATTGTATGAACAATTTTGTTGTACTAATGTTTGTTATTTTTGAGTACTTAACAAACAAGTTCCACTTCTGATGGATGGCATGGCCGAGACATTAGAAGATAATAGATTCTGCTTCTATGCTACACAAGTTTTGTTGAACAGTAGTTAGACACTCCAGAAGGTTCTAAAGTGTAAGTCCTGATATTTGTCTAAAGTAATTAGTTAGAAGGTCTGAAGACATAATTTGTTACATACATCCAGATGCTGAAGACTCAATGTTGTACCCCAAAATTTTCCCTCCCATTTTCACACAAGACATACTCCTAGAGGTCCTCAATGGCTCAAGTTGACTAAGGATTGACCAGACAAATCCTCCTCTTAACACAATAAGCCTCAAACTAGGGTTTCACTCTTCATCAAGATGTTTGAGTTCCAAGGGTACCAAATGGTCTCCATTTCCCTAATATGTCCTCAAGATCATCCATGCCAAGTTTCATGCCTTGCACAATAAGTTTTCCCAGTCGACTGCTCAAATGCCTGAATATCAACTGTACTAGGTCAAAAGTCAAATGTGGCCCAAATACAGCCAAACTTCAATATTTTTGGTGAACATCAACATTTTGAAGTGATATCCATCATTTGATCAAGGTTTGATCATGATTTCTCAAGAAATGCTCCTAATTCATCAAAAGTCAAAAGTTGCTAAATTAGGGTTTTTATAGGAAAAGTCAACCAAATTTTGACCAGGTATAACTTTCTCATACTTTATCAGAAATTTCTCATCCAAGGATCATTTTGAAGAGAATCCAATTCCATAAAATTCATCTTCAGCCCTCAAGTTCAATAAATTCACTCATGAAAAGATATAAAATCAGACATTATAGGTCCTTTTCAAAAGCCAACAAAAACACCTTTTGGGTCAAAGCTTCTTACATGAACATGGAAGATCCAATTGAGATGAAACCAAAGAGGTTTCTTAGGGGACATCCTTAAATTTCTAAAAAGTCCAAGAACACCCTCTTAGGGTCAAAATTGAGAGAGATATACATTGTCAAAGTTGACCATTTTTGGAAATTTGCACAAAGTCAACCATGCCCAAAAATGCATTTTTCTTCAAATGGGCCTAACTTTTTATGCTTGCAACACACTCCTAACATGGTCCACGACCCATGAAACACTCCATGCCTCATTCACTTATTTATTTAATTTATTTTGATTTTATTTATTTAAAATTCAAATAAAATTAAATTAAATAATAAATAAATAAAATAAATGGGATAAGATTTGTTTTGGCATTGATTGAATATCTCATGAGCTGTCAGATGAAGAACGAAATCGTGCAAGCTCAAAACAAGAGGAAATCTTCAAATGTGGAAAGATTGGAATCAAAAATTCATGACCATTATATCTTGGATTCTTTCTAATTCTAATGACCTATATTGATTCTAATACATATGACAAAGCATTTGCAACCCTAAACACAACATTACATGCGCAACCTGCATCCCACAAAGGAAGAAGAGATTTAAAATTTTGTCAAAAAAGTGTTGACCACATATCTCTCCATAAGCCATTTCAAGCAATTCCAAGGACACAACAGCACTCCTGGACATTCACTGAAGCTATCCCACTCATTCCCAAGCCTCAAAGCATCAAGAATCAAGCATAATAACAATCACGATTTTCTCCTTTTTAAAAACTATTTTCCTTAATTCTGGCATTATCAACATATTTTAATCATTTATTCATGCTTATTATCATGTTTGTAATATGTTTGGATGATTTGATTTGAGTTTACGCGCAGGAATTGTGAAACACCATTCTTAGGGTTTCAAAGCATGTTTTAGGGCTCTTTGATATAAGTTAAATTAGGCCAAACCAAGGGTATATTCAGGCTCAGTGGGTAATATCCAATCGACCCATGCCCTTGGTTGGGATTTGTCATGCCTATGCTGCATTTTGGAAATGTCACAGGTTATAGCTATGGACTTTGTCCATAGGTATAAGTCCAATACCTAAAACGACGGTTTTGGGAGGAAGATGATCACGTGGTAGCCACACACTGGCTCGTTTGAACTTTGTGCCATTTTTCTGGACAAAGCACTTTGCTTATGTTATATTTTATTTGTATATTATATTAACAATTAAACAGGTTAGCTCAGATGGTCAAGCGTGCGTTTGAAAGTGGAGAGGACCTGGGTTCGATCTCAGGTTCAGACATTTTCATATTTTCTAAGTTTCTTGTTTCAGATCCAGCACATCTCACAACCAGGCATCCATCATGCGCCTCCAGATCCAGCCATTAGATCTTCTTTCAATCTAGATCCAATGTTCACCAAGCAAAGAACTTAGTGAACCCCCAGATAAGGGCTCCATTGGATCACGCGTAGGCAATTGGGCCATCACACTTGGGCCTTGGAAATTTCAATCAGCACCCCCAGCTGAAGCTCATACATGCCCATTTTTTTATTCTTATTGTTTTTTATTTCATTTTATTTATTCTGTTTTGTTTATTTCTAAAAATCATTTTTTTTAATTAAAACAAAAAAAATCAATAAAATCACAAAAAAGGTAGGAATTAGATATTTTGCTAAAAATAATTTTGTTAATTAAATAATTAGAATTAATTAGGGTAATTGGTTTATTTCTTTTCTATATCTAAAACCCATTAGGAAATTAGTTTTAATTCTTAAATATTTTTTCCTCAAATAAAAAATGCCAAAAAAACATTAGGTTTGTTTTAGGATTAATTTCAAATTTTCTTTTCTTTTTATTAATTAAATTTAATTAAATATTTTTTCCAAATAAACAAAACAACAAAAATAATTTTCTTTTACTTAGAGCATTTTAGATTTTTAGACGTCATTTCCAAGTCGCGCGTGTTAGCTACTTTCGTATTATTATTATCATTTATTATTGTAGCTGATTATGGGTTGTAATAGCTTTTAATTAGGTTTAGTTTTACTATTTTATTTAATGTTTAAATTCCGCAATTTTTGGTTATGTAACTTCCTCCCCCGAAGCCCTGTAATACTCATTCAGATTCAGCTATCAGATACAGTTCAGATACGCTCCGGACACGGATGTCATTCTGATACTCATTCAGATTCAGCTTTCAGATACAGTTCAGATACGCTCTAGACACGAATGCCATCCTGCTACTCATTCATATTCAATTTCAGACACAGTTCAGATATGCTCCAGACACGGATGCCATCCTAATACTCATTCATATTCAGCTATCAGATACACTTCAGATACGCTCCAGACATGGATGCCATTCTGATACTCATTCAGATTCAGTTTTCAGATACAGTTCAGATACGCTCCAAACACGGATGCCATCCTGATACTCTTTCAGATTCAACTTCAGATACATCTCAGATGTGCTCCAGACACGGACACCATTTTGATACTCATTCAGATTCAACTTTCAGACTCAGATCAGATACGCTTCAGACACGGACGCCATTCTGACACTCATTCAGTTTCAGCTTACAAATACTGTTCAACAATCATTTCTGGATGGAATCTACAATCCCATATCCAACAACTTTCCATCATCCCTCCAAATGGAATCTTTAAGCCCATTCCCTATACCATCAACCTTCGCATCACCGAGTGCAAATTTTTGGGCACTCTAGTGTCCAATCATCTTCCACCTTCGAGTCATGAATGGAAAAACTAGCCAATCTAACTCTTCGGGAATAAGAATATTGAGCAGGGGAAGCTATTGTACCCTAAAAGTTTCCCTCTCACTTATCAAGAATTTGCTCACAAGATCTCCTTGGGCTCAAGACTGCATTAGGGTTGATCAGCTCAAGACACCTCCTTAAGCACTGATGAGCAAAATTAGGGTTTGAGTTTGCACAAGGATTTTTGCACTTCCAATGCCCCATATGACTTTCATGGATCATTATGTACCCCCAAGATTACTCATGTCAAGTTTCAAGCCTTGGACCACACTTTTGCTCAGTCAATTGAGCAGTTGACCTAAAAATCAGTTGTATTGGGGAAAAAGTCAACCATGGCCAATTTACAGTCAAACTTCATAATTTTTGATCCACTTCAACATTTTAGACTCATATGTATCTGTAGCGGTGAAAATCGGAGATCAAGCTATTAATTAACTTGACTCACAAAAGCAAGAGTCGCCACCGCGCTTTATTATTTCCAAGGGAAAAGGGAAAAGAGCGAAATAAAACCCTAAAGTATGCAATGTAAAGTAATATTTAAAAGTAATGAAAATACAATGCGTTTTTAAAAGAGATCGAGAGTTCGGGGGTTGGTTATACAATGGGAAGGTATTATCACCCAATGCATCTGCAGTACTCCGCAGGAACCTTTTGAAATATCTGTTTTTTGGTTAAAATTGTTTGTTTAGTTAAATGGATATGGATGAGATTTTGAAGATACGACGACCTAGTGTTGAAGTTTTGACTTAAAAGGGGTGTGAGTTTAAAAATTGATTTGTAGGAAATTCGTCTTAAGATTAATAAAACTAAAAAAAGGTATGAAGGGATTTCACATAATCGTATTAGATACTCGATGACATGAAGTCAACAAATTAATTCTTTCCCTTGGATTTAAAACCACAGATAGATAAATAAGCTAAGAGTATATCAAACCTCGAGTGAAAATAAATCACAAGCCGACAGCATAAAAAAAAACCTGATGTAAGATAATACTCCAAGCATTAGATAAAGCGCAAAGAGGATGGATAAAGCTCACGGTATCAGATAAGAATCCCTTCATCACAAGATATATATCGACAAATCTAACAGCACAGGGAAACTTATGTGCGCCCGCACAATTTTCAGAAGTTAGTTGGAATTAAAAATAAAATCACAATGTGGTGAAAAATAATATTTTCAAAACCTGAATTTATTTATAAGTGAAGTGAATAAAATATACAGTCAAAATATTATGTACAGGTATATATTTACAGTACCAAATAAAATAAAAATAATGAAATACAATAAAGAGGTAAAGGGAGAACGAAAAAGTGAAAATGCGCTATGCGAGTACGAATACTTGAAATGAATTCTCGGAAACCTTCACAATAACAAACACGTTAGTAACATAAGCAGTATAAAAATTAAAATGAAACGAAATTGCAATGATCAAAACATGTGTCAGTAAGTATAAAATAAAAAATGAAATTGTATGATGCATATGAATAAATGAATATTTACACAAATGAAAATCAAGAATTCATGACATTGTTCAATGTAAACACAAAAAATCAGCCTTATCAAAAGTTGGACAACAACAAATTATGCACAAAAAGCTCATGAAAATCAATTTTCAAGTGATTCAAAACTTATGTACAAACACTAATATTAAACCAACAAACTTTGTGAATTGAATTCAATTTGAAACATCATCAAAACAAATTTTAAAATAACTTAAACAACAAAACCACATCAACACCGACAATTCCAAATTAATCAACTCATGCCAAAATTACATTACGCCCAAAATTGATGAAAATAAGTTTGGAGTGCAAGTTTCAACAAGGATAAATCCGGGCAGCAACTCGACAATATGTCGGTGCTCCAAAATCAAAGAAAACTCTCAAATTCAACTTCAACAATTTAATCCAATTTCAATATCATTTTCAATACTTGAATCAACTTAAATTAGAAGACAATGTCATCCTTAAAATTCAAAGCTAGATTCAACAACCAAAATTGACATCAATAATTTCGAACAAATACTTAGACAACAACCACAAAATCCAATTCAACACACACCTTATCATAACACCAAATTGATATCAATATTTCCATTCAATTTTAGCACCAATCGCAACAATGCAAGCATAACTCCATCGTTAAAAAATAGCACAGATGACTTCAAATTAACATCTTCAATATTCAGTTTAACACAAATGGAAGAAATTAAATGCAAAGGTAATAGGGAAATTGAATCTTACCAATTCACCAAAATGGAATTGGAGATGGAGTTGTTGTTGTTTGCACGAAACATGAACGCTGAGATTCGACGCGAGCAGAGGGAGGAGTTGCTGGAAATCGCAGAAGCTGTATTGGTGGTGTTGTGCGGAAATCATTGGGAGTGAAGGTTAGAAATGGTGATGACGATTGCGGTTGCCGGAAGTTGTTGAACGACTGGGAGAAGGGTTGATAGATGGAGGTTGTAGGTGGATGAAGAAGTAGGCGGAGGAATTCGATGCGAAACAACGGAAGCTTGCGTAATGGGATGCGGTTTGATGGTGAATTGAAGGGTTAATAATTGGTTTGTGTATGTGGATTGGATGCGGTAGGGGAGATGAAGAAGGTTGCATGGATTGCTGGAAAATGGAAAGGGTAATATGATGGTTACATGTGGTGTTAATGGAAGAAGTTTGGCCGATGATGACGGTGGAGGTAGTTTGTATAGATCTGTGTTATTTACTGTGAGTGACAATTGTGGAAGTTGAAGAACAAAGGGATTATTGCGTGATTGAGCAGAATGGGTTTCACGGTCTGTGTGAGATGGAAGTAGCAGGTGGGTTCATGAACAAAGGTAGATGAAATATAGTGATGACAGTAAGCTACGAATGTTGAGATTCCATTTAAAGTTCATAATGGAGAGGTGGGTACAGCGGGGAGCTGTGGCTCGGTGGGTTTGTGAACAGAGAACGGAGAGAGTATTTGGCCACTTCGGTTGGGCTATTGAGGGCGACACGAAGAGAGTGTGTGAAGAAAGGGTGGTATGTGATAATGAGTTTCGGAGAGAAAACTGAAGGGAGCATTGCAAATAGATGTTAACGCGAAACCGACTTGATGGTAACGGCCTAAAGAGAGATTGAGAGTGGATCAGTAATTTACACAAACATAGTGTATTCGTTGAAAAGAGTGACAGTAAGGATGAGTATGGTATTAACAGAGGGAGTATATGATTTTGAAAGAGGAAATAGCAGGGTGATGGAAATTGGTGGTTTGTGGTGAGGGAGGTTGAACTGAGATAGATGAGAGGAACAGGGTGGTACACGTGCAAGGTTGGGATGAAGATTCAAGGGGGATGTTGTTGTTTGATTGAATTTGAAGGGATAAATGGAAGGAAGGGAATTGATGATACTGATGGTGCGATGGATGTACACAGAGTGGGAGCATGAGTTGCAAAAGGGATTGGCCAGAATCGATGGTGATACGGCGTGGAGAGGAAAAGCGGAAGTAACAGTGGGTTACGGTAATTGATGAAGGTTAATTGAAGGAGGGTAACGGAAGATGGTGTTACTGTTTCGAACAGATGGAGTTTATGGTTGTTGTGTGCGTGAAGAAAATGAAGGGAGTTTGGAAGATGGTTAGCGAAATTGAGATGAAGGGAAATAGAGGGAGTGTTTGGATTGCTGGGTTATAGTGGTTTAGCAAGGGAAGAGAGGAAGAGATATGGAGACAGGGGTAGTAGATGAAAGAAGAGAGATTATTGTATTGGGAAGAGAAGAAAGGATAAAGAGTTACTGTGTTGATTTTTGTTGTTTTGTTGTCCGTGTCCCCCCCTTACAAAGAGATAAAGAAGCTAAAAATAGAAAAAATGAAAAGGAATATTATGATTTCAAAATAAATCCAAGCCGTTCAATATAAATTCAATCTCTATCAATCCGCAAATCATGCTATCAACCAATGAGAATTAAGCAAAGCCTAATTAATATTTTTTGTGACCAAAAAGTCCCTGAATGACCAAAATAAAATAAAACCTGAAACTATAAAAAAATAAATCAATTTAAAATAGTTTTTTTGAATTTTTTTTTAAATAAAAAATAAAGACCCAAAGTGATCGAAAACGATAAAAAGAACGGACGAAAATTTATCCGAAAAAATAAAATGAACACATTAAAATAAACTACATGTCACAAAGATTAAAGAAAAAATATTCAAAAAAGTAAAAATAGGAATAAAATGATAATGAAAATACCAGGCTAAATAGACGTTTTACGGTTAAAAACGAGACTTCGAACTGTATCGAAAAAATAAAGCGAGCATACCGTCATAATCTATGCGAGATGCAGATTCATAAAATGATCGGTAAAAGGTGAAAACTTGAAATATTTTTCTCGCTAATTTTTCGCACATTGTTGAATCGCTTTTAACAGTTTGTCTATAAAACCAAAATATTTTTATTATCGACATATAAACAACTTGGAGCAATGCAAGAAACGAGTAAAGAGATAAAAATGCATGAAGTGAAATGTCAGGTATTTTTTTAACTAAAAGACGATGCAAACTTTGATTTAAACTGACTTTTCTGGTCAACTTAAATACGACTAATGATGCAAAATATGATGAATGAAGATATTTACTAATGATTGTGACCAAATGACAAAATATGGTATGAATGTGCGACTGAAAAAATTAGGGGCGAAATTAAGGGTGCAACGGTGTGCCTTGATGAATCAGTCTTCGAGAATCCACAATCAACCGTACTTCTGGCTTGGGAGACTCAAAACCTTAATTGAGGCGCGACACCTGATGCTCTTGATTCAGACCTGTCTCTGCACATGAAACAAAAGAAAACATGAACATACACCTTTGTATGCGATTAGAAATTAGTGATACATGGGCTAAAAATGTTCAAAACACTTGACAATCTTCACATAGTCAAAGCTCGAAGGTGAGAGGTTAAAACCGACCGTATTTAGTGACCTTGACTTTTGTATAAAAAATGCAAAAATGCAAGTGGGATCTTAGGTAAAAAATTGGGGTATGACAGCTGCCCCTATTTTAGTTTCTTCTATCTGACGATATTGAAGGGACTTAAATATAGAATACACAATTTTTGGCCTTAAGATACCGCAATTATGTTTATGATATGATATGAATATGATGTTTTGAATTTTATGGGGAATGACGCCATATGAGACAAACTATGCTGGAGAAACCAAGCATATTATAGTAATCCTACAGGGGAACAGATTATAACACCACTGGGGAAACAAAGTCATAGACTTCAAATGAGAGACTCTTGAATGATTTACATCAGTATTGAGACTGGAAAAGGTAATGATTTACATCAGTACTGTGACTGGAAAATGATTGACATCAGCACTGTGGCTGGAAAACAAAATGATTGACATCAGCACTGTGGCTGGAAAACAAAATGATTGACATCAGCAATGTGGCTGGAGATAAACATCTCTGATTTCTGAATTTTACCAAGAACGGTAACACATTTCTTCTCTAACCAAGATATCGCTTGAAAAGGATAAAATAAAAAACTTCCCCATGGGACTTTTCCGAAAGGGATGCCATTTGCTGAGTAGACATTATTGTTGGGGATACACAAGCTGCTCAAATAAAGAGGCCTCCACTTGCTTCCTTTCAAAGGTGTCAATAACATACAAGCTGCTCATGAAGAGACCGCCACTTGCTGTCTTCAAAGAATATTAAAGCACACAAGCTGATCATGAAGAGTCCGCCACTTGTTGCCAAAAACCCACAAGTTGCTCATAAAGAAGCTGCCACTTGCTGTCTTCAAAGAATATCAAAGCACACAAGCTGCTCATGAAGAGTCTGCCACTTGTTGCTAATAACCCACAAGCTGCTCATGAAGAAGCTGCCACTTGTTGTCTTGAAGGGAACAATAACACACAAGTTGCTCAAATAGATAAGCTGCCACTTATTGTCTTCCAAAAATACTAACGTACAAGCTGCTCATGAAGAAGCTGCCACTTGCCGTTTTCAAAAAGTGTTGATAACATACAAGTTGTCCATGAAGAGACTGCCGCTTGCTGTTTTTAAAAGTGTTGATAACATACAAGTTGTCCATGAAGAGACTGCCGCTTTCTGTTTTTAAAAGTGTTGATAACATACAAGTTGTCCATGAAGAGACTGCCGCTTGCTGTTTTTAAAAGTGTTGATAACATACAAGTTGTCCATGAAGAGACTGCCGCTTGCTGTTTTCTCAAAGATACCCATAAAATATCATGAAGATATTGCTGGAGGTGAGAATCAATAATTTCATCGAGGATGGACAAACTGCTCATGAAGAGACCGCCATTTGTCGTAGAGAAATCAGAAATAATCAAACTGCTCAAATAAAGAGTCAGTCGCTTGTTGTCATGTCGATATTCCAGAAGAAGGTTGTGATAACACTGCTGGGGAATAAAGTTCATCTTCAATGGGGAACCATGAATAAATCCTTCTTGAGGAGACCAAGTATTTACATTGCAAAATAAATGCACTCTCCATCTAGGTTTCACAGCCTAGAGAGATCCACAGGGTATCATTCACAAGAGACAAAGCTCAATCCAGGAATAAACTGGAGAGAAAATAGTCAAACAAGACTCCACCCAATGAGGAAACAACTCAAATGGGATTTATCTTATCCATAGATGGAAAAGGAAAGCTAAAGCAAGGTTCTTCCACGAGAGTTAACTCAGTGGGGAATTAGAAAGGAGGCGCACTTTCTGCTTAAGTTGACACTCTATTTGGAAAGATCAAATATGCTATTTGAATTGACATAACCAAGGTATACGAACCCAAAGACATCAACAAATACAAATGTGCATGCATGATGCAAGTATGAATAAATAAATGAATGTCATGTATATGCTGACAAAACAAATAGAGAAGATAGACAGAAGATGATAAGACATCCCAGTACAACCCTACACTCGGCTAATCTCAACAAGATGGTAACATTACTGGAGATAGAAAACAAAAGCCATCATTGGAGCAAAGTCCTTTTACAAGGCTTAAATCTCTTTGGAGAGGAAGATATTTTCAGGTAGAAAACCCAAAGTCCAGTCTTCTATTGTCGACAATCCATTGAAAGGATAACAACACGAACAATGCTTCAGCTGGAAAAAGTCATGCTTAGCTGGAGATACTGGGAACACCACCCTCTGATAATGTGTGCAATACATATCACATATCTTGACAAATCTAGATTACCCCTGGGACCAATTTTGGATGCCCCAAGTTTACTGCTGATGAGCTGCATGTTGCACGACGATTCTTGCGAATAGATTCACTTCTAACATGCCCCAAGCTATCTGGTTGATGAGGAGAAATCGTCTCAAGAGGATTTTACAAAAGACCTGGCATTCACCATGCTCTGGTGTCTTCAAACTCTTAGAGGAATTCATCAAATCTCGACGTGATTGCCCCGGATTGACTGTAGTTGGCACAACAAAGTCTTCAAATTTTTCCCCAAAAGAGTAAACAAGTTGGGAAAGCATTAATTAGGAGAAGAAACATGTCCGTGCTTAAGGTCTTCAGGTGACATGCCCCTGCATATGATTTTGTTCTTGAAATAATTCGCCAATTGCTCAACATAGTTTCAGGCCTTAAAAGAATAAACTCATCACTGGTGCTTATATGTGAGTTTCCTTGATATCAAACAAATGTTTTGCAGTTATAAAATTTTATTATGAGAATGAAAATTCTAATGCAACAGTTATGTAAGTCTTGAAGATTTTGAAAAGATATCGCACAAATTTTGTGAGTTAGAGCATCATTTATTTTTGTATAGGAAAAACATATGATACCAACATAACTATTTAGAACATTCATGGGAGTCAGGAACATTATCTCATTGAAGTATGCTTTCAAAATAACCTTGCTTCAATTAGGACTTTTGAAGGTTGTAACATGGTCTGGTTCATGGTTTTTTAGAAAAAAGATTTTAAGGCTCAAAATATTTGGTGCCCACCCATTCTTCATGATGTTCTCCAACCCTATGTTCAGTTAATTCAAACATGAGTGTTCATCTCTCAAAAGGATTTTGTGACGGTCGAGGAAACGACGAGGCTTTCGGAGTAGAAACCACCCTCATGTCTTCGTGTTTGTAGTCACCAATTTGTTCTTTGCTGAGGACTTTTCTTTGCAGTCCTTTTCTTTGCAATTTTTATTTTCCCTAACTTTTGCCTGAACTAATTCTTTTGAATTGATAGTCCAGCGGGATGCCTTAATTTTCCCTAAGTCACACGTTTTCATGTTTTTTGACTTAGCAGGCTTTTTCTTTTTCTCGATTTTTGACTTTTTGAACAAAAAGTGTGACATTAGCTTGTATTTGCTTGTTGAGAAGATTGTGATTGCCTCGTTTCTTGATGAATGAGGGATAACATTGTGATTCCACATCTTCTGGCTTCATTATACATGAAGGATGGCCCTCGCAGTTTCTCTTCAGAAATATCTTCCTTATGAATTTTGAACAACCAATCGGATTAACTGAAAACTACCCTGCCCCAGGTTAAAATTCAAGGTTTTTTCGTATAGAAAAGAAACTCCTACTTCAAGGCTTAAAAGGGGTTATCAAGGGATTATCTTCCTTATATCTTCGGTGTTTAGGGATTTGAAACAATGCCTGTACATCGTCAGCAAGATTTTATTCAAAAAGCATACAACCAGAGCTTTTGTGTTTTTCAGATCATCATCCTCCCTTCAATCTCTGCCTAGGCAAGAGAATGGGCAACAAGTTGGTATCATAATGCAAAAAGAAATTTAAAATTTGAAAACAAATATGAGTGAAACGAATGAATTTCTTCAAGACAAACATACTCATTGTATTAAGATAATCATTCAGATGCAAACAAGTTCTTACATGCAAACAATGTTTTGATAAACAAGAAAAGTTACAAAAAGCAGAAATAAGTTAATAATCTTGGAAGGCTTTCCATCTGGACTTGAATCACCGAAAACATCCTTCAAAACTCAAAGTGACCATCAATCGTGTTTACTCTTTGGCACGTGCTTGATTTGAACCTCAAAACCAACGTCCTTGAATGACAATCAGTGAATACTTTTATCATCGCTTCCTCCTTCTTAGAAGGATTTGACTTGGGCGGCAACCAAAATTTCAACCAAACCGGTTAAGTGCTCCATACTAGCTTTCAAAGTAATCATCTTTCTGCAGAGTTCAGAAGCCTCTTGCTTGATATTCTGCATTGTTCTCTTAGCGCGAGTGTTGTACTGGTGAGACCAAAGGAAAAATAAGACTCGGAAAAAGACCTTTGAAAGTGAAACAAAAAATGTAGAATGATGTATGATATGCAAAAGAGAGTTTTTATTTGATTTTTAAGGAACTCAAGATATTAAGTTGTAAACATCAAAGTATGAAGATAGAAGATGAATTTTAAATTGGCTCCAAACATTGATCAAGTTATCATCAAGATCAATCATCCATTTTGGTGGATTAGGGTTTTCGCCTTATCAACACCCAAGATCCATTGAGCTTGACGAAACTTGTGATGTTTACAAAGAAAGACCTCCAAATTCCTTCAAAGTCAAGTGAAAAGGGTTTTATGGATGCATGAATGCATGGATATGCAACAACCACAAGCAAGGTCACAAATAAAGTCGAAAGGTTCAACGTCACGAGCATGGAGTCAAGGTAAGGAACACCCCCAAGGTATGTACTAACGGTTTAATCACACCTGTAGAACAAGGTTCTAAGAGTTCCCGGAGTCTACATTCCTCCTTCGGATATTACCAACGTCTTGATTACTCAATAATCAGCAATATTCTCAAGAGAAACTCATCCGAGCGTAGCATCGCGTAACAATTACTTATGGATTACTCCGTTATAATCTTCGCGCTACACCTAAAAGGCCAAGATGGGTTAGGGTTCTACGGTTCCCAGCTTCTCTGGCTCCCAGGTCGAAAGTAATAATGTCTTCCCGATTACTCGGTAAACAAATATTACGTTCAAAAGGGCCTTCCACTGAGTGGGGGATCTCATGCCTCCTTCTTCGGGATTACTCCCTCAAAGTTAACATGACTATACCGCCCGTCCTATTCCTAAGTGTAACTTAGTCCGGGTATATGACTTGTCCTTTGTAAATACTATCAACACCCAAATAATCATAATATATACATATAATCAAACAATCAAATAATGATAAAACAGATAAAACAAATTAGGCTTAACCCACTTAGGGATGGACCAGCAAGAGGTCAATCTATCCCCAGCAGAGTCGCCAATTCTGTAGCGGTGAAAATCGGAGATCAAGCTATTAATTAACTTGACTCACAAAAGCAAGAGTCGCCACCGCGCTTTATTATTTCCAAGGGAAAAGGGAAAAGAGCAAAATAAAACCCTAAAGTATGCAATGTAAAGTAATATTTAAAAGTAATGAAAATACAATGCGTTTTTAAAAGAGATCGAGAGTTCGGGGGTTGGTTATACAATGGGAAGGTATTAGCACCCAATGCATCTGCAGTACTCCGCAGGAACCTTTTGAAATATCTGTTTTTTGGTTAAAATTGTTTGTTTAGTTAAATGGATATGGATGAGATTTTGAAGATACGACGACCTAGTGTTGAAGTTTTGACTTAAAAGGGGTGTGAGTTTAAAAATTGATTTGTAGGAAATTCGTCTTAAGATTAATAAAACTAAAAAAAGGTATGAAGGGATTTCACATAATCATATTAGATACTCGATGACATGAAGTCAAAAAATTAATTCTTTACCTTGGATTTAAAACCACAGACAGATAAATAAGCTAAGAGTATATCAAACCTCGAGTGAAAATAAATCACAAGCCGACAGCATCAAAAAAAACCTGATGTAAGATAATACTCCAAGCATCAGATAAAGCGCAAAGGGGATGGATAAAGCTCACGGTATCAGATAAGAATCCCTGCATCACAAGATATATATCGACAAATCTAACAGCACAGGGAAACTTATGTGCGCCCGCACAATTTTCAGAAGTTAGTTGGAATTAAAAATAAAATCACAATGTGGCGAAAAATAATATTTTCAAAACCTGAATTTATTTATAAGTGAAGTGAATAAAATATACAGTCAAAATATTATGTACAGGTATATATTTACAGTACCAAATAAAATAAAAATAATGAAATACAATAAAGAGGTAAAGGGAGAAAGAAAAAGTGAAAATGCGCTATGCGAGTACGAATACTTGAAATGAATTCTCGGAAACCTTCACAGTAACAAACATGTTAGTAACATAAGCAGTATAAAAATTAAAATGAAACGAAATATGCAATGATCAAAACATGTGTCAGTAAGTATAAAATAAAAAAATGAAATTGTATGATGCAAATGAATAAATGAATATTTACACAAATGAAAATCAAGAATTCATGACATTGTTCAATGTAAACACAAAAAATCAGCCTTATCAAAAGTTGGACAACAACAAATTATGCAGAAAAAGCTCATGAAAATCAATTTTCAAGTGATTCAAAACTTATGTACAAACACTAATATTAAACCAACAAACTTTGTGAATTGAATTCAATTTGAAACATCATCAAAACAAATTTTAAAATAACTTAAACAACAAAACCACATCAACACCGACAATTCCAAATTAATCAACTCATGCCAAAATTACATTAAGCCCAAAAGTGATGAAAATAAGTTTGGAGTGCAAGTTTCAACAAGGATAAATCCGGGCAGCAACTCGACAATATGTCGGTGCTCCAAAATCAAAGAAAACTCTCAAATTCAACTTCAACAATTTAATCCAATTTCAATATCATTTTCAATACTTGAATCAACCTAAATTAGAAGACAATGTCATCCTTAAAATTCAAAGCTAGATTCAACAACCAAAATTGACATCAATAATTTCGAACAAATACTTAGACAACAACCACAAAATCCAATTCAACACACACCTTATCATAACACCAAATTGATATCAATATTTCCATTCAATTTTAGCACCAATCGCAACAATGCAAGCATAACTCCATCGTTAAAAAATAGCACAGATGACTTCAAATTAACATCTTCAATATTCAGTTTAACACAAATGGAAGAAATTAAATGCAAAGGTAATAGGGAAATTGAATCTTACCAATTCACCAAAATGGAATTGGAGATGGAGTTGTTGTTGTTTGCACGAAACATGAACGCTGAGATTCGACGCGAGCAGAGGGAGGAGTTGCTGGAAATCGCAGAAGCTGTATTGGTGGTGTTGTGCGGAAATCATCGGGAGTGAAGGTTAGAAATGGTGATGACGATTGCGGTTGCCGGAAGTTGTTGAACGGCTGGGAGAAGGGTTGATAGATGGAGGTTGTAGGTGGATGAAGAAGTAGGCGGAGGAATTCGATGCGAAACAACGGAAGCTTGCGTAATGGGATGCGGTTTGATGGTGAATTGAAGGGTTAATAATTGGTTTGTGTATGTGGATTGGATGCGGTAGGGGAGATGAAGAAGGTTGCATGGATTGCTGGAAAATGGAAATGGTAATATGATGGTTACATGTGGTGTTAATGGAAGAAGTTTGGCCGATGATGATGGTGGAGGTAGTTTGTATAGATCTGTGTTATTTACTGTGAGTGACAATTGTGGAAGTTGAAGAACAAAGGGATTATTGCGTGATTGAGCAGAATGGGTTTCACGGTCTGTGTGAGATGGAAGTAGCAGGTGGGTTCATGAACAAAGGTAGATGAAATATAGTGATGACAGTAAGCTACGAATGTTGAGATTCCATTTAAAGTTCATAATGGAGAGGTGGGTACAGCGGGGAGCTATGGCTCGGTGGGTTTGTGAACAGAGAACGGAGAGAGTATTTGGCCACTTCGGTTGGGCTATTGAGGGCGACACGAAGAGAGTGTGTGAAGAAAGGGTGGTATGTGATAATGAGTTTCGGAGAGAAAACTGAAGGGAGCATTTCAAATAGATGTTAACGCGAAACCGGCTTGATGGTAACGGCCTAAAGAGAGATTGAGAGTGGATCAGTAATTTACACAAACATAGTGTATTCGTTGAAGAGAGTGACAGTAAGGATGAGTATGGTATTAACAGAGGGAGTATATGATTTTGAAATAGGAAATAGCAGGGTGATGGAAATTGGTGGTTTATGGTGAGGGAGGTTGAACTGAGATAGATGAGAGGAACATGGTGGTACACGTGCAAGGTTGGGATGAAGATTCAAGGGGGATGTTGTTGTTTGATTGAATTTGAAGGGATAAATGGAAGGAAGGGAATTGATGATACTGATGGTGCGATGGATGTACACAGAGTGGGAGCATGAGTTGCAAAAGGGATTGGCCAGAATCGATGGTGATACGGCGTGGAGAGGAAAAGCGGAAGTAACAGTGGGTTACGGTAATTGATGAAGGTTAATTGAAGGAGGGTAACGGAAGATGGTGTTACTGTTTCGAACAGATGAGGTTTATGGTTATTGTGTGCGTGAAGAAAATGAAGGGAATTTGGAAGATGGTTAGCGAAATTGAGATGAAGGGAAATAGAGGGAGTGTTTGGATTGCTTGGTTATAGTGGTTTAGCAAGGGAAGAGAGGAAGAGATATGGAGACAGGTGTTGTACCCCAAAATTTGCCCTCCCATATTCATCAAGAATTGTCAAAGTCAAGGTCACAAAATGCCCCAAGGGTTGTGCAGCTCAACTGTCTCCTAGACAGTCAAAACTAGGGTTTGAGTTCTGGTTAAGTAAATGAACTTTTCAAAGGCCCAATCAAGTCCCATATGCCTACAAAGATGGTCAAGTATCCTCATGTCAAGTTTCAAGGCACTCAGTTCAAAATTGCACAGTCAAAACCCTAGATTGCACTACAGTCAACTGTAGGGGCAAAATGGTCATTTGACAGTCAAAAGTTCAAATTTTTGGTCAACATATCATTTTGAAGCCACAAACATCATTTGATCAATGCTTGATCATGATTCTCAAAATTTGGCTCAGAAATCATCAAAGATGCAAAAGTTGCTATATTTGGACAGCTGAAAAAGTCAACTGAAATTGACCAGGGCATAACTTTCACATGGATTATCAGAAAAATTCCATCCAAAGCTCATTTTGAAGAGAAAGACATTTCCTACAATTCATCTTCATGTTCCAAGTCCAAGAAATGCTCTCACAAAAAGTTATCAATTTCAACATTATAGGTCATTTTCAAAAGTCAACAAAAAGTGATTTTAAGTCAAAGGCCATAACTTTAGATTGGTAAATCAAAATGATATGGGACCAAAGGCATTGGTTAAAGGATTCAAAGACCTTTCCAAAATGTCCAAGAACATGTGAAAAGCTTAAAAATTGACCAAGTTATGCCTTGTGGAAGTTGGGAAATTTTTGGGAATTTTTGAAAGTCAACATTGATGCAAAAGGCCTAAAAATGCAAATGGGCCCATTTTTCTTCCAAATTTCTTCATGCCAAGCCTATGCACGACTACTAGGCCCAAAGGGAAGTATTCTCATATTTTTTAATTATTTATTTGAATTAATATTAATTTATATTCATTTAAATCATTTTAATTCATGAAAAATATAAACCTTAACCTAAAAAATCTTTTTATGCACATTCTAATGTCAATATTTCGTGCTTAATTGATTATGGCAAGTTTTGGTGTTAATTGATCAAATTTGATACAAAAACTATGAGAAAAAGATTTGAAAAGATCCATGAAATCAAATATCCAAAAATCATCAAAGCAATGGATTTGATTCAATCTTTTTGACCTAACATGCTCTATACATACACAGCATCACAACCCTAATGCCATTAGACTGCAAGCTGCGCATAACCAAGCTTTTGCATATTGAAAAATTCTCATAAAACTCAAACACTGAAATCTAGTTTCAAGGGCGATTCAAGCGCAAATTTTCATTCCATCATCATTCTGAGATATCATTGAACGTTCCTCCATCATTAACATCAACAAAAAGGCCTTGAATTGGTACCAAGAACCTTGGCTGAACCTTGAAATTTTTGAAACCGCATACCATAAATCATGCGTCTTTTTGCAATTTTGTTGACATATTCATGTTCCTGATGAAGTTTACAAACTAACCATTACGCTTAATTGCATTTTTTCGTTGTGTATAAGAATCCACCATGCGCGTTTTTTAGGTTTTGCAGGTTTCAAATTTGGGGATTTTCTATAGAGGAAAAATCAGGACCAATGAATGCCATGGATGGATTCAGCATCTTAAGACGAAGATGTCTGAACCCTCGCGAACAATTTATGGTGCCCATATTCCTAATCGCTATTTTTCAGTAGACACCTTTTGACAACGCTGTAAAAACCGTTCCCATAGTGTTTGTGTTACAGGGTAGGGGAAGGAGATGACATCGTGTCCATCAACCATTGGACAGTTTGAATTTCGCGCGAAATTCCAAAGCACTAACGCGTTATTATTATATTGTTTATTGTTTATCATATGTTAATTGAAATGCGCGTGGTTCAGTGGCTAGGTGTTGTGCTTGTAACCTTCAAGACCTGGGTTCAAGTCCCAGGTCTGGCAAACGCTTAATGTTATTTTTCTATAATTGATCCTATGCAGCGCTCATGTCCCAGCATACTATGCACACTCAAAATCCAATGAACACGCGTCCAGCTGCTCACAAATCAAGGGCCAGGATTCAAAGAATGCCATAAGCACCAGTCAATGCGTTGCACATAATCCAAACAGTCAACCAAGTTCCAGCTTATTGGGCCAGGCCTCTTAAATTTGAACCTCCTTATTTGGGGCAACACCCCACTCTGGTTTGCTTTTTCTTTTCTTTTATTATTTTAATTATTGTATTATTTATTTTTATTGCTTTAATTAATTAATTTTCTCTTTTTTTTACAAAATACAGAAAAACATCATAAAAATAAAAATGTCCAAATAAAAATATAATTTTTAATTTTAATTATTTTCATCAATAAATTAATATATGTCAATATTTAGTTAATTAGGTTATAGTTTTTAATCCTTTTTTTAATAAAAAACACCAAAAATAGAATTTAGGTTTAATATCTTTTTTTGATTTCTCTTTTAATTTTTCCTTTTTTCAGAATAATATTATTTATTTATTTATTTTCTTATTTAAACTGTACATAAATTAATTTAGAGTTTAATTTAGGTTTAATTTAAATCTTTCATAATAAATAAAAAATACTAGAATTAGGGTTTGTCTTTTGATTTAATTTCAATTAATTTCTTTTCCTTATTAAATCTAAAAAATACAAAAAATATCAAAAAACATTTAATCATTTAATCTTTAATTCTCATTAATTTTAATTGTTTGCAAAAGGGTCCAACGCCCTAGTTTTGTTTAATTCCTTTATTTCGCGCATTTACTTTTTATCGTTTATATAATTATGTAATTGTCCCTAAGCCATGTAATTTACTTTTCGCATTTTATTTCTTCGCATTATTTATTTTTTCGCTAAATCGGGTCCGGTTTAATTTTGGCGATGTGGACCCGCGCCATTTGTAATAGCTTTAGATTTATTTTCCCGCAAACTTTAACTGTTAACGAAGCATGCAAGAATGAATGACAAATTAAAATCGAGCGTAGAACACGACAAACATGACAAGACAAATAATTGAAACATGACACACAATTCGCACACACCACCCCTAGGGTACGCCTCACTGTTGCCTTTCGAAAGGTGGTCGTCGAGTAGAAAACGTCTTAGTAAGTCCTCATGATCCGGGAACCTGGCATGAGGGTAGCTTCTAAGGTGTCTTCCCATTGCTCCGGTGATCACCACGTCCCTAAAAATCGAATTGACCCGAACACCTCCAACGGTGGTGCTACCTACCTCTCAATGGTGGGATGGCACTACTTTAAAGGACTTTTACACAGACGAATTCCTTAGGGTAGGTAGGTTCTCAAGGATACTTGCTCTAATCTCAAAACAAATTCAAAAAGACTTTTCACACTGACACTTTTCAAAAGCTTTCAAAGCAAACTTTTCAAACACTCTGACGTATGAGTCGAACTGAAATTTTTCAAAGAAACTTTTAAACCCACATTGAAAAGCAAACAAACAATTTGAAAACACATTGAGCAAGTATCTAAGAGCCCATGGATAACCATGGATAGAAAGGGTGCTAACACCTTCCCTTTCTATAACCTACCTCCCGAACCGAGAGCAATCTCTTTAAGGAATTTTTCTGTGCTTTTGTCCTTTCCATTTGGAGAAAATAAAAGACGGTGGCGACTCTTGCTTCCGCGACATTTCGCGAACCAGCGTTAAACAGTCAGTTCCAGATCCACCGATCACAGAACTGGCGACTCTGCTGGGGACATAACCTAAAGTGAGGTGTACCTTAGGGCTAGCTTATAACTATGTTTTCAATTGTATTGCTTTGTGTGCTTTAAATTGTGGGTTGCTTGGGAGTTCTATAGATCCTAACCCGGATCTGGGGGATACCTTCTTAGAAAGTAGCAACAAGGCTGTGAGGGAACTGTGCGGGGTATACCGACACGGTTGAAACAGTCTGCTACGTTGATGTGGCACTTTGGTGTGTACCGGTAACCCTTGAGTTCAGTCAAGGAGAGTACGGGGCCTCCGCGTGGTGTCGTGAAGCATCAACAGACCTTAGGAACCTTAATTGAACTATCTTGGCCTCTTTAGGGTAGTGAGATCACTGACTTTGGTGCAGTCCGAGGTTGGTGGATACTCGATACTACGCTCAATTGAGGGTTGCTTTCCTGGAATATTTCGGTCGCCAGTTCAGTGGCTAAATCGAAACGATGAACAATGAAAGCAATCCCGTGATATTGGGAACCTTAGAACCCGGTTACTTTGATTAGGACAGGTTGAACCCACCAACTCAAGAGGGTACTACCCAGACCCCATGCTGGCCTTAAACCTTAAGGGCTTGTCTTGTGTGCCTTGTTTGCCCTACATGTTTGTCTTTGTAAATATCTGTGGTGTGTTTAATCATAGCATCATGACATCATCCAGCATCATATGCATTGACTAACCATTTCAGGGGTTCGAATTTTCATCTTTGTTCTTGTTTTGTAGGACATGGAAACTGTTCGTAGAAAGACAATTCAGGTCAATCTTGTAAGGATCCCTCCTCAGCTTAAGGAGCTTATATCCAGGATTCCCGAGAACTCTTCATTCAGTGAAAGGCATGGAAGCCTCATCAGTTTGGTCAACACCAACATTGAGGAAGATATGATAAAGGTCTTGTTCCAGTTCTTTGATCCCCTGCATCACTGTTTTACCTTCCTGGACTATCAGTTGGTACCTACATTGGAGGAGTTCTCCCGGCTCCTGAAGATCCCTATCCTTGATCAGCTACCCTTCAACGGTACAGAAAGGGAACCTAAGCTTGAAGAGATTTCTAAAGCCTTGCACTTACAGTCATCTGACCTCAAGGGACATTGGGAAATTAGAAGTGGTGTCAAGGGGTTCTTAGCCAGGTTTCTGTTTGAAAAAGCTCTTGAATGTTGGAACTCCCTTGACTTGCAAGCTTTTGAAGAAGTGGTAGCCCTCCTTGTTTATGGTTTGGTGTTGTTCCCTAACCCAGATCAGCTCATTGATATCAGTGCCGTTCAGATCTTTATGTCCAAGAATCCTATACCTACGTTGCTGGGGGACATCCTTCACTCATGTTACACTCGAACCATGAGAAAAAGAGGTGTCCTTATGTGTTGCACTCCTCTCCTGGGAAGGTGGTTTATTTCGCACCTTCCACAATCAGTCCTGAAGAATGAGCGGGGTTTGAGATGGTCACAACGGTTGATGACTCTTACACATGCAGATATACATTGGTGTCCTAGATCCAGAGGAGATGTCACTATCATTGATCGTTGTGGGGAGTACCCTAATGTTCCTTTACTTGGAATCAGAGGAGGTATTACTTATAGCCCATGCCTGGCTTGGAGACAGTTTGGTTATGCTCGGAGGGACGGTCCTCATGACATGCTAATTCCTGACATAGTTTTTGACTTCGACAGTGATACTCAAGGACTTCGTCAGAGATTTATCAGAGCCTGGAGGATGCCCAGTAGGATAGACAGCAAGACACTGGGGCACAGGAACTCCATCCCTTTGGAGCCTTATCTCAGGTGGGTACGAGCCCGCTCTCAGAAGTTAGTAATGCCTTATCCTCACATGCTTCCAGTAATCAAAGAACCTGTCTTGGAAGGGGAAGTGTCTCATGTTATTCAGCACCCTGATATGCCCACATCCTGGGAAGAGATGCAGAAGAGCTGGATCCAGCTTAAAGAAGAGCGGAATTCTCTTGAGACTAGTCTGCATGCCAGTGAAAAGAAAGTCTTGGAGCTCACCCGTCTGCTGCATGAGGAGAGGAACCTCAACACCTACATAGCTCCGAAGAGGATGCGCAGTGTATTTTGGGATTGACTTGATTTTTGTACTTTTGCCCATGAGGCCTTGATGTATTAAACAATGATTTCTTTAATGATAACGTGTGTTCTTTTCTTGTCTACAACGAATTTGAACTTTCGAACCCTTGAATGCATCGCATACGCATTTCATACATCATGTGCATAGCAGGTTTTTCCCTTTTCAGGTTGCTTACAGTTCTTCGCTGTTTATTTCAGCATCATGAATCCCGGATCTGAATCAACTGAGACTTCAATCAAGGCTCTCCAGGCGCAGAATGCGCAGTTTCAAGAATTAATCCTGGGTCTAGCTAAAGGCCAAGATGAACTGAAGACCATGCTCCTGAAGAAGGAGAAGAAGAAGAAAAGAAGAACTGTTCTATTCAACACGGGCCGAAGGTTGGGTAATACTCTACACCATGAAGAGGTTGCTTCTTCTGTTGGCAAGAGTCCTTCTCAGGCAGAAGCAAGGGTTCCTAGTCCGGTGGTCTCCGACAACGAGACAGATTTTGATGAAGAGCAGTACCCTTCTGAAGACAACAGGTACAAACAACTGGAAGACAGGTTGAAGGCCATGGAAGTTCAACAGGCACCTGGGCTGGATTTCGGAGATCTGGGTTTGTCGACTGGTGTAATTATCCCGCACAAGTTCAAAGCTCCAACTTTTTCTAAGTATGACGGGGCATCCTGTCCCAAGCTGCATTTGAGGTCCTATGTTCGGAAGATTCAGCCGTACTCTGCGGACAAGAATCTATGGATCCACTTCTTCCAGGAGAGTCTTTTAGGGACTCATCTCGAATGGTTCTATCAGCTGGATGGGACCAAAGTTCGTAACTGGGAGGAGCTGGCTACTGCTTTCTATAAGCAGTATCAGTATAATGCCGACCTTGCCCCCACACGTACCCAACTCCAGGGTATGTCGTTAGGTGCAAGTGAAGGTTTTAAAGAGTACGCGCAGAAGTGGAGAGATCTGGCTGGCAGGGTGCAGCCACCTTTGACTGATCGAGAGTTAGTGGATATGTTCTTGGGGACCCTATCTGGGCCGTTCTTCAACCATCTCATTGGGAATTCTTCTGCTGGTTTCACTGACTTAATCTTGACTGGAGAGAGAATCGAAGCTGGGCTGAAATCTGGGAAGATTGCAAAGGGTGCATCATCTAGTGCAGAAAAGAAGCCGTTTAAAAAGGAGTCTAGTGCCGTGTATGGTTCTAGGAAATCAGAAAGACCTGAACGCCGCCAATCTGTCAGTGCGGTCATGATTGCTACGCCTGCTGCCGCTCCCCGGCCAAACAATCCTCAAAGGGCTGATAGACCTCGGAGAGAGTTTACCCGATTAAGCATGACCCTGTCGCAAATCCTGCCACAGTTACTATCCACCAATTTGGTGACTGTCAAGGAGGCGCCAAAGTTCTCAAACACTACCTCTCCTAAGTACAACCCGAATGCCCGTTGTGCTTACCATTCAGACAGCCCGGGGCATGCCACTGATGACTGTTGGGCGTTAAAGAATAAGGTGCAAGACCTTATCGATGCTAAAGAGATACAATTCGAGGCGCCTGCAAAGCCGAATGTAGTTACTGCCCCTATGCCTCAGCACGGGGTAAATGCTGTTGATGAAGATGTTTATGCTGTTTCTGTGGATGATCTAGCCACTCCTTTAAAGATCATTAAGAAGAACCTACTGCAGGCCGGTTTATTTCCGGGTTGTAGTGAGGGTTGCCTGTTCTGTGTTGTGTCCCCATCCGGTTGTCCCTTGCTAAAATTAGGCATCCAAAGCTTAATGGATAGCAAGGAGATTTTATTCAAGAAGTCTGCCGTTCGTATGGTTCCAATGGAAGAAGTCTCTGTGGTGACTATCTTCAACAATCCGATCCCGGCTCTCCAGAAGAAGCCCATCCAAATTCTGACCGTTGCACCTGTCACTATCACTGTTCCTGGGCCCCTGCCCTATGTATCCAACAAAGCTGTCCCTTGGCACTATGGGGCAGATGTATATATAAACGGAGTTAAGCAAGAGCTCAACGCTGGCGCCAGCATCTGTGACATCACTGGCCCGGCCAAAGTTACCCGCAGTGGCAGGCTCTTCTCGCCTGACATTGCGCCACCTGCTGCTAGAAGACCACTCCTGATAATTCCTGCAAGTACACCTGCTCCCGTTGCCGATCAAGTTGTGGTTCCTGCTACTGATCCAATTGTCTCTCCTGCTGCCGAGTCATCCAATGCTCGGGGCAAGGGAATTGAAACTGAGCCTGCCCAGGTGGAGGTACCCATACCCATAGCTGCTGAGGCCTCCCCACAAGAGATGGAGGAGATTTTGAAGATTATAAAGAAGAGCGATTTTAACGTTGTGGAACAGTTGGGGCATACGCCCTCCAAAATCTCCATGCTCTCTTTACTGCTGTGCTCTGAGGCCCATGCAAAGGCCCTCATCTCATTCCTCAAGAAGGCCCATGTGCCACATGAAACCTCTGCAGTCCAGTTCACCGATTGCGTGGCTAGTCTAACGGCAGACAATGGCTTGGGTTTTTCAGACGCTGATTTGACCACGAAGGGGAAAGATCATAATGATGCTCTGCATGTCTCAATCGAATGCAGGGGCACCACCTTGGCACATGTGTTGGTTGATACCGGGTCATCTTTGAATGTGCTACCCAAGAAGGCTCTGGATCGTCTAGATTGTGAAGGCCTGGATTTGAAGCCCAGCAACATCATTGTCAGGGCCTTTGATGGTTCAAAGAGGATGGTCCACGGGGAGGTGGACATTCCGATTCGTGTAGGCTCTCAGGTGTTCGACTCCACTTTTTATGTGATGGACATCCGTCCATCTTACTCTTGTCTGCTGGGTCGACCCTGGATACATAAGGCTGGGGCAGTGACCTCTACCTTGCATCAAAAACTGAAGTACCCCGTCAGAGGGAAGATCGTCACCGTGCAAGGTGAGGAAGAATACATGGTGAGCCACCTAAACTCGTTCAGATACATTGAGATGGATGGGGAGTTCATTGAGACCCCCTTTCAGCATTTCGAGGAGGTGTTTCCAATCGCAGCAGAAACAGCAGAAGCAGGTGGTCCTCTGAAGATGGCTTCCCTAAAGGATGCCAGGGCTGTAGTGCAAAAGGGTGAAGGTGCCAACTGGGGCAGATTGCCAGACTTCACCCAGAAGACTGATAAACTTGGGCTGGGTTTCACCTCAGAAGGGCAGAGAGCTATGAGGAAAGAGAAGATCGGAAGGCCTCCGGTATTTATTAAAGGTTCAGAAGCGAATGCTGTCGGGGAAGACCTTGAAGTGGACGAAGCCGAATTCAACAGCTGGATTTATCCGACGGCCGAAGAAGGATTGAACAATTGGAGCGCAAAAGATCATACCCCTGTTACCTTTGTGACACAGTAATGAATTCCCATGTTTTGTTATTTTGTAATAAACAATGATAAACTCTATGGCCCGGTGTCTTACCCGAGGCACCGTGGTTCTATTTGTGAGGGCATATGAACTGTCATTTTATACATCATGAATGAAAATCTTGGACTATTTTCGCATTGCAAATATTGTGTTCCTTTTTTATCTTTCATTTCCTTTACATAATTTTCAAAAACAGCTGTATTTACACACACACTCACTCATACAGGTTCCAATCCACTCTGGATCTCACTGATAACAGCTCTGCTAATGCCAATTATGACTTCGAAAATCCGATCAACTTAGCCGAAGACGAAGGTGAAGATGATTGCGAAGTGCCTGGCGAGCTTGCAAGACTGTTACTTCAGGAAGAGAGGACAATTCAACCCCATGAAGAGCCAGTGGAAACTATAAACCTGGGTACTGAGGCAGACAGAAAAGAGGTAAAGATTGGTGCTAACCTAGAGCTCAGCGTGAAGCAACGGTTAACCAAGATGCTGCATGACTATATGGAGATCTTTGCCTGGTCCTACGAAGACATGCCAGGGTTGGATACCGATATTGTTGTCCATCATTTGCCGACTAGGGAAGACTGCCCTCCAGTTAAACAAAAGGTTCGTCGGATGCGTCCAGAGATGTCCGAGAAGATTAAAGCCGAGGTCATGAAACAGTTTGATGCCGGGTTCCTTGCAGTGACTTCTTACCCTCAGTGGGTTGCTAATGTGGTGCCGGTACCTAAAAAGGACGGCAAGGTCAGAATGTGTGTTGATTACAGGGATCTAAACAGGGCCAGCCCCAAGGACGACTTCCCCTTACCTCACATTGATGTCCTTGTTGATAATACAGCCCAACACAAAGTATTCTCTTTCATGGATGGCTTTTCAGGCTATAACCAGATCAAGATGGCACCTGAAGACATGGAAAAGACTACATTTGTTACTCAGTGGGGCACCTTCTGTTACAAGGTCATGCCGTTCGGATTAAAGAATGCTGGGGCAACTTACCAACGTGCCATGGTTGCCTTATTTCATGATATGATCCATCATGAGATCGAAGTGTATGTGGATGACATGATCGCTAGGTCCCAAACTGAGGAAGAGCACCTAGATCACCTGCAGAAGTTGTTTGACCGGTTGAAACTGTACAAGCTAAGATTGAACCCGAACAAGTGCACCTTCGGGGTAAGATCGGGAAAGTTACTAGGCTTCGTAGTCAGTGATAAAGGTATTCAAGTGGACCCTGCTAAGGTCAAAGCTATTCAAGAGATGCCAATTCCTAAGACAGAGAAGGAAGTCAGAGGCTTTTTAGGACGCCTGAATTACATCGCTCGATTCATATCTCATTTGACTGCTACCTGTGAGCCAATCTTCAAGCTGCTGAAGAAAGATCAGGTAGTACGGTGGAACGATGAATGCCAGGTTGCTTTCGATAAAATCAAAGAGTATCTCCAAGAACCACCTATCCTTATGCCACCGGTTGAAGGGAGACCTCTGATCCTATATCTGACCGTGCTAGACAACTCAATGGGGTGTGTGCTGGGGCAGCATGACGAGTCTGGCCGAAAAGAGCACGCCATTTATTACCTTAGCAAAAAGTTTACCGACTGTGAGACCCGATACTCACTGCTTGAGAAAACTTGCTGCGCTTTGGTATGGGCTGCTCGCCGGCTGAGACAGTATATGCTGACTCACACTACCTTGTTGATCTCAAAGATGGATCCTATAAAGTACATATTCGAAAAGCCCGCTCTGTCTGGGAGAATCGCAAGATGGCAAATGATCTTGACGGAATACGACATTCAGTACACAACCCAGAAAGCCATCAAAGGGAGTGTATTGGCAGACCACTTAGCTCATCAAGCTGTAGATGACTACCAATCAATGAACTTCGAGTTTCCGGATGAAAGCATCATGATTGTGACTGATTGTGAAGTGCCTGGACCGGATGAAGGACCTGAACCAGGATCCCGATGGTCTATGCACTTTGACGGAGCCTCCAATGCTTTGGGAAACGGTATCGGCGCCATCATCATATCTCCACAAGGTACTCATACTCCACTCACTGCCCGGCTGTGTTTCAACTGTACCAACAACATGGCAGAGTATGAGGCGTGTATCATGGGTCTTCAAGCTGCGATCGACCTAAGGATCAAATTTCTAAGTGTTTTCGGAGATTCCGCTCTTGTGATCAATCAGATCAAAGGAGAGTGGGATACGAAACATCCAAACTTGATCCCTTACAGAGAATGTGTGTTGACCCTGATTCCCCACTTCACAGAGATAACCTTTGAGCACTTTCCGAGAGAAGAGAATCAGTTAGCGGACGCGTTAGCTACAATGTCTTCAATGTTCAAGGTTAAATGGGATAATGAAGTTCCTCGGATCATCATCTGGAAACTGGACGAACCGGCATACTGTTGTGATCTCGAAACTGAATTGGTAACTGAGAAGCCTTGGTACCACGAAGTGAAGAGATATCTGGAAGCTCAGGAATACCCTGAAGGTGCCTCTATCAATGATAAGAAATTCCTGAGGAGGTTCGCATCCAAATTCTTCCTAAGCAACGGCATCTTATACAAGAGAAACCATGATTCAACCCTACTGCGTTGTGTGGACAAAACTGAAGCAGAACGAATCATGGAAGAGCTACATGAAGGGACCTTTGGAACACATTCCAGTGGACACACTATGGCTAAGAAGATCCTACGGGCAGGATATTATTGGTCCACCATGGAAGCTGATTGTTACCAACACTCCAGGACATGCCACAAGTGCCAGATCTATGCAGATAAGGTGCATGTTCCTCCGGTTCCCCTGAATGTTCTGACTGCGCCTTGGCCGTTTGCAATGTGGGGCATAGACATGATCGGCGAGATAAGACCTACGGCATCCAATGGACATCGCTTCATCCTAGTAGCGATTGATTATTTTACGAAGTGGGTTGAAGCAGCATCCTATGCTACAGTAACCAAGACTGTTGTGGCACGGTTTATTCGGCACAATCTGATTTGTCGATACGGCGTCCCCGAGCGAATTATTACAGACAACGGTACCAATCTGAACAATAAGATGATCGCTGAGCTCTGCGAACAGTTCAAGATACAGCACCACAATTCTTCTCCTTACAGACCGAAGATGAATGGGGCTGTAGAAGCAGCTAACAAAAACATCAAAAAGATCGTGCAAAAGATGACAGTGACGTATAAAGACTGGCACGAGATGTTACCGTTCGCTTTGCATGGGTACCGTACCTCAGCTAGGACGTCAACCGGGGCAACTCCTTTCTCTCTGGTTTATGGTATGGAGGCAGTCTTGCCGATCGAAGTGCAAATTCCCTCTCTCCGGATAATGAAGGATGCAAACCTGAACGAAGATGATTGGATCCAGACACGACTTGACCAACTCAATCTCATTGACGAAAAGAGACTTGCTGCTATCTGTCATGGTCAAACGTACCAGAAACGAATGATCAGGGCATTTAACAAAAAGGTCAGGCCACAGGAATATCAAGTTGGGGATCTGGTTATCAAGAGAATCATCCTTCCTCAGAGTGATCCAAGGGGCAAATGGACCCCTACATATGAAGGGCCATTTGTGGTTAAGCATGTGTTCTCAGGAGGAGCAATGATCTTAACCAACATGGATGGTGACGACCTTCCTCACCCCGCCAATGCAGACATAGTTAAAAAATACTACGCATAAAAATGACCCGCTAGGCTGACATGCCTAGGCAAAAATTAGGGCTTCCCGTCGAACCAAAAGGGTTCGGGCAAAATGTAGGGATGAAAATGAAAAAAATCTGTACACCCGGCAAGTCGAAAACCTGAAAAGGCGGCTTGGGCAAAAATGGGTATCCCGGTGGACTGAAAACCCAAAAGGGCGGTCTAGGCAAAAGTTAGGGATAAAAGCGTAAAACTATGTCTCATTGATCACTTTGCATCCAGAATCCGGTATCTACATCAAGTTCAGACGGCATCGATCAGTCAGCTTCACCTTCAACCAAGGTCATCAAGTGATGAGACGCTCGGAGTTATAAAGGCAATAGCAGAGTTGAAACCCAGTGGATCATTCATCTTTCACACAGCTGTTTTATTTGTACAAAACTTGTATAAATTCTTTTGATCGGCGACGTACCTCTTACTAGGACGTCAGCCTCTTGTATACAAAACGCCTATTCAGGCCATTCAAAAATCAATAAAAATACATTTCCAGTTAAACGTGCCCAAGTGTTTTTCTTTTTTCTGTTTTGTTTTGCGAAGAACGTCCAAGGTTCAATTTGTGATGTATGCATTGACAATAATTTGCTAACTCATAAATATTTGCATACGAAACAAAGGAATTAATTGCAGGTGACACTGGAAACAGGGGCAATAAAGAGTTGTCTGAGCAGTCTAATTGTTCTATCCTCCAAGGTACCAAAGTAGGTTCAGCTAAAGAACATGACCGAGTATCTTAATTCCCCAGAGAGTGGTTCAGCAAGTCACAACACTCTTCTCCAAGCAAAATCATCAAATATCAAGGAAATTGAGTGTCCTCCTGTAGATCTCAATACCTCCCCAGCAGCACGCATTCTTAACAAGCATCCCCGGCAGTCTTGGTCTAAAGATTGTTCCCCGGCGGTATCTCAGTATTCAAAGGAATCACTTCCCCAGCATATCAAACTCACCAGAAGAGTCCAATCCAGCTTCACCAACAAAGTTGGAAATCATATCCCCAAGCAGTAAGCTTATCCCCAGTAGATTCTGGAAGCCTATCCCTCGCAGAGCACGAACGCGTCGTCCCGGCTTGATTTAAAGAGTTATTTCCGTAACAGGATATAACTGGGTTATCCTCAGCCAAAAGCCACGGAAAGAGCGTCCTCGGCAAAATATCTTCCTACCCAGCGAAGTCTATCAACACTTCCAGCATAACAAGGATATCCCCAGCATGACTCATCAACGGTATCCCCAGCGGAGTTATCTTCATCAACTCAGCAAAGCATCGCTATCCCCACAGAGTAGTACTCCCCAGCATGATCGCTAGAGTATCTTTTCTCCCGCAGAATTATTTCATTTGCCAAGTTTATTCCTCAACGGAGTTATCTTCTCCTACCGGTATTCTTGCAACGAATCATCCACATCGGAAACAAAATCTCTTCCTCAACATCAGCCCAGGATATGACTTCCCGGCACCCGTCAAGGATTTATTTTCCTAGACAAAAACATACATAAAACTTTACATACATCATCATAGCATGCATAACGCACTGCATCATATCATACGAATCTCGTTTATGTTGAGAACATCATTGCTTGATCCATATCATGCATTGCATATAACTGACCTTTACCTTTCAGGAAAGATGCAGTTGAAATTCTCAAACATATTTCAAAGATTTCTCTAGTCCAGTTAAATCGACTCCAAACAGATTTTTCTGATAAAAGACTCAGTAGAAGTTCTCTTATGGTCCCCTCTCCAACGGCGTGTGAGGCGGTAATTCCTCTTCAGATATTCCCCTCTCCGGCATGAGCGTGAGGTGATATTCTCTTATGGTCCCCTCTCCAACGGCGTGTGAGGTGGTAATTCCTTCTTCAGATATTCCCCTCTCCGGCATGAGCGTGAGGTGATATTCTCTTATGGTCCCCTCTCCAACGGCGTGTGAGGTGGTAATTCCTTTTTCAGATGTTCCCCTCTCCGGCATGAGCGTGAGGTGATATTCTCTTATGGTTCCCTCTCCAACGGCGTGTGAGGTGGTAATTCCTTCTTCAGATGTTCCCCTCTCCGGCATGAGCGTGAGGTGATATTCTCTTATGGTCCCCTCTCCAACGGCGTGTGAGGTGGTAATTCCTTCTTCAGATGTTCCCCTCTCCGGCATGAGCGTGAGGTGATATTCTCTTATGGTCCCCTCTCCAATGGCGTGTGAGGTGGTAATTCCTTCTTCAAATATTTCCCTCTCCGGCATGAGCGTGAGGTGATATTTCCTTTCAGATTATAATTTCCTATAGTTCCCTCTCCAACGGTGAGTGAGGTGACTCCCTTTGAGATTATAATGTCCTTCGGTTCTCTTCCTGACACTACGAAGATGGTAATTCTCACCAAGATTTTCTCAACGAGCGTTGTTGAGGTTGAAATCATGCAGGATTCTCTTACCATCCACGCTAAGGCAGTAACCATCCCTGGTTCACTCATCAGCGTTTGAAACTCCAGACCCAGCTCCTGTAACCAGTCAGGACATATTTATATCAAGCACCTAAAATCAGCTCCTGCGACGTGTCAGGTACTCATTTTTCTGTTTTGCAGGTATGCAGGTTCTCGCTAAGGAATCTCTTACGCAATCAACGTCCAGATGGCATCTATAAGCCCATCATCCTACTCCAGCAGCATCCAAATGGCATCTATAAGCCCATTCCCCCATCACATTGCTACTATGTGAGCGCAAATTTCTGGGCACTCTAGTGTCCAATCATCTTCTACCCTCGGATTACGAAAGGCACGTCAGCCAATCTGCATCCTCAGGTCTAAGAAGATTGAACAGGGGCAACTGTTGTACCCCAAAATTTGCCCTCCCATATTCATCAAGAATTGTCAAAGTCAAGGTCACAAAATGCCCCAAGGGTTGTGCAGCTCAACTGTCTCCTAGACAGTCAAAACTAGGGTTTGAGTTCTGGTTAAGTAAATGAACTTTTCAAAGGCCCAATCAAGTCCCATATGCCTACAAAGATGGTCAAGTATCCTCATGTCAAGTTTCAAGGCACTCAGTTCAAAATTGCACAGTCAAAACCCTAGATTGCACTACAGTCAACTGTAGGGGCAAAATGGTCATTTGACAGTCAAAAGTTCAAATTTTTGGTCAACATATCATTTTGAAGCCACAAACATCATTTGATCAATGCTTGATCATGATTCTCAAAATTTGGCTCAGAAATCATCAAAGATGCAAAAGTTGCTATATTTGGACAGCTGAAAAAGTCAACTGAAATTGACCAGGGCATAACTTTCACATGGATTATCAGAAAAATTCCATCCAAAGCTCATTTTGAAGAGAAAGACATTTCCTACAATTCATCTTCATGTTCCAAGTCCAAGAAATGCTCTCACAAAAAGTTATCAATTTCAACATTATAGGTCATTTTCAAAAGTCAACAAAAAGTGATTTTAAGTCAAAGGCCATAACTTGAGATTGGTAAATCAAAATGATATGGGACCAAAGGCATTGGTTAAAGGATTCAAAGACCTTTCCAAAATGTCCAAGAACATGTGAAAAGCTTAAAAATTGACCAAGTTATGCCTTGTGGAAGTTGGGAAATTTTTGGGAATTTTTGAAAGTCAACATTGATGCAAAAGGCCTAAAAATGCAAATGGGCCCATTTTTCTTCCAAATTTCTTCATGCCAAGCCTATGCACGACAACTAGGCCCAAAGGGAAGTATTCTCATATTTTTTAATTATTTATTTGAATTAATATTAATTTATATTCATTTAAATCATTTTAATTCATGAAAAATATAAACCTTAACCTAAAAAATCTTTTTATGCACATTCTAATGTCAATATTTCGTGCTTAATTGATTATGGCAAGTTTTGGTGTTAATTGATCAAATTTGATACAAAAACTATGAGAAAAAGATTTGAAAAGATCCATGAAATCAAATATCCAAAAATCATCAAAGCAATGGATTTGATTCAATCTTTTTGACCTAACATGCTCTATACATACACAGCATCACAACCCTAATGCCATTAGACTGCAAGCTGCGCATAACCAAGCTTTTGCATATTGAAAAATTCTCATAAAACTCAAACACTGAAATCTAGTTTCAAGGGCGATTCAAGCGCAAATTTTCATTCCATCATCATTCTGAGATATCATTGAACGTTCCTCCATCATTAACATCAACAAAAAGGCCTTGAATTGGTACCAAGAACCTTGGCTGAACCTTGAAATTTTTGAAACCGCATACCATAAATCATGCGTCTTTTTGCAATTTTGTTGACATATTCATGTTCCTGATGAAGTTTACAAACTAACCATTACGCTTAATTGCATTTTTTCGTTGTGTATAAGAATCCACCATGCGCGTTTTTTAGGTTTTGCAGGTTTCAAATTTGGGGATTTTCTATAGAGGAAAAATCAGGACCAATGAATGCCATGGATGGATTCAGCATCTTAAGACGAAGATGTCTGAACCCTCGCGAACAATTTATGGTGCCCATATTCCTAATCGCTATTTTTCAGTAGACACCTTTTGACAACGCTGTAAAAACCGTTCCCATAGTGTTTGTGTTACAGGGTAGGGGAAGGAGATGACATCGTGTCCATCAACCATTGGACAGTTTGAATTTCGCGCGAAATTCCAAAGCACTAACGCGTTATTATTATATTGTTTATTGTTTATCATATGTTAATTGAAATGCGCGTGGTTCAGTGGCTAGGTGTTGTGCTTGTAACCTTCAAGACCTGGGTTCAAGTCCCAGGTCTGGCAAACGCTTAATGTTATTTTTCTATAATTGATCCTATGCAGCGCTCATGTCCCAGCATACTATGCACACTCAAAATCCAATAAACACGCGTCCAGCTGCTCACAAATCAAGGGCCAGGATTCAAAGAATGCCATAAGCACCAGTCAATGCGTTGCACATAATCCAAACAGTCAACCAAGTTCCAGCTTATTGGGCCAGGCCTCTTAAATTTGAACCTCCTTATTTGGGGCAACACCCCACTCTGGTTTGCTTTTTCTTTTCTTTTATTATTTTAATTATTGTATTATTTATTTTTATTGCTTTAATTAATTAATTTTCTCTTTTTTTTACAAAATACAGAAAAACATCATAAAAATAAAAATGTCCAAATAAAAATATAATTTTTAATTTTAATTATTTTCATCAATAAATTAATATATGTCAATATTTAGTTAATTAGGTTATAGTTTTTAATCCTTTTTTTAATAAAAAACACCAAAAATAGAATTTAGGTTTAATATCTTTTTTTGATTTCTCTTTTAATTTTTCCTTTTTTCAGAATAATATTATTTATTTATTTATTTTCTTATTTAAACTGTACATAAATTAATTTAGAGTTTAATTTAGGTTTAATTTAAATCTTTCATAATAAATAAAAAATACTAGAATTAGGGTTTGTCTTTTGATTTAATTTCAATTAATTTCTTTTCCTTATTAAATCTAAAAAATACAAAAAATATCAAAAAACATTTAATCATTTAATCTTTAATTCTCATTAATTTTAATTGTTTGCAAAAGGGTCCAACGCCCTAGTTTTGTTTAATTCCTTTATTTCGCGCATTTACTTTTTATCGTTTATATAATTATGTAATTGTCCCTAAGCCATGTAATTTACTTTTCGCATTTTATTTCTTCGCATTATTTATTTTTTCGCTAAATCGGGTCCGGTTTAATTTTGGCGATGTGGACCCGCGCCATTTGTAATAGCTTTAGATTTATTTTCCCGCAAACTTTAACTGTTAACGAAGCATGCAAGAATGAATGACAAATTAAAATCGAGCGTAGAACACGACAAACATGACAAGACAAATAATTGAAACATGACACACAATTCGCACACACCACCCCTAGGGTACGCCTCACTGTTGCCTTTCGAAAGGTGGTCGTCGAGTAGAAAACGTCTTAGTAAGTCCTCATGATCCGGGAACCTGGCATGAGGGTAGCTTCTAAGGTGTCTTCCCATTGCTCCGGTGATCACCACGTCCCTAAAAATCGAATTGACCCGAACACCTCCAACGGTGGTGCTACCTACCTCTCAATGGTGGGATGGCACTACTTTAAAGGACTTTTACACAGACGAATTCCTTAGGGTAGGTAGGTTCTCAAGGATACTTGCTCTAATCTCAAAACAAATTCAAAAAGACTTTTCACACTGACACTTTTCAAAAGCTTTCAAAGCAAACTTTTCAAACACTCTGACGTATGAGTCGAACTGAAATTTTTCAAAGAAACTTTTAAACCCACATTGAAAAGCAAACAAACAATTTGAAAACACATTGAGCAAGTATCTAAGAGCCCATGGATAACCATGGATAGAAAGGGTGCTAACACCTTCCCTTTCTATAACCTACCTCCCGAACCGAGAGCAATCTCTTTAAGGAATTTTTCTGTGCTTTTGTCCTTTCCATTTGGAGAAAATAAAAGACGGTGGCGACTCTTGCTTCCGCGACATTTCGCGAACCAGCGTTAAACAGTCAGTTCCAGATCCACCGATCACAACAGGGGTAGTAGATGAAAGAAGAGAGATTATTGTATTGGGAAGAGAAGAAAGGATAAAGAGTTACTGTGTTGATTTTTGTTGTTTTGTTGTCCGTGTCCCCCCCTTACAAAGAGATAAAGAAGCTAAAAATAGAAAAAATGAAAAGGAATATTATGATTTCAAAATAAATCCAAGCCGTTCAATATAAATTCAATCTCTATCAATCCGCAAATCATGCTATCAACCAATGAGAATTAAGCAAAGCCTAATTAATATTTTTTGTGACCAAAAAGTCCCTGAATGACCAAAATAAAATAAAACCTGAAACTATAAAAAAATAAATCAATTTAAAATAGTTTTTTTGAATTTTTTTTTAAATAAAAAATAAAGACCCAAAGTGATCGAAAACGATAAAAAGAACGGACGAAAATTTATCCGAAAAAATAAAATGAACACATTAAAATAAACTACATGTCACAAAGATTAAAGAAAAAATATTCAAAAAAGTAAAAATAGGAATAAAATGATAATGAAAATACCAGGCTAAATAGACGTTTTACGGTTAAAAACAAGACTTCGAACTGTATCGAAAAAATAAAGCGAGCATACCGTCATAATCTATGCGAGATGCAGATTCATAAAATGATCGGTAAAAGGTGAAAACTTGAAATATTTTTCTCGCTAATTTTTCGCACATTGTTGAATCGCTTTTAACAGTTTGTCTATAAAACCAAAATATTTTTATTATCGACATATAAACAACTTGGAGCAATGCAAGAAACGAGTAAAGAGATAAAAATGCATGAAGTGAAATGTCAGGTATTTTTTAACTAAAAGACGATGCAAACTTTGATTTAAACTGACTTTTCTGGTCAACTTAAATACGACTAATGATGCAAAATATGATGAATGAAGATATTTACTAATGATTGTGACCAAATGACAAAATATGGTATGAATGTGCGACTGAAAAAATTAGGGGCGAAATTAAGGGTGCAACGGTGTGCCTTGATGAATCAGTCTTCGAGAATCCACAATCAACCGTACTTCTGGCTTGGGAGACTCAAAACCTTAATTGAGGCGCGACACCTGATGCTCTTGATTCAGACCTGTCTCTGCACATGAAACAAAAGAAAACATGAACATACACCTTTGTATGCGATTAGAAATTAGTGATACATGGGCTAAAAATGTTCAAAACACTTGACAATCTTCACATAGTCAAAGCTCGAAGGTGAGAGGTTAAAACCGACCGTATTTAGTGACCTTGACTTTTGTATAAAAAATGCAAAAATGCAAGTGGGATCTTAGGTAAAAAATTGGGGTATGACAGTATCATTTGATCAAGTTTGGACCACAACTTCTCAAGAAATTTGATCAAATCTTCAAAAGGGCAAAATGGTCAAAATTTGGGTTTTGACTAAGAAAGGGCAATTTCTGATTTTTGATCTATAAAATGATCAATTGGTTTAAGGAATGATCTCAAGAGTCCAATTGCATCATTTTTACCTAATGATATGGCTCAAAACATTGCTCAAGTCCAATGGATTGACAGATGAATTTTCAGTCAACTGATCAAAGTCAATTGTATACTGAAAAGTCAAACTTTGAATTTTTGGTCAAATTTAAATGCCAAAGATCACAATTCATCAAAACTTATCAAAATATGAAACTTATTCATCAAGAAATAAAAAATTCAAGATTTCATTTTGAAAAGATAAAATTTCTAAACTTAGAAATTTTTCTAAGTGTTGGAAATTTCTTATTTTTTCATAACTTTGAGCAAACGTTTCACCATGATGCAAGATGATTCAAGAGAAACTTCAAACATGAAAGTTGTAGATCTCCATGAAATATACAACTTTTCTTCACACAACTTCTTCCAAAAGTGCTTTGATCTCAAGTTATAATTTTAAGAACATGTGGTCATGAAACAAAACACTTAGTGAAATTTTGCCCTAATTTGGTCAGGATTTTGACCCAACTTCATGGCACTTTTTCATATAGTTCCAAGGGGAATATTCAAAATAAATTCAAATATGGATTCTGGATCACATTGCAAGCTTTCCAAAATGTCCGAGAACTCCTTGAGATCATTCTTGAGTACTGAGAATCAAAGAGATGAAGTTAGGGTTTTATCACTTGAATTACAAATCATTTTGTGATGAACCAAATTCAAAATTCAAACTATGCTGCATAAACTATACTTTGCAGGCCTCAAACTTGTTAGGCACTCCATAATTAATTTCTTTCACAAATGTTAGAGGTCTCATTTCAAGCATTCAATGCATGGACATGCTTTATATCCATTTTTGGAAGAAAGTGTACATTGCCATTTTGATAAAGTGCTTCTTTGCGCAAAACTTGTTCTTGAGCCTTGCACTTGTTCTCTTATGATCATACAAGTCCTATAACTCATAAGAAATGGTTTAGACACTTACAATCACTCAACCCATGCTTGTACTACACATTGAAACTTAGTTTCCCTCTTTTCTTGAAAATCAAGTAACCTAGCTAAAAGCTTGTAACTTGTACTTCTGACTTGCCAATGCACTCCAATCCTTTTGCTTATAGATACACAAACTATTTGCATCAAAGAAACGAATGATTAAGCCCTAAAAATACCTAGAACTCAGAATCACATCCCATACCTCCATTTTCACATAAACTGACCAAAAACTTGAAACTCATAATTCCCTCGTGCGTTTTAAAGCCTTTTGGTTTCTAAAGTTTCTAAACATCATTTAGAACTGATCCCACACTCTGTTACAGAACTGTAACACCATTAACACCATCCTCCATTTTCAAAAATAAATCTTTGCACTTGGACTTCTCTAGAACTCCTCAGGTACTTTCAGCTCAAGCTAAGCATTCCAGTAGCTTTCTGGGAACTTGAGGAAACTAACTCAACCATTGGAACTCATTGAAAGCTTCCCAAACTTCAAACCTGATACCCTCTTGCAAGGTAAGTTTTCTAACTTTGGAACTTTTCATACAGCATCATCAATGATTTATTTGTGAATGAAACATGTAGATATCATTGCCCTAAAGCTAACCATGTCCATAGTTTCCATTAAAATTCATGTTTATCTTTGAGCTATAGTTTTAATGTTTTACATTTCTGAAACTGTGAGGAAATTTGCTACAAGTTTCATGTTTAGAATTTTCATTTTTGTTGAGATTTGAATGAGTTACAGAAGCTCTGGCTAGGCGTGAGGTTGAAGATGAAGTTAAGGCCATGGAACGTGTTTGCCTTATGTATTTATTGTTTGATTTATATAAACGGATGTATAGCCACCCCAGCAGTAGAAACGCGAGCCTGTAACCTATGGATGGGTTCGAGCCCCAGTGGTACCCTTTTGGTTTTTTTCCATATTTTTTGCATTTTCCGACCCTTTTTTGCAGGCGCTGGGCTTCATCTTTGGGCTTTGTTTTTGTTTTTACTTTCTAACCTCCCCTGTGGACTATTTGCACCCCTGGCCAAATTTTATTTTATTTTCTTATTTTCTTTTTTAGTTGTTTTCTTAATTATTTTTCTGATACTAAAAAAATCATAAAAAATACAAAAATATTAGATTTTCATTTTGACATAGTTTATTTATTTTTCTCATAAAAATTATTTTTATTTAATAAATACTTTATTCATTTCACTAAATATCTTGTAAATTTAATTAAAAAATAGGTTTTATTTATTTTCTTTTACACCAATTAAAATATATTATTTTAATATAAAAAAGGCCAAGAATATTTTATAATACTATAAATTATTTTCAAGACAAAAATACAAAAATACTTTTCTTAAACTTAATTTCCTTTTAATAAATTAATAGACTTGGGGTTTTATTTAAAATATTTTCTTATTAAATTAGGTTTACTTTTATTATTTTAATTAATTATTTTCTTTTAATTAATTAGGTTAAAACCAATTCACTTTTCCTAAAAAATCCAAACAAAAATATCCATTTTCTTTATATTTGCACTCTTGCATATTTATTCATCTTGTACATTATTTATTTAAATTTCTTGTACAAATTCAATTTGGTTGTAATAGATTAATTAAGTTTATATTCTTGCAATCCCCATAAATGATGTAATAGCGTAGTAACTATAAAATTCTAAAATTTATCGCTTTATATACAAATGCTAATAATTAGGGTTTGTTTGGAAAGACTAAAACCAATGCTTAGAAAACCCTAATCCAAGACAAAATCAAGCATGGAAATAATACACTTGCACACAAACACCCCTAGGGTAAATCCACTTGATTGCCTTTACAAAATGACCATATTACGCATGTGAGGTATCTTAGCAAAAACAAACAAATACAAGATCATAGTCCCTCAATGACGCTATCTAAGTTGCCTTTCAAATGATCTTGGTCCCTATGAGAGAATGCTAAGATACCTTGCAACATTGCTAATCATGGTTATACGATGACCCACGCCCGTCCCATTTACATCCAAAGATAGGGTTCCTTACCAAATAAATGGTAAGATGGAAATGTCAAAGGAAAAGAAAATGAACAAAAAAGACTCTTGAGTAGGGAGAATGCTCCTAATTACTTGCTCCATTTCAAAACAAACCTCCTTGCTATTTTCAAAACAAACACCTACACTTTCAAACATCTTACAAACTTGAAAATATTTTCAAAAGATCAAACATCTTTGTATACATTCTTACGGACGAGAATCATTACAAAGATTGCCTAAACAATGGCCTATTTACAAAATACTTTCAAAAAATCACACAAAGCCTAATTTCAAACAAAAGCAAGTGATTTAGCAAGTAACTAAGAGCCCATGGAAAACCATGAATGAAAAGGGTGCTAATACCTTCCCTTTTCATAATCTATCCCCCGAACTCAAAAAATAATCTCAAAGGTCTTTCCTGTGCTTTTTCACATTTCCTTTTGTATAAAAGAAAATTCAGTGGCGACTCTTGCTAACCGCAACATTTGCGATCAAACGCAAAACCTTCAAGTCATTTCTCCCAACGTATTACAAAACTGGCGACTCTGCTGGGGAAAATTCTAAAAGTGGGGTTACCTTAGGGTTAGATCATATTTACTTTCATTATTTGACTTGTATGCTTTACATTATGGTTCTTTGTTTGGGTTTGAATCCTCTACCCGAATTTGGGACACCTCATAGGTAAGTAGCAATACATTATGGAAACTGTGCAGGGAATACCGACATGGTCTAAGCAATATCTGCGTTAGTGCGACATATTTGTGGGTACCGGTAGCCCTTGAGTTAATCAAGGAGAATATAGGGCCGCTGAGTGATGTCATGAAGCACTAATGAACTTTTAGAACCTTTACTTGACTAACTTGGCCATTAGGACGTAGTGAGATGACCAGCTTTGGTTCAGTCCAAAGTTGGTAGATACTTGATACTACACTCATTGAGGTTTGGTTTCTTGAGATATTTCAGTCACCATTAAAGAGGCTTGTGCTGAGACAATGCTAAAAAAACAAACCAGTGATATTGAGCTCCTTAGAACCCGATTACTATTACTAGGACAAATTTGAGCCAACTAAACTTCAAGAGGGTACTTACCTATGAGACTCCATGCAAGCCTAAACCTAAGGACTTGATTTCTTTGTTTGTGTATATTTAATTGTACATAACATCATGAACATCATAAAATCATAATCATTTACTAACCATTTCAAGGATCTTGGGATTTATCTTTGTTCTGTTTTGTAGGACATGGATTTTATTCGTAGGAAAACTATTCAAGTAAATCTTGTAAGGATCCCTCCACAACTTAAGGAGCTAGCTTCAAGGATTCATGAAAATTCTCCATTCACTAAGAGACATGGTCTCCTACTCAACTTGGTCACCTCCAACACTGATGAAGACATGATGAAGGTGCTCTTTCAGTTCTTTGATCCTTTACACCATTGCTTCACATTTCCCGATTATCAACTTGTACCAACTTTAGAAGAATTATCCCAAATCTTGAGGATTCCCATTCTCAATCAACTACCTTTCAACGGTACGGAAAAAGATCCAAAGCCAGAAGAGATTGCTTAAGCTCTACACTTGCAGTCATCTGATGTCACAACTAATTGGGAAACAAGGAGTGGTGTCAAAGGCTTCCTAGAAAAGTTCTTGTTTGAGAAAGCCCGAAACTGTTGGACCTCTTTGGATTTGCAAGCCTTTTAGGAAATTGTGGCTCTCCTCATCTATGGGATGGTTTTGTTCCCAAATCCTGACCAACTCATAGATGTGAACACCGTCAAGATCTTCATGTCTCGTAACCCGGTGCTTACTTTGCTCGGGGACATTCTACATTCTTTTCACAATAGCACTATGAGGAAAAGAGTTGTCCTTATGTGTTGCACTCCTCTCTTGGAAAGATGATTAATTTCACATCTTCCCCAATCTGTATTAAAGAATGAGCAAGGTTCAAGGTGGTCACCAAGGTTGATGACGCTAAAACATTCAGACATTCATTAGTGTTCCCGATCCCTAGAGAATGTTACTATTATCGACCGTTGTGGAGAATTCCCTAATGTCCCCTTACTTGGCATTAGGGGAGGTATCACCTACAACCCCTCCTTAGCCTTAAGACAGTTTGGTTACGCCTGAAGGAATGGCCCACGTGAGATGCTCATCCAAGGTTTGGTATTTGACTACGAGAACGACGATCAAGGTCTTCTCCAGAGATTTATCCGAGATTGGAGGATGTTGAACAAGGTAGATAGAAAGACATTGGGGCATAAGAATTCCATCCCTCTTGAGCCTTACCTCAAATGGGTAAGAACTCGTGCTCAGTGTCTTATGATGCCTTATCCTTTCATTCTCCCGGTAATCATTGAGCCTGTTAAGGAAGGAGATGTTCCATACACTATCCTATATCCTGACATGCCCACCTCTTTTGAAGACTTACAAATAGATTGGATACAACTCAAACGGGAGAGAGATACTTTCGAAGCCCAATTCTACGCTAGCAAGAAGAAGGTTTTGGAACTCACTAAGCAACTTCATGAGGAGCAGACTCTGAATGCCTACATTACACCAAAGAGGATGCGTACTACCTTTGTATCTTAGAGTTTTTTGTATTATTTTGCCCAAAGAGGCATTGATGTACTCAAGCTTTAATTTATTAATATAACTTATGTTTCCTTTTTGTCTAAAACAAATTTGAATCTTTAAAATCCTTGAAATCATTACATATGAATTTACCATTCATCATAACATAAGCAGGTTTCTTGCAACAAGTCACCTCATCTTTCTAATGTTTATTTCAGTAAGATGGATCTCGAGCAAACAGTGAAGGACCTCCAAGCTCAGAATTCCCAGTTTCAACAGATGTTCTTAACTCTAGCCAAAGGACAAGAAGAGTTGACGACTTTGCTGGTTGAAGAGAAAAATAAGAAAAAGAAAATAACCGGAGTTCTGAACATGGGAAGAAGATCCCAAGGACAAGTGTTGTACCCCAAAATTTGCCCTCCCATTTTTCAAAAAAATCACAACCCTAGAGTTTCTCAGATATTCAAGATTGGCTCAGGAATTGATCAGACAGATTTTCTCCTGTGGCAATAAACCAACAATTAGGTTTTTTTACTTGCAGTTCTCAAAAGAAATGAATTCACAAAGATCCAATTGGCTTTCATATGTTTTCATGCTTTTTCAAGTTTACTGAAAGGTTACTGTTTGTTTTTAAGGCATATTCATTTGGGACAAAAGATGGGATCTAAGACTGTCATTTGGAACATTCATGTTTTGCTTGATCCAAGTTAACCAGATAATTTGCGTCTGTTAAAACATTTGTTTGTTTTTGGAATACACAGTGCGTGTTTATTTGGAATACAGTGGCAAGGTTACATGATCATTGTAATTTAAGTTATCTTGGTTGGAATTATTGGAATACAGTTTCAATTATCTTAATCAGGAATCTTAAAGAATTAGTGAAGATGCAAAGAGAAAATTGCGAGTTATTGACAGTAAAGGATTTTAATGGATATCAGAATACCTCATAAGACCTTTTTTTCATTTGCTTCAAAAATTGTTACAATACAATTTATTATTTAAATGCTTTAAGTTTTACAACTTATTGTATTTGAAAAATAAATTAGTACAATTATTTGAGTATTTCTATCTAAATTGCAAAGAAAAAAATCTAAGCCTAAGGATGACTAAGCTTCCATTGCTTCCATGCATGCCAAAGAATCTCTTGCTTCCTTTGCTTTGCCACCATCCAGTTTTCGCTCACATGAAAGAAAGACAAAAAAATAATTAGCACAGTTAATTGGCATGAATAAGAATTTTCAAAAGAGAAAAATGTTTTCATGATTAAAGTTTATAATTTGGAATCAGAAGGCAATTTTTAATTCATCACGTTTTTATTTTTCTATTTGCAAATCACAAGAAGATTACTCTTCTTGGTTCACAAAGACAAAAATAAAAATGCAAGCAAATATGTCCAAATAAAAAAGGAATGCAAGCAATTTATCCAAATACAACTAGGCTGCCCAAACAAGTGAAAATATGCAAGCAACATGGCCAAACAACAGCAAGGTTGTCCAAACTAGACAGCAGCGTACCAAAAGGAAAGCGGCATGGCCAAACAACAGCAAGGCTGTTGTTGTACCCCAAAATTTTCCCTCTCATTTTATCAAAATTTCTCATCACAAGGCTCTTTGAACTCAAGATCAAGCTAGGGTTTGCTCTGCTAAAGACATCTCATTGCACTGTTGACCTAAATTAGGGTTTGAGTTTGCACAAGGAATTTTAGACTTATAATGCTCAAAGTGGATTTCATACTTCATGTTGGACTCATAAGATTGTCCATACCAAGTTTCAAGCCTTGAATCAATTTTTTGCCCAGTCAATTGGACAGTTGACCTAGAAATCAACTGTATTGGGGAAAAAGGAAATTGTGGCCAATTTACAGTCAAACCTCATAAATTTTGACCCACATCAACCTTATAAACTCATATGAACCATTTGATCAAGTTTGTACTACAACTCCTCAAGAAATTTGATCAGATCATCAAAAGGGCAAAATGGTCATTTTTAGGGTTTTGACAGCATAAGGGCAATTTCTGATTTTTGACCTAGCCAATGGAAAATTGAGTTCAAGCATGGATTCAAGGACTCAATGGCATCATCTTGACCTATTCACAAGGATCAAAAGATCTCAATTGCATTGGATTGACAGATGAATTTTTCAGTCAACTGATCAAATTTTGACTATACACTGAAAAGTCAAACTTTGACATTTTGGTCAAAATCAAGTGCCAAGGGTCATTTTTCATCAAGATGTGTCAAAACATGAAACTTGTTCATCAAGAAACCTAATTTTTCAAATTAGGGTTTAAAATGGAAAAATTTCATAACTTAGAATTTTTCTAAGTTATGAAATTTTCTTATTTTTTCCCAACTTTGCCCAACATTTTCACCATGATGAAATTGGATTCAAACAAAACTTACAACATGAAAGTTGTAGTCCTCCACAAAGTCTACAACTTTGGTTCACAAAGTTTTCCCAAAAGAAGCTTGGATCTAAAGTTAAGATTTTTGGAACAAGGGTCCATGAAACTTTTAACTTAGTGAAATTTTGCCCTAGTTTAGGCAGGATTTTGACCTATCTTCATGGCCATTTTTCACATAGTTCCACTTGGAATCTCAAATTGCATTTCAAATATGGAATATATAGCATGTTGAAAGCTTTCCAAAATGTCCAAGAACTCTCCAAACTCATTTGTGGTTAGGGAGAATCGAAGGCTTGAAGTTGGCAAAAACTCACTTTTTATCCATGGCATGTTCATAATGATACAAGTTGCAAACTCTAATCAGCTTGCTTTGTACTTGATTACAGGTCTCAAAACCATTCCACACTCAATAATTAAATGCAAATCCATTGGTCTAAGGCTTTTTTTGGTCATTAGAGGATTGCACACAAGATTAATCCTTAAATAGAAAAAGCAACATTACCATTTTTGCTTAAATCTTGCTTTATGTCAAAACTGCATCCTTGAGCATTGAGCCATATCTTGTGCAGAAAATCAAATCCACAAACTTGAGGGGCCAAGAGCATAGTGTGAAATCTGATAGATAGCCTGTATAGGACTTCTTTGCATCACTTGTCCACTTTTGCTTCATATACAAGAAACATGTCAAAATTCACATAACTTGAACATCAAATAGAACCAACTTGTGCAAGCTTTTGAGACAAGTTTCTCACATCCCCTTGAGCCAGAAACACGAGCCTTTGAGCCCTCAAACCTCCCATAGAACAAAATCATCTTCATTTGGCAAAATAGGGCACTCCCTGCAGTTTGATTTCCATAGCACAAATCCCTCGCGCGTTTTGCCTCAAAATGGTTCAAACACCTTCCACATAACCCATCCAAGCTATCCCAACCCTTAAACACTGACTGTAACTCCATTTACAAGGTTTTCCATTTTTGATTTCAGCTTGTACATGTTGAGTTCTGCAGGCTTGTTCAAGCACATTCAAGGCAAGCCAGACATTGAGGAAGGTCAGAGGAAGTTCAAGCAAGCTCCCAAACATCTCAGGCCTCACTGAAAAGCTCCACATTGCCATACACGAAGTCAACTGAAACAGAGCACGTATGCAGGTTGTTCGTGTTTGAAACCAGGCGTGCAATTTTGAGACAGAGGTTGAAGATGAAGTCTGTTGGGCTGGGCTTTGTCCTGGCTCACTATTGACACCCCCCTTTTACTGAATACACCCCCTGACCCATTTCTTCATACTTTTGTATTTTTCCATTTTATTTTCATTTCTGATTTTATTTTCTTATTTTTCAAACATAAAAAATATCAAAAAATACTTTTATAAATTTTCACATTTATTTTGTATTTTATTTTTATTTTTTCTAACATAAAAATAATTTAATTAGTATATACTTTTATTTATTGAAAACTTGAAAATAATATAATAACATTATACTTTTATTTTTATTCTTTATTTTATTTACACTAAAAAATATTGTTCTAAATATATTTTTGTCTTGTATATATTTTATTTTATTTTTATTGTACATAACTAATGTAATTAATATAGATACACATACTTTTATTTAATAAATACTTAAGAATAAAAACATTAGAATATTATACTTTTATTTTTTATTATTATTTATACTTAAATAATACTTTTTCTAAATATATTTTATTTTTTGAATATACATTATTTTATTTTTATTGTATATAAATAGTATATTTAATATATTTACATTCTTAAAAGAAAATTAGGGTTTTACCCTTAATAAAAATAATCTTTATTTTTATATTTTTTATTCCTCTCTTTTTGCATTAAATATTTTTTTACATACATAAAAATAAACATAAACATTTTTGCATATTCATAATATTTTGTATATTTATTTAATTTGTTTATTTAAATATTATTCATTTATTATTTATGCCTTTGATTCAATTTGGATGTAATAGCAAAATTAGGGTTTTAATTTCTTGCCAAATAATCCCCATTCAAAAATTGTATCCCCCTCCCCATAATCATGTTGTAATAGTGGTAGATTTATTTTTACGCATTTATGCTTCCAATTATGCCATGATTAGAGATTAGGGTTTGTATGCAAAAAAATCCAAAATCGAACAAATAGCTTGACTAATACAAAGACAAAAATGCATGAAAATGATAACACAATGCACACTTGCACCCCTAGGGTTTCATCCACTTGTTGCCTTAAAATTGGCCATGTTATGCATGTTGAGTATTTTGTAAAAACAAAAACAAAGCAAAAGATCATAGTCCCTCGATGACGCTATCTTGGTTGCCTAAACAAAATGATCCAGTCCCTCGGAAAATTTTTTAAAAATACTTAACACAATTGCTATCATGGTCAATACAATGACCCGCGCCTGTCCCGTTTAACATCCTAATACAAGGTTGTTTACCAAATACAATGGTAAAACAACACTGTCAAAAGGGTTAAAAACGTATAGGAAAGATCTTTGAGTAAAATAGGGTAGACAACTCTTAGTTACTTGATCAAAACTTGCAAAACATCCTTGCTATTTTCAAACACACCTCACAACACAATTCCAAAACAATTTCCCAAAACAATTTTTCAAACATTGAAATCTTTTCAAAAGACAATACACCTTTGTATATATTCAAACAAGAATCATTACAAAGGTTGCCACAACGATGGCCTCTTTTCAAAACATTTTCAAAACCACACACAAAGCACCATTTCAAACAATTGAAAAGCAAAAGCAAGTGATCTAAACAAGTAGCTAAGAGCCCATGGATAACCATGGATGAAAAGGGTGCTTGCACCTTCCCTTTTCATAATCTACTTCCCGAACCCAATAAAACATCTCAAAGGTCTTTCCTGTGCTTTTTTCCATTTCCTTAGGATAAAATAAAAAGTTGGTGGCGACTCTTGCTAAACCGAAACATTTGCAAACACAAACGCAAAACCTCAAGTCAATTCTCCCACTGTATCATAGAACTGGCGACTCTGCTGGGGAATATTTTTAAAAGTGGATTAACCTTAGGGTTTAGATCACCTTTACATGCTTATCTTGTTTTCTTTGATTGCTTTACATTTTGGTTCTATTGTTTGGGCTTGAATTCCTCTACCCGGATTTGGGAAACATTTATAGGTAAATAGAAATACGTTGTGGAAACTGTGCGGGGTATACCGACATGGTTGAAGCAATAGCTATATTAGTGCGACATATTTGTGGGTACCAGTAGCCTTTGAGTCAATCAAAGAGAATACTGGGCCGCTGAGTGATGTCATGAAGCACTAATGAACTCTTAGAACCTTTACTTGACCATCTTGGCCTTTTTAGGAGTAGTGAGATGACCGGCTTTGGTGCAGTCCGAAGTTGGTAGATACTCGATACTACACTCATTGAGGGTTATTTTCTTGGAATATTTCGGTCGCCAATTAAGTGGCTAAACTGAAACAATGAACACAGAAAATAATCCAGTGATATTGAGCTCCTTAGAACCCGGTTACTATTTATAGGACAGGTTTAGCCAACTAACTTCAAGAGGGTACTTACCTATGAAACCCCATGCAAGCCTGAAACTAGGATCTTTTGTGATTTGCTTGTACATATACTTGTGCATACATCATGAACATCATAAAGCATCATATGCATTCACTAACCATTTCAATGGTTTGGATCTTCATCTTTGTTCTTGTTTTGTAGGTCACGGAATCTCTTCGCAGGAAAACAATTCAAGTCAACCTTGTGAGAATCCCTCCTCAACTCAAGGAGCTTGCTTCCAAGATTCCAAAGAATTCTCTCTTCAGTGAAAGACATGGTAGACTTCTCAACTTGGTCAGCTCCAACATTGAAGAAGACATGGTGAAAGTCCTCTTCCAGTTCTTTGACCCCCTACACCATTGCTTTACATTTCTTGATTACCAACTAGTACCTACTTTGGAGGAATTTTCTCAACTCCTGAGGATTCCTATTCTCCATCAACTACCCTACAACGGTACGGAAAGAGAACCAAAGCCTGAAGATGTGGCTCAAGCCTTACACTTGCAACCTTCTGATATCAAAGGTCATTGGGAAACCAGAAGTAGTGTCAAGGGTTTCTTGGTAAAGTTTCTGTTTGAGAAGGCACAAGACTGCTGGAATTCTCTAGATCTGCAAGCTTTTGAAGAGATTGTAGCACTCCTCATCTATGGGTTGGTCTTGTTCCCAAACCCTGATCAACTTATAGATGTGAATGTTGTCAAGATTTTCATATCTCGGAATCCTGTGCCTACATTGCTTGGGGACATATTACACTCATTTCACACACGAACAATGAGGAAAAGAGGTGTTCTCATGTGCTGTACTCCTCTTCTAGCAAGGTGGTTTATTTCTCACCTTCCCCAGTCAGTCTTGAAGAATGAAAAAGGCTTGAGGTGGTCGCAACGATTGATGACTCTTACATATTCTGATGTTCATTGGTGTTCTCGGTCCAGAGAAAATGTCATCATCATTGATCGTTGTGGAGAATTACCTAATTTTCCACTACTTGGCATTAGGGGAGGCATCACCTACAACCCTTGTTTAGCTCTGAGACAATTTGGGTATGCCCGAAGGGATGACCCTCATGACATGCTGATTCCGGACTTGGTTTTTAACTTCGACAATGATGCTCAAGGACTTCGACAAAGGTTTATCCAAGCTTGGAGGATGCCCAACAAAGTGGATAGTAAGACACTAGGGCACAAGAATTCCACCCCCCTTGAGCCTTATCTCAAGTGGGTACGAACCCGCGCCCAGAGTCTTATGATGCCTTACCCCCACATTCTCCCCGTGATCAAAGAGCCTGTTATGGAAGGAGAGGTTCCATACACCCTCCTATATCCAAACATGCCAACATCATTGGAAGATTTGCAAAAGAGTTGGATACAACTCAAGGAAGAACGAAACACTTTTGAAGCCAACTTCTATGCCAGTGAGAAGAAGGTTTTGGAACTTACCCGTCAACTCCATGAAGAGAAGAATCTCAACACTTACATCGCACCAAAGAGGATGCGCAACGTCTTTTTACATTAAGAACTTTGTAATATTTTGCCCATGGGGCATTTATGTACTAACAAATTTCTTCTTATTAATATGACGTGTGTTCTTTTTGTTTGCAACAACTTTGAATTTCTGAATCCTTGAATGCATTACATGAATACATATCATTCATCATATGCATAAACAGGTCTTCACACTAGGTTTCCTTATCTTTCTGCTGTTTATTTCAGCAAGATGGATATAGAGCAGACAATCAAAGATCTGTAAGCACATAATTTGCAATTCCAACAACTCCTCATGACCTTGGCAAAGGGTCAAGAGGATCTTAAAGCACTGTTAGAGAAAGAGAAGGAAAAAGAAAAGAAGAAAAAGAAAAGAATTGGTGTGGCCACTATGGGAAGAAGATTTGAGAACCAAGCTAGGAGAGTCTTGGATTTCCCCTCGATGTCTGATGAAGGGGTTGGTAAAGGAAAAGGAGTTGCGGTACCTTCCGAGTCTGAGGCTGAAGAGGAAGAAGAAGAGGATGAAGATTACTCTGAGCAGCAGTACCCTCCGATGGACGATAAGTATAAAAATTTGGAAGATCGGCTGGCAGCCATGGAGGTACAAAGAGTACCTGGGTTGGATTTCAAAGAACTAGGGTTGGTTGCTGGGATCGTCATTCCCCCCAAGTTCAAGGTGCCTACATTTGCTAAATACGACGGTTTGTCCTGTCCGAAGATGCATCTGCGGTCCTACGTCAGAAAGATCCAACCTCACTCTTCTGATAAGGATCTGCGGGTCCACTTTTTTCAAGATAGTTTGTCGGGTACGCAATTGGACTGGTTCTATCAACTTGAGAGATCTGATGTTCATAACTGGGAGGATCTGGCTGCTGCCTTCTATCGGCAATACCAATATAACACAGATTTAGCACCTACTTGTACTCAACTACAAAGTATGGGTATGGTCTCTAATGAAGGCTTTAAGGAGTACGCCCAGAAGTGGCGGGATTTGGCTGGAAGGGTGCAGCCACCATTGTCTGAAAGAGAGCTGGTTGATATGTTTTTAGGGACGCTGTCTGGTCCATTCTTTAATCACCTGATAGGGAGTTCATTGACAGGGTTCACCGAATAAATTCTGACTGGTGAACGAGTTGAAGCTGGCATCAAGAGTGGTAAGATTCAAAAAGATACATCTACTTCTGCCACTGTCAAAAAACCTTTTCCAGCCAAGAAGGAGGTGTCAACTGTTTACTCTAAAAAAGGACGAGGAAGAGTAGAGCGCTGGTCAACGGTGGGGGTTGTGATGATCCAAAAGACAGCAGCTGATCAACCTAGAAATGATCAACCAAGATCCAACCAACAAAGAGGAGGAAGGCCTGCTAGGCAGTTCACCAAAATAAACATGACGCCTGCCCAGGTCCTCCCCCATCTCTTAAAGCTGAACCTTACAGCCTTGAGAGATCTGCCACAAGATCCAAATACATCTTCTCCCTACTATAATTCAAATGCAAAATATGCATATCATTCGGACAGTGTGGGGCACGACACCAACAACTATTAGGCCCTTAAAAACAAGATCCAAGATTTAATAGATGCCAAGGAGGTAGAGTTTGATGCCCCCGAAAAACCTAATGTGATATCTGCTCCTATGCCAAAACATGGTCATAATGTCCATGCTATTGTAGAAGATCTTCATATTATCACTGTTGATGACTTAATGACTCCGTTGCCAATGATCAAGATGAATTTGTTGAAAGCCGGGATTTTCCCAGACTGTGAAAAAGATTGTTACCTTTGTTCAACCTTGCAATCCGACTATCCGCTGTTGAAGTCAGGCATCCAACGCCTGGTGGATACTCAAGAGATCCTCTTTCAGAAAACTCCTGTTGCTACTATCACTCATGTTACTCCTGTTACTCCGATCAATGATGTTGCTATAATCACCATTTCCGACAATCTTTCCAAAACCTATAAAAGGCCTGTTAAGATTACACCCGATCCAAAGTTTGTACCGCTGAAGATTACCATGCCAGGGCCTATCCCATATAAGTCCAACAAGACAATACCATGGAATTATGGAGGAGAGATCTTCTACCACGGTGTTAAGCAGATCGAATCAGTTGAAGAAAGCTCCGATGAAGAAACTCCTGACATAGGAAATATTGCGGGGACAAGTAAGATAACTCGTAGCGGAAGAATCTTCTCTCTGGAGATTGCTCCTCCAAGGGCAGTCTTCGAACCCTCAAGTGATCCTGTGTCTGTCAAGATATCTGTGCGAAGTCCAGTGATTGAAGAAATTGTTACTCCCGAAGTTGTACCCTCTGCTGTTACTACTGATAAAGGTAAGGGGATCCAAGAAGCGCCCGCCAGGACGAGGGCTCAGACTTTGGTTATCCCCGAGACCACCCAAAAGGAAATGGAGGAGATTTTAAAGATAATTAAGAAGAGCGACTATGATGTCGTAGAGCAGTTGGGGCAAACCTCTTCAAAAATCTCTATGCTGGCTCTATTGCTCTGCTCCGAGGCTCATGCCAAAGCTTTGATCAAATTTATGAAAACGACACACGTGCCTCAAGAAACTTCTGCGGATCAGTTTCAAGAGTGAGTGGCTAGCCTTACATCCGACAATCATCTTGGCTTCTCTGATGCCGATCTAACGTCCAAGGGAAGAAAGCATAATGATGCGCTGCATGTCTCGGTAGAGTGCAAAGGGACCACTCTTGCTCACATTCTGGTTGATACCGGTTCATCTTTAAATGTCCTACCAAAGAAAGCATTGGACAGACTAGACTGTGAAGGTTTGACCTTAAAGCCCAGTAATATCATTGTTAGAGCCTTCGACGGTTCTAAGCGGATGGTTCACAGAGAGGTGGACATCCAAATTAAGGTGGGAACAGAAATTTTCAACTATACTTTTTATGTGATGGACATTCGTCCTTCATATTCATGCTTGTTGGGAAGACCATGGATCCACAACGCTGGGGCAGTCACTTCTTCTCTACACCAAATGCTCAAATATCCAGTCCAAGGTAAAATCATAACGGTCCATGGTGAGGAGGAGTATATGATAAGCCACCTTAACTCTTTCCGCTACGTGGAGTTAGATGGTGAATTCATAGAAACACCTTTCCAACACTTTGAAGAGGTTTCTCCTGAGGTTGCGGTAGCCAAGACAATGACTGATGTTCCTATCATTACCAAACCTGTGTCCCGGATGTCATCCCTTAAAGATGCAGAGGTTGTAGTCAAGGAAGGAGGAAGCACAGTATGGGGTCAACTGCCACATTTCCCTTACAAGACAGATAAGTTCGGATTTGGTTTCACTGCTGCTAGTCAGAAAGCTGTACGTCACTCCCGAGCTGGAGGACCGCCACTGAAGATCACTCATCACGGATTTCACGCTTTGTAAGATGTTGAAGATGAGAGCAATTTTGAAGATTGGATTTTCCCGACCATTGAAGGAGGACTGAACAACTGGGAGGCGAAAGACTTCGTTCCCATTACTTTCATCAATCAGTAATTTATCTTTTCAACATTTTCCGTTGGTCTGTAATAATTATTAAACAATTCGTACACTCTTTTCGCCTTATGCCTTACACGGGGCATATAGGTCCATTTGTAAGGGTTTTGATTCTTCATTTTCATATGCCATTTTTAATGAATCATGGACGTTTTCATATATAAACTTTTGTGTTCATTTTATTTCTTTTTACATTTTATTTTATTTAAAGGTGGCTATCCCTTACACACACCCACACTCACAAAATGCAGGTACCCATCCACTCTGGATCCCATGGGTAACAATTCTGCTATGGCCTTCAGTGACTCTGAAGATTTGGTCAATCATGTCGAGTACGAAGGTGATGAAGACTGTGAAGTGCATGGAGAGTTGGCTAGACTTTTGCAACAAGAAGAAAGAACTATTCTGCCCCATGAAGAGTTGTTAGAGACTATCAATTTGGGTACCGCCGAAGACAGAAAAGAGGTTAAAGTGGGTACCAACCTAGAGCCAAGTGTCAAGGAGCGTTTAGTTCAGCTGTTGAATGAATATGTTGAGATCTTTGCCTGGTCCTATGAAGACATGCTGGAACTCGACACATATATTGTGGTTCACCGTCTCCCTACAAGAGAAGACTGTCCACCAATTAAACAGAAAGTCCGCCGAATGAGGCCCAATATGTCTGAAAAGATCAAAGCCGAGGTGATGAAGTAGTTCAATGCCGGGTTTCTTGCTGTTACTTCCTATCCACAATGGGTTGCTAACATTGTGCCAGTACCTAAACAGGACGGCAAAGTCAGAATGTGCGTGGACTACAGAGACCTAAACAGGGCTAGCCCTAAAGATGACTTTCCGCTACCGCACATTGACATTTTGGTTTAAAATACAGCTCAACATAAAGTGTTTTCTTTCATGGACGGATTTTCAGGGTACAACCAGATCAAAATGGCCCCTGAAGACATGGAGAAGACTACTTTTGTTATGCAGTGGGGTACCTTCTGCTATAAAGTGATGCCATTTGGACTGAAGAATGCCAAGGAAACCTATCAGCGAGCCATGGTAGCTTTGTTTCATGACATGATACATCATGAGATTGAAGTCTACGTAAACGACATGATAGCCCGTTCACAAACAGAAGAAGAACACCTCGACCATCTGCAAAAGCTGTTTGTCAGGTTAAAGGAATACAAGCTCAGACTGAACCCTAGCAAGTGCACTTTTGGAGTCAGGTTTGGTAAACTTTTAGGATTCATCATCAGTAACATAGGCATTAAGGTTGATCATGCTAAATTTAAAGCTATACGAGAAATGCCAGCCCCCTGCACTGAAAAGGAGGTCAGAGGTTTCTTGGGACGCCTAAACTACATTGCAAGGTTCATTTCTCATCTAACTTCTACCTGTGAACCAATCTTCAAGCTGTTGAAGAAAGATCAGTTGGTTGAATGGAATAATGATTGTCAAGTTGCTTTCGATAAGATCAAGGAGTATTTATTAGAACCTCCTATCTTGATGCCACCCGTCGAAGAAAGGCCGTTAATCATGTATCTGACTGTTTTGGATAATTCAATGGGGTGCGTACTGGGCCAACATGACGAGTCTGGTCGAAAAAAGCATGCAATTTATTACCTTAGCAAAAAGTTTACCGACTGTGAGACTCGCTACTCACTACTCGAGAAAACTTGTTGCGCTTTGGTATGGGTTGCTCGCCGGCTAAGGCAGTATATGTTGACACATTACCACTTTGCTAATTTCTAAAATGGATCCAATCAAGTACATCTTCGAGAAGCCTGCTCTATCAGGAAGAATCGCTAGATGGCAGATGATCCTCACTGAATATGATATACAGTACACAACCCAAAAAGCTATAAAGGGGAGTGTGCTAGCCGATCATCTGGCTCATTAAGCTATCGAAGATTACCAATCTATGAGGATCAACTTCCCTGACGAGGACATTATGACATTGGACAACATTGAAGGTAACGGACCGTATGACGGACCTGAACAAGGATCCCGATGGACCCTGTACTTTGATGGTGCTTCAAATGCACTTGGCAACGGTATCGGCACGGTACTTATTTCTCCAGAAGGTTTCCATACACCTTTCACTGCTAGACTCTGCTTCAGCTGCACCAACAACATGGCCGAGTATGAAGCTTGTATCTTTGGGCTCAAGGCTGCGATTGACCTAGGAATCAAATCTTTGGTTGTATTTGGGGACTCAGCTTTGGTTATCAGTAAAATCAAAGGAGAGTGGGATACTAAGCACCCTAACCTCATCCCTTAAAAAGGAGACGTCTTGACATTGTTACCACATTTTGAGCAGATTACCTTCGAGCACTTCCCGCGAGAAGAGAATCAGCTAGCATATGCGCTAGCTACAATGTCATCCATGTTTAAACTTAACTGGGACAATGAGGCACCTCAAATCACCATTGAACGAATGGACGAACCTGCACATTGTCACGAGATTAATACCGAAGAAGTGGTGGACTGACCTTGGTTTCATGATGTCAAAAGGTATCTCGAAGCACAAGAATACCCTGAAGGAGCTTCAGTCAACGACAAAAAGTTCTTAAGGAGGTTCGCGGCCAAGTTCTTTCTGAGCAATGGTATCCTATACAAGCGCAACCATGATTGTGTTCTGCTTCGTTGTGTGGACAAGGTTGAAGCTGAGAAGATCATGGCTGAACTGCACAATGGTACCTTTGGCACCCACTCAAGCGGTCATACGATGGCTAAGAAGATTCTACGGGCAGACTACTACTGGTCTACCATGGAAACTGACTGTCATCAATATTCCCATACTTGTCACAAATGCCAAATCTATGCCGACAAGGTACATATTCCTCCAGTTCCTCTCAATGTTCTAACAGCTCCTTGGCCATTCGCAATGTGGGGAATCGACATGATTGGAGAGATCAAGCCTACAACATCCAATGGACATCGCTTCATCCTGATGGCTATTGATTACTTTACCAAGTGGGTCGAAGTATCTTCCTTCTCCCCCGTTACAAAGAATGTGGTTTCCCACTTCATCAAGTAGAACCTCATTTGCCGGTACGATATCCCTGACCGTATCATCACGGACAACGGTACAAACCTGAACAACACTATGATCACTACTCTATGCGAGCAGTTCAAGATTCAACATCACAATTCATCTCCCTATCGGCCAAAGATGAACGATGCTGTAGAAGCTGCGAACAAAAACATCAAGAAGATCATTCAAAAGATGACAGTCACCTACAAGGACTGGCATGAGATGTTACTGTTTGCTCTGCACGGATATCGTACCACAAAGCATACTTTAACCGGGGCAACCCCCTTTTATTTGGTATATGGCATGGAAGCTGTTTTACCTATGGAGGTTCAGATTCCTTCCTTGAGAATCATGAAGGATGCTGGTTTGAATGAAGACGATTGGATTCAGACCTGGCTTGATCAACATAACTTGATTAACGAGAAGCGACTTACTGCTGTTTGCCATGGTCAGGCGTATAAAAAATGTATGATCAAAGCCTTCAACAAGAAAGTCAAGAAACAAGTATATCAAGTCGGGGACCTTGTAATCAAGCGAATCATCTTGCCACAAAGTGATCCCAGGGGCAAACGGACTCGTACTTACGAAGGACCATTTGTGATCAAAAACATCTTTTATGGTGGGTCAATGATCTTAACCACCATGGACGGTGATGACCTGCCGCACCCTGCGAACGCAGACATAGTCAAAAGATACTACACATAAATGACCCGACAATTAGAAAACCCGAAAGGGCGGCTTGGGAAAAAGTGGGCATCCCGGTGAATCGAAAACCCGGAAGGGCGGTTCAGGCAAAAATTAGGGATAAATAAAAATCTGTACACCCGGCAAGTTGAAAACCCGAAAGGGAGACTTGGGCAAAAAGGGGTTTCCCGGTAGATCGAAAACCCGAAAGGGCGATCCAGGAAAAAGTTAGGGAATTAAAGCGTATGACTATGTCTCGTCGGATCACTTTAAGGACAATATCTTCACGAACAAGCTCCAAGTTTCTGATCAATCCAATCATCTGCGGACGAAGCGACTAATGGACAAGATACTCAGAGTTGCGAAGGCTATAGCAGAATGGGAATCCCATGGAATTGTTACACATAGCCATATTTCTTTGTATAAATTTTTCTCAATTTTTTGACAACATTCTCTTACTAGGATATCTGTTTCCTTTGTACAAAATACTTACACCAAGTTAATACAAAGATACTTCAAAGTGCGGAAAATTGTTTGCCTTTTCTTTCTTTTTTACACTTGTGTTTTATTTGAAAACGTCAAATGATTTATTAAAATGAGCATATGCATTTGAATATAATCACTACTTACAAATAAAACGAAATGAGAAAGGATAATAACTGATAGGATGAAAGTATAGGAAGATGTCTTTAGGCTATTCCAAGAGAAATCCCCTACAGTACACCATCCAGGTCCTCAACGGAGTTGAAGCTTTGAAATGCATATCCCCATCAGAGTTGAGTTTTCAAAACTCCCAATCCCCAGCAGAGCAAAACTTTGAACCGCAAATCCTCAGTAAGGATGAAACTTTCTTCCCCAAGCGGAGCCAAAACTTCAGCCTTTGAATACCAGTGGAGACGATCTAGTTTCCTCCCTTATCCCTGAAAAGTCACTTTAAAACCAGATAATTCCCCAGAGAGTTATTCTTCCCCAGTGAAGTCATCACGATTAAATCAGCACGTCATGAAGATCCCCAATGGAGATGAAACTTTGATCTACTAATCCCCAACGGAAACTATTCAGTCTTCTCCCGATATTCCCAACAGAGCAGAGATCCTCACTCTTGAAGTCCCCAGTAGATTGGCATACAACCCAAAACTCCTGATCTCCCCAGCAGTATAGCTTTTCCCCACAGAGGTTGTCAAAGATCTTGAATCTCCAGCAGTGGTCTTGGATTTATTTTCCCCGACAGCGGTCAAAGATTTCATTATCTCCAGCTATCCAAGGATTTATTTTCCTCAGCAAGACAACTAATCAGCTTACATGCACATACATTACATTCATAGATCATGAGTGTTGTACCCCAAAATTTGCCCTCCCATATTTCTCAAAACATTTCAAGAAAATTCACAAGTCCAACCCGGCGTGTTATATTCAGGTGTTCTTTCGCCAAGATATCTCTGATAACATATTCTCAAATTCAGGTTCGGCTCAAGAGTCAATTCTTTAAAGAAGGTATCCGAATGTGTGAGTTTTCTTGAAGAAATATAGTGAAAAAGTGTGCTGAAAGTGCAGTTTTTATGCGCTAAAAAATTCATAACTTGAAGATCGTGACTCGTTTTGAACCCGTTCCGGTGGCCAAAATTCCGTCTTGACATTATCTACGTTTTCATCTCTCACGGCTGGAAGCCAATTTCGATCAGAAGGTCTTCAAAAATGTGGATTTATCAAGTATTTTCGTGCAGAAAATTTGTGACAGAAGTTTATTTGCGTCATGTTCAGAAAATCATAACTTGGTCGATTTTCATCGTATCGAGCTGGTTCCGGCGCCAAAATTTCACAAATTGAGTTGACTACATTTTCACAGAAGGTATTGAGTTCAAACGGTATCCAAAAGGCTTTCGTTTTTTGCTCAGAGTGTGTGACACACCGAAAATCCTGAATGCTGAATATTATTTCATCTGGGCTGAAACTTCGAAAATTCATAACTCGGTCAATTTTTATCGGATTGGACTCATATTTTTACACAAGGTCACTGACTCATAGATCTACAACTTTGCTTCAAAAGTCGAGACCAAATTATGCACCGATCAATACCAGTTTTTTATTGAAGAACGTGTCAGAGTCGACACTGGAGCCCAAAATAAGTTTGTCTGAGCTGAAACTTCAAAAATTCATAACTAATTCACCGTTTATCCGATTGAGACGATTTTCGGACAGGAGTTATTTATCGATGTCGGCTACATTTTATTTTCACATTTCAACTTCAAAAATTACACTTAAGTCCCTGCGATTTAGCCTGGAAGGTGACGAACTCAAGTGAACATTGAAGGCCCAATTGCACATTCAAAGCCCATTTTCTTTATCCTAATTTCCATTATATAATCACCTTCTTTTCACACAAACAAGAGGAGAGGAAAAAAAGAGGAAAAAAAAAACTTTGCCACAACACTGTTAGAATATCAAATTCTTTCAAGAACCCTAAAACCTTGAAATCCTTATTACAAATCCCTCTCTCACTACAAACAAGCCATCACAGTTACAAACCAATATCTCACTACTTCTTTAGTAAGGATAAGACTGGCTTGATCTCCATGATCCTAATTTTCCAGTAAGGCATAAAAGCATTCAGGTCACTAATTTTCCAGTAAGGGTAAGATTGATTTGATCTCCATGATCAAAAGGGTATAATCATTCATACATGTCATATTGTGCCTAAACATTAAATTTCTTCATATATTGGCTTTATTTTCATTTTATGATTTTATTTAATGTGTTCATGAGATTCAACACTGCAGATTTAGACAAGATCTCATGCAGGTTCATTAAGGAACGTTGAGGCCAAAAGCCAAAAGGCCAAAAGTCAAATGGCCAAAGTAGAAAAACTTATGCATGACACTAATACATGGCGTTGAGGCCAAAACACAAATGGCCAAAAGCCAAAAGGCAAATGGCCAAAGTAGAACAACTTATGCATGATGAGGTCAGAACACAAATGGCCAACAGCCAGAACACAAATGGTCAAACCACTCCAATTCACCTCCAAAAAGGGCCAGACACCCCCATGGTTTGCATCATTTTTATTTTTTATTTGATTTTCCTTTTTCATTCTTTTAATTGTTTTCTTTAAATTCATGAATTAATTTTTATAATGTAAAACCAGAAAATCAAAAACTAAGAATATGTTAATTAATTTACTTATTAAATATTTTTATAAATAAATGTTAAATAATTAATTTAGTTAAATTAGGTTTTAAAACTTAAGTCTTTTTCTTAACAAATTAAAATATGTAGAAATTAGGGTTTTTAACTTTTCATCATCTTTTTAATAAATAATTTTTTCTTATTATTATTGTTATTAATTATTAAATATTTTTGTAAATAAACATGTACATTAAATATTTAGTAAATTAGGTTAAACTTTAACATTTTCATTAATAATTAAAAAAACTTAGAATTAGAGTTTCTTTTAATTTTAATTTTCTTTATTTCATAAATACAAAAAAACTAAAAAACATTTCTTTCCTTTTATTAAATAATTAATTAGCTTTTTAATTTCATTTAATTTCTTTAAAGGGTCCAACGCCCTCGAACGTTCTATTTTTATTTCTTTCGCACATTTACTTTCTTTCAAATATTATGTAATTGCTCAAGCCATGTAACTCGGACATTTTATATTTCCCGCATTTTATTTCTTTATTTTATGTCAAATCGGGTCCTGGTTTAATTTGGCGATGTGGACCCGCGCCTTTGTAATAGTTTAGGAACTTTATATTTCTCGCAATTTTTAACTATTAATAATGACATGCAAGAATGAATGATAAAATAAAAACAAACGCATAGATCACCCATACATGACAAGACAAAAATAAATGAATCTGACACACAAATCACACACCACCCCTAGGGTACGCCTCACTGTTGCCTTGCCTCGAAAGGTGATCGTCGAGTAGAGGATGTCTTAGTAAGTCCTCATGATCCGGGAACCTGGCATGAGGGTAGCTTCTAAGGTGTCTTCCTATTGCTCCGGTGATCACCATGTCCCGAACCTCGAATTGACCCGAACACCTCCAACGGTGGTGCTACCTACCTCTCAATGGTGGGATGACACTACTTCAAAGGACATTTACACAGACGAATTCCTTAGGGTAGGTAGACGACTCTAGATACTTGCTCTAATTTCAAAAACAAATCAAAAATACTTTTCACACCAACACATTTTCAAAAAGCTCTCGAAAGCAATTTTTCAAACACTCTTGAGGACCGATACAAGAGTCAAACTGGAATTTTCAAAGAAACTTTTTTTAAAACCCACAGTTGAAAAGCAAACAAACAATTTTGAAAACACAAATGAGCAAGTATCTAATAGCCCATGGATAACCATGGATAGAAAGGGTGCTAACACCTTCCCTTTCTATAACCTACCTCCCGAACCGAGAGCAATCTCTATAAGGAATTTTTCTGTGCTTTTGTCCTTTCCATTTGGAGAAAATAAAAGACGGTGGCGACTCTTGCTTCCGCGATATTTCACGAACCAGCGTTAAACAGTAAGTTCCAGATCCACCGATCACAGAACTGGCGACTCTGCTGGGGATGCTTATAAAGTGAGGGGTACCTTAGGTTTAGTTCATAACTGTGTTTTCAATTGTTTTCTTTGCTTGCCTTAAATTGTGGGACTGTCTTGGGAGTTCTATAGATCCTAACCCAGATCTGGGGATACCTTCTTAGAAAGTAGCAACAAGGCTGTGAGGGAACTGTGCGGGGTATACCGACATGGTTGAAAGAGTCTGCTACGTTGATGTGGCACTTTGGTGTGTACCGGTAACCCTTGAGTTCAGTCAAGGAGAGTACGGGGCCTCCGCGTGGTGTCATGAAGCATCAACAGACCTTAGGAACCTTAATTGAACTATCTTGGCCTCTTTAGGGTAGTGAGATAACTGACTTTGGTGCAGTCCGAGGTTGGTTGATACTCGATACTAAACTCAATTGAGGGTTGCTTTCCTGGAATATTTCGGTCGCCAGTTCAGTGGCTAAATCGAAACGATGAACAATGAAAGCAATCCCGTGATATTGGGACCCTTAGAACCCGGTTACTTCTAATAGGACAGGTTGAACCCACCAACTTCAAGAGGGTAATACCTAGACCTCATGCTGGCCTAAACTCTAAGGGTTTCTCTTGTGTGACTTGTGTGCCTTCGTACTTGGCTACTTGCATGCTTGTTATCTGACACATGAACTACTTGCAGGTTTTGTTTATAGTCCTTAATTAGGACTCATAACAGGGTTTACTAAGTTTCTTGCAGGTTTTGTTTATAGTCCTTAATTAGGACTCATAACAGGGTTTACTAAGTTTCTTGCAGGTTTTGTTTATAGTCCTTAATTGGGACTCATGACAGGTCTTACTTGAGTTGCTTGCAGGTTGTGGTTTGCAGTCCTTAATTGGGACTCATAACAGGGTTACCTACATTACCCCATGCATACCATAACATCATACCATGGCATACATCCTAACTCATTTCAAGGATCTCAAGGGCTTGTGATGCAGGTCATGGTGAATCAACTATCCCAGCAAGGGGCAAAGAGGATTTATTTTCCTCTAGCCAAGGTTGTCAGGGGCTATGACCCACTTGATATGGTGAGCTTTGACACTTGAAGAAGGTTGCCCTAGCCAAGGTTGTCAGGGGCTATGACCCACAGGATATGGTGAGCCTTTGACCCTTGAAGAAGAATTCTCAACAACATGGGTTTCCTTCAATCAAGCTACAAATTCCAATGCTAACAATTTTCTTGTTTACCCGGCGAGGTCCTTGAAAACATTGCTTGCATATCATACATATCATTGCATTGCAGGTGCTCTTGTTGCAGGTCACTTACCCTTCTCGCTGTTTATTTCAGCCATGGCTTCCCAGCAAGATAACCAGGACCTTCACACTCAAGAGACTCAGTTCAAGGAGATCTTCCTAAGCCTATCCAAGGGGCAGGAAGAGTTGAGGACACTTCTCATGGAGACTTTTGTCAGGAACAGTGCTGAGGACGAACAGTTGAAACATCTGCAAGTTGAAGTGAATGTACTGAAAACCCAGATGCTGGGGCAGGTGACTGCCATTCAAAGTTTAGCTCAAGGACAAGATGAGCTCGGGGTTCTCGTCAACCAACTGCTTCAGGGTAACCAACTGGGGCAAAAGTCTAAGGGTAAAAAGCCAGTTATCGTTCAACCACCTTTGAGACAAGGAGATAAGGGGAGAGCTCCTCAAATGGCTCCAGTGTCACGAATTCAACATCAAGCTCACCAGCGTCAACCAGACAAGCCTAAAAGGCAGTTCACCAAGATCAACATGTCGCTGGATCAAGCACTACAACAAATGTTGAAGGCAGGGCTGATCACCTTAAGGGCTCCTCTCCGGAATCCGAACACTTCTGCTCCTAACTATCATCCCAACGATAGGTGCGCATATCATTCTAATAGCCCGGGGCATACTACGGACAACTGCTGGCCTCTCAAAAACAAGATTCAAGACATGATCGACGCTGGAGAGATTCAGTTTAAAGTACCCAAGACTCCCCACGTGATCACTGCTCCCTTGCCAAAACATGGCTAGGATTGAGAAATTTTTGTTCATTCGAATGTTCAAGTTGCAATTTTCTTTTGTTCAAACATTTACTCATGTTAAACATTGTTATTTCATTAATGCATCGCATATGTCTGTTCTGAAACAATATATTCGTATTCACTAAATGCAAATTATTTTCATATTTTTTCTGATGATCAACTCTTAAATAATAATTTTAAGCCTCTTGAGGGAGGATGACGAAAACGATACCATAATCTACAGTATGCTTTTGAACAGACCCCGCTGATGAGGTACAGGCATTGTTTCAATCCCTAAACACTGGAGTTATAAGGAAGATAATCCCTCTTCAACCCCTCTGAGCCAAAGAAGTAGGAGTTTTTCTTTTCGAAATTTAAAACCCTTAATCATAACCTGGGGCAGGGTAGTCTCTCAGTTGATCCAAGTGCATAACGAATGGCACCAAAGAGGTCCTTACAAAACAAAGAAAAAAAAACAGTGATGGTTCCGCATAATCAATAAAGAAAGGCAGTCATTACTCCTCAAAATCAAAAGCCCAAGAAAGTCAATACCCATGAAGGAGACTTACAAAACTGGGGCATCCCGCTGACTGTAATTCCAAAAAAGGAAACAGTTCAGGCAAAAAAAGAAAGGGATAACAAAAATCAGACAAGAAAGAGGTCTTACAAACCCTCAACGAAAAAAGAGGAAATGACTGCCTAATCAAAATAAACGTTCAATATCCGAACCATCACTGGTATATCAAAGCAAAGACTCAAACAAGGTCTAACGTATGATCAACTGAGTTTAGGTTTGGAGAACATCACGAAGAACGGGTGGGGACATATAATTTGAGCCTTTATCCTTTGTTTCTTAAACCGTGAACCAGGCCACGTTATAACCCTTAAAAAGTCCTAGCTGAAGCATGGGTTAGTTCGAAAGCATACTGTTACGAAAAGTATCCTGACTCCTTAAGGCTTGCGGTAAAATAACGAGTTGACATCACGTTTTACAAACATTCACTTGTTTTATGAAAAAAGAATGCATTTTCAAAATCTTCAAGACAGACATAAGCTTTGCATTTTTAACATAACTTTGTTTGCATATGACTTTTTGTTTGAACAGCAGGGAAATTCGCACGATGAATGCCTAATGAACAGAAGTACTTCCAATCAAGGGGAAGACATGACCATGGTCTACTATCTGGGGCAGTCCAATCAAGATTCAGAGAATCTCTCAAAGGTCAAATAGCCTAGGGAAAATCTCCGCCCGAGTCACTTGGGGCACTCCAGCAACGAATCTTACCTGATCAAACACCTTCTGGTGGCATGACAAAACACTTCTAACAGGGGCAACTCCCTACATTCTAAGAGCATGGACACGGTCGAAAAAATACTACGCAAAATCAAAGACCCGCTAGGTTGACGTACCTAGGCAAAAATAAGGGCTTCCCGGCGAACCAAAAGGGTTCGGGCAAAATGAAGGGATGAAATGAAAAAATCTGTACACCCGGCAAGTCGAAAACCTGAAAAGGCGGCTTGGGCAAAAATGGGTATCCCGGTGGACTGAAAACCCGAAAGGGCGGTCCAGGCAAAAGTTAGGGATCAAAGCGTACGACTATGTCCTATCATCTTGTCACCTGGCTACCAGAAGAAGGTTTGTCCATCAACCACTATCAGCGCCTCACAGGTCTTCCTCTCCCACCTCAAACAGGGGCAATAAAGAGTTGTCTAAAAGCAATCTAATTGTTCTGTCCTCCAGGGTACCAAGATGGGTTCAGCGGAAGAACATAACCAGATATCTTAATTCCCCAAAGAGTGAGCCAACAAATAAGTTCACTCTCCCCAAGCAAAGCTATTATCAAACTTAAGGAAGTTGAGTATCCTCCAGCAGATCTCAACATTCTCCAGCAGTAAATATACATGAATTCTTAACAAGCATCCCCGGTAGTCTTGGTCTAAAGATTGTTCCCCGGCGGTATATCAAACACTCAGTGGAGTCACTTCCCCGGTACAGTTCAAAACTTCCCCAGGAGAATCCAATCCAGTGCCCCAGGAAGGTTGGAATTCATCTCCCCAAGCAGTAAGCTCATCCCCAGTAGATTTTGGAAGCTTATCCCTCGCAGAGCACGAACGCGTCTTCTGACTTTAGTCAAAGAGTTATTTCCTTACCAGGATATAACTGGGTTATCCTCAGCCAAAACCACGGAAAAGGCGTCCTCGACGAAGTCTTCTCATCCCCAGCGAAGTCTATCAACACTTCAAGGGTATCCCCAGCAAGTTATTATCAACAATTCAACAAAGTACCTCGCTCCCCACAGAGTTTTGTTTCCCAGCAAGATCGTTAGAGTACTTTTCTCCCCGCAGAATATTCCATTCGCCAAGTATATTCCCCAACGGAGTTATCTTCTCCTACCGGTATTCTTGCAACTATCATCCCCAGCGGAGGCAAAAATATATTCTCCAACATCAGCCCAGGAGTGACTTCCCGGCACCCGTCAAGGATTTACTTTCCGAGACGAAAAACATACATTCCTAAACATCACATACATCATTATAGCATGCATATACGCATCATATCTTACAAATCTCATTTATGTTGAGAACATCATTGCTTGATCCATATCATGCATTGCATATGACTGACCTTTACCTTTCAGGAAAGATCCAGTTAAGCTCTCAGCTGTATCCAAGACCTAGACCGGTTTAGTTAAATCGACTCCAAAGATTTCTCTGTTTCTTATCCAGTCAAAGGCCTTCTCTAGTCCAGTTAAATCGACCCCAAACAGATTTTCCTGATAAAGACTCAGTAGAAGTTATCCAAGATTCTCTCAATGATTGCTGTTGAGGTTGTAGTCACCTATGGTTCTCTCCCCGATACTGCGGAGGTGGTAATCCCAGATTTCGCTCAATGATTGCTGTTGAGGTTGAAATTATCCAAGATTCTCTCAATGATTGCTATTGAGGTTGTAGTCGCCCATGGTTCTCTCCCCGATACTGCGGAGGTGGTAATCCCAGATTTCGCTCAACGATTGCTGTTGAGGTTGAAATTATCCAAGATTCTCTCAATGATTGCTGTTGAGGTTGTAGTCGCCTATGGTTCTCTCCCCGATACTGCGGAGGTGGTAATCCCAGATTTCGCTCAACGATTGCTGTTGAAGTTGAAGTTATTCAAGATTCTCTCAATGATTGTTATTGAGGTTGTAGTCGCCCATGGTTCTCTCCCCGATACTGCGGAGGTGGTAATCCCAGATTTCGCTCAACGATTGCTGTTGAAGTTGAAGTTATCCAAGATTCTCTCAATGATTGCTATTGAGGTTGTAGTCGCCCATGGTTCTCTCCCCGATACTGCGGAGGTGGTAATCCCAGATTTCGCTCAATGATTGCTGTTGAAGTTGAAGTTATTCAAGATTCTCTCAATGATTGCTATTGAGGTTGTAGTCGCCCATGGTTCTCTCCCCGATACTGCGGAGGTGGTAATCCCAGATTTCGCTCAACGATTGCTGTTGAAGTTGAAGTTATCCAAGATTCTCTCAATGATTGCTATTGAGGTTGTAGTCGCCTATGGTTCTCTCCCCGATACTGCGGAGGTAGTAATCATCCCAAGATTCTCTCAATGATTGCTGTTGAGGTTGAAGTCGCCAAAGATTCTCTCAATGATTGCTGTTGAGGTTGAAGTCGCCCAAGATTCTCTCAATGATTGCTGTTGAGGTTGAAGTCGCCCAAGATTTTCTCAATGATTGCTGTTGAGGATGAAGTCGCCTATGGTTCTCTCCCCGATACTGCGGAGGTAGTAATCGTCCCCAGATTCTCTCAGCGCTACTGTTGAGGTTGAAGTCGTTCAAGATTCTCTCAGCGTTCCTGTTGAGGTAGTAATCATCCAAGGTTCTCTCACCGTTCCTGTTGAGGTAGTAACCATCCCTGGTTCATTCATCACCGTTTTAAGCTCCAGATTCAGCTCCTGTAACCAGTCAGGACACATCTATACGAAGAGTTTGAAGACCAGCTCCTGTAACAGGCCAGGTACTCATTTTTCTTTTTTGCAGGTACGCAAGTTCTCGCTAAGGAATCTCTTACGCGATCAACATCCAGATGGCATCTATAAGCCCATCCACCTTCCATCATCTCTCAGCATGGCATCTATAAGCCCATCATCCTATACATCAATCTCCAAATGGCATCTGTAAGCCCATTCCCCACATCACACTGCTACTATGTGAGCGCAAATTTCTGGGCACTCTAGTGTTCAATCATCTTCCACCTTCGGATTACGAAAGGCACGTCAGCCAATCTACATCCTCAGGTCTAAGAAGATTGAACAAGGGCAACTGTTGTACCCCAAAATTTGCCCTCCCATATTTCTCAAAACATTTCAAGAAAATTCACAAGTCCAACCCGGCGCGTTATATTCAGGTGTTCTTTCGCCAAGATATCTCTGATAACATATTCTCAAATTCAGGTTCGGCTCAAGAGTGAATTCTTTAAAGAAGGTATCCGAATGTGTGAGTTTTCTTGAAGAAATATAGTGAAAAAGTGTGCTGAAAGTGCAGTTTTTACGCGCTAAAAAATTCATAACTTGAAGATCGTTACTCGTTTTGAACCCGTTCCGGTGGCCAAAATTCCGTCTTGACATTATCTACGTTTTCATCTCTCACGGATGGAAGCCAATTTCGATCAGAAGGTCTTCAAAAATGTGGATTTATCAAGTATTTTCGTGCAGAAAATTTGTGACAGAAGTTTATTTGCGTCATGTTCAGAAAATCATAACTTGGTCGATTTTCATCGTATCGAGCTGGTTCCAGCGCCAAAATTTCACAAATTGAGTTAGCTACATTTTCACAGAAGGTATTGAGTTCAAACGGTATCCAAAAGGCCTTCGTTTTTTGCTCAGAGTGCGTGACACACCGAAAATCCTGAATGCTGAATATTATTTCATCTGGGCCGAAACTTTGAAAATTCATAACTCGGTCAATTTTTATCGGATTGGACTCATATTTTTACACAAGGTCACTGACTCATAGATCTACAACTTTGCTTCAAAATTCGAGACCAAATTATGCACCGATCAATACCAGTTTTTTATTGAAGAACGTGTCAGAGTCGACACTGGAGCCCAAAATAAGTTTGTCTGAGCTGAAACTTCAAAAATTCATAACTAATTCACCGTTTATCCGATTGAGTCGATTTTCGGATAGGAGTTAGTTATCGATGTCGGCTACATTTTGTTTTCACATTTCAACTTCAAAAATTACACTTAAGTCCCTGCGATTTAGCCTGGAAGGTGACGAACTCAAGTGAACATTGAAGGCCCAATTGCACATTCAAAGCCCATTTTCTTTACCCTAATTTCCATTATATAATCACCTTCTTTTCACACAAACAAGAGGAGAGGAAAAAAAGAGAGAAAAAAAAACCTTGCCACAACACTGTTCGAATATCAAATTCTTTCAAGAATCCTAAAACCTTGAAATCCTTATTACAAATCCCTCTCTCACTACAAACAAGCCATCACAGTTACAAACCAATATCTCACTACTTCTTTAGTAAAGATAAGGCTGGCTTGATCTCCATGATCCTAATTTTCCAGTAAGGCATAAAAGCATTCAGGTCACTAATTTTCCAGTAAGGGTAAGATTGATTTGATCTCCATGATGTGCCTAAACATTAAATTTCTTCATATATTGGCTTTATTTTCATTTTATGATTTTATTTAATGTGTTCATGAGATTCAACACTGCAGATTTAGACAAGATCCCATGCAGGTTCATTAAGGAACGTTGAGGCCAAAAGCCAAAAGGCCAAAAGCCAAATGGCCAAAGTAGAAAAACTTATGCATGACACCAATACATGGCGTTGAGGCCAAAACACAAATGGCCAAAAGCCAAAAGCCAAATGGCCAAAGTAGAACAACTTATGCATGATGAGGTCAGAACACAAATGACCAACAGCCAGAACACAAATGGTCAAACCACTCCAATTCACCTCCAAAAAGGGCCAGACACCCCCATGGTTTGCATCATTTTTATTTTTTATTTGATTTTCCTTTTTCATTCTTTTAATTGTTTTCTTTAAATTCATGAATTAATTTTTATAATGTAAAACCAGAAAATCAAAAACTAAGAATATGTTAATTAATTTACTTATTAAATATTTTTGTAAATAAATGTTAAATAATTAATTTAGTTAAATTAGGTTTTAAAACTTAAGTCTTTTTCTTAACAAATTAAAATATGTAGAAATTAGGGTTTTTAAATTTTCATCATCTTTTTAATAAATAATTTTTTCTTATTATTATTGTTATTAATTATTAAATATTTTTGTAAATAAACATGTACATTAAATATTTAGTAAATTAGGTTAAACTTTAACATTTTCATTAATAATTAAAAAAACTTAGAATTAGAGTTTCTTTTAATTTTAATTTTCTTTATTTCATAAATACAAAAAAACTAAAAAACATTTCTTTCCTTTTATTAAATAATTAATTAGCTTTTTAATTTCATTTAATTTCTTTAAAGGGTCCAACGCCCTCGAACGTTCTATTTTTATTTCTTTCGCACATTTATTTTCTTTCAAATATTATGTAATTGCTCAAGCCATGTAACTCGGACATTTTATATTTCCCGCATTTTATTTCTTTATTTTATGTCAAATCGGGTCCTGGTTTAATTTGGCGATGTGGACCCACGCCTTTGTAATAGTTTAGGAACTTTATATTTCTCGCAATTTTTAACTATTAATAATGACATGCAAGAATGAATGATAAAATAAAAACAAACGCATAGATCACCCATACATGACAAGACAAAAATAAATGAATCTGACACACAAATCACACACCACCCCTAGGGTACGCCTCACTGTTGCCTTGCCTCGAAAGGTGATCGTCGAGTAGAGGATGTCTTAGTAAGTCCTCATGATCCGGGAACCTGGCATGAGGGTAGCTTCTAAGGTGTCTTCCTATTGCTCCGGTGATCACCATGTCCCGAACCTGGAATTGACCCGAACACCTCCAACGGTGGTGCTACCTACCTCTCAATGGTGGGATGACACTACTTCAAAGGACATTTACACAGACGAATTCCTTAGGGTAGGTAGACGACTCTAGATACTTGCTCTAATTTCAAAAACAAATCAAAAATACTTTTCACACCAACACATTTTCAAAAAGCTCTCGAAAGCAATTTTTCAAACACTCTTGAGGACCGATACAAGAGTCAAACTGGAATTTTCAAAGAAACTTTTTTTAAAACCCACAGTTGAAAAGCAAACAAACAATTTTGAAAACACAAATGAGCAAGTATCTAAGAGCCCATGGATAACCATGGATAGAAAGGGTGCTAACACCTTCCCTTTCTATAACCTACCTCCCGAACCGAGAGCAATCTCTATAAGGAATTTTTCTGTGCTTTTGTCCTTTCCATTTGGAGAAAATAAAAGACGGTGGCGACTCTTGCTTCCGCGACATTTCACGAACCAGCGTTAAACAGTCAGTTCCAGATCCACCGATCACAATGAGCATTGACAAAACACATATATTGCATCATACATTTCATGCAACATAACTTTGTGTTTCAGCTAACGTTCTACCCTTTTCAGGATGGAATTGATAGCTGCCTAAGACAAATATTCAAAGCTCAAAAAATGGCTTAGAGATGTTCCAGATATGGATACTCTCTTGTTTGCTTATTCAAATTAAGGGGAAGATTCTTTCTTTAGTTATGAAGCCTGGATTCGACCAGATAATACCTTGATTATGCTAAAGCCCGAAGATCGACCGGAGAATAGTTGAATCCCCTGTAGTTTTTTTCTGAAACCTGGACGCTGACCATATAGGAAGCAAAGTATCGTGAAGCCTGGATGTTGACCAGATAGCAATACAAGACTGTGAAGCCTGGATGTTGACCAGATAACAGTAAGGTACACTGTGAAGCTTGGATGTTGACCAAATAAAAGTTTACTTTGCCAATTACTTTGAAGCCCGGATTCAACCGGATATTAGTAGGCCCAAAATCAAAAGGGAAAACCAGATGCGACCGGATAACCATTTGATTTCCTTCTGAAGACTGGACGTTAACCAGATAGGAAGTAAAGTATCGTGAAGTCTGGATGTTGACCAGATAGAAATACAAGACTGTGAAGCCTGGATGTTGACCAGATAACAGTAAGGTACACTATGAAGCTTGGATGTTGACCAAATAACAGTTTACTTGGCCAATTACTTTGAAGCCCGAATTCAACCGGATATTAGTAGGCCCCAAATCAAAAGGGAAAACCGGATGCGACCGGATAACCATTTGATTTCCTTCTAAAGCCTGGATGTTGACCAGATAGGAAGTACAAGACATTAAAGACTGGATGTTGACCAGATAACAGTTCACTGTCACCTCTCCAACCGAAAGATGACTCCCTAGTAGAATAACAGACGACTGAAGTTCTATTTCTACCACAACAGAGACCAACATTCCCCGGCATAGTACTCCTCAACAACAGGTGTATGTGCCCTCACAAAGGAATCTCTTATACGATCAATTTTTCTTGGATGGCATCTTTAAGCCCATCTCCGACAAGATTCTGTCACATCTCCAAATGGCATCTTTAAGCCCATTCCCACAGCTATACTCTGACAAGCGCAAATTTACGGGCACTCTAGTGTCCAATCCTCTTTTACCTTCGAGTCACGAAAGGCAAACTCGCCAATATAACTCTTCAGGTTCAAGAAGATTGAACAGGGGCAGCTGTTGTACCCCAAAATTTTCCCTCTCATTTTATCAAAATTTCTCATCACAAGGCTCTTTGAACTCAAGATCAAGCTAGGCTTTGCTCTGCTTAAGACATCTCCTTGCACTGTTGACCTAAATTAGGGTTTGAGTTTGCAAAAGGAATTTTGGACTTCTAATGCTCAAAGTGGCTTTCATACTTCATGTTGGACTTATAATATTGTCCATACCAAGTTTCAAGCCTTGAATCAAATTTTTGCCCAGTCAATTGGACAGTTGACCTAGAAATCAGCTGTATTGGGGAAAAAGTTAACTTTGGCCAATTTACAGTCAAACCTCATAAATTTTGACCCACATCAACCTTATAAAATCATATGAACCATTTGATCAAGTTTAGACTACAACTCCTCAAGAAATTTGATCAGATCATCAAAAGGGCAAAATGGTCATTTTTAGGGTTTTGACTACATAAGGGCAATTTCTGATTTTTGACCTAGCCAATGGCAAATTGAGTTCAAGCATGGATTCAAGGACTCAATGACATCATCTTGACCTATTCACAAGGATCAAAAGATCTCAATTGCATTGGATTGACAGATGAATTTTTCAGTCAACCGATCAAATTTTGACTATACACTGAAAAGTCAAACTTTGACATTTTGGTCAAAATCAAGTGCCAAGGGTCATTTTTCATCAAGATGTGTCAAAACATGAAACTTGTTCATCAAGAAACCTAATTTTGCAAATTAGGGTTTAAAATGGAAAAATTTCATAACTTCAAATTTTTCTAAGTTATGAAATTTTCTTATTTTTTCCCAACTTTGCCCAAAATTTTCACCATGATGCAATTGGATTCAAATAAAACTTACAACATGAAAGTTGTAGTCCTCCACAAAGTCTACAACTTTTATTCACAAAGTTTTCCCAAAAGAAGCTTGGATCTCAAGTTAAGATTTTTGGAACAAGGGTCCATGAAACTTTTAACTTAGTGAAATTTTGCCCTAGTTTAGGCAGGATTTTGACCTATCTTCATGGCCATTTTTCACATAGTTCCACTTGGAATCTCAAATTTCATTTCAAAGATGGAATATATAGCATGTTGAAAGCTTTCCAAAATGTCCAAGAACTCTCCAAACTCATTTGTGGTTAGGGAGAATCAAAGGCTTGAAGTTGGCAAAAACTCACTTTTTATCCATGGCATGTTCATAGTGATACAAGTTGCAAACTCTAATCAACTTGCTTTGTACTTGATTACAGGTCTCAAAACCATTCCACACTCAATAATTAAATGCAAATCCATTGGTCTAAGGCTTTTTTTGGTCATTAGAGGATTGCACACAAGATTAATCCTTAAATAGAAAAAGCAACATTACCATTTTTGCTTAAATCTTGCTTTATGTCAAAACTGCATCCTTGAGCATTGAGCCATATCTTGTGCAGAAAATAAAATCCACAAACTTGAGGGGCCAAGAGCATAGTGTGAAAGATGATAGATAGCCTGTATAGGCCTGCTTTGCATCACTTGTCCACTTTTGCTTCATTTACAAGAAACATGTCAAAATTCACATAACTTGAACATCAAATAGAACCAACTTGTGCAAGCTTTTGAGACAAGTTTCTCACATCCCCTTGAGCCAGAAACACGAGCCTTTGAGCCCTCAAACCTCCCATAGAACAAAATCATATTCATTTGGCAAAACAGGGCACTCCCTGCAGTTTGATTTCCATAGCACAAATCCCTCGCGCGTTTTGCCTCAAAATGGTTCAAACACCTTCCACATAACCCATCCAAGCTATCCCAACCCTTAAACACTGACTGTAACTCCATTTACAAGGTTTGCTATTTTTGATTTCAGCTTGTACAGGTTGAGTTCTGCAGGCTTGTTCAAGCACATTCAAGGCAAGCCAGACATTGAGGAAGGTCAGAGGAAGTTCAAGCAAGCTCCCAAACATCTCAGGCCTCACTGAAAAGCTCCACATTGCCATACACGAAGTCAACTGAAACAGAGCACGTATGCAGGTTGTTCGTGTTTGAAACCAGGCGCGCGCAATTTTGAGACAGAGGTTGAAGATGAAGTCTGTTGGGCTGGGCTTGGTCCTGGCTCACTATTGACACCCCCCTTTTACTGAATACACCCCCCTGACCCATTTCTTCATACTTTTGTATTTTTCCATTTTATTTTTATTTCTGATTTTATTTTCTTATTTTTCAAACATAAAAAATATAAAAAATACTTTTATAATTTTTCACATTTATTTTGTATTTTATTTTTATTTTTTCTAACATAAAAATAATTTAATTAGTATATACTTTTATTTATTGAAAACTTGAAAATAATATAATAACATTATACTTTTATTTTTATTCTTTATTTTATTTACACTAAAAAAATATTGTTCTAAATATATTTTTGTCTTGTATATATTTTATTTTATTTTTATTGTACATAACTAATGTAATTAATATATATACACATACTTTTATTTAATAAATACTTAAGAATAAAAACATTAGAATATTATACTTTTATTTTTTATTATTATTTATACTTAAATAATACTTTTTCTAAATATATTTTATTTTTTGAGTATACACTATTTTATTTTTATTGTATATAAATAGTATATTTAATATATTTACATTCTTAAAAGAAAATTAGGGTTTTACCCTTAATAAAAATAATCTTTTTTTTTTATTTTTTTTATTCCTCTCTTTTTGCATTAAATATTTTTTTACATACATAAAAAATAAACATAAACATTTTTTCATATTCATAATATTTTGTATATTTATTTAATTTGTTTATTTAAATATTATTCATTTATTATTTATGCCTTTGATTCAATTTGGATGTAATAGTAAAATTAGGGTTTTAATTTCTTGCCAAATAATCCCCATTCAAAAATTGTATCCCCCTCCCCATAATCATATTGTAATAGTGGTAGATTTATATTTACGCATTTATGCTTCCAATTATGCCATGATTAGAGATTAGGGTTTGTATGCAAAAAAATCCAAAATCAACCAAATAGCTTGACTAATACAAAGACAAAAATGCATGAAAATGATAACACAATGCACACTTGCACCCCTAGGGTTTCATCCACTTGTTGCCTTAAAATTGGCCATGTTATGCATGTTGAGTATTTTGGAAAAACAAAAACAAAGCAAAAGATCATAGTCCCTCGATGACGCTATCTTGGTTGCCTAAACCAAATGATCTAGTCCCTTGGAAAATTTTCTAAAAATACTTAACACAATTGCTATCATGTTCAATACGATGACCCGCGCCTGTCCCGTTTAACATCCTAATACAAGGTTGTTTACCAAATGCAATGGTAAAACAACACTGTCAAAAGGGTTAAAAACATATAGGAAAGATCTTTGAGTAAAATAGGGTAGACAACTCTTAGTTACTTGATCAAAACTTGCAAAACATCCTTGCTATTCCCAAAACAAATTTTCAAACATTGAAATATTTTCAAAAGACAATACACCTTTGTATATATTCAAACAAGAATCATTACAAATGTTGCCACAACGATGGCCTCTTTTCAAAACATTTTCAAAACCACACACAAAGCACCATTTCAAACAATTGAAAAGCAAAAGCAAGTGATCTAAACAAGTAGCTAAGAGCCCATGGATAATCATGGATGAAAAGGGTGCTAACAGCTACCCTTTTCATAATCTACTCCCTGAACCCAAGAAAACATCTCAAAGGTCTTTCCTGTGCTTTTTTCCCTTTCCTTAGGATAAAATAAAAAGTCGGTGGCGACTCTTGCTAAACTGAGACATTTGCGAACACAAACGTAAAACCTCAAGTCAGTTCTTCCACCGTATCACAGCTATCAAGAACTAGACAGCAGCATATCAGCGTACCAAAATGCAAACAAAGTACAAATACAAATAGCAAGAACGAGGCAGCATAAGCAGACAAAAGAGCATCAGCAAGAAGAAAATATAAAACTAAGTCAACAAGAAAGAGGAGGCTTGTTCAATAAGCCATTTTTCATCATTTTCCAATTAAATTGCAAACTTTTCAGGAAAAAATATTTGGTTTAGGGTCATTAAGAGAGGAAGAGGAAATAAGTCACCTAGGGATGCTGCCCTGCTGTCACAATTGCACCAGAAATGCTAGAAAACAAAACTGCAACGAAAAGAGCATAAGGAGAACATGCCCAAAGTGTTCAAAATTTGGTGGTTTTCCCATCATTTTGAACAAGCTATCAAACAAAAAGCCACATGAATATAACAGTAGAGAAGGCTCATGAGAGAGGACACAGAAAAAAAATTATCAAACACAAACTGCCACCAAACCTCCAAAAGATATCCCAACCTGTTAACTCAAAAAACAACCAATTTAAACCAACCTTCAAAAATGTTGTCAAACACACAAAACCCGCGACTGTAACAACAACATTCCTCAAACAAACTGTAAACCAGAAAATCACCAAACAAAAAATCCCTGCATCTCCCATCAAACATAACCTGCATAACAATTTTCAAACACCAAACCTACATAACTCAGTTTAACACCAACAAAAACTTGTAACTCAGTTCAAAAATCCTTCAACCTGTGAACCATCAACAAAATCACAAAACACAACTTGCAAAACTATCAAAAAACCAGTTTTCAAGCCTCCAAAAATATTTGGGTTCAGAACTGTCAACAAAAACATTCACAAAGATCCAAACCTGTAACTCATTTCCAACATTCAAAACTTCTGCCAACCATTTTCAAATCACAAAACAACCAAAAACTCAGAAACAGAACCAAACCAAACACAACCAAAGCCTGCAAACTGTCAACAAAAACAATCACAAAACATTCAAACCTGTAACAAAACTCCACAGTTCAAAAACCAGTAAACAACAAAAATCATCTTCAATACCAAACTGTAACCATCAAGCCTAGTAACCAAAAATCCAAAACAACAAAACTGTCAAAAGGAAGTCCCAAACATACAACAAACTTACATCCCAGATAATCAAACATTTTCAAATCATCAGCCATTGAAAACATCCAACAAACTTACAAGAGAATCAAGTCAGAAACAAGCATCAGCATCATCCTCATTCAACAAAGAAGATAGACAAAGAAAAGTTACCAGAAGCGTGCATTTTTCGTCATCATCTCTTCCTCCTTGCCAATTCCGCCACCAAGGAGTGTTTTCCTCGATCTCACTGTCTCCGTCCATTTCACAAAAAAGGCCACAAACAGATATGACCATTTCACTTTTCTTATGATCCATTTCTTACATCTCAAAGCATGATAGAATGGATTAACAGAAAAAACATAACAAAGCAAAAGAAACAAATAGCAAAAAGTCGTTTAACGTGTAACAAAGATAGAACCGAACCGTACCTTTCAAGAACGAAGCTATTAGGGCTTGGTTAGGCAGTGAGAGAGGGGCTCTAGTAACAGAAGGCGAGAGGAAGATCAGAGAGAATGCATGTCAAACCCTTTACATGATTTCATTTCAAATTAGGGATTTCCAAAAAAGAGCATAAACCAGGTTGAATCAAAGGGGCCAAAGGACATTCTACTCGCAAAATTAGGAAGAGAATATGGATGATTAATGAGAAAGATGAATGAATTTGAGAGAAGCGATAGAAATAATCAGAAGCGACGCCGTTGTGAGACTCACAAAGCACAAACCCTAATCTGTTGTTTCCCTTAATCAAAAAAACATTAAGCAAGCTTAAGAGAGCTTTGGGTCATTTCTGTCCACAAAGCCTTAAAGCCCAACACGTTTTGCTAACTCACCCCCATCTGATTTATTTTTGTTAATGGCAAACATCCCTTTTCTTTGGGCCCAATAACCCTTAAACCTCCTAAGCACATTTCTTCCTTCAAACTTATTTTATTTGTTTTGAAAATTATTAATTAAAACTTAGTTTGCTTCTAATACATTTTTTTTAAGTCTTAAAAATCAATTTTTCACTATTTTCTTCTTTTGTAATTTATTTTTATTAATTTGTTACATTTAATAAAATACCCAAAATGTTAGAACAATGTTTGAATCTAGTACCCTATATTTAAGTTTTGATGATAACAAAGTGAAAAGATATAGTATTTAAATGTTTCATGATTGAATTATATGCTGCCTAAAATTACTATGCTCTGACTTGCAGATATGCTGATTAAAATAAGCAAGATCACTCATTCAGCATCAGAACTTGATTTGATACACCAGCATCAGAAGTTGCTGAATCAGAACGTGAAGATCAGATGATCAACTCACGTACATGCTGTAGCTTGATGAACAGAACTACGCGTAAAACACTCTGATACAGAAACAATCGTTCATCAGCAGCGAAGCAGAATCAGAATGAGCCAAGCCAGAACGTGCATTGAAGAAGCAACGGTACTGTGCATTGAACGCTAATTAATTCCAACGGCATCATTCTAGACAAGATCTGCTCAAAAAGGAAAGCTTGTTATTAGCATTGAATCAAGAATATTTGCTTCAACGTTCATCTTCTCAAGTGCTATATAAACAAGGCTTCGAAGATTATCATGGCTAATGCTCTCCAATTCTCTACACGCACAAAGCTGAACAATAATCTTCATCTACCAGTTTTGCTAAACCAACAAACTCTGATACTCCATTAGTGTTTAGCATTCTAAGTTTCTAAGCTTAATTTGTGTATACATCACAGTTGTGATAAAGTTTTGTAGAAAACATTCACACACATTTGTTTTATACCTTTGTAAGAAAGTGTTGCCTTGACAAACCGGATTGTGGTTTGAATCAAGAAGGCTTTAGCAGTTGTTAAAGCAGATTTGTATTCAGTTGAATATAGTGAATTAAGACCTCGTTGGAGAGAGGCGAAATCACCTTGACGGGTGGACTGGAGTAGTTTGAGATCAAACGAACCAGGATAAAAATATCTTGTCATTTGCTTTAAGATTCCAGTTTTACAATTCAACCCCCCCTTCTTGTGTTTTTCACCTCTTCAATTGGCATCAGAGCGCCTGGTTCTGAGCTAAAACACTTAACCGTGTCAGTACAAGATCCAGCGTCAGAAAAACACAATGGCAGGAAACAACTCTCATTTCAGCAATGACACCAATGAGGACAGAGACAGATTCAGCGGCAAACCTCCAGTCTTTGATGGAGAAAACTTTGATTACTGGAAAGACAGAATTGAAAGCTTCTTTCTAGCATATGATGCTGATCTGTGGGATATGGTGACAGATGGATACACGCACCCTGTGAATGCAACTGGTCAGAAGATTGAAAGAAAATCAATGACTGATCAACAAAAGCGTGATTTCAAGAATCACCATAAGGCCAGAACCATCCTCCTCAGTGCCATCTCCTATACTGAGTATGAGAAGATCTCCAACAGAGACACAGCTAAGAACATCTTTGATTCTCTCAGAATGACGCATGAGGGCAACGTTCAAGTCAAAGAAACAAAAGCTCTGGCGCTCATTCAGAAGTATGAGGCGTTCAAAATGGAAGAATCTGAATCCATTGAAACTATGTTCTCTAGATTCCAGATTCTGGTAGCTGGTCTCAAAGTTCTGGACAAAGGATACTCTACTGCTGACCATGTCAAGAAGATAATCAGAAGTTTACCCAAGCAGTGGAGGCCTATGGTTACTGCTCTGAAGCTAGCGAAGGATCTCAACAAAATCACTCTGGAGGAACTTATAAGCTCCCTCAGAAGTCATGAGATAGAGCTAGAAGCTGATGAGCCTCAGAAGCAAGGTAAGCCTTTAGCTTTAAAATCTAACAGAAAATCTGAATCTAAAGTTTTGCAGGCAGTTGAAGAAACATCTGATGGATCCTCATCAGAAGAAGACGAACTTTCCCTTCTCTCCAGAAGAGTCAATCAACTGTGGAAGCAAAGACAAAGGAAGTTCAGGAATCCCAGAAGATCTGATCAGAACGAGTCTTCTTCCAGATATAGAAGGACAGATTCTTCCTCTGGATACAGAAGATCTGAAGGCACCTCCGGTAGCAAGAAGCCAAACACAAAAGACATCATCTGCTACGAGTGCAATGAGCAAGGACACTACAAGAGTGACTGCCCAAAGCTTCAGAGGGAAAAGCCCAAAAAGAAGTTTGGAAGAGAGAAGAAGAAAAGTCTCATGGCCACATGGGATGACTCTGACTCGTCTGAAGCTGACTCAGAATCAGATGATGAAAGGGCAAACATAGCGCTCATGGCTAACATTCCAGATGACAGTGAAGCTTCTGACTCAGACTCAGAATCAGACACAGAAGAGGTATTCCCTAACTTCGCTGTTAATTTTACAAAGGCTGAACTTGCTGAAAGCCTCAATGAAATTCTGGAACGCTATCAGCAGATTAGAGCTAAATTCAGAGACCTGAAAAGGACTCTTGAATCTGACTCTAATAAGTCTGAGAGTCTCAAATTGGAAAACTCTGAGCTGAGAGATAAAATTTAAAAATTAGAAAACTCTTTACAAAACTCTCAGAAGGAACCAATTTCTGAAACTCCCAGCAACGCTGATGAGATCATCAAGGAGTATGATCATAGTTTCCAGAAGTTTCTTGCTAAAAGCATAGATAGAAGCAGAATGGCTTCAATGATCTATGGAGTTAGCAGAAATGGCAAGAAAGGAATAGGATACCTAGGTAAGGTTCCTACACCTAAAAATGTCATGGATTTAACCATTAAACACACTCCTCTAAATTCACACTTTGTGTATGGTCACACACATGACATCAAATATACTAGTAGTAATCACTCTGTGAAACCAAAATTCAACCAGAGTTTTGGTAAAACTAACAAATCAGGACCCAAGAAGATCTGGGTACCTAAGGATAAAATAATACATGTTGCAGATATCTTTAGCAGCAAGTCAGAAACACCAGTCATGGTACCTGGACTCTGGCTGCTCACGACACATGACGGGAAGAAGGCATATGTTCCAAAGCCTGGAGGCCACGTTGGCTTTGGAGGCAATCAGAAGGGAAAGATAATTGGCTCTGGAACTGTAGGTAACGGAAATCTTCCCTCTATTAATAATGTTCTGCTAGTTGATGGATTGATGCATAACCTGTTATCCATAAGTCAATTAAGTGATAACGGTTATGATATAATCTTTAATCAAAAATCATGTAAAGCTGTTAGTCAGAAAGATGGGACTATCCTGTTTAATGGAAAGAGGAAAAACAACATTTACAAAATCAAACTTTCTGAACTAAAGAGTCAGAACATAAAATGTCTTCTGTCTGTTAACAACGAGCAGTGGATCTGGCACAGAAGATTGGGGCATGTTAGTATGAGAAGAATATCTCAGATTAACAAACTCAATCTGGTCAGAGGACTTCCAAATTTGAAGTTCAATTCAGATGCTCTGTGTGAAGCATGTCAGAAAGGCAAATTTGCAAAACCTTCTTTTAAATCCAAAAATGTTGTTTCTACCTCTAAGCCATTAGAACTTCTGCACATTGACTTATTTGGACCAGTTAAAACTGCTTCTGTCAGTGGCAAGAAGTATGGGTTAGTAATCGTAGATGACTATAGCAGATGGACATGGGTAAAGTTCTTAAGACACAAGGACGAGTCACACTCTGTGTTTGTTACCTTCTGTAACCAAGTTCAGAATGAAAAAGATCTTAGAATCGTTAAAGTCAGAAGTGATCATGGTGGAGAATTTGAAAATAAAGATTTTGAGTCATTCTTTAATGACAAAGGCATTCTGCATGATTTCTCTTGTCCTAGAACTCCCCAACAAAATGGAGTTGTAGAACGAAAGAACAGAACATTGCAAGAAATGGCCAGAACCATGATCAACGAGACAAACGTTGCTAAGACTTTCTGGGCAGAGGCAATAAACACAGCGTGCTACATTCAGAATAGAATCTCAATAAGACCTATTCTGGAAAAGACTCCATATGAATTGTGGAAGAACAGAAAGCCCAACATTTCGTATTTTCATCCATTTGGATGTACTTGCTTTATGTTAAATACTAAGAATTATTTGAACAAGTTTGATTCTAAGGCACAGAAGTGTATTATGTTAGGATACTCTGAACGCTCAAGAGGGTACAGAGTATACAATACAGAAACACAGATTGTGGAAGAATCAATCAGTGTTCGTTTTGATGACAAGCTTGACTCTAAAAAGTCAAAGCAGAATGAAACTTTTGCAGGTATAGAAATTGAATTTGCAGGTTCTGAAGACAAGTCATCAGAAGCTCTCAACACAGACACTCCTTCAACGTCTGAAAGAAGCAATGCTAGAAATCCTACAACTGCTGCTGATCAACCTCAGAAGAGATTACCCAGAAGCAGTTTGGATCACCCAGAAGAGACTATCCTAGGAAGAAAGGAAGATCCAATCAGAACAAGAGCAAGCTTCAGAAACTCTGAAGAAACTCTTATGGGACTTGTGTCTCTGATTGAACCTTCCTCTATTGATGAAGCACTTCTGGACAATGACTGGATTCTGGCAATGCAAGAAGAGCTGAATCAATTCACCAGAAACGACGTATGGGATCTCGTTCCCAGACCAAAAGGATTCAACGTCATTGGAACAAGATGGGTGTTCAGAAACAAGCTTAATGAACAAGGTGAAGTCGTCAGAAACAAGGCACGACTGGTTGCACAAGGTTATAGTCAGCAAGAGGGGATAGACTATACAGAAACCTTTGCCCCAGTCGCCAGGTTAGAATCTATCAGACTTTTAATCTCATTTGCTGTTAATAGAGGCATCACTCTGTATCAGATGGATGTCAAAAGTGCATTCTTAAATGGTTATATAGAAGAAGAAGTTTATGTTCACCAACCCCCAGGTTTTGAAAATACAAAACATCCAGAACATGTTTTCAAACTGAAAAAGTCACTGTATGGTCTGAAACAAGCTCCCAGAGCTTGGTATGAAAGGCTAAGTAACTTTCTGCTTGAAAATGAATTCACCAGAGGGAAAGTGGACACTACTCTATTCTGTAAAACAGTTAAGAGTGACATTTTAGTTTGTCAAATTTATGTTGATGATATAATCTTTGGTTCTACTAATCCTTCTCTTGGAAGAAAATTTGCTAAGTGTATGCAGGCAGAATTTGAGATGAGCCTCATGGGGGAACTGAAATTCTTTCTAGGAATTCAGATCAATCAAACTCCAGAGGGAACTTACATTCATCAGAGCAAATACATCAGAGATCTTCTGAAGAAATTTGACCTCTCAGAATGTAAGCCATCAAAGATTCCAATGCATCCCACGTGCATTCTGGAAAGAGAAGAGGTAAGCAAAAGCGTAGAACAGAAAGTCTACAGAGGTATGATTGGTTCTCTCCTTTATCTGACAGCTTCAAGACCTGATATTTTATTCAGCGTATGTATTTGTGCTAGATTCCAATCAGATCCTAGAGAATCTCACTTAACAGCTGTTAAGCGAATTTTCAAGTATCTGAAAGGTACTACTAATCTGGGTTTGTTTTATAGAAAATCTAGTGATTACAGCTTAGTAGGCTACTGTGATGCTGATTTTGCTGGAGACAGAGTGGAACGAAAAAGTACTTCTGGAAGCTGCCAGTTTCTGGGAGAAAATCTGATCTCGTGGTCCAGCAAAAGGCAATCAACAATTGCTCTGTCAACAGCAGAAGCTGAGTACATAGCAGCAGCAGGATGCAGCACACAAATGCTCTGGATGAAAAGTCAGCTTGAAGACTTCCAGATTTTTGAGAGTAACATTCCTATTCTTTGTGATAATACTTCTGCTATTTGCTTAAGTAAGAATCCTATTTTACATTCTAGAGCTAAGCATATAGAAATAAAACATCATTTCATTAGGGACTATATTCAGAAAGGCATTTTAAACTTGAAATTTATAGATACAGACCATCAATGGGCTGATATCTTTACTAAACCCCTTTCAGAAGATAGGTTTAATTTCATTCTGAAACATCTCAGCATGAAAGTATGCCCAGAATGAAAATGTTTTAATTCCATGTATTTATCTTCAGAATGTAATTATATTACTGTGAACTTCTGATCAATCTTCTTTCAGAAAGATAGAACATGCAGATTGTATCAGATGCAAGTCTAAAGATCTGAGAGTCTAATCTCAAATACAGACGTGCTGATCACTACATCAAACAAGTGTCATCCAATCATCAGCAAATCCCTGAAGCAGAACGCGTGCACGCTTCTGAGAAGGCAAAGCGCTGATTGGGTGCATTGAGACACATGTCTGGTAACCGTTTTTAAGTATCTTTCTCAAATCCCCCAAAATCAACAAGCATTTAATGCAAAGTAATCACGCTTGTTAATGGCAATCATTATTTTTTCTCTCTCTTAAAAACGTTTAATTTTTCAAAATAATTTTTGAAAACTCTATTTAAACTCATTATTCTTCATTCTTACTCTTTACGCTTTCTCATAATCATTCAAATATTCTCTGCATATTTCTGAGTTTATCCCCTTCAATTGCTTGAAACTTCTGAAAAGATTCAAGCAATGCTGGAAAGCCTGTTCTCACGCATGCCCCCACAACCTTAAAATTTTTTTTCATGCATGACTTTCTCTATGTTCTCTTCATTTTCTGATGTACTGTTTTGAATGTGTTTGTGTAATGTTCTTTTGCTCTGAACTATTTTAATATAATTTGTTTTTCTGATCTAAATTGTTTTAGCACATCACTAACACTTTTTGATTGCTGACAAAAAGGGGGAGAACAAGAATGATATTTAAAATTAATAACGGCTAACTAGACAGAAATTCTCAAACATTCTAACTCTATCACTTGAAATGTTTTTCTGTTTTGTCTTTAAGTCTACAGGCACAAGGAAGCTCTTGAAGACTAGAAGCTAGAAGCTCTGATCAAAATGTAGAAGCTCATGTTGCTCTGATCAAATATGAAGTTCTGATCGACCTAACACTCTGATCCGAAGCAAAGCTCTGACAGGAAAAGCTCTGAAGCTCTGCTCTCTGATATGTCAAAGACCTATAATCTGATGCTCAAAGATAGAAAAAGATCTGATCCTGAAGAACACGCATATCAAAGGGAAGTAACAAACTCAGGGGGAGTATCTCTTAAACTCTGATCTCTCTTTACTTTTTAACTCTGAAACATTTCCTAGATACCTTTTCACGTTATTTTTCCATTTAAAATATCTAGTTTTTGTCATCATCAAAAAGGGGGAGATTGTTAGAACAATGTTTGAATCTAGTACCCTATATTTAAGTTTTGATGATAACAAAGTGAAAAGATATAGTATTTAAATGTTTCATGATTGAATTATATGCTGCCTAAAATTACTATGCTCTGACTTGCAGATATGCTGATTAAAATAAGCAAGATCACTCATTCAGCATCAGAACTTGATTTGATACACCAGCATCAGAAGTTGCTGAATTAGAACGTGAAGATCAGATGATCAACTCACGTACATGCTGTAGCTTGATGAACAGAACTACGCGTAAAACACTCTGATACAGAAACAATCGTTCATCAGCAGCGAAGCAGAATCAGAATGAGCCAAGCCAGAACGTGCATTGAAGAAGCAACGGTACTGTGCATTGAACGCTAATTAATTCCAACGACATCATTCTAGACAAGATCTGCTCAAAAAGGAAAGCTTGTTATTAGCATTGAATCAAGAATATTTGCTTCAACGTTCATCTTCTCAAGTGCTATATAAACAAGGCTTCGAAGATTATCATGGCTAATGCTCTCCAATTCTCTACACGCACAAAGCTGAACAATAATCTTCATCTACCAGTTTTGCTAAACCAACAAACTCTGATACTCCATTAGTGTTTAGCATTCTAAGTTTCTAAGCTTAATTTGTGTATACATCACAGTTGTGATAAAGTTTTGTAGAAAACATTCACACACATTTGTTTTATACCTTTGTAAGAAAGTGTTGCCTTGACAAACCGGATTGTGGTTTGAATCAAGAAGGCTTTAGCAGTTGTTAAAGCAGATTTGTATTCAGTTGAATATAGTGAATTAAGACCTCGTTGGAGAGAGGCGAAATCACCTTGACGGGTGGACTGGAGTAGTTTGAGATCAAACGAACCAGGATAAAAATATCTTGTCATTTGCTTTAAGATTCCAGTTTTACAATTCAACCCCCCCTTCTTGTGTTTTTCACCTCTTCACAAAAAAATCAAGAATTAGTTTAATTAGTTTTCTTTCTTTAAGCTTTTCTTTTAAAATTAACAAAAAAATATAATAAAGATTTTTTAATTTAAATCATTTTCTTATTAGATTAAGTTTTATTTTTATTTTTTTCCAAGTAAATACATTGCATTTCATACTTTATTGATTTCTTTATTTCATGAATTGTCATAGCTTCATATTGAATCGCACAATAATTCGATTTGGTTGTATTAATTGGACATTGTAATTTTTAGGTGATTCATCCCCATTTGTAATAATTGTACCCCCATTCCCGGATACTTTTGTAATAGCTTAGAATTTTAATTCCCGCAATTTATTGCTTTCTATATACTGTGTAGTAATTAGGCATGTATGGCAAGATTCAAAAATCAATCGCTAGATGACCTAATCCAAAAATAAATAACTTGAAATCAACACACTTCTCACACGCGCACCTCTAGGGTAACCTTGCTTGTTGCCTCAGAAATACAATCATGTCCCTCGAATATGAGACACTCTAGCAAATGACCCTTAAATAAACAAAGATCGTAGTCCCTCGATGATCCTCGATGTTGCCTTCGATAAAACGATCTCATCCCTTACAAAAATTGCTAGAGAGTCTCACAAGTTGCCTTCAATGATTGTAAAATTGACCCGTGCCTGTCTCGTCACATCCAAGGATGGGGCTTCTTACCAAATCAATGGTAAGATAGCACCATTAAAAGGAAGAAAAAAGAAGAATTTAAGATCTTTTGAGTAGATAGATTCGCTCCTAGTTACTCGCTTGCTCACAACAAAAAATTTTCACACCTACACTTCCATTTCCAAACATTTTCAAAAGATAAAACATTTTATATACGTTCTTATAGAGACGAGAACCATTACAAAACCTCTTTTTTTCAAAACACTTTTCAAAACACGATTCACAAACACATCTTTGAACCATTTTTCGAAACAAAACGTTGTATACGTTCTTATAGAGACGAGAACCATTACAAAGAGACTTTCCAAAATACTTTCAAAAAACCACACCACATGCACACAATCAAACAAAAGCAAGTGATCTAAAACGAGTAACTAAGAGCCCATGGAAAACCATGGATGAAAAGGGTGCTAACACCTTCCCTTTTCATAATCTACCCCCCAAACCCGAGAAAATTCTCGAAAGGTCTTTCCTGTGCTTTTTTACCTTTCCTTCTGGATAAAAGAAAAGTCGGTGGCGACTCTTGCTAACTGCACAAGTGCGAACGAAACGCAAAACATCTAGTCAATTCTCCCACCGTATCACAGAACTGGCGACTCTGCTGGGGAATATATAAAAAGTGGGGTTACCTTAGGGTTTTAGATCACCTTTACATGCTTATCTTGTTTGACTTGTATGCTTTATCTTTTGGTTCTATTGTTTGGGTTTGAATCCTCTACCCAAATTTGGGGCACCTTTTTAGGTAAATAGCAATAGATTGTGGAGACTGTACGGCGTATATCGATATGGTTGAAACAATATCTATGTTAGTGTGACGCATTTGTGGGTACCGGTATCCCTCGTGGTGAATCGAGGAGAATACGGGGCCGCTGAGTGGTGTCGCGAAGCACTAATTAACCTTAGAACCCTAATTGAACCAACTTGGCCATTATGACGTAGTGAGGTAACCGGTTTCGGTGTAAAGCTGAAAATTGGTTGACACTCGATACTACACTCATTGAGGCTAAACTTTTGGGATATCTCGGTCGTAAGAAAAGATTGATTATGCTGAGACAATGCCTAAAAGAAAGGTCGGTGATATTGAGATCCTTTAGAACCCGATCTTTATTTCTAGGACAGGTTGAGCCCACTAAAACTTTAAGAGGTTACTTACCTACAAACTCATGCAAGCCTAAAACATAGGGATCTGTTTGTTGTGTGTAAATATGTTTGTTTATACATAAGCATCATAAACATCATCAACATCATATGCATGCTCACTAACCATTTCAAGGATTTAGAAATTTATCTTTGTTTTTGTTTTGTAGGAAATGAATTCTCTCCGAAGAAATACCATCCGAATCAGCTTTGTGAAAGCACATCCTCAACTTCAAGAGCTAGCCTCAAGAGTGCCCGAGGATTCTTCTTTTACCAAGAAGTATGGTCGACTTCTCAGTTTGGCTACATCCAACTTCCAAGAAGAGATGATGTGTGTACTGTTCCAATTCTTTGACCCCGTACATCATTGTTTCACTTTTTTGGACTATCAGTTGGTACCAACATTGGATGAGTTCTCTCTGCTCTTAGGGGTGCCCGTGCTTAATCAAATACCTTTCACCGGTCTAGAAGGGATTCCAAAACCTGAAGTCATCGCCGAAGCTTTACATATGAAGAGGGCCGACGTCACAGCCAATTGGGAGACAAGAAGTAGGGTTAAAGGATTTTTAGCTAAGTTTCTATTGGAAAAACCTCGTTCGTTCTGGGATGACATGGATTTCCAAGCTTTAGAAGAAGTGCTAGCTCTCCTCAATTATGGTTTGGTTCTGTTTCCTAACTCAGACCAATTCATAGACGTTAACGCTATCAAAGTCTTTCTCTCTCGCAATCCTATACCCACCTTTCTAGGAGATATCTTGCATTGTCTTCATACACGTACCATGAAGAAAAGAGGTACCCTTTTGTGTTGTATACCTCTACTTGCAAAGTGGTTCACTTCACACATGCCTCAGTCAACATTGAAGAACGAGCAAAGATTGACTTGGTTTCAAAGGATGATGTCTCTCACCCACTATGATATCCGTTGGTGCTCAAGATCCTTGGAAGATATCTCTATCATCGACTGTTGTGGTGAATTCCCTAACGTACCTCTGCTAGGTATTAGGGGAGGTATCACCTACAACCCGTGTTTAGCTCTTCGGAAGTTTGGATATGCCCGAAGGGATGACCCTCATGAGATGCTCGTCCGAGGTCTGGTTTTTGACTACGACAAAGAAGACCAAGGTTACCGCCAGAGGTTTACACGTGCTTGGGGAATGGTGAACAAAGTGGACAGTAGGATTTTGGGACATAAAAATTATATCCCTCTCGAGCCTTACCTTAGGTGGGTAAGAGATCGTGCCTAGAGTTTCTTAATGCCTTATCCTTCCATCCTTCCTGTCATCGTTGAGCATGTTATTGAAGGAGACGTCCCGTACACCATTCTTCATCCAGACATGCCTACCTCTCTCGAAGACCTGCAGAAAGCCTGGATTCAGTTGAAGGAAGAGCGAGACACATTTGAAACCCAGTACTACGCCAGTGAGAAGAAGGTTCTGGAGCTCACCAAATTGCTTCATGAAGAGAAGAATCTTAATACTTACATTGCTCCAAAAAGGATGCGTTCGGTCTTTTTGTCTTGAGAATTTTACTGTATTTTAGTTTCTTTCTTTGTAAGCCCGAGGAGGCATGATGTATTCAAACTTGGTTTTATTTAATATGACGTGCGTTCTTTTTGGTTTGGGCAAATTTAAATCTTCTAAATTTCCTTGAAATCATTTGCATATCGCATCTTCATTCATCATATGCATAAGCAGGTCTTCACACCAGGTTTCCTTATCTCTCTGCTATTTATTTCAGCAAGATGGATATTGAGCAGACGGTCAAAGATTTACAAGCGCAGAATTCACAATTCCATCAGCTACTCATGACTTTGGCTAAGGGTCAGGAGGAGCTCAAAGCTCTGTTAGAGAAGGAAAAGGAAAAGGAGAAAAAGAAGAAGAAGAGAGTTGGTGTGGCTACTTTGGGTAGAAGATTTGAAAGTCACGCCAGAAGGGTCCTAGATTTCCCATCAACATCTGAAGAAGGTGAAGGAAAGGGTAAAGGAGTTGCAGTGCCTTCTGATTCTGAGGCTGAAGAAGAGGAAGACGAAGACTATTCAGAACAATAGTATCCTCCTGCAGATGAAAAGTACAAAAATTTGGAAGAACGTCTGGCAGCTATGGAGATACAGAGAGTGCCTGGGCTGGACTTTGAAGATTTAGGGTTGGTGTATGGAATTGTTATCCCTCATAAGTTAAAAGTGCCTCTTTTTGCTAAATACGATGGAGTGTCTTATCCCAAGATGCACCTACGGTCTTACGTCAGGAAAATTCAACCACATTCTTATGACAAAGACCTGTGGGTTCACTTCTTCCAGGATAGTTTGTCGGGGACACAATGTGATTGGTTCTACCAGCTAGAGAGGTCTGACGTGCACAATTGGGAGGATTTGGCTATTGCCTTCTACAAGCAGTATCAATATAATGCAGACTTAGCACCAACTCGTACTCAATTATAGAGTATGGGTATGGTCTCCAATGAAGGCTTCAAGGAGTATACACAGAAATGGAGAGACTTGGCGGGATGAGTACAACCACCCCTATTTGAGAGGGAGCTAGTTGATATGTTCTTGGGAACACTATCGGGCCCCTTTTTCAATCACCTGATTGGAAGTTCGTCTGCAGGGTTCACCGAGTTAATTCTGACCGGTGAGAGAGTTGAAGCCGGCATCAAGAGCGGGAAAATTCAAAAAGATACATATGCTTCCGCTGCCATCAAAAATCCTTTTCCAGCAAAGAAGGAAGTCTCAGCCGTCTATTCCCAAATAGGTCAAGGAAGAGTTGAGCACCGACCAGCGGTGGGGGCTGTAATGATTCAGAAGTCTGCAGCTGATCAGCCTAGAAACAATCAACCCAGAACCAACCAAGCAGGGGTGGAAAGACCTGTATGGCAATTCACCCAGATAAACATGACTCCTGCTCAGGTTCTACCACATCTCTTGAAGTTAAACCTTACAACCTTGAAAGAGGCCTCGAAGAATCTGAATACAGCTTCTCCTTACCACCATTCAAATGCCAAGTGTGCTTATCATTCAGGGAGTATAGGGAACAACACCAACAATTGTTGGGCCCTCAAGAATAAGATTCAGGATTTGATAGACGCTAAAGAAGTGGAATTCGACGCCCCTGAAAAGCCGAATGTAATCTCTACTCCAATGCCAAAGCATGGCCATAATTCCCATGCTGTTGAAGAAGATCTTTTTGTTGCTACTGTTGATGATTTGATGACTCCGCTACCGATAATCAAGTTGAATTTGCTGAAGGCTAGGATTTTCCCAGGTTGTGAAGAAGATTGCTGCCTTTGTTCATCCTTACCAACCGACTGTCCATTGTTGAAGTTAGGCATCCAACGCCTAATGGATAACCAAGAAATCCTTTTTGAGAAGACTCCTGTTATATCGATTCCTGTCAATGATATTTCAATAATTACCTTATTCGCCAATGTTTCCAAGGTCTCCAAAAGACCTGTTAAGATTACATCCTATGATACGGTGAGAGAACTGACTTGAGGTTTTGTGTTTGTGTTTGCAAATGTTTCGGTTTAGCAAGAGTCTCCACCAAATTTTTATTTTATCCAAAGGAAAGGTCAAAAAGCACAGGAAAGACCTTTTAGATGTTTTCTTTGGTTCGGGGGCTATATTATGAAAAGGGAAGGTGCTAGCACCCTTTTCATCCATGGTTTTCCATGGGCTCTTAGTTACTTGTTTAGATCACTTGCTTTTGCTTTTCAATTGTTTGAAATGGTGCTTTGTATGTGGTTTTGAAAATATTTTGAAAAGAGGCCTTTATCTAGGCCACCTTTGTAACAATTCTTGTTTGGATGTTTTACAAAGGTGTTTGTCTTTTGAAAAGATGTTTCAATGTTTGAAAATTTGATTTGGAAAATTGTTTTGAAATTGTGTTGTGATGTTTGAAAATAGCAAGGATGTTTGCAAGTTTTGATCAAGTAACTAGGAGTTGTCTACCCTACTCAAAGATCTTTCCTACACATTTTTAACCCTTTGACATTGTTGTTTTACCATTGTATTTGGTAAACAACCTTGTGTTTGGATGTTAAACGGGACAGGCGCGGGTCATCGTATGACCATGATAGCAATTGTGTCAAGTATCTTAGCAAATTTTTTGAGGGACTAGATCATTTTGTATAGGCATCCAAGATAGCATCATCGAGGGACTATGATCTTTTGTTTTGTTTTGCCAAGATACTCAACATGCATACCATGGCCATTTTAAAGGCAACAAGTGGATGAAACCCTAGGGGTGCTTGTGTGCATTGTGTTGTCATTTTCATGCATTTTTGTCTTGTATTAGGTCTAGCTATTTGTTGATTTTGGATATTTGCATACAAACCCTAATCTCTATCATGCATATTTGAAAGCTATAAATGCGTAAAAGTAAATCTACAACGATTACAACATTGATATGGGAAGGGGGATACAATTTTGAATAGGGGATTATTTGCTAGAAATTAAAACCCTAAGATTATTACAACCATATTGAATTCTTTGTTCAAATGATAAATAAGCAAATATTTAAATAAATATGCAATATATTATAAATGTGCAAAAAATGTTTTTTTGTATTATTTTTATGTATGTAAAAATATTTAATGTATTAAAAATAAGAAAATAAAAGATTACTTTTATTAAGGGTGGAAACCCTAATTTGTATTAAGAAAATATATATATTATATGTATTATTTATTCATGTACAATAAAATAAATAAAAATATATACAAATGTTAAAAAATAAAAATATATGAGAAAAATATTATTTAAGTATATAAATAATAAAAATAAAAATAAAATATTTTTTTGTATTATTTACAAGTTTTTATTTAAGAAAATAAATATATTAAACTTAATAAACTAAATACTATGCCAAAATAAATAAAAAAATAAAAAAATGTGAAATTTTAAGAAAAATATTTTTGATATTTTTTTATGTTTAGAAAAATAAAATAAAGTCAGAAACTAAAAAGAAAATAGAAAAATATACAAAATTAAATTAAACGGGCCAAGGGGGTGTGAGAAGCAAGCCCAGGGGTGCAAACAACATGGAATAGCCAGGCCCAACCCAATTGGCCTTCATCTTCAACCTTGTGACAGAATACGCGCGCCTGGATGTTCAAACTGGGAAATCCTGCATACGTGCTCTAAAGCAAAAACTTGCAACATGAAAGTTATAAAGCATGATCATACGATTCTAACCATATAAAAAACGTAATCTAACTCTCAAAGACCAGAGAGAATTTCTCTGGCCCTAATTTCTAACCTAGTTTTTTCAGAAAGTTCATCATTCAAATTCTCCCAACACAGTTAACTTAAATGAAATCTATACATATGTACAGCTTAAGGGCAATGAGTACTACATTTTTTATTCACAAACCTAAGCCTAATGATTCATAAATAGAGAGATAGAAGTTTGAACTTTACCTGTTTCAGTTGAACTTGAGTATGGCAATGTAGGGGTTTTCAGTGAGGCCTGAGATGTTTGTGAGCTTGCTTGAAGTTCCTTTGACCTTCCCTAATGCTTAGTTTGCTTGGAACTTGCTTGAATAAGCTTATAGAAGTCAACCTGCACAGTCAGAATTCAAAAATGGTTAAGCTTGAAAACAAGGTTACAGTTGTTGGCCAATGGTTAGGATAGCTTAGGTGGGTTGTTTAGAAGGTGTTTGAAGTGTTTGCAAGCAAACCGCACGAGTGGATTTTTCTTTAGATGTCAAAATGCAGAAACTGCCCTGTTTTGCAAGTTTTTGGTGTTTTGGTGTTCAAGGTTATTTGAGGACTGGCTAGCTCGTGCTTCTGACCTTAGGCAATATGCAAAAGTTGTTTGAAATGGTTACCACACTTGGTTTTTATCAGATACAAGAGTTATGTGATTTTGGCAAGTTGACTTGGTTTTGAACAAAAGTGTGAAGTGACCAAGGGCAGGCCTGTACAGGCTAGCTTCAAGCATGCACAAAGTTGTTGTACCTTTGTCTAAGTTTATGGAGTTTATTTGCTGCAAAGAGATGGGTTCAAGGCTCAAGGGAAACAAATTGACATAAAGCCACCTTTATCAAAATGGCATTTTAACTTTTTGCCATTTTTAGATTAATTCAATGTGTAAACCTCTATTGATCAGAACAATGCCTTAATCCATTAAGTTTGCATTCAATTTTTTAGTGTGGAAGGGTTTAAAGACCTGTAAGCAAGTACAAGCAAGGCTGGATAGAAATTGCAACTTGTAGCAACATGAAAAATGCCATGGATCAAAGTGGCATTTTGCCAAATTCAAACCTTCGATTCTCCCTAACCACAAATGAATTTGGAGAGTTTTTGGACATTTTGGAAAGCTTGTAACATGCTCTACAATCCATATTTGAAATTCATTTTGATATTCCAATTGGAACTAGGTGAAAAATTGCCATAAAGATAGGTCAAAATCCTGCCTAAACTAAGGCAAAATTTCACTAAGTTAGAAAGTTTTTGGACCCTTGTTCATAAAATCATAACTTGAGATCCAAGCATCTTTTGGGAAAACTTTGTGAATCAAAGTTGTAGATTTTGTGGAGGAATACAACTTTCATGTTGGAGGTTTTGTTTGAATCCAATTGCATCATGATAAAAAAGTTGGGCAAAGTTGGGGAAAAATAAGAAAATTTCATAACTTAGAAAAATTCTAAGTTATGAAATTTTTCAATCATAAACCCTAATTTGCAAAATTAAATTTCTTGATGAAAAATTTTCATGTTTTGACACATCTTGATGAAAAATGACCCTTGGCACTTGATTTTGACCAAAAAGTCAAAGTTTGACTTTTCAGTGTACAGTTGATTTTTGATCAGTTGACTGGAAAATTCATCTGTCAATTCAATGCTTTTGAGATCTTTTGAACCTTGTGATTAGGTCAAGATGATGCCATTGAGTCCTTAAATCCATACTTGAACCCAATTTTCCATTGGCTAGGTTCAAAATCAGAAATTGCCCTTCTGCAGTCAAAACCCTAAAAATGACCATTGTACCCTTTTGAAGATATGATCAAATTTCTTGAGGAGTTGTGGTCCAAACTTGATAAAATGGTCCATATGAGTCTATAATGTTGATTTGGATAAAAAATTATGAGGTTTGATTGTAAATTGGCCACAATTGACTTTTTCCCCAATACAACTAATTTTTAGGTCAACTGCCCAATTGGTTGGGCAAAAATTTGATTCAAGGCTTGAAACTTGGTATGAGCAATCTTATAAGTCCAACATGAAGTATGAAAGTCACATGGGGCATTAGAAGTCCAAAATTCCTTGTGCAAACTCAAACCCTAATTTCAGGTCAACAATGCAAGGAGATGTCTTGAGTTGAGCAAACCCTAGCTTGGTCTTGAGTTCAAAGAGTCTTGTGAGGGGAAATCTTGATAAAATGAGAGGGCAAATTTTGGGGTACAACAGCTGCCCCTGTTCAATCTTCTTGAACTTGAAGAGTTAGATTGGCGAGTTTGCCTTTTGTGACTCGAAGGTAAAAGAGGATTGGACACTAGAGTGCCCGTAAATTTGCACTCGTCAAAATACAGTTGAGGAAATGGGCTTAAAGATGCCATTTGGAGATGTGATAGAATCTTGTTGGAGATGGGCTTAAAGATTCCACCCAAGACTGTTTGTTGAAAATCAGGAGAATGAGCGTCAGAATGGTATCCGTGTCTGGAGCATCTCTGAGCTGGGGGTCTGAATAAGCAATAGAATAACATCAGTGTCTGGAGCATCCCTAAGCTGTTTTCTGAAATCTTTGAATAAGCAATAGAATAACATCCGTATCTGGAGCATCTAAGCCGTTTTCTGAGCTTTAATCTGAATAAGCAATAGAATTGCATCCATGTCTGGAGCGTCTCTAAGCTGTTTTCTAAGCTTTATATTTGAATATGCTATAGAATTGAATCTGTGTCTGGAGCGTCTCTAAGCTGTTTTCCTAGCTTTAATCTGAATAAGCAATAGAATTGCATCCGTGTATGGAGCGTCTCTAAGCTGTTTTCTGAGCTTTAATCTAAATAAGCAATAGAATTGCATCCGTGTCTGGAGCGCCTCTAAGCTGTTTTCTGAGCTTTATATCTGAATAAGCAATAGAATTGCATCCGTGTTTGGAGCGTCTCTAAGCTATTTTCTGAACTTGAATCTGAATAAGAAATAGAATTGCATCCGTGTCTGGAGCATCTCTAGGTTGTTTTCTGAACTTGAATCTGAATAAGCAATAGAATTGCATCCGTGTCTGGAGCGTCTCTAGGCTATTTTCTGAGGCTGAATCAGAACAAGCGATAGATTAACATCCATGTCTGGAGCATCTATAAACCGTTTCCATGATCCTTGAATTTGAATAAGCAATAGATTAGCATCCGTGTCTGGAGCATCTCTAGGCTGTTTTCAGATTGTATACTGGTAGCTTGTTAATCTTATCCTGAAAAGGGTAAAATATTAGCTGAAACACAAAGTTATGTTGCATGAAATGTATGATGCAATATATGTATTTTATCAATGTTTACGATATATGATTGTAATGTATGCGCATGTAAGCTAATTAGATGTCTTGCTGAGGAAAATAAATCCTTGATATCTGGAGATAATAAAATCTTCGACTGTTGTCGGAGAAAATAAATCCATGACCGCTGCTGGAGATTCAAAATCTTTGATTGGGAATCCTTGCTGACTGCTGGAGATTCAAGTCTTTAGAAGATGATAAACGTTTTGTTATGAAAATAATGCCAAGTGTTGCCTGAGAAACCTGCTTGGGGAATCTGAGGACTTTGATGACTATGGCCGGAGATTTCACAAAGGGAATCCTTACTCGGCTGGGGAATAGGGAAAACTCTGGCGATCTTTACCGGGGATCAAACAAAGGAAAACCTTGATCTGCTGGAGAATAAGAAAGGCTCTGATGGCTTCTGCGGGGAATTAAGAATGAGAATCTTCGATCTGCTAGGGGATTAAAAATTCTGACAAATTTATGCTGAGAGTAAAGAAGGCTCTGGCAACTTCACTGGGGAATCAAGAATAAGAATCTTCAATCTGTGGGGGAGTGAAAAACTCTGTGGGGAGATAAGGAGTTTGGGTTGTATGCCAATCTTCTGGGGTTTCAAGAATGAGAATCTTCATTCTATTAAGGATATCAGGAGTTTGGGTGTATGCCAATCTTCTGGGGTTTCAAGAATGAGAATCTTCATTCTGTTAAGGATATCAGGAGTTTGGGTGTATGCCAATCTTCTGGGGAGTTATCCTCGACTGGGGATAAAACAAAAGTTAACTGTTATCTGGTTGATTCTCAGACTTTAAGACAACTTGTTGGGGAATCTGGAGAAACTGAGTGGTTTCCGCTGTAGATTGATAATCTTAGCTCCGTTGGGGATCTTTATGAAATGCTGATTTGATCGTGTATGGAAATTTGACTCCGTTGAGGAAGAAGGTTTTAAAATAACTCTCTGGGGAATTATCTGGTTTTAAAGCGACTCTCCGGGGAAATTGGAGGAAACTGGATGGTTTCCACTAGGGTTTAAAGGTTGAAGATTTGACTCCGTTGGGGAAGAAAGTTTCATCTTCACTGAGGGTTTGTAGTTCAAAGTCTTCCTCCGCTGGGGATTGGGAGTTGAAAACTTAACTCTGGTGTGGATTTTGAAATTTGACTCCGCTGGGGATATGTATTTCAAGGTTTTAGCTCCGCTGGGGATCTAGATGATGTACTGCAAGGGATTTCTCCTGGAATAGCCTAAATACGTTTTCCTATACTTTCAACATGTCATTAATTATTCTTTCTCATTTTGTTTATTTGTAAGCAGTGATTATATTCAAATGCATATGCTCATTAAATAAATCATTGGACGTTTTCAAATAAAACACAAGTGTAAAAAGAAAGAAAAGGCAAATAGTTTTCTGCACTTTGAAGTATCTTTGTATTAACTTTGTGTAAGTATTTTGTACAAAGGAGATAGACATCCTAGTAAGAGAATGTTGTCATAAAAATGAGAAAAATTTATACAAAGAAAGATGGCTATGTGTAAAAATTCCATGGGGTTCCCATTCTTCTATAGTCTTCGTAATTCTGAATATCTTGTCCATTCGTTACTTCGTCCGCATATGATTGGATTGATCAGAAGCCTGGAGCTTGTCCGTGAAGAGATTGTCCTTAAAGTGATCCGACGAGACATAATCATACGCTTTAATTCCCTAACTTTTGCCTGGACCGCCCTTTCGGGTTTTTGATCCACCGGGAAACCCTTTTTTTTCAAGTCGCCCTTTCAGGTTTTCAACTTGCCGGGTGTACAGATTTTTTTTATTTATCCCTAATTTTTGCCTGAACCTCCCTTTCGGGTTTTCGATTCACCCGGATGCCCATTTTTGCCCAAGTCTCCCTTTCAGGTTTTCAACTTGCCGGGTCATTTATGTGTAGTATCTTTTGACTATGTCTGCGTTCGCAGGGTGCGGCAAGTCGTTACCGTCCATGGTGGTTAAGATCATAGCCCCACCAGAAAAGATGTTTTTTATTACAAATGGTCCTTCGTAAGTAGGAGTCCACTTGCCCCTGGGAACACTTTGCGGTAAGATGATCCACTTGATTACAATATCCCCGACTTGATATACATGGCGTCTGACTTTCTTGTTGAAAGCCTTGATCATCCGTTTTTGATACGTCTGACCATGGCAAACAGTAGTAAGTTGCTTTTTGTCAATCAAGTTAAGTTGATCAAGCCGGGTCTGAATCCAATCGTCTTCACTCAAACCAACATCCTTCATGATTCTCAAGGAGGGAATCTGAACCTAGATAGGTAAAACAACTTCCATGCCGTATACCAAAGAATAGGGTGTTGCCCCAGTTGACGTACGCGCCGTGATACGGTACCCGTGTAGAGAAAACGGTAACATCTCATACCAGTCCTTGTAGGTGACTGTCATCTTTTGAATGATCTTCTTGATATTTTTGTTCGCAGCTTCGACAACACCGTTCATCTTTGGCTGATAGGGAGATGAATTGTGATGTTGAATCTGGAACTGCTCGCACAAAGCAGTGATCATAGTGTTGTTCAGGTTTGTACCGTTATCAGTGATGATCCTATTAGGGATACCGTATCGGCAAATGAGGTTCTGCCTGATGAAGCGGGCAACCACATTATTTGTAACGGATCCGAAGGAAGCTGCTTCGACCCACTTGGTAAAGTAATCAATGGCCACCATTATGAAGCGGTGCCCATTGGATGTTGTAGGCTTGATCTCTCCAATCATGTCGATTCCCCACATAGCGAATGGCCAAGGAGTTGTTAGGACATTGAGAGGAACTGGAGGTATATGTATCTTGTCCGCATAGATTTAGCATTTGTGACAAGTGCGGGATTGTTGATGACAATCAGCTTCCATGGTAGACCATTAATAGCCTGCCCGTAGAATCTTCTTAGCCATCGTATGTCCACTTGAGTGGGTGCCAAAGGTACCATTGTGCAGTTCAACCATGATCTGTTCAGCTTCAACCTTGTCTACACAACGGAGCAGGATGCAATCATGATTGTGCTTGTATAGGATACCATTGCTCAGGAAGAACTTGGCAGAGAATCTCCTTAAGAACTTTTTTTCGTTGACTGAAGCTCCTTCAGGGTATTCTTACGCCTCGAGATACCTTTTGACTTCGTGAAACCAAGGTCGGTTAACTACTTCTTCGGTATTAATCTCGTGACAATGTGCAGGTTCGTCCATCCGCTCGATGGTGATTTGGGGAGCCTCATTATCCAGTTAAGTTTAAACATGGAAGACATTGTAGTTAGAGCATCTGCTAGCTGGTTCTCTTCTCGCGGGAAGTGCTCGAAGGTAATCTGCTCGAAATGAGGTAGCAATTTCAAGACATGTTCTTTGTAAGGGATGAGGTTAGGATGTTTAGTGTCCCACTCTCCTTTGATCTGACTGATGACCAAAGCCAAGTCTCCAAACACAACCAAAGATTTGATTCCCAAGACTATTGCAGCCTTGAGACCAAAGATACAAGCTTCATACTCGGCCATGTTGTTGGTGTAGTTGAAGCAGAGTCTGGCGGTGAAAGGTTTATGGAACCCTTGTGGAGAGATGATTACCGCACCGATACCATTCCCAAGTGCGTTGGAAGCACCATCAAAGTACAGATCCATCGGGATCCTTGTTCAAGTCCGTCATACGGTCCGTTGTCTTCAATGTTGTCCAATGTCATGATATCCTCGTCGGGTAAGTCGAACTTCATGGATTGGTAATCTTCGACAACTTGATGAGCTAAATGGTCAGCTAGTACACTCCCCTTTATAGATTTTTGGGTCGTGTACTGTATATCATACTCAGTCAGGATCATCTGCCATCTAGCGATTCTTCCGGATAAAGCAGGCTTCTCGAAGATGTACTTGATCGGATCCATTTTAGAAATTAGTAGAGTGGTATGAGTCAACATATACCGCCTTAGCCGGCGAGAAGCCCATACCAAAGTGCAACAAGTTTTCTCGAGCAGTGAGTATCGGGTCTCACAATCGGTAAACTTTTTGCTAAGGTAATAAATGGCATGCTCTTTTCAGCCAGACTCGTCATGTTGGCCCAATACGCACCCCATTGAGTTATCCAAAACAGTCATATACATGATTAGCGGCCTTCCTTCAACGGGTGGCATCAAGATAGGAGGTTCTAGCAAATACTCCTTGATTTTATCGAAAGCAACTTGACAGTCATCATTCCATTTAACCACCTGATCTTTCTTCAACAACTTGAAGATTGGCTCATAGGTAGATGTTAGGTGAGAAATGAACCTTGCAATGTAGTTTAGGCGTCCCAAGAAACCTCTAATCTCCTTCTCAGTGCGAGGGGAAGGCATTTCTTGTATAACTTTGACTTTGGCAGGATCAACCTCAATGCCTTTTTTACTGATGATGAAACCCAAAAGTTTACCGGACCTGACTCCGAAAGTGCACTTGTTAGGGTTCAGTCTGAGCTTGTACTCTTTCAACCTGACAAATAGCTTTTGTAGATGGTCGAGGTGTCCTTCTTCTGTTTGTGAACGGGCTATCATGTCGTCTACATAGACTTCAATCTCATGATGTATCATGTCATGAAATAAAGCTACCATGGCGCGCTGATAGGTTGCCCCGACATTCTTCAGTCCGAATGGCATCACTATATAGCAAAAGGTACCCCACTGTGTAACAAAAGTAGTTTTCTCCATGTCTTTGGGGGCCATTTTGATCTGGTTATACCCTGAAAATCCATCCATGAAAGAAAATACCTTGTGCTGAGCTGTATTGTCAACAAAGATGTCAATGTGCGGTAGTGGAAAGTCATCTTTAGGGATAGCCCTGTTTAAGTCTCTATAATGCATGCACATTCTTACTTTTCCGTCCTTCTAAGGCACGGGTACAATGTTAGCAACCCATTATGGATAGAAAGTAACAACAAGAAACCCAGCATTGAACTGTTTCATCACTTCAGCTTTGATTTTTTCAGACATATCGGGCCTCATCCGGCAGACTTTCTGTTTTATTGGTGGACAGTCTTCTCTTGTAGGGAGACGGTGAACCACAATATCTATATCTAGTCCCGACATGTCTTCATAGGACCAGGAGAAGATCTCAACATATTCATTCAACAGCTGAACTAAGCGCTCTTTGACACTTGGCTCTAGGTTGGCACCCACTCTGACTTCTTTTCTGTCTTCAGCAGTACCCAAGTTGATTGTCTCTAACAACTCTTCATGGGGTAGAATATCCCTTTCTTCCTGTTGTAGCAGTCTAGCCAATTCTCCAGGCACTTCACAGTCTTCATCACCTTCATACTCGGCATGGTAGACCAGATCTTCAGAGTCACTGAAGTTCATAGCAGAATTGTTACCCATGGAATCCAGAATGGAAGGGTACCTGCATTTTGTGAGTGTGGGTGTGTGTAAGGGATATCCACCTTTAAACAAATAAAATGTAAAAAGAAAGAAAATGAACACAAAAGTTTATATATGAAAACGTCCATGATTCATTAAAAATGGCATATGAAGATGAAAAATCAAACCCTTACAAATGGACCTATGTACCTCGGGTAAGGCACAAGGAAAAAAGTGTACGAATTGTTTAAGAATTATTACAGATCAACAAAAATGTTTGAAAGATAAATTACTGATTGATGAAAGTAATGGGAATAAAGTCCTTCGCCTTCCAATTGCTCAATCCTCCTTCAACGGTTGGGAAAATCCAGTCTTCAAGGTTGCTCTCCTCTTCATCATCCTCCAAAGCATTGACTCCATGATGGGTGATCTTCAATGGCGGCCCTCTAGCCCGGGAGGGGCGTACAACCTTTTGAGCAGAAGCAGTGAAACCCAAGCCAAATTTATTTGTCTTCTAAGGAAAATCTGGCAGCTGACCCCATATTGTGCTTCCTCCTTCTTCAATCACAACCTTCACATCTTTAAGGGATGACATCCAGGACACAGGTTTGGTAATGATGGGCACAGAAGACACCGTCTTGGTTGCCGCAACTTCAGGAGAAACCTCTTCAAAATGATGAAAGGGGGTCTCGGTGAATTCACCATCCAGCTCAACATAGCAGAATGAATTTAATTGGCTTATCATGTACTCCTCCTCGCCATGAACCGTTATAATTTTCCACTAGACTGGGTACTTGAGCATTTGGTGCAAAGAAGAAGTGACTGCCCTAGCATTGTGGATCTAGGGTCTTCCCAACAAGCAAGAATAGGAGGGACGGATGTCCATCACATAAAATTTAGAGTTGAAAGTTTCTGTTCCCACTTTAATCGGGATGTCCACCTCCCCGTGGACCATCCGTTTAGAACCATCAAAGGCCCTGACAATGATATTGCTGGGCTTCAGAGTTAAACCTTCACAGTCCAATATGTCCAATGCTTTCTTAGGCAAGACATTTAAAGACGACCTAGTATCAACCAGAACGTGAGCAAGAGTAGTCCCTCTGCATTCCACCGAGACATACAACGCATCATTATGATTTCTCCCCTTAGATGTTAGATTGGCATCGGAGAAGTCAAGACCATTGTCGGTTGTTAGGCTAGCTACACATTCCTGGAATTGGTCCGCGGAGGTTTCCTGAGGCACGTGGGCCGTCTTCAAGAATCTGATCAAGGCTTTGGCATGAGCTTCGGAATAGAGCAACAGGGCCAGTATAGAGATTTTTGAGGGGGTTTGCCCCAGTTGCTCCACAACATTATAATCGCTTTTCTTAATTATTTTCAAAATCTCTTCCATTTCCTTTTGAGTGGTCTCAGGGATGACCAAAGGCTGAGCCCTCATCCTGACGGGCGCTTCTTGGATCCCCTTACCTTTATCAGCAGCAACAACAGAGGGTACAACCACGGGAGTAACAATTTCTTCAATAACTGGAGTTCACACAGATATATTGACCGACATAGGAGTAACCTTAGGAGCATTTGAGGGTCCAAAGATTGCCCTTGGAGGAGCAATCTCCGGAGAGAAAATTTATCTGCTGCGGGTGATTTTACTTGTCCCAGCAATATTCCCAATGTCAGGAGTCTCTTCATCGGAACTTTCTTCAACTGATTCAATCTGCTTAATACCGTGGTAGAAGATCTCTCCTCCATAGTTCCACGGTATTGATTTGTTGGACTTTTATGGGATAGGCCCCGACATAGTTATCTTCAGAAGTACAATCTTTGGATCGGATGTAATCTTAACAAGTCTTTTGGAGACCTTGGAAAGATTGGCGGAAATGGTAATTATAGCAACATCTTTGACAGGAGTCGGAGTAACAGTAGTTTTCTCAAAAAGGATTTCTTGATTATCCATTAGGCGTTGGATGCCTAACTTCAACAACGGATAGTCAGATGGTAAGGATGAACAGAGGTAACAATATTTTTCACAGCCTGGGAAAATCATGGCTTTCAACAGATTCATCTTGATTATTGGTAACAGAGTCATCAAATTGTCAACAGTAGCAACATAAAGACCTTCTTCAATAGCATGGGCATTGTGGCCATGCTTTGGCATTGGAGCAGAGATCACATTCGGCTTCTCGGGGGTGTCAAATTCCACTTCCTTAGCGACTATTAAATCCTGAATCTTATACCTGAGGGCCCAAAAATTGTTGGTGTCATGCCCCAGGCTGTCCGAATGATAAGCACACTTGGCGTTGGGATGGTAATGCGGAGAAGTTGTATTCGGGTTCTTCGGTGCCTCTTTCAAGGTTGTAAGGTTTAACTTCAAGATATGGGGTAGAACCTGAGCGGGAGTCATGTTTATCCGAGTATATTGCCATGCAGGCCTTTCCAACCTTGCTTGGTTGGTTCTAGGTTGATTATTTCTAGGATGATCAACTGCAGACTTCTGAATCATTACAGCCCCCACCGCTGGCTGGCACTCAACTCTTCCTTGACCTCTTTGGGAGTAGACAGCTGAGACTTCTTTCTTTGCTGGAAAGGTCTTTTTGATGGCAGCGGAAGCAGATGTATCTTTTTGAATTTTTCCGCTCTTAATGCCGGCTTCAACTCTTTCACCAGTCAGAATTAACTCGGTGAACCCCGCAGACGAACTTTCGATCAAGTGATTAAAGAATGGACCTGACAGGCTCCCCAAAAACATATCCACAAGCTCTCTCTCAGACAATGGTGGCTGCACCCTTCCATCCAAGTCCCTCCATTTCTAGGCATACTCCTTAAAGCCTTCATTAGAGACCATGCCCACACTCTGTAATTGAGTACGAGTAGGTTCTAAGTCCGCATTATATTGATATTGTCGGTAGAAGGCAGTAGCCAAATCCTCCCAATTGTGCACATCAGACCTCTCAAGCTGGTAGAACCAATCCAATTGCGTATCCGACAAACTATCTTGAAAAAAGTGGACCCACAGGTTCTTGTCAGAAGAATGAGGTTGAATTTTTCTGACGTAAGACCGCATGTGCATCTTTGGGCAAGACACCACGTCGTAGTTAGCAAATAGTGGAACTTTAAACTTGGGGGGAATGACAATCCCAGAAACTAAACCTAACTCTTCGAAATCCAGCCCAGGCACCCTCTGTAGCTCCATGGCTGCCAGAAGCTCTTCCAAATTCTTGTACTTGTCATCTACAGGAGGATACTGCTGTTCAGAATAGTCTTCATCCTCTTCTTCTTCTTCTTCAGCCTCAGACTCGGATGGTACTGCAGCTCCTTTACCCTTTCCTACCCCTTCATCAGATGTTAAGGGGAAATCCAAGACCCTTCTAGCTTGGTTCTCAAATCTTCTACCCATGGTAGCCACACCAACCCTTTTCTTTTTCCTTTTCTCCTTTTCCTTCTCCAACAGAACTTTAAGATCCTTCTGACCCTTTGCCAAGGTCATGAGTAGTTGTTGGAACTGTGAATTCTGCGCTTGCAAATCTTTGACCGTCTGCTCTATATTCATCTTGCTGAAATAAACAGCAGAGAGATAAGGAAACCTGGTGTGAAGACCTATTTATGCATATGATGAATGATGTGTATTCATGTAATGCAATCAAGGATTCAGAAATTCAAATTTGTTGTAAACAAGAAGGAACACACGTCATATTAATAAGATATAATTTGTTAGTACATAGATGCCCCACGGGAAAAATAAATACAAAATTCTAATGTAAAAAGACGTTGTGCATCCTCTTTGGTGCGATGTAGGTGTTGAGAGTCTACTCTTCATGGAGTTGACGAGTAAGTTCTAAAACCTTCTTCTCACTGGCGTAGAATTGGGCTTCAAAAGTATTGAGTTCTCCCTTGAGCTGTATCCAACTCCTTTGCAAATCTTCTAGTGATGTTGGCATGTCAGGATGTAGGAGGGTGTATGGAACCTCTCCTTCCATAACAGGCTCTTTGATCACGGGAAGAATGTAGGGGTAAGGCATCATAAGGCTCTGGGCGCGGGTTCGTACCCACTTGAATTAAGGCTCAAGGGGGATGGAATTCTTGTGTCCCAGTGTCTTACTGTCTACCTTGTTAGGCATCCTCCAAGCTCAGATAAACCTTTGTCGAAGTCCTTGAGCATCATTGTCAAAGTCAAAAACCAAATCTAGAATCAGCATGTCATGAGGGCCATCCCTTTGGGCATACCCAAATTGTCTCAGAGCCAAGCAGGGGTTGTAGGTGATGCCTCCCCTAATGCCAAGTAGTGGGACATTAGGGAATTCCCCACAACGATCAATGATGATGACACATTCTCTAGACCGAGAACACCAATGAACATCTCAATGTGTAAGAGTCATCAATCGTTGTGACCACCTCAAGCCTTTCTCATTATTGAAGACTGATTGGGGAAGGTGAGAAATAAACCACCTTGCTAGAAGAGGAGTACAACACATGAGAACACCTCTTTTCCTCATTGTTCGTGTGTGAAATGAGTGGAGGATGTCCCCAAGTAAAGTAGGCATAGGGTTCCGAGATATGAAAATCTTGACAGCATTCACATCTATAAGATGATCAGGGTTTGGGAACAAGACCAACCCATAGATGAGAAGTGCTACAATCTCCTCAAAAGCTTGTAGATCTAGAGAATTCCAGCAGTCTTGTGCCTTCTCAAACAGAAACTTTGCCAAGAAACCCTTGACACCACTTCTGGTTTCCCAATGACCTATGATATCAGATGGTTGCAAGTGTAAGGCTTGAGCAACATCTTCAGGCTTTGGCTCTCTCTCTGTACCGTTGTAGGGTAACTGATGGAGAATAAGAATCCTCAGGAGTTGAGAAAATTCCTCCAAAGTAGGCACTAATTGGTAATCAGGAAATGTAAAGCAATGGTGTAAGGGGTCAAAGAACTGGAAGAGAACTTTCACCATGTCTTCTCTATGTTGGAGTTGACCAAGTTGAGAAGTCTACCATGTCTTTCAGTGAAGGGATAATTCTCTGGAATCTTGGAAGAAAGCTCCTTGAGTTGAGGAGGGATTCTCACAAGGTTGACCTGGATTGTTTTCCCGCGGAGTGAATCCATAACCTACAAAACAGGAACAAAGATGAAGATCTAAACCCTTGAAATGGTTAGTGGATGCATATCATGCTTCATGATGTTTATGATGTATGCACAAGTATATGTACAAACAAATCACACAAGTTCCTAGTTTCAGGCTTGCATGGGGTTTCATAGGTAAGTACCCTCTTGAAGTTTAGTTGGCTCAACCTGTCCTATAAATAGTAACCGGGTTCTAACGAGCTCAATATCACTGGATTATTTTATGTGTTCATTGTTTCAGTTTAGCCACTTAACTGGCGACCGAAATATTCCACGAAAACAACCCTCAATGAGTGTAGTATCGAGTATCTACCAACTTCGGACTATACCAAAGCCGGTCATCTCACTACCCCTAAAAAGGCCAAGATGGTCAAGTAAAGGTTCTAAAAGTCCATTAGTGCTTCATGACATCACTCAGCGGCCCCGTATTCTCTTTGATTGACTCAAAGGCTACCGGTACCCACAAATATGTCTCACTAATATAGCTATTGCTTCAACCATGTCGGTATACCCCGCACAGTTTCCACAATGTATTGCTATTTACCTATGAATGTTTCCCAAATCTGGGTAGAGGATTTCAAACACAAACAATAGAACCAAATGTAAAGCAATCAAAGCAAACAAGGTAAGCATGTAAAGGTGATCTAAACCCTAAGGTAACCCCACTTTTAGAGTTTTCAATATTCCCCAGCAGAGTCGGCAGTTCTGTGATACGGTGGGAAAACTGACTTGAGGTTTTGCGTTTGTGCTCGCAAATGTTTCGATTTAGCAAGAGTCGCCACCGACTTTTTATTTTATCCAAAGGAAAGGTCAAAAAGCATAGGAAAGACCTTTGAGATGTTTTCTTGGGTTCGGGGGGTAGATTATGAAAAGGGAAGGTGCTAGCACCCTTTTCATCCATGGTTTTCCATGGGCTCTTAGTTACTTGTTTAGATCACTTGCTTTTGCTTTTCAATTGTTTGAAATGGTGCTTTGTATGTGGTTTTGAAAATATTTTGAAAAGAGGCCTTTGTCTAGGCCACCTTTGTAATAATTCTTGTTTGGATGTTTTACAAAGGTGTTTGTCTTTTGAAAAGATGTTTCAATGTTTGAAAATTTGATTTGGAAAATTGTTTTGAAATTGTGTTGTGATGTTTGAAAATATCAAGGATGTTTGCAAGTTTTGATCAAGTAACTAGGAGTTGTCTACCCTACTCAAAGATCTTTCCTACACATTTTTAACCCTTTGACATTGTTGTTTTACCATTGTATTTGGTAAACAACCTTGTGTTTGGATGTTAAACGGGACAGGCGCGGGTCATCGTATGACCATGATAGCAATTGTGTCAAGTATCTTAGCAAATTTTTTGAGGGACTAGATCATTTTGTATAGGCATCCAAGATAGCATCATCGAGGGACTATGATCTTTTGTTTTGTTTTGCCAAGATACTCAACATGCATACCATGGCCATTTTAAAGGCAACAAGTGGATGAAACCCTAGGGGTGCTTGTGTGCATTGTGTTGTCATTTTCATGCATTTTTGTCTTGTATTAGGTCTAGCTATTTGTTGATTTTGGATATTTGCATACAAACCCTAATCTCTATCATGCATATTTGAAAGCTATAAATGCGTAAAAGTAAATCTACAACGATTACAACATTGATATGGGAAGGGGGATACAATTTTGAATAGGGGATTTTTGCAAGAAATTAAAATCATAAGATTATTACAATCATATTGAATTCTTTGTTCAAATGATAAATATGCAAATATTTAAATAAATATGCAATATATTATAAATATGCAAAAAATGTTTTTTTGTATTATTTTTATGTATGTAAAAATATTTAAAGTATTAAAAATAAGAAAATAAAAGATTACTTTTATTAAGGGTGGAAACCCTAATTTGTATTAAGAAAATATATATTATATGTATTATTTATTTATGTACAATAAAATAAATAAAAATATATACAAATGTTAAAAAATAAAAATATATGAGAAAAATATTAGTTAAGTATATAAATAATAAAAATAAAAATATAATATTTTTTTGGTATTATTTACAAGTTTTTATTTAAGAAAATAAATATATTAAACTTAATAAAATAAATACTATGCCAAAATAAAAATAAAAAAATATTATAAAATGTGAAATTTTAAGAAAAATATTTTTGATATTTTTTTATGTTTAGAAAAATAAAATAAAGTCAAAAACTAAAAAGAAAATAGAAAAATATACAAAAGTAAATTAAATGGGCCAAGGGGGTGTGAGAAGCAAGCCCAGGGGTGCAAACAACATGGAATAGCCAGGCCCAGCCCAACGCCTTCATCTTCAACCTCGTGACAGAATACGCGAGCCTGGATATTCAAACTGGGAAATCTACATTACGTGCTCTAAAGCAAAAACTTGCAACATGAAATTTATAGAGCATGATCATACGATTCTAACCATATAAAAAACGTAATCTAACTCTCAAAGACCAGAGAGAATTTCTCTGGCCCTAATTTCTAACCTAGTTTTTTCAGAAAGTTCATCATTCAAATTCTCCGAACACAGATAACTTAAATGAAATCTATGCATATGTACATCTTAAGGGCAATGAGTACTATATTTTTTATTCACAAACCTAAGCCTAATGATTCCTTAATAGAGAGAGATAAAAGTTTGAACTTTATCTGTTTCAGTTGAACTCGAGTATGGCAATGTAGGGGTTTTCAGTGAGGCCTGAGATGTTTGTGAGCTTGCTTGAAGTTCCTTTGACCTTCCCCAATGCTTAGTTTGCTTGGAACTTGCTTGAATAAGCTTGTAGAAGTCAACCTGCACAGTCAGAATTCAAAAATGGTGAAGCTTGAAAACAAGGTTACAGTTGCTGGCCAATGGTTGGGATATCTTAGGTGGGTTGTTTAGAAGGTGTTTAAAGTGTTTGCAAGCAAAACGCACGAGTGGATTTTGCTTTGGATGTCAAAATGCAGAAGCTGCCCTGTTTTACAAGTTTTTGGTGTTTTGGTGTTCAAGGGTGTTTGAGGTCTGGCTAGCTCATGCTTCTGACCTTAGGCAATATGCAAAAGTTGTTTGAAATGGTTACCACACTTGGTTTTTATCAGATACAAGAGTTATGTGATTTTGGCCAGTTGATTTGGTTTTGAAGAAAAGTGTGAAGTGACCAAGGGCAGGCCTGTACAGGCTAGCTTCAAGCATGCACAAAGTTGTTGTACCTTTGCCTAAGTTTATGGAGTTTTTTTTCTGCAAGGAGATGGGTTCAAGGCTCAAGGGAAACAAATTGACATAAAGCCACCTTTATCAAAATGACATTGTTAACTTTTTGCCATTTTTAGATTAACTCAATGTGTAAACCTCTATTGATCAGAACAATGCCTTAATCCATTGAGTTTGCATTCAATTTTTGAGTGTGGAAGGGTTTAAAGACCTGTAAGCAAGTACAAGCAAGGCTGGATAGAAATTGCAACTTGTAGCAACATGAAAAATTCCATGGATCAAAGTGACATTTTGCCAAATTCAAACCTTCGATTCTCCCTAACCACAAATGATTTTTGAGAGTTCTTGGAAATTTTGGAAAGCTTGTAACATTATATACAATCCATATTTGAAATGTATTTTGATATTCCAATTGGAACTAGGTGAAAAATTTCCATGAAGATAGGTCAAAATCCTGCCTAAACTAAGGTAAAATTTCACTAAGTTAGAAAGTTTTTGGACCCTTGTTCATAAAATCATAACTTGAGATCCAAGCATCTTTTTGGAAAACTTTGTGAATCAAAGTTGTAGATTTTGTGGAGGACTACAACTTTCATGTTGTAGGTTTTGTTTGAATCCAATTGCATCATGGTGAAAAAGTTGGGCAAAGTTGGGATAAAATAAGAAAATTCCATAACTTAGAAAAATTCTAAGTTATGAAATTTTTCAATCTTAAACCCTAATTTGAAAAATTAAGTTTCTTGATGAACAAGTTTCATGTTTTGACACATCTTGATGAAAAATGACCCTTGGCACTTGATTTTGACCAAAAAGTCAAAGTTTGACTTTTCAGTGTACAGTTGATTTTTGATCAGTTGACTGGAAAGTTCATCTGTCAATCCAATGATTTTGAGATATTTTGAACCTTATGATTAGGTCAAGATGATGCCATTGAGTCCTTGAATCCATACTTGTACCCAATTTTCCATTGGCAAGGTTAAAAATCAGAAATTGCCCTTCTGCATTCAAAACCCTAAAAATGAACATTTTACCATTTTGAAGATCTGATCAAATTTCATGAGGAGTTGTGGTCCAAACTTGATCAAATGGTCCATATGAGTCTATAATGTTTATGTGGATAAAAAAATATGAGGTTTGACTATAAATTGGCCACAATTGACTTTTCTCCAATACAGCTGATTTTTAGGTCAACTGTCCAATTGACTGAGCAAAAATTTGGTTCAAGGCTTGAAACTTGGTATGAGCAATCTTATAAGTCCAACATGAAGTATGAAAGTCACATGGGGCATTAGAATTCCAAAATTCCTTGTGCAAACTCAAACGCTAATTTCAGGTCAACAGTGCAAGGAGATGTCTTGAGCTGAGCAAACCCTAGCTTGGTCTTGAGTTCAAAGAGTCTTGTGAGGGGAAATCTTGATAAAATGAGATGGAAAATTTTGGGGTACAACACATCCGATCCAAAGATTTCACCTTTGAAGATAACCATGTCGGGGCCCGTCCCGTACAAGTCCGACAAATAAATACCGTGGAACTATGGGGGAGAGATCTTTTACCACGGTGTTAAGCAAATTGAATCGAATGAAGAAAGTTCTGATGAAGAGACTTCCGACATTGGAAACATTGCCGGAACGAGTAAAATCACCCGCAGTGGAAGAATTTTATCTCCAAAGATTTCCCCTCCAAAGGCAATCTTCGGACCCTTAGCTACTCCTAAGGTTACCCCTGTGCCGGTAAATATATCTGCGAGAACTCCAATTATTGAAGAAGTTGAAACCCCCGTGGTTAACCCCTCTACTTCTACTGATGTTCGAGGAAAAGGGATCCAAGAAGAGCCCGTCAGGACGAGGGCCCAACCATTGGTTATCCCTGAAGCCTCTAAAAAAGAAATAGAGGAGATTTTGAAAATAATCAAGAAAAGCGATTATGATGTTGTGGAGCAACTGGGGCAAACCCCCTCAAAGATCTCTATGCTCGCCTTGATGCTTTGTTCCGAAGCTCATGCTAAAGCCCTGATCAGATTCTTGAAGATGGCCCACGTGCCACAAGAAACCTCCGCGGATCAGTTCCAGGAATGTGTAGCTAGCTTAACAGCTGACAACGGTCTAGGATTCCCCGATGCTGATTTAACATCAAAAGGGAGAAAACATAATGACGCTTTGCATGTCTCGGTGGAATGCAGAGGGACTACTCTAGCACACGTTTGGTAGACACTGGTTCTTCGCTGAATTCCTTGCCAAAGAAGGCCTTGGATAGGTTGGATTGTGAAGGTCTAACTTTGAAATCTAACAACATCATTATCAGAGCCTTTGATGGTTCTAAATGGATGGTCCACTGGGAGGTGGACATCTCGATCAAAGTGGGAAATGAAACCTTCAACTCCACATTTTATATGATGGACATCCGTCCCTCCTATTCTTGTTTGTTGGGAAGACCTTGGATTCACCATGCTGGAGCCGTCACTTCTAATCTGCATCAAAAGCTCAAGTACCCTGTCCATGGGAAAATTGTAACTGTTCATGGCGAAGAGGAATACATGATAAGCCATCTAAATTCTTTCCGCTATGTAGAATTGGATGGTGAATTCATCGAAACCCCCTTTCAGCATTTTGAAGAGGTAGCTCAGGAGATTGCGGCAACCAAAATAGTGGCTTCTGTACCCATGACTACAAGACCTCCGCCTAGGATGTCTTCTTTAAAGGATGCTAAGGCTATGATTGAAGAAGGAGGAAGCACAATCTGGGGGAAGCTTCCTGATTTTCCTTTCAAGGCAGATAAATTCGGCTTGGATTTCACTGCTTCTGCTCAAAAGGATGTACGCTGCTCCCGGGATGGAGGGCCACCAGTGAAGATCACCCATCATGGAGTCAATGCTTTGGAGGATGGTGAAGAGGAGAGAAACTTGGAAGACTGGATTTTCCCTACTATTGACGGAGGATTGTGCAATTGGGAGGCAAAAGACTTTGTTCCCATTACTTTCATAAATCAGTAATTTATCTTTCAAACATTTCTGTTGGATGTAATAATTCTCAAACAATTCGTACTTTTTTAAACCTTGTGTCCTACCCGAGGCACAAAGGTCCATTTGTAAGGGTTCTTATTTTACATCTTGATATGCCATTTAATGAATCATGGACGTTTTCACATATAAACTTTTGTGTTCATTTTCTTTCTTTTTTCATTTTATTTGTTTAACAGTGGCTATCCCTTACACACACCCACACTCACAAATGCAAGTACCCTTCCATTCCGGATTCCATGGGTAACAATTCTGCTATGACCTTCAGTGACTCTGAAGATATGGTCTACCATGCCGAATACGAAGGTGAAGAAGACTGTGAAGTGCCGGGAGAATTGGCTAGACTGCTACAACAGGAAGAAAGGGCTATTCTACCTCATGAAGAGCTGTTAGAGACAATCAACTTGGGTACTGAGGAAGACATAAAAGAAGTCAGAGTGGGTGCCAACCTAGAGCCAAATGTCAAGGAGCGCTTAATTCAGCTGTTGAATGAATATGTTGAGATCTTCTCCTGGTCCTACGAAGACATGCCGAGACTTGATACAGACATTGTGGTACACCGTCTCCCCACAAGAGAAGACTGTCCACCAGTTAAACAGAAAGTTCGCCGCATGAGGCCCGACATGTATGAAAAGATCAAAGTAGAAGTTATGAAGCAGTTCAATGCTGGATTTCTTGTTGTTACTTCCTATCCACAATGGGTTGCTAACATTATGCCCGTGCCTAAGAAGGAAGACAAAGTGAGAATGTGCGTGGATTACAGAGACTTAAACAGGGCCATCCCTAAAGATGACTTTCCACTACCGCACATTGACATCTTGGTTGACAATACAGCTCAACACAAGGTATTTTCTTTCATGGATGGATTCTCGGGCTATAACCAGATTAAAATGACACCCGAGGACATGGAGAAAACTACTTTTGTTACACAGTGGGGTATGTTCTGCTACAAAGTGATGCTATTCGGACTGAAGAATGTCGGGGTAACGTATCAACGCACCAAGGTAGCTTTGTTTCATGATATGATACATCATGAGATAGAGGTCTACGTAGATGACATGATAGCCCAATCACAAACTGAAGAAGAACACCTCGACCACTTACAAAAGCTGTTTTTCAGGTTAAAGGAATACAAGCTAAGGTTAAACCCTAACAAGTGTACCTTCGGAGTCCGGTCCAGTAAACTCTTGGGTTTCATTGTCAGCAACAAAGGCATCGAGGTTGATCCTGCCAAAGTCAAAGCTATACAAGAAATGCCCGCTCCTCGCACTGAGAAGGAGGTCAGAGGTTTCTTCGGACGCCTAAACTACATTGCAAGGTTCATTTCTCACCTAACATCTACCTGTGAATCAATCTTCAAGCTGTTGAAGAAAGATCAGGTAGTTAAATGGAATGATGACTATCAAGATGCTTTCAATAAAATCAAGGAGTATTTGCTAGAACCTCCTATCTTGATGCCACCCGTCGAAGGAAGACCGCTAATCATGTATCTGACTGTCCTAGAGAATTCAATGGGGTGCGTAGTGGGGCAGCATGACGAGTCTGGCCGAAAAGAGCATGCCATTTATTACCTTAGCAAAAATTTTACCGACTGTGAAACAAGATATTCACTGCTCGAGAAAACTTGCTGCGCTTTGGTAAGGGCTGCTCGCCGGCTAAGGCAGTATATGTTGACTCATACCACTTTGCTGATATCTAAGATGGATCTGATCAAATACATCTTTGAGAAGCCTGCTTTGTCTGGAAGAATAGCTAGATGGCAAATGATCCTCATAGAGTATGATATACAGTACACGACCCAAAAAGCTATAAAGGGGAGTGTGCTAGCTGATCATCTGGCTCATCAAGCTGTCGAAGATTACCAATCCATGAGATTCAACTTCCCTGATGAGGACATTATGACTTTGGACAACATTGAAGATTTCATACCATATGACGGACCTGAACAAGGATCCCGATGGACCCTGTACTTTAATGGTGCCTCCAACACACTTGGCAACGATATCGGCGTGGTACTTATCTCTCCAGAAGGTTGCCATACTCCTTTCACAGCTAGACTTTGCTTCCAGTGTACCAACAACATGGCATAGTATGAAGCTTGCATCTTTGGACTCAAGGCTGCAATAGACTTGGGAATCAAATCCTTATATGTGTTTGGGGACTCAGCTTTGGTCATCAGTCAGATCAAAGGAGAGTATGACACTAAGCATCCAAACCTCATCCCTTACAAAGAACATGTCTTGACATTGCTACCACATTTCGAGCAAATTACCTTCGAGCACTTCCCGCGAGAAGAAAATCAGCTAGCAGATGCTCTAGCTACAATGTCATCCATGTTTAAACTTAACTGGGATAATGATGCTCCCCAAATCACCATTGAACGGATGGACGAACCCGCACACTGTCACGAGATTAATACCGAAGAAGTAGTGGACCGACCTTGGTTTCACGAAGTCAAAAGGTATCTCGAGGCTCAAGAATATTCTGAAGGAGCTTCAGTCAATGATAAAAAGTTCTTAAGGAGATTCTCAGCTAAGTTCTTCCTGAAAAATGGTATCTTATACAAGCGCAATCATGATTGCATTCTGCTCTGTTGTGTCGACAAGATTGAAGCTGAACAGATCATGGCTGAACTGCACAATGGTACCTTTGGAACTCACTCTAGCGGGCATACGATGGCTAAGAAGATTCTAAGGGCAGGCTACTACTGGTCTACCATGGAAGCTGACTGCTATCAGTATTCAAAAACTTGTCACAAATGTCAGATTTATGCGGACAAGGTACATATACCTCCAGTTCCTCTCAACGTCTTAACAGCTCCTTGGCCATTCGCTATATGGGGAATCAACATGATTGGAGAGATCAAGCCTACACATCCAATGGACACCATTTCATTTTGGTGGCCATTGATTATTTCACAAAGTGGGTCGAAGCAACTTCCTTCGCATCCGTTACAAAGAATGTTGTTGCCCGCTTCATCAAGCAGAACCTCATTTACCGGTACGGTATCCCCGAAAGGATCATCATTGATAACGGTACAAACCTTAACAATACTATGATCACCGCCTTGTGTGAGCAGTTCCAGATTCAACATCACAATTCATCTCCCTATCGGCCAAAGATGAACGGTGCTGTCGAAGATGCGAACAAAAATATCAATAAAATCATACAAAAGATGACAGTCACCTACAAAGACTCGCATGAGATGCTACCGTTTGCTCTCCACGGGTACCATACCACGGCTCGCACTTCAACTGGGGAAACACCTTATTCCTTGGTATATGGCATGGAAGCTGTTTTACCTATTGAGGTTCAGATTCCTTCCTTGAGAATCATGAAAGATGTTGGTTTGAGTGAAGACGATTGGATCCAAACCCGACTTGATTAGTTAAACTTAATTGACGAGAAGAGACATATTGCTGTCTGCCATGGTCAGACATATCAAAAACGGATGATCAAAGCTTTCAACAAGAAAGTCAAGCGCCAAGTATATCAAGTTGGAGATCTTGTGATCAAACGCATCATCTTACTGCAAGGTGATCCCAGGGGCAAATGGACTCCTACCTACGAAGGACCATTTGTGATCAAGAACATATTTTCTGGTGGGGCAATGATTTTAACCATCATGGACGGCGACGATCTGCTGCACCCTGCGAACTCAGACATAGTCAAAAGAAACTACGCATAAGAGACCCGCTAGGTTGATACACCTAGGCAAAAACAAGGGCATCCCGGTGAATCAAAAATTCGAAAGGGCGGTTCAGGCAAAAATTAGGGATAAAACAAAAAAAATATGTACACCCGGCAAGTTGAAAACCTGAAAGGGCGACTTGGGCAAAAAAGGGTTTCTCAGTGGGCTGAAAACCCGAAAGGGCGGTCCAGGAAAAAGTTAGGGAATTAAAGCGTATGACTATGTCTCGTCGGATCACTTTAAGGACAAACCTCTTCACAGATAAATTATGAGGCTTCTGATCAATCCAATCATCTTCAGACAAAGCAACAAATGGACAAGATATCCGGAGATACAGAGGCTATAGCAGAATGGGAACCCCATGGGATTTTTACACTTAGCCATCTTTCTTTGTATAAATTTTTCTCATTTTTATGACACCATCCTCTTACTAGGATGTCTGTCTCCTTTTTACAAAACACTTATTCAAAGTAAATACAAAGATATCTCTTTCAAAGTACAGAAAACTATTTGCCTTTTTCTTTACACTTGTGTTTTATTTTCAAAAACGTCCAATGATTCATTAATGAACATATGCATTTGAACATAATTACTGTTTACAAACAAACATGATTGAAAAAGAATAATTACTGATAGGTAGAAAGATTAGGAAAACGTCTTTAGGCTATTCCATGAGAAATCTCTACAACACGTCATTAAGATCCCCCAGTGGAGCCAAAACTTCGAACTACAGATCCCCAGCGGAGCTGAAACTACCAACTATCAATCCCCAACGGTGCTGAAACTTCCAACCCACAGCGGAAATCATCCAGTTTCTCCAGGTTTCCCCAACAAGTTGTCTTGAAGCCTGGAAATCAACCAGTTAACGGTTAAATTTTTGTTTCTCCCCAACCTAGGGTAACCCCCCAGTAAAGTGGCAGACAACCCAAACTCATGAACTCCTCAGCGGAATAAGCTTTCCCCCACAGAGCTTTCATTACAGGATAAACTTTTTCCTCACAAGAGTTTTTATTGCTTCTCGACAGAACAAAGACTCCCGTCAGTAATCCCCAGTAAAAGTCATTAAAATTCTCTGGATTCCCCAAGCAGATTCCTCAAGAAGTATATGGTGTTACTCTCACAGCGGAATCCTCAGCAGTCAAGGATTTATTTTCCCTGGCAGCAGTCAAGGATTTATTTTCCTCAACAATACAGCAAATCAGCTTACATGCACATACATTACATCATAAACATGGATAAAACACATTTATTGCATCATACATTTCATGCAACATAATTTTGTGTTTCAGCTAACATTCTACCCTTTTCAGGATAAGATTAACAGCTATCTTTAACAAAATATCCAGAGATTACTGATACAATACATATACGTTCCAAGACACGGAAGTCTTTCTGTTACTCATTCAGAATTCAAAGTCAAGATACAATACGGATATGCTCTAGACACGGATGCCATTCTGTCACTCTTTAAGACTTCGACAATCAGATATAGATTAGATACGCTCTAGATACGAAACCCATTCTATTTCTCATTCAGATTCAACTATCAATTTCAAGTCCAGATACACTCCAGACACGGAAGTCTTTCTGTCACTCATTCAGATCCCAGTTACATTTCAGATATACTCCAGACACGGAAGTCATTCTGCTACTCATACAGATCTCAACTTCAGATACAGTCCAGATATGCTCCAGACACAGAAGTCATTTTATCGCTTATCCAAATTCCAAGTACAGATACAGTTCAGATACATTTCAAATACAGACACCATTCTGATGCTTATTCTGTCGATTTACAACCAAACATTCTTGGATGGCATCTACAAGCCCATCTCCGACAAGATTCTGTCACCTCTCTAAATGGAATCTTTAAGCCCATTCCCTCCACTACAAATTGTCGAGTGCAAATTTATGGGCACTCTAATGTCCAATCATCTTTTACCTTCGAGTCACGAACGACAAAACTCGCCGATCTAACTCTCCAGGTTCAAGAAGATTGAACAGGGGCAACTGTTGTACCCCATAATTTTCCCTCCCATTTTTCACAGAAATCACAACCCTAGGGTTTCTCAGATATTCAAGATTGGCTCAGGAACCGATCAGACAGATTTTCTCCTGTGGCAATAAACCAACAATTAGGTTTTTTTACTTGCAGTTCGCAGAAGAACTAAATTCACAAAGATCCAATTGGCTTTCATATGTTTTCATGCTTTTTCAAGTTTACTGAAAGGTTACTATTTGTTTTCAAGGCATATTCATTTGGGACACAAGATGGGATATAAGACTATCATTTGGAACATTCATGTTTTGTTTGATCCAAGTTAACCAGATAATTTGCGTCTGTTAAGACATTTGTTTGTTTTTGGAATACACAGTGCGTGTTTATTTGGAATGCAGTGGCAAGGTTACATGATCATTGGAATTTAAGTTATCTTGGTTGGAATTATTGGAATACAGTTTCAATTATCTTAATCAAGAATCTTAAAGAATTAGTGAAGATGCAAAGAGAAAAATGCGAGTTATTCACAGTAAAGGATTTTAATGGATATCAGAATACCTCATAAGACCTTTTTTTCATTTACTTCAAAAATTGTTACAATACAATTTATTATTTAAATGCTTTAAGTTTTACAACTTATTGTATTTGAAAAATAAATTAGTACAATTATTTGAGTATTTCTATCTAAATTGCAAAGAAAAAAAATCTAAGCCTAAGGATGACTAAGCTTCCATTGCTTCCATGCATGCCAAAGAATCTCTTGCTTCCTTTGCTTTGCCACCATCCAGTTTGCGCTTACATGAAAGAAAGACAGAAAAATAATTAGCACAGTTAATTGGACATGAATAAGAATTTTCAAAAGAGAAAAATGTGTTCATCATTAAAGTTTGCAATTTGGAATCAGAAGGCTATTTTTAATTCATCACATTTTTATTTTTCTATTTGCAAATCACAAGAAGATTACTCTTCTTGGTTCACAAAAAGAAAAAGAAAAATGCAAGCAAAGTTGTCTAAATAAAAAAGGAATGCAAGCAATTTATCCAAATACAACTAGGTTGCCCAAACAAGTGAAAATATGCAAGCAGCATGGCCAAACAACAACAAGGTTGTCCAAACTAGACAGCAACGTACCAAAAGGCAAGCGGCATGGCCAAACAACAACAAGGTTGTCCAGAACTAGACAGCAACATATCAGCGTACCAAAATGCAAACAAAGTACAAATACAAACAGCAAGAACGAGGCAGCATAAGCAGACAAAAGAGCATCAGCAAGAAGAAAATATAAAACTAAGTTAACAAGCAAGAGGAGGCTTGTTCAATAAGCCATTTTTCATTATTTTCCAATTAAATTGCAAACTTTTCAGGAAAAAATATTTGGTTTAGGGTCATTAAGAGAGGAAGAGGAAAGAAGTCACCTAAGGATGCTGCCTTGCTGTCACAATTGCACCAGAAATGCTAGAAAACAAAACTGCAAGGAAAAGAGCATAAGGAGAACATGCCCAAAGTGTTCAAAACTTGGTGGTTTTCCCACCATTTTGAATAAGCTATCAAACAAAAAGCCACATGAATATAACAGTAGAGAAGGCTCAAGAGAGAGGACACCGAAAAAAATTATCAAACACAAACTGCCACCAAACCTCCAAAAGATATCCCAACCTATTAACTCAAAAAACAACCAGTTCAAACCAACCTTCAAAAATGCTATCAAACACACAAAACCTGCGACTGTAACAACAACATTCCTCAAAAAAACTGTAAACCAGAAAATCACCAAACAAAAACTCCTTGCATCTCCCATCAAACATAACCTGCATAACAATTTTCAAACACCAAACCTGCATAACTCAGTTCAACACCGACAAAAACTTGTAACTCAGGTCAAAAATCCTTCAACCTGTGAACCATCTACAAAATCACAAAACAACTTGCAAAACTATCAAAAAACCAGTTTTTAAGCCTCCAAAAATATTTGGGTTCAGAACTGTCAACAAAAACATTCACAGAGATCTAAACCTGTAACTCATTTCCAACATTCAAAACTTCTTCCAACCATTTTCAAATCACAAAACAACCAAAAACTCAGAAACAAAACCAAACCAAACACAACCAAAGCCTGCAAACTGTCAACAAAAATAATCACAAAACATTCAAACCTGTAACAAAACTCCACAGTTGAAAAACCAGTAAACAACAAAAATCATCTTCAATACCAAACTGTAACCATCAAGCCTAGTAACCAAAAATCCAAAACAACAAAACTGTCAAAAGGAAGTCCCAAACATCCAGCAAACTTACATCCCAGATAGTCAAACATTATCAAATCATCAGCCATTAGAAACATCCAGCAAACTTATAAGAGAACCAATTCAGAAACAAGCATCAACATCATCCTCATTCAACAAAGAAGATAGACAAAGAAAAGTTACCAGAAGCGTGCATTTTTCGTCATCATCTCTTCCTCCTTGCCAATTCCAACACCAAGGAGTGTTTTCCTCGATCTCACTGTCTCCGTCCATTTCACAAAAAAGGCCACAAACAGGTATGACCATTTCACTTTTCTTATGAACTATTTCCTACATCTCAAAGCATGATAGAATGGATTAATAGAAAAAACATAACAAAGCAAAAGAAACAAATAGAAAAAAGTCGTTTAAAGTGTAACAAAGACAGAACCGAACAGTACCTTTCAAGAACGAAGCCATTAGTGCTTGGTGGCAGTGATAGAGGGGCTCTAGTAACAGAAGGCGAGAGGAAGATCAGAGAGAATGCATGTCAAACCCTTTAGATGATTTCATTTCAAATTAGGGATTTCCAAAAAAGAGCGTAAACCAGGTTGAATCAAAGGGGCCAAGGGACATTCTACTCGCAAAATTAGGAAGAGAATAGGGATGATTAATGAGAAAGATGAATGAATTTGAGAGAAGCGATAGAAATAATCAGAAGCGACGCTGCTGTGAGACTCACAAATCACAAACCCTAATATGTTGTTTCCCTTAATAAAAAAAACATTAAGCAAGCTTAAGAGAGCTTTGGGCCGTTTCTGTCCACAAAGCCTTAAATCCCAGCACGTTTTGCTAACTCACCCCCATCTGATTTGTTTTTGTTAATGGCAAACATCCCTTTTCTTTGGGCCCAATAACCCTTAAACCTCCTAAGCCCATTTCTTCCTTCAAACTTGTTTTATTTGTTTTGAAAATTATTAATTAAAACTTATTTTGCTTCTAATACATTTTTTTTAAGTCTTAAAAATCAATTTTTCACTATTTTCTTCTTTTGTAATTTATTTTTATTAATTTGTTACATTTAATAAAATACCAAAAAAAAATCAAGAATTAGTTTAATTAGTTTTCTTTCTTTAAGCTTTTCTTTTAAAATTAACAAAAAAATATAATAAAGATTTTTTAATTTAAATCATTTTCTTATTAGATTAAGTTTTATTTTTCTTTTTTCCAAGTAAATACATTGCATTTCATACTTTATTGATTTCTTTATTTCATGAATTGTCATAGCTTCATATTGAATCGCACAATAATTCGATTTGGTTGTATTAATTAGACATTGTTATTTTTATGTGATTCATCCCCATTTGTAATAATTGTACCCCCATTCCCGGATACTTTTGTAATAGCTTAGAATTTTAATTCCCGCAATTTATTGTTTTCTATATACTGTGTAGTAATTAGGCATGTATGGCAAGATTTAAAAATCAATCGCTAGATGGCCTAATCCAAGAATAAACAACTTGAAATCAACACACTTCTCACACGCGCACCTCTAGGGTAACCTTGCTTGTTTCCTCGGAAATACAATCATGTCCCTCGAATATGAGACACTCTAGCAAATGACCCTTCGATAAACAAAGATCGTAGTCCCTCGATGACCCTCGATGTTGCCTTTGATAAAACGATCTCGTCCCTTACAAAAATTGCTAGAGCGTCTCACAAGTTGCCTTCAATGATTGTAAAATTGACCCGTGCCTGTCCCGTCACATCCAAGGATGGGGCTTCTTACCAAATCAATGGTAAGATAACACCATTAAAAGGAATAAAAAAGAACAATTTAAGACCTTTCGAGTAGATAGATTCGCTCTTAGTTACTCGCTTACTCACGACAAAAATTTTTCACACCTACACTTCCATTTCCAAACATTTTCAAAAGATAAAACATTTTATATACCTTCTTATAGAGACGAGAACCATTACAAAACGTCTTTTTTTCAAAACACTTTTCAAAACACGATTCACAAACACATCTTTGAACCATTTTTCGAAACAAAACTTTGTATACGTTCTTATAGAGACGAGAACCATTACAAAGAGACTTTCCAAAATACTTTCAAAAAACCACACCACATGCACACAATCAAACAAAAGAAAGTGATCTAAAACGAGTAACTAAGAGCCCATGGAAAACCATGGATGAAAAGGATGCTAACACCTTCCCTTTTCATAATCTACCCCCTGAACCCGAGAAAATTCTTGAAAGGTCTTTCTTGTGCTTTTTTACCTTTCCTTCTGGATAAAAGAAAAGTCGGTGGCGACTCTTGCTAACCGCACAAGTGCAAACGAAACGCAAAACATCTAGTCAGTTCTCCCACCGTATCACAACAAGCAAGAAGGACCCTAGCTTTGCAACGACATCCGGTGAGAAAGACAATCAAGACGGGAAGGGCAAAGAAACAATTGTCTAATCAGAGTCAGAAGAGGAAGAGGAAGAAGAAGACTATTCTGAAGAACAATATCCTCCAGTCAACGATAAGTATAAGCATCTAGAAGAACAATTAAGTGTAATGGAAATCCAAAAAGTGCCTGGATTGGACTTTGAGGAGTTGGGATTAGTATCGGGGATTGTCATTCCTCCAAAATTTAAAGCACATGTGTTCTCCAAATATGCTGAAGTTTCATGTCCCAAAATGCATCTCCGGTCTTATGTAAGGAAAATCCAGCCTCATACCGCTGATAAGGATTTATGGGTACACTTCTTCCAAGACAGTCTATCTGGAACTCAACTTGATTGGTTTTATCAGTTAGAAAGAGCCAATGTTCATAACTGGGAAGATCTTGTTGCTGCCTTTTACAAACAATACCAATACAACGCTGATCTTTCGCCCACCCGTACTCAACTCCAGAGTATGGCCATGGTTTCAAGTGAGGGCTTCAAAGACATGCTTTTGGGAACCTTGTCTGGTCCCTTATTTAATCACTTAATTGGGAGTTCATCAGCAGGATTTACTGAATTGATATTGATCAGAGAAAGAGTAGAGGCCGGGATAAAGAATGGGAAGATTCAAAAATATGCATCCTCTGCTATTGTAAGGAAACCATTTATCGGAAATAAATAAGTTGTTGCTGTATATCCTCAAAGAAATCAAGATAGGACTGAATGTTGTCCAATGGTGGGGGCTGTCATGATTCCCAAACCTGCGCCTGCTCAGCAAAGAAGCAACCAGCCAAGATTGGAAAGACCAGTCAGACAATTCACCCGAATTAATATGACATTAGGAGGGCATTCGTATATAGAGCGTATCTGAACTGTATCTAAAAGCTGAATTTGAATGAGTATCAGGATGGCATCCGTATCTAGAGCGTATCTGAACTGTATCTGAAAGCTGAATTTGAATGAGTATCAGAATGGAATCCGTATCTGGTGTGTATCTGAACCGTATCTGAAAGTTGTCTTTGAATGAGTATCAGGATGGCATCCGTATCTGGTGCGTATCTGAACTGTATCTGAGAGCTGTATCTGAATGAGTATCAGGACGGCATCCGTATCTGGTGTGTATCTGAACTGTATCTAAAAGCTGTCTTTGAATGAGTATCAGGATGGCATCCGTATCTGGTGCATATCTAAACTGTATCTAAAAGCTGTCTTTGAATGAGTATCAAGATGGCATCCGAATCTGGTGCGTATCTGAACTGTATCTTAGAGCTGAATCTGAATGAATATCAGGATGGCATCCGTATCTGGTGCGTATCTGAAATGTATCTGAAAACTATGAACATTGTTAATGGTAGATGTTAATCTTATCCTGAAAAGGGTAAAATGTTAGCTAAAATGAAAAGTCATGTTGTATGAAATGTATGATATAATGCATTTGTTTTATCAATGTTTATGATATGCGGATGCCATGTATGCGTATGTGAGCTAGTCTATTACGCTGTTTGTTGGATTTGTGGGAAATATATCCCTGAATGTTGCTGAGGGTATGTAAGTCTTCATGTATTGAATTCGAATTGTTGATGAATTTCTGCTTAGAGAAATAAACTCTGTTGTAAGGGAGATGCCATGTACTGCTTGAAAAATCTGTTTGGGGAATCCGGGAAAATTGGGTGATTTCTACCGCGGACTGATAATTGGAAGCTTTGTTCCGCTGGGGATTAAATTGTACATTGCGGGGGATTTTTATGGAAAATAACTTAGATAGATTTCCCTATCTCTTAAAGCCATCAATAATTGTCTTTTATTTTGCTTATTTGTAAACCGTAATTATGTTCAAATTCATATGTTCAACAATGAATCATTGGACGTTTTTGTAAACAAAACACAAGAGTAAAGAAAAACAGATAGTTTTGCACTTTCAAAAGAATATCTTTGTATTGACTTTGAGTAAGTATTTTTTATACAGTGAGACAAACATTCTAGTAAGAGAATGCCATCGTAAAAATGAAAATTTTAATACAAAGAAAAGATAGCTATGTGTAATAATCCCATGGGGTTCCTATTCTGCTATAGCCTTCGTATCTCTGAGCATCTTGTCTATTTGTTGCCTTGTCCGAAGATGATTGGATTGGTCAGGAATGTCGAGTTTGCAAGTTGTCTGTAAGGTGATCCAACGGGACATAGTCATACGCTTTAATTCCCTAACTTTTTCCTGGACCGCCCTTTCGGGTTTTCAGTCCATCGGGATACCCTTTTTTGCCCAAGTCGCCCTTTCGGGTTTTCAACTTGCCGGTTGTACAGATTTTTTTGTTTTATCCCTAATTTTTGCCCGAACCTTTTTGGTTCTCCGGATGCCCTTGTTTTGCCTAGGTGTGTCGACCTAACGGGTCTCTTATACGTAGTATCTTTTGACTATGTCTGCATTCGCAGGGTGCGGTAGGTCGTCAGCATCCATGGTGGTCAAGATCATTGCTCCACCAGAGAAAATGTTTTTTATTACAAATGGTCCTTCGTATGTAGGAGTCCATTTGCCCCTGGGATCGCCTTGCGGTAGTATGATACGTTTGATCACCAGATCCCCAACTTGATACACTTGGTGTCAGACCTTTTTCTCATCAATTAAGTTCAGTTGATCAAGTCGAGTATGGATCCAATCGTCTTCATTTAGACCTGCATCCTTCATTATTCTTAGAGAGGGGATCTGAACCTCAATAGGCAAGACAACTTCCATGCCGTATACCAAAGAATAGGGTGTTGCCCCGGTCGATGTGCGAGCTGTAGTACGATACCCGTGGAGTGTGAATGGTAACATCTCATTCCAGTCTTTGTATGTGACTGCAATTTTCTGTATGATCTTTTAATGTTCTTATTTGCAGCTTCGACAACACCACTCATCTTTGGCCGGTAAGGGGAAAAATTGTGATTCTGGATCTTGAATTGCTCGCACAAGGCAGTGATCATAGTATTGTTCAGGTTCATACCATTGTCGGTGATGATCCTCTCTGGGATACCATACCAGCATATGAGATTTAATGAATCGGGCTACAACATTCTTGGTAATGAAAGCGAAGGAGGCTGCCTTAACCCACTTTGTAAAATAGTCAATGGCCACTAGGATGAAGCGGTGTTCATTGGAGGCTATCGGCTTGATTTCCCCAATCATATATATTCCCCACATAGCAAAGGGCCAAGGAACCGTCAATACATTCAGAGGAGCCGGAGGTACGTGCACTTTATCAGCATAAATCTGACACTTGTGGCAGGTTCGAGAGTGTTGATAGCAATCTGCTTCCATGGTAGACCAGTAATAGCCTGTCCATAGGATTTTCTTTGCCATCGTATGCCCACTGGAATGGGTGCCAAAGGTGCCTTCATGTAACTCAGCCATGATCCTTTCAGCTTCAACCTTATCTATGCATCGAAGTAACACAGAGTCATGGTTGCGTTTGTAAAGAATGCCATTACTAAGGAAGAATTTAGCAAAGAATCTCCTTAAGAACTTCTTATCATTGACTGAAGCTCCTTCTGGATACTCTTGAGCCTCGAGATACTTCTTGACTTCGTGAAACCAAGGTTGGTCCACTACTTCTTCAGTATTAATCTCGTGACAATGTGCTGGTTCATCCATTCGTTCAATGGTGCTCTGGGGAGTCTCGTTATCCCATTTAAGTTTAAACATAGATGACATTATGGCTAGTGCGTCTGTTAGCTGATTTTCTTCTCGTGGGAAGTGCTCGAAGGTAATCTTCTCAAAATGTGGGAGCAATGTTAAAACATGTTCTTTATAAGGTATAAGGTTAGGGTGTTTGGTGTCCCATTCCCCTTTGATCTGGCTAATAACCAAAGCTGAATCTCCGAATACATTCAAGGATTTGATCCCCAAGTCTATGACAGCTTTGAGATTAAAGATGCACGCTTCGTATTTCGCCATGTTATTTGTACAATTGAAGCAGAGTCTTGCCGTAAAAGGAGTATGACATCCTTCAGAAGATATGAGTACAACACCAATACCATTTCCAAGTGCGTTGGATGCCCCATCAAAGAACAAGGTCCATCGGGATCCTTGTTCAGGTCCGTCATATCGCCTGAATTCTTCACAGTTGTTTACCATCATGATGCCTTCATCTGTGAATTCGAACTTCATGGACTGGTAGTCTTCCACAACTTGGTGAGCAAGGTGATCATCTAGTATACTTCCCTTTATAGCTTTTTGGGTAGTATACTGTATGCCATATTCTATCAGGATCATTTTCCATCTCGCTATTCTCCCAGAGAGAGCAGGCTTCTCAAATATGTATTTTATCGGATCCATTTTAGATATCAACAAGGTAGTATGAGTCAACATATACTGTCTTAGCCGGTGAGTGGCCCATGCCAAAGCGTAACAAGTTTTCTCAAGTAGTGAATATCTTGTTTCACAGTCGGTAAACTTTTTGCTCAGGTAATAAATAACATGCTCTTTTCGGCCATACTCGTCATGCTGCCCCAACACACACCCCATTGAATTTTCCAAAATGGTCAGATACATGATCAATGGTCTTCCCTCGGCTGGTGGCATTAAAACAGGAGGCTCTTGCAGGTATTCTTTGATTTTGTCGAAAGCTGTTTGGCATTCATCGTTCCATTTGACTACTTGATGTTTCTTCAATAGTTTGAAGATTGGATCACAAGTATCTGTCAGGTGAGAAATGAATCTGGCAATGTAGTTTAAACGTCCCAAGAATCCTCTGACTTCCTTCTTAGTATGAGGAGCAGGCATCTCTTGTATCGCTTTCGCCTTGGCAGGATCTACTTCAATACCCTTTTTGCTGACGACAAAGCCTAGGAGTTTACCAGACCTCACTCCAAATGTGCATTTATTTGGGTTCAACCTCATCTTGTACTTCTTTATCCTCTCAAACAGTTTTTGTAAATGATCAAGATGCTCTTCTTCTGTTTGAGATCTAGATATCATGTCGTCCACATAGACCTCTATTTCGTGATGTATCATGTTGTGAAATAAAGCTACCATGGAACGCTAATAGGTTGCCCCAACATTCTTCAGTCTGAACAGCATCACCTTGTAGCAGAATGTGCCCCACTGTTTGACAAATGTTATTTTCTCCATGTCCTCAGGTGCCATTTTAATTTAGTTGTAACCTGACAAACCGTCCATGAAAGAAAAAACTTTGTGCTGTGCCGTATTGTAAACTAGGATATCAATATGGGGAAGAGGGAAATCATCCTTAGGGATTTCCCTATTCAAATCTCTGTAGTCCACGCACATTCGTACCATGCCGTCTTTCTTGGGTACGAGAACAACATTGGAAACCCATTGCGGGTAGGAGGTGACGACCAAGAATCCAACGTTGAATTGTTTCATGACCTCCCCTTTAATATTTTCTGACATGTCCGATCGCATGCGACAGACCTTTTGTTTTACTGGTGGATAATCCTCTTTTGTAGGCAGATGATGTACCACAATATCTGCATCAAGTCCTGGAATGTCTTCATACGACCAGGCAAAGACCTCAACATACTCATGTAGCAGCTGAATCAGACGCTCCTTGACACTTGGTTCCAGGTTGGCAGCCACCTTGACTTCGTTTTTGTCTTCTTCGGTACCCAGGTTGATTGTGTCCATGGGTTCCTCGTGAGGCTAAATGGTTCTCTCTTCTTGTTGTAGTAATCTGGCAAGTTCCCCTGGTACTTCACAATTTTCCTTACCTTCGTCTTCGGCTTGGTAGATTAGATTTTCCGAGTCACAAAAAGCCATAGCAGGACCATTATCCATGGGATCCCGAATGAATGTAGACATGTATTGTGAGTGTGAGTGTGTGTAAGGGTATAACTATCTTTGAAAGAAATTAAAATGTAAAAAGCAAAAACAATGAGCACAAAGTTTGTATGTAAAACGTCCATGATTTATTGATGTCATATGGAAATGAGATAATAACCCTTACAAATGGACCATTGTGCCTTGGGTAAGACGCAAGGTTTTAAGAGTTTGAATTGTTTTTAATATTACAGATCCACCAAAATGTAAAGACGAATTACTGTGGGATAAAAGTGATTGGGACAAAATCTCTAGCCTCCCAATTGTTGATCCCTCCACTGACAGTTGGGAAGATCCAATCCTCCAGGTTGCAACCATCTTTATCATCCTCTACCACGTTGACTTCACGGTTGCTGATCTTCAGGGGTGGTCCTCCAGCACGAGCGCGGAGTACAAACTTCTGACCACCTAAAGTGAAACCTAGGCCAAACTTGTCAGACTTGTATGGGATATCTAGGAGTTGTCCCCAGATAGTGCATCCTACTTCTTCTATCACTGCCTTTGCATCCTTCAAAGATAACATCCTGAGTGGAGGCCTTGTGATCTTGGGAACAGCCTTAGGAACTTCCATATCTTGCGGGACTTCTTCAAAGTGTTGGAATGGAGTTTTAATAAATTCACCATATAATTCCACATATCTGAAAGAATTGAGATGGCTGATCATATACTCTTCTTTTCCATGAACGGTGATAATCTTCCCTTGAATCGGATACTTCAGCATTTGGTGCAATGTAGAAGTTACAACGCCAGCATTGTGAATCCATGGTCGGCCTAGCAAGCAGGAATATGAGGGACGGATATCCATTACATAAAAAGTTGAATCAAATGTTTGGGTTCCAACCTTTATGGGGATATCCACTTCCCCATGTACCATCCTTTTTGAGCCGTCAAAAGTCCTTACTACTATGTTACTTGGCTTCAATGTCAATCCCTCACAATCCAGCCTATCAAGAGATTTTTTAGGCAATACATTCAGAGATGAACCAGTGTCCACCAAAACATGAGCCAGGGTTGTACCCCTACATTCAACTGAGACATGCAATGCCTCATTGTGCTTCCTTCCTCTTGGTGTTAAATCAACATCCGAAAAACATAAACCATTACTTGCAGTCAAGCTGGCTACGTAGTCTTGGAACTGATCGGCAGATGTCTCTTGGGGTACATGGGCATTTTTCAGGAATTTTACCAAGGCTTTTTCATGCGCCTCAAAACATAGTAGTTAAGCCAACATGGAAATTTTAGATGGAGTTTTCCCCAGTTGCTCAACTACATCGTAATCGCTTCTTTTTATGATTTTTAGAATTTCCTCCATCTCTTTCCGGGAGGTCTCAGGAATAGCCAATGATTGTGTCTTCGTCTTGACAGACTCAACCAGAACACCTTTTCCTCGAGTCTCAGTTAACTCGGAAGCAGGAGTGTCAGTAGGAATGATAACAGGGATTGTAACAGCTTTGTCAGTTGGAGTATTAGTGGGAATGATTGTAGGACTAGGAATAGCCTTAGGAATGATTATGGGTCTAGAAACTGCTTTTGGGGGAGCAATTTCTGGAGAGAATATCCTTCCGCTTCGGGTAATCTTGCTAGTTCCTGCAATATTACTGATATCGGAGTCAACTTTTACAAAACTTGAATCTTCGGCGGCTGGCGAATCTTGCTTGATACCGTGGTAGTAGACATCCCCTCCATAATTCCATGGTATGGTTTTGTCTGAAGAATATGGGACTGGTCTAGGCATTGTAATTATCAAAGGAGTTGCTTTCGGAACTGATGTAATTTTAACGGGTCTTTTGGTGGAGACCCTGGAAGAATTGGCAGAAATGGTAATGATAGAAACATCTTTAAAAGGAACAGGTGGAACAGAAGTCTTTTCAAACAAAATTTCTTTGTTATCTATTAGGCACTGAACGCCTGTTTTCAACAAAGGACAGCTGGTTGGTGAGGACAAACAGAAATGACAGCCTTCATCACAGCCTGGGAACACACCGGCATTCAACAAGTTTACTTTAATAGTCAGGAGTGGGGTCATAAGTTCATCAACTGAAGTAACAAACATTCCTTCTTCAATGGCATTGGTATTATGGCCATGTTTGGGCATAGGGGCGGAAAAGACATTTGGCTTTTCGGGCGCATCGAATTCAATCTCTTTGGCTTCAATGAGGCCTTGTATTTTTTTCTTTAGAGCCCAACAGTTATTAGTGTCATGGCCGGGACTCTCAGAGTGGTATGCACAGCGGGCATTAGGATGATAGTGAGAAGATATTGTATTAGGATTCTTTGGAGCTTCTTTCAAAGTCTCCAGGTTGGATCTTAACAGATGTGGCAATACTTGAGATAAGTTCATGTTAATTATGGTGAATTATCTGACTGGCCTTTCCATCCTTGGTTGGTTGTTTCTTTTCTGATCATGCGCATGTTTAGGAATCATAACAGCCCCCACCATTGGACGGCATTCGGCCCTATCTTGATTTCTTTGAGGATAAACAGCAACCACTTATTTCTTTCTGAAAAATGGCTTCCTTATAGTAGCAATGAATGTATCTTTCTGAATCTTTCCACTTTTTATCCCGACTTCTACCCTTTCTCCGGTCAATATTAGTTCAGTAAAACCCGCCGATGAACTCCCAATTAGGTGATTGAAGAAGGGACCAGACAAGGTTCCCAAAAACATGTCTACTAATTCTCTTTCAGATAGGGGAGGTTAAACTCTTCCAGCCAAGTCTCTCCATTTTTGCGCATAGTCCTTGAAACCTTCATTGGAGACCATGGCCGTACTCTGGAGTTGAGTACAGGTAGGCGCAAGATCAACATTGTATTGGTATTATTTGTAAAAAGCTGCAACAAGATCTTCCCAGTTATGAATGTTTGCTCTTTCTAACTGATAAAACTAACCAAGTTGAGTTCCAGATAGACTGTCTTGGAAGAAGTGTACCCATAAATCTTTGTCAGCAGTGTGGGGCTGGATTTTCCTCACATAGGACCAGAGATGCATTTTAGGGCATGAAACTCCGTCATATTTGGTGAACACAGGTGATTTGAATTTTGTAGGGATGAGAATTCCCGATACTAAAACCAATTCCTCAAAGTCCAAGCCAGACACTTTTTGGATTTCCATTGCACTCAACCGCTCTTCGAGATGTTTATACTTGTCATCAGCTGAAGGGTATTGTTCTTCATAATAGTCTTCTTCTTCCTCTTCCTCTTCTGATTTTTACGGGACAACTGCTTCCTTGCCTTTCCCATCTTGATAGTCTCTTTCACCAGATGTCGTTGCAAAGTCTAAGGTCCTTCTTGTCTGCCCATGAAATCTTCTTCCCATGTTTAGGACTCCGGTTACCTTCTTTGTCTTCTTTTTCTTTTCCTCAGCCAGTAAAGTCTTCAACTCTTCTTGTCCCTTGGCCAGAGTCAAGAACAACTATTGAAATTGTGCATTCTGATCTTGGAGATCCTTCACCGTTTGCTCGAGATCCATCTTACTGAAATAAACAGTAGAGAGATGAGGAGACTTGTTGCAAGAAACCTGATTGTGTTATGATGAATGGTAAATGCATATGCAATGAGTTCAAGGATTTTAAGATTCAAATTCATTTTAGACAAAAAGGAAACACACGTTATATTAATAGATTAAAGCTTGAGTACAAGGATTCCTTCTTGGTCGAAACAGATACAAGAAACTCTAAGATAAAAAAGTAGTGCACATCCTCTTTGGTGCAATGTAGGCATTCAGAGTCTGCTCCTCATGAAGTAGCCTAGTGAGTTCCAAAACCTTCTTCTCGCTGGCGTAGAATTGGGCTTTGAAGGTATCTCGCTCCCACTTGAGTTGTATTCAATCCCTTTGTAGGTCTTCAAGAGAGGTAGGCATGTCAGGATGTAGGATAGTGTATGGAACATCTCCTTCCATGACAGGCTCAATGATTACCGGGAGAATGGAGGGGTAAGGCATCATAAGACTCTGAGCACGAGTTCATACCCATTTGAGGTAAGACTCAAGAGGGATGGAATTTTTATGCCCCAAAGTCTTGCTATCTACCTTGTTTAATATCCTCCAAGCTCGAATAAATCTCTGGCGAAGACCTTGATTGTCGTTATCATAGTCAAATACCAAACCTTGAATCAGCATCTCGTGCTGGTCATCCCTTCGGGCGTAACCAAAATGTCTTAAGGCTAAGCAAGAGTTGTAGGTGATACCTCCACTAATGCCAAGTAAAGGGACATTAGGAAATTCTCTACAACGGTTGACAATAGTAACATTCTCTATGGATCGGGAGCACCAATGAATGTCTGAATGTTTGAGCGTCATCAACCTTTGTGACCACCTTGAACCTTGCTCATTATTTAATACAGATTCGGGAAGATGCGAAATAAACCATCTTGCCTAGAGAGGAGTGCAACATATAAGGACACCTCTTTTCCTCATTGTACGAGTGTGAAAAGAGTGTAGGATATCCCCTAGTAATGTAGGCACCGGATTGCGTAATATGAAGATTTTGAAGGTGTTCACATCTATGAGTTGGTCGGGATTTGGAAACAACACCATCCCATAGATGAGGAGAGGCACAATTTCCTTAAAGGCTTGCAGATCCAAAGAATTCCAATAGCTTTGGGCTTTCTCAAACAGGAACTTTTCTAGGAAACCTTTGATACCACTCCTTGTTTCCCAATGAGTTGTGACATCAGATGAGTGCAAGTTTAGAGCTTGAACAATCTCTTCCGGCTATGGGTCTCTTTCCGCACCGTTGAAAGGTAGTTGGTTGAGAATGGGAATCCTCAAGAGTCGGGAGAATTCTTCCAAAGTAGGGACAAGTTGATAGTCAGGAAATGGGAAGCAACGGTGTAAAGCATCAAAGAATTGAAAGAGCACCTTTATCATGTCCTCATTTGTATTGGAGGTGACCAAGTTGAGTAGGAGACCATGTCTCTCGGTGAATGGAGATTTTTCATGAATCCTTGAAGCTAGCTCCCTGAGTTGTGGAGGGATCCTTACAAGATTAACTTGAATAGTTTTCCTGCGAAGTGAATCCATATCCTACAAAACAAGAACAAAGATGAATCCCAAAAATCCTTGAAATGGTTAGTGAATGTATATGATGTTCATGATGTTCATGATGTTATGTACAAGTATGTATATACAAATAAAGCAAACAGATCCTTAGGTTTAGGCTTGCATGGAGTTTTATAGGTAAGTACCCTCTTGAAGTTTAGTTGGCTCAAACCTGTCCTAGTAATAGTAACCGGGTTCTAAGGAGCTCAATATCACTGATTTGTTTCCTTGGTCATTGTTTCAGCACAAGCCTCTATAATGGCGACCGAAATATCCCAAGAAACCAAACCTCAATGAGTGTAGTTTCGAGTAACTACCAACTTCGGACTGCACCAAAGCCGGTCATCTCACTACATCCTAAATGGCCAAGTTGGTCAAGTAAAGGTTCTAAAAGTTTATTAGTGCTTCATGACATCACTCAGTGGTCCCGTATTCTCGTTGATTAACTCAAAGGCTACTGGTACCCACAAATATGTCGCACTAACGTAGCTATTGCATAGACCATGTCGGTATACCCCGCACAGTTTCGACAATGTATTGCTACTTACCTATAATGTATCCCAAATCCGGGTAAAGGATTCAAACCCAATCAAAGAACCATAATGTAAAGCATACAAGTCAAACAATGTAAGCAAGTAAATGTGATCTATCCCTAAGGTAACCCCACTTTTATAATATTCCCCAACAGAGTCTCCAGTTCTGTGATACAGTGGGAGAACTAACTTGGGTGTTTTGCGTTTTATTGCAAATGTTGCGGTTAGCAAGTCGCCACCGACTTTTCTTTTATCCAAAAGGAAAGGTGAAAAAGAACAGGGAAGACCTTTGAGATTATTTCTTGAGTTTGGGGGGTAGATTATGAAAAGGGAAGGTGTTAGCACCCTTTTTTTCCATGGTTTTCCATGGGCTCTTAATTGCTTGCTAGATCACTTGCTTTTGTTTTAATGTGCTTGTGGTATGGTTTTTGAAAGTATTTTGAAAATGTAACTTTGTAATGATTATCGTTTCTATAAGAACGCATACAAAGTGTTTGTTATGAAGATAGTTAAAAAAAAGGTGTATTTGAGATGTGTTTTTTGAAAGTGATTTTGAAAAGGTGTCTTCGTAATGATTCTCGTGTCTATAAGAACACATACAAAGTGTTGTCTTTTGAAAATGTTTCAAAATGAGAATGTTGGTGTATAGAATGTTTTTGTTGTGAGCAAGCAAGCAACTAGGAGCAAATATACCTACTCAAAAGGTCTTAGATGTTCTTTTCCTCCTCCTTTAGGTATTGCTATCTTACCATTGATTTGGTGAGAAGCCCCATCGTTGGATATGAAGGGACGGGTACGGGACGTTTATATAGTCATAGAAGGTAACCCATGGAACGTTTTAGCAATGTCGTTTTAGGGACTAAATCATTTACCGAAGGCAACATCGAAGATCATCGAGGGACTACGATCTTTTATCGAGGGTCTTTTGCTAAAACGCCCATGTTCGAGGGACATGACTATTTTTCCCAATAAGCAACAAGGTGGGATTACCCTAAGGGTGCTAGTGTGCAAATGTGTTTGATTGCTTGCATTTTAGTCTTGATTAGGGTGATCTATTTGTCGATTTCATATCTTGCCATACACACCCTAATTACTAACAATATATGAAAGCAATAAAAGTGCGGAAAGTAAAGATTCTACGCTATTAAAATCATTAGGGGGATGGGGTGTACAAATTTACAAATGGGGGGTTGCAAGAGTATAAATCCTATTTAACTATTACAACATATTGAAATGTACAATGCAAGAGAGAAAAAGGACTTGTTTAGAAAATGGTTTTTGTCTAATGAATTAAGAAAAAGAAATAAATAAATTAATAAAAGAAAATATTTTTATGTCTTTTTTATATTAATAAAAAAGGGGATTAATATTGAAAATGATAAAAAGGAAAATAAATGAAAGATAGAAACAGCGCGCTGCTGCAAGCAAAACAAACAAGGATCAGAAGTTCTGAAGCCAGGCGCGTTGTGACTCAGAAAGGAACGTCAGTAGAATCAGAAGTTCTGGATTGATACATTCTAAGGCCCTGCAAGAAATGTTAGAGGGAAAGGAAACAAAGGTTCTGGATGGCATTCAGACAGTGATCCAAAAGTCAGAAGTCTTGTATTGCGCTAAAATAGTGAGTGAACATTAGAAATTCAGTGCGTTGTCAGCGTGTGGAAAATCATAAAATTATGAGTGTTAAAACAACGAGTGGAAGCATCAGAAGTTCAGTGTGTTTAACGTGTAGGGAGAACTCATAAGTTATGTGCTATGCTGAAACAGTGAGGAGAACTCAGAAGTTCTATATTATGCTAAAGCAGTGAGTGAAAGTCAGAAGTGCTGTGTCACATTTCAACTCTTTCCTCATATTAATCAACACATCAACAATGTATTCAGTTCTTAACAAACAACAAATCAGAAGGATAAAAGCACAATAATTTATAGAAGTTCTAATCCTAATTCTGAGCCTAGCCTTAATCGAGAAGTTCTGGTCCACAGTTTTTCTACTCATGCAGCGATCTGGACAACATCAATACTATGATATTTACATATTTTAATGATGTTCTGGATGAAAAGATGCCAAGTCAGGAAGACTTACCTTGAATCTGAAGCGTGTGCTTGGAACTTGAATTGCTGCCTTCAGATGTTCTGGAGTCAGCACGAACAACGGAAGAGAAGATGTTAAATTCTTTGATTCAAAGGGAAGAACAAAGGTTTGGTTTTCTGTTTAGGAATTCTGGATTTTTACGAAGGTTTCACAATTTTCTTTTCTCTCTTTTGATGATTATTTCTCTCTAAAAGCCAGCCCCTTGAAAGTGTGATAGAGCAACTTATTTATAGGTGAGTTTGCTATGGTTTTTTTTGGGGGGGGGGGGGGGGACAAATGGGATTTAAACCTTTTTGCCATACTGTTCCATTTCTTTTTAAACACAGTTTTCGTATGCTAATTTAGTGCAATTATGGGGTTTGAGAAAAACACAGGCGTGGACTGGATCAGCAGCACCTTGGAGTGTTGTGGTAGTTGGTGGAAGGACTGTGCTATAGCAGTGCAGCAGGTTGCTCAAACGAGGTTTTGGGATTTGGTGATGTTGTGATCGCAGAAGACCAGAGTGAGATTCGAAGGGTGATGCTCTGATTGAAACACATAACATAACCTCCATATGCTGAAGGGTCACGTTCTGATTGAAGGACATAGTTTCCATGAGTCATGTTCTGAAACATATTTGGCAAATTCTAGTTGCACTTGTGTGGAGTCTGACTCAGAAGTTCCTAAGTACCATATTCTCTTAACACTTAGAAAAATTTCTATTTTTTTTAGAAATTTGGATTTTTCAAAGTAATTTCTGACTTCTGATTATTTTTGATGAACCAATTTCATGTCTTGATGAAATGTAATTGTTGAAACTTGATTTTTGACCTAAAAGTCAAAGTTTGACTTTTTAGTGTGCTTTTGATCGTTTTGCCCTTGTGGATGATTTTCTTGGAAAATTTTAATTCAAGACTTGAAACTTGATAGAAGCAAACTTGAGGGTCCAAGATGATCCTTTGAGAAATGAGAGGGTAAATTTTGGGGTACAACAGTAAAATTCCTCAAAGCTGCCCATGTACCCCAAGAAACATACCGATCAGTTCCAAGACTCCATAGCCAGCTTGACTGCAGATAATGGCTTAGGTTTTTCAGATGCTGATTTAACGCCAAGAGGGAGGAAGCATAACTAGGCATTGCATGTCTCAGTCGAATGCAAGGGCACGACCTTGGCTCATATTTTGGTTGACATTGGTTCGTCTCTGAATGTGTTGCCTAAAAAGGCTCTTGATAGGCTTGACTGTGAGGGATTAACATTGAAACCAAGCAACATAGTAGTGAGGGCCTTTGATGGCTCAAAAAGGATGGAGCATGGGGAAATGGATATCCCCATAAAGGTTGGAACCCAAACTTTTGATTCAACTTTTTATGTAATGGATATTCTTCCTTCATATTTCTGCTTTCTAGGCCGACTGTGGATTCACAATGCTGGCGCTGTTACTTCTATGTTGCATCAAATGCTGAAATATCCAATTCAAGGGAAAATCATCACCGTTCATGGAGAAGAAGAGGATATGGCCAGCCATCTAAATTCCTTCAGATATGTGGAACTAGATGGTGAATTTATTGAAACTTTATTCCAGCACTTTGAAGAAGTCCCACAAGATATAACAATAACCAAGGCTGTGTCTCAAGTTCCCAAGATTACAAGGCCTCCACTCAAGATGTCATCTTTGAAGGATTCCAAGGCAATGATAGAAGAAGGTGGGTGCACTATTTGGGGTCAACTCCCAGATATCCCATACAAATCTGACAAATTTGGTCTGGGTTTCACTTCAGGTGCCCAGAAGGCTGTATGCCGCACTCGTGCCAGAGGACCACCCTTGAAGATCAGTAACCGCGAAGTCAATGCAGTAGAGGATGATGAAGACAGCTACAACCTGGAGGATTGGATTTTCCCAACTGTTAGTTGAGGGCTTAGCAACTAGGAGGCTAGAGATTTTGTCTCGATCACTTTTATCCCACAATAATTTCTCTTTACATTTTGTTGGATCTGTAATATTAAAACAATTTAGACTCTTAAAACCTTGTGTCTTACCTGAGGCACAATGGTCCATTTGTAAGGGTTATTATCTCATTTCCATAGAACATCAATGAATCTTGGAAGTTTTTGCATACAAACTTTGTGCTCATTGTTTTTCTTTTTACATTTTCATTTCTTTCAAAGATAGCTATACTCTAACACACACTCACACTCACAATGCAGGTCTACATCCATTCGGGATCCCATGGGGTAACGGTTCTGCTATGGACTTTTGTGACTTTGAAAATGTAATCTACCAAGCCGGAGACGAAGGTGAGGAAGATTGTGAAGTACCATGGGAACTTGCCATATTACTACAACAAGAAGAGAGAACCATTTAGACCCACGAAGAACCAGTGGAAAAAATCAACCTAGGTACCGAAGAAGACAAAAGAGAAGTCAAGGTGGGTGCCAATCTGGAACCCAGTATCAAAGAGCGTCTGATTCAGTTGCTACACGATTATGTTAAGGTCTTTTCCTGGTCGTATAAAGACATGCCAGAACTTGATGCAGATATTGTGGTACATCATCTACCAATAAAAGAAGATTGTCCACCGGTGAAACAAAAGGTCCATCGCATGCGACTAGACATGTCGTAGAAGATTATGGCAGAAGTCATGAAACAATTCAACGCCAGATTCTTGGCCGTCACCTCCTATCCGCAGTGGGTTGCCAATGTCGTTCCCGTTCCCAAAAAAGACGGCAAAGTACGAATGTGCGTGGACTACAGAGATTTGAATAGGGCAAGCCCTAAGGATGATTTCCCACTTCCCTATATTGATGTTCTATTTGACAATACGGCACAACATAAAGTGTTTTCTTTCATGGACGGTTTCTCAAGCTACAATGAAATCAAAATGGCGCCTGAGGACATGGAGAAAACAACCTTTGTCACATAGTGGGGAACATTCTGCTACAAGGTTATGCCATTCGGACTGAAGAATGCTGGGGCAACCTATCAGCATGCCATGGTAGCTCTATTTCATGACATGATACATCACGAAATACATGTATATATGGACGACATGTTATCTAGATCTCAAACAGAAGAAGAGCATCTTGATCATTTACAGAAACTGTTTGAGAGGTTAAAGAAATACAAGCTGAGGTTGAACCCAAATAAATGCACCTTTGGGGTGAGATCTGGTAAACTCCTAGGCTTTGTCGTCAGCAATAAAGGTATTGAAGTAGATCCTGCCAAGGTGAAAGCGATACAAGAGATGTCTGCTCCTTGTACTGAGAAGGAAGTCAGAGGATTCTTGGGACGTTTAAACTACATTGCCAGATTCATTTCTCACCTAACAACTACTTGTGAACCAATCTTCAAATTACTGAAGAAATATCAAGTAGTCAAATGGAATAACGAGTGCCAAACTGCTTTCGACAAGATCAAAGAGTACCTGCAAGAGCCTTCTGTTTTGATGCCACCAATTGAGGGAAGACCATTGATCATGTATCTGACTGCTTTGGAAAATTCAATGGGGTGTGTGTTGGGGCAGCATGACGAGTCTGGCCGAAAAGAGCACGCTATTTATTACCTGAGCAAAAAGTTTACCGACTATGAAACAAGATATTCACTGCTCGAGAAAACTTGATGCGCTCTGGCATGGGCTTCTCACTGGTTAAAACAGTATATACTGACCCATACTACCTTATTGATATCCAAAATGGATCCAATAAAATACATCTTTGAGAAACCTTCTCTCTCTGGGAGAATAGCGAGATGGCAGATGATCCTGATAGAATATGACATATAGTATACTACCCAGAAAGCAATAAAGGGCAGTGTACTGGCTGATCACCTTGCTCACTAAGCTGTGGAAGATTACTAGTCCATGAAGTTCGAATTCCAGGATGAAGACATCATGACGGTAAACAACTGTGAAGAATTCAGACCATATGACAGACCTGAACAAGGATCCCGATGGACCCTGGTTTTTGATGGGGCATCTAACACACTTGGCAATGGTATTGGTGTTGTACTTATATCTCCTGAACAATGTCATACTCCTTTTACGACAAGACTCTACTTCAATTGTACAAACAACATGGCAGAATACGAGGCGTGCATTTTTGGTCTCAAAGCTGCCATAGATTTGGGGATCATGTCCTTAAATGTATTCGAAGATTCAACTTTGGTTATCAGCCAGATCAAAGTTGAATGGGACACCAAACACCCTAACCTTATCCCCTATAAAGAACATGTGTTGACATTGCTCCCATATTTTGAGAAGATTACCTTCGAGCATCTCCCGCGAGAAGAAAATCAGCTAGCAGACGCACTAGCCATAATGTCATCCATGTTTAAACTTAAATGGGATAACGAGGCTCCCCAGATCACCATTGAACGAATGGATGAACTAGATCACTGTCACGAGATTAATACTGAAGAAGTAGTGGACCAGCCTTGGTTTCATGAAGTCAAGAGGTATCTAGAGGCCCAAGAATATCCAGAAGGAGCTTCAGTCAATGATAAGAAGTTCTTAAGGAGATTCTCTTCTAAATTCTTCCTTAGTAATGACATTCTCTACAAACACAACCATGACTCTGTTACTTCGGTGTGTAGACAAGGTTGAAGCGGAAAAGATCATGGATGAGTTACATGAAGGCACTTTTGGCACCCATTCTAGTGGACATACGATGGCAAAGAAAATCCTACGGGCAGGCTATTACTGGTCTACCATGGAAGAAAACTGCTATCAACACTCTCGAACCTGCAACAAGTGTCAGATTTATGCTGACAAGGTGCACGTACCTCCGGTTCCTCTGAATGTCTTAACGGCTCCTTGGCCCTTTGCTATGAGGGGCATCAATATGATTGGGGATCTCAAGCCAAAAGCCTCTAATGGACACCGCTTCATCTTAGAGGCCATTGATTATTTTACAAAGTGGGTTGAAGCAGCCCCCTTCGCTTCTGTCACCAAGAATGTTGTCGCCTGGTTCATCAAGAAAAATCTCATCTGCCGGTATGGTATCCCGGAGAGAATCATCATAGACAATGGTACGAATCTAAACAGTACTATGATCACCACCCTGTGCGAGCAATTCAAGATCCAACATCACAATTCTTCCCGTTACCGGCCAAAGATGAATGGTGTTGTTGAAGCCGCAAATAAGAATATCAAAAAGATCATACAGAAAATGACAGTAAGTACAAAGACTGGCATGAGATGCTACCATTCACTCTCCACGGGTATCGTACCATGGTGCGCACATCAACCGGGGCAACACCCTACTCTCTGGTATACGGCATGGAGGTTGTCTTGCCTATTGAGGTCCAGATCCCCTCTCTGAGAATTATGAAGGATGCAGGGCTGAATGAAGAAGATTGGATCCAGACTCGACTTGATCAACTGAACTTGATTGATGAGAAACAACTTACTGCTGACTTTCATGGTCAAATGTATCAAAAACGGATGATCAAGGATTTCAACAAAAAGGTCAGACGCCAAGTATATCAAGTCGGGGATTTGGTGATCAAACGTATCATACAGCCGCAAGGTAATCCCATGGGAAAATGGACTACAACATACAAAGAACCATTTGTAATCAAAAGAATATTCTCTGGTGGAGCAATGATCTTGACCACCATGGATGGCGATGACCTACCGCACCCTGTGAACACAGACATATTCAAAAGATACTACGCATAAGAGACCCGCTAGGTTGACACACCTAGGCAAAATAAGGGCATCCCGACGAACCAAAAGGGTTCGGGAAAAAATTAGGGATAAAACAAAAAAAAATGTATACCCGACAAGCTGAAAACCTGAAAGGGCAGTTTGGGAAAAAAAGGGTATCCCGGTGGACTGAAAAGTGGAAAGGGCAGTCCAGGCAAAATTTAAGGATTTAAAATGTATGACTATGTCCTGTTGGATCACCTTACAGACAACCTTTGGCTATAACCTGCAAACTCGACGATTCTGATCAATTCAATCAGCTTTGGACAAGGTAACAAACAAATAAGATGCTCAGAGACACGAAGGCTATAGCAGAATAAGAACCCCATGGGATTATTGCACATAGCTATCTTTTCTTTGTATCAAAATTTTCATTTTTTTACGACAGCATTCTCTTACTAGAATGTTTGTCTCATTCTACAAAAGTACTTACTCAAAGTCAATACAAAGATATCCCTTTGAAAGTGCAAAACTATATGTTTTCTTTACTTTTGTTTTGTTTACAAAAACGTCCAATGATTTATTTTTGAACATATGCATTTGAACATAATTACTATTTACAAATAAACAAAATAGAAAGACAATCACCGATGGCTTTAAGAGATAGGGAAATCTCTCTAAATTATTTCCATAAAGTCCCCCGTAGTGTGCAGTTTAATCCCCAACGGAACAAAGCTTCCAGTTATCAATCCCCAATAGAAGTCGTCCAATTTCTCAGGATTCCCCAACAGGTTTTTTACAAGAAGCACATAACATTTCCCTTACAACAAAGTTTATTTCTCTAAACGGAAATTCATCAACACTTCAACTTTGCAACATGAAGACTTACACTCTATATCCTCAGCAGCGGTCAAGGATTTTATTTCCCCTATCCAACAGCAGTGCAGCAGATTAGCTCACATACGCATACATCGCATCCATATATCATGAACATTGATAACACGAGTGCATATATCACAATCTCCTTGTACCGTGCATTTCATACATCATGACATTGCATACAACTAATGTTTTGCCCTTTTCAGGATAAGATTAATCAATGGCTATCATCAACAAATTACAAAGGTCAGAAATTGATCCCGAAAGACAAGCCAGGACAATTATCTACACGACCAACTGAAGCAATCCAGTACGGGTTCGTCAGATTCAACTTTTGATACAGTTCAGATACGTTCCAGACACGGATTACTTCCTGGTGCTCATTCAAATTCAGCTATCAGATACAGTTCAGATACGCTCCAGACACGGATGCCATCCTGATACTCATTCAGATTCAGCTAACAAATACAATTCAGATACACTCCAGACTCGAATGCAATTCTGATACTCATTCAGATTCAGCTTTTAGATACAGTTCAGATACGCTCCACGCACGAATGCCATCCTGATACTCATTCAGATTCAATTTTAGACATAGTTCAGATACGCTCCAGAGGCGGATGCCATCCTGATACTCATTCAGATTCAGCTATCAGATACAGTTCAGATACACTTCAGAAACGGATGCCATTCTGATACTCATTCAGATTCAGCTTTCAGATACAATTCAGATACGCTCCAAAGACGGATGCCATCCTGATACTCATTCAGATTCAACTTCAGATACAACTCAGATACGCTCCAGACATGGACTCCATTCTAATACTCAATCAGATTCAACTTTCAGACTCAGCTCACATACGCTTTAGACACAGACGCTATTCTGACACTCATTCAGTTACAGCTTACAAATACTGTCTAACAATCATTTCTGGATGGCATTTACAAGCCCATCTCTAACAACTTTCCATTATCCCTCCAAATGGCATCTTTAAGCCCATTCCTTATACCATCAACCTTCGCATCACTGAGTGCAAATTTCTGGGCACTCTAGTGTCCAATCATCTTCCACCTTCGAGTCATGAATGGCAAAACTAGCCAATCTAACTCTTCGGGCATAAGAAGATTGAACAGGGGCAACTGTTGTACCCAAAAATTTTCCCTTTCACTTATCAAGAATTTTCTCACAAGATCTCCTTGGGCTCAAGACTGCAGTAGGGTTGATCAGCTCAAGACACCTCCTTAAGCATTGATGACCAAAATTAGGGTTTGAGTTTGCACAAGAATTTTTGAACTTCCAATGCCCCATATGACTTTAATGGATCATTATGGACCCCAAGATTACTCATGTCAAGTTTCAAGCCTTGGACCACACTTTTGCTCAGTCAATTGAGCAGTTGACCTAAAAATCAACTGTATTGGGGATAAACTTAAACATGACCAATTTACAGTCAAAATTCATAATTTTTGATCCACTTCAACATTTTAGACTCATATGAATAATTTGATCAAGTTTGGACCACAACTCCTCAAGAAATTTGATCAAATCTTCAAAAGGGCAAAATGGTCAAAATTAGGGTTTTGACTGGGAAAGGGCAATTTCTGATTTTTGACCTAGAAAATGATCAATTGGTTTAAGGCATGAACTCAAGAGTCCAATTGCATCATTTTGACCTAATGACATGGCTCAAAACATTGCTCAATTCCAATGGATTGACAGATGAATTTTCAGTCAACTGATCAAAGTCAACTGTATACTAAAAAGTCAAACTTTGACTTTTTGGTCAAATTCAAATGCCAAAGATCACAATTCATCAAAACTTGTCAAAATATGAAACTTATTCATCAAGAAATAAAAAATTCAAGATTTCATTTTGAAAAGTTAAAATTTCTAAACTTAGAAATTTTTCTAAGTGTTGGAAATTTCTTATTTTTTCATAACTTTAAGCAAAATTTTCACCGTGATGCAAGATGATTCAAGAGAAACTTCCAACATGAAAGTTGTAGATCTACATGAAATCTATAACTTTTATTCATACAATTCTTCCAAAAATTCTTGGGTCTCAAGTTATAATTTTAAGAAAATGTGGTCATGAAACAAAACACTTAGTGAAATTTTGCCCTAATTTGGTCAGGATTTTGACCCAACTTCATGGCACTTTTTCATATAGTTATAAGGGGAATATTCAAAATAAATTCAAAGATGGTTGTATAGAACATTTCAAGATTTCCAAAATGTCCAAGAACTCCTTGAGATCATTATTGAGTAGGGAGAATCGAAGAGATGAAGTTAGGGTTTTATCACTTGAATTACAAGTCATTTTGTGATGAACCAAATTCAAAATTCAAACTATGTTGCATAAAATCTACTTTGCAGGCCTCAAACTTGTTAGGAACTCTATAATTAATTTCTTGTACAACTGTTAGAGGTCTCATTTCAAGCATTCAATGCATGGACACGCTTTATATCCATTTTTTGGGAAGAAAGTGTACATTGCCATTTTGATAAAGTGCTTTTTTGCACAAAACTTGTTCTTGAGCCTTGCACTTGTTCTCTTCTGATAATACAAGTCCTATAACTCATAAGAAATGGTTTATACACTTACAATCACTCAGCCCATGCTTGTACTACACATTGAAACTTGATTTCCCTCTTTTCTTGAAAATTAAGTAACCTAGCCAAAAGCTTGTAACTTGTACTTCTGAGTTGCCAATGCACTCCAATCATTTTGCTTATAGATACACAAACTATTTGCATCGAAGACACGAATGCTTAAGCCCTGAAAATACCTAGAACTCAGAATCACATCCCATACCTCCATTTTCTCATAAACTGACCAAAAACTTGAAACTCATAATTCCATCGTGCATTTTCAAGCCTTTTGGTTTCTAAAGTTTCTAAACATCATTTAGAACTGATCCCACACCCTGTTACAGAACTGTAACACCATTAACACCATCCTCAATTTTCAAAAACAGAGCTTTGCACTTGGACTTCTCTAGAACTCCTCAGGTACTTTCAGCTCAAGCTAAGCATTCCATTAGCTTCCTGGGAACTTGAGGAAGCTAACCCAACCATTGGAACTCATTGAAAGCTGCTCAAACTTCAAACCCAATGCCCTCTTGCAAGGTAAGTTTCTAACTTTGAAAATTTTCATACAGGCATCATCAATGATTTATTTGTGAATGAAACATGTAGATATCATTGCCCTAAAGCTAACCATGTCCATAGTTTCCATTAATTTTTCCTGAGCTTAGAGAATTTTAATATTGAATTTTATGAGATTTTTAGGGTTCAGAATAGGGCCATTAATGTTCATGTTTATATTTGAGCTATAGTTTTAATGTTTTACATTTCTGAAACCGTGAGGAAATTTGGTACAAGTTTCATGTTTACAGTTTTCATTTTTGTTGAGATTTGGATGAGTTACAGAAGCTCTGGCTGGGCGTGAGGTTGAAGATGTAGTTCAGGCCATGGAACGTGTTTGCCTTATTGTGATACAGTGGGAGAACTGACTTGAGGTTTTGCGTTTGTGTTTGCAAATGTTGCGGTTTAGCAAGAGTCGCCACCGACTTTTTATTTTATCCAAAGGAAAGGTCAAAAAGCACAGGAAAGACCTTTGAGATGTTTTCTTGAGTTCGGGGGGTAGATTATGAAAAGGGAAGGTGCTAGCACCCTTTTCATCCATTCTTTTCAATGGGCTCTTAGTTACTTGTTTTAGATCACTTGCTTTTGCTTTTCAATTGTTTGAAATGGTGCTTTGTGTGGTTTTGAAAGCATTTTGAAAAGAGGCCATCGTTTTGGCAACCTTTGTAATGATTCTTGTTTGAATGTATACAAAGGTGTTTTGTCTTTTGAAAAATGTTTCAATGTTTGAAAGTTTGTTGGGAAATGTTTTGAAATTGTGTGTGTTTTTTTGAAAATAGCAAGGATTGTTTGAAAGAGATCAAGTAACTAGGAGTTGTCTGCCCTACTCAAAAGTCTTTCCTACACATTTTTACTCCTTTGACATTGTTGTTTTACCATTACATTTGGTAAATAACCCTATCTTTGGATGTTAAACGGGACGGACGCGGGTCATCATATGAGCATGATAATAATATTGCCAAGTATCTTAGCAAGTTTTTTGAGGGACTAGATCATTTTTGTTTAGGCAACCAAGATAGCGTCATCGAGGGACTATGATCTTTTTGTTTTGTTTGATTTTGCCAAGATACCTAGCATGTATACCATAGCCATTTTAAGGAAACAAAGTGGATGAAACCCTAGAGGTGCTTGTGTGTATGGTGTTGTCATTTTTCATGCATTTTGTCTTGTGTTTAAGTCATGCTATTTGTTTTGATTTTTTTGTCTTTGCATACAAACCCTAGTTTTTACTATCATGGTATATGAATGCAATAAATACGTAAAGTAAATCTAAACTATTACACAATAATATGGGAAGGGGGGGGGGGGGGGGGTACAAGTTTGAATAAGGGGATATTGCTCAAAATAAAACCCTAATTTACTATTACAACCCAATTGAATTTATACAACAATAAATAAATAAACAAGTATTTAAATATGGAATAAATTGTAAATATGCAAAATGTTTTTTGTATTTGTTTTATGCATGAGAAAATAACTTTATTCAAGTCTTAAAAATAAGAGAAAATAAAGTGATTATTTTTGAAAGGGTGAAAACCCTAATTTTTGGTTTAAAAGAAAATATATATTCTAATATTATTTATTTCATTTATGTACAAGAAAATAAATAAAAATATATACAAAAATGTTTAAAAAATAAAATATGTGAGAAAATAATATTTTAAGTGTATAAATAATAAATATAAAAATGTATAATATTTTTTTATTATTTACAAGTTTTTTATTTAAGAAAATAAAGTATGTTATTATTAATAAACTATTTTTGTGTCCAAAAAAATAACAAAAATAATAAAATAAAATGCAAAAAATTAAGAAAATATTTTTAAGAATTTTAAATGTTTAGAAAAAAGAAATAAAGTCAGAAAATATAAAAGAAATGAAAAATATACAAAAATATAGAAAATGGGCCAAGGGGATGCAAAAAGCAAAAGGGGGTGCAGAAAGGAACAAGCCCAAGCGTGCCAGGCCCACTTCACTTCATCCATGTCCTCTGAACAAATACGTGTGTTCCCTGTACTTCAAAATCTGTTCTTGCTCATGCTTGCATGAAATCCAAAACTTACAACATGAAACTTGTAGCATTTTTAGTCACGATTTCAATGATATAAAAAACTTTACCTAACTCTCAAAGATCAGAGAGAATTTTAATGGCCCTAAATTATGACCTAGTTTTTTCAGCAACTTCAACTATCAAATACTCCTAGCTCAGTTAATATAAATGGAATCTACGCATATGTACAACTCAAGGAACTTAAGGACTACATTTTTGCTTCACAAACCTAAGCCTAATTATTCCTAAATAAGGAGATAGAACTTTGAAAATTACCTTGTTCAGTTGAGTTTGGATATGGCAATGTAGCAACTTTGAGTGAGGCCTGAAGTTCTTTTGAGCTTGCTTGAAGTTCCCTCAACCTTTCTCAATGCTTAGCTTGCTTTGAACTTGCCTAAATGTCCATGTAGAAGTCAACCTGCAAAGCTTCAAAATGAAAATGGTGAAGTGTGAAAATGAGGTTAAAATTGCTGAACAAAGGCTTGGATAGTTTAGGTGTGTTGTAGGGAATATGTTTGAAGTGGTTTCAAGCAAAATGCACGAGTGGAATATGTTTTGGAAGTGGTTCTGCAGAATATGCCTTGTTTGGGCAAGAACTTGTGATTTTGTGTTTGAGGGTGTTTGAGAGATTAGAAAATCGTGTCTTAGGCTTGTTACAATATGCTGAGGTTGTTTGAAATGTTCTCAAGACTTGGTTTTAACAGATACTCAAGTTATGGACTTTTTGCAAGCTTACTTGCTTTTGAAGGAAAAGTGAGTTGACAAAGCTTAAAGCCTGTACAGGCTAGCTTGAGGTCTGAGCATAGTTGGTGTACTTTGCCTCAAGTTTGTGGATCTTGTTTGTAGCCAAAGATCAGGTTCAATGCTCAAGGAATACAAAGTTGCAAAAAAGCAAGCTTTATCAAAGTAACATTGTTACCTTTTTGCCATTTTCATTCCTTCGATTCTCCCTAACCATAAATGATCTTGGAGAGTTCTTGGACATTTTGGAAAGCTTGTAACATGCTCTACAATCCATATTTGAAATGAATTTTGAGATTCCACTTGGAACTATGTGAAAATTTTCCATGAAGATAGGTCAAAATCCTGTCTAAACTAGGGCAAAATTTCACTAAGTTAAAAAGTTTTTGGACCTTTATTCACAAAATCATAACTTGAGATCCAAGAATCTTTTGGGAAAACTTTGTGAATCAAAGTTGTAGATTTTGTGGAGGACTACGACTTTAATGTTGGAAGTTTTATTTTAATCTAATTGCATCATGGTGAAAAAGTTGGGAAAAGTTGGGAAAAAATAAGAAATTTTCATAACTTCGAAAAATTCTAAGTTATGGAAATTTTCAAACTTAAACCCTAATTTGAAAAATTAAGTTTCTTGGTGAAAAAGTTTCATGTTTTGACACATCTTGATGAAAAATGACCCTTGGCACTTGATTTTGACCAAAAAGTCAAAGTTTGACTTTTTAGTGTACAGTTGATTTTTGATCAGTTGACTGGAAAATTCATTTGTCAATCCAATGCATTTGAGATATTTTGAACCTTGTGATTAGGTCAAGATGATTCCATTGATTCCTTGAAACCATGCTTGAACCCAATTTGCCATTGGCTAGGTGAAAAATCAGAAATTGCCTTTCTACAGTCAAAACCCTAATTTTGACCATTTTGCCCTTTTGATGATCTGATCAAATTTCTTGAGGAGTTGTGGTCCAAACTTGATCAAATGGTTCATATGAGTCTATAATGTTGATGTGGATCAAAAATTATGAGGTTTGACTGTAAATTAGCCACAATTGACTTTTCCCCCAATACAGCTGATTTTTAGGTCAATTGTCCAATTGACTAGGCAAAAATGTGATTCCAAGCCTGAAACTTGGTATGAGAAATATTAGAGGTCCAACATGAAGTATGAAAGTCAAATGAGGCCTTGAAAGTCCAAAAATCCTTGTGCAAACTCAAACCCTAATTTCAGGTCATCAATGCAAGGAGATGTCTCGAGTTGAGCAAACCATAATCTGGTCTTGAATCCAAAGAGTCTTGTGAGGAAAATATTGATAAAATGAGAGGGCAAATTTTAGGGTACAACAGCTGCCCCTGTTCAATCTTCTTGAACCTGAAGAGTTAGATTGGCGATTTTTGTCGTTCGTTACTCGAAGGTAAAAGATGATTGGACACTAGAGTGCCCGTAAATTTGCATTCGTCAAAGTATAGTTGAGGGAATGGGCTTAAAGATGCCATTCAGAGAGGTGACAGATTCTTGTCGGAGATGGGCTTAAATATGCCATCCAAGAATGTTTGTTGAACTGCAAGTTGTAAGTCAAAAGAATGAGTATCAGAATGATATCCTTATTTGGAACGTATCTGAACTGTATCTGGAGACTGAGTTTAAAACTGTATGAGCAATGGAACGGCGTCCGTGTCTGGAGCGTATCCAAGCTGTAACTATATTTAAATATGAATGAATAACAGAATGACTTCTGTGTCTGGAGTGTATCTGTATTGTATCAGAATCTGGAATTGTATGAGCAGTGGAATAGCGTCCGTGTCTGGAGCATATCCAAGATGTAACTGTATTTGAATCTGAATGAATAACAGAATGACCTCCGTGTCTGGAGTGTATCTGTATTGTATCCGAATCTGGAATTGTATGAGCAATGGAATAGCGTCCGTGTCTGGGGCGTATCCAAGCTGTAACTGTATTTGAATCTGAATGAATAACAGAATGACTTCCATGTCTGGAGCATCTCTGGACTGGGGAAAAAGTCAGAATAAGTGACAGAATGGCAACCGTGTCTGGAGCATATCTGGATTGTATCTTGAATAGGCGACAGAATGACTTTCGTGTTTGGAGTGTATCTGAGCTGGGGAACATTTGAATGAGTGACAGAATGGCAACCGTGTCTGGAGCGTATCTGGACTATATCTAAAGTTGAAGTCTGAATGAGTAACAGAATGACTTCCGTGTCTGGAGTGTATCCGTACTGTATCTTGACTTTGAATTCTGAATGAGTAACAGAATGACTTCCGTGTCTGGAGTGTATCTGTACTATATCTTGACTTTGAATTCTAAATGAGTAATGGAATGACTTTCGTGTTTGGAGTGTATCCGTACTGTATCTAAATAAGAGATCTGAATGAGTAACAAAATGACTTTCGTGTCTGGAGTGTATCTGTACTGTATCTGATAGTTGAAGGTTGAATGAGTAATAGAATGACTTCCGTGTATGGAGTGTATCCGTATTGTATCTTGACTTTGAATTCTGAATGAGTAACAGAATGACTTCCGTGTCTGGAGTGTATCCGTACTGTATCTGAATAAGAGATCTGAATGAGTAACAAAATGACTTTCGTGTCTGGAGTGTATTTGTATTGTATCTAAAATCTTTGAATATCTGTTAAAGATAGCTGTTAATCTTATCCTGAAAAGGGTAAAATGTTAGCTGAAACACAAAATTATGTTGCATGAAATGTATGATGCAATAAAATGTGTTTTATCAAAGTTCATGATATACGAATGTAATGTATGCGCATGTAAGTTGATTTTCTGTCTTGATGAGGAAAATAAGTCCTTGATAGCTGGAGATAATAAAACCCTTGACTGATGCCGGGGAAAATAAATCTTTGACCGCTGCTGGAGATTCAAAATCTTTGATTGCTAAGGATGAGAAATCCTTGGTGACTGTTGGGGATGGAAAATCCCTGACAACTTCTATGGAAATGTGAGAATCTTTCATGTCTTAAAGTTGGAGTATTGACAAAATCTGTTATGAGAGTAATGTCAAACTGCTTGAGAAATCTGCTTGGGGAAATCTAGAGAATTCTGACGACTTCTACTGGGGGGTTATACAAAGGAAATCCTTACTCGGCTGGGGAATAGGGAAAACTCTGATGATTTTTATGGGAGACTAAGAATGAGAATCTTCAATATCCTGTGGAATTTGAATCCTTGGGGACTTCATGCTGGGGAGTCAAGGATGAGAATCTTCGATCTTCAGGGGATTAAAAATTCTGACAAATTCATGTCGGGGAGTAATGAAGACTCTGGCAACTTCACTGGGGAATCAAACATGAGAATCTTCATTCTGTTGGGGAGTAAAAACTCTGTGGGGAAGAAGGCCTACTGCCGGAGAGTAAGTTCAAGACTCTGGGGAAAAGCTTATTCATGTTTGGAAAAAGTTCAAGAGTTTGGGTTGTATGCCACTCTACTGGGGAATTATCCTAGGTTAGGGATAAAAGTAAACTGTTATCTGGTTGATTCTCAGACTTTTAAGACAACTTGCTGGGGAATTTGGGGAAAACTGGATGGTTCCCGCTAGGGATTGAGAGTCTTGACTTGACTGGGGAAGAAGGTTTCATCTCCGCTGAGGGTATGTGGTTCAAAGTTTTTGCTCTGCTGGGGATTGGGAGTTTGAAAACTTAACTCTGATGGGAATTACGGATTTGAAATTATAACTCCGTTGGGGATATGTATTTCAAGATTTTAGCTCCGCTGGGGACCTAGATGATATACTGCAAGGGATTGCGTATGGAAATGGGCTTAAAGATGCCATCTAAAGGTGATTGTTGACGGAAAGTTTGAACTGGATCTGAACAGAGAATGAATCAGAATAAACCATTGGGAGATTTATCTGAAACATCAAAAGTCCGGGAATGAATCGAAATAAATCGTTGAGAGATTTATCTGAACCAGTAAAAATATGGAAATGAACCAGAATAAATTGTTGAGAGGTTTATCTGAAACAATAAGCATCTTGGAATATCTTCAACTGGAATAAGAATCAGGGAGATCTTAGTGTCGATCTGACTGAACCAGAGAAGGTCTTAAATTAACTTTGACTGGATAAGAATCAGAAAAAATCTTAGAATCGATTTAACTGAACCAGACGAAAGTCTTGGAATATCTTCAATCGGAATAAGAATCAGAGATATCTTAGTGTCGATCTAACTGAACTAGAGAAGGTTTTGAATTAACTCTGACTGGATAAGAATAAGAAAAATCTTAGAATCGATTTAACTGAACCAGACGAAAGTCTTGGAAAATCTTCAACAGATGTCGGGGAAAATAAATCTTGGACTGCTGTTGAAGAGTATGTGTGTCTTCAAACTTTTCTTTGAATTTCCACTGGGGTATCCTATCTCGTTGTTTGAGGAGGACTTCGTTGGGAAATGTTGATCGTTGTCTTGAGAGGAATATAATTTTAGGAGCTTCAGTCGTCCGTTATTCTACTGGGGTACCATCTCTGTTGAATTTTAGGAACTTCGGTCGTCCGTTATTCTTCTGAAGAATCATCTCTGTTGAATTTTGGGAACTTCGTTCGTCCTTTATTCTGTTGAGGAATCATCTCTGTTGAATTTTGGGAACTTCGGTCGTCCGTTATTCTATTGAGGAATCATCTCTGTTGAATTTTGGGAACTTCGGTCGTCCTTTATTCTATTGAGGAATCATCTCTATTGAATTTTGGGAACTTCGGTCGTTCGTTATTCTATTGAGGAATCATCTCTGTTGAATTTTGGGAACTTCGGTCGTCCGTTATTCTGTTGAGAAATCCTCACTGTTGAAGAGCAAAGTTGGATGAACTACTATCTGGTCGTGGTCCAGGCTTCATAGCTTGAATTTTGTTAGAATTTGATTGCATCTTTCCTAAAAGGTAAAGGTTAGTTGCATGACATATATCAAACAATGATATTCTCAAAATAAATTAGATTGCGTTGTATGATGTCCTGATGTACGAATATGTAATGTTTTCAAGATGATCTCTCGCTGGGGAAAATAAATACCGAATTGGTGCTGGAGAAAAGAGTTGAATTCTTCGTTTCCGATAGTGAAAATTATGGCGACTTTAATGGGAAAAATCCTCAGGGATTCTTGACGTCGACTTAGCTGGGAAGAGGTTATCAAAGATTGAAACTCTGGCTGGGAGTCCTCTTATGAGAAGGATTTTGGGGAGATTTGTCACTGCCCCTAGTAGCGAGTGTTTATGGCTTTGCCAGGAAATGTTTGACTGCATGCAAACCTTTGTTAGGATTGATGTTAAATGCCCCAAGTGACGGGGACGGAGAGTTGCCCCTGGTTACTCTGCACTTTGAGAGATTTCTTGAAATCTTGACTGGACTGCCCCAGGTGTGTTGGACAGTGACATGTCATGTCCCCTTGTTAATAGGAGATTTTTTCAACGGAAGTGTCATCCCACTTGAAGTGATTTTGTTCACTGAGAGAGCTTTCGTTCATCGTATATTCACTGTGTGAATTTCTTCGCTGTCAAACAAATAGCCATATGCAAACAGTGATATTCAAGTAATGCAAAGTTTATGCTTGTCTTTAAATTTTTAAAATGCGTTTTTTTTATAGCATAAAGCTTTTTTGTAAGAAAAATTCAACTCAGGATTTTAGAGCAAAGCCTTACAGGAGTCAAGATACCTTTTGTAACAGTATGCTTTCGAACTAACCCAAGCTTCAATTAGGACTTTTGAAGGGTTGTAACGTGGCTTGGTTCACGGTTTAAGAAACAAAGGATAAAGGCTCAAAGTATATTTGTACCCACCCGTTCTTCGTGATGTTCTTCAGTCCCAAACTCAGTTAATTATGCGTTTGAACTCCAATTGAGTTTGGAATGACATTTTGGTGATGGTTCAAACAAGTTAAGTTTGTTGGAAGGAAGTCATTTTCGCAACCTTTTTTTCATGTTGTTGAGGATTTGTAGTGACCTCTTTCTTTTCATTTTCTTGTTTTGAGATTACAGTCAGCGGGATGCCCCAGTTTTTTCTTTAAGTCTCCTTCGTAGGTTTTGACTTAGTGGGCTTTTCTCTTGAGAGCTAATGACTGCCTATGCGATTGGGAACCATCATTGTCTTTTGATTCCAGAGGAATGTTTTCGATGTTATTCGTTGTATTACGAGATGAGAGTTTTGCGACCAAACGCGCACTTTGAATTAACTGAGAGACTACCCTGCCCCAGGTTTTGATTAAAGGTTTCAATTTATGTTAAAACAGAAAACTTCTACTTCTTTGGCTCAAAGGGGTTGACTAGGGATTATCTTCCTTATAACTCCAGTGTTTAGGATTTGAAAGAAACGCCTGTACATCGTCAGCAAAGTCTGTCCAAAAGCATACTGTAGGCATTATTTTCGTCATCCTCCCTCTAAAGGTTTGTGTCATAAGAAGAATAAAAAGCATAGTTTAAATATAGTGAAAATGAAAAGATGAATTCAAGAAAAACATACGTAATGCATTAATGAAACAGAGTTTGATATTAATAGATAATTATTTGAATAACAAAAGAAATTACAAACGGAAATTCAAAATGAACAGAAGCCTCTTTGTTCGAACTTGTCATTTTAGGTGGAGAGCCCTCAACGGAATATTTTCATCTGGCCATCTTGTGTGAACTCCAGCGTTGTTTCTTTAATCAGATCTTGAATTTTGTTTCTCAATGCCCAACAACTATTGGTGTCATGTCCAGGACTGTTGGAGTGATACGCGCATCTTGCATTTGGATTGTACTTTGGAGAGGCTGTGTTGGAATTCTGAGGGGGGTCCCTTAATACAACCAACTTGACTTCCAACAAGCATTGCAGCACTTGAGATAATGACATGTTAATCTCAGTGAAGCGCTTTTCAGATGTATTCCGCCTACGCCGGTTACACTGTTGACGTTGGCGAGATTGTTGTTGGGCTCGTGACCCTGAAGCAAACTGGGGAGGTCTTCTCTCGGCTTCTTGTCTTAAGGGAGGCTGGATGATGACTTGTTCCTCAACCCTAGTTGTTTTCCCCATTTGGTTACATTCGTCTTGATGAAGCTTGTTGATGAGGACTCTCAACTCCTCTTGCCCTCGTGCCAAGTTTTGGATGAGAGCCATCTGGCCCACAAGTTGTCCCATCATCTGGATTTTCATTATGGCTATCTCAGTTCGTAGCAGCTCCAACTGATCATCTTTGTTTCCCTCAGGATTCCCCTTGATCATGCCCCTAGTGAGGAGAGATTTCACCTCTTCCTGCCCCTTGGATAGGTTCAAGAACATCTCTTGAAGTTGAGCGTTTTGAGCCTGGATGTCCTTGATAGTCTTTTCTAGAGCCATTTCTACTGAAATAAACAGTAGGAAGATAAGGAGACTTGGTGTGAAGACCTGCTTATGCATATGATGAATGATATGTATTCATGTAATGCATTCATGGATTCAGAAATTCAAATTTGTTTTAAAACAAAAAAGAAACACACGTCATATTAATAAGATAGAATTTGTTAGTACATCAATGCCCCATGGGAAAAATAATACAAAATTCTAAGGTAAAAAGACGTTGCGCATCCTCTTTGGTGCAATGTAGGTGTTGAGAGTCTTCTCTTCATGAAGTCGACGAGTGAGTTCCAAAACCTTCTTCTCGCTTGCGTAGAATTGGGCTTCAAATGTATCGCGTTCTCCCTTGAGCTGTATCCAACTCCTTTGTAAATCTTATAGTGATGTTGGCATGTCAGGATGTAGGAGGGTGTATGGAACCTCTCCTTCCATAACATGATCTTTAATCATAGGGAGAATGTAGGGGTAAGGCATCATAAGACTTTGGGCGCGGGTTCGTACCCACTTGAGGTAAGGCTCAAGGGGGATGGAATTCTTGTGTCCCAAGGTATTATTGTCCACCTTGTTGGGCATCCTCCAAGCTGGGATGAACCTTTGTCGAAGTCCTTGATCGTCGTTGTCGAAGTCGAAAACCAAGTCTGGAATCAACATGTCATGTGGGCCATCCCTTAGGGCATAACCAAACTATCTCAGAGCCAAGCAGGGGTTGTAGGTGATTGTGATACGGTGGGAGAACTGACTTGGGATTTTGCGCTTGTGTTCGCAAATGTTTCGGTTTAGCAAGAGTCGCCACCGACTTTTTATTTTATCCTAAGGAAAGGTCAAAAAGCACAGGAAAGACCTTTGAGATGTTTTCTTGGGTTCGGGGAGTAGATTATAGAAAGGGAAGGTATTAGCACCCTTTCTATCCATGGTTATCCATGGGATCTTAGTTACTTGCTTAGATCACTTGCTTTGCATTTCTATTGTTTGAAATGGTGCTTTTCAATTGTTTGAAATGGTGCTTTGTGTGTGATTTTGGAAAATGTTTTGAAAAGAGGCAATCGTTGTGGCAACCTTTGTAATGATTCTTGTTTGAATGTATACAAAGGTGTTTTTGTCTTTTGAAGAGTTTTCAATGTTGAAAGTAGGGTTTTGAAATTGTGTTGTGGAGTGTGTTTTGAAAAGTAGCAAGGATGTTTTTGCAAGCTTGATCAAGTAACTAAGAGCTATCTACCCTATTTTACTCAAAGATCTTTCTTATGTTTTTAACCCTTTTAACAGTGTTGTTTCACCATTGTATTTGGTGAACAACCTTGTGTTAGGATGTTAACGGGACAGGCGTGGGTCATCGTATAGACCATGATAGCAACAGTGTTGAGTATCTTTGGCAATTTTCTTGAGGGACTTGATCATTTTGTTTAGGCAACTCAGATAGCGTCATCGAGGGACTATGATAATTTTGTTTGTTTTTGTTTTGTCAAAGTACTCAACATGCAACCATGGCCCATTTTTGAAGGCAACAAGTGGATGAAACCCTAGGGGTGCAAGTGTGTATTGTGTTTGTTTTTCATGCATGTTATCTTGGATTAGGTCAAACTAATTGTTGATTTTATTTGCATACAAACCCTAAGTCTAAGCATGGCATAATTGAAAGCTTTTTAAATATGCGAGAATTTAAAAGCTACACTATTACAACATGATATAGGAAGGGGGTACAAATTTGAATTGGGGATATTTTGACAAGAAAATAAATTCTAAGTTATTACAACCATATCGAATGTACAGGATACAATATTTAATTGTATAATAATTGAAATAAATACAATAAATAAATGTAAATAAAATGTATTATGCCAAAATGTTTTTTTAGTATGTAAAAAGTATTTTTCAATGTGAAAAGTAAAATAAAAAGATCAATTTTAATTATTTTTCCTATTTAGGGCAAGAAACCCTAATTCTTAATAAATAATATTATTTATTAATTATGTGCAATAATATACTAATTTGTACAAAATAAAAGTATATTATAAAAATGATATTTTTGGTCCAAAATAATAATAAAAATGAAAATGTAATATTTTTTTTGTATTTTTGACCTAATTATTTAATAGGATAAGATATATATATATATATATATATATATATATATATATATATATATATATATATATATATATATATATATATATATATATATATATATATATATATATATATATATATATATATATATATATATATATATATATATATATATATATATATATATATATATATATATATATATATATATATATATATATATATATATATATATATATATATATATATATATATATATATATATATATATATATATATATATATATATATATATATATATATATATATATATATATATATATATATATATATATATATATATATATATATATATATATATATATATATATTAAACATATTAAACAAAAAATAAAAATTAACTATTTATAAAAAAAATGAATATTTTCAAGAAAATGTTTTTAGATATAAATAAATGAAAATAAATATATTTTTTTGTATTATTTTTTAGTTTTGTTTTAAAAAGAAAATAGTTTATTTACATATGTATATTTAATAAAATAAAATAAATATCAAATAAATATGAAAAAAAATGGAAAATTATTTTTGGCATTTTTTTATATTTATACAAAAAATAATAAGGTCAGGATAAAAAAATAAAATGTCAAAAATGATAAATATTAAACAAATGGGCCAGGGGGGTGTAAACAGAAAAATATGGGTGTTAGAAGTGAAAACACAACAGGCCTAGCCCACCAGACTTCTTCTTCTTCCTCTTGCTCACAAAACACGCGCTTCTGTGTATCAATGGCCAACTCCTGATTCTTTGATTTTTTGACAAAACTCATAACATGAACATTGTAGAGAATTAAACAACGAATTCAACCATATAAAAAACTTGGATTAACTCTCAAAGACCAGAGAGAATTTCTCTGGCCCTAATTTTTAACCTAGTTTTTTCAGAAAGTTCATGAATGAAATTCTCTCAGCACGATTAATGTAAATGAAAACTAAGCATATGTATGGCTTCAGGGCTATGAGTACAGCATATTTCATTCACAAACCTAAGCCTAACCATTCCTAAATAGAGAGATAAAAGTCCATGAAATACCTGTTTCATTTGACTTCGAGCTGGACAATGTAGCAACCTTCAATGGTGTTTGAGCTTCTGTTGAGCTTGCCTGAGGTCCAAGGAAGCTTCTCCAATGCTTGGCTTGCTTTGAAACAACTTGAATCGTGCTGTAGAACTCAACCTGCAAAGCTTTGAAATGAAAATGGGAAACTGTGTTAGAGGTATTACAGCTTGCAATGGGGGCTTGGGATAGTTCAGGTGAGTTGATTGGAAGGTGTTGGAACTATCTTGGGACAAAACGCACGATGGAATTTTGTTGTGGCTTGCAAAATGCAGAACCTGCCCTATTTTGCAGAAAAACAGTGGTTCTGAGTATGAGGAGGTATTAGGGGTGAAAGGGTCGTGCTTTATGCTTGTTGGGATGTATGGAACTTGTTCACAAAGTTCTTGTAAGCTCTTGTTAACAGATATGAGAGATTGCTTATGTTTTGCCACTTTTCTTCTACTTGAAGCCAGAGAATGGAAATGATGTTATAGCCCTGTACCAGCCCTCCTATCATGCTGCAACTTTTGTTCTTGGTTACTGGAATTAGTGGACTTGATCTTGCCTCAAAGATCTGGCCCCCATGCCTCAAGGATTTGGTTTTGACATAAGGTGAAATTAGGCAAAAATGGCAATTTGCCTTTTTCTACTTAAGGCTTAATCTTGTGTATAATGTCCAAGTGAACAAAACAAAGGCTTAGACTGATGGATTAGCATTAAATTATGGAGTGCAAATTGGTTTTTAGGCCTGTAATGTTGAACCAAGCTAGCTAGATCAGAATTTCAAGTTGTTATGAACATGTATTGGCCATGGACAAAAGTGAGTTTTTGCCAACTTCAAGCATTCGATTCTCTCTAACCACAAGGGTGTTTGAGGAGTTCCTGGACAATTTGGAAATCTTGGAACATGTTTTATAATCCATATTTGTAATGCAAATTGAAATTCCAAGTGGAACTATGTGAAAAATGGCCAAGAAGATGGGTCAAAATCCTGCCTAGATTAGGGCAAATTTTCTCTAAGTTAAAAGTTTTAGGTACCCTTGTTCCAAAATTCATAACTTGAGATACAAGCTTCTTTTGAGAAAACTTTGTTAATCAAAGATGTATACTTTGTGATGTACTACAACTTTCATGTTGCAAGTTTTGTTTGAATCCATTTGCATCTTGGTGAATAAATGGGACAAAGTTGGGAAAAAATAAGAAAATTTCATAACTTAGAAAATTTCTAAGTTATGAAAATTTTCCATTTTAAACCCTAATTTGCATTTTTGGGTTTCTTGATGAACAAGTTTCATAATTTGACATGTCTTTATGAAAAATGACCCTTGGAACTTGATTTTGACCAAAAAGTCAAAGTTTGACTTTTCAGTATACAGTCAAATTTTGATCAGTTGATTAAAAAATTCATCTGTCAATCTTATGCATTTGAGATCTTTTGAACTTGTTGAATGGGTCAAGACAATGTCATTGAGTCCTTGAGTCCATATGTGAGCTTGGTTTTCCATTGGTTAGGTCAAACAGTCAAAAATATCCTTTGTCTAGTCAAAACCCTAAAAATGACCATTTTGCCCTTTTGGTGATTTGATCAAATTTCTTGTGGAATTGTGATCCAAACTTGATCAAATGGTTCATATGAGTTCATAATGTTGATGTGGGTCAAATTTCATAAGGTTTGACTGTCAATTGGCCACAGTTGACTTTTTTTCCAATACAGCTGATTTCTAGGTCAACTGTCCAATTGATTGGGCAAAGATTTGAACCAAGGCTTGAAACTTGGTATGGGAAAACTTGTGAACCCAACATGAAGCATGAAAGTCAATTTGGGAATTATAGGTCAAAATATCCTTGTGCAAACTCAAACCCTAATTTGGGTTAACAGTGCAAGGAGGGGTCTTGAGCAGAGCAAACCCTAGCTTGATCCTGAATTCCAAGAGTCTTGTGATGAGAAAGTGTTGATGAAATGAGAGGGAAAATTTTGGGGTACAACAGTTGCCCCTGTTCAATTTTCTTGAACCTGAAGAGTTAGATTGGCAAGTTTGCCTTTCGCGACTCGAAGGTAAAAGAGGATTGGACACTAGAGTGCCCGTAAATTTGCACTCGTCAAAACATAGGTGCGGGAATGGGCTTAAAGATGCCATTTGGAGATGGCAGAATCTTGCTGGAGATGGGCTTAAAGATGCCATCCAAGAACCTTTGCTGAATTGCAATGATGTAGGCCAAAAGAATGAGTATCAAAATGGTGTCCGTGTCTAGAATGCACTTGAACTGTATCTGGAGACTGAGTTTATATGAGAAAAAGAATGGCGTCCGCGTCTGGGGTGTATCTGAGCTGTAACTATGTTCGAATATTGAATGAATATCAGAATGACTGCCGTGTCTAGAGTGTATCTGTATTGTATCCGGTAACAGAGAAATATCTGTGTATGGAGCAATTGTGTGCTGGGGATAAACTCTGAATGAGTGACAGAATGGCAACCACGTCTGGAGTGTATCTGGACTGTATCTGAAGTTGAGATCTGTATGAGTAGTAGAATGACTTCCGTGTCTGGAGTGTATCTGTACTGTAACTGGGATCTGGATGAATGACAGAATGACTTCCGTGGCGACTGCACCGAGGGAATCAAACCGCTGGTGTAAGGCTCAGAATGGCATCCGTGTCTGGAGCATATCTGAAATTGAGGTTGATAATTGAATCTGAATGAGAGATAGAATGCCCGCCGTGTTTGGAGCGTATCTAGTTTGTATCGGATTGCTGAAGTCTGAATGAGTAGTAGAATGTCCGCCGTGTCTGGGGTGTATCTGTACTATTTTTGACTCGAAATTCTGAATGAGTGATAGAATGACCACTGTGTCCTGGGGTGTATCCACACTCTATCTGAATAATTGTTAACGATAGCCTTTTAATCTTATCCTGAAAAGGATAAAATGTTAGCTAAAAAACACAAAGTTATGTTGCATGATATGTATGATGCAATGAATTGTATTTCATCAATGTTTATGATATATGAATGTAATGGTTATGCATGTAAGCCGACTAGCCGTCTTGTTGAGGAAGATAAAATCCGGATAGCTGGAGATAACGAAATCTTTGACTGCTGCCCGGGGAGAATAAATCCTTGACCAATGCTGAGGATTTGAAGATGAGAAACCCTTGCCGACTGCTTGGGGAATAAGGGAAACTCTGAAAAATCTCTACTGGGGGGGTAAAACCTGGGAGACCTCTGCTGGAGAAATGAGACTGAGAATCTTCAATCTACTGGGAAATGAATCTGTGGGGAAATGCTCACTATTCTGGCTCCGCCGGGGATAGGATTTTCAGGGTTTTTGGGCTCCACTGGGGATCTTGAAACTTGACTCTGATGGGAATTTGAAATTCAACTTAGCTGGGGAATCAAGCTTTAGACAACAATGGCTCTATCAAGGATCTTGAAACTTAACCCCACTGGGGAAATATATTCCAAATTTTTTAGCTTTGTTGAGGATCTGAATGACGTATCGTAGGGGATTTCTTCTGAAATGGCATAAAGATATCTTCCTACACCTTCAACCTATCAGTAATTATCTTTTTTCAATTTCGTCTTATTTGTAAGCAGTGATTATGTTCAAAAGCATATGCCTTTTTAACAAAACATTAGACGTTTTTTCAAATAAAACATAAGTGTAAAAAGAAAAGAAAGGCAAGCGAATTTTTGCACTTCGAAGTACATTTGTATTTAACTTTTGTGAGTATCTTTATACAAAGGAGACAGGACATACTAGTAAGAGAATGTTGTTGTCAAAATTGGAAAAATTTTATACAAAATAAAGATGGCTATGTGTAACAATTCCATGGGGTTCTCATTCTACTATAGCCTTCACAACTCTGAATATCTTGTCCATTTGTTGCTTCGTTCATCGATGACTAGGTTGATCAGAAACTCGGAGCTTGTTGATGAAGAGATTGTTCTTTAAAGTGATCCGACGAGACACATTCATACGCTTTAATTCCCTAACTTTTGCCTGAATCTCCCTTTCGAGTTTTCGATCCACCGGGAAACCCTTTTTTGCCCAAGTCGCCCTTTTCGGGTTTTCAACTTGCCGGATGTACAAATTTTTTTTGTTTTATCCCTAATTTTTGCCTGAACCGCCCTTTCGGGTTTTCGGTTCACCGGGATGCCCATTTTTTCCCAAATCGCCATTTTGGGTTTTCAACTTGTCGAGTTGTTTTATGCGTAGTATCTTTTTACTATGTCTGCGTTCGCAGGGGTGTGGCAAATCGTCACCGTCCATGGTGGTCAAAATCATTGCCCCACCAGAAAAGATGCTCTTGATCACAAATGGTCCTTCATAAGTAGGAGTCCATTTGCCCCTGGGATCGCTTTGCGGTAAGATGATCCGCTTGATTACAAGATCTCCGACTTAATATATCTGACGCCTGACTTTCTTATTGAAAGCCTTGCTCATAGCGCTTTTGATACGCCTGACCATGACAAACAGCAGTAAGTCGCTTCTCGTCGATCAAATTGAGTTGATCAAGCCGGGTATGAATCCAATCGTCTTCAATCAAACCGGCGTCCTTCATAATCCTTAAAGAAGGAATCTGAACTTCCATGGGTAGGACAGCCTCCATGCCATACACCAAAGAAAATGGGGTTGCCCCCTGTTGAAGTACGTGCCATGGTACGATATCCATGCAGAGCAAACGGTAACATCTCATGCCAGTCTTTGTAGGTAACTGTCATTTTTTGAATGATCTTCTTGATATTTTTGTTCGCGGCTTCAACAACACCGTTCATCTTCGGCCGATAGGGAGATGAATTGTGATGATAAATCTTGAATTGTTCGCATAGAGCGGTGATCATAGTATTGTTCAAATTTGTACCGTTGTCAGTGATGATCCTGTCGGGGACACCATACCGGCATATGAGGTTTTGCTTGATGAAACGGGCAACCACATTCTTTGTAACAGAGGCAAAGGAAGCTGCTTCGACCCACTTGGTAAAATAATCAATAGCCACCAGGATGAAGCGATGTCCATTGGACGCCGTGGGCTTGATCTCTCCAATCATGTCAATGCCCCACATTGCGAATGGCCAAGGAGTTGTCAGAACGTTGAGAGGAACATGAGGAATATGTACCTTGTCGGCGTAGACTTGGCATTTGTGGCAAGTACGAGAATGTTGGTGACAATCAGCTTCCATGGTAGACCAATAGTAGCCTACCCTTAGAATCTTCTTCGCCATTGTATGTCCGCTCAAGTGGGTGCCAAATGTGCCACTGTGTATCTCAGTCATGATCAACTCTGCTTCAGCTTTGTCCATGCATCGGAGTAAAACACAATCATGGCTGCGTTTATAAAGGATGCCATTGCTTAGGAAGAACTTGGCAGCAAATATCCTTAATAACTTTTTGTCATTGACGGAAGCTCCTTCGGGGTATTCTCTAGTCTGGAGATACCTTTTGATTTCATGAAACCAGGGTTGTTCCACTACTTCCTCGGTATCAATCTCATGACAGTGCGCAGGTTCTTCCATTCGCTCGATGGTGATTTGGGGAGCCTCGTTATCCTAGTTGAGTTTAAACATGGAAGACATTGTAGCCAGGGCATCTGCTAGCTGATTCTCTTCTCGCGGGAAATGCTCGAAAGTAATCTGCTCGAAATGAGACAACAAAGTCAGGACATGTTCTTTGTATGGGATAAGATTAGGATGTTTGGTGTCCCACTCTCCTTTGACTTGACTGATAACCAAAGCCGAGTCTCCAAATACGACCAAAGATTTGATTCCCAAGTCTATAGCAGCCTTGAGACCAAAGATGCAAGCTTCATATTCGACCATGTTGTTGGTACAGCTGAAACAAAGTCGGGCAGTGAAGGGTGTATGGCAACCTTCCGGAGAGATGAGTACCGCACCGATACCGTTGCCAAGTGCATTTGAAGCACCATCAAAGTACATGGTCCATCGGGATCCTTGTTCAGGTCCGTCATACGGTCTGTTACCTTCAATGTTGTCCAATGTCATGATGTCCTCGTCAGGGAAGTCGAATCTCATAGATTGGTAATCTTCGACGGCTTGATGAGCTAGATGGTCAGCTAGTACACTCCCCTTTATAGCTTTTTGGGTAGTATACTGAATGTCATACTCAGTCAGGATCATCTTCCATCTAGCGATTCTTCCAGATAAAGCAGGCTTCTCGAAGATATACTTGATCGGATCCATCTTGGAAATCAGCAAAGTGGTATGAGTCAACATATACTGCCTTAGTCGGCGAGCAGCCCATACCAAAGTGCAACAAGTTTTCTCGAGCAGTGAGTAGCGAGTCTCACAGTTGGTAAACTTTTTGCTAAGGTAATAAATGGCATGCTCTTTTCGACCAGACTCGTCATGTTGGCCCAACACGCACCCCATTGAGTTATCCAAAACAGTCAGATACATGATCAACGACCTTCCTTCGACGGGTGGCATCAGAATAGGAGGTTCTAGTAAGTACTCCTTGATCTTATCAAAAGAAAATTTACAATCATCGTTCCATTCAACTACCTGATCTTTCTTTAATAGCTTGAAGATTGGCTCACAGGTAGATGTTAGGTGAGAGATGAACCTTGCGATATAGTTCAAGCGTCCTAAGAATCCTCTAACCTCCTTTTCAGTACGGGGGGCAGGCATTTTTTATATAGCTTTTACTTTAGCTGGATCAACCTCAATGCCCTTGTTGCTGACAATAAATCCCAGAAGTTTACCAGACCTAACTCCAAAAGTGCACTTGCTTGGATTCAGTCTGAGCTTATACTCCTTCAACCTGGCAAACAGCTTTTGCAAATGTTCAAGGTGTTCTTCTTCTGTCTGTGATTGAGCTATCATGTCGTCCACGTAAACATCGATCTCATGATGTATCATATCATGAAACAAAGCTACCATGGCGCGTTGGTAAGTTGCCCCTGCGTTCTTCAGTCCGAACGACATCACCTTGTAGCTGAAAGTATCCCATTGCGTGACAAAGGTAGTTTTCTCCATTTCCTCGGGGGCCATTTTAATCTGGTTGTATCCCGAGAATCCATCCATGAAGGAAAATACCTTGTGTTGAGCTGTGTTGTCAACCAAGATGTCAATATGTGGCAGCGGAAAGTCGTCTTTAGGGCTAGCCCTGTTCAAATCTCGATAGTTTACACACATTCTGACATTGCCGTCCTTTTTGGGTACGGGCACAATGTTTGCAACCCATTGTGGATAGGTTGTAACAGCCAGAAAGCCAGCGTTGAATTGCTTCATTACTTCAGCCTTGATCTTCTCAGACATGTCAGGCCTCATTCGGTGGACCTTTTGCTTGACCGGTGGACAGTCCTCTCTTGTAGGGAGACGGTGAACCACGATATCTGTGTCTAACCCTGGCATGTCTTCATAAGACCAAGCGAAGATTTCAACGTATTCATTCAACAACTGCACTAAGCGCTCCTTGACATCTGGTTCCAGATTGGCACCCACTTTTACTTCTTTCCTGTCCCCCTCTTTCCCTAAGTTGATGGTTTCTAGCAACTCCTCGTGAGGCAGAATAACCCGCTCTTCTTGTTGTAAAAGTCTGGCTAACTCTCCCGGCACTTCACAATCTTCGTCAACTTCGTACTCAACGTGATTGACCAAATCCTCAGAGTTATCAAAGGTTGAAACATAACAGTTGCCCATGGAATCCGGAATGGATGGGTACTTGCATTTGTGAGTGTGGGTGTGTGTAAGGGATAGCCATCCTTAAACAACAAAAAATGCAAAAGGAAAGAAAATGAACACAAAGTTTATAGATGAAAAACGTCCAATGATTCATTAAAACATGGCATATGATTATGAAGAAAATCAAGCCCTTACAAATGGACCTACATGCCCCGGGCAAGGCATGAGGTGAAAATAGTGTGCGAATTGTTTTAGTTATTACAGACCATAAAAATGGGAAATTGTTCAAAGATGAAATTACTGGTTGATAAAGGTGATAGGAACAAAATCCTTTGCTTCCCAATTGCTCAAACCCCCTTCGACTGTCGGGAAGATCCAGTCCTCAAAATGGCTCTCTTCATCTTCATCTTCTACACCATTGATTCCATGGTGTGAGATTTTGACGGGTGGCCCTCCAGCCTTGGAGCGACGCGTAGCCCTCTGTCATGCAGCAGTAAACCCTAAATCAAACTTGTCCGTCTTATGGGGAAAGTCACGAAACTGTCCCCATATGTTCTCTTCCCCTCTTTAATCACAGCTTTTGCGTCTTTGAGAGATGCCATCCTAGATACATGCTTGGGAACGATAGGCACCTCAACAGTTGTCTTCGCAACTGCTACCTCGGGAGAAAATTCCTCAAAATGCTGGAAAGGCGTTTTGATGAACTCGCCATCCAGCTCCACATAACGGAAGGAGTTGAGATGACTTATCATGTACTCTTCCTCGCCGTGCACAGTTATAATTTTACCCTTAACAAGGTATTTCAACATCTGATGTAAAGAGGAGGTAACTGCCCCGGCATAATGGATCCATGGTCTTCCTAGAAAACACGAGTATGACAGACGAATATCCATTACGTAGAAGGTGGAGTTGAACACTTCGGTGCCTACCTTGATAGGAATATCAACCTCTCCATGAACCATTCTTTTGGAACCATCGAAAGCCCTAACGACGATGTTACTAGGTTTGAGGATCAAACCTTCGCAATCCAAACGGTCTAAGGCTTTCTTTGGCAGCATATTTAGCGAAGAACCAGTATCAACCAAGACATGGGCGAGAGTAGTTCCCCAGCATTCAACTGAAACATGTAACACATCATTGTGCTTCCTTCCTTTTGGAGTTAAGTCAGCGTCAAAAAAGCCCAGGCCATTGTCAGCAGTAAGACTGGCCACACATTCTTGAAATTGGTCAGCCGAAGTCTCTTGGGGTACATGTGCCGCTTTCAAGAATTTGATTAGGGCCTTGACATGGGCCTCAGAACAAAGAAGAAGAGCCAACATTGAAATTTTAGAAGGGGTCTGCCCCAGTTGTTCTACAACGTCGTAGTCACTTTTTCTGATTATTTTTAGGATTTCATCCATTTCCTTCTGAGTGGTTTCGGGGATAACCACAGCATGAGCCTTCGTCCTGACAGGCATTTCCAGTATCCCCTTACCCTTGTCGGTATTATCAGCAGATGGTCTTTCTTCAGGAGTATTTAATTCTTCAATCACTGGGCCTTGCACAGAGAGCGCAACAGGTGTAGAAGCTTTTAAGGGTCCGAAAACTGCTCGAGAGGGAGCAATCTCCGGAGAAAAGATTCGGCCACTGCGGGTTATTTTGCTTGTACCAGCGATGTTCCCTATATCAGGGTCTTCTTCAGAAATCTCTCGGACAGTTTCCATTTTTTTAATGTCGTGGTAGAAGATTTCTCCCCCATAGTTCCACGGTATCATTTTGCTTGATTGGTACGGGACAGGTCCCGACATGGTGATCTTTAAAGGTACACATTCAAAGTTAGGTGTAATCCTGACAGGCCTTTTGCAAGCCTTGGGAGGATTATCGGAAATGGTTATGATAACAATATTGTTGGTTGAAGTATCACAAGTATCAGGAGTAATCGAATTGAAAGTGTTAACAGGGGTTTTCTGGAAAAGTATCTCTTGCATATCCATCAGGCGTTGGACACCCGACTTCAACATTGGACAATCACCTTGAATGTTCAAACAAAAATAACAGTCCTTACCACAACCAGGAAAGATCCCGGCTCTCAACAAATTTTCTTTAATCACTAACAATGGAGTCAACAGATCGGCAACATCAGTAACATGGAGGTTTTCCAAAATAGCATGCACGTTGTGGCCGTGCTTGGGCATCGGAGCGGATATAACATTGGGCTTCTCAGGAGCGTCATATTCAACCTCTTTAGCATCAATTAAGTCCTGAATTTTGTTCTTAAGTGCCCAACAATTATTGGTGTCGTGCCCAGCACTGTCGGAATGGTAAGCACACTTGGCATTAGAGTGATAGTACGAAGAGGAGGTGTTAGGGTTTTTTGGAGCCTCCTTCAAACTAGTCAGATTCAGCTTCAACAAATGGGGAAGAACCTGCGCGGGCGTCATGTTGATGCGGGTGAACTTCCGTTGTGGCCGTTCTACCCATTGTTGATTAGGTCTCGATTGATTGTTACGAGGTTGATCATTGGACGAATTTTGAATCATCACGGCCCCTACAGTCGGCCAGCACTCAGTTCTTCCCAATCCCTTCTGAGAATACACAACAGATGCTTCTTTCTTGGCTGGGAAAGGTTTTTTAATAGTTGTGGATGCAGAGGCATCCTTTTGAATCTTTCCATTTTTAATACCGACCTCCACTCTTTCGCCGGTCAGAATCAGTTTGGTAAATCCCGCAGAAGAGCTCCCGATTAGATGGTTGAAGAAGGGGCCAGACAGGGTCCCCAAAAACATGTCAACTAATTCCCTATCTGATAACGGTGGCTGCACCCTTCCAGCTAGATCACGCCACTTCTGGGCGTACTCCTTAAACCCTTCATTTGAAGTCATCCCCATACTTTGTAACTGGGTACGAGTGGGCGCCAAATCAGCATTGTACTGATATTGATGATAGAAAGCAACTGCCAAGTCTTCCCAATTGTGGACCTCTGATCTCTCGAGTTGATAAAATCAGTCTAACTGAGTGCCAGACAAGCTGTCTTGGAAAAAGTGTACCCAGAGGTCTTTATCGGATGAATGTGGTTGGATCTTTCTAACATACGACCTCAAGTGCATCTTAGGGCAAGACAGACCATCGTACTTGGAAAATGTTGGCACCTTGAACTTGGGAGGGATTATAATCCCAGCTACCAACCCCAGTTCCTCAAAATCCAATCAGGGCACCCTCTGCAACTCCATAGCTGCCAATCTGTCTTCAAGGTTCTTATATTTGTCATCCGTTGGTGGATACTGTTGTTCTGAATAGTCTTCATCTTCTTCCTATTCCTCCTCTTCTACCTCAGACTCAGAAGGTACAGTAACTCCTTTCCCCTTGCCAATTCCTTCGTCAGACGTTGAAGGGAATTCAAGAGTCCTTCTAGCATCGCCCTCAAACCTTCTTTCGAAAGTGGCTACCCCCGGTCTCTTTTTCTTTTTCTTCTCTTTATTCTTCTCTAGCAGAACTTTGAGATCCTCTTGACCCTTTGCCAAGGTCATGAGGAGTTGCTGAAATTGTGAATTTTGTGCCTGTAGATCCTTTACTGTTTGCTCCAAATCCATCTTGCTGAAATAAACAGCATAAAGATAAGGAAACCTGGCTTGAAGACCTGTTTATGCATATGATGAATGGTATGTTATTCATGTAATGCATTCAAGGGTTCAAAAATTCAAATTTGTTGCAAACAAAAAGGAACGCACGTCATATTAAAAGAAATTGTTAGTACATAAGTGCCCCATGGGCAAAATATTACAAAATTCTTAATGTAAAATACATTGCGCATCCTCTTTGGTGCGATGTAGATGTTGAGAGTTTCCTCCTCGTGACGTCGGCGGGTGAGCTCAAAAACCTTCTTCTCACTGGCATAGAAGCTGGCTTCGAAGGTATCCCGTTCTTCTTTGAGTTGGATCCAACTCTTTTGCATTTCCTCCCATGATGTTGGCATGTCAGGATGTAGGATGGTGTATGGAACCTCTCCTTCCATAACAGGCTCTTTGATCAAGGGGAGAATGTCAGGATATGGCATCATAAGATTCTGGGAGCGGGTTCGTACCCACTTGAGGTAAGGCTCAAGGGGGATGGAATTTTTGTGCCCTAGTGTCTTGCTATCCACCTTGTTAGGCATCCTCCAAGCTCTGATGAACCTTTGTCAAAGTCCTTGCGCATCATTGTCGAAGTCAAAAACTAGGTCAAAAATCAGCATGTCATGAGGGCCATCCCTCCGGGCATATTCAAATTGCCTCAAAGCTAGACAGGGGTTGTAGGTAATGCCTCCCCTAATGCCAAGTAATGGGACATTAGGTAATTCACCACAACGATCAATGATGATGACATTTTCTCTGGACCGAGAACACCATTGTACATCAAAATGTGTGAGGGTCATCAACTGTTGTGACCACCTTAAACCCTGCTCATTCTTCAAACTGATTGTGGAAGGTGAGAAATAAACCACCTTGCTAGGAGAGGAGTACAACACATGAGAACACCTCTTTTTCTCATATGTTCGTCGTGTAAAATGAGTGTAGGATGTCCCCAAGCAATGTAGGTATGGGATTCTTGGATATGAAAATTTTGACAGCATTCACATCTATAAGTTGGTCAGGGTTTGGGAACAAGACCAACCCATAGATGAGGAGGTGCCGCAATCTCTTCAAAGGCCTGTAGATCAAGATAATTCCAGCAGTCTTGTGCCTTCTCAAATAGAAACTTTGCCAAGAAACCCTTGACACCACTTCTGGTTTCCCAGTGCCCCTTGATGTCAGATGGTTGCAAGTGTAATGCTTGAGCAACATCTTCAGGCTTTGGTTATTTTTCCGTACTGTTGTAGGGTAGTTGATGAAGAATAGGAATTCTCAGGAGTTGAGAAAATTCCTCCAAAGTTGGTACCAGTTGGTAATCAGGGAATGTAAAACAGTGGTGTAGGGGGTCAAAGAATTGGAAAAGTACTTTCACCATGTCTTCTTCAATGCTGGTGTTGACTAGGTTGAGGAGTCTACCATGTCTTTCACTGAAGAGAGAATTCTCTGGAATCCTGGAAGTAAGCTCCTTGAGTTGAGGAGGGATCCTCACAAGGTTGACTTGAATTGTTTTCCTGCGAAGAGATTCCATGACCTACAAAACAAGAACAAAGATGAAGATCCAAACCCTTGAAATGGTTAGTGGATGCATATGATGCTTTATGATGTTCATAAGGAGCTCAATATCACTGGATTGTTTTCTATGTTCATTGTTTTGGTTTAGCCACTTAACTAGCGACCAAAATATTCCAAGAAAACAACCCTCAATGAGTGTAGTATCGAGTATCTACCAACTTCGGACTGCACCAAAGTCGGTCATCTCACTACCCCTAATAAAAGGCCAAGATGGTCAAGTAAGGTTCTAGTTCATTAGTGCTTAATGACATCACTCAGCGGCCCCGTATTCTCTTTGATTGACTCAAAGGCTACCGGTACTCACAAATATGTCGCACTAATATAGCTATTGCTTCTACCGTGTCGGTATACCCATGCACAGTTTTCCACAAACGTATTGCTATCTATGAATGTATCCCAAATCTGGGTGGAGGATTTCAAGCCCAAACAAGAGGACCAAAATGTAAAGCAATCAAAGCAAACAATAATCATGCAAAGGGTGATCTACGCCCTAAGGTTACTCCACTTAAAAATGATTCCCCAGCAGAGTCGCCAGTTCTGTGATACGGTAGGAGAACTGACTTGGGATTTTGCGCTTGTGTTCGCAAATGGTTCAGTTTAGCAAGAGTCGCCACCGACTTTTTATTTTATCCTAAGGAAAGGTCAAAAAGCACAGGAAAGACCTTTGAGATGTTTTCTTGGGTTCGGGGAGTAGATTATAGAAAGGGAAGGTATTAGCACCCTTTCTATCCATGGTTATCCATGGGATCTTAGTTACTTGCTTAGATCACTTGCTTTGCATTTCTATTGTTTGAAATGGTGCTTTTCAATTGTTTTTAAATGGTGCTTTGTGTGTGATTTTGGAAAATGTTTTGAAAAGAGGCCATCGTTGTGGCAATCTTTGTAATGATTCTTGTTTGAATGTATACAAAGGTGTTTTTGTCTTTTGAAGAGTTTTCAATGTTTGAAAGTAGGGTTTTGAAATTGTGTTGTGGAGTGTGTTTTGAAAAGTAGCAAGGATGTTTTTGCAAGCTTGATCAAATAACTAAGAGCTATCTACCCTATTTTACTCAAAGATCTTTCTTATGTTTTTAACCCTTTTAACAGTGTTGTTTCACCATTGTATTTGGTGAACAACCTTGTGTTAGGATGTTAACGGGACAGGCGCGAGTCATCGTATAGACCATGATAGCAACATTGTTGAGTATCTTTGGCAATTTTCTTGAGGGACTTGATCATTTTGTTTAGGCAACTCAGATAGCGTCATCGAGGGACTATGATCTTTTTGTTTGTTTTTGTTTGCCAAAGTACTCAACATGCAACCATGGCCCATTTTTGAAGGCAACAAGTGGATGAAACCCTAGGGGTGCAAGTGTGTATTGTGTTTGTTTTTCATGCATGTTATCTTGGATTAGGTCAAACTATTGTTGATTTTATTTGCATATAAACCCTAAGTCTAAGCATGGCATAATTGAAAGCTTTTTAAATATGCGAGAATTTAAAAGCTACACTACTGCAACATGATATAGGGAGGGGGGTACAAATTTGAATTGGGGATATTTTGACAAGAAAATAAATTCTAAGTTATTACAACCATATCGAATGTACAAGATACAATATTTAACTGTACAATAATTGAAATAAATACAATAAATAAATGTAAATAAAATGTATTATGCCAAAATGTTTTTTTTATTATGTAAAAAGTATTTTTCAATGTGAAAAGTAAATAAAAAGATCAATTTTAATTATTTTTCCTATTTAGGGCAAGAAACCTTAATTCTTAATAAATAATATTATTTATTAATTATGTGCAATAATATACTAATTTGTACAAAAAATAAAAGTATATTATAAAAATGATATTTTTGGTCCAAAATAATAATAAAAATGAAAATGTAATATTTTTTGTATTTTTGACCTAATTAATTAATAGGATAAGATATATATATTATATATAAATATAAATATAATATATTATATATATATATATATAATATATACTATATATATATATATATATATAAATATATATATATATATATATATATATAATATATATATATATATATATATATATATAAATATATATATATATATATATATATAATATAATATATATATATATATATATATATATATATACTATATATAAATATATATATATATATATATATATATATATATATATATATATATATATATATATATTAAATATATATATATATATATATATATATATATATATATATATATATATATATATATATATTATATATATATATATATATATATATATATATATATATATATATATAATATATATATATATATATATATATATATAATATATATATATATATATATATAATATATATATATATATATATATATATATATATAGTATATATATATATATATATATATAAATATATATATATATATATATATATATATATAGATATATATATATATACTATATATATATATATATATATATATATATATATATATATATATATATATATATATATTAAACATATTAAACAAAAAATAAAAATTAACTATTTACAAAAAAAAAATGAATATTTTCAAGGAAATATTTTTAGATATAAATAAATGAAATAAATGAAAATAAATATATTTTTTTGTATTATTTTTGAGTTTTGTTTTAAAAAGAAAATAGTTTATTTACATATGTATATTTAATAAAATAAAATAAATATCAAATAAATATGAAAAAAAATGGAAAATTATTTTTGGCATTTTTTTATATTTATACAAAAAATAATAAGGTCAGGATAAAAAAATAAAATGTCAAAAATAATAAATATTAAACAAATGGGCTAGGGGGTGTAAATAGAAAAATAGGGGTGTTAGAAGTGAAAACACAACAGGCCCAGCCCACCAGACTTCTTCTTCTTCCTCTTGCTCACAAAACACGCGCTTCTGTGTATCAATGGCCAACTCCTGATTCTTTGATTTTTTGACAAAACTCATAACATGAACATTGTAGAGAATTAAACAACGAATTCAACCATATAAAAAACTTGGATTAACTCTCAAAGACCAGAGAGAATTTCTCTAACCCTAATTTTTAACCTAGTTTTTTCAGAAAGTTAATGAGTGAAATTCTCTCAGCACGATTAATGTAAATGAAAACTAAGCATATGTATGGCTTCAGGGCTATGAGTATAGCATATTTCATTCACAAACCTAAGCCTAACCATTCCTAAATAGAGAGATAAAAGTCCATGAAATACCTGTTTCATTTGACTTCGAGCTGGACAATGTAGCAACCTTCAATGGTGTTTGAGCTTCTGTTGAGCTTGCCTGAGGTCCAAGGAAGCTTCTCCAATGCTTGGTTTGCTTTGAAACAACTTGAATCGTGCTGTAGAACTCAACCTGCAGAGCTTTGAAATGAAAATGGCAAAGTGTGTTAGAGGTGTTACAACTTGCAATGGGGGCTTGGGATAGTTCAGGTGAGTTGATTGGAAGGTGTTGGAACTATCTTGGGACAAAACGCACGATGGATTTTTGTTGTGGCTTGCAAAATGCAAAACCTGCCCTATTTTGCAGAAAAACAGTGGTTCTGAGTATGAGGAGGTATTAGGGGTGAAAGGGTCGTGCTTTAGGCTTGTTGGGATGTATGGAACTTGTTCACATAGTTCTTGTAAGCTCTTGTTAACAGATATGAGAGATTGCTTATGTTTTTCCACTTTTCTTCTACTTGAAGCAAGAGAATGGAAATGATGTTATAGCCCTGTACCAGCCCTCTTATCATGTTGCAACTTTTGTTATTGGTTACTGGAATTAGTGGACTTGATCCTGCCTCAAAGATCTGGCCCCCATGCCTCAAGGATTTGGTTTTGACATAAAGTGAAATTAGGCAAAAATGGCAATTTGCTTTTTTCTACTTAAGGCTTAATCTTGTGTATAATGTCCAAGTGAACAAAACAAAGGCTTAGACTGATGGATTGGCATTAAATTATGGAGTGAAAATTGGTTTTGAGGCCTGTAATGTTGAACCAAGCTAGCTAGATCAGAATTGCAAGTTGTTATGAACATGTATTGGCCATGGACAAAAGTGAGTTTTTGCCAACTTCAAGCATTCGATTCTCTCTAACCACAAGGGTGTTTGAGGAGTTCCTGGACAATTTGGAAATCTTGGAACATGTGCTATAATCCATCTTTGTAATGCAAATTGAAATTCCAAGTGGAACTATGTGAAAAATGGCCAAGAAGATGGGTCAAAATCCTGCCTAGATTAGGGCAAATTTTCTCTAAGTTAAAAGTTTTAGGTACCCTTGTTCCAAAAATTATAACTTGAGATAAAAGCTTCTTTTGAGAAAACTTTGTGAATCAAAGTTGTAGACTTTGTGATGGACTACAACTTTCATGTTGCAAGTTTTGTTTTAATCCATTTGCATCTTTGTGAAAAAATGGGACAAAGTTGGGAAAAAATAAGAAAATTTCATAACTTAGAAAATTTCTAAGTTATGAAAATTTTTCCATTTTAAACCCTAATTTGCATTTTTGGGTTTCTTGATGAAAAAGTTTCATAATTTGACATGTCTTGATGAAAAATGACCCTTGGCACTTGATTTTGACCAAAAAGTCAAAGTTTGACTTTTTAGTATACAGTCAAATTTTGATCAGTTGACTGAAAAATTCATCTGTCAATCCTATGCATTTGAGATCTTTTGAACTTGTTGAATGGGTCAAGACAATGTCATTGAGTCCTTGAGTCCATATTTGAGCTTGGTTTGCCATTGGTTAGGTCAAACAGTCAAAAATTGCCTTTGTGCAGTCAAAACCCTAAAAATGACCATTTTGCCCTTTTGGTTATCTGATCAAATTTCTTGTGGAATTGTGATCCAAACTTGATCAAATGGTTCATATGAGTTCATAATGTTTATGTGGGTCAAATTTCATTAGGTTTGACTGTCAATTGGCCACAGTTGACTTTTTTTCCAATACAACTGATTTCTAGGTCAACTGTCCAATTGACTGGGCAAAGATTTGAATCAAGGCTTGAAACATGGTATGGGCAAACTTGTGAACCCAAAATGAAGCATGAAAGTCAATTTGGGAATTGTAGGTCAAAATATCCTTGTGCAAACTCGAACCCTATTTGGGTTAACAGTGCAAAGAGGGGTCTTGAGCAGAGCAAACCCTAGCTTGATCCTGAATTCCAAGAGTCTTGTGATGAGAAAGTGTTTATGAAATGAGAGGGAAAATTTTGGGGTACAACAGTTGCTCCTGTTCAATCTTCTTGAACCTGAAGAGTTAGATTGGCAAGTTTGCCTTTCGCGACTCGAAGGTAAAAGAGGATTGGACACTAGAGTGCCCGTAAATTTGCACTCGTCAAAATATAGGTGCGGAAATGGGCTTAAAGATGCCATTTGGAGATGGAAGAATCTTGCTGGAGATGGGCTTAAAGATGCCATCCAAGAACCTTTGCTGAATTGCAATGCTGTAGGACAAAAGAATGAGTATCAAAATGGTGTTTGTGTCTGGAATGCACTTGAACTGTATCTGGAGATTGAGTTTGTATGAGCAAAAGAATGGCGTCCACGTCTGGGGCATATCTGAGCTGTAACTGTGTTCGAATATTGAATGAATATCAAAATGACTGTCGTGTCTGGAGTGTATCTGTATTGTATCCGGGTAACAGAGAAATATCTGTGTATGGAGCAACTGTGTGCTGGGGATAAACTCTGAATGAGTGACAGAATGGCAACCGCGTCTGGAGCGTATCTGGACTGTATCTGAAGTTGAGATCTGTATGAGTAGTAGAATGACTTCTGTGTCTGGAGTGTATTTGTACTGTAACTGGGATCTGGATGAATGACAGAATGACTTCCGTGGCGACTGCACTGAGGGAATCAAACCACTGGTGTAAGGGTCAGAATGGCATCCGTGTCTGGAGCATATATGAACTTGAGGTTGATAATTGAATCTGAATGAGAGATAGAATGGTCGCCGTGTCTGGAGCGTATCTAGTTTGTATCGGATTGCTGAAGTGTGAATGATTAGTAGAATAACCGTCGTGTCTGGGGTGTATCTGTAATGTTTTTGACTCAAAATTCTGAATGAGTGATAGAATGACCACTGTGTCTGGGGTGTATCCACACTGTATCTGAATAATTGTTAACGATAGCCTTTTAATCTTATCCTGAAAAGGATAAAATGTTAGCTAAAAAACACAAAGTTATGTTACATGATATGTATGATGCAATGAACTGTATTTCATCAATGTTTATGATATATGAATGTAATGGTTATGCATGTAAGCCGAGTAGCCGTCTTGTTGAGGAAGATAAAATCTGGATAGCTGGAGATAACGAAATCTTTGACTGCTGCCGGGGAGAATAAATCCTTGACCAATGCTGAGGATTTGAAGATGAGAAACCCTTGCTGACTGCCTGGGGAATAAGGGAAACTCTGAAAAATCTCTACTGGGGGGTAAAACCTGGGAGACCTCTGCTGGAGAAATGAGACTGAGAATCTTCAATCTACTGGGAAATGAATCTGTGGGGAAATGCTCACTATTCTGGATCCGCCGGGAATAGGATTTTCAGGGTTTTTGGGCTCCACTAGGGATCTTGAAACTTGACTCTGATGGGAATTTTGAAATTCAGCTTAGCTGGGGAATCAAGCTTTAGACAGCAATGGCTCTGTCGAGGATCTTGAAACTTAACCCCGCTGGGGAAATATATTCCAAATTTTTTAGCTTTGTTGAGGATCCGAATGATGTATCGTAGGGGATTTCTTCTGAAATGGCATAAAGATATCTTCATACACCTTCAACCTATCAATAATTATCTTTTTATTTGTAAGCAGTGATTATGTTCAAATGCATATGCCTTTTTAACAAAACATTGGACGTTTTTCAAATAAAACATAAGTGTAAAAAGAAAAGAAAGGCAAGCGAATTTCTTCACTTTGAAGTACATTTGTATTTAACTTTTGTGAGTATCTTTATACAAAGGAGAAAAACATCCTAGTAATAGAATGTTGTCGCAAAAATTGGAAAAATTTTATACAAAAGAAAGATGGCTATGTGTAACAATTCCATGGGGTTCCCATTCTGCTATAGCCTTCACAACTCTGAATATCTTGTCCATTTGTTTCTTCGTCCGCCGATGACTAGGTTGATCAGAAACTCAGAGCTTGTTGATGAAGAGATTGTTCTTTAAAGTGATTCGACGAGACACAGTCATACACTTTAATTCCATAACTTTTGCCTGAATCTCCCTTTCGGGTTTTCGATCCACCAGGAAACCCTTTTTTGCCCATGTCTCCCTTTCGGGTTTTCAACTTGCCGGGTGTACAAATTTTTTTGTTTTATCCCTAATTTTTGCCTGAACCGCCCTTTCGGGTTTTCAGTTCACCGGGATGCCCATTTTTGCCCAAATCGCCCTTTCTGGTTTTCAACTTGTCGGGTTGTTTTATGCGTAGTATCTTTTGACTATGTCTGCGTTCGCAGGGTGTGGCAAATCGTCGCCGTCCATGGTGGTAAAAATCATTGCCCCACCAGAATAGACGCTCTTGATCACAAATGGTCCTTCGTAAGTAGGAGTCCATTTGCCCCTGGGATCGCTTTGCGGTAAGATGATCCGCTTGATTACAAGATCTCCGACTTGATATATCTGACGCCTGACTTTCTTATTGAAAGCCTTGCTCATGCGCTTTTGATACGCCTGACTATGACAAACAGCAGTGAGTCGCTTCTCGTCGATCAAATTGAGTTGATCAAGCCGGGTCTGAATCCAATTGTCTTCACTCAAATCGGTGTCCTTCATAATCCTTAAAGAAGGAATCTGAACTTCCATGGGTAGGATAACCTCCAGGCCATACACCAAAGAAAATGGGGTTGCCCCTGTTGAAGTACGTCCCGTGGTACGATATCCATGCAGAGCAAACGGTAACGTCTCATGCCAGTCTTTGTAGGTAACTTTCATTTTTTGAATGATCTTCTTGATATTTTTGTTCGCGGCTTCAACAACACCGTTCATCTTCGGCCGATAGGGAGATGAGTTGTGATGATAAATCTTGAACTGTTCGTATAGAGCGGTGATCATAGTATTGTTCAAATTTGTACCGTTGTTAGTGATGATCCTGTCGGTGACACCATACCGGCATATGAGGTTCTGCTTGATGAAACGGGCAACCACATTCTTTGTAACAGAGGCAAAGGAAGCTGCTTCGACCCACTTGGTAAAATAATCAATAGCCACCAGGATGAAGCGATGTCCATTGGACGTCGTGGGCTTGATCTCTCCAATCATGTCAATGCCCCACATTGCGAACGACCAAGGAGCTGTCAGAACGTTGATAGGAACAGGAGGAATATATACCTTGTCGGCATAGACTTGGCATTTGTGGCAAGTACGGGAATGTTGGTGACAATCAGCTTCCATGGTAGACCAGTAGTAGCCTGCCCTTAGAATCTTCTTCGCCATTGTATGTCCGCTCAAGTGGGTGCCAAATGTGCCACTGTGTATCTCAGTCATGATCAACTCTTCTTCAGCTTTGTCCACGCATTGGAGTAAAACACAATCATGGATACGTTTATAAAGGATGCCATTGCTTAGGAAGAACTTGACAGCAAATCTCCTTAAGAACTTTTTGTCATTGACGGAAGCTCCTTCGGGGTATTTTCTAGTCTGGAGATACCTTTTGATTTCATGAAACCAGGGTTGTTCCACTACTTCCTCGGTATCAATCTCATGACAGTGCGCAAGTTCCTCCATTCGCTCGATGGTGATTTGGGGAGCCTCGTTATCCAAGTTGAGTTTAAGCATGGAAGACATTGTAGCCAGGGCATCTGCTAGCTGATTCTCTTCTCGCGGGAAATGCTCGAAAGTAATCTGCTCGAAATGAGGCAACAAAGTCAGGACATGTTCTTTGTATGGGATAAGATTAGGATGTTTGGTGTCCCACTCTCCTTTGACTTGACTGATAACCAAAGTCGAGTCTCCAAATACGACCAAAGATTTAATTCCCAAGTCTATAGCAGCCTTGAGACCAAAGATGCAAGCTTCATATTCGGCCATGTTGTTGGTACAGCTGAAACAAAGTCGGGAAGTGAAGGGTGTATGGCAACCTTCCAGAGAGATGAGTACCGCACCGATACCGTTTCCAAGTGCATTTGAAGCATCATCAAAGTACATGGTCCATCGGGATCCTTGTTCAGGTCCGTCATACGGTCTGTTACCTTCAATGTTGTCCAATGTCATGATGTCCTCGTCAGGGAAGTCGAATCTCATAGATTGGTAATCTTCGACGACTTGATGAGCTATATGGTCAGCTAGTACACTCCCTTTTATAGATTTTTGGGTAGTATACTGAATGTCATACTCAGTCAGGATCATCTGCCATCTAGCGATTCTTCCAGATAAAGTAGGTTTCTCGAAGATATACTTGATCGGATCCATCTTGGAAATCAGCAAATTGGTATGAGTCAACATATACTGCCTTAGTCGGCGAGCAGCCCATACCAAAGCGCAACAAGTTTTCTCGAGCAGTGAGTAACGAGTCTCACAGTCGGTAAACTTTTTGCTAAGGTAATAAATGGCATGCTCTTTTCGACCAGACTCGTCATGTTGGCCCAACACGCACCCCATTGAGTTATCTAAAACAGTCAGATACATGATCAACGACCTTCCTTCGACGAGTGGCATCAGAATAGGAGGTTCTAGTAAGTACTCCTTGATCTTATCAAAAGCAACTTGACAATATCGTTCCATTTAACTACCTGATCTTTCTTCAATAGCTTGAAGATTGGCTCACAGGTAGATGTTAGGTGAGAGATGAACCTTGCGATATAGTTCAAGCATCCTAAGAATCCTCTAACCTCCTTTTCAGTACGGGGGGCAGGCATTTTTTGTGTAGCTTTTACTTTAGCTGGATCAACCTCAATGCCCTTGTTGCTGACAATAAATCCCAGAAGTTTACCAGACCTAACTCCAAAAGTGCACTTGCTTGGATTCAGTCTGAGCTTATACTCCTTCAACCTGGAAAATAGCTTTTGCAAATGTTCAAGGTGTTCTTCTTCTGTCTGTGATCGAGATATCATGTCGTCCATGTAAACTTCGATCTCATGATGTATCATATCATGAAACAAAGCTACCATGGCGCGTTGGTAAGTTGCCCTTGCGTTCTTCAGTCCGAACGGAATCACCTTGTAGCAGAAAGTACCCCATTGCGTGACAAAGGTAGTTTTCTCCATGTCCTCGGGGGCCATTTTAATCTGGTTGTATCCCGAGAATCCATCCATGAAGGAAAATACCTTGTGATGAGCTGTGTTGTCAACCAAGATGTCGATATGTGGCAGCGGAAAGTCATCTTTAGGGCTAGCCCTATTCAAATCCCGATAGTCTACACACATTCTGACCTTGCCGTCCTTTTTGGGTACGGGCACAATGTTTGCAGCCCATTGTGGATAGGTTGTAACAGCCAGAAAGCCAGCGTTGAATTGCTTCATTACTTCAGCCTTGATCTTCTCAGACATGTCAAGCCTCATTCGGCGGACCTTTTGCTTGACCGGTGGACAATCCTCTCTTGTAGGGAGACGGTGAACCACGATATTTGTGTCTAACCCTGGCATGTCTTCATAAGACCAAGCGAAGATTTCAACGTATTCATTCAACAACTGCACTAAGTGCTCCTTGACACCTGGTTCCATATTGGCACCCACTTTTACTTCTTTCCTGTCCTCCTCTGTCCCTAAGTTGATGGTTTCTAGCAACTCCTCGTGAGGCAGAATAGCCCGCTCTTCTTGTTGTAAAAGTCTGGCTAGCTATCCCGGCACTTCACAATCTTCGTCAACTTCGTACTCAGCGTGATTGACCAAATCCTCAGAGTTATCGAAGGCTGAAACAGAACAGTTTCCCATGGAATCCAGAATGGATGGGTACTTGCATTTGTGAGTGTGGGTGTGTGTAAGGGATAGCCATCCTTAAACAAACAAAAATGCAAAAGTAAATAAAATGAACACAAAGTTTATAGATGAAAAACGTCCAATGATTCATTAAAACATGGCATATGATTATGAAGAAAATCAAGCCCTTACAAATGGACCTACATGCCCCGGGCAAGTCATGAGGTGAAAATAGTGTGCGAATTGTTTTAGTTATTACAGACCATAAAAATGGGAAATTGTTCAAAGATGAAATTACTGGTTGATAAAGGTGATAGGAAAAAAATCCTTTGCTTCCCAATTGCTCAAACCCCCTTCGACGGTCGGGAAGATCCAGTCCTCAAAATGGCTCTCTTCATCTTCATCTCCTACAACATTGATTCCATGGTGTCAGATTTTGACGGGTGGCCCTCCAGCCTTGGAGCGACGCGTAGCCCTCTGTCCTGCAGCAGTAAACCCTAAACCAAACTTGTCCGTCTTATGGGGAAAGTCAGGCAACTGTCCCCATACTGTGCTCTTCCCCTCTTTAATCACAGCTTCTACGTCTTTGAGACATGCTTGGGAACGATACATCTTGAAATGGTTAGTGGATGCCTATGATGCTTCATGATGTCCATGATGTTATGCACAAGTATATATGTACAAAAAAATCACAAAAGTTCCTAGTTTTAGGCTTTCATGGGGTTTCATAGGTAAGTACCCTCTTGTTGTTTAGTTGGCTCAACTTGTCCTATAAATAGTAACCGGGTTCTAAGGAGCTCAATATCACTGGATTATTTTCTGTGTTCATTGTTTCAGTTTAGCCACTTTACTGGCGACCGAAATATTCCAAGAAAACAAACCTCAATGAGTGTAGTATCGAGTATCTACCAACTTCGGACTGCACCAAAGCCGGTCATCTCACTACATCCTAAAAGGCCAAGTTGGTCAAGTAAAGGTTCTAAAAGTCCATTAGTGTTTTATGACATCACTCAGCGGCCCCGTATTATCTTTGATTGACTCAAAGGCTACCGGTACCCATAAATATGTCGCACTAATATAGCTATTGCTTCAACCATGTCGATATACCCTGCACAGTTTCTACAATGTATTGCTATTTACCTATGAATGTTTCCCAAATCCGGGTAGAGGATTCAAACCCAAACAATAGAACCAAAGTGTAAATCAATCAAGTCAAGCAAGATAAGCATGTAAAGGTGATTTAAACCCTAAGGTGACCCCACTTTTATAATAATCCCCAGCAGAGTCGCCAGTTCTGTGATACGGTGGGAGAACTAACTTGAGGTTTTGCGTTTGTGTTTGCAAATGTTGCGGTTTAGCAAGAGTCTCCACCGACTTTTTATTTTATCCAAAGGAAAGGTCAAAAAGCACAGGAAAGACCTTTGAGATGTTTTCTTGAGTTCGGGGGGTAGATTATGAAAAGGGAAGGTGTTGGCACCCTTTTCATCCATGCTTTTCCATGGGCTCTTAGTTGCTTGTTTTAGATCACTTGCTTTTGCTTTTCAATTGTTTGAAATGGTGCTTTGTGTGATTTTGAAAGCATTTTGAAAATAGGCCATCATTTTGGAAGCCTTTGTAATGATTCTTGTTTGAATGTATACAAATGTGTTTTGTCTTTTGAAAAATGTTTCAATGTTTGAATGTTTGTTGGGAAATGTTTTGAAATTGTGTGTGTTTGTTTGAAAATAGCAAGGATTGTTTGAAAGAGATCAAGTAACTAGGAGTTGTCTACCCTACTCAAAAGTCTTTCCTACACATTTTTATTCCTTTGAAATTGTTGTTTTACCATTGCATTTGGTAAACAACCCTATCTTTGGATGTTAAACGGGACGGGCGCGGGTCATCGTATGACCATGATAACAATATTGCCAAGTATCTTAGCAAGTTTTTTGAGGGACTAGATCATTTTTGTTTAGGCAACCAAGATAGCGTCATCGAGGGACTATGATCTTTTTGTTTTGTTTGATTTTGCCAAGATACCTAGCATGTATACCATAGCCATTTTAAGGCAACAAAGTGGATGAAACCCTAGAGGTGCTTGTGTGCATGGTGTTGTCATTTTTCATGCATTTTGTCTTGTGTTTAAGTCATGCTATTTATTTTGATTTTTTTGTCTTTGCATACAAGCCCTAGTTTTTACTCTCATGGTATATGAAAGAAATAAATGCGTAAAGTAAATCTAAACTATTACACAATAATATGGGAAGGGGGGTACAAGTTTGAATAATCGGATATTGCTCAAAATAAAACCCTAATTTACTATTACAACCCAATTGAATTTATACAACAATAAATAAATAAACAAGTATTTAAATATGGAATAAATTGTAAATATGCAAAATGTTTTTTGTATTTGTTTTATGCATGAGAAAATAAGTTTATTCAAGTCTTAAAAATAAGAGAAAATAAAGTGATTATTTTTGAAAGGGTGAAAACCGTAATTTTTGGTTTAAAAGAAAATATATATTCTAATATTATTTATTTCATTTATGTACAAGAAAATAAATAAAAATATATACAAAAATGTTTAAAAAATAAAATATGTGAGAAAATAATATTTTAAGTGTATAAATAATAAATATAAAAATTTATAATATTTTTATATTATTTACAAGTTTTTTATTTAAGAAAATAAAGTATGTTATTATTAATAAACTATTTTTGTGTCCAAAAAAATAACAAAAATAATAAAATAAAATGCAAAAAATTAAGAAAATATTTTTGAGATTTTTAAATGTTTAGAAAAAATAAATAAAGTCAGAAAATATAAAAGAAATGAAAAATATACAAAAATATAGAAAATGGGCCAAGGGGGTGCAAAAAGCAAAAGGGGGGTGCAGAAAGGAACAAGCCCAAGTGCGCCAGGCCCACTTTACTTCATCCCTGTCCTCTGAACAAACACGCACGCGCCCTGTACTTCAAAATCTCTTCTTGCTCATGCTTGCTTGAAATCCAAAACTTACAACATGAAACTTGTAGCATTTTTAGTCACGATTTCAATGATATAAAAAACTTGACCTAACTCTCAAAGATCAGAGAGAATTTTAATGGCCCTAAATTTTGACCTAGTTTTTTCAGCAACTTCAACTATCAAATACTCTTAGCTCAGTTAATATAAATGGAATCTACGCATATGTACAACTCAAGGAACTTAAGAACTACATTTTTGCTTCACAAACCTAAGCCTAATGATGCCTAAATAAGGAGATAGAACTTTGAAAATTACCTTGTTCAATTGAGTTTGGATATGGCAATGTAGCAACTTTGAGTGAGGCCTGAAGTTCTTTTGAGCTTGCTTGAAGTTTCCTCAACCTTTCCCAATGCTTAGCTTGCTTTGAACTTGCTTGAATGTCCCTGTAGAAGTCAACCTGCAAAGCTTCAAAATGAAAATGGTGAAGTATGAAAATGAGGTTACAGTTGCTGAATAAAGGCTTGGATAGTTCAGGTGTGTTGTAGGGAATATGTTTGAAGTGGTTTCAAGCAAAACGCATGAGTGGAATATGTTTTGGAAGTGGTTCTGCAGAATATGCCCTGTTTGGGCAAGAACTTGTGATTTTGTGTTTGAGGGTGTTTGAGAGCTTAGAAAATAGTGTCTTAGGCTTGTTACAATATGCTGAGGTTGTTTGAAATGTTCTCAAGACTTGGTTTTAACAAATACTCAAGTTATGGACTTTTTGCAAGCTTACTTGCTTTTGAAGCAAAAGTGAGTTGACAAAGCTCATAGCCTGTAGAGGCTAGCTTGAGGTCTGAGCATAATTGGTGTACTTTGCCTCAAGTTTGTGGATCTTGTTTGTAGCCAAAGTTCAAGTTCATTTCTCAAGAAATACAAAGTTGCAAAAAAGCAAGCTTTATCAAAGTAGCATTGTTACCTTTTTGCCATTTTTGGATTAAACCATTGTATAAAGCTTCAAGGATCAACACAATGTCATTAACCATTGTATTTGCATTAAATTTTGGAGTGTACAAAGGAATACGGCCTGTAATGCAAGTACAAACATGATTCAAACTGATTTGCAAGTTGTAACATGGTGCAAAATGCCTTGGACAAAAGTGAGAATTTGCCATTTTCATTCCTTCGGTTCTCCCTAACCATAAATGATCTTGGAGATTTCTTTGACATTTTGGAAAGCTTGTAACATGCTCTACAATCAATATTTGAAATGCATTTTGAGATTCCACTTTGAACTATGTGAAAATTTTCCATGAAGATAGGTCAAAATCCTGCCTAAACTAGGGCAAAATTTCACTAAGTTAAAAAGTTTTTGGACCTTTATTCACAAAATCATAACTTGAGATCCAAGCATCTTTTGGGAAAACTTGGTGATTCAAAGTTGTAGATTTTTTGGAGGAATAAAACTTTCATGTTGGAAGTTTTCTTTTAATCCAATTGCACCATGGTGAAAAAGTTGGGAAAAGTTGGGAAAAAATAAGAAATTTTCATAACTTAGAAAAATTCTAAGTTATGAAAATTTTCAAACTTAAACCCTAATTTTCAAATTTAAGTTTCTTGGTGAACAAGTTTCATTTTTTGACACATCTTGATGAAAAATGACCCTTGGCACTTGATTTTGACCAAAAAGTCAAAGTTTGACTTTTCAGTGTACAGTTGATTTTTAATCAGTTGACTGGAAAATTCATCTGTCAATCCAATGCATTTGAGATATTTTGAACCTTGTGATTAGGTCAAGATGATGCCATTGAGTCCTTGAAACCATTATTGAACCCAATTTGCCATTGGCTAGGTGAAAAATCAGAAATTGCCTTTCTATAGTCAAAACCCTAATTTTGACCATTTTGCCCTTTTGATGATCTGATCAAATTTCTTGAGGAGTTGTGGTCCAAACTTGATCAAATGGTTCATATGAGTCTATAATGTTGATGTGGATCAAAAATTATGAGGTTTGAGTGTAAATTAGCCACAATTGACTTTTTCCCCAATACAGTTGATTTTTAGGTCAATTGTCCAATTGACTGGGCAAAAATGTGATTCCAAGCCTGAAACTTGGTATGAGCAATCTTAGAGGTCCAACATGAAGTATGAAAGTCACATGAGACCTTGAAAGTCCAAAAATCCTTGTGAAAACTCAAACCCTAATTTCAGGTCATCAGTGCAAGGAGATGTCTCGAGTTGAGCAAACCCTAATCTGGTCTTGAATCCAAAGAGTCTTGTGAGGAAAATCTTGATAAAATGAGAGGGCAAATTTTGGGGTACAACACTTATGTATTTATTGTTTGATTTATACAAACGGATGTATAGCCACCCCAGAGGTAGAAGCATGCGCCTGTAACCTTTGGGACCTGGGTTCGAGCCCCAGTGGTACCCTTTTGGTTTTTTTTCTCCATATTTTTGCATTTTATAACCCTTTTTTGAAGGCGCCAGGCTTCATCTTTGGGCCTTGTTTTTGTTTTTACTTTCTAACATCCCCTGTGGACTATTTGCACCCCTGGCCAAATTTTATTTTATTTTCTTATTTTCTTTTTTAGTTGTTTTCTTAATTATTTTTCTAATACTAAAAAAATTATAAAAAATACAAAAATATTAGATTTTCATTTTGACATAGTTTATTTATTTTTCTCATAAAAATTATTTTTATTTAATAAATACTCTATTCATTTCACTAAATATCTTGTAAATTTAATTAAAAAATAGGTTTTATTTATTTTATTTTACACCAATTAAAATATATTATTTTAATATAAAAAAGGCCAAGAACATTTTATAATGCTATAAATTATTTTTAAGACAAAAATACAAAAATACTTTTCTTAAACCTAATTTCCTTTTAATCAATTAATAGACTTAGGGTTTTATTTAAAATCTTTTCTTATTAAATTAGGTTTACTTTTATTATTTTAATTAATTATTTTGTTTTAATTAATTAGGTTAAAACCAATTCACTTTTCCTAAAAAATCCAAACAAAAATATCCATTTTCTTTATATTTGCACTCTTGCATATTTATTCATCTTGTACATTATTTATTTTAATTTCTTGTACAAATTCAATTTGGTTGTAATAGATTAATTAGGTTTATATTCTTGCAATCCCCATTTACAATTTGTACACCCCTCCCCCTAAATGATGTAATGGCGTAGTAACTTTAAAATTCCGCAATTTATCGCTTTATATACAAATGCTAATAATTAGGGTTTGTTTGGAAAGACTAAAACCAATGCTTAGAAAACCCTAATCCAAGACAAAATCAAGCATGAAAACAATACACTTGCACACAAACACCCCTAGGGTAAATCCACTTGGTTTCCTTTACAAAATGGTCATATTACGCATGTGAGGTATCTTAGCAAAAACAAACAAATACAAGATCATAGTCCCTCGATGATGCTATCTAAGTTGCCTTTCAAATGATCTTGGTCCCTAAGAGAGAGTGCTAAGATACCTTGAAACATTTCTAATCATGGTTATACGATGACCCACGCCCGTCCCGTTTACATCCAAAGATAGGGTTACTTACCAAATCAGTGGTAAGATAACAATGTCAAAGGAAAATAAAATGAACAAAAAATACTCTTGAGTAGGGAGAATGCTCCTAATTACTTGCTCCATTTCAAAACAAACCTCCTTGCTATTTTCAAAACAAACACCTACACTTTCAAACATATTACAAACTTGAAAATGTTTTCAAAAGATCAAACATCTTTGTATACATTCTTATGAACGAGAATCATTACAAAGATTGCCTAAACAATGACCTCTTTACAAAATACTTTCAAAAAAATCACACAAAACACAATTTCAAACAAAAGCAAGTGATCTAGCAAGTAACTAAGAGCCCATGGAAAACCATGGATGAAAAGGGTGCTAATACCTTCCCTTTTCATAATCCACCCCCCGAACTCAAGAAATAATATCAAAGGTCTTTCCTGTGCTTTTTCACCTTTCCTTTTGGATAAAAAAAATCGACGGCGACTCTTGCTAACCGCAACATTTGTGATCAAACGCAAAGCCTTCAAGTCAGTTCTCCCACTGTATCACAGGTGGCAAGTCAATTGTCTATCGGAACAAAATTCGGGGGAAAGATCGGTGATATTGAGATCCCTTAGAACCCTGTTACTATATTTAGGACAGGTTGAACCAACCCAACTTCAAGAGGGAACTTACCTATGGAATCCATGCTAGCCTAAACTTAAGGTTACTTGTGTGACTTTTTTGCTTTCTTTTCCTAACAATTTGAACTCATTGCATGGCTTTGTTTGTATTCCTTGCAGGACCTTGTTTGTATAAATCCAATAAATTGGTTTCTTACCCTGCATTCTTCCTTGATGCATAGCATACACATCATAGAATTATAACATGACATATCATACTAACAATTTCAAGGATCTCGAGGGCCTGTGATGTAGGTTATGATGAACCAGACGTCTAGCAAGGGGCAAGGGGATTTATTTTCCTCTAGCCAATGTCGTCAAAAGATCAAAACACGACAACTTAAGTCAGGGGCTATGACCCACTTGATATGGTGAGCTTGGATCTCGTAGAAGGACACTCAACGATACGAAGTTCTTCAATCAAAGCTGCAAATTTCAACTTCTGACATTTTCTTGTTTACCCCGCGAGATCCTTGAAAACATTTGCATATCATACATGTCATTGCATAACAAGTAATATCCAGTACACGTCTCTCATGTTCTCGCTGTTTATTTTAGTAATAGCTCTCAAACAAGACAAAAGAGATCTCCAAACTCAAGAGGCTCAGTTCATGGAAATGTTCCTAAACCTATCCAAGGGGCGGGAAGAGTTGAAAGCACTCCTTGTTGGGGACCTGTCCAAGAAAAGTCCTGAAGACAATAAGGAAGAACGGTTGGAACAATTATAAGCCGAGGTAGAAGCAATGAGAACCTAGATGCTGGGGCAGATAGCTCTTATCCAAGGCCTAGCCCGGTGACAAGAAGAGCTGAGAGCCATTATCAACAAACTTCATCAAGACGGATACAACCGTATGAAGCAAGCAGTCGAGGCTGGGGACCAAGTCATTGATCAACCTTCGATAAGACAAAAGGTTAGTTTGGTGAAGAGTGGACCTTTCCAGATTGCTACTACCTCACGGGTCCAACAAAAACCTCGCCAAAAACAATGGGTTAGTTAGAGTAAGCCAAATACACCCAAGAGGCAGTTTACCAAACTCAACATGCCGCTGTCGCAAGCCTTGCAACACATGTTGAAGTTGAATTTGGTCACATTGAAGGATCCTCCTCGGAACCCCAATACTTCCGCTCCTACTTACAATCCTGATACAATATGTGCATATCACTCCAACAGTCCGGGGCATGACACTGATAGCTGTTGGACATTGAAATACAAAATTCAAGACCCGATTGATGAAGGAGCATTATAGGTCACACAAGATGGTCAACTAGAATTTTTCTGTCATTCCTCCAAGGCCCACCATTTGAAGTGACAAGTTCTGACAAAGATGCTTTTGTTCATTAGAATTTTCAATTTGTAATTTTCTTTTGATTGTTCGAACATTCATTCATGTCAAACTTTGTCACTTTATCAATGCATTGCATATGTCTGTTTTGAATCAATTCATTCATACTCACTATATTTAAATTGTTTTCCTTTTTGTGATATTCAACTCTCAATCAAAAGTTGTAAGCCTTTAGAGGGAGGATGACAAAAATGATACCACAATCTCTACAGTATGCTTTTGAATAGACCCCGCTGGCGATGTACAAGCATTGTTTCAAATCTTAAACAATGGAGTTATAAGGAAGATAATCCCTAGTCAACCCCTTTGAGCCAAATAAGTAGGAGTTTTTCTTTTCACATAAATTAAAACCCTTAATCATAACCAGGGGCAGGGTAGCTTTCTCAGTTAATTCAGAGGCACATTCAGTCGCAAGCTCATCCTTCATACACGACAAATATTGTAGAAGATACCTTCCAAAAGATGGTGATGGTTCCGCATAATCATCAAAGCAGGAAGTCATTATCTCTCAAAACAAAATCCCATTAAGTCAAAATCTATGAATGAGACTTAAGAAAAAAACTGGGCATCCCACTGGCTGTAATCACAAAAGAAACAGTTCATGCAAAAGATAGGGATAACGAGAACCAAAAAAGAAGTTACTACATATCCTCGACAAAATAAAAGAGATTACAAAAATGACTGCCTTCTCAAACAAACGTTCAATTTCTGAACCATCACCAAGTATCAGAGCAAAGATTTCAGAACTCAATTGGGGTCTAAATGCACAATTAACTTAACATAGGACTGAAGAACATCACGAAGAATGGGTGGATACAAATAAAAGTTGAGCCTTTATCCTTTCTTTCTTGAACCGTGAACCAGGCTACGTTATAACCCTTAAAAGTCCTAGCTGAAGCATGGGTTAGTACGACAGCATACTGTTACAAAAGGTATCCTGACTCCTGTAAGGTTTGCTATAAATCATGAGTTGATATTACTCTCTTGCAAAATTTGTTTTACTAAAAAATGAATTTTCAAAAAATAAAAAATAAAAAAATTTCAAGACAGACATAAGCTTTACATTTTTAAAATACCATTGTTTGCATATAACTATTTGTTCAATAGCAGAGAAATTCACATGATGAATATCTAATGAACGAAAATCCTTTTCAATGAAAAGGATCACCTCAAGTGGAAAAACACTTCCAAACAAGGGGCACGACATGATCATGGTCCATCATCTGGGGCAGTCAAGTCAAGATTCAAGGAATCTCTCGAAGATGCCAAATAGCCAAGGACAAATCTCCATCTGAATCACTTGGGGCATTGGACATGAATTCCAACAACGAGTCTTGTAAGATCAAACAAACATCTTCTGGCAGTGTGGCAACACTTACTACTAAGGACAGTGACAATTCTCCGTACCCGGTGAACATGGACATAGTCGGAAAATACTACGCATGAACAAAGACCCGCTAGGTTGACTGGCCTAGGAAAAAATAAGGGCATCTCGGCGAACCAAAAGGGTTCCGGAAAAAATTAGTGATAAAAACAAAAAAATATGTACACCCGGCAAGTCGAAAACCTGAAAAGGCGACTTGAGCAAAAAAGGGTATCCCGGTGGACTGAAAATCTGAAACTACAATCCAGGCAAAAGTTATGGATTAAAGTGTACGACTACGTCTCGTCATCTCGTCACTTGTCTAATCAATAGAAGGCTTATTACTGTGATCTTCATTCACCAAGGACTCCAAGAGTCGGTATAATAGTCAAACCATCTACAAAATCCCCGGTTGATATTTTCTACAAATAGGTATCGAGACAGGGACATTCTACTACAAGGTCACTGCCATAGTCTCAGCTTAAAACCTATTGATGTCAGGTGTTCTCATACCCTCGGCAGAGAAAAATCTCCAAATTATTGCTCCAACAAAAATTTCCCAATGAAGTCGCCAAGCTTCTTGGAATTCCCCAAGCGGATTACAGAGTTTCCCTTCCCCAACGAAAACATTCTGAATAAAGCGGATTATCCTCTAGAAATAGTTCAGGTATGATCCAAAGACGGATGTCATCCTGACACTTCCTTCAGATTCTCATCTAGAAACGGTTCAAGTACGATCCAAGGATGGATGTCATCCCGACACTTACTCCAAATTCTAATCTAGAAATGGTTTAGGTACAATCCAAGAACAGATGTCATCCTGACACTTACTCCAGATTCTCATCTAGAAACGGTTCAGGTACGATCCAAAGAAGGATGTCATCTCGACACTTAGTTCAGATCATCTTCTAGCAATAGTTCAGGTACGATCCAAAACAGATGTCATCCTGATACTTAGTCCAGACTATCTTCTAGCAATAGTTCAGGTATGATCTAGAGACGGATATCATCCTGATACTTATTCAGATCATCTTCTAGAAACAGTTCAGGTACGATCCAGAGACGGATGTTATCCTGGTACTTATTCCAGATTTCTCTTCTAGAAACAGTTCAGGTACGATCCAGAGATGGATGTTATCCTGATACTTATTCAGATTCTTTTCAAGTATAGTTCAGATACGATCTAGAGACGAATGTCATTCTGACACTCATTCAATACAAGTTCCAACTACAGCTCAGATACGATTCAGAGATGGATGTCATTCTGACACTTATTTCAACACATAGATCCATCCACAAAGCCTTCGCAGGTACTTTCTCCAACATGTACAGGGGCAAAAATGTCTTGATGCAAAGTCACCACTACGTCCTCAGCATACGTCCCAGTGACGTCTATGTCCCCCCACAGAGTAGAGGCAACCAAATGTTTTGACCTCAGCTTCCCCAAACGGGAGTTACTTTCCCCAGCAAAGTTCCTTCAGAGAGCCGACGTCTATATTCCCTAGCCGAATTTTATAATCGCAAGCGGTTCATAAAGTTTTCTCCCAAGCATATTTTATTTCTCTGAATACAAAAGATTAATCCCCAACAAAGTTTATCTCTCTAACTACGGAAGTTCATTCCCCGACGGAGTTTATTTCTTTGAATTGGCAAGATCTTCCAGTAAAGCATCTCTTCTCTCAGACAAAGTTATTCCCTTGCAAAGTTATTCTCAGGAAGAGTCTCTCCCCGGCAGAATATTCGTAAACAAGGAGCAAATCCCCAGTATAGTCATCTTCATTCACCATCCACAGCGGAAATGAAGAACTCGGTTTCCTAATACTTTTCAGTAGCAGTCTGGGATTTACTTCCCCCGACTAAGAAATACCTTAACAGCATCTCCTATCCATACATCATGGCATGCACATACATATTTCATATAATACAATCTCAGTTATTCATCACAATGCATATCATACATCATGACACTGCATACGACTAAATCTTTACCTTTCAGGAAAGGACCAAATCAGCAAGCTACGTCTAACCAAGGACTATTCTAGGATTTTCCTCAAAAAGATAATCCAAGATCTCTCTGATCACTATGCCGGTAGAAGAGATTCCAAGGCTTTCGTCTGGGTCAGTTGAATTGCTACTAAGATTCTCCTGATTACTATGCCAGTCAAGCTCATCCCAAGATCTCTCCGCTCATTATGCCGGTAGAAGAGATTCCAAGGCTTTCGTCTGGGTCAGTTGAATCGCTACTAAGATTCTCCTGATTACTATGCCAGTCAAGGTCATCCCAAGATCTCTCCGCTCACTATGCAGGTGGAAGAGACTCCAAGATTTTTGTCTGGGTCAGTTGAATCGCTACTAAGATTCTCCTGATTACTATGCCAGTCAAGGTCATCCCAAGATCTCTCCGCTCACTATGCCAGTAGAAGAGATTCCAAGGCTTTCGTCTGGGTCAGTTGAATCGCTACTAAGATTCTGCTGATTACTATGCTAGTCAAGGTCATCCCAAGATCTCTCCGCTCACTATTCCGGTAGAAGAGACTCCAAGACTTTCGTCTGGGCCAGTCGAATCGCTACTAAGATTCTCCTGATTACTATGCCAGTCAAAGTTAACCTAAGTTTTTCCCTGGGTCAGACAGGTTGACACTAAGATCTCTCTGATTACTATTCCAGTGGAAGGTGTACCAAGACTTCCGTCTCGGTCAGTTGAATCACTACTAAGATCCTCCTAATTACTATGCCAGTCAAAGGTAATTCAAGGCCTTTCCCCAGTTTAGTCAAATCGACACTAAGATTTCTATCCCAATTAAAGGCAACTTGATACCTTTCTCTGGTTCAGTCAAATCGATACTAAGATTTCTATTCCAGTTAAAGAAACTATGAAGCCCAGAAAATGATCGGTTAATAGTCAATCAAAAATTCAAGACATTGTGAAGCCCGGATCCTGACCGGATAACAGTTTAATCTCATTTCCCAATAAGTCACTGTGAAGCCTGGAGTACGACTAGATAGTAGTCGACCTTATCATCCTCAACAAGTCACTATGAAGCCTGGATCCTGACCAAATAGTAGTTCACTTCCGCCTCTTCAATCAAGAGATGACTCCCCAATAGAGTAATGGAAAACTGAAGCTCCTAGACTCTATTCCCCAAGACAGAGACCAACATTCCTTAGCGAAGGCCACCCTAACAACAAGAACAAGAATTCCCACGAAGGAATATCTCACAAAGTCATCATTATTTTGGATGGCATCTTTAAGCCCATCTTCGACGACTCTCCTTCACATTCTTCAGATGGAATCTTTAAGCCCATCTCCGACGACTTTCAGTTATCTTCTCCAAATGGCACCTATAAGCCCATTCCCGACATCATCAACCATCAGTATTACTTCATGCGAGTGCAAATTTCTGGGCACTCTAGTGTTCAATCATCTTCCACCCTCAGATCACAAAAGGCGGACAAGCCAATCTAAATCCTCCGGTTTAAGAAGATTGAACAGGGGCAGCTGTTGTACCCCAAAATTATCCCTCCCATTTTCACACAAGACATACTCCTAGAGGACCTCAATGGCTCAAGTTGACTAAGGATTGACCAGACAAATCCTCCTCTTAAGACAATAAGCCTCCAACTAGGGTTTCACTCCTCATCAAGATGTTTGAGTTACAAGGGTCCGAAATGGTCTCCATTTCCCTAATATGTCCTCAAGATCATCCATGCCAAGTTTCATGCCTTACACAACAAGTTTGCTCAGTCAACTACTCAAATGCCTTAAAATCAACTGTACTAGGTCAAAAGTCAATTGTGGCCCAAATATTGCCAAACTTCAAGATTTTTTGTCAACATCAACATTTTAAAGTGATATCCATCATTTGATCAAGGGTTTATCATGATTCCTAAAGAAATGCTCCTAATTCATCAAAAGTCAAAAGTTGCTAAATTAGGGTTTTTATAAGAAAAGTCAACCAAACTTTGACCAGGCATAACTTTCTTATACTTTATCAAAAATTTCTCATCCAAGGCTCATTTTGAATAGAATCCATTTCCCTACAATTCATCTTCACCCCTAAAGTTCAATAAATTCACTCATGAAAAGATATAAAATCAGACATTATAGGTCCTTTTCAAAAGCTAACAAAAACACCTTTTGGGTCAAAGCTTCTTACATGAACATGGAAGATCCAATTGAGATTAAACCAAAGAGGTTGCTTAGGGGACATCCTAAGCTTTCTAAAAAGTCCAAGAACACCCTTTTAGGGTCAAAATTGAGAGAGATATACATTGTCAAAGTTGGACATTTTTGGAAATTTGCACAAAGTCAACCATGCCCAAAAATGCATTTTTCTTCAAATGGGCCTAACATTGTATGCTTGCAACACACTTCTAACATGGTCCACGACCCATGAACCACTCCATGCCTCATTCACTTATTTATTTAATTTATTTTGATTTTATTTATTTAAAATTCAAATAAAATCAAATTAAATCGAAAAAAATCAAATAAATGGGATAAGATTTGTTTTGGCATTGATTGAATATCTCATGAGCTGTCAGATGAAGAACAAAATCGTGCAAGCTCAAAACAAGAGGAAATCTTCAAATGTTGAAAGATTGGAATAAAAAATTCATGACCATTATATCTTGGATTCTTTCTAATTCTAATGACCTAGATTGATTATACTACATATAACAAAGCATTTGTAGTCCTAAACACAACATTACATGCACAACCTGCCTCCCACAAAGGAAGAAGAGATTTCAAATTTTGTCAAAAAAGTGTTGATCACATATCCATTCATAGGTCGTTTCAAGCAATTCCAAGGACACAACAGCACTCCTAGACATTCACTGAAGCTATCCCACTCATTCCCACGCCTCAAAGCATCAAGAGTCAATCATAATAACAGTCACGGTTTGCTCCTTTTTCAAAAATCATTTTCCTTAATTCTGGCATTATCAACATGTTTTAATCATTTATTCATGCTTATTATCATGTTTGCAATATGTTTGGATGATTTGATTTGAGTTTACGCGCATTAATCTTGAAACACCATTCTTAGGGTTTCAAAGCATGTTTTAGGGCTCTTAGATATAGGTTAAATTAGACCAAACCAAGGGTATATTCAGGCTCAGTGGGTAATTTCCAATCGACCCATGCCCTTGGTTGGGATTTATCATGCCTATGATGCGTTTTAGAAATGTCACAGGTTATAGCTATAGAATTTGTCCATAGGTATAAGTCCAATACCTAAAACGACGGTTCTGGGAGGAAGATGATCACGTGGCAGCCACACACTGGCTCGTTTTAAATTTCGCGCCGTTTTTATGGATAAAACACTTTGCTTATGTTATATTTTATTTGTATATTATATTAACAATTAAACAGGTTAGCTCAGATGGTCAAGAGTGCGTTTGAAAGTGGAGAGGAACTGGGTTAGATACCAGGTCCAGACATTTTCATATTTTCTGAGTTTCTTGTTTCAGATCCAGCACATCTCACAAACAGGCATCCATCATGCGCCTCCAGATCCAGCCATTGGATCTTCTTTCAATCCATATCCAACATTCAGCAAGCAAAGAACTTGGCGAACCCCCATATGAGGGCTCCATTGGATCACGCACAGGCAATTGGGCCATCACACTTGGGCCTTGGAAATTTCAATCAACACCCCCAACTGAAGCTCATACAAGCCCATTTTTTTATTCTTATTGTTTTTTATTTCATTTTATTTTTTTGTTTTGTTTATTTCTAAAAATCATTTTTTTAATTAAAACAAAAAATCAATAAAATCACAAAAAAGGTAGGAATTAGATATTTTGCTAAAAAAATAATTTTGTTAAAAATAATTAGTATTAATTAGGTTAATTGGTTTATTTTTTTCTATAATTAAAACCCATTAGGAAATTAGTTTTAATTCTTAAATTTGTTTCCCTCAAATAAAAAATGCCAAAAAAACATTAGGTTTGTTTAAGAATTAATTTGAAATTTTCTTTTCTTTTTATTAATTAAATTTAATTAAATATTTTTTCCAAATAAACATAACAAAAAAAAATAATTTTCTTTTACTTAGAGCATTTTAGATTTTTAGATGTCATTTCCAAGTCCCCCGTGTTAGCTACTTTTGTATTATTATTATCATTTATTATTATTGTATTTGTTTATGGGTTGTAATAGCTTTTAATTAGGTTTAGTTTTACTATTTTATTTATTGTTTAAATTCCCCAATTTTTGGTTATGTAACCCCCTCCCCCGAAGCCCTGTAATAGCGTAGATTTTCTTTTCCGCTTTTAATTTCTGCAATTGTTTAAACTGTTTAGATGTATGGATAATAAGATTGTATGCAAAAGATAAATCGAATGTTTAAAACAGTAGAATACCCTAACTGTGCAAAGATAAATAAACTGAAAACAAACACTTGCACATGCTCACCCCTAGGGTATCTCCCACTTCGGTTGCCTCGGAAATACGGTCACTATTCTCGAACGTGAGAATTCTTAGTGACTGTCCTCTAATTCAGAGATCGCAAGTCCCTTTCGAAGGTTGCCTCGGTAAAACAAAATGCGATCTTAGAACTTTAGGATAGTTACTAAGAGATCTTGCCCCGTTGCCTTAAGTGACCGTAATCGTTCCTTTCGATTGTCCCTCAAACACCAATGGTAGAGCTACCTACTCCTTAATAGTAGGATAGGACTATCTAAAGGAAATAAGAAAACGAACAATCTTTTTCAAGTAGGTAGAAACTCTTAAGTACTTGCTCAAAATAACCAGTTTTTTCATACTTACAAAGTTTTCAAAAACACTTTATTACACTCTTGAGAACTGACACAAGGGTTGCCATAAGGTGAAACACCGCACTAAGGAATTTTCAAAGCTTTTCAAAACACACACAAAAGTAATTTCAAAATGAGCAAGTACCTAAGAGCCCATGGAAAACCATGGATAAAAAAGGGTGCTAACACCTTCCCTTTCTATAATCTAACCCCCCTCCCCCGGTACTCAAAAACATCTTGAAAAAGGTTTTTTCTGTTCTTTTTTCCTTTTCCTTTATTGGATAAAATAAAAGACGGTGGTGAATCTTGCTTACCGTACATTTGCAAACAAAAAACGCAAAAACAGTAGTAACAAAAAAACAGTCAGTTCTGCCACCGTATTACACTCAAGCTTCTAAAGACAACATGTTCTAAAGAAACAGTCAATGTGAAGTCAAGCTCTTCAAATGATCTACATATGTTTTGTTAATGACAAAATTCTCAATAGCTTAAAGACAAAGATATTTCAAATCAAAAGATCTAAGTCAAGCTCATGATTTCAAATTTTACATAGGCATATGAAAATCCAAACTTTTATAATCTTAATGCTCAAAAATATTTGTAATCATGCATATAAAGATTCTGGTGAAAAAATGAGAAAAATTAAAGTGCAATATTTTTAAAATAATATTTTTTAAATTTTTGATCTAGTGCAATCGATTGCACCTTTTCATCAATCTACACTTAGAAAAACATGAATAAAATGATTTTGTAGTTAATACAATCGATTACATCCATATGACAATCGATTGTCATAGTTAAGTTTTTCAATTTTTTTACAATGTTAAAATGATACAATCGATTGTATCATTACTGCAATCGATTGTATGCTCCCAGATTTTGAAAAACCAATGTTTTCCTGCACCTTTTGAGAAACATCTCTTCATGGCAACACTTGTATCTTTTCACTTTCAATTATTCAGAATCTCTCTAACTTTGCCATGATTTTTGAAAAGGTATTAATTCACTGTAAATTGTTTCCGATTTTTCAAAATCAAATAACCTCTTTCAAATTTAGAAAAACTCTCTACAAAACTTTAACAAGAATCTTTCTATATTCAGATTTATGAACATAATTTCCATTGCATATTAAAAGTTTTCTTGAGCACAAAAGAGAGTAATTGTTTATGATTTTCATATTTGATAGAGAAGATCAATCAAGTGTTTGATTTATTATTCACCTTCATCCAAACTCTTGTAAAAATCATATACACTTATTATATATTTGCTATCCAGGATTGTTGGAAGCAAGTTATGCATTGAAGAGGATTGTTCTTCTTGCACTTAGTGGTTTAGATCTTAAAGGTTTTAAGATCCTTTGATCTCCCTATAGGTTAGATATTAAGCATCACCATTGGTGTGAATAGGCTGTACAATCATTCTAACTATAGTGAAATCTCTTACTTGTGTAAGGGGACTGGGGTACTCTCGGTCTGGGAGGGGAACCCGTATATATCGCTGTGTCTTTTTACTTTATGCACTTTACCATTTCCTAACACCATCATAACTATAAAAATACTTTATATGTTTAACAAAAACTGGTAAAACTTTTAAAGAACCTAATTCACCCTCCCTTTTAGGCGTACTCTGAACTTACAATTGGTATCAGAGCAAGTTAAGGTAACTTGTTCCTTTTCGATCCAAGAAATAGCTTCCGCACAACCTATGTTTAAAGATTGTGGTAGTAACAACAAGCCTCCTCTATTCTGTGGTGAATATTTTTACTTCTGGAAAATATGCATGAAGGCACATCTAGAAGCACAACGAGAAGAAATATGGGATGCTGTCCAAAATGGTCCATTCACTCCAACATGTGTTGTCAATGGTGTTGGTTCATTAAAACCAAAAACAACATGGGATGAAGATGATAAGAAAAAGGTCCTTTATGACAAGAAAGCTATTAACCTTCTTCAAAGTGCACTTAGCATGGATGAATTCTTTCGTGTTTCGACATGCACAACCACGAAGTAAATATGGAACACTCTTGTAGAAACTCATGAAGGAACGACTGACGTTAAAAGATCAAGATTGAACACACTTAGTCAAGAATACGAACTATTCAGAATGCAGCCCAGAGAATCTATTCTTAACTTGCAGAAAATATTCGTGCACTTGACAAATCACTTAAAGGCACTTGGTAAGATATTAACTAACGATGAATTAAATCTTAAAGTGCTTAGATCTTTAACCAGAGAGTGGCAACCAAAAGTGACGGTATTGTACCTCAAAATTTTCCCTTCCGTTTTTATTCAAGATATTATCCTAGGGTTTCTTGAATACTCAATTTGGCTCAGAAGTTGATCAGACAGATTCTCTTCCTAGGCAGTAAGTCAACAATTAGGGTTTGGTATTTCTCAAAGAAAATTGAGTCTTCAAGGTTTCAAATGGTCTTCATAGATCTTCAAGTCTCCTCAAGGATGTTCGTGCCAAGTTTCAAACCTCGCATTGCAAGTTTGCCCAGTCAAGGGTTCAGATGATTGAAAATGACTCCATTGACCCAAAAGTTGACCTTTTGCGAGACCAAGTTCAAGCGATCGTAACTTCTTCATTATTCGATATTTTTGAGCGGTTCTTCCTGCGTATGACTCTCCTTGATGCCATGTCTAATTTCTCTTCACAAATCAAGAGTTGATTATGTGTAGAAGATCACCAAAATTAGAATACTTTAGAGGTTGCATCATGAACTTTGACCTAATCTTAAGTAATTGTCGCCTGATTTCTAAGAATTATGATTTCCTCAAATTACAAGATCTTGAAACGATTATTTATGCATATGGTCATAAGTGATGTTGCTCACGAGTTTATCCTCAAAGATCGAAAGGAAATTTTGTTTGAAGGACTTTGAAAGTTATCGAATCATCACAAGTCATTTGTTTGATTTCGAATGTTCTTAATCACAATTTGTCTTTCTCAAGACTATGTTTCTCAGGTTGAAGTTCGTTAATTCTACAAGATTGATGAATGTTCTTAAGGCATGTTTGTTTGACAAATGAAGTCCCATTTTAATCGAGCGTGGCATGCGAGTTCGTTTTGAATGCAAATTTGATTTGGACAAGATGTGAAGATTAAGACTTTCATTTAAATGACCATAGTTATGGGTTTCAGTTAACCAAATTGGAATTGAATTCTTAAACATTTATTTTGTTTAAGAATTATTGGAGTACAAGGCACATGGTTTGCTTGATCACTTTGTTATTGCTTGAAGTTCAAGTTACCAAACCAAGATGTTTTATTCAAAGCATTCAATTGAGAATTGCAAAGTTTAAATTAAAACTCAAAGTTTCGTACAATAAATTTCATCATTTACAAAGTTATTCAAGGCTTTATGTTTATTACATTACAATTAAATAAATTACAAATTTTTGTCTTGTTTATAAAGAATTACAAATTTCTTGTTTACAAAGAAAGAAATTTTATTCTATTTCTTCAAGTCTTCTTTGCTTCATCTTCAAGCAATCCATCCAATCTTCGCTTGCCATCCACGACTCATGTTCATGAAACAAAGAAGAAGAGAAAGTTAGCAAGCAATTCAAACAAAAGTGATATGTAAAGAAAGGAAAAAATCATCATTAGGGTTTGTATTTAGGAATCAGATTTTAAGGTTTGTTTTATCACAATCCCTCTTGTACTATTTTTCAAATCACAAGGTTGGGCCTTGGTTCACAAAAAGAAAAGGAAATTGACAATCATAACCTAAAGCCCAAGGCTGTCTAACAAGCAACAAAGTATTGCAACAAGCCAAAACAGCAACCCAAAGGCAGGCTGCAATACATCCAGGTCCAAGAAAAGGCAAGGGCAAAACTGCAAGCTGCAACAACAATAAAACAGGCTGCATAGCAGGCAGTAAACAACAACAAAACAACAGGCTAGCGTAACAACTAGGCTTCCAAACAAGTGCAACAAGTAATGACAGAACAAGAAGGCAGCAACAAGTAAAACAAAAACAGAACAAGGCAAAACAGCAAGCTAGCTTGCTCAACAACAAAAATGCATCATAATTTTCCTAAGTTATACAAACCCTTCAGAAAGTATAGGAAAATAAGAAAAAATGCTTTGTTTCATTGAACGATGAAAAAGGAAAGATGAAAGAGATATCACCTAGCAATACAGTCCAAAATCCTGCAATATGCCAAAGTCAGCTGTGTCAAACCTGCTATTGACAGCCCAAGGTTTGCACATAAATAGAAAATATGAAACCTGTGCTAAAAAGCCCAAAGGTCAGCATACCACAGTTTGTTCAAAACCATCAAATTCCCCCCTCCCACTTTTGACCCCGATTTTTAATATAACAAAGCGATTGTTCCATAAAATAGGGGGCAAGACAATATACAAATTAAGCCAGCATACCAAGAAACCAGAAAACCAAACTAAAATATAACAAACAAACGGGCCAAACCAGCAAGAAAAGAGATATCAAACCAAGAGCAAAACCGAAGCAGCCTCCATCAATCTTGAAACTGAAGTGGTTTCACAATAACACAACATCCAGAAAGAGCAACATCGTCCCCTCAAACTTTGTTTTCAGCAAATCCATTAAAAGATATACATAATACAAAATCACAATACAAGTATAAAAAATCCCACAAATCTCCCATCCTCCAAATCACAATTCAAGACCGTAAACACCTTCAACCTTCATCAACTCACCAACACAGAGCCACAACATTCACCCTTCCCTGCAAAATTTAAACTCACCAACCTGCAAACAATGGCAACCCTACTGATTTTTAATTAATAACGATAAATTAGCAGATTCCAGAAGAAGAAGGCATTAGTGACCGAAAACAAATCACAAAGGGGAAAGGAAGCACTATACCTGAAATTGTTCCCGAAGAAAATCGCCTATCTGACGGTAATCCAATTCATCTCTGATTATCCTTTTTCTTCTCTCAATTGACATCGATTCTTGTTTGAAATACATGTTTTCTGTTTAAATCGATCGACCCTGTTGTCTCATTGTTGTTTTCTTTTCTTTTCTTTTCTTTTCTTTTGAAAGCGTTGTAAAGTAGAGGGAGGCTGAGAGAGAAGGAGTTTTCAATTTAGCAAGAGAAGGATCGATTTGAGCAGGGGTAGAAGATGAATAGGGTTAGAGAAGAAGAAGAAAGATGAAGGTTTTTTTTATGGTTGGATTTACGTTTCCCTTTACAGTAACCTAGGAAAATAATTTTTTTTAACAAATGATAACTTATTCCGCGTTTCTTTTCCTTTCCTAAGAAATAATAATTAAATCCATTTTCTCTTCCCAAGACACAAGCCCAGCGGCGCACCTTTCCATTTTCTAGGGTTACCAAATTTTATTTCCTTTGTTCTATTCTAACCGGGTCAGTCCATTGGGCTGTTGGCCCAATCTGCTACGGTTTTCCCTTATATTTCAATTAAATCATAACAATAACGAATGAACATAACATCTCAGTTGGCAAAGCATTGTTTACAACACCAGGAGGTCCCGGGTTCAAGACCCCTTGGGACATTTTTTTTATTTTTCTGATTTGTTTACTTCATTTTTTCTCTTTTTGTTAAAACAAAAACCTTTGAGCTTAAACCTCTAAAGCCCATGCTTTCAAAAAATAAGCATCACCCCATTTCAGATTTCATACCACCATTTCATTTGTATTTTGTTTATACTTAGTTTTGATTTTACTTGTTTCTACTAATTTAATAACTCATGAATTTTGTTAATTAATTTTCTCAATTAGTTTAGTTCTTAGTTATAATTTAAAAAACTTTGTAAATATTTTTACTAATTAATTTTTGTATTTAAATCTTAATTTGTTTATTTAATTTCTTAATAACAAAAAAATCCTAAAAGACAAAATACATTCATTTGATTTAATTTCCTTAGCTAATTAATAAAATAGATTTTTTTCTATTTTTCTTTTCATACTTTTCAAATAGAAAAAGCAAAAAAATTTATTTCCTCATTTTTAATTTGTTAATTAATTTTTACTTCATAAATTTGTTGTAATTTCGATTAATTGCTCTATTCGATTTGGTTGTATTGTTTACCTATTTGGATATTTAATTGTATTAATCCATCCCCATTTATAAATCTGTACCCCCATTCCCTAAAGCTCTGTGATAGCGTAGAAATTTAATTTCTACAGTTTACTTTTTTCCTTATACTGTATAGTAATTAGGAGTGCATAGCAAGATTACAAATTAATCGCTAGATAACCTAATTTCAAAGACAAAATAACTTGAATCAAACTTTTTCACACACGCACCTCTAGGATAACATCGCTTGTTGCCTCGGAAACATAGTCATGTCCCTCGAACATGGGACGCTTTAGGAAAGACCCTTCGATAAAAAAGATCATAGTCCCTCGATGCCCCTCGATGTTGCCTTCGATAAAACAATCTAGTCCCTTACAAAAATTGCTAAAGCGTCTCACAAATTGCCTTTTATGACTATACAATTGACCCATGCCCATCCCTTCACATCCAACGATATGGCTTCTTACCAAATCAACGGTAAGATAGAAACATCTAAAGGAGGAGTAAAAGAATTTTAAAGACCCTTTGAGTAGGTAGATCTGCTCCTAGAAGCTTGTCGATGAGGACTCTCAGCTTCTGTTGTCCTTTAGCTAGGTTTTGAATAAGAGCCATCTGGCCCAACAGTTGTCCCATCATCTGAATTTTCATTGTTGCCATCTCAATTTGTAGCCCTTCTAACTGATCATTCCTGATGCCCTCCGGATTCCCTATGACCATTCCCCTTGTGAGGAGAGCCTTCACCTCTTCTTGTCCCTTGGATAGGTTCAAGAACATCTCTTGGAGTTGAGCATTTTGAGCCTGGACGTCCTTGATAGTCTGTATTAGAGCCATCTCTACTGAAATAAACAGTAGGAAGATAAGGAGACTTGTTGCAAATACCTGTTATGTTATGATGAATGTTGTTTATGTATATGCAATGCATTCAAGGATTTTGTAAAAATCAAAATTGTCTAACACAGGAAGGAATAAACATTATATTAATAAAAATAGAACTTGTTTACATCAATGTCCCTAGGGGAAAAATAGTACAAAATTCTAAGATAAAAAGACGTTGCGCATCCTCTTTGGTGCAATGTAGGTGTTGAGAGTCTGCTCTTCGTGAAGTTGACAAGTAAGTTCTAAAACCTTCTTCTCACTGGTGTAGAATTGGGCTTCAAAAGTGTCGCTCTCTCCCTTGAGCTGTATCCAACTCCTTTGTAAATCTTCTAGTGATGTTGGCATGTCAGGATGTAGGAGGGTGTATGGAACCTCTCCTTCCATAACGGGCTCTATAATCACAGGAAGCATGTAGAGGTAAGGCATCATAAGACTTTGAGCGCGGGTTCGTACCCACTTGAGGTAAGGCTCAATGGGGATGGAATTCTTGTGTCCCAAGGTCTTACTGTCCACCTTGTTGGGCATTCTTCAAGCTCGGATGAACCTTTGTCGAAGTCCTTGATCAGCATGTCATGTGGTCCATCCCTTCGGGCATACCCAAACTGTCTCAGAGCCAAGCAGGGGTTATAGGTAATGGCCCCCCTAATGCCAAGTAGAGGGACATTAGGAAATTCCCCACAACAGTCAATGATTATGACATTCTCTTTTGATCGAGAACACCAATGGATATCTGAATGTGTAAGGGTCATCAACCGTTGTGACCACCTCAAACCTTGCTCATTCTTCAAAACTGATTGGGGAAGATGAGAAATAAACCATCTTTCAAGTAGAGGAGTACAGCACATGAGAACACCTCTTTTCCTCATTGTTCGAGTGTGAAAAGAGTGGAGGATATCCCCAAGAAATGTAGGCACCGGGTTGCGAGCCATGAAGATTTTGACAGCATTGACATCTATAAGCTGGTCAGGGTTTGGGAACAAGACCAACCCATAGATGAGAAGAGCTACAATCTCCTCAAAAGCTTGTATGTCAAATGAATCCCAGCATTCTTGAGCTTTCTCAAACAGAAACTTTGACAAGAAACCCTTGACACCACTTCTAGTTTCCCAATGACCTATGACATCAGATGGTTGCAAGTGTAAGGCTTGAGCAACATCTTCAGGCTTTGGATCTCTTTCCGTACCGTTGAAAGGTAGTTGATGGAGAATAGGAATCCTCAAGAGTTGAGAAAATTCCTCCAAAGTAGGCACAAGTTGGTAGTCAGGAAATGTAAAGCAATGATGCAAAGGGTCAAAGAACTGGAAGAGAACTTTCAGCATATCCTCTAAAGTGTTGGTGTTGACTAAGTTGAGAAGACGACCGTGCCTCTCGGTGAATGGAGAATTCTCAGGAATCTGTGAAGCTAGCTCCTTGAGTTGAGGAGGAATTCTTACAAGGTTGACTTGGATAGTTTTCCTGCGAAGTGAACCCATTACCTAAAAAACAGGAACAAAGATGAAAATCCAAATCCTTGAAATGGTTAGTAGATGCATATGATGCTTCATGATGTCCATGATGTTATGCACAAGTATATATACAAACAAGTCACACAAGTTCCTAGTTTCAAGCTTGCATGGGGTTTCATAGGTAAGTACCCTCTTGAAGTTTAGTTGGCTCAACCTGTCCTATAAATAGTAACCGGGTTCTAAAGAGCTCAATATCACTGGATTATTCACTGTGTTCATTGTTTCAGTTTAGCCACTTCACTGACGACCGAAATATTCCAAGAAAACAACCCTCAATGAGTATAGTATCGAGTATCTACCAACTTCGGACTGCACCAAAGCCGGTCATCTCACTACATCCTAAAAGGCCAAGATGGTCAAGTAAAGGTTCTAAAAATCCATTAGTTCTTCATGACATCACTCAGCGGCCCCGTATTCTCTTTGATTAACTCAAAGGCTACCGGTACCCATAAATATGTCACACTAATATAGCTATTTCTTCAACCATGTCGGTATACCCTGTACAGTTTCCACAATGTATTGTTATTTACCTATGAATGTTTCCCAAATCCGGGTAGAGGATTCAAACCCAAACAATAGAACCAAAGTGTAAACCATAAAAGTCAAACAAGATAAGCATGTAAATGTGATCTAAACCCTAAGGTAACCCCACTTTTAAAATTATTCCCCAGCAGAGTCGCCAGTTCTGTGATGCGGTGGGAGAACTGACTTGAGGTTTTGTGTTTGTGTTTGCAAATGTTGCGGTTTAGCAAGAGTCGCCACCGACTTTTATTTTATCCAAAAGGAAAGGTAAAAAAGCACAGGAAAGACCTTTGAGATTGTTTTTTGGGTTTGGGGGGTAGATTATGAAAAGGGAAGGTGCTAACACCCTTTTCATCCATGGTTTCCCATGGGCTCTTAGTTACTTGTTTTAGCTCACTTGCTTTTGCTTTTCAATTGTTTGAAATGGTGCTTTTGTGTGTGGTTTTGAAAGTATTTTGAAAAGAGGCCTTTGTTTAGGCAACCTTTGTAATGATTCTTGTTTGAATGTATACAAAGGTGTTTGTCTTTTGAAAAATGTTTCATTGTTGGGAAGTTTGTTTGGAAATTGTTTTGAAATTGTGTATGTTTGTTTTAAAATAGCAAGGATGGTTTGCAAATTGATCAAGTAACTAGGAGTTGTCTACCCTACTCAAAAGTCTTTCCTACACATTTTTATTCCTTTGACATTATTGTTTTACCATTGTATTGGTAAACAACCCTATCTTTGGATGTTAAACGGGACGGGCGTGGGTCATTGTATGACCATGATAGCAATAGTGCCTAGTATCTTAGCAAGTTTTTGAGGGACTAGATCATTTTTGTATAGGCAACCAAGATAGCGTCATCGAGGGACTATGATCTTTTGTTTTTGTTTTTGTTTGCCAAGATACCTAGCATGCATACCATGGCCATTTTAAGGCAAAAAAGTGGATGAAACCCTAGGGGTGCTTGTGTGCATTGTGTTGTCATTTTTCATGCATTTTTTCTTGTGTTTAGTCTTGCTATTTGTTTTGATTTTTGGTCTTTGCATACAAAACCCTAATTTACTATCATGCATATAATACGATAAATTGTGTACTGTAAATCTAAGCTATTACAACAATATTATGGGGAGAGGGATACAAGTTTGAATAGGGGGGTATTTGCACAAAATAAAACCCTAATTTACTATTACAACCCAATTGAATTGATACGATAAATAAATGAACAATTATTTAAAAGTACAATAAATATAAATATGCAAAATGTTTTTTGTAATTGTTATGTAAGTAAAAAAATAAATTTATTTATGTCATAAAAATAAGAAAATAAAAATGATTATTTTTTGAAAGGGTGAAAACCCTAATTTTTGTTTAATAAAAATTATGCTTTATATTATTTATTTATTCATTTTTTGTTTAAGAAAAATAATAATAATATATACAAAATGTTAAAAAATTAAATATTGTATGAAAATATTATTTTAAGTGTATAAATAATAAAAATAAAAATATATGATATTTTTGATATTATTTACAAATTTATTTAAGAAAATAAAAGTATTAAACCTAATAAACTAAATATTATTCAAAAAGTAAAAATAAAAAATATGAAAAAATGCAAAAAAATAAAGAAAATAATTTTGTGATTTTTAAAGTTTAGAAATAAATAAATAAAAGTCAGAAATGTGAAATATGCAAGAAAATATAAAAAATAAAAGAAATGGGCCAAGGGGGTGCAAAAAGTAAAAGAATGGTGTGAATAGAAGAAACAGCAAGCCCAAGCCCAATGTTCACTTCATCCCTGTCCTCTGAACAGAAAAACGCGCGTTCTGCAACTCAAACCTGTTCTTGCTCATGCTTGCATGAAATCAAAAATTTACAACATGAAAGTTATAGCATTTTCAATCACGATTCCAACCATATAAAGAACTTGACCTAACTCTAAGAAACCATGGAGAATTTCAGTGCCCCTAATTTATGACCTAAAATTTTCAGCAACTTCAACTATCAAATACTCCTAGCTCAGTTAATATAAATGAAATCTACGCATATGTACAACTCAAGGAACTTAAGGACTACATCTTTGCTTCACAAACATAAGCCTAATGATGCCTAAATAAGGAGTTAGAATCTTGACAAATACCTGTTTCAGTTAAGTTTGGATATGGCAATGTAGGAGTTGTGAGTGAGGCCTGAAGGTCGTGTTAGCTTGTCTGAAGTTGTCTCAACCTTTCCCAAGGCTTAGCTTGCTTTGAACTTTCCTAAATGTCCCTGTAGAAGTCAACCTGCAAAGCTTCAAAATGAAAATGGTGAAGTGTGAAAACGAGGTTACAGTTGCTGGGCAAATGCTTGGATGGTTCAGGTGTGTTATAGGGAATGTGTTTGAAGTGGTTTCAAGCAAAACGCACGAGTGGAATATGTTTTGGAAGTGGTTCTGCAGAAGATGCCCTGTTTAGGCAAGAACTTGTGATTTTGTGTTTTAGGGTATTTGGGAGTTTGGCAATTCGTGTTTCTGGCTTGGTACAATATGTTGAAGTTGTTTCAAATGATGCCTAAGCTTGCTCTTATCAGATGCACAAGTTATGGACTTTTTGCAAGCTTACTTGCTTTTGAAGCAAAAGTTGAGTTGACAAAGCCAAAGCCTGTATAGGCTAGCTCAAGGCCTGAGGAGAGTTGGTACACTTTTCTTGATGTTTGTGGATGTTGTTTGTATCAAGAGATCAGGTCCAGTGCTCAAGATAAACAAAATTGCAAAAAGTATGCTTTATGGAAATGGTGTTGCTACCTTTATGCCATTTTTGGAATAAATCAATGTATAATGCTCCAAAGCTCAGAATAATGCCATTGTCCAATGTATTTGCATTCAATTTTGGAATTTAAAAAAGATTAGAACCTGTAATGCAAGTACAAACATGATCCAAACTGATTTGCAAGTTGTAACATGGTGCAAAATGCCTTGGACAAAAGTGAGAAATTGCCATTTTCATTCCTTTGATTCTCCCTAACCATAAATGATCTTGGAGAGTTATTGGACATTTTGGAAAGCTTGTAACATGCTATACAATACATCTTTGAAATGAATTTTGAGATTCCACTTGGAACTAGGTGAAAAGTTGCCATGAAGTTAGGTGAAAAATCTGCATAACCTAGGGCAAAATTTCACTAAGTTAAAAGTTTCATGGACCCCTATTCACAAAAACATAACTTGAGATCCAAGCATCTTTTGGGAAAACTTTGTGAATCAAAGTTGTAGATTTTGTGTAGGAATACAACTTTCAGGTTGGAAGTTTTCTTTGAATCTAATTTCATCATGGTGAAAAAGTTGGGAAAAGTTGGGGAAAAATAAGAAATTTTCATAACTTAGAAAAATTCTAAGTTATGAAAATTTTCAAACTTAAACCCTAATTTTCAAATTTAAGTTTCTTGGTGAACAAGTTTCATGTTTTTACACATATTGATGAAAAATGACCCTTGGCACTTGATTTTGACCAAAAATTCAAAGTTTGACTTTTCAGTGCACAATTGATTTTTGATTAGTTGACTGGAAAATTCATTTGTCAATCCAATGCATTTGAGATCTTTTGAACTTTGTGATTAGGTCAAGATGATGCCATTGATTCCTTGAAACCATGATTGAACCCAATTTGCCATTGGCTAGGTAAAAAATCAGAAATTGCCCTTGTACAATCAAAACCCTAATTTTGACCATTTTGCCCTTTTGAAGATCTGATCAAATTTCTTGGGGAATTGTGGTCCAATCTTGATCAAATGGTTCATATGAGTCTATAATGTTGATGTGGATAAAAAATCATGAGGTTTGACTGTAAATTGGACACAATTGACTTTTCCCCTAATACAACTGATTTTTAGGTCAACTGTTCAATTGACTGGGCAAAAATTTGATTCAAGGCTTGAAACTTGGTATGAGCAATCTTAGAGGTCCAACATGAATTATGAAAGTCACATGAGGCATTGGAAGTCCAAAAATTCTTGAGCAAACTCAAACCCTAATTTCAGGTCATTAGTGCAAGGAGGTGTCTTGAGCTGAGCAAACCCTAATCTGGTCTTGAATCCAAGAAGTCTTGTGAGGAAAATCTTGATAAAATGAGAGGGAAAATTTTGGGGTACAAGATTCTTGAATGTAAGATGGTTGATAAGATGATGAAGATGAAGGAATCAAAAGCTTCTGGTTGCTCACAATTGTTTTTATACACAATCTTCTATGCTGCTACGTTGTGTTCTGAAGAAATGCTTGCTTATATTTATAACAGAAAACGATTAGTCAAAAAAGAAAGTGCATGAGTCGATGCATGTTGGTCATGTGTCGACTCATGTTAGTTACATGTAACAGGATGAGTCGATACATTATGTTTTGAGTCAATACAAAAACCTGTTGTAGCGTTTTACAGAACCAACACTTTTATACCCATCGCCACACAATGCGTATGTGTCGATACATACTGATTGTAAATTTAAATTTTGAATTTAAAACATAATATGTGCCAACACATGATATTATGTATCGATACATATAAGTTTCAAAACGTTTTCCAGGATCATCAGAATGTTTTGTGTCGATACATAATGCATATGTGTCGATACATACTGATTGTGAAATTCTGGCTGCAGATACTCAATGTCACGTTCAATGTTATGACACCGTATCTGACTTTCTATAAGACAGTAAATACAAAAACAGTAAAGAACACAGTCAATTGTTTACCCAATTCAGTGTGCAACAACACCTACTCTGGGGGCTACCAAGCTAGGGAGGAAATCCACTATAAGAGATATTAATTCAGGAATAAACCAACCAGTTTATCTCCTTCACTTAAGACCTACCCAATGCAACTTCAATCTAAGTACAACTTAAACCTGAGTTCCTACTCACTCCCCCTCAATCACAGCAGTGATACATAAAAACAATTTGACTAATGAATTGTTGAAGACAATCTTCAAAACATACACTTGATTATGCTTCACAGCTTTTTAATCAAGCAACACAAACACTCTTGCTTCACAGCTTTGAGTGATACACAAACCTAACTTGACTTTGCTTCACAGCTTTAGTCAAGAGACATACAAACACTCTTGCTTCAAAGCTTTGAGTGTTACACAACCCTTACAATTAAAACCTATTCCAAGTCACTTATCACAATGATAATTGCTTGGATTACAATAGTAAAAACTATACAGCTTCTAAATGATCTTCTGTCAAAAAGGGATTATCTTAAAAACAGCAGCCATGTTGAATATATAGTAGCTGCAACTTCAGTTAGGGTTTCCACAAAAAGCTAGGGTTAATTCCATTTGACCTTAAGACTAGGTCACAGGACTTTATCAACCAGGTTGGGGTTGAGCTAGGTTAACCCAAAGAAAACGCAGGATTCTGTTCTGGAAAGCCTGAGTCATTTTCCTGAAAAGACTCAGAATTAACCAAACTGCATACCTGTTAGTTCAGAACAGGATGTCTTAACATCTGTTATGACATCTGAAAACCTGTCTACTGATTTAGGTAAATGTGATCATTTTGCAAAATGCTCAGATACACACTTATAAACATCAGTACCGGTATGACAATATTTTTCTGCAAAGGTACCTAATGAATCAGTACAAACTAAACTAGAATGTTATGACATCAGTCATGACATTCACACATACACTTGGGTTTTACCAAAAATGCAAGCCAATAACTAAACAACTACAAACTCCCCCTTTGGCAGATTTTTGGCTAAAGACCCTAAGCAATCAGAGATAGATAGCAGCAGAAAGAAATGACTGCAGAAAAATAGAATGTCTAATTAAGTACCAAAATATATCTCCCCCTCTTTAGCCACAAATGGGCCAAAGATACATGTTCTTAAAAGTTATACAGTCATCCAGAAAAAGTAATGAGAGCAGAACCAAAAAAACTGAACACACTTCCAAACTCTACCAGGTACCAGCACCAACTCCACCAATCAGCAACTCCACCAACCTTTAAGCACTGTCATCAGACTCAGAGGAAGAGGTTGAAATAGTCGTATTGGATGATGGTTTTTGAGACATTTTGACAGTCTTAGAGGACCAACAGCAACTGAAGAGAAAATTTTTATTGAGAGACTGGGTTTTGATGAGGAGACGAGAGGGGAAGGAAGAAAAGGAGTGTCTATTCAACTTCTTAAAAGAATTGAAGGAAATGGGAAAATATAATTTTAACCCAATCAGAACAAGCATAACTCCTTTAACCCTTGTTTTAAGCAAAATTAATTGCTACAATTCCTCATGTTGGCAAATACCCAACTTACCCCTCAAGTTTTCAAATTGATTTGCATCAAGAGCCTTGATAAAAATGTCAGCCAGCTGTAGCTCAGTGGCAACATGTTCCAATTTGATTGTCTTCTCTTCTACAAGGTCTCTGATAAAGTGATGTCTTATGTCAATATGTTTGGTCCTACTATGCTGAATGGGATTCTTGGAAATGTTGATTGTACTCAGATTGTCACAGTACACTTTCATAACATCTTGAGTGACATTATACTCAGTAAGCATCTGTTTCATCCAGATCATTTGAGAACAGCTACTACCAGCTGCAATGTATTCAGCTTCAGCAGTAGAGAGAGACACACAATTTTGTTTCTTGCTGAACCAGGAAACCAGATTATTTCCCAAGAAGAAACATCCTCCAGAGGTGCTTTTTCTATCATCAGCACTACCAGCCCAATCAGCATCACAGTAACCAGTCAGATTTGGTTCACAACCATGAGAATATAGCAACCCATAGTTGTAAGTTCCACTCACATACTTCAAAATTCTCTTCACTTGATTGATATGACTGACTTTGGGATCAGCTTGGTATCTTGCACAAACTCCAACTGCAAAGGCAATATCAGGTCTGCTGGCAGTTAAGTACAACAAGCTTCCTATCATGCTTCTGTACAGACTTTGATCCACCTTAACCCCACTTGAATCTTTGGAAAGCTTTAAATGAGTAGGAGCAGGAGTCCTTTTGTGACTAGAATTCTCCATACCAAACTTCTTTACAATGTTCTTAGCATACTTGCTTTGAGATAAGAAGATTGAGTCCTCCATCTGTGAGACTTGCAGTCCAAGAAAATAAGTCAGTTCTCCCATGAGACTCATTTCGAATTCAGCCTGCATCTGTTCAGCAAAATGTTTAACCATAGGTTCTGACATTCCTCCAAACACTATGTCATCAACATATATTTGGGCAACCATCAACTTCCCTCCTTCAGTTTTGACAAAGAGTGTTTTGTCTAAGCCTCCTTTTCTGTATCCTTTGTCTGAGAGAAACTTTGTTAAGCTGTCATACCATGCTCTAGGAGCTTGTTTCAGGCCATATAGAGCTTTTCTCAATTTGTAGACATGATCAGGGTGGTTTGGATCCACAAAGCCTTTAGGCTGTTACACATAAGCTTCCTCATTCAAGTACCCATTTAGAAAGGCACTTTTCACATCCATCTGGAATAGCTTGAACTTCAGAAGACAAGCAATTGACAATAGGAGTCTGATTGATTCCAGCCTGGCTACAGGTGCAAAGGTTTCATCAAAATCAACCCCTTCAACCTGAGTGTACCCTTGAGCAACAAGTCTTGCCTTATTCCTGGTGACAACTCCTTCAGCATCTGATTTGTTCTTGAAAATCCATTTTGTGCCAATGATGTTAGTTCCTTCAGGTCTAGGAACCAGTTCCCAAACTTCATGTTGCTTTAATTGGTTCAGTTCATCTTGCATTGCACCAATCCAGTATTCATCAGTTAAAGCTTCCTTGACATTTCTTGGTTCCATTTTGGACACAAAACAAGAGTTTGAGATGATTTCTCTAGATCTTGTAATGACTCCACTGTTGGGATCTCCTATGATGAGCTCTTTTGGATGATCCTTCTGAATTCTGATGGAAGGGATCTTGCTAGCTTCCTTTGATTCAGATTCTGTTGTGGTGGTGTTGGGTAGATCATTCTGTTGGGTTTGAGACTCAAAGAATGTCTCAACATTACAAGGGACATCTATTTATTCATGATAATCATCAATTATAACATTTATTGATTCCATCATGGCTTTGGTCCTGGAATTGAATACTCTATAAGCTCTGCTGTTTGAGGAGTATCCTAGAAATATGCCTTCATCACTTTTAGGGTCCAGTTTTCTTCTTTGTTCACGATCTGCCAGAATATAGCATTTGCTGCCAAACACATGGAAGTACTTCACAGTTGGTTTTCTTCCTTTCCAGATTTCATATATGGTGGATGAGGTTCCCTTTCTCAAGGTGACCCTGTTATGGACATAGCAGGCTGTATTCATAGCTTCAGCCCAAAAATACATAGGAAGTCTTTTGGCATGTATCATTGCTCTGGAAGATTCCTGTATGGTCCTGTTTTTTCTTTCCACAACTCCATTTTGCTGAGGAGTTATAGGAGAAGAAAACTCATGACTAATTCCTTCTGAGGAACAGAAATCATCAAACTTGCTGTTTTCAAATTCCTTGCCATGATCACTTCTGATTCTGACAATACACCCTTCCTTTTCTCTTTTAATTTTTTTGCACAATTCTTTAAAAACTTCAAATACATCAGATTTTTCCCTAATGAAGTTAATCCAGGTGAATCTGGAAAAATCATCCACAACCACATAGGCATATCTTTTTCCACCAAGACTCTCCACTTGCATTGGTCCCATCAAATCCATATGAAGAAGTTCTAGAACCTTAGAGGTGGTCAGATGTCTTGACTTTGGATGTGACATTCTAGTCTGCTTACCAACCTGACATTCACCACAAACTCTTCCTTCATCAATTTGCAGTCTTGGAATCCCTCTGACTGCCTCCATGGAGATAATCCTTTTCATACCTCTTAGATGAAGATGGCCAAGTTTTTGGTGCCACAGTTTCACCTCTTTTTCTTCTTTTGCAATGGAACACACAGAGGAGAAATTAGTTTTCTCAGGCTCCCACAAGTAACAGTTGTCTTTAGATCTGACTCCTTTCATTACAGTTTCTTGCTTTTCATTAATTACAAGACATTCAGATTTTGAGAAATTGACCTTGAATCCTAGATCACACAATTGACTGATACTAATGAGATTAGCAGTCAGCCCTTTTACCAACAGTACTTCATTCAGACTTGGAACTCCAGGGCAGTCCAAATCACCAACTCCTTTGATTTCACCTTTAGCACCATCTCCAAAGGTCACAAAACTGGTGGTGTGAGGCTTAACATTATTGAGGAGGTTCTTGATTCCAGTCATGTGTCTGGAACATCCACTGTCAAAGTACCAGTCTTCCTTTGCAGAGACCCTCAGGGAAGTGTGGGCTATCAGGGCAGTAGCCTTTTTCTTCCATTTAGGAGCATGTGGTACCTTTTTAGACTTAGGTTTGACACCTGAGTTCTGATTAGGGTATCCATGCAATCTTAAGCAGAAGGGCTTTATGTGGCCATATCTCCCACAATGATGACATCTCCATCTTTGGTACCTTTTCTTCATATGTCTCTGTTCCTGATGTTGAGAGTTGTGTTGAGACATCTGTTTTGACATTTGCTTATCAGGCCTGATCTTCTTATCTGTACCAGATTTCTTTGCTTCCATAAATCCTAGTCCAGATTTATTTCCCACATTTTGTCCAACCTGAAGGATCTCTTCCAATTTGTCTGTTCCATTAGTCAGCATCTTGACAGATTTGGTCATTTGATTCAGTTGTGAGTTCAGCAATTGAACTTCCCCTTCTAGATGACTTATAGTTTCAAGGTTTGCCCTTTTTTCAGCCTCCAGCTTTATGATGAGTTTTGATTGTTTCTCATTCTGCACACAGACTTCAGTACTTCTGATACACAATTTCTTGTAAGTATCAGCCAGTTCTTCAAAAGTCACCTCTTCATCACTAATGTCACTTTCAGAGGTACAAATACCAGTTAGAGCAGTAACTAGTTTGGCAGATTCTTCTTCAGAATTACTTTCTGAATCACAGTCAGACCAAGTAACAGTCATTCCTTTCTTTTGTTTCTTAAGAAAGGTAGGACATTCAGCTCGAATATGCCCATATCCTTCACAACCATGGCATTGAATTCCTCTGCCTTGATTTCCCTTCTCTTCTGACCTTGGTCTTCTGCTGGAACTGTCAATGTCAGAGGGAATGTTATGAACATTAGACCTTGACTTTGGATCTATTCTTTTGATGAGTTTGTTGAACTGTCTTCCAAGCATGGCTATAGCTTCTGAAATATTTTCTTCAACATCAGTGTTGGAAACAAGTGCTATGCTCTTGTTCTTCTTGTCACCATTTTCAGTGATCCCCATCTCAAAGGTCTGAAGAGACCCAATAAGTTCATCCACTTTCAACTTGCTGATGTCCTGGGCTTCTTCTATGGCAGTTACCTTCATTGCAAATCTTTTAGGCAAGGATCTGAGAACCTTTCTCACCAATTTTTCTTCTACCATTTTTTCTCCCAGTACTCCTGAGGTGTTGGCAATCTCCAAGATGTTCATGTGAAAGTCATGAATGGTTTCATCTTCCATCATTTTTAGATTCTCAAACTTGGTAGTCAACATCTGAAGCCTTGACATTTTCACTTTTGAAGTGCCCTCATGGGTAGTTTTGAGAGTGTCCCAAACTTCATTGGCCAGTTCATATTGATGTACTAGTCTGAAAATGTTTTTATCAATTCCATTGAACAAGGCATTTAAGGCTTTGGAATTTCCCAGGGCTAACTCATCTTCTTCTTTACTCCAATCTTCCTCAGGCTTCAAACTGATTGTCCCATCTTTCTCAGTTATGGTGGGATGGATCCATCCTTTGTCAGCAGCTCTCCAAGCCTTTTTGTCCAGAGATTTTAAGAAGGAAATCATACGAGGTTTCCAGTAGTCATAATTAGTTCCATCCAGAATGGGTGGTCTATTTCCAAAAACTCCTTCTTTGTCCATAGTGCCAGAAAGTGATATCCCTAGATCTCACCCAGTAATACAGGCAGGGTGCCTACTCTGATGCCAATTGAAATTCTGGCTGCAGATACTCAATGTCACGTTCAATGTTATGACACTGTATCTGACTTTCTATAAGACAGTAAATACAAAAACAGTAAAGAACACAGTCAATTGTTTACCCAGTTCAGTGTGCAACAACACCTACTCTGGGGGCTACCAAGCCAGGGAGGAAATCCACTATAAGAGATATTAATTCAGGAATAAACCAACCAGTTTATCTCCTTCACTTAGGACCTACCCAATGCAACTTCAATCTAAGTACAACTTAAACCTGAGTTCCTACTCACTCCCCCTCAATCACAGCAGTGATACATAAAAACAATTTGACTAATGAATTGTTGAAGACACTCTTCAAAACATACACTTGATTATGCTTCACATCTTTTTAATCAAGCAACACAAACACTCTTGCTTCACAGCTTTGAGTGATACACAAACCTAACTTGACTTTGCTTCACAGCTTTAGTCAAGAGACATACAAACACTCTTGCTTCAAAGCTTTGAGTGTTACACAACCCTTACAATTAAAACCTATTCCAAGTCACTTATCACAATGATAATTGCTTGGATTACAATAGTAAAAACTATACAGCTTCTAAATGATCTTCTGTCAAAAAGGGATTATCTTCAAAACAGCAGCCCTGTTGAATATATAGCAGCTGCAACTTCAGTTAGGGTTTCCACAAAAAGCTAGGGTTAATTCTGTTTGACCTTAAGACTAGGTCACAGGACTTTATCAACCAGGTTGGGGTTGAGCTAGGTTAACCCAAAGAAAACGCAAGATTCTGTTCTGGAAAGACTGAGTCATTTTCCTGAAAAGACTCAGAATTAACCAAACTGCATACCTGTTAGTTCAGAACAGGATGTCTTAACATCTGTTATGACATCTGAAAACCTGTCTACTGATTTAGGTAAATATGATCATTTTGCAAAATGCTCAGATACACACTTATAAACATCAGTACCTGTATGACAATATTTTTCTGCAAAGGTACCTAATGAATCAGTACAAACTAAACTAGAATGTTATGACATCAGTCATGACATTCACACATACACTTGGGTTTTACCAAAAATGCAAGCCAATAACTAAACAACTACAGATTGTAAATTTAACTTTTGAATTTAAAACATAGTATGAGTCGACACATGATATTATGTATCGATACATATAAGTTTCAAAATGTTTTCCAGGATCATCAGAATGTTTTGTATCAATACATAAGGTTTTGTGTCGATTCATACAAGTATTACAGGGGTATCAAAATATTATGTGTCGATGCATGAAATTTATGTATCAATGCATGAAGTTTTTAGATTTACATTCCAGTATCATCAAAGAGTTATGTATCGACTCATAAGCTTTTGTATCGATACATAATAGTTTTGAGATACAAGTCCAAGGACTTCAAAAAGCTTTGTATCGATACAAAACTTGATGTGTCGACACATAATGATGCATTATGAGAGAAATGTAATTTTGGCTTATTCAACCATGTTATATTATATTTGCAATCATTCAAAATCAATCTATGAAGGGGTTGCTCACAAACTCCCCCTTTTTTATGATGGCAAATATCTGATGATGTGTCGTGAATGAAAAAAGCTTGCTCCCCCTGAGTTTGTGTATCTTCTTCCTAATGCAAGCACAATCTTCACTGACACACTCTTCTTCTCCCCCTTTGACCATATCAAAAAGAGAATAAGCAACATTTTTAAGAAACTCAGCATATAGGAAAATTTATATACAATTTCAGCGGTTAATGGACTTGGCATTCACACAGAATGTCAGGCATAAAGTTATCAATAAGTGAGTAAATAGCAGAGTAAACATAAAGTAATCACGTTAAAAGTAATGCATTAGTAGATAAAAAGTTAGATTATATAAGCACAATTTATGTAAAAGAGATATACGAAGACATTTTCAGTGAACATTTAGATCAACTTATAGGTGATTGAGGGTGAAGATAGGAAGGATATTACCTCGTTTGATTTGATAAGGGAACACTCGTACTAAATCTTAAAAAGCACATCTTAACAGTATGGTGTGACATAGATATATTTCAATTACATATATGTTTAGGACGACACGTATGAGAGATCTAAAATCCCTAGCTCACGGCGGATGTTGAAGAAGAGGTTTGGTGCAAGTGGTTTTGTAAAGATGTCAGCAAATTGATTTTTAGTATCAACATGCTCAAACGTAACATCCTCCTTTTCAACATGATCACGTAGAAAGTGATGTCTAATTTCTATGTGTTTAGTGCGTGAGTGTAAAACAGGATTCTTAGTGAGGTTTATAGCACTTGTATTGTCACATTTGATTGGAATACGTTTTAATTGAATATCTTAGTCTTGTAATTGTTGCTTCAACCATAAGATCTGAGCACAATAGCTACCAGCTGCAACATATTCAGCTTCAGCAGTTGATAAAGCAACATAAACTTTCTTTTTTCTATGCCAACTTATTAAAGAGTTTGAAAACAAGTGACATGTTCCACTAGTGCTTTTCCTATCTGATTTACAGCCAGCAAAATCAGAATCAGAGTAACCTACTAAACTGCAATTGCTTCCCTTGGAATACCATAGCCCATACTTAGGTGTATTATTGAGATACCTAAGTATACGCTTGACAGCTTTTAAGTGGGATTCCTTAGGATCCGATTGATATCGTGCACACATGCAAATACTAAACATGATGTCAGGCCTAGATGCTGTAAGATACAAGAGTGATTCGATCATACCTCTATATTTTTTGACATCGACACTCTTACCGTGTTCATCCTTGTCTAAATTTCCGTTGGTAGGCATGGGAGTATCAATTGGTTTAGAGTTGTTCATCCCAAATCGTTTAAGCAACTCTTGGCAATATTTTGTTTGACATATAATTGTGCCTTCATTGAGATGCTTTATTTGGAGACCGAGAAAGTAGTTTAGCTCCCCCATGAGGCTCATCTCAAATTCACCCTGGATGATTTTGGAAAATTCCTCGACCAAGTGTAGATTAGTTGAACCAAAAATAATGTCATCTACGTATATTTGAACTAAAAGGATGTGCTTTCCTTTACGTTTAATGAAAAGAGTAGTGTCCACTTGACCTCTTGAATAGCCATGATCAAGTAGAAATTTACTAAGTCTTTCATACCAGACTCGAGGAGCCTGTTTAAGACCATATAAAGTTCGTTTTAATTTAAATACATGATCTGGATATTCGTTATTTTCAAAACTGGGAGGTTGTGAGACATACACTTCTTCATTTATGACTCCATTAAGAAAGGCACTCTTTACATCCATTTGATAAAGCTTAAAATCTTTTGCACACGCATAAGTGAGCAAAAGACGTATAGCCTCAAGGCGAACGGCTGGAGCATAAGTCTCCTCATAATCAATGCCCTCCTCTTGGTTCTACCCTTGTGCTACCAAGCGTGCTTTATTTCGGGTTATCATTCCGTTTTCATCAAGTTTATTTCTAAAAACCCATTTAGTGCCTATGATATGATGGTCTCGCGGACGAGGGACAAGTTCCCAAACGTCATTTATTTTAAACTGATTTAGCTCATCTTGCATGGCCATTAGCCAAAATTCATCAATCAAGGCCTCTTTAGCATTCTTAGGTTCTACTTGTGAAACGAAAGCAAAATGATAACAAAAATTACTTATCTTGGAGCGAGTCATTACTCCTTTTGAGATGTCTCCCAATATGTTGTCAATGGGATGGTCTTTAGAGGACTTCCAAGCTAGTGGAAGATCATTTCCTTCCATTTTCTCTTCTTCCTCATCTTTTGAAGGGCTTGTATCTTTTTCTTCCTTATCATCAATTGTTTTGGATTGAACATTTTCTTCAACAGTTTCTTTGAGTATATTTTTAGTAGATACACCTGCACCATCAAGAGAAATACCTTTTCTGACATGTTTCGGATAAGATTCATCAAAAGAGACATGAACTGACTCCTCAACTGTAAGTAGACGTTTATTGTATACCCTATATGTTTTGCTTGATTGTGAGTATCCGAGAAAAATACCTTCATCTGCTTTTGCATCAAACTTTCCAAGATTTTCTTTTCCATTATTTAGGACAAAATATTTGTAACTGAATACATGAAGATGTGACAAGTTTGGCTTTCTTCCTTTCAAGATTTCATAAGGTGTTTTATTCAAAATTAGAAGAATTAGTATTTTGTTTAAAACATAGCAGGCTGTGCTAATTGCATCAGCCCAGAAATATTTTGGCAATCCACCTTCATTGAGCATAGTTCTTGCTAGCTCTCTAAGACGCGATTTTTGTGCTCCACAACTCCATTCTGCTATGGAGTTTGAGGTGCTGAAAAATTATGCTCAATACCATGCTTGTCACAATAATTATCAAAGAGATGGTTTTGAAATTCACCTCCATGATCGCTTCGAATTGCAATTATTTTCAATTCCATTCTATTTTGAGATAGTTTTGCAAAACTCTTAAAAGTAGAAAAAGTTTCATTTTTGCTATGAAGGAATATAGTCCAAGTAAATATAGAGTAGTCGTCAACAATAACAAAACCATAATAATTTCCTCCTAAACTTTTTATTCTAGAGGGTCCAAAAAGGTCCATGTGGAGAAGCTCAAGGGGTCGTGAAGTGGAAATCATGTTTTTGGATTTGAAAGAGACCCTTGTTTGCTTTCCCATTTGGCACGCATCACATAGGTGATCCTTTGTAAATTTTATCTTTGGAAGACCTACTACTAGATCCTTGGATACAACCTTATCAAGCAAATCGAAGTTAACATGCGCTAAGCGTCGATGCCAAAGCCATGAATCATCATTCAAGGTGACTAGAAACTTAGTGCTTGTTAAGGATACATCAAAAAGGTCAAGCATATAGATATTGTTTACTCTAATGCCCTTAAACACAATATCTTTTTTAGTATTTTCAATTATGCAGCAAGTATTTGTGAAGGTAACTTTATAACCTTTGTCACATAATTGACTAATACTGAGCAAATTGTGTTTAAGCCCCTCTACTAAATGTACATTAGAAATAGTAGTGATAGAGGGATTACCTACACTACCTTTACCGAGTATAGATCCTTTGTTATTGTCTCTATAGGTAACAAATCCTTTCTTCTTTGCCTTGAAGTCAATGAAGAGCGATATGTCACCAGTCATATGCCTTGAACACCCGCTGTCTAAAAACCATCTTCTATCCATGGGTGTGAGGCATTTTTCCTGCAATATCAAAAGAGAGAGGTAGGTACCCAATTTTTATTGGGTCCATGTGGGTAAGTGGTAACATGGTTTCCTTTAGGCCTGCATTGGTAAATGCCTTTAGGAACAAGGAACCTCCTAAACTTGCATTTTTCAATGGTATGTCCAAAGTGACAACAATAATGGCATAAACTGTGATGATGATGTATTGTTTTACTTCTGCTCATTGTATCCTTTGGTAACTTTTTAACAAAAGAGTATTTTGAATACGGTGGATTTAATGTTTTCTTAAAAATTTTAGGATCAATTGCAAAAGTAACTTTGGGCTGTAAAGCTTTCTCTAATTTGGCATTAAGAGTCCTAACCACTTGCTGCCAAATATTACAAACTTCACATTCCCTTCTGGGAATACATCCTGTAACATCCTTATCTTTTGAACTTTCTATAATACTAGCTTTTAGACTTTTTAAGTCTTTTTCAGCTTTATAGACTTTACTCTCGAGAAGTGAAAATATTTGTTTATCAGAGGATAATCTCTTAAAGGCATCTTCAGCTTTGTATTGCATTTTTTCAAAAGCTAACTTTAGTTCAGAAAAGGTCATAGAAGAAAAGTTGTTAGGATATGCTTGTCTTACTTGTTTGTTGTGGTTGTCTTTCTTGTTGTAGAATTGACTTTTTATATGTGCCATCAGACATAAATTTGCACTTTCATCACTACAACTTGAACTGTCATCGTCTGATGAATCGCTGTTGTTTCCCACGCAATATAAGCTCTTCTTTGTTTGTTGAACTTCTTTGGTGGAGCTTTTTCCTTATCCTTTTTCATCTTTGGACAGTCTGGTTTGTAGTGTCCAACTTTACCACAATTATAACAAGGTCCTTTACCTCTTTGCTTTTTATTTTCTTCTTGCCTTGGATCTTTGGATTGTTTTCAAAAGCTTATGAGATTCTTATCGGAGTGCTTGATTCCATTCTTTCAGATAAATCTATTGTATCTCCAAACAAAAAGTCCCATTTCTTCATCATCAGAATCTTCATCACTAGTTGACCAATTTTCATCTTGCTCTTTGGTTGAGGACTTATTGCTAGAAGTCATTAGAGCTATTGAGTTCTTCTCACCCTCCCTGTCTTTGTTCCTTTCTTTCTTACTCTTATTTTCGTATTTTTCAAGACTTTGCAATTCTTGTTGATGTTCTTCCAGCTTTCCAAACATAGTTATAATGGTAAGCGTAGTGAGGTCATTTTCTTCCTTGATAGCTGTTACTTTAGGTTGTCATTCCCTGCTAAGACATCTCAGAATTTTATTAGTAGGAATTTCATTGGAAACAGGTTTTCGAAGTGCATTTAAATGACCCACAAGATGTACGAATCTCTTCTGCACGTCAGAGACAGATTCTCCTTGCTTCATGCGAAAGAGCTCGAACTCTTGATTGAGTGTATTAATGCGGGATTGTTTAACTCAGTTGTGCCTTCATGGGAAATTTCTAAAGCGTCCCACATTTATTTAGCGGACGTGCAGTGAGACACCCTATAATACTCATCAACACCAAGTGCTGAGATCATCATATTTCTGGCTCTCCAATCGCACGACCATTTCTTTTCATCCATTTCATTCCATTGATCCTCAGGTTTAGCTACTATTGCACCTGCATCATTCCTCATGGTTATTTGAAAAGGACCATTTTGAATGGCAGTCCATACATTACTGTCAATGGAATTTATGTGTACTCGCATGCAGTCTTTCAAGTAGCCATAGTTTTCAACATTGAAAATAGGAGCTCTAATATACGCCCCATTTGGTTCAAAGGCCATAGCGTTACGAGTAGATACAAAGCACCAGCTAACCAGTGCTCTGATACCACTTGTTAGACGGTGTTGCAAGTGATCGAGAGGGGGTGAATAGATCACCTCTTCTTTTACAAGGATTTAAAATAGTTTTATCAAAGAGAGTTGAAAGCAGCCAAAATCAATGTCCTGGATCAATTTCGTCTACTTTGAACCGACTACTAGAAAGATTGACATGTGAAAACTTTGCTGGATTTTTATTAAATGGAATGGATGAATATACAACTCAGAAATCTTGACGTTTCAATGCACTTATCATAAAACAGTATTTCCAATGAATTTAGAAATATGATAGGATTTTTGTCAAACACTTGGCGTAGCTTGTATAATGATTTAATAATGGTGGTTTGGTGAAAATGTTTGAGCCACTATGTTTATCATTAGACTGTAAAACTTAGCACACCAATTGAATTTCAAAATTATAGAATATGTAAAACTATAAAGAGAAAGAAAATAGAGAACGATACACAAGAAGTTTGGTAAGGAAGTCCCCCATTGTCGTCCTCGCATGTGGGTACGTCTCCCTCTCAATTTCACAATTGAAACTGAGAACTTTTATATCAATATGTTGAATGTTTGATAGCAAGGTTACACTACACAAAAATACATAAATCCCTATGATCTTCTTCTTCTTGAAAGAACCACCACTTGATAAGAGTTGTATCAAGATTCCCTGCAAAGTCACTGAACGATCCTCCGCTTCCACGACTTGTTTGTTCAAAATCCTTCCGATTTCCAAACCCCTCGCTACGGCTGAATCCTACTCGCGTGACTGTGACTGACAAAACCCTCAAGAACACACCCGTTCAAGAAGGACAAACCCTTTGTTTTATTTCTTGAAGCTTCCTCTTCAACCTTCAACTCAGCTAGACTTCTTCAATACTCAGCTGAACCTTATCTCAAACCGCTTGATTCAATTTAACAAGGATGTTTGATTTTATTTGTTGTTCTTGAATGTAAGATGGTTGAGAAGATGATGAAGATAAAGGAATCAAAAGCTTCTGGTTGCTCACAATTGTTTTTATACACAATCTTCTATGCTGCTACGTTGTGTTCTGAAGAAATGCTTGCTTATATTTATAACAGAAAACGATTAGTCAAAAAAGAAAGTGCATGAGTCGATGCATGTTGGTCATGTGTCGACTCATGTTAGTTACATGTAACAGGATGAGTCGATACATTATGTTTTGAGTCAATATAACCAACACTTTTATACCCGTCGACACACAATGCGTATGTGTCGATACATACTGATTGTAAATTTAAATTTTGAATTTAAAACATAATATGCGTCGACACATGATATTATGTATCGATACATATAAGTTTCAAAACATTTTCCAGGATCATCAGAATGTTTTGTGTCGATACATAATGCGTATGTGTCGATACATACTGATTGTAAATTTAACATTTGAATTTAAAACATAGTATGAGTCGACACATGATATTATATATCGATACATATAAGTTTCAAAATGTTTTCCAAGATCATCAGAATGTTTTGTATCGATACATAAGGTTTTGTGTCGATTCATACAAGTATTACAGGGGCATCAAAATATTATATGTCGATGCATGAAATTTATGTATCGATGCATGCAGTTTTTAGATTTACATTCCAGGATCATCAAAGAGTTATGTATCAACTCATAAGCTTTTGTATCGATACATGATAGTTTTGAGATACAAGTCCAGGGACTTCAGAAAGCTATGTATCGATACAAAACTTGATGTGTTGACACATAATGATGCATTAGGAGAGAAATGTAATTTTGGCTTATTCAAACATGTTATATTATATTTGCAATCATTCAAAATCAATATATGAAGGGGTTGCTCACATGACTTGCATGCTTTACATTATGGTTCCTTGTTTGGGCTTGCTTTGATCCTACACCCTGATTTGGGGCACCTTTTTAGGTAAGTAGCAATAAACTGTGAGGGAACTGTGCGGGGTATACCAACACAGTTGAAACAGTAGCTACATTGATGCGATACTTTGGTGTGTACCGATAGCCTTTGAGTAATCAAGGAGAATACGGGGCCGCTGTGTGGTATCATAAAGCGTCAACTGACCTTAGCACCTTAATTGAGTAACTTGGTTTTTAGGACGTAGTGAGATAGTCGTCTTTGGTGTAAACCCAAAGTCGGTTGATACTTGATGCTACACTCATTGAGGTTTGACCCTTGAGTTTTATTTGGTGGCAAGTCAATTGTCTATCAGAACGAGATTTGAGGGAAATACCGGTGATATTGAGATCCCTTAGAACCCGGTTACTATATTTAGGACAGGTTGAGCCAACCTAACTTCAATAGGGTATCACCTTAAAATCCATGCAAACCTTAAACCTAAGGTCTCTGTGAGTTTTGCTTGTGCTTGCTACATCTGCTATATCTGAGCATAATCATGACATCATAACATAGCATGTCATACTAACCATTTCAAGGATTCTTAGGGTTTATTTTTGTCTTGTTTTGTAGGACATGGCCCTCGCCCGCAGATTCACTATCCAAATCAGTCTGGTAAAAGTACCTCTTCAGCTTAAGGATTTGGTATCAAGGGTTCGCGAAAGCTCTCCATTCACCGAAAGATATGGTCGACTTCTCAGCGTGTTCCCCTCAAACCCTGATGAAGAAGTTAAAAGTGCTCTTTCAATTTTTGACCCTCTACATCACTGCTTCACTTTTCCGGATTACCAGTTAGTGCCTACTATGGAGGAGTTTTCTCTGTTGTTGGGGGTGCCTATCCTTAACGAGGTACCTTTCAATGGTATGGAAAGAGACCCTAAACCTAAAGATATTTCTAAAGCCCTGTCCTTACAATGGTCTGACGTAGTAGAAAATTAGGAAACCAGGAGAGGTGTCAAGGGTTTTTTGGCTAAGTTATTGTTTGAGAAAGCTCATCATTTTTGGGATACCCTGGACTTACAAGCTTTTGAAGAGGTGTTAGCCCTTCTCATCTATGAGTTGGTACTATTTCCTAATCTGGACCAGCTCATAGACATGAATGCAATTAAGGTTTTCCTGTCACGCAATCCAGTACCTACTCTGCTTGGAGATATCCTACATTCTTTGCATACTCGCACTATAAAGAGGAGAGGAACCATTTTGTGTTGCACACCTATTTTGGCTAGGTGGTTTATTTCGCACCTATCCCGATCTGTCTTGAAGAATGAACATGGTTTAAGATGGTCTCATAGGCTAATGACTCTTATACATTCAGGCATCCATTGGTGTCCTCGATCCTCGAAGAATGTTACCATCATTGATTGATGCAGAAAATTCCCTAATGTCCATCTCTTAGGCATTAGGGGATGAGTCATTTACAATCTTTGTTTGGCACTACGACAGTTTGGTTATGCAAGAAGGGATGGTCCTCATGATACACTTATCCAAGGAATCATCTTCGATTACGAGAATGATGCTCAGGGTTACCACAAAAGGTTCATGCGAGCTTGGGGCATGGTACATAGAGTTAATAGCAAGACACTAGGGCACAAGAATTCCATCCCTCTTGAGCCTTATCTCATATGGGCATGAGCCCGTGCTCAAAGTCTTATGATGCCTTACCCCTCCATTCTCCCAGTTATCATAGAGCTCGTTGTGCAAGGAGATATCCCATACACTATCCTTCATCCTAACATGCCCACCTCTCTCGAAGACTTGCAAAGGGATTGGATACAGCTTAAGGAAGAGAGAGACACTTTCGAAGCCCAATTCTACCCCAGCGAGAAGAAGGTTCTAGAACTCACCAAGAAGCTTCATGAAGAGCGGAGTCTGAACGCCTACATCGCACCAAATAGGATGCGTTCATCTTTTTTGTCTTAAAGTTTTGTATTTTTATTTCTTTGTAAGCCCAAAGAGGCATGATGTACTCAAACTTTGATTTATTAATATAACGTGTGTTTGTTGTTGTCTAAAGAAAATTTAAATCTCTAATTTCCTTGAAATAATTTACATATGCACCTTTATTCATCATAACACGAGAAGATTTCTTACAACATGTCTCCTTATCTTTCTACTGTTTATTTCAGTGAGATGGATATTAAATAGACAGTAAAAGATCTCGAGGTGCAGAACACTCAGTTTCAACAAATGTTCTTGACTCTAGAAAAAGGAAAGGAGGATTTGAAAACTTTGTTGATCAAAGAAAAGAAGAAGAAAGTGAAGAAATCAACCGGTGTTTTGAATCTGGGAAGAAGGTTCCAAGGTCCAGCTAGACAGACTCTAGACTTCGCAACATCGTCAGGTGAAAAGGACAATCAAGAAGGGAAAAATAAGGAAGTGACTAACCATCCAGAATCTGAAGAGGATGAAGAGGTTGATTACTCTGAAGAGCAGTATCCTCTAGCTGACGACAAATACAAACAGTTGGAAGATCTCTTAATTGCAATGGAGATTCAGAAAGTGCCCGGGCTGGACTTTAAAGAGTTGGGTTTGGTGTCTGGGATTGTTATTCCACCAAAGTTAAAGGCACCAGTGTTTGCTAATTACGACAGGGTTTCGTGTCCCAAGATGCAGCTCTGATCTTATGTGAGGAAGATACAGCCTCACACTGCTGACAGAGATTTATGGGTCCAATTCTTTCAGGATAGTCTATCCGGGACTCAGCTAGATTGGTTCTATCAACTGGAGAGGGCCAATATCCATGATTGGGAAGATCTGACCGCTGCTTTTTATAAGCAGTATCAGTATAACGTAGACCTTGTTCCCACCCGTACTCAACTCCAAAGTCTGGATATGGGTTCGAGCGAGGGTTTCAAAGACTACACTCAGAAGTGGAGGGACTTAGCAGGAAGAGTCCAACTTCCCCTGTTTGACAGGGAACTAGTGGACATGTTTCTGGGTACCCTATTCGGTCCTTTCTTTAATCATCTAATTGGAAGCTCCTCAGCCGACTTCACTGAATTAATCTTGACCGAGGAGAGAGTGGAACCTGGGATTAAGAGTGGGAAGATCCAAAAGGACACATCCTCTAGTGCCGTGAGAAAACCATTCACTGGGAAGAAAGAGGTTAGTGTTGTGTACCCTCAAAGGAATCAGGACAGAACTGAACGCCGTCCAACGGTATGGGCCGTCATGATCCCTAAGCCTGCACCTACTAAACAAAGGAACAACCAGCCTAGAACAGAAAGAACGGTAAGACAATTTACCCGGATAAATATGATGTTGTCTCAAGTCTTGCCATATTTATTGAGATCTAATCTGGTAACCTTGCAGAAAGCTCTGAAGAATCCTGTGATCGGTGGATCTGGAACTGACTGTTTAACGCTGGTTCGCGAAATGTCGCGGAAGCAAGAGTCGCCACCGTCTTTTATTTTCTCCAAATGGAAAGGACAAAAGCACAGAAAAATTCCTTGTAGAGATTGCTCTCGGTTCGGGAGGTAGGTTATAGAAAGGGAAGGTGTTAGCACCCTTTCTATCCATGGTTATCCATGGGCTCTTAGATACTTGCTCATTGTGTTTTCAAAAATGGTTTGTTTGCTTTTCAATTATGGGTTTTAAAAAAAGTTTCTTTGAAAATTCCAGTTCGACTCTTGTATCAATCCTCAAGAGTGTTTGAAAAGTTGCTTTCGAAAGCTTTTTTTTGAAAAGGTGTCGGTGTGAAAAGTATTTTTTGAATTTGTTTTGAAATTAGAGCAAGTATCTAGAGTCGTCTACCTACCCTAAGGAGTTCCTCTATGTAAATGTCCTTTAAAGTAGTGTCGTCCCACCATTGAGAGGTAGGTAGCACCACCGTTGGAGGTGTTCGGGTCAATTCGAAGGTTCGGGACGTGGTGATCACCGGAGCAATAGGAAGACACCTTAGAAGCTACCCTCATGCCAGGTTCCCAGATCATGAGGACTTACTAAAACATCCTCTACTCGACGATCACCTTTCGAGGGGCAAGGCAACAGTGAGGCGTACCCTAGGGGTGGTGTGTGATTTGTGTGTCATGTTCATTTACATTTATCTTGTTCATGTCAGGGGTGATCTACGCGTTGCTTTTATTTTGACATTCATTCTTGCATGCAATTATTAACAGTTTAAAAGAGGCGAGAATTAAAGTTCCTAAACTATTACAAAGGCGCAGGTCCACATCGCCAAATTAAATCCAGGACCCGATTTGACATAAAATAAAGTAAAGTGCGAGAAATATAAATATCGAATTTACATGGCTTCGGGAGAGTTACATGAATATTATAAGAAAGGAAATAAAAATGCGAAGAGAATTAAAATCGAAAGCGAGGGCGTTGGACCCTTTTTTAATGAAATTAAATTACGATTTACCAAATTAATTAAATTAAAAATAAAAAGAAAATATTTTTTTGGAGTTTTTGTATTTTATGGATTTTTAATGAGAAGATTAAATGAAATTAAAAAAAATTAATTAATTAACCCTAATTCTAACTATTTTTATTTATTAAGAAAAAGCATTAAAATTTAATCTAAAATTAACCTAATTTATTAATACAATTTTATTTACAAAAAAAATAATTAATAATTAATAATGACAAAAGAAAAGAAAAAGATAAAAGTAATTAAAACCTAATTCTACAAATTTTAAATTTATTAAGAAAATGTTAAAGTTAACCCTAGAATAAAAAAAAACTAATTAATTAATAAGACCTTTTTTACAAAAAAATAACATTAAATGAAATATATTTTAATTTTTATGACTTTCTGATTTTTTATTATTTTTGTGAAATTAATTTTTAATGAATTAAAAGAAAACAATTGAATTAAAACAAATAATAAAGAAAATAAAAAATAAAAAAAAAGAGAGAAATAGATACAATACACTAGGGGGGTTCTGCCCCAATCAGGAGGTGTTGTCCAGCATTTTTTGGCCCAATATTTCAAGGCTTTATTTGACTTTTCTGGGCGCGTGTACATGCATTGACCAGTGTCCATGGTGTTCATCAGATCTCAACCTTTGGATTGCCCTCAGTGGCCATGTGGCATGTGTGGATTATGAGTGCATGGTGAACCCTGAAGCTTGAAACTGCATAGGATTAAATTGAAACAAAATATATGAATAAAGTGAGGGGACCTGGGAATCGAACCCAGGTCCCAGTGCCTTATGAGACAACGCCTTAACCATCTGTACCAACCACGCGCTTTGTTTATTATATGACAAATAATTATTATAAGAAAAGACAAACGTTAGTGGTATGAGTCAGAAAAACGCGCGCTAGAATTCAAAGTACTCAATCATATGATGCCACGTAATCTTCTTCTCCACTCGTTTGCGTTTTACCTGAAAAACAACAGTTAGATAGCGGGGGTTTATAACCCCCACTACATGGCACAAGGAAAAATAGCGAATAGGCCATCTTTGATCAGAAATTAGGCGCGATAGGATGGTTAGGTTCGTACGAAGTTTCTCGTTCCAGTGGTACCAGTCTTGTTGCCTGATTTTTCCTTAAACGCAAAGCCCCAATTTTGAACCCCTGCAACCCTAAAATACTCCAATGGTGGATTCTCGTATGATGCACGAAAACTCAATTAAAATGTATGGCCAGCTTTAGAATGAATCAATTAGTATAAATCCACAAAAAAAATGCAATGAGAATGCTTGAAAACTGAAACACGAATATGTACAAAATTTGAAACAGGATCACTTAGTTCTACTGTTTCTTGATGTTAGAGTTGATGATTTTGATTCAGACACGTTCCTTGAAGCCTCAGGAATGCAATGGTATAGTTTTCTTGCCTTGAAATGCTTTGGAATCACGTTTTCAGTTTTGGAATTTTTCACAAAAAGTGCAATGTTCTTCTTCAGCTTTGGGCGCAGCTTAGAGGTCTCCTCCACTAGGTCTAGCATCTGGCTTATGTATGGAGTGAATTAGGGTTGAGTTTTCAATCAAAAGATCTTTGCATTGATGAGAACAATATTTGATTTTCATGCATAATTTTTCAATCTTTTTCACATGTGTTTTGATACCAATTACGTCCAAATCACCTTGATTCTTTCCATATCTGATAATGCACGAAATCTTGAAGATATTTCATGCATAAAAAGATTTGAAAAACTTGCTTTGGTATTTTTCACATATTTTATTTTATTAAATGAATTAATAGCAATTTAAAATTCAAATAAATAAATAAAAATGATGAATAAATTCCCTTTGGGCCAAATGGTCGTGCACATGCTTTGGATGATGAATCTTGGAAGAAAATGTGGCCCATTAGCAATTTTAAGGCTTTTGAAGCAAAGTTGACTTTTCAAAATTCCCAAAAATTTCCCAACTTCCACAAGGCATATCTTGCTCAATTATTAAGCTTTGATCATGTTCTTGGACATTTTGGAAAGGTCTTGAAGTCCTCTAACCAATGCCTTTGGTCTCATGTCATTTTGATTTACGAATCGCAAGTTATGGCCTTTGACTTAAAGTCCCTTTTTGTTGACTTTTGAAAATGACCTATAATGTTGAAATTGATAACTTTTTGTGAGAGCATTTCTTGGACTTGAAGTGTGAAGAGGAGTTGTAGGAAATGTATTTCTCTTCAAAATGAGCTTTGGATGGAATTTTTCTGATGAACCATGTGGAAGTTATGCCTTGGTCAAGTTACAGTTGACTTTTTCAACTGTCCAAATATGGAAACTTTTGCATCTTGAGACTTTTTGAGCCAAGATTTGAGAATCATGATCAAGCATTGATCAAATGATGTTTGTGGCTTCAAAATGAGATGTTGACCAAAAATTTGAACTTTTGACTGTCAAATGACCATTTTGCCCCTGCAGTTGACTGTTGAGCAATTAGGGTTTTTGACTGTGCAATTTTGTGCTGTAAGTCTTGAAACTTGGTATGAGGATGCTTGACCATGTTTATAGGCATGTGGGACTTGATTGGACCCTTGGAAACTTCATTTTCTTTGTCAGAACCAAAACCCTAGTTTTTGATTGTTAGGAGGCCCTTGAACTGTGCAACCCTTGGGGAATTTTGAAGCATGCTCTTTGCAAATTTTGAAGAATATGGGAGGGAAAATTTTGGGGTACAACAGTTGCCCCTGTTCAATCTTCTTAGACCTGAGGATGCAGATTGGCTGACGTGCCTTTCGTAATCCGAGGGTGGAAGATGATTGAACACTAGAGTGCCTAGAAATTTGCACTCACATAGTAGTGTGATGGGGGGAATGGGCTTATAGATTCCATTTGGAGATTGATGGATAGGATGATGGGCTTATAGATGCCATCTGGATGTTGATCGCGTAAGAGATTCCTTAGCGAGAACTTGCGTACCTGCAAAAGAAAATGATTACTTGACCTGTTTACAGGAGCTGGTCTTCAAACTCTTTGTATAGATGTGTCCTGACTGGTTACAGGAGCTGGATCTGGATCTTCAAAAGATGATGAATGAACCAGGGATGGTCACCACCTCAACAGGAAAGCTGAGAGAACCTTGGACGATTACTACCTCAACAGGAACGCTGAGAGAATCTTGGGCGACTTCAACCTCAACAATAACGCTGAGAGAATCTGGGGACGATTACTACCTCCACAGTAACGGGGAGAGAACCTGGGGACGATTACTACCTCCGCAGTAACGGGGAGAGAACCATAGGCGACTTCAACCTCAACAGTAACGTTGAGAGAATCTTGGGCGACTTCAACCTCAACAGTAACGCTGAGAGAATCTTGGACGATTACTACCTCAACAGGAACGCTGAGAGAATCTTGGGCGACTTAAACTCAACAGTAACGCTGAGAGAATCTGGGGACGATTACTACCTCCGCAGTAACGGGGAGAGAACCTGGGGACGATTACTACCTCCGCAGTAACGGGGAGAGAACCATAGGCGACTTCAACCTCAACAGTAACGCTGAGAGAATCTTGGGTGACTTCAACCTCAACAGTAACGCTGAGAGAATCTGGGGACGATTACTACCTCCGTAGTAACGGGGAGAGAACCGTAGGCGACTTCAACCTCAACAGTAACGCTGAGAGAATCTTAGGCGACTTCAACCTCAACAGTAATGCTGAGAGAATCTGGGGATGATTACTACCTCCGCAGTAACGGGGAGAGAACCATAGGCGACTTCAACCTCAACAGTAACGCTGAGAGAATCTTGGGACGACTTCAACCTCAACAGTAACGCTGAGAGAATCTGGGGACGATTACTACCTCCGCAGTAACGGGGAGAGAACCGTAGGCGACTTCAACCTCAACAGTAACGCTGAGAGAATCTTGGGCGACTTCAACCTCAACAGTAACGCTGAGAGAATCTGGGGACGATTACTACCTCCGCAGTAACGGGGAGAGAACCATAGGCGACTTCAACCTCAACAGTAACGCTGAGAGAATCTGGGGACGACTTCAACCTCAACAGTAACGCTGAGAGAATCTTGGATATCTTCTACTGAGTCTTCATCAGGAAAATCTTTTAGGGGTCGATTTAGCTGGACTAGAGAAGGCCTTTGACTGGATAAGAAACAGAAAAATCTTAGGGTCGATTTAATTGAACTGGTCTAGGTCTTGAAATCTTCAACTGGATAAGAAACAGGGAGATCTTAGGGTCGATCTGACTGAACCAGAGAAGGCCTTTGACTGGATAAGAAACAGAAAAATCTTAGGGTCGATTTAACTGAACCGGTCTAGGTCTTGAAGCATAGCTGAGAACTTAACTGGATCTTTCCTGAAAGGTAAAGGTCAGTCCTATGCAATGCATGATATGGATCAAGCAATGATGTTCTCAACATAAATGAGATTTGTAAGATATGATGCGTATATGCATGCTATAATGATGTATGTGATGTTTATGAATGTATGTTTTCGTCTAGGAAAGTAAATCCTTGACGGGTGCCGGGAAGTCGCTCCTGGGCTGATGTTGAAGAATAGATCTTTGCTTCCACTTGGGATGATAGTTGCAAGAATACCGGTAGGAGAAGATAACTCCGTTGGGGAATACACTTGGCGAATGGATTACTCTGCGGGGAGAAAAGTACTCTAACGATCTTGCTGGGAAGCAAAACTCCGTGGGGAGAGAGGTGCTTTGCTGAAATGTTGATGGTAACTTCACTGGGGATACCATTGTTATGTTGGAAGTGTTAATAGAATTCGTTGGGGATAAGAAGGCTTTGCCGAGGACGATCTTTCCGTGGCTTTTGGCTGGGGATAACCCAGTTATATCCTGGTAGGGAAATAACCTTTGAATACAGCCGGTGGGCGCGTTCGTGCTCTGCGAGGATAAGCTTCCAGAATCTACTGGGGATAAGCTTCCTGCTTGGGGAGATGGATTCCAACTTTCTTGGGGAAACTGGGTTGGACTCTCCTGGGGAAATTAATTTGATATGCTGGGGGAAGTGACTCCATTGAATGTCTGGTTGACCGCCGGGGAACAATCTTTAGGACAAGACTGCCGGGGATGCTTGTTAGGAATGCATGTATATTGTACTGGGGAATGTTTGAGATCTGCTGGAGGATACCCAACTTCCCTAAGGTTGACTGTATAACTTTGCTTGGGGAGAGTGCACTAACTTGCTGGCTCACTCTCTGGGGAATTAAGGTGTATTGGTTATGTTCTTCAGCCGAACTTATCCTGGTACCTTGGTGGACAGAACAATTAGACCGCTTAGACCACTCATTATTGCCCCTGTTTCTATGGGAGAAGGCACCTGTGGGGTGCTGATAGTTGTTGATGGACAAACCTTCTTCTGGTAGGCAGGTGACAAGATGACGGGACAGAGTCGTATGCTTTGATCCCTAACTTTTGCCTGGACCGCCCTTTCGGGTTTTCAGTCCACCGGGATACCCATTTTTTCCCAAGCCGCCTTTTCAGGTTTTCGACTTGCCGGGTGTACAGATTTTTTTCATTTCATCCCTTATTTTTGCCCGAACCCTTTTGGTTCGCCGGGAAACCCTTATTTTTGCCTAGGTACGTCAACCTAGTGGGTCTTTGATTATGCGTATTTTTTTTCCCGACTATGTCCGTGATTTCAGAATGTAGGGAGTTGCCCCTGTTTAGAAGTGTTTTGTCATGCCACCGGAAGGTGTTTGATTAGGCAAGATTCGTTGTTGGAATGCCCCAAGTGACTCAGGCGGAGATTTGCCCCAGGCTATTTGGCCTTTGAGAGATTCTCCGAATCTTGATTGGACTGCCCCAGATGATGGCCACTGATCATGCCATGCCCCTTGATTGGAAGTGCTTCTGTTCATTAGTCATTCGTCGTGCGAGTTCCCCTGCTGTTCAAACAAATAGTCATATGCAAACAATGTTATATCAAAAATGCAAAGCTTATGTCTGTCTTGAAGATTTTGAAAATGCATTATTTTTCATAAAACAAGTGATTGTTTGTAAAACGTGATGTCAACTCCGCATTTTACCGTAGGCCTTAAGGAGTCAGGATACCTTTTGTAACAGTATGCTTTCTAACTAACCCATGCTTAGGCTAGGACTTTTAAGGGTTATAACGTGGCCTGGTTCACGGTTTAAGAAACAAAGGATAAAGGCTCAAACTTTATTTGTACCCACCCGTTCTTCATGATGTTCTTCAATCCTAAACTCAGCTAATCGTGCGTTAGACCTTGTTGAGTCTTTGCTTTGATATTCTAGTGATGGTTCGGGTGTTGACAATTTATTTTGAATAGGCAGTCATTTTTTTTTGTTGAGGGTTTGTATGACCTCTTTCTTTTTTGATTTTATGATCCCTATTTTTTGCCTGAACTGTTTCTTTTGCGATTACAGTCAGCGGGATGCCCCAGTTTTGTAACTCTCCTTCGTAGGTTTTGACTTATTGGGCTTTTATTTTTGAGATACAATGACTGTCTATCCTTATGATTATTCGGAACCATCATTGTCTTCTCTTTTTTGTAAGGACCTCTTTGGTGCCATTTGTTATGCACTTGGATCAACTGAGAGAACTACCCTGCCCCAGGTTATGATTAAGGGTTTTAATTTTCGAAAAGAAAAACTCCTACTTCTTTGGCTCAGAGGGGTTGACGAGGGATTATCTTCCTTATAACTCCAGTGTTTAGGGATTGAAACAATGCCTGTACCTCATCAGCGGGGTCTGTTCAAAAGCATATTGTATATCATGGTATCGTTTTCGTCATCCTCCCTCAAGTGGCTTAGAATTATTAACCGAGCGTTGATCATCAGAAAAAATATGAAAATAAATTTGCGTATAGTGAATACGAATATATTGCTTCAAAACAGACATATGCGATGCATTAATGAAATAACAACGTTTAACAATGAACAAATGTTTGAACGATCAAAAGAGAATTACAACTTGAACATTCGAATGAACAAAAGTTTTCTCATCTCAGGGCTTGTTACTTCAAATGGTGAGCCTTGGAGGGATGGTAGAAAAACTCAGCCTGACCATCTTGTGTGAACTCCAATGCTCCTTCATCGATCAGGTCCTGGATCTTGTTCTTCAGAGCCCAACACTCATTCGTATCATGTCCTGGACTGGCAGAGTGGTAGGCACACCTTTTATTGGGATCATAGATAGGAGATGCTGTGTTGGGGTTCCGGGGATGAGCCCTTAATGTGATCATGTTCAACCTCAACAGGCGTTGTAAAGCTTGAAACAGCGACATGTTGAGCTGGGTGAATTGCCTCCTGGGCTTTCCTGGCTGAAGCTGGTGAGGTTGATGCTGAATTTGTGACACTGGAGCCATTTGAGGAGCTCTCCCCTTATCCCCTTGTCTCAAAGATGGTTGATTGACGACTGGCTCTTTACCCTTAGACGTTTGCCCCAGTTGGTTACTCCTCTCCTGACCGTCAAGAGGAACCTGTTGAAGGCTGGTTTATTTTCAGGCTGTGGCGAAGGTTGCCACCTCTGTTTATCCTTACCAACTAGTTGTAATTTATTGAAAGCAGTTGTCCAGTGCCTGATGGATGACAAAGAGATTTTGTTTGAAAAGACTCCCATTCCAACCATTGCTTACAAGGATGTTTTAATAGTAACCATTTCCGCCAATCCTCCCAGGGTTTCCACCAAAACACCCGTTAGGATTACATCTATTACAAAGGTGACTCCACTGATAATTACTATGCCAGTACCGATCCTGTACTCCTCAGATAAAACTGTCCCCTGGAACTATGGGGGTGACGTCTACTACCACGGCGTCAAGCAAGATTGGATAGCTGGTGAAGACTTGGTTTTTGAAAGGGATGACCCCGACATCGGCAACATTGTGGGAACCAGCAAAATAACCAGAACTGGAAGGGTGTTCTCCCCTGAGATTACTCCTCTAAAAACTGTTACCGGTCCTGTGATCATCCCTGCTTTTATTCTTGTTGAAACTACTACTATAATTACTATGGTTACCCCTACTAACACCCCTATCACCGAGTCGACCGAGACTCAGGGTAAACGAATTTTGGTTGAACATGTCTGGATGAAGGCGCAATCAGTATCTATCCCAGAGGCCTCCAAGAAGGAGATGGAAGAAATTTTTAAAATTATAAAGGGAAGCGACTACAATGTAGTCGAACAGCTAGGGCATACTCCTTGAAAGATTTATATGCTAGATTTACTGTTGTGCTCAGAAGCTCATGCAAAGGCTTTGGTGAAATTTCTCAAAACTGCCCACGTGCCACAGGAAACCTCTGTTGACCAATTCAAAGATTGTGTGGCCAGTTTGATTGTCGATAACGGTTTGGGCTTTTCTGATACTGACCAGACACCTTGAGGGAGGAAACACAATAAGGCGTTGCATGTCTCTGTCAAATGCAAGGGCACTACTTTGGCTCATGTCCTGGTAGATACTGGTTCATCATTGAATGTGCTGCCTAAGAAGGCTCTGGATAGACTAGACTATGAAGGCTTGACCTTAAAACCCAGTAACATAGTGGTAAGGGCCTTCGACGGTTCGAAGAGAATGGTGCACGGGGAGGTGGACATCCCCATTAAAGTTGGAACTCAGACCTTTGATTCAACTTTCTACATGATGGATAATCTCCCTTCCTATTCTTGTTTATTGGGCCGACCTTGGATTCATAACGTTGGTTCCATCACCTCTACATTACATTAGATGTTGAAATACCCAATCAAGGGAAAAATCATCACTTTCCATAGAGAGGAGGAATATATGGTCAGTCATCTGAACTCCTTCAGATATGTGGAAATGAATGGTGAATTTATCGAAACTCCGTGTCAACATTTCCAAGAAGTCCTACAAACAGTTGCGGCAACCAAGATTGTCTCCAAAGTTCCGAAGATCATTAGACCCCTGCTGAAGATGGCTTCTCTAAAAGATGCCAAGGAAGTAGTCGAAGAAGGTGGGTGTACTATTTGGGGCCAACTCCCAGATATTCCCTACAAGTCTGACAAATTTGGTTTAGGTTTTACTTCAGGAGCCCAAAATGCTATTCGTCGTGCTCATATCGGGGGACCAGCTTTGTAGATCAACAACCATGAAATCAACACAGTGGAGGATAGTGATGACAACTGTAACCTGGAAGAATGGATTTTCCCAACTATCAGTGGAGGACTCAACAACTGGGAAGCCAAAGAATTTGTCCCTATTACTTTTATTCAACAGTAATTGTCTTTAAATTTTTGTCGGACTTGTAATAATTAAACATTTAAGACTTTTAAAACCTTGTGTCTTACCCGAGGCACAAGGGTCCATTTGTAAGGGTTGTTACTTCATTTTCATATGTCATCAATGAATCATTGACGTTTTTGTATGCAAATTTTACGCTCTTTGTCTTTCTTTTTCTACATTTTTATTTCTTTCAAAGATAACTATGCTATTACACACACTCACATATCAAAATGCAGATCCACATCCACTCAGGATCCCATGGGTAGCGATTATGCTATGGATTTTTGTGACTTTGAAAATCCGATCTACCAAGCCGAAACGAAGGTGAGGAAGATTGTGAGGTACCATGGGAACTAGCCAGGTTACTACAACAAGAAGAAAGGACCATACAGTTCCACGAAGAACCGGTTGACACAGTTAACTTAGGTACCGAAGAGGACAAGAAAGAAGTTAAAGTAGGTGCCAATCTGGAACCCAATATCAAGAAGTGTTTAATTCAGTTACTACGTGACTATGTTGAGGTCTTTGCCTGCTCATACGAAGACATGCCAGGACTTGACGCTGATATCGTGGTCCATCGTCTACCGACAAAAGAAGACTGCCTTTCAGTAAAACAGAAAGTCCGTCGCATGCGGCCAGACATGTCGGAGAAGATCAAGACTGAAGTCATGAAAAAATTCAACGCAGGATTCTTATCCGTCACCTCCTATCCACAATGGGATGCCAATGTTGTTCCAGTGCCTAAAAAGGACGGTAAAGTACGCATGTGTGTGGATTACAGAGATTTGAATAGGGCAAGCCTTAAGGATGATTTCCCACTTCCCCATATCGATATTCTGGTTGACAATACCACACAACATAAAGTGTTCTCATTTATGGATGGTTTCTCAAGCTATAATCAAATCAAAATGGAACTTGAGGACATGGATAAAATGACCTTTGTCACACAGTGGGGCACGTTCTGTTACAAAGTTATGCCATTCGGGTTGAAAAACACTGGGGCAACTTATCAGCGTGCCATGGTAGCTCTATTTCACAACATGATCCATCATGAAATAGAGGTCTATGTGTATGATATGATAGCCAGGTCTCAAACTGAAGAGGAACATCTTGACCATCTGCAGAAATAGTTCGAAAGACTGGAGAAATACAAGCTAAGGTTGAACCTAAGTAAATGTACATTTGGAGTAAGGTCCGGTAAACTCCTAGGCTTCATCGTCAGCAGTAAAGGTATCAAAGTGGACCCTGCAAAGGTAAAAGTAATACAAGAAATGCCTGCTCCTCGCACCGATAAAGAATTCAGAGGATTCTTAGGACGGCTAAACTACATCGCCAAATTCATTTCTCACCTAACCGCTATTTATGAACCAATCTTCAAATTACTGAAGAAAGATCAAGTAGTCAGATGGAATGATGAATGCCAAGTTGCCTTAGACAAGATCAAAGAATACCTTCAAGAGCCTCTTATTTTTATGTCGTCGGTCGAGGGAAGACCTTTGATCATGTATCTAATTGTCTTGGAAAATTCAACGGGGTGTATGTCGGGGCAGCATGATGAGTCTGGCCGAAAAGAGCATGCAATATACTACCTGAGCAAAAAATTTACCAACTGTGAAACAAGATATTCACTGCTCGAGAAAACTTGCTGCGCTCTGGCATGGGCTACTCGCCGGCTAAGACAGTATATGTTGACCCATACTACCTTATTGATATCCAGGATGGATCCAATTAAATACATATTCGAGAAGCCTGATGTGATACGGTGGGAGAACTGACTTGATGTTTTATGTTTCAATCTCACTTGTGTGGTTAGCAAGAGTCGCCACCGACTTTTCTTTTATCCAAAAGGAAAGGTAAAAAAGCACAGGAAAGACCTTTCGAGATTATTTCTCGGGTTCGGGGGGTAGATTATGAAAAGGGAAGGTATTAGCACCCTTTTCATCCATGGTTTTCCATGGGCTCTTAGTTACTCGTTTAGATCACTTGCTTTCATTTGATAGTGTGCTTGTGGTGTGGGCTTTGAAAGTATTTTGAAAAATCTCTTTGTAATGGTTCTCGTCTCTATAAGAACGTATACAAAGTTTTGTTTTCGAAAAATGGTTCAAAGATGTGTTTGTGAATCGTGTTTCTAAAAGTGTTTTGAAAAGATGTTTTGTAATGGTTCTCGTCTCTATAAGAACGTATACAAAATGTTTTGTCTTTTGAAAATGTTTTGAAATGATGTTGCAAAATCCAAACGCCTGGTCTGTCCTTTAAACCTCCTTCCCATGATCACAACTCCGGTTGGTTTCTTCGTCTTCTTCTTCTTCTTCTCTTTGGCTAGCAAAGTCTTCAACTCCTCTTGCCCTTTTGTCAGAGCCATGAGCATTTGTTGAAACTGGGCATTCTGCACCTGAAGATCTTTCACAGTCTGTTCAACATCCATCTCACTGAAATAAACAGTAGAAGGATAAGGCGACCTGCTATGAGAAACATGTATGATGTTATGATGAATGAAGATGCAATATGCAAATTATTTCAAGGAAATTTAGAAGATTTAAATTTGTTCAAACCAAAAAGAACACACGTCATATTAAATAAAACCAAGTTCGAATACATCATGCCTCCTAGGGCTTACAAAGAAAGAAACAAAATACAGCAAAAACTCCTAAGACAAAAAGACCGAACGCATCCTTTTGGAGCAATGTAGGTATTCCGATTCTTCTCTTCATGAAGCAGTTTGGTGAGCTCCAGAACTTTCTTCTCATTGGCGTAGTACTGGTTTTCAAAGGTGTCTCGCTCTTCCTTCAACTGAATCCAGGCTTTCTGCAGGTCTTCGAGAGAGGTAGGCATGTCAGGATGAAGAAAGGTGTATGGGACATTTCCTTCAATAACAGGCTCAATGATGACAGGAAGGATGGAAGGGTAAGGCATTAAGAGACTCTGGGTACGAGCCCATACTCACTTAAGGTAAGGCTCGAGAGGGATAGAGTTTTTATGTCCCAAAGTCCTACTGTCCACCTTGTTCACCATTCCCCAAGCACGTGTAAACCTCTGGCGGTAACCTTGGTCTTCTTTGTTGTAGTCGAACACCAGACCCTAGATGAGCATCTCATGAGGGCCGTCTCTTCGGGCATACCCAAATTGCCGAAGAGCTAAACACGGGTTGTAGGTGATACCTTCCCTAATACCTAGCAGAGGTACATTAGGGAACTCACCACAGCGGTCAATGATAGAGATATCTTCCAAAGATCTTGAGCACCAACGGATATCAGAGTGAGTGAGAGACATCATCCTTTAAGACCAAGTCAATCTTTGCTCGTTCTTCAATGCTGACTGAGGCAGGTGCGAAGTTAACCACTTAGCGAGTATGGGGATACAACACAGAGAAGGGTACCTCTTTTCTTCATGGTACGGGTATGAAGGCAATGCAAGATGTCTCCTAGCAAGGTGGGTATAGGATTGCGAGAGAGAAAGACTTTGATGGCATTAACATCTATGAACTGGTCCGAATTAGGAAAGAGAACCAAACCATAAATGAGGAGAGCTATCACGTCTTCGAAAGCTTGGAAATCCATGTCATCCAAGAATGAATGAGATTTTTCCAACAGAAACTTAGCTAAAAATCCTTTAACCCCACTTCTTGTCTCCCAATTGGCTGTGACGTCGGCCCTCTTCACATGTAAAGCTTCGGCGATGACTTCAGGTTTTGGAATCCCTTCTAGACCGGTGAACGGTATCTGATTAAGCACGGTAACCCCTAAGAGTAGAGAGAACTCTTCCAATGTTGGTACCAACTGATAGTCTAGAAAAGTGAAACAATGATGTACGAGATCAAAGAATTGGAATAGTACACACATCATCTCTTCTTGGAAGTTGGATGTAGCCAAACTGAGGATTCGACCATACTTATTGGTAAAAGGAGAATCCCCAGGAACTCTTGAAGCTAGCTCTTGAAGTTGAGGATGTGCTTTTACAAAGCTGATTCGGATGGTGTTTCTTCGGAGAGAATTCATATCCTATAAAACAAAAACAAAGATAAATTTCTAAATCCTTGAGATGGTCAGTGAGCATGCATATGATGTTGATGATGTTTATGATGTTTTTGTACAAGCAAACATATACACACACAACAAACAGATCCCTATGTTTCAGGCTTGCATGAGTTTGTAGGTAAGTACCCTCTTGAAGTTTTAGTTGGCTCAACCTGTCCTAGAAATGATGATCGGGTTCTAAAGGATCTCAATATCACCGACCTTTATTTTAGGCATTATCTCGGCTCAATCAATATTTTCTTGCGGTCGAGATATCCAAAAAGCCTAGCCTCAATGAGTGTAGTATCGAGTGTCAACCAATTTTTAGCTTTACACCTAAACCGGTTACCTCACTACGTCCTAATGGCCAAGTTTGTTCAATTAGGGTTCTAAGGTTAATTAGTGCTTCGCGACGCCACTCGGCGGCCCCATATTCTCCTCGATTCACCACGAGGGATACCGGTACCCACAAATGCGTCACACTAACATAGCCATTGTCTCAACCATATCGTTCTACGCTGTACAGTCTCCACAATCTATTGCTATTTACCTAAAAAGGTGCCCCAAATCCCGGTGGAGGATCAAAGCAAGCCCAATACAAAGAACCGAATATAAAGCATACAAATTAAATAATGAAAGCGAGTAAAAGTGATCTAACCCTAAGGTAACCCCACTTTTAATTATTCCCCAACAGAGTCACCAGTTCTGTGATACGGTGGGAGAACTGACTTGATGTTTTGCGTTTCGATCGCACTTGTGCCGTTAGCAAGAGTCGCCACCGACTTTTCTTTTATCCAAAAGGAAAGGTAAAAAAAGCACAAGAAATATCTTTCGAGATTATTTCTCGGGTTCGGGGGGTTGATTATGAAAAGGGAAGGTATTATCACCCTTTTCATCCATGGTTTTCCATGGGCTCTTAGTTACTCATTTAGATCACTTGCTTTCATTTGATAGTGTGCTTGTGGTGTGGGCTTTGAAAGTATTTTAAAAAATCTCTTTGTAATGGTTCTCATCTCTATAATAACGTATACAAAGTTTTGTTTTCGAAAAATGGTTCAAAGATGTGTTTGTGAATCGTGGTTCAAAGAACGTATACAAAATGTTTTTTCTTTTGAAAATGTTTTGAAATGAGAGTGTAGGTGTAAAGAGTTTTTTATCGTGAGAAAGCGAGTAACTAAGAGCGAATCTATCTACTCGAAAGGTCTTAAATTGTTCTTTTCTTCCTCCCTTTTAATGGTGCTATCTTACCATTGATTTGGTAAGAAGCCCCATCGTTGGATGTAAAGGGACAGGCGCGGGTCAATTTCACAATCATCGAAAGAAACTTAGGAGACGCTTTAGCAATTTTTGTAAGGGACGATATCATTTTAATCGAAGGCAACATCGAGGGTCATCGAGGGATTAAGATCTTTTTTTATCGAAGGTTCATTGCTAAAGTGTCTCATATTCGAGGGACATGATTGTATTTCCGAGGCAACGAGTGAGGTTACCCTAGAGGTGCGCGTGTGAAAAAGTGTGTTGGTTTCAAGTGTGAAAAAGTTATTTTATTCTTTGAATCTTGCCATACACGCCTAATTACTATACAGTATATGGAAAACAATAAATTGCGGGAATTGAAATTCTACGCTATTACAAAACATTCGAGAATGGGGTACAATTTTTACAAATGGGGATGAATCAAATGAAATAGAAATGTCTGAATAACAAGCAATACAACCAAATCAAATTTTGTGCGATTTAATTAAAGCTATGATAATTCATGAAAATAAAATTAGAAAAATATGGAAAATGAAATGTTATTTACTTGAAAAGAGAAAGGTAAAACCTATTCTAAAAAAAATAAAAATAATTGATTAAATTAAAATCTTTATTTTTTGTATTTTGTTAATTTAAGTAAATCTAAAGAAAGAAAACAAACTAAGCTATAATTGTTTTGGTATTTTATTATATGTACAAATTAAATCTAAAACAAACTTATTAAAAAGAACATGATAAAAATTAATTACAACAAAAAAAAACCTAAATCAAATTAGTGAAAGAAAAAGTATTTTAAGTTATATTAGCAATTGTATAATAAAAAAGAATGTAAAAGAAAACAAATTAAGTGAATGAGATGTGAGGCCCAAAGAGAACAAAAAAGCTTATGTGCTGTAACAGAAAACAAGCCAAGAGGGGGCTGTATCAGTAAAACGCGTAAATGGGATTAGGGATTTATCAAACAAACAAGCCCATGTTTCTAAATCTGCTTAGTTGTTTGATTAAGGGAGAAAAATGAAATTAGGGTTCTTGGAACCCTCTCACTCACACGGCACTGCTCTCATCTTCGTCATCCATCTCTGTTCATCTTTTCATCTCTGTTGATGAAACCTCTAAATCTCTCACTAACCATCCCTGTTTCGCGAGCAAAATCGCTCTTTACCTCTTTGTCTCACTATGATTTGGCGTTTTTGAAAACCCTAAGTTCGGATTTGAACCCTAAAGGAACAAAATTGATTCATCTGATCTTCCCCCCCAACTCTCTGTTGCCGGAGCACAACCGCTTCGTCTCTCTAAGCAAGCTCTAGCGATTTTCTAAAAGGGGTAAGGTTTCTGTTCTTTTCAAGATTTACAAAATTTCATTGATTTTTTCTCATCTCTATTGTGTTTCCTGTTAACTACCTTATTCTTTAGATGCAGAGAAAAATATATGGAATTATGATAAAGGAGAATATATCACACCTGTTGGAGATTTTTTCGGTGAAATAGGAAAGGGAAGGACGAGGCTGAGGCTCGTGTTCTGTGGTGGCTGGAGTTACGGGGGGAAGAGATGAGGATTGAAGGCGTGGGTTTTCTGGTTTGGGATATTTGGTTCAGGTTTGTTGAGTTTTGATGGTTTACTGCTTCTGTTGTTTGAAATTTACTACTGTATGCTGGTTACTATGTTTTGAGTTAACATGTTTTTGGTATGATTCTTGGTTACTGGTTTTTTTTTATGATTCTTGTTGCTTGTTTTTGATGAAGGCTTAGCTGGTTTGAGATTTTTTGCTTGAGAGTTGAGACTTGTGTTGAGATTTTGTGTTTTGGAGGTTTGAGGTTTTGGTTACAGTACTTGAGATTTTTGGTTTTGGAGTTTTGAGGTTTTGGTTACAGTGTTTGAGATTTTTGCTTGAGGTTTTTTTCAGGTTTGATGAGTTTGGCTTGGTTCAAGTTTTTTTTGAAGGTTGGATGCTTGTTTATCAGTTTGAGGCTTGTTGTTGTTTTTTGAGGTTTGGCTCGGTTTTTTTTGAAGGTTGGATGCTTGAGACTTTGACAGTTTTTGAGTTTGGTGATTTTTTTTTGTATTTGATGATGGTTCAGATTTTATGAGTTTGATATTGGTTTATCAGTTTAGGACTTATGTTAGTTTTTTGAGGTTTGACAGGTTTTTGAAGGTTGGATGCTTGTGTTCAAGTTTTTTGAGTTTGATAATGTTTCTATGTCTTTTGCTTGAGAGTTGTGTTCACTGTTATATTGGCTCTGCTTCTGTTAAATTCATATTCAAAATGGTGGGAAACCCACCAATTGAATATTTTCAGTATATTGTTCCTATGGCCTTTTTGTTGCAGTTTTGTTTTTTAGCATATTATATGCAACTTGTGGCAGGAAGGGCAACAAAGTTGTGCATTCCAATAACCTATGTGACTTCTTTCCTCTCTTCTCTCTCAATGACAATAGGAAAGCAAATTGCTTTTTGCCCCTTTTTTCCAATTCTGAAAGGTTTGCAATGGAAAATGATGATTTTATGCCTTTTGAACAAGCTTTTGCTTATTTAACTTAGCTATTTATTTTGCCATACTGCTACACTGTTGCCTGCTTTTGTTGATGCTGTTTGTTTTTTGCTATATTGCTGCCTCATTTTTGTTGATGCTGTTTGTATTTTGTTTGGACAAAGTTGTTTGTTTGGCTTTTGAGGCTGCTGTTTGGGCATTCTGTTTGCGCATTTTATTTGGTTCAGTTTGCACATTTTCTTGTTTGGACAACTTTATGGTATTTTTGTTTGGACAGTTTTGTAACATTTGCTTGTTTGGACAGCTTTGTAGCATTTCTTGGACAGTTTATAGCATTTCTTTTCCTTCTTTTTATGAACCAAGAAGAATAATCTTCTTGTGATTTGCAAATAGAGGAAATAAATTGTGATGAATTAAAATGGCCTTCTGATTCCACTTTGCAAACCTTAATGATGAATAGCATTTAAAATCTCTGCTCATGCCCAAATGATTTTGTAATAATCACATTTTCTTTCTTTTGTTTTCATATGAGCAAAATGGAGATGACACAGCAAGGAAGGCAATAAGCTTTGTGGCAAGCATGGAGGTCTTGGAGATAAGCCAAGGAACTTCAGTCAAACTTAGGCATAGATTAATTCTCCTAGGCCAATCAAGCATTTAGATTTTCTTTGTAATTTAGAAAAATCATTCTTGTATTGTATCCAATAATTGTATCAATTTATTTTCAAATACGATAAGTTGTAAGACCTAAAGTATTTAAAAGAATAAATTGTTTTGTAACAATGTATGAAATTGGAGAAAATCTTATGAAATGTTCTTGTGTCACTTGAAATCCTTTACCAACAATAACTTGTAATTTCTCCTCGCATCCTATTTGATTTTTGAAATGCCCAATAAATTTATTTAAAGTAAAATGTTCCAGTCTGGTAACTTACATTCCAAGTAATCCCTATAATTCTGTAATTGCATTTCAAACAAACATGCATTGTATATTTCATTTCCTAACCAAGCAAATGTTTTAAAAGACGCAAATCATCAGGTTAACCTGGATCAAACAATCATGAGTGTCCTACATGACAGTCTTAAATTCCATCTCTTGTCCCAAACAACCATGCTCAGAGAACAAACACTGTCTTTTCAGTAAACTTGAGGAAGCATGAAGATTTGTGAAAACCAATTGAATTTCTGAGAAAACATTTTCTTTTGAGGATTGCAAGAAAAACCCTAATTGCTGGTTTACCACCACAGAAGAGAATCTGTCTGATCGATTTCTGAGCCAACTTGAATATCTGAGAAACCCTAGGGTTGTGTCTTCTATGAAAAATGGGAGGGAAAATTTTTGGGTACAACACCCGCCCTCTCTGGAAGAATAGCAAGATGGCAAATGATCCTGACTGAATACGACATTCAGTACACTACCCAAAAAGTAATAAAGGGCAGTGTGCTAGCCGATCACCTTGCTCATCAGGTCGTGGATGACTATCAGTCCATGAAATTCGAGTTCCCAGATGAAGACATCATGTTGGTAAAAAATTGTGAAGAACTCAGACCATATGACGAACCTGAACAAAGATCCCGATGGACCTTGGTTTTTGACGGAGCTTCCAACGCACTCGGCAATGGCATAGGTGCTGTGATCATATCCCCTGAAAGATGTCATACTCCCTTCACTGCAAGAATTTATTTCAATTGTACCAATAATATGGCAAAATACGAAGTGTGTATTTTGGGTCTCAAAGCTGCCATAGATTCGAGAATCAAGTCCTTAAGTGTATTTGGAGATTCAGCCTTAGTCATCATTCAGATCAAAGGAGAATGGGACACAAAGCACCCTAATGTCATCCCCTACAAAGAACATGTGTTGACATTAATCCCACATTTCGAGGAAATTATCTTTGAGCATTTTCCACGAGAGGAAAATAAACTAGCGGACGCGCTAGCAACTATGTCATCCATGTTTAAACTCAAGTGGGGTAACGAGGCTCCCCAGATCACCATTGAGCGGATGGATGAACCAGCTTACTGTCACGAGATTGATACTGAAGAGATAGTGGACAAGCCTTGGTTCCATGAAGTTAAGAGGTATCTCGAGGCACAAGAGTATCCGGAGGGAGCTTTAGTCAATGATAAGAAGTTCTTGAGAAGATTCTCTGCTAAGTTCTTCCTCAGTAATGACATTCTCTACAAGCGCAACCACGACTCTACTTTGCTTTGTTGCATAGACAAGGTTGAGGCAGACAAGATCATGGCTGATCTACATGAAGGCACTTTTGGCACCCATTCTAGTGGGCACATGATGGATAAAAAGATCCTACGGGCGAGGTACTACTGGTCTACCATGGAAGAAGATTGCCATCAGCATTCACGAACCTGCCATAAGTGTCAGCTCTATGCTGACAAAGCACATGTGCCTCCAGTTCCTCTAAACGTCATGACTGCTCCCTGGCCATTCGCGATGTGGGGCATCAACATGATTGGAGAAGTCAAACCTACGGCTTCTAATGGGCACCGCTTCATCTTGGTTGCCATTAACTATTTCACGAACTGGGTTGAGGCAGCTTCTTTCGCTTCTGTTACCATGAATGTTGTGGCCCGTTTCTTCAAACATAATCTCATCTATCGGTACGGTATCCCGGAGAGAATCATCACAGATAATGGTACCAATCTCAACAATACTATGATCACTGCACTATGCGTGCAATTCAAGATCCACCATCATAACTCTTCTCCTTACCGGCCGAAGATGAATGGCACTGTAGAAGTTTCAAATAAAAACATCAAGAAGATCATATAAAAAATGACAGTAACCTACAAGGACTGGCATGAGATGTTACCATTTTCTCTCCATGGTTACCTTTCCACAACGCGCACGTCAACAGGGGCAACTCCTTTCTCTTTGGTATACAGTATGGAAGTCGTCCTACCAATTGAAGTCCAAATACCTTCTCTGAGAATCATAAAGGACGCAGGGCTAAATGAAGATGAATGGATTCAAGCTCGACTTGACCAGTTGAACTTGATTGATGAGAAGAGGCTTGCAGCTGTCTGTCATGGTCTTATGTACCAAAAACGTATGATCAAAGCTTTTAACAAGAAGGTCAGACGTCAGGTATATCGGGTTGGTGACTTAGTAATCAAGCGTATCATATTGCCACAAGGTGATCCCAGGGGAGAATGGACTCCTACTTAAGAATGACCATTTGTGATCAAAAGCATATTATCTGGTGGAGAAATGATCTTAACCACTATGGATGGCGACAACCTTCCGCATCCTGTAAACACAGACATAGTAAAAAGATATTACACATGAATAAAGACCCGCTAGGTCGACTGGCCTAGGCAAAAATTAGGGCATCCCAGCGAACCAAAAGGGTTCGGGCAAAAATTAGGGATAAAATACAAAAAATTATGTACACCCGGCAAGCTGAAAACCTGAAAGGGCGGCTTGAGCAAAAAAGGGTATCCCGGTGGACTGAAAACCCGAAAGGGCAGTCCAGGAAAAAGTTAGGGATTGAAAGCATATGACTATGTCCCTTTGGATCACCTTACAGACAACCTTTAGTATCGATTGACAAACTCAAACAGTTCTAATCAATCCAATCAGTTTTGGACAAAGCAGCAAGTGGATGAGACGCTCAAAGACATGAAGGCTATAGCAGAATGGGAACCCCATGGGATTATTTCACATAGATATCTTTTCTTTGTATCAGTTTTCATTTTCTACGACGACATTCTCTTACTATGATGTTTGTCTCATTGTACAAAAGTACTTATTCAAGTTAATACAAAGATATTCCTTTAAAAGTGCAAAATTATCTATTTTTTTCTTTTACTTTCCTGTTTTGTTTGCAAAAACATCCAATGATTATTTTTGAACATATGCATTTGAACGTTATTACTGTTTACAAATGAGTACAAGAAAGAGGGGAACATAAAACAGAAAGACAATTACTAATGGCTTTAAGAAATAGGATAATATTTATAGGTCATTCCATAAAATCCCCGCAGGTACTTTCTCCAGCAAGAGCGGAAGAAAAGACATTCTACTACAAGATCACTAATGTATTTTCAGTATGCAGCCTAATCGTATCAAGTGCTCTCACATCCCCGACAGATCAAAACTTCCAGTTACCGCTCCAAAGATTCCCCAGTGAAAGCTGCCCAACTTCTCGGGATTCCCCAGCAGGATTTCACGAAGTCCATAAGCAATGCACGGTTTTTCCCTTCCCCAACAGAGTTTATTTCTCTAAATTATGGAAACCCATCCCTCAATTCTTCAATGAAGACTTGCACCCCACATCCCCAGTAGCAGTCAGGGATTTATTTTCCCTAATCCAATAACACTGCAGTAGAGCAGCTTACATGCGCATATGTTACATTCATACATCATAAACATTGATGACACAAATTCATATATCACAATCTCATTGCACTGTGAATTTCATGCATCATGGAATTACATACAACTAACTCTTTACCTTTTTCAGGAAAGGTCAATCAACAGAAAATTATTATCAAATTTTCAACGAGACAAGACAAATATCTATGAATAAGCTGATTACAGAACAATGCCTGAGAAAGGACTAGTCGACTATCTACATAATAGATATTTCCTTCATACCCCTGTTGGTTCAGTTTAAATCTCTCAACGGTTTATTTTGATTCTTTCCCGCAGACGCTTTCTCTAGTTCATATAAATCTCTCAACAATTTATTTTGATTTTTCTCCAAATCCCTGTCGGTTCAGTTTAAATCTCTCAATAGTTTATTCTGATTCTTTCCCGCAGACGCTTTCTCCGGTTCAGATAAATCTCTCAATGATTTGCGTTGATTCTTCTCCAGATCCCTGCCGGTTCAGTTTAAATCTCTCAACGGTTTATTCTGATTCTTTCTCGTAGACGTCTTCTCTGGTTCAGATAAATCTCTCAATGATTTTTTATGATTCTTCTCTAAATCCATGTCGGTTCAGTTTAGATCTCACAACAGTTTATTTTGATTCTTTCCCGCAGACATCTTCTCTGGTTAAGATAAATCTCTCATTGATTTGTTCAGATTCTTCTTCAAATCCCTGCTGGTTCAGATGAGTCTCTCAATGATTTATTCTAATTCTTTCCTAGTAGACACTTTCTCTGGTTTAGATAAATCGCTCAAAGATCTACTCTGATTCTCTCCAGTTAAAGAATATTCAAGACCTTCTCTAATTCAGTCAGACCAACACTAATATCTCTCTGATTTCTATTACAGTTGAAGATATTCCAAGACTTTTGTCTGGTTTAGTTGAATCGATCCTAAGATTCTTCTGATTTCCATTCTAGTCAAGGTTAATCTAGACCCCTGCAGTTTCAGTTTAAATCTCTCAACGGTTTATCCTGATACTTCCCAAATAGACATTTTCTGGTTCAGATAAATCGCTCCAAGATTTATTCTGATCCTTTCCATTCAAACAACATGCAAGACTTCTACTAGTTTCAGTTTAAATCGACCAAAGGTTTATTCTAATTCTTTTCCAATTGAAGTTGTGATCGGTGGATCTGGAACTGACTGTTTAACGCTGGTTCGCGAAATGTCGCGGAAGCAAGAGTCGCCACCGTCTTTTATTTTCTCCAACATGGAAAGGACAAAAGCACAGAAAAATTCCTTAAAGAGATTGCTCTCGGTTCGGGAGGTAGGTTATAGAAGGGGAAGGTGTTAGCACCCTTTCTATCCATGGTTATCCATGGGCTCTTAGATACTTGCTCAATGTGTTTTCAAAATTGTTTGCTTGCTTTTCAATGTGGGTTTAAAAAGTTTCTTTGAAAAATTTCAGTTCGACTCTTGTATCGGTCCTCAAGAGTGTTTGAAAAATTGCTTTCGAAAGCTTTTTGAAAATGTGTTGGTGTGAAAAGTATTTTTGATTTGTTTTGAGATTTAGAGCAAGCATCTACGAGTTGTCTACCTACCCTAAGGAATTCGTCTGTGTAAATGTCCTTTAAAGTAGTGCCATCCCACCATTGAGAGGTAGGTAGCACCACCGTTGGAGGTGTTCGGGTCAATTCGAGTTTATAGGGACATGGTGATCACCAGAGCAATGGGAAGACACCTTAGAAGCTACCCTCATGCCAGGTTCCCGGATCATGAGGACTTACTAAGACGTCCTCTACTCGACGATCACCTTTCGAAAGGCAACAGTGAGGCGTACCCTAGGGGTGGTGTGTGCGAATTGTGTGTCGTATTTCAGTTATTTGTCTTGTCATGTTTAAAGTGATCTACGCTTGATTTTAATTAGGACATTCATTCTTGCATGCTTCATTAACAGTAAAAGTTTGCGGGAAATAAATCTAAGGCTATTACAAAGGCGCGGGTCCACATCGCCAAAATTAAACCGGACCCGATTTAGCAGAAAATAAATAATGCGAAGAAATAAAGTGCGAAAAGTAAATTTACATGGCTTTGGGGAGATTTACATAATTATAATAAGCGATAAAGAAAAATGCGCGAAATAAATTAAAACAATGGGCGTTGGACCCTTTCACAAACAATTAAAATTAACAAGGAATTTAAAATTAAAATTAAATGAAAAAATGATATTTTTGTGTTTTTTAGATTTAATGAGAAAAAGGAATTAATTGAAATTAAATTAAACGGCAAACCCTAATTCTAATATTTTTATTTATTATGAAAGAATTAAAATATAATCTAAGTTAAACCCTAATTTATTTATGCACAATTTTTAATTTATGAAAATAACTAAATAATATTATTCTGAAAAAAGGAAAGATTAAAAGAAAAATCAAAAAAAAAGAAAAAGATATTAAACCTAAATTCTATTTTTGGTGTTTTTTATTAAAAAGATTAAAACTATAACCTAATTAAACTAAATATTTACATATATTAATTTATTGATGAAAATAATTACAATAAAATATTTATTATTTTTTGGTCTTTTCTGATTTTTATAATGTTTTTTTTGTGTTTTGGTTAAAAATTAAATAAAAACAAATAATTAAAATAAACATAACAACTAAAATAATAATTAAAAAGATAAAAAAAATAATTAAACTTGGCAAACCAGGGTGGGGTGTAGCCCCAGATTAGGAGGTTCAGGCCTGGAAATTCTGGCCCATTTAGATCTGAAGTTGTTGACTTTTCCAGCTTGGGTGCCAGCGCATTGACTTGCCTTATAGTGGACTTTCAATATCAGCCCTTGATCTGGGACCATCAGGCATGTGTACGCTTGGATGAGAGGACGTATGGTACGTATGCATTCCTGAAGCTGCATGGGATTTATAATTGAAAAATAATATGAGATTTTGCCAGACCTGGGACTTGAACCCAGGTCTTTGAGGTTATATGCACAACGTGTTACCACTGAGCCAAGCGCGTTAATTGACATATTATTATAAACAAATAATGAAAAAGCAAAACCAACGCCTATTAACTAAAACGCGCGCAAATTTGAATTGGCCAGTCCCTTTATGACACGACATCATCGTCTTCATCCCTGTAAAAACAAAACTCAGGGGCCACGGTTTTTGAAGCGTTGCTTTAGGGCCTCTATCAGAAAATAGCGAATAGCCCCTCGTCGCTCATAAATTGAGCGCGAGGGGGCCATCCTTTTCGTCTTCAACCCCTGAATCCATTGGTGATCATCTGGGGCTCTAATTTTGCGTTATCATGAAAGCCCCAAATCTAAGAACCTGCAACCCTAATTTTTGACAATGGTGAAAACGCATGTATGGCACAAAAATACAATTGAACATGTTGGTTAGTTTAGAAACATCATTATAAGCAAGAATCCACAAAGAAAAATACAAAAGAATGCTTAATTTATGCCATGCGATTTCAAGAATTTTGAGGTACGGTCTGGGTTCTTGGTACCAATTCAGGGCCTTTTGATGGATGTTCTTGGTTGAGAAACGTTCAAGGATGTCTCAGGATGCTAATGGAATGAAAGTTGGTGCTTGAATCGACCTCTAAGGCACTTTTCAGTGTTTGAGTTTTTTAGGAGAATTTTCAATTTGCCAAAGGTTTCTTATGCGCAGCTTGCAGTCTAAGATCATTAGGGTTATGATTCTGAGTATGTATAGAGCATGCTAGGTCAAAAATATTGCACAAAATCTCAAGCATTCATGGTTTTACATATTTGATTTTATGAAATCTTTTTGAATCTTTTCCATGTGCATTTTGGTTCAAATCTGATCAATTCTCATCAAAACTTGCTTAATTAAGAAGTGCACGAAATATTGACCTTGGAATGTGCATAAAAAGATTTTTTTAGGTTAGGTTTATATTTTTCATGTATTAAAATGATTTAAATGAATATAAATTAATATAAATTCAAATAAATAATTAAAAAATATGAAAATACTTCCCTTTGGGCCTAATGGTCGTGCATAGGCTTGGCATGAAGAAACTTGGAAGAAAAATGGGCCCATTTGCATTTTTAGGCCTTTTGCATCAATGTTGACTTTTCAAAATTCCCAAAAATTTCCCAACTTCCACAAGGCATAACTTGGTCAATTTTTAAGCTTTCCACATGTTCTTGGACATTTTGGAACGGTCTTTGAGTCCTTTAACCAATGCCTTTGGTCCCATATCATTTTGATTTACCAATCTCAAGTTATGTCCTTTGACTTAAAGTCACTTTTTGTTGACTTTTGAAAATGACCTATAATGTTGAAATTGATAACTTTTTGTGAGAGCATTTCTTGGACTTGGAACATGAAGATGAATTGTAGGAAATGTCTTTCTATTCAAAATGAGCTTTGGATGGAATTTTTCTGATAATCCATGTGAAAGTTATGCCTTGGTCAATTTCAGTTGACTTTTTCAACTGTCCAAATATAGCAACTTTTGCATCTTTGATGATTTCTGAGCCAAATTTTGAGAATCATGATCAAGCATTGATCAAATGATGTTTGTGGCTTCAAAATGATATGTTGACCAAAAATTTGAACTTTTGACTGTCAAATGACCATTTTGCCCCTACAGTTGACTGTAGTGCAATCTAGGGTTTTGACTGTGCAATTTTGAGCTGAATGCCTTGAAACTTGATATGAGGGTATTTGAACATCTTTGTGGGCATATGAGACTTGATTGGGCCTTTGAAAACTTCATTTCCTTGATCAGAACCCAAACCCTAGTTTTGACTGTATAGGAGACAGTTGAACTGCATAGTCCTTGGGGAATTTTGTGACCTTGACTTGACAATTCTTGGAGCATATGGGAGGGCAAATTTTGGGGTGCAACAGTTGCCCCTGTTCAATCTTCTTAGACCTGAGGATGCAGATTGGCGGACGTGCCTTTCGTAATCCGAGGGTAGAAGATGATTGAACACTAAAGTGCCCAGAAATTTGCGCTCACATGATAGCAGTGTGATGGAAATGGGCTTATAGATGCCATTTAGAGGTTGCTGAATAGGATGATGGGCTTATAGATGCCATCTGGATGTTGATTGCGTAGGAAATTCCTTAGCGAGAACCTGCATACCTGCAAAAGAGAAAATGAGTACCTGACACGTTGCAGGAGCTGACCTTAGATGCTTGGTATAGATGTGTCCTGACTGGTTACAGGAGCTGAATCTGGAGCTTCAAACGCTGATGAATGAACCAGGGATGGTTACTACCTTAGCATGAATGGTAAGAGAACCTTGGGCGACTTTTAACTTCAACAACGCTCGTTGAGAAAAAATCTTGGGTGTCTTCTACTGGGATAAGAATCAGGGAGATCTTAGGGTCGATCTGACTGAACCAAGAGAAGGCCTTTGACTGGATAAGCATCAGGAAAATCTTAGGGTCGATTTAACTGAACCGGTCTAGGTCTTGAAATATCTTCAACTGGATAAGCATCAGGGAGATCTTAGGGTCGATCTGACTGAACCAAGAGAAGGCCTTGGACTGGGTAAGAATCAGGAAAATCTTAGGGTCGATTTAACTGAACCGGTCTAGGTCTTGAAATATCTTCAACTGGATAAGCATCAGGGAGATCTTAGGGTCGATCTGACTGAACCAAGAGAAGGCCTTGGACTGGATAAGAATCAGGAAAATCTTAGGGTCGATTTAACTGAACCGGTCTAGGTCTTAAAACATCTTCAACTGGATAAGCATCAGGGAGATCTTAGGGTCGATCTGACTGAACCAAGAGAAGGCCTTGGACTGGGTAAGAATCAGGAAAATCTTAGGGTCGATTTAACTGAACCGGTCTAGGTCTTGAAATATCTTCAATTGGATAAGCATCAGGGAGATCTTAGGGTCGATCTGACTGAACCAAGAGAAGGCCTTGGACTGGGTAAGAATCAGGAAAATCTTAGGGTCGATTTAACTGAACCGGTCTAGGTCTTAAAACATCTTCAACTGGATAAGCATCAGGGAGATCTTAGGGTCGATCTGACTGAACCAGAGAAGGCCTTTGACTGGATAAGCATCAGGAAAATCTTAGGGTCGATTTAACTGAACCGGTCTAGGTCTTGAAATATGGTTGAGAATTTAAACTGCATTTTTCCTGAAAGGTAAAAGTCAGTCATATGCAATGCATGATATGGATCAAGCAATGATGTTCTCGATATAAATGAGACTTGTATGATGCAATACATTATGCATGCTATAATGATGTATGTGATGTTTTATGTATGTTTTTGTCTAGGAAAGTGAATCCTTGACGGGTGCCGGGAAGTCGTATCCTGGGCTGATATTGAGGAATAAATTTTGCTTCCGCTGGGGATGATAATTGCAAGAATACCGGTAGGAGAAGATAACTCCGTTGTGGAATAAACTTGGCAAATGAAGAGTCTATGGGGAGAAAAGATACTCTGATGACTATGCTGGGAAGCAATACTCTGTGGGGAGAAAGATGCCTTGCTGAGTGTTGATAATAGTTTGCTAAAGATACCCTTGTTGTTGGAAGTATTAATGGACTTCGCTGGGGATAGACAGACTTTGTCGACGACGCTCTTTCCATGGCTTTTGGCTGAGGATAACCCAGTTATATCCTGTTAAGGAAATAACTCTTTAAATCAAGTCGGACGACGCGTTCGTGTTCTGCGAGGGGGTAAACTTCCAGAATCTACTGGGGATGAGCTTACTGCTTGGGGATATATGAATTCCAACTTTGCTGGTGAAGCTGGATTGGACTCTTCTGGGGAAGTTTGATACTGCGGGGGAAGTGATTCCTTTGAATTTTGATGTACCGCCGGGGAACAATCTTTAGACCAAGACTGCCGGGGATGCTTGTTAAGAATACTGCTGGGGAAGTACTGAGATCTGCTGGAGGATACTCAATTTCCTTGATATTTGATGATAACTTGGAGAAGAATGTATTGTTTTGTTGAACCACTCTCTGGGGAATTAAGATATACTCGGCCGTGTTCTTTAGCTGAACCTACCTTGGTACCTTGGAGGACAGAACAATTAGATCGCTTGGACAACTCTTTATTGCCCCTGTTTCTGAGGTATGAGAGGAAAACCTGTGAGGTGCTGATAGTTGTTGATGGACAAACCTTCTTCTGGTAGGCAGGTGACAGGATGACAGGACATAGTCGTACGCTTTAATCCCTAACTTTTGCCTGGACCGCCCTTTCGGGTTTTCAGTCCACCGGGATACCCATTTTTGCCCAAGCCGCCTTTTCAGGTTTTCGACTTGCCGGGTGTACAGATTTTTCATTTTATCCCTTCATTTTGCCCGAACCCTTTTGGTTCGCCGGGAAGCCCTAATTTTTGCCTAGGTATGTCAACCTAGCGGGTCTTTGATTATGCGTAGTATTTTTCCGACTATGTCCGTTCTCAAAATGTAGGGAGTTGCCCCTGTTAGGAGTGTTTTGTCGTGCCACCAGAGGGTGTTTGATCAGGCCAGATTCGTTGTTGAAATGCCCCCCAGTGACTCAGGAGGAGATTCGCCCCAGGCTATTTGGCCTTTGAGAGATTCTCCGAATCTTGATTGGACTGCCCCAGATGATGGACCATGCTCATGTCTGCCCCTTGATTGGAGGTACTTCTGTTCACCAGACTTTCATTGTGCGAATTTCCCTGCTGTTCAAACAAGAAGTCATATGCAAACAAAGTTATGTTAAAAATGCAAAGCCTATGTCTGTCTTGAAGTTTTTGAAAATGCATTTTTTCCATAAAACAAGTGAATATTTGTAAAACGTGATGTCAACTCCGTATTTTACCGTGAGCCTTAAGGAGTCAGGATACCTTTTGTAACAGTATGCTTTCGAACTAACCCATGCTTCAGCTAGGACTTTTAAGGGTTATAACGTGGCCTGGTTCACGGTTTAAGAAACAAAGGATAAAGGCTCAAATTATTGTACCCCCCCGCTCTTCGTGATGTTCTTCAAACCTAAACTCAGTTGATCGTGCGTTAGACCTTGTTTGAGTCTTTGCTTTGATGTTCCAATAATGGTTCAGATGTTGATGATTTCTTTTGAATAGGCAGTCATTTTTTGCTTTGGTTGAGGGTTTGTGAGACCTCTTTCTTTTTGATTTCGTTATCCCTATTTTTTGCCTGAGCTGTTTCCTTTTTTGGAATTACAGTCAGCGGGATGCCCTAGTTTCGTAAGTCCCCTTTATAGGTTTTGACTTTTTGGGCTTTTCATTTATGAACTTTTTGATAATGACTGTCTGTCTTTACGATTGTTCGGAACCATCACTGTCTTTCTTTTTTTCGTAAGGACCTCTTTGGTGCCATTCGTTATGTACTTGGATCAACTGAGAGACTACCCTGCCCCAGGTTATGATTAAGGGTTTTAAATTTCGAAAAGAAAAACTCCTACTTCTTTGGCTCAGAGGGGTTGACGAGGGATTATCTTCCTTATAACTCCAGTGTTTAGGGATTGAAACAATGCCTGTACCTCATCAGCGGGGTCTGTTCAAAAGCATACTGTAAAGATCGTGGTATCGTTTTCGTCATCCTCCCTCAAGAGGCTTAGAATTATTAATCGAGCGTTGATCATCAGAAAAAATATGAAAATAATTTGCATATAGTGAATACGAATATATTGCTTCAAAACAGACATATGCGATGCATTAATGAAATAACAATGTTTAACATGAATAAAGGTTTGAACAACAGAAAATTGCAACTTGAACATTCGAATGAACAAAAATTTCCTAATCTCAGGGTTTGTCACTTCAAATGGTGCCTCCTGTAGGGATGGTAGAAGCACTCAGCCTGGCCATCTTGGGTGAATTCCACAGCTCCTTCCTCAATCAGATCCTGGATTTTATTCTTCAAAGTCCAACAGTCCTCTGTAGCATGCCCCGGGCTGTCAGAATGATAAGCGCAGTGAGCGTTGGGGTTATACCTCGAAGGTGTCCTGTTGGGATTCTTAGGAGGATCCTTTAGAGTTACCAAGTTCAACCTCAGTAGTTGTTGTAAGGCTTGAGGCAGCGACACGTTGAGCTTGGTGAATTGTCTTTTGGGCTTGTCTGGCTGAAGCTGGTGAGGTTGATACTGAATTGGTGATACTGAAGTCATATGAGGAGCTTTCTCCTTGCCTTTTTGTCTCAAAGATGGTCGAACGATGACTGGCTCTTTACCCTTAGATGTTTGCCCCAATTGGTTACCCTGAAGCAGTTGGTTGACGAGAAACCGGAGCTCATCTTGTCTTTGAGCTAAACCTTGAATGGCATTCCTCTGCCCCAGCATTTGGGCTTTCATTGCATCCATCTCAGCTTGTAGGTGTTTCAACTTTCCATCCTCAGCACCGTTCTTGACAAGGGTCTCCCTGAGAAGGGTCCTTAGTTCCTCCTGCCCCTTGGATAGATTCAGAAGGATTTCCCCGAACCGAGTCTCTTGAGCAAGAAGGTCCTGGTTGTCTGGTTGGAAGGCCATTGCTGAAATAAACAGCGAGAAAGGTAAGTGACCTACAACAAAGATACCTGTTATGTAATGATGTGTATGATATGCATGCAATGTTTTCAAGGATCTCGCAGGGTAAACAAGAAAATTTGTTAGCATTTGGATCCAGTAGCTTGATTGAAGGAACTTCGGATTGTTGAGAGTCCTTTTTCAAGGGTCAAAGGCTCACCATATCCAGTGGGTCATAGCCTCTGACTTTAGTCATCATGTCTGGTTTTGATTTCCAAACAACCTTGGTTAAGGGAACCTTCTTCAAGAGTCAGAGCTCACCATATCAAGTGGGTCATAGCCCCTGACAACTTTGGCTAGAGGAAAATAAATCCTCTTTGCCCCTTGCTAGATGTTTGATTCATCATGACCTGCATCACAAGCCTTTGAGATCCTTGAAATGGGTTAGGATGTATGCAATGGTATGACGTCATGCTATGCATGGGATGATGTAGGTAAACCCTGTTATGAGTCCTAACTAAGGACTATAAACAGTCCCTGCAAGAAATTCAGTATACTTTGTTATGAGTCCCAATTAGGGGCTATAAACAAAACCTGCAAGAGATCTAGTAAACCCTGTTATGAGTCCCAGTTAAGGACTATAAACCAGACCTGCAAGAAATTTGGTAAACCCTGTCATGAGTCCTAGTTAAGGACTATAAACAAGACCTGCAAGAAATTTGGTAAACCCTGTCATGAGTCCTAGTTAAGGACTATAAACAAGACCTGCAAGAAATTTGGTAAACCCTGTCATGAGTCCTAGTTAAGGACTATAAACAAGACCTGCAAGAAATTTGGTAAACCCTGTCATGAGTCCTAGTTAAGGACTATAAACAAGACCTGCAAGAAATAAGTGTCAGGTAACAAGCACGCAGATAGTCAAATACGAAGGCACACAAGTCACACAAAAAGAGCCCTTAGGGTTTAGGCCAGCATGAGGTCTGGGTAGTACCCTCTTTCAGTTTGTTGGTTAAGACCTGTCCTATCAGAAGTAACCGGGTTCTAGAGGATCCCAATATCACTGACTACCCTCAATCGGTCATAACTCCAGCATCGCAATCTTTTCTTGCGGCCAGAACCATCACGAGAGTTTAGCCTCAATGGGCGTAGCATACTGCTACTGTTTCTATTGGCCAAGTTGGGTCATTTAAGGTTCTAAGGTCTGTTGGTGCTTAATGACTCCTTGGAAGACCCATATTCTCCCCGTTTCAACACGAGGGATATCGGTACAGACCAAGGTGCCACACCAACGTAGCCACTGCTTCACCCATGTCGGTATACGCCGGACAGGTCCCTCACAGATTATGCTACCTAAACAGGGTATCCCCAGATCCGGGTTAGGATCTATGTAACTCCGATACAACCCACAATTTAAAGCACGCAAAACAATACAAGTGAAAACACAGTTATGACCTAGCCCTAAGGTACACCTCACTTTAAAAATATCCCCAGCAGAGTCGCCAGTTCTGTGATCGGTGGATCTGGAACTGACTGTTTAACGCTGGTTCGCGAAATGTCGCGGAAGCAAGAGTCGCCACCGTCTTTTATTTTCTCCAACATGGAAAGGACAAAAGCACAGAAAAATTCCTTAAAGAGATTGCTCTCGGTTCGGGAGGTAGGTTATAGAAGGGGAAGGTGTTAGCACCCTTTCTATCCATGGTTATCCATGGGCTCTTAGATACTTGCTCAATGTGTTTTCAAAATTGTTTGCTTGCTTTTCAATGTGGGTTTAAAAAGTTTCTTTGAAAAATTTCAGTTCGACTCTTGTATCGGTCCTCAAGAGTGTTTGAAAAATTGCTTTCGAAAGCTTTTTGAAAATGTGTTGGTGTGAAAAGTATTTTTGATTTGTTTTGAGATTTAGAGCAAGCATCTACGAGTTGTCTACCTACCCTAAGGAATTCGTCTGTGTAAATGTCCTTTAAAGTAGTGTCATCCCACCATTGAGAGGTAGGTAGCACCACCGTTGGAGGTGTTCGGGTCAATTCGAGTTTATAGGGACATGGTGATCACCAGAGCAATGGGAAGACACCTTAGAAGCTACCCTCATGCCAGGTTCCCGGATCATGAGGACTTACTAAGACGTCCTCTACTCGACGATCACCTTTCGAAAGGCAACAGTGAGGCGTACCCTAGGGGTGGTGTGTGCGAATTGTGTGTCGTATTTCAGTTATTTGTCTTGTCATGTTTAAAGTGATCTACGCTTGATTTTAATTAGGACATTCATTCTTGCATGCTTCATTAACAGTAAAAGTTTGCGGGAAATAAATCTAAGGCTATTACAAAGGCGCGGGTCCACATCGCCAAAATTAAACCGGACCCGATTTAGCAGAAAATAAATAATGCGAAGAAATAAAGTGCGAAAAGTAAAGTTACATGGCTTTGGGGAGATTTACATAATTATAATAAGCGATAAAGAAAAATGCGCGAAATAAATTAAAACAATGGGCGTTGGACCCTTTCACAAACAATTAAAATTAACAAGGAATTTAAAATTAAAATTAAATGAAAAAATGATATTTTTGTGTTTTTTAGATTTAATGAGAAAAAGGAATTAATTGAAATTAAATTAAACGGCAAACCCTAATTCTAATATTTTTATTTATTATGAAAGAATTAAAATATAATCTAAGTTAAACCCTAATTTATTTATGCATAATTTTTAATTTATGAAAATAACTAAATAATATTATTCTGAAAAAAGGAAAGATTAAAAGAAAAATCAAAAAAAAGAAAAAGATATTAAACCTAAATTCTATTTTTGGTGTTTTTTATTAAAAAGATTAAAACTATAACCTAATTAAACTAAATATTTACATATATTAATTTATTGATGAAAATAATTACAATAAAATATTTATTATTTTTTGGTCTTTTCTGATTTTTATAATGTTTTTTTTGTGTTTTGGTTAAAAATTAAATAAAAACAAATAATTAAAATAAACATAACAACTAAAATAATAATTAAAAAGATAAAAAAAATAATTAAACTTGGCAAACCAGGGTGGGGTGTAGCCCCAGATTAGGAGGTTCAGGCCTGGAAATTCTGGCCCATTTAGATCTGAAGTTGTTGACTTTTCCAGCTTGGGTGCCAGCGCATTGACTTGCCTTATAGTGGACTTTCAATATCAGCCCTTGATCTGGGACCATCAGGCATGTGTACGCTTGGATGAGAGGACGTATGGTACGTATGCATTCCTGAAACAACAACAGGCAACAAACAACAACAAAACAACAGGCTAGTGCAGCAACTAGGCTGCCAAACAAGTGCAACAAGTAATGACAGAACAAGAAGGTAGCAACAAGTAAAACAAAAATAGAACAAGGCAAAACAACAAGCTAGCTTGCTCAACAAACAAAATGCATCATCATTTTCCTGATTTATACAAGCCCTTCAGAAAGTATAGAAAAATAAGCAAAATTCGCTTTATTTCATTGAAAGATGAAAAAGGAAAGATGAAAGAGATATCACCTAGCAATACAGTCCAAAATCCTGCAATATGCCAAAGTCAGCTGTGTCAAACCTGCTCTTGACAACCCAAGGTTTTCACACAAATAAAAAATATGAAACCTTTGCTCAAAATACCATGGTTTGTTCAAAACCTCAAATCCCCCCCACTTTTGACCCCGATTTTCAATATAACAAAGCGACTGTTCCATAAAACAGGGGGCAAGATAATATACAAATCAAGCCAGCATACCAAGAAACCAGAAAACAAGCTAAAATATAACAAACAAAAGGGCCAAACCAGTAAGAAAAGAGATATCAAACCAAGAGAAAAATTGAAGCAGCCTCCATCAATCTTGCAACTGAAGTGGTTTCACAATAACACAACATCCAGAAAGAGCAACATTGTCCCCTCAAATTTTGTTTTCAGCAAATCCACCAAAATATATACAGAATACAAAATCACAATACAAGTATAAAAAATCCCACAAATCTTCCATCCTCCAAATCACAATTCTCTATGAATTTAGCTATTATACACATGACCATGCTAGTTGTAGTATTTGTAGTACATATATCCATGGATGTGATAAGGTGAAAGTTGATCTTCAAGAAATGATGGATGAATGTCTTATCCACATAATCAGACCAAGGGTTGAATATGAAGAAGAAGTGAATACGGTTTATGGTTGCCCCAGAGAATTCCAAGTTTTTTATGTGAATTATATGAATGACGATCTGGTGCAGTTGCATGCCACATTTTGCACATGGAGGGTCAGGAGGTGCATCTTTATGGATCTTGTCGAGTCTGCTATAGGGATTCTCGGGGTTGTTATGTGGTAAGAAGAGGTGTTCAGTTATTGTTAGATAATGGTACCATCAAAGTCACGGGAAATAGAGATGATTACAATGGAGTTAATATGATTGAAGATTACTCTATTAAGGCCATGTTCAACGATGAATATGTTTCTACAGATGAATTATTTCTTTCGTAAGAAGAAATTTTATCTAATAACGACTCTGCGATGCCTAAATATCTTGAAGTAGGGGTGAATGTTATTGTGTCGTGTTTTGCTTTTCCTGCTCCTGTAGAGATTGAATACCACAATAAGCGTATTGTCACTCCAGTAGTTATTTGTCTGTCTAGTCCTATCCCATATGAATCAGATAAAGTTATGCCTTATAAATACAATGCAACTATCCTAGAAAATGGTGTGGAAGGTCCTATTCAACCTCTGTCCCATGTTGAAAATATTGCTGAAGTCAGTCGGGTAACTCGCAGTGGTTGGGTCTTCGCCCCAACTTTTCGAGGAGATGTTGATTTTAGAAAGAAGACGTTTGAGAATGTTGAACCTAAGAAAGGGATGGGAGAATCCAGTGGCACCTATTTGGAAAAATATGTCAATGACTAGTTGAAAATCATCAAGATAAGTGATTACAATATTGTAGATCAATTGTTGGAAACTCCATCCAAAATTTCCATTCTAGCCTTGCTAATGAACTCTTCTGGTCATAGGAGTCTCTGATGAGAGTACTGGATCAAGCTTATGTGGAAAGTGATATGTCTCTAGATCAGTTCAGCAATGTTGTGGGGAATATTACATCTTATAATAATTTGAGTTTTTGTAATGATGAATTGCCCGATGAAGGAAGAAACCATAACCTAGCTCTTCATATTTCCATGAGTTATAAGAATGATTCTCTATATAATGCGTTGATTGATAATGGGTCTGCTCTAAATGTCATACCAAGAAGTACACGTATGAAGCTTAAGTATCAGGGGGCTCCCATACGCCCAAGTGGAATCATAGTGAAAGCATTTGACGGTTCGGGGAATCCTGTCATCGGAGAGATAGATTTTCCTATTCACATAGGACCACATTATTCTAGATTACGTTCTAGGTTATGGATATTGTGCCTGCCTAAAGTTGTTTATTAGGGCGACCTTGGATCCATGAAGCATGACCTACTACTTCAAACTTGCACCAGAAGCTGGAATTTTTTCGTGAAGGAATGATGGTCATGGTGAACAGTGAGCAAGCTCTGTTAATATCTCATTTGTACTCCTTCAGCATTGTGGAAGCTGATGAAGATGTTGTTGGAACTCAGTTCCAAGCTTTATCTATTGATAATATAAGGAAGAATGAAGATTATATCGCCTCGTTTAAGGATGCACGGGAAGTAGTTCTGAAAGGCCCTATCAAGGTGTGGGGGCAAGTTATTAATCCTCCTGTGAATAGGAATGGGACTGGCTTGGGTTTCTCCGTGAAGAAGGAAGTTGTAAGGCCGAAGTCTGCTTTAAGAAAGTATCAGGACATCTTTCATAGTGCAGGGTATCTCCATCAGACTGCTCCCAAGATCAATTTTATTCTCGAAGATGAATCAGAGCAAGAGATGCTGAACTCTATGACACACGGAGTCAGAGTCCAGAATTAGATCACTGTTGATATTCCTTCTTGCATTCACATCTCAAAGTAATTTGTTTTTTTATTAATATTTTCAAAAATATTTCATTCTGTCCAAGGTGGAAGTAATGATGTTGTATGGACATATATGTTGTTTTGATTTTCAAAAATCATTAATTAAAGTTATTTTTTACTACTAAAGTTGTCTCTTTATTTTCTGCTTTTCTTGGAAATGGTAATAAAAAAGCCTTTCAAAATAAATGATAATTAAATAAATTTGCATAATCACTTGTTACGTGTGTCAGTGTGATACGGTGGGAGAACTGACTTGAGGTTTTGCGTTTGTGTGCGCGAATGTTCAATTTAGCAAGAGTCGCCACCGACTTTTTATTTTATCCTAAGGAAAGGTCAAAAAGCACAGGAAAGACCTTTTAGATGTTTTCGTGGATTCGGGGGGTAGATTATGAAAAGGGAATGTGCTAGCACCCTTTTCATCCATGGTTATCCATGGACTCTTAGTTACTTGTTTTAGATCACTTGCCTTTGCTTTTTAATTGCTTGAAATGGTGCTTTGTGTGTGTGGTTTTGAAAATGTTTTGAAAAAGATGCCTTGTCTAGGCAACCTTTGTAACAATTCTTGTTTGAATGTTTTACAAAGGTGTTTGTCTTTTTTGAAAAGATGTTTCAATGTTTTTGAATGTTGTTTTGAAAGTTGTGTTGTGGAGTGTGTTTTGAAAAATGGCAAGGGTGTTTTTGCAAGTTTTTGATCAAGTAACTAAGAGTTATCTACCCTATTTTACTCAAAGATCTTTCTTATGTTTTTAACCCTTTTAACAATGTTGTTTCACCATTGTATTTGGTGAACAACCTTGTGTTAGGATGTTGAACGGGATGGGCGTTGGGACATTTATATAGTCATAGAAGGCAACATATGGGATGTTTTAGCAATGTCGTTTTAGGGACTAGATCGTTTACCGAAGGCAACATCAAGGGTCATCGAGGGACTACGATCTTTTATCGAGGGTCTTTGCTAAAACTCCCATGCTCGAGGGACATGACTATTTTCCGAGGCAACAAGTGAGATTACCCTAAGGGTGCATGTGTGCAAAGTGTGTTATTTACATTAATTTAGTCTTTGATTAGGGGTTGTCTACTTGTTGGTTTTATCTTTCCATACACACCTAGTTACTAGCATTTGTATAAAAGTAATAAAAAGCAGAAAGATAAAATCCTACGCTATTACAACCATATCGAAAGGCATAAAAAAATATTGTAAGTGTTTAGTTATTGGCTTATTTTTTTGGTAAAACCAGGTGTGTGAATGTCATGACTGATGTCATAACATTCTGGTTTATTAGGTACTTTATGCAGAAAAATTATGGCATACAGTAGCTACTGTTTATGAGTGTGTATCTGAGCAATTTGCAATGATCACATTTATTGCCTTCTACCAAAATCAGTAAACAGGAATTCTGATGTCATAACAAATGTTAAGACATCATGTACTGATCTAACAGTTATGCAGTTTGGTTAATTTTGAGATTTTTCAGGAAGTTGAGTCATTCTTTCCAGAACAGAATCTTGCGTGGACCTTAGGTTAACCTAGATCAACCCTAATTTGGTTGATAAATTCTTGTGACCAAGTCTTAAGGTTAACCCTAGCTTTTTGTGGAAACCCTAACTGAAGAAACAGCTGCTATATATTCAACAGGATTGCTGTTTGGAAAGTATCTCTTTTGACTGAAGATCAATTAGGAGCTGTATAGTTTTAACTGCTGTAATCCAAGCAATTATCATTGTGATAAGTGACTTGGAATAGGTTTTGATTGTAAGGGCTTTTGTATCACTCAAAGCTTTGAAGCAAGAGTGTTTGTGTCTCTTGACTAAAGCTTTGAAGCAAAGTCAAGTTAGGTTTATGTATCACTCAAAGTTGTGAAGCACGAGTGTTTGTGTTACTTGATTAAAAAGCTGTGAAGCATAATCAAGTGTATGTTCTGAAGAGTGTCTTCATTAATTCATTAGTCAATTGTTTTAAGTATCACTGCTGTGATTGAGTGGGAGTGAGTAGGAACTCAGGTTTAAGTTGAACTTAGATTGAAGTTGCATTGGGTAGGTCTTAAGTGAAGGAGATAAACTGGTTGGTTTATTCCTGAATTAATATCTCTTATAGTGGATTTCCTCCCTGGCTTGGTAGCCCCCAGAGTAGGTGTTGTTTCACACTGAACTGGGTAAACAATTGACTGCGTTCTTTACTGTTTTTATTTACTGTCTTATAGAAAGTCAGATACGGTGTCATAACATTCACTGTGACATTGAGTATCTCTTGCCAGAATTTCAATTGGCATCAGAGCAGGCACCCTGCCTGTATTACTGGGTGAGATCTAGGGATATCACTTTCTGGCACTATGGACAAAGAAGGAGTTTTTGGAAATAGACCACCCATTCTGGATGGAACAAATTATGACTACTTGAAACCTCGTATGATTGCCTTCTTAAAATCACTGGACAAAAAGGCTTGGAGAGCTTCTGACAAAGGATGGAACCATCCCACCATAACTGAGAAAGATGGGACAATCAGTCTGAAGCCTGAGGAAGAATGGAGCAAAGAAGAAGATGAGTTAGCCCTGGGTAATTCCAAAGCTTTAAATGCCTTGTTCAATGGAATTGATAGAAACATATTCAGACAAGTACATCAATGTGAACTGGACAAGGAAGTGTGGGACACTCTCAAAACTACCCATGAGGGCACATCCAAAGTAAAAATGTCAAGGCTTCAGATGCTGACTACCAAGTTTGAGAACCTAAGGATGAAGGAAGATGAAACCATTCATGAGTTTCACATGAACATCTTGGAGATTGCCAACACCTCAAGAGCATTGGGAGAAAAGATGTCTGAAGAAAAACTGGTGAGAAAGATTCTCAGATCCCTGCCTAAAAGATTTGCAATGAAGGTAACTGCTATAGAGGAAGCCCAGGATATCAGCAAGTTAAAAGTGGATGTACTCATTGTGTCTCTTCAGACTTTTGAAATGGGGATCAGTGACAATGTTGACAAGAAAAACAAGAGCATAGCACTTGTATCCAACTCTGAAGATAAAGACAAGGAGGATGAAGAAGAAAATATTTCAGAAGCTATAGCCATGCTTGGAAGACAATTCAACAAACTCATCAAGAGAATGGACCCAAAGTCAAGGTCAAATGTTGAGAACATCCCCTCTGACATTAATAGATCTTATGACTCCAGCAGAAGACCAAGGTCTGAAGAGAAGGGAAATCAAGGCAGAGGAATTCAATGCCATGGTTGTGAAGGATATGGGCATACTCGAGCTGAATGTCCTACCTTTCTTAAGAAACAAAAGAAAGGAATGTCTGCTACCTGGTCTGACTATGATTCAGAAAGTAATTCTGAAGAAGAATCTGCCAAACTAGTTACTGCACTAACTGGTGTTTGTACCTCTGAAAGTGACACTAGTGATGAGGAAGTGACATTTGAAGAACTGGCTGATACTTACAAGAAATTGTGTATCATAAGTGCTGAAGTCTGTGTACAAAATGAGAGACAAACAAAACTCATCATAAAGTTGGAGGCTGAAAAAAGGGCAGACCTTGAAATTATAAGTCATCTAGAAGGGGAAGTTCAAATGCTGAACTCAAAATTGAACCAGATGACCAAATCTGTCAAGATGCTGACAAATGGAACTGACAAATTGGAAGAAATCCTTTAGGTTGGACAAAATGTGGGAAACAAGTCTGGACTAGGATTTGTGGGAGCAAAGAAATCTGGTGCAGACAAGAAGATCAGGTCTGATAAACAAATGTCAAAGCAGATGTCACAACATAACACTCAACATCGGGAACAGAGAAATATGAAGAAAAAGTACCAAAGATGGAGATGTCATCATTGTGGGAGGATTGGTCACATAAAGCCCTTCTGCTTCAGATTGTATGGATACCCTAATCAGAACCCAGGTGTCAAACCTAAGGCTAACAGGGTACCACATACTCCTCAATGGAAGAAAAAGGCTACTGCCCTGATAGCCCACACTTCCCTGAGAGTCTCTGCAAAGGAAGACTGGTACTTTGACAGTGGGTGTTCTAAGCACATGACTGGAATCAAGAACATTCTCAATAATGTTAAACCTCACACCACTAGTTATGTGACCTTTGGAGATGGTGCTAGAGGTGAAATCAAAGGAGTTGGTAACTTGGACTGCCCTGGAGTTCCAAATCTGAATGAAGTACTATTGGTAAAAGGCCTGACTGCTAATCTCATTAGTATCAGTCAATTATGTGATCTAGGATTCAAGGTCAACTTCTCAAAATCTGAATGTCTTGTAATTAATGAAAAACAAGAAGTTGTAATGAAAGGAGTCAGATCTAAAGACAACTGTTACTTGTGGGAGCCTGAGAACACTAATAACTCCACTGTGTGTTCTATTGCCAAAGAAGAAAAAGAGGTGAAACTGTGGCACCAAAAACTTGGCCATCTTTATCTAAGAGGAATGAAAGGGATTATCTCCATGGAAGCAGTCAGAGGGATTCCAAGACTGCAAATTGATGAAAGGAGAGTTTGTGGTGAATGTCAGGTTGGTAAGTAGACTAGGATGTCACATCCAAAGTCAAGACATCTGACCACCTCTAAGGTTCTAGAACTTCTTCATATGGGACCAATGCATGTGGAAAGACTTGGTGGAAAGAGATATGCCTATGTTGTGGTGGATGACTTTGAAGTTTTTAAAGAACTGTGCAAAAGAATTCAAAGAGAAGGGTGTATTGTCAGAATCAGAAGTGATCATGACAAGGAATTTGAAAACAGCAAGTTTAATAAGTTCTGTTCCTCAGAAGTAATTAGTCATGAATTCTCTTCTCCTACAACTCCTCAACAAAATGGAGTTGAAAAGAGGAAAAATAGGATCATACAGGAATCTGCCAGAGCTATGATTCATGCCAAAAGAATTCCTTTTCAATTTTGTGCTGAAACTGAATACATTGCAGCTGGTAGTAGCTGTTCTCAAATTATCTGGATAAAACAGATGCTCACTGAGTATAATGTCTCACAAGATGTTGTGACATTATACTGTGACAATCTGAGTACAATCAATATTTCCAAGAACCCTATTCAGCATAGCAGGACCAAGCATATTGACCTTAAAAATTACTTTATCAGAGACCTTGTAGAGGAGAAGACAATTAAACTGGAACATGTTGCCATTAAGCTACAGCTGGCTGACATTTTTACCAAGGCTCTTGATGCAAATCAATTTGAAAACTTGAGGGGAAAGTTGGGTATTTGCCAACATGAGAAATTATAGCAATTAATTTTGCTCAAAACAAGGGTTGAAGGAGTTATTTTTGTTAAGTCTATTTTAAGTGGGTTAATCATATATTTCCCCAATTCTTTCAAAATTATTAAGAAGTTGAATAGACACACATTTTCCTCCTTCCTCTCTCGTCTTTGCAACAACTCCCATTCTCTCAATCAAAGTTTTCTCTCTAGTTGGTACTGGTTTTCTAAGACTATCAAAATGTCTCAAACATCATCCTCATCCAAGACGACCGTTTCATCTTCATCATCTGATCAAGATTCTCGGGAAATCACCTCTTGCATGGATTTTGAAGTCCTAGAGATTACTCCTCTTAGAGAAATAGCAACTAACCCTTCCAAGGTCAAAAAGCTGAGAACAAGGCATGCAGGAAGGTCTCAGGCTACGTCATCCGGTAATCCCTCTCAACCTTCATCTTCTGTACCTAATAGGGAAGGATCAGCTTATGTACATCAAGCAATAGCTAGGCTTGTTACAAGAATCCTGAGTGAGAACCACTATGTACCGGGGATTTCTGTTCTATTAAATCAAGAATCAGCAAGCCCAAATGTTGAAGCAAATCCAGATGTCTCTGAGAATGTTGAGACACCAAATGACAACATTCAAAAACCATCTGAAAACCTGGATGATATTCAGAACCCTTCAGAGAAGAATGTTGAACCACCTGTTATTGATGTGGATGAGGAATACTCAGACAATGACCTTATTACAAATATCAACCCTAGCATAGCTAGGAGAATGATGAACAGGAAGGGTAATCAAGATGCTGCAAAATGTCTGACCAAAGAGAAACCTGCTGATAAGAAAACCAGGTCTGAAGGCAAGACTGGTGTAGAAACTGTGAAGACTGGACAGTCCAAAGGGAAGGTGAAAGCCCAAGTGCATACTGGGAGTCTCTCAAAGCCTGCAAGGAAACCAATAACAAAGAAGAGAAAAGAACCTGGGCCTACTGATTCTGATGAGGAATCAGAATTTGAAATTGATGCTGAAGACATTCCTCTCAGAAGGAAACTCCCTTCCAGCAAAATGGCTAGAGTTCCTGAAGTCCCCACTGACAACATTTCATTTCACCACCCTGAAAATGCCAACAGATGGAAGTATGTTTGCTTGAAGAGAATAGCCTTGGAAAGAGAACTAAACAATGGTGCCATGGATTGCAAGGAAATCATGGACCTGATCAAAGCTGCTGGACTAATGAAGACTGTGGTAAAATTTACCAAATGCTATGAAAATCTGGTCAAGGAATTCATAGTGAATTTGTCTGATGATTATGCTGATGGAAGGTCAGCTGACTTTGAATGTGTATATGTGAGAGGAAGAAGGGTTAATTTCTCTCCATCTGAAATTAACAAATTTCTTGGAAGATCAAATGAGGCTTACCCTGAACTGGAAGTTACTGACAATGAAGTATGCCAAACCATCACAGCAAGACAAGTCAAGTGCTGGCCCTCAAAAGGCAAGCTAAATGCTAGCAAGCTAAGCATAAAATTTGCCATCCTGCACAAGATTGGTGCAGCCAACTGGGTCCCTACAAACCATAAATCAACCATCTCTACAGGATTGGGGAGATTCATTTATGCTGTTGGTACCAGGACTGAATTTGACTATGGTAGGTATATTTTTGAACAAACTTTAAAACATGATGGAAGCTATGCTGTAAAAGGCCCAATTGCCTTTCCCTCCCTCCTATGTGGAATCATCCTTGCTCAGTACCCTGATATCCTGGTGGAAAGAGACACTGCTTGCAAAAGAGCTCCTGCTCTTGGGTTACACTACAAGCTGTTTCAGGGATCTCATGTTCCTGACATTGTCATAACATCAGCTGAGACATCATCTGTAAAAACTCAGTCCAAGACATCTGATGTTATAGATGTATTGAAAGAGACCTGCAAAGAGCTGGAGACAAGGAAAAAGACTCTCGAAAACCTAATTGCCAAATTAGAACAGGAGGAGACTGAAGGAAACAGAAGGGAAGAGGGTACTGCTGAAGATCAGCTCAATGCTGAAGAAAGTAGCTCCTCTGAAGAGGACAATGCTTAAATGTTTGGAGGAGTTGACAAGCCTGATGCTGGTTCCTGTTGATACAAGTGTTTTTCAGATTTTATTTGTTGCTTTTCTTACTCATTTTGGATGACTGTATAACATTTAAGTACATGTATCTTTGGCCCATTTGTGGCTAAAGAGGGGGAGATATTTTGTGTGTTAATTACTTGGTAGACATTATATTTTCTGCAGACATATTCTTTCTGCTGCTCTATATTCTCTGATTGCTTAGGGGTTTTAGCCAAAAATCTGCCAAAGGGGGAGTTTGTAAGTGTTTAGTTTTGGCTTGTTTTTTTGGTAAAACCAGGTGTGTGAATGTCATGACTGATGTCATAACATTCTGGTTTATTAGGTACTTTATGCAGAAAAATTATGGCATACAATAGCTACTGTTTATGAGTGTGTATCTGAGCAATTTGCAATGATCACATTTATTGCCTTCTACCAAAATCAGTAAACAGGAATTCTGATGTCATAACAAATGTTAAGACATCCTGTACTGATCTAACAGTTATGCAGTTTGGTTAATTCTGAGATTTTTCAGGAAGTTGAGTCATTCTTTCATGAACAGAATCTTGTGTGGACCTTAGGTTAACCTAGCTCAACCCTAATCTGGTTGATAAATTCTTGTGACCAAGTCTTAAGGTTAACCCTAGCTTTTTGTGGAAACCCTAACTGAAGAAACAGCTGCTATATATTCAACAGGATTGCTGTTTGGAAAGTATCTCTTTTGACTAAAGATCAATTAGGAGCTGTATAGTTTTAACTGCTGTAATCCAAGCAATTATCATTGTGATAAGTGACTTGGAATAGGTTTTGATTGTAAGGGCTTTTTTATCACTCAAAGCTTTGAAGCAAGAGTGTTTGTGTCTCTTGACTAAAGCTTTGAAGCAAAGTCAAGTTAGGTTTATGTATCACTCAAAGCTGTGAAGCACGAGTGTTTGTGTTACTTGATTAAAAAGCTGTGAAGCATAATCAAGTGTATGTTCTGAAGAGTGTCTTCATTAATTCATTAGTCAATTGTTTTAAGTATCACTGCTGTGATTGAGGGGGAGTGAGTAGGAACTCAGGTTTAAGTTGAACTTAGATTGAAGTTGCATTGGGTAGGTCTTAAGTGAAGGAGATAAACTGGTTGGTTTATTCCTGAATTAATATCTCTTATAGTGGATTTCCTCCCTGGCTTGGTAGCCCCCAGAGTAGGTGTTGTTTCACACTGATCTGGGTAAACAATTGACTGTGTTCTTTACTGTTTTTATTTACTGTCTTATAGAATGTCAGATACGGTGTCATAACATTCACTGTGACATTGAGTATCTGCTGCCAGAATTTCAAATATGAAGGAAAAAATAAGATAAAAGTAAGAAAAATGAGTGTCTTTCAATTCAGGCAGGAGCACCCTTCGATTTGCATTATGTTTGCCTCCTTCGATTGAGGCTGGAAACAGCAAAGTCACGTCTTTCGATTAGGCTTTGGCACCAGTCAGGTCATGTACTTCGATTGGAGGCTGGCACCAGCATGGGAGTGCCTTTCGTCTGAGCCTGGACTTAGTGCAAGTGTGCCTCTGGCTGGGCCTAGAAGTCAGTGTGGAAACCAAACGCTTCGTTTCATACTCTTGTCCCCTGTTTCTTTCGTTTGAACTTGGAGAAAGAGGATAGAAGCCAGAAGCTTCGTTTCCTATTTCCTGTTTCCTGTTTCTTTCATTTAAAGCATTAAATGGCAACATGGCCTGGAGCCATGCTAGTATTTGTTTGGTAAACAGTTTAATAGTTAAAGCAAGTTCAGGTAAACAGAAAGCAAAAACGAAAGGAGTAGCTCTGAAAGATATGTTAAAAATGTGGAAACTAAAGGAACAATGGTATGTACAATGTTTCGAACGAAAAAGAATTGTATTTACATGTTATGAAACGAAAAGTTCAAAGGTAAGAATAACTTACCTTGCTTCAGGCCTTGAATGGATGTGGGACCTTGAGTGGAGGCCCAGGATTCTGGATTTGAAAGAGGGGGCCAACAGTTGTGCTTGGAATGCTGGATTCGAAGGAAGGAAAGGAACAAGTCTTATGTTTATTTCCAAACTGGATTCGAAGGATACTGGAGAGTATTTGTTCTTCAGAATTGAAGGAAGTAAGTATGTAATTCTGGGTTTTTTCTCACAAGTGTTGAAGGGACTTGAGATATTTGTTGTGTTTGATAAAATTTGGGGATTCGTTCCTCTGGTCCAAAGATTCTCCTTAAACATGTGTTGGAGCCTCTTATTTATAGGCAAAGTTGGCTGAAGCTTTTGGAGGGAAAACAAAATAATTTGAACAATTTGAGTAAACTGCTCTTTGTAGCCTTCGAGGGACAGTGCTTTATTGCCATTTTGGTGCAAGAAATTGGGCAGCAATGCAGGACTACTGTGCAGCAGTTTTGGAGTTTTATGGCCAGTGAATCAGGCCCGAGCCTGGAAGCGCATGTGACTTGGTCGACAAATGCCTTTGGCCTCTCGTCTTTTTGTCTTGACTCCCTAGACTCACCTTTCGACCAGACTTTCAGTAACCATCTCCTTTTTTCAATCGAAGTGACATTCGAATGACTTCCCTAGACAATCCTTCGAATGGGGCAAATTAATGCTCTTGGGATGGATCAGTAATATATGTCCTTCGAATGAGGACATCCAAACATGCCTGACAAAATTCTTCGAATGCACCACCAAGATGCTTTCTTCGCCTGAGGCAATGAGATAGTGAAGAGTTTATATGCTTGGAACATGCAATTTCTAACAGGAAATCCTTCCCACTCAAATTTACCTACAAAGGGGCCATATGGCCAAACGAAAGAATTACAAAACACTTGTGCGCAAGGATTCACACCCCCAAGCTAAGGATGTGTGTCAGGGATGGAAGGCTCAATCGAAGCTTGCAACATTGGAGAAGTCACTCCCCCAAACAAAAAAGGCGTGCAAGGGCAGGATGTGTGATCGAAAGCGGGCAAAAGAGAGGCTTTTTCCTCCTGGATCGAAGGACATCATCAAGAGGGTTTTTGCCTTGCAGGGGGCACTTGTGGCCAGCAAACATGGTTTTCAAGGCAAGTAATGTAGGCAGCGAAAGTCACAAACGAAGCCTGCAACAAGAAGTCACACGCCTATGCGAAAGAGGCACGCTAGCATCCATTTTGAGCAATCGAAGGAGGCCAAGAGTCAATCGAAGGATGCTGATCGAAAGAGCTGAAACGAAGAACACTTGTATTTCTCCAATTTTTGTCAAAATAATATTTTTATCTGTTTTCTCCCTTTTTGACAGTTTCCTTTTAATTTTGGTATTGGAAAATTCCAAAGTACTTGTGCAAGCTTGAACCTTGAGAATCCTTGTGAGAAAGGCCTTGATATATGAGAGGGCAAATTTTGGGGTACAACAACTGCCCCTGTTCAATCTTCTTAAACCTGAAGGGTTAGATTGTAGAGTTTTACCATTCGTGACTCAAAGGTGGAAGATGATTGGACACTAGAGTGCCCAGAAATTTGCACTCGGTGATGCGATGATCGGAGGAATGGGCTTAAAGATGCCATTTGGAGATGTGACGGAAACTTGTCGGGGATGGGCTTAAAGATGCCATCTGGAGATGTGACAGGGATGGGCTTAAAGATGCCATCTGGAATATGACAGAATCTTGTCAGGGATGGGCTTAAAGATGCCATCTGGAATGTTTGTTGAATGTGTGTTGTAGGTGAAATAATGAGTATCAGAAAGGTGTCCATGTTTTGGAACATCTCTGAGCTGGGGGTCTGAATAAGCAATAGATTGACATCCATGTTTGGAGAATCCGTAAACTGTTTTCAGAAGTCTTGAAGTTGAATAAGCAATAGATCAGCATCCATGTTGGGAAGCATCCGTAAACTGTTTTCAAAAGTTGAATCTGAACAAGTGATAGATTAACATCCGTATTTGGAGAATCCGTAAACTGTTTTCAGAAGTCTTGAAGTTGAATAAGCAATAGATCAGCATCCATGTTGGGAAGCATCCGTAAACTGTTTTCAAAAGTTGAATCTGAACAAGCAATAGATTAACATCCGTATTTGGAGAACCCGTAAACTGTTTTCAGAAGTTGAATCTGAACAAGCGATAGGTTAACATCCGTATTTGGAGAACCCATAAACTATTTTCAGAAGTCTTGAATCTGAACAAGCGATAGATTAACATCCGTATTTGGAGAACCCGTAAACTGTTTTCAGAAGTCGAATCTGAACAAGCGATAGGTTAACATCCGTATTTGGAGAACCCGTAAACTGTTTTCAGAAGTCTTGAATCTGAACAAGCGATAGATTAACATCCGTATTTGGAGAACCCGTAAACTATTTTCAGAAGTCTTGAATCTGAACAAGCGATAGATTAACATCCGTATTTGAAGAACCCGTAAACTGTTTTCAGAATTTGAATATGAACAAGCGATAGGTTAACATCCATATTTGGAGAACCCGTAAACTATTTTCAGAAGTCTTGAATCTGAACAAGCGATAGATTAACATCCGTATTTGGAGAACCCGTAAACTGTTTTCATAAGTCGAACCTGAACAAGCGATAGGTTAACATCCATATTTGGAGAACCCGTAAACTGTTTTCAGAAGTCTTGAATCTGAACAAGCGATAGATTAACATCCGTATTTGGAGAACCCGTAAACTATTTTCAGAAGTCTTGAATCTGAACAAGCGATAGATTAACATCCGTATTTGGAGAACCCGTAAACTGTTTTCAGAAAGTTAAATCTGAACAAGCGATAGGTTAACATCCGTATTTGGAGAACCCGTAAACTGTTTTCAGAAGTCAAATCTGAACAAGCGATAGGTTAACATCCGTATTTGTAGAACCCGTAAACTGTTTTCAGAAGTCTTGAATATGAACAAGCGATAGATTGACATCCATATTTGGAAGCACCCGTAAACTGTTTTCAGAAGTTGAGTCTGAACAAGCGATAGATTGACATCCGTATTTGGAAGCACCCGTAAACTGTTTTCAGAAGTTGAGTCTGAACAAGTGATAGATTGACATCCATATTTGGAAGCACCCGTAAACTGTTTTCAGAAGTTGAGTCTGAACAAGCGATAGATTAACATCCGTATTTGGAGAACCCGTAAACTGTTTTCAGAAAGTTGAATCTGAACAAGCGATATGTTAACATCCGTATTTGGAGAACCCGTAAACTGTTTTCAGAAGTCGAATCGTAACAAGCGATAGGTTAACATCCGTATTTGGAGAACCCGTAAACTGTTTTCAGAAGTCTTGAATCTGAACAAGCGATAGATTGACATCCATATTTGGAAGCACCCGTAAACTGTTTTCAGAAGTTGAGTATGAACAAGCGATAGATTGACATCCGTATTTGGAAGCACCCGTAAACTGTTTTCAGAAGTTGAGTCTGAACAAGCGATAGATTGACATCCATATTTGGAAGCACCCGTAAACTGTTTTCAAAAGTTGTGTCTGAACAAGCGATAGATTAACATCCGTATATGGAGAATCCGTAAACTGTTTTCAAAAGTTGGAGTCGAAACTTGCTAATCTTATCCTGAAAAGGGTAGAATATTAGCTGAAACACAAAATTATGCTGTATGATGCAAGGTATGTGTTATATCAATGATTATGATATATGAATGTAATGAATGCGCATGTAAGCTGATGAGTTGTCTTCCTGAGGAAAATGAATACTGGATAGCTGGAGATAATAGACTCTTGACTGCTGTCGGGGAGAAATAAATCCTTGACTGTTGCTGAGGATCGGGAATCTTTTGATCATTGACGACGAGAAGTCCTAGGATCACTATTGAGGAATATGTGTATCTTCCAGCCCTTTGACAACTTGTGCGGAGAGAAATCATACTGCCGGGAGGAGTCAGGAGTTTGGTTTGTATGCCAATCTACTGGGAATTCCTGTTTTGAGGAGATCTTCACTGGGGAATATTAAAAACTCTATGGGGAGCATGTTTATTCCTGCTTGGGAAAATAGTTCAGGAGTCTCGGTTGCCCGTTGCTCTACTGGGGAGTCAAAGTTGAACTGATATCTGGTCGGGTCCAGGTTTCATAGGAACTTGTTGGGGATTTTAGAGTAGTCTACTTGGGAAGAGGAGTTGTGGTCCTTTGATTTGTAGTAGTCGGAGAGGCAAACTCAAGCTGGGGAATCCTGGTGTTGTTGGGGAAATAAACCCTGTCGTCAGTCTGCTAGAGAGGTGACATCTTCGTTGGGGGAAGTCCTCGAGGATTCTTGAGGTTGATTCAGCTGGGGAAAGGGGGTCAGAGATTATACTCTTGCTGGGGAATCATCCTATGAGAAGGACTTTGGGGAGACTTTTCATTTCCCCTAGTAGCGAATGTTTGTGGCATTGCCAAAAAGTTTGATTGTATGTAACCCTTTGTCGGGGTTGACGTTCAATTCCCCAAGTGACGGAGATGGAGACTTGCCCCTGGTTACTCTGCACTTTTTCAGATATTTCTTGAAATCTTGACTGAACTTCCCCAGGTGTGCTGGATAGTGACATGTCATGCCCCTTGTTGATAGGAGATTTGTCAATGGAAGTATCATCCTTTTTGAAGTGATTTTGTTCACTGAGAGAGCTTTTGTTCACTGGACATTCATTGTGTGAATTTCTCTGCTGTCAAACAAATAGCCAAATGCAAACAGTGATATTCAAGTAATGCAAAGTTTATGCTTGTCTCGAAGTTTTGAAAAATGCGTTTTTTAGCAGAAAACGTTTTATAAGACAAATTCAACACAAGATTTAGGGCAAAGCCTTACAGGAGTCAGGATACCTTTTGTAACAGTATGCTTTCGAACTAACCCATGCTTCAGTTAGGACTTTTGAAGGGTTGTAACGTGGCTTGGTTCACGGTTTAAGAAACAAAGCATAAAGGCTCAAATTATATTTGTACCCACCCGCTCTTCGTGATGTTCTTCAATCCTAAACTCAGTTAATTATGCATTTGAACTCCAAATGAGTCTGGAACGACGTTTTTGGTGATGGTTCACACAAGTTGAATTTGTTGGAAGGCAGTCATTTTTGCAACATTTTTTCATGTTGTTGAGGATTTGTAGCGACCTCGTTCTTTTGATTTGTTATCCCTAACTTTTGCCTGACTGTTCCTGTTTTCGAGATTACAGTCAGCGGGATGCCCCAGCTTTCTTAAGCCTCCTTTATAGGTTTTGGCTCAGTGGGCTTTTCTCTTTTGAGCGATTGACTGCCTATGAGATAAGGAACCACCACTGTCTTTTGATTCCAGAGGAATGCTTTTGATGTCATTCATTGTATTATGAACTGAGAGTTTGTCACTTCAATGTGCATCTTTTTTTTTTGAATTAACTGAGAGACTACCCTGCCCCAGGTTTAAATCAAAGGTTTCATTTTGTTTTAAAACAGAAAAATCATACTTCTTTGGCTCAAAGGGGTTGACTAGGGATTATCTTCCTTATAACTCCAGTGTTTAGGATTTGAAAGAAACGCATGTACATCGTCAGCAAGGTCTGTCCAAAAGCATATTGTATGAGATTATGACATTGTTTCGTCATCCTCCCTCTAAAGGCTTGTAACTTTTAGCAAGAGTTGAATATCATAAAGACAGTATAAGAATAGTGAAAACGTGTGGATGAATTCAAGACAAACATATGCAATGCATTAATGAAACAAAGTTTGACATTAATAGATAATTGTTTGAATACAAAAGAAATTACAACTTGAAAATTCAAATGGAACAAAATTCTCCCAGTTCGAGCTTTGTCATTTCAAGTGGAGGACCTTCATTATGGCTATCTCAGTTTGTAGCCACTCCAACTGGTCATCTCTGTCGTCCCCAGGATTTCCCATGATCATGCCCTTGGTGAGGAGCGCCTTGACCTCTTCTTGTCCCTTAGATAGGTTCAAGAACATCTCTTGAAGTTGAGAGTTTTGAGCCTGGATGTCCTTGATAGTCTGCTCTAGAGCCATCTCTACTGAAATAAATAGTAGGAAGATAAGGAGACCTGAAAAAGGAAAACATGTTATGATGCAATGCATGATACGTGGATGCATGTTTTCAAGAATCTCTCGGGGTAAACACAAGAAAAATGTTAGAGGCTGAACTTTGATCAACATCTTCGATTGGAGAACTTCGTATTGGTGGATGTCTTTCCACGAGAATCAAGCTCACCATGTCAAGTGGGTCATAGCCCCCGATTCAAGTTGTTGCACTTGATCTTTGATGGTGTTTGTTTAGAGGAAGATCCTCTTTCCCTTTGGTAGACGCCTGGTTCAACGTGACCCTGCATCAAAAGACCCTCGAGATCCTTGAAATGGTTATTGAAAATGCTATGGTATGATGTTATGATGTTATGTACATGTATGCAAAAGTAAGCAAGTGTATATACAGGTAATCATATTCACACAAAGCAAACAAGTCCTTAGGTTTAGGCTTGCATGGGGTTCGTAGGTAAGTACCCTCTTGAAGTTAGTTGGCTCATCCTGCCCTAAAATAGAAACCGGGTTCTAAGGAGCTCAATATCACTGGATTATTTTCTATGTTCATTGTTTTGGTTTATCCACTTAACTGGAGACCAAAAAATTCCAAGAAAACAATCCTCAATGAGTGTAGTATCGAGTATCTACCAACTTCGGACTGCACCAAAGTCGGTCATCTCACTACCCCTAAAAAAGGCCAAGATGGTCAAGTAAGGTTCTAAGAGTTCGTTAGTGCATCATGACATCACTCAGCGGCCCCGTATTCTCCTTGACTACTCAAGGGCTACCGGTACCCACAAATATGTCACACTAACATAGCTACTGCTTCAACCATGTCGGTATACCCCGCACAGTTCCCTCGCAGTTTATTGTTATTTACCTAAAAAGGTGCCCCCCAATTCGGGTGTAGGATTTACAACAAACTCAAAAAAGGAACCCAAAAAGTAAAGCAATCAAAGCAAGCATGTAAAGGTGATCTAAAACCCTAAGGAAACCCCACTTTTAGAAATTCTCCCCAACAGAGTCGCCAGTTCTGTGATACGGTGGGAGAACTGACTTGAGGTTTTGCGTTTGTGTGCGCAAATGTTCGGTTTAGCAATAGTCGCCACCGACTTTTTATTTTATCCTAAGGAAAGGTCAAAAAGCATAGGAAAGACCTTTGAGATGTTTTTGTGGGTTCGGGAGGTAGATTATGAAAAGGGAAGGTGCTAGCACCCTTTTCATCCATGGTTATCCATGGGCTCTTAGTTACTTGTTTTAGATTTTGCCTTTTCTTTTCAATTGCTTGAAATGGTGCTTTGTGTGTGTGGTTTTGAAAATGTTTTGAAAAAGATGCCTTGTCTAGGCAACCTTTGTAACAATTCTTGTTTGAATGTTTTACAAAGGTGTTTGTCTTTTTTGAAAAGATGTTTCAATGTTTTTGAAAGTTGTTTTGAAAGTTGTGTTGTGGAGTGTGTTTTGAAAAATGGCAAGGGTGTTTTTGCAAGTTTTTGATCAAGTAACTAAAAGTTATCTACCCTATTTTACTCAAAGATCTTTCTTATGTTTTTAACCCTTTTAACAATGTTGTTTCACCATTGTATTTGGTGAACAACCTTGTGTTAGGATGTTGAACGGGACGGGCGTTGGGACGTTTATATAGTCATAGAAGGCAACATATGGGATGTTTTAGCAATGTCTTTTTAGGGACTAGATCGTTTACCAAAGGCAACATCGAGGGTCATCGAGGGACTACGATCTTTTATCGAGGGTCTTTGCTAAAACTCCCATGCTCGAGGGACATGACTATTTTCCGAGGCAACAAGTGAGATTACCCTAAGGGTGCATGTGTGCAAAGTGTGTTATTTACATGCATTTAGTCTTTGATTAGGGGTTGTCTACTTGTTGGTTTTATCTTTCCATACACACCTAGTTACTAGCATTTGTATAAAAGTAATAAAAAGGAGAAAGATAAAATCCTATGCTATTACAACCATATCGAAAGGCATAAAAAATATGAAGGAAAAAAAATAAGATAAAAGTAAGAAAAATGAGTGTCTTTCGATTCAGGAAGGAGCACCCTTCGATTTGCATTCTATTGGCCTCCTTCGATTAGGGTTGGCAACAACAAAGTCACGTCTTTCGATTAGGCTTTGGCACCAGTCAGGTCATGTACTTCGATTGGAGGCTGGCACCAGCATAGGAGTGCCTTTCGTCTGAGCCTAGACTTAGTGCAAGTGTGCCTCTGGCTGGGCCTGAAAGTCAGTGTGGAAACCAAAGGCTTCGTTTCATACTCTTGTCCCCTGTTTCTTTCGTTTGAACTTGGAGAAAGAGGATAGAAGCCAGAAGCTTCGTTTCCTGTTTCCTGTTTCATGTTTCCTGTTTCTTTCATTTAAAGCATTAAATGGCAACATGGCCTGAGGCCATGCTAGTATTTTTTTGGTAAACAGTTTAACAGTTAAAGCAAGTTCAGGTAAACAGAAAGCAAAAACGAAAGGGGTAGCTCTGAAAGATATGTTAAAAATGTGGAAACGAAAGGAACAATGGTATGTACAATGTTTCAAACGAAAAGGAATTGTATTTACATGTTATGAAACGAAAAGTTCAAAGGTAAGAATAACTTACCTTGCTTCAGGCCTTGAATGGATGTGGGACCTTGAGTGGAGGCCCAGGATTCTGGATTTGAAAGAGGGGGCCAATAGTTGTGCTTGGAATGCTGGATTCGAAGGAAGGAAAGAAACAAGTCTTATGTTTCTTTCCAAACTGGATTCGAAGGATACTGAAGAGTATTTGTTCTTCAGAATCGAAGGAAGTAAGTATGTGATTGTGGTTTTGTTCTCACAAGTGTTGAAGGGACTTGAGAGATTTGTTGTGTTTGAGAAAATTTGGGGGATTCGTTCCTCTGGTCCAAAGATCCTTCTTAAACATGTGTTGGAGCCTCTTATTTATAGGCAAAGTTGGCTGAAGCTTTTGGAGGGAAAACAAAATAATTTGAACAATTTGAGTAAACTGCTCTTTGTAGCCTTCGAGGGACAGTGCTTTATTGCCATTTTGGTGCAAGAAATTGGGCAGCAATGCAGGACTGTTGTGCAGAAGTTTTGGAGTTTTATGGCCAGTGAATCAGGCCCGAGCCTGGCAGCGCATGTGACTTGGTCGACAAATGCCTTTGGCCTCTCGTCCTTTTGTCTTGACTTCCTAGACTCACCTTTCGACCAGACTTTCAGTAACCATCTCCTTTTTTAAATCTAAGTGGCGTTTGAATGACTTCCCTAGACAATCCTTCGAATGGGCCAAATTAATGCTCTTGGGATGGATCAGTAATATATGTCCTTCGAATGGGGACATCCAAACATGCCTGATAAAATTCTTCGAATGCACCACCAAGATGCTTTCTTCGCCTGAGGCAATGACATAGTGAAGAGTTTGTATGCTTGGAACAGGCCATTTCTAATAGGAAATCCTTCCCACTCAAATTTACCTACAAAGGGGCCATATGGCCAAACAAAAGAATGACAAAACACTTGTGCCCAAGGATTCACACCCCAAGCGTAGGATGTGTGCCAGGGATGGAAGGCTCAATCGAAGCTTGCAACGTTGGAGAAGTCACTCCCCCAAACGAAAAAGGCGTGCAAGGGCAGGATGTGTGATCGAAAGCGGGCAAAAGAGAGGCTTTTTCCTCCTGGATCGAAGGACATCATCAAGAGGGGTTTTTCCTTGCAGGGGGCACTTGTGGCCAGCAAACATGGTTTTCAAGGCAAGTAATGTAGGCAGCGAAAGTCACAAACGAAGCCTGCAACAAGAAGTCACACGCCTGCGAAAGAGGCACGCTAGCATCCATTTTGAGCAATCGAAGGAGGCCAAGAGTCAATCGAAGGATGCTGATTGAAAGAGGCCTAAAGGCCAATTGAAAGAGCTGAAACGAAGAACACTTGTATTTCTCCAATTTTTGTCAAAATAATATTTTTATCTGTTTTCTCCCTTTTTGACAGTTTCCTTTTAATTTTGGTACTGGAAAATTCCAAAGTACTTGTGCAAGCTTGAACCTTGAGAATCCTTGTGAGAAAGGCCTTGATAAATGAGAGGGAAAATTTTGGGGTACAACAGTCAGTTTCTAAAATCAATCATAAATCACATGTGCAGATTAATTTAAAAAAACCGTATAATGCAATGACCCTGCACCCTCTCCCAACTTTGAATATCATGTGTATATGGTTGAGGAAGAAGAATATGACGATATTCTAGAAGAGGTTTTGTGGTTGCTTGAGCGCAATGGAAATGCCATTCAGCCATACAAAGAGCCATTGGAGACAATTAATTTGGGATCAGAGGGGGATCCAAAAGAAGTTAAGATTAGGGCACTGCTTCATCCCAATGTGAAGAACAGGTTGATTGAATTGCTAAGAGAGTATGAAGATACCGTCGCTTGGTCTTATCAAGATATGCCTGGTTTGGATACCGATATTGTGGAGCATTATTTGTCTCTAAAGCCCGAATGCCCACCAATCAAGCAGAAGCTGCAAAGAACTCATCCTGACATGGGAGTGAAGATTAAAGAGGAGGTCTTAAAACATATTGATGATGGCTTCCTTGTTATCGTACCCAAAAATTTTCCTACCTTTTTACTTTTATAGGGTTTAAGCTTCACATTTAATTTGCATCATTACCACTGGATTCATCCGCATAACATTCACTCATTCAATAATGCACTTGGGTTTAAAGAATCAGCATCTGTGCAAAAAAATAGGGTTTCACATGGTTCAAGTGTTTATTAATCAAATAAATATTGATTCATCAAGTTCTCCTTTGTGTATTGAAGTATGGATTAGGGTTTGGTTCGTCATTATGGTTTTCTTTCTCCTCAAGATACAAGTTATCGAGTGAAAAGGGAGTTTGTCAAAACAAAAGCTTGTGGTTTGAGTTACAAAGTTTGAGCCATGAATCATATTATGATCAAGGAATTATTATTGTCCCTATTCTTTTATTCTTGTCGTGCAAGTTAATTCATATTTGAATTAAGGAGTAAGATGATATTCGTTCATTTGAGTGATGTTCTGAATATTGGACCAAAGTTCTCTAATTATAGCAAAGACCAATATATTCAAGACTCATTTCAAGATTCATTTGTGTTTACTATAATTCATACAAGCTTGGTTCGAAGATTTCCATTCAACTCAAAAATTACAACAAAATTCATTCATTTTCCAAATATGAAATATCATCTGTGACACAAATACAAGTTATATTACATTTTCACACTCATTGCCATTAAAATATTGCAAGAACCAAATCCTAAAGAAACATAAGCTCTAAGGTCCTAAACTAACTTGGTCCTAATCTTCTAGCCATGTTATGCACATCACGAAACTGTGACCTTGACAAAACCATGTTGTCGTCCATATACTGCTACAAACCTCCAAAACCTGTCCACAACCCTTCCATACACCTCATGCCCAAACCATTCAATTTTGCATCAAAACATATCCAAAACATGCACCAAGCGGCCTTGTCTCTATCATGCTACTACCTACTGCTACACCAGTCTAAACACAAATCAATACAGTCTGAAGTTCTGCATAATAACTCCAAGCAAGTTAGTCAAAAACAATTTTTCCATCTTACAACAACTTGAACCATAAAATACTAAAAGCAGATCTGCACCAAGAAAGCCAAAAAACCAGTCCAAATCTGATGTCCAAAATGCCAAAAATGCAGTCTACATAAAACCTCTTTTTATTGTACATAACAATCCAACACTTCAAGCACAAGGGTCCAATACTGTTCTCCAAAACTCTGCTTCACCAGCCTACAAAAACCTACACCAAACAGTACAAACATTACACTAAACAGCAAAAGTAAGAACTACATCAGAACATATTGAATCAGTATCAAAATACTTCAAAGTTCACCAAACTTTCCCCACCAAAACTCCCCTTAATTCCTCTATATAAACCACCCTCTATTCCTATAATTTGAAGAAGAAAAAAAAGACACCAGCGACAAGCAAAAAAATATCAACTATCTCACAAGAAAACCCTGCTCAAACTCCCTCTAACCTCTCCCTAAAACTCTATCAGAAAATCATCTCCAAACTCTGCACCAGCCAAGTTCCATATTCACTCACATAAACCTCCAACAAAAAACAAGACCTACAAACAAAATCCACAACTCAACTATACCAACATAGTTTCAGACAAAAAAGAGGAGAAGAGAGACAAATTCAAGTGCGCTTCAGAAGGATTTCGATTTACCTCTTTCGAAACTACGTCAGAGAGATTCTGACAGTTACCTTTCCTCCATCATTCTTGCATCTCCTTGCTTTTTTTTTCTAAATTTATTATGTCAACGTGTTGCTTCTTTGTTGATTGAATTTAAATATTAACCATGTTGTTATTGTCTTGTTCTTTAGGGAGATAAAACATGCAAAAACAATGAGATAAACACATATCAATACCACCTTTCAACCCTGCGAAAATCACTCTCTATACAAATCTTATTCCACTGTAACATTCTTCATATCCTTGAGAAATTACCCCCAAACTGCATACTCGACCTTCAATTCACATCACCGTTTTACCTCACAAACCAATATCAACTTAAGGCAACATATAAGCAATCCAACAGTAGAACCATAAACGAATTCAAGAGGAGGTGAAGCTACCGGCAAAAAACACAGAGCCGCCACCGAACTTTATTTATCCCGAAGGAAGGGGAAATATCGAGAAAACCACAAGAGGATGGATAAGATGGTCTTGCAACCAAAAGAGAGGGTAAGGAAGTCGATTATGCAAGGGGAAGGTATTAGCACCCCTCACATCTGTTGTATTCAATGGGGTCCATTTTGATTATTTGCTTCTAAGGATGTGTCTATTTATAACTATACTTGCTAAGGGGAATGAAATGGTTTTTTATTAGTGTGTTCATGAGGGTCTCGCCACCCTTTGCCTATGTATCCAATGAAGGAATCATAACACTGTAGTTCTTCTAGAAAATGTTGGTTTGTTGGTGTTTTTTAGTGGGCGATGTTAACGCATGCATTCTAGCAATAGGCATGGCTGGTCTCGCGGTAGAATGGAGATAGCATGCCCTTTTTGGGAGATCTTTGATTTGTTGAGTGTTTTATTAAATGGGAAACGGGTTTGAATAATGATTAAATGTTTTTGGATTTTTTTATTAAGAAAAAAAGTGTTTGTTTTAATTTACAAAGGAAAAGAAAAATTCTATGGAAAACTGAAACCCTAATGTTGTCATGTACAATGATGGACCTAATGTTGAGTATTTGAAAGGGAAATTTCTAACCTAATTAGTTATCGTGTATGGATTAATCCTAATGTCTAACTCAAAATTTAAATGATCAAACCTAAATTAAATGTTTAATGGATTTTCTTAAAGGAACATATCAAGAATCAACCAAAACAAATAGCAAAAGAAAATACTACTAACATTTTTTGAGAATTTTATCATGTTAAGAAACTAAACGATCATCAAGAGATATCACACAAAATTTCTTTTAAAAAGGTTAAAACAAGCAAGAAAAATAAAGAAAATGAAAATAAAGTCTTGGGGGTGTCCATCCAGAATCCGGGTGGCTTGCAATATAGCCTGGGCGCAAGGCCCAACATAATGGTCCAAAATCGTTTTTTATTTTGATTACTTGAATTAAATAAAATTTAAAGAAATCAACAATTAGTAGGCTTGTTAGGGTTCACACTGAGGAATTTCCATGATAAACTCATCCCTCACATCTTCTTCACAGCGCCGCAAACTATCAACCTTCTTCAATCTCACTCCTTCACTTACCTTTCTGTCGGCTTCTTGGACTCACCTTCTTCTTTGTCGACAAACTTTAACTCAGGGCCATGGCCAAATTAACACCCACCACCGTAAACTTTCGCACCACGTCCTCCTCACATCTTTAATTACTTATTCTTCTCATCATCATCACCATCTGAATTTCTATGTCTATGAATTTTATGATCAGTCCTTGAACTCTTCACTACTTTAAAATGTAGTATACGCTTTTTCACTGCAACCTCTTCGATCGAATCCAAAAACTGAACTAAATCTATACTAATTGACCTTTTCCCATCGACAATCATCTTATCACAATCCTAAATGGAATCAAGTTGAATGAACAAATTGACAGCTTTTTGAAAAAGAGCTGGGAAATTGAAATGAGTATTTGATGAAAAAGAGGATCTGAGATAAATGAAAGAGGATTTGATAGATGCGAGGTTTTTGAGGTTTCTTAGGGTTCTTGATCTACGAATAAGGAAGCAACGAAAATGGGTTTGGATGATGGTTGTTGCGGAATGTTGGAGAGATTGATGATGGGTCTGATTATGATGATTGAGAGATGATTCAAAGGATTAAATATGGTGGAGAAGAGATGGGATTGTGGATTGGTGTTTCTGATTTTGAAGAGTGTTTGACTTGGGGTGTACGAGGTTGTTGTCGTGTAAGAGGTTTTTGTGGTGTTGTGGAGAAGGATGGAGTTGTTGGGAAAGGATGAGTGAGTAAATGGATTGTACGAGGTGGTCATGTTGAGGAGAAAGATGGTGATTTTTGTTAAGGGGAGAGTTAAAGTCAGTAGTGTGTTGCAGTAGGGCTAAGGTTTGTTTAGCATAGGTGGTGAAGGTTTGAGAAGAATTTTTTATATTCCTTGATTCTTGTTCAACAATAATAATAATATGCTTTTGATAATTATTGTTAACTGGACAGTAATTTAATGGCTTTTAGGGTTTTCTGGATAACAACAACAAAGTTCAGATTTCAAGAAATATCAACTACAATGTCACAGATTCATGAGACAAAATCATTATGTTCATCAAATGCGGATTATGCAGAAAACACAAAAGAAATGGAACCTGAATTCAAAGCGGAGATACATAGAAAACCAAAGATGAGGTAATATTCGATCTGCTTCACTCTTTTTCGTTCTTCTTCTCCATAAGATTTACTTTGATTCTGGTTTATAGTGGTGTTTCGTCAGAGGAATTGTCGGTTATTGCATTTTGCAAGGAATTTGAAGTTTGAGGATGAAGGTTGAAGAGGTGCAGGTTGATGAAGGAAATAGGAAGAGGTTTTGGACAGATATTTTGCAGGGCACTGGTGAGGTTTTTTTTTAGAAACTTGTTTCTGAGTTGACATTACGTTGAGCAGAGAGAGAGGCCGGGTTGGGTAGGGTTTTTGAGTTATATTGGTCACTATTTGAGCAGAGGTTTCAGAGAGAGTTCTTCGCGCCCCTTATCTATGAGTTTTTTTGTGTTCTCTACTGTATTTCTTATCCTTTTACTCTCTAATTCCTTGATAAATTTATAGGTGGATTCGAGGGAATTTTGGGAGGAAATAGCCCAAGAATTTAAGAAATTGGAACATTTTTGATATGCTGACTTTTGCTTTTTTGGTACAGTTTCTTATTGGCTATTTTGGGTAAGTTAGGAGTAGGCTTTAGATGTTTGTGGACATGTTATGCAGGGTTGTTTGTGCAGATTTTTGGACTGTTTTATTTGTTTTGCAATGTGATGCAGGTTTGGATATGGAGCAGTATTGCAGATTGTTTTTTTGGCTTTGCAATGTGATGCATGTTTATGGAGCAGTATGGCAGACTATTGTTTACATGATTTTGGGCTAGTAGTAGCAGAATGGACAGCATGGTTTGGACAACAAGGTTATTTGCTTGGATTTTGGACCTTTTAGCATGATGTAGCATGGTTTTGGAGTATGAAGTTTAAGCACAGGCCTAGAAGATTAGAAATAAATTAGCAGGGACTTATGATTACTTTTGTAACTCCTTCAACCTCCTTTGTAATTATATGGATGAATTTTCTTTAGGCATAAGAACTTGAGATTTATTTTGCCTTTGTTGTAACTTGAAAATTTGTAGAAACTTGAGTTATCTCGAATTGTAATGCTACTAAGAAAAGGTCTTGCACTTTGTTCTTACAACTTTTAAGAAGTAATGTTGATTTATCTTATGGAACTTGAATGCTTGAAAATATGTAAGAACTCTCATGTTTAAAAGTCTTGGATTTGAATAATAATACGCTTTAAAATAGATGAATAAACATGAACTTTGAATTAGGTTTGTCTACTTGATTTGGTTCATGAGAATTTTAACTTAGAGAACCCATGAATCAAAGCACAACTTTATCATGTTTGAATTCCAATGAGGCTCAAATATTGGAAGCTTGAATGAATTTGAACACATTTAAGTGAACTTGTCTTTGATACCATGAATTCAAAATAATTCACGTGAATGAACCATAAAGAATTTGGACGAAACTTGTGATATTGCGTAATTCTTTACTAACTTGAATTGAAATCAAAGACATTATTCAAAATAATCCTCAAATCATTTTAACCAAGATCCTAAATCATTTTCCAAAAAGGTGACTTGTATTATAAGCAACATCTTGTTCCAACTCAACATGAATATCCAAACTCAACATCTTGTTCCATGAACGGTCTCAGCATGAGAATCACAGTCCTAAGAAAACAATTATGGCATGAGTTGAAATTAGAAGTAAAGAAAATTCTAAATCAAAAAAAATAACCTATGACGATTCGATAACTTTCAAGGTCTTCTAAATACAGTTTTCCCTCAATCCTTGAAGTAAACCTGTAGATGACATCCTTGGTGACAGTGTACAAAAAGATCGACTCAAAATGTCAAGAATTTAAGAAGTTATGATCCTTGGAAGTTGTGCACAACCATTTTGAGATTAGGTTAAATTCCACATAATGACCTCTAAAGTATTCAAACTTTTGATGATCCTCCGCACATAATCAGCTCTTGACTTGTAAAGAGGATTTGGATATGACGTTAATAATAATCATACGCCAAAAGAACCACTCAAAAATATTGAATAAGAAATAAGTTACAATCGTTTGAACTTGATCTTGAAAATGTTGACTTTGGTCAAAGTGCTTTGGACTGACTTGCAAATCTGACATTTCCTTGCATTCCAGAGCATATTGATGCCCTTATGAACCGGTGATGATGAAGTCTTGACTGTGTTCTTGATATTATAGGCCAAGCTTTCATGAAGTAGTCTCTGAGAATCAATAATTATCCATATTTAACACTTGAAAAGTTCAAACCCTAGCTGAGGCATGATGCTAACAAACCATGGTTTTTAATCACCCGTAGGGAAATAAATCCTAATCCAAGATCTTGAGAAATGGCCTTGTATAGAAACTCATGACAACCATACTTCAGAACCTTATTCCACTGCCCACTACCAGATGAATCTGCCTTTATCTGATGAAGAAAACTCAAACCAGATTAAAGCCCTAATTAGCACAACCATTCATACTTTGAACTACTGCCATAATGAAATCTAGGAATGATGTGTGAATGGCCTAATAAGAATGATGCAAATGAAATGCAAATCCTAATTCAAATAGAAGTGAAAAAGGTAGGACAAATTTGAGGTATGACAGTTGCACCTATTTTATCGTCTTAAACTTGAAAGTGAGATTGGCGGCAGCCTTTTGATCATTTAAGGTAGAAGAAGATTAAATACCAAGACTTGAAATTGGTTCTGGAGAGATGGTGTAAGTGTTATTATTTGTGATGTCTGTTGGGGATAAAAAAAAAGAATTTTCTGGTGAATTGGTCATGATGGACAAATATCGTTGAGTAATGATAGCTTGTACTAGGGGAATGGTGCCAATACAAGGTTCTCGAGGAAATAAAAGATATGGTTGATGATGTCGCAGTGATTGAAAGTAGGATTAATGACCACATGATAACTTAAAGACAATGGGTAAACTCGATGACAACAGAGAATCTGTCGTGTGGGATTCACGACCTAAAAAGAAAGGTAAAGACAACGGGTAAAGATTGACATATGATCTATGACCCAAGAGAAAGGTAAAGATGATGGGTAAAATGTATGGACAGCCTACGACCCAAGAAAACATAACATGAGGGTAAGACTTACGAGCGACCTATGAACCTAGAAAAGATAACGTGAGGGTAAGACCTACGAGCGACTTACGACCCTAGAAAAGATAACATGAGGGTAAGACCTGTGAGCGACCTACGACCATGGAAATAACAATGTGGGGGTAAGATCTACGGACGACCTACGACCCTGGAAAAGACAACGTGGGGGTAAGATCTACGAGCGACCTACGAGCCTAGAAAATATAACGTGAGGGTAAGATCTACATACGACCTACGACCTAGAAAAGATAACATGAGGGTAAGACCTACAAGTGACCTACAACCCTAGAAAAGATAACATGATGGTAAGACCTATGAGTGACGTACGACCCTGGAAAAGATAACATGAGGGTAAGATCTACGAATGATCTACAACCCTGGAAAAGACAACATGAGGGTAAGATCTACGGTGGAAAAGATAATGTGAGGGTAAGATCTATGGACGACCTATGACCCTAGAAAAGATAATGTAAGGCTAAGATCTACAGACGACCTACGACCCTAGAAAAGATAACGTGAGGGCAAGACCCGCGAGCAACCTACGACCCTAGAAAATATAACATGAGGGTAAGACCTACGAGTGACCTACGACCTTAGAACAAATGACAAAGGGTATTGAGAATTGGGGAGTACAATGTACTGGCACCATGGATTTTTTTGGTTTATAGTGTAATGACAGATGTCAACTGGGAATTATGAGGATGATATTCTTTGTGGGGATGTTTTATTGATTTGGGGCTTTCGTGCAAGGTACCAAATTTGGCTCATGCTTCATATGCATTTTGAAGTGTGGTGTGATGATCCATTTCAATGGATATGTTATGAATTTGAGGATGCAATGTAATAGCCAATGATGATTACTATATGCAGAGTGCAAGTGATTAGTCTCATTGAGGTCCGTTGCCCGTTGTCTTGAGATACCGATACAGATTGATGCTTGAAAACTTCAAGAATTCAGTTATAGCCTTGATTGAATTGTAGTCTTGCTGAGGAGGAGTGCCTCGATCTGACTTTCCCTACATGTTGGACTTCTTATGGATGACTGAGTAAAGACATAGATCTCATCAAATTCCCCAAGATTCTATGTGTTGGAGAATCAGATGCTCAACCGTCTGTAAGAAGGTGACGAGAATAAAAAAGTTAGGTCGAAGTGACCGTTGTGACTTGCTACCTGCATAGAAAAACAGCATTTGAATGCCATGGCATTCCCTTGGGATGCCTTCATGTCCATGTAACGTCGTGTTTCACATCTTAGCTTGTGATTACTATTACCTTATTGTTCTCAATGCAATGTTTAATAAATAATTTAAATCAAAATTCGCATACGAAAAATAAAGTAAAAAGGACATAACAATGAAACTTTTTACTGGAAAGGAAAATTTTTATTAATGAGATTGGCCTGTGAATATGCATTCGTACAGGGAAACAACTCCTAAATGAGGAAGTTGCAAAGAAAAGACAAAATAAAACAGGTAAAATGGCAATAAGAAAATCTTAAACTTCCATTAAAACGGATATTGCTATAGTTCCCATATCCTTGATTGTCCTAGTGCTTTTCTTTTTAAGGATAATAGTTGAATTGATCCATCTGGTGTTAGGAGGGTATACTTGTTATTCGTGAAGAGTTTTCAGACTGCAGTCTATCGCTTTCGGATTTTCAATCCACCGAGATACCCATTTTTTTCTAAGCAGCCTTTTTGGGTTTTCAACTTAGCGGGTCTTTTTCTGCGTAGTATTTTTTGAATGAGACTGAATTGACTGGAAGTGGAACTTCTTCCCTATCCATGTATGTCAGGATTAGAGCACCTCTCGAGAAAGCTTTCTTCACGATGTATGGCCCGTCATAGTTGGGAGTCCATTTGCCTCTTGGATCAAAGTGAATTGGGAGAATTTTCCTTAAGACCAGGTCACCTATGTGGAACTCTCGAGGTCGAATCTTCTTATCAAATGCTCTCTTGAGACGTTGTTGATATAACTGACCATGACAAATGGCTGCTAGGTGCTTCTCTTCGATGAGATTGAGTTGGTCGAGCCTTGTTTGAATTTGTTCTCCTTCATTAAGCTTAGTATCCATCAGAACCCTTAATGAAGGAATTTCCACTTTGACTGGGAGCACTGTATCCATACCATAGACTAGCGAAAAAGGAGTTGCCCCAGTGGAAGTACGCACCGAAGCACGATAGCCGTGTAGAGAAAAGGGAAACATCTCATGCAAATCTTTGTATGTTCTCACCATTTTTTGGATGATCTTCTTTATGTTCTTGTTAGCTGCTTCGATTGCGGCATTCATCTTTAGTCGATAGGGCGATGAATTATGGTGCTATATCTTGAATTATTCACACATTTCCTTTATCATTTTGTTGTTGAGATTCGATCTGTTATCAGTAATGATCTTGTTAGGAATTCCATAACGACATATGATTTCTTTCTTGATGAAGCAGGTGATGACTTGCTTGGTCACATTTTTGTATGAAGCCGCTTCCACACATTTGGTGAAGTAGTCAATAACATTGAGAATGAACCTATGTCCATTTGAAATGCTTGGCTCAATCCGTCCAATCATATTAATGTCCCACATTACAAAGGGCCATGGTGAAGTCATCACATTAAAAGGAGTGGGAGGAATATGTATCCTATTTGCGTAAATTTGACATTTGTGGCACATCTTCGCATATACACAACAGTCACTTTCTATTGTCATCCAGAAATAACCTGCTCATAGGATTTTATTGACCATGGCATGTCCACTGGCACGAGTCCCAAAAGAGCCCTCGTGAATTTCTCGTAGGATAGATTATGCTTCGTGTTTATCCACGTATCTGAGCAGAACTGAATCATAGTTTCTTTTGTACAGAACGTCTCCTGATAGTAAAAACTTGGAGCCTAATCTTCTAAGAGTCCGCTTATCACAAATCGTGGCACCCTCGGGATACTCTTGCTTCTCAAGATATCTTTTGATGTCGAAATACCACGGCTTTTCATCCGACATGTCTTCAGTTGTGAGACAATGAGCAGGAAAATGTGTGCTAGCTCTTTGTAGCGAAGGATTATTACATTAGGTGCATGATTCCGATAACTGACTTTAAACATTACTGCTAAAGTAGCTAGAGCATCTGCCAACTGATTTACTTCTCTAGGAATGTGCTCAAAGGTGATCTCATCAAAAGCGGGCAACAGCTCTAATATGTAATCCAGGTATGGAACTAAATTAGGGTGTCATGTATCCCAATCACCTCATACTTGGTATATTACTGAGGCAGAATCCGCATAAACTTCATGAATCTTGATCTTCAAATCAATGGCTTCTTCGAGGCCCATTACACAAGCTTCGTATTATGCGACATTATTCGTACAATCAAAACATAGTATGGTCGTGAAAGGTATGTGAGTATTGCATGGAGAAGTCGGGACTGCCCATATACCATGGCCCATGACATTTGATGCACCTTAGAATGTGAGAGCCCATCGCTCCCATTGTTCGGGTCCTTCTTTATCATCAAGTTTCATAACATCCTCATATGGATAATCGAACTTCATTGACTGATACTCTTCCAATGGCTGGTGGGCAAGATGATCTGCAAGAATGCTACCTTTAATAGCCTTTTGTGTGATGTACTGGATGTCATACCCAGATAAAAGCATTTTCCACCGATCCAATCTTCCTGTAAGTGCTGGTTTCTCGAAGATATACTTTATCATATCCATCTTGGATATCAGAAATGTGGAATGTGTCAACATGTACTGACTCAAATGTCGAGTTTCCCACATAAGAGCGCAACAATTTTTATCAAGTAATGGATACCTTGATTCACAATCAGTAAACTTTTTGCTCAGGTGATAAATGGTGTGTTCTTTTCGTCCAGTGTGATCATGTTGTCCGAGCACACAACCCATAGATCCTTCAAGCACATTCAAATACATAATGAGAGGTCTCCTGGGAACTAGAGGTATGAGTATTGGTGGTTCCTAAAGGTATGTTTAATATTTTCGAAGGCCTCTTGACAACTATCATACCAATGGACATCTTGATTCCTATGCAACAATTTAAATATGGGTTCACAGGTAACTGTAAGATGAGAAATGAACTTGGCTATGTAATTCAACCTCCCAAGAAACCCATGTACTTCTTTTTCATTTTTCGGTGTCGGCATATCCTGTATTGCTCTTACATTGTCAAGATCTACTTCAATCCCTCTCTAACTTACAATAAAACCAAGTAACTTGCTCGATCGAACCCCAAAGGTGCACTTGTTGGGATTAAGCCATAACCTAAACATTCGTACACGATCAAACAACTTCTACAAATGGACCAAATTTTCTTCCTCGTTTTGCGATTTTGCAACCATATCGTCCACATACACCTCGATCTCTTTATGAATCATATCGTGAAAGAGAGTATCCATAGCATGCTGATATGTTGCACTAGCATTTTTGAGACCAAAAGGCATGACATTATAGCAAAAAGTACCCCATGGAGTTGTGAAGGTTGTTTTATCCATGTCTTCAGGAGCCATATTTATTTGATTGTAACCCGAGAATCCATCCATGAAGGAGAACGATGAAGACTGAGCAGTATTATCAACCAATACATCAACATGAGGCAATGGGAAATCATCCTTAGGGCTTGCTCTATTCAAGTCTCGGTAGTCAACACACATACGTACCTTACCATCTTTCTTAGGTATAGGCACAATGTTTGCAATCCAAGGTGGATAATTTATCACAGATATAAAACCCATATCAAGCTATTTCTAAACTTCTTCTTTGATCTTCAAAGCCATGTCGAGTTTGGTCCTTTGTGGCTTCTACTTTATAGGAGGGCATTCTGGCTCGAGTGGCAATCTGTGCATCACTATATCCGAGTCTAAATTGGGCATGTCTTCATATGGCCAGGCAAAGATGTCAGCATACTCTCGAAGCAACTCAATCAACCCCTTCTTTTATTCACTTTTCAAGACAACACCTATCTTGACTTCTCTATTTACCTCTTTAGTGTCGAGATTGATAACTTATGTATCTTGTTGATATGGTTGGATGACCTTCTCTTCCTGTCTCAAGTGTCTCGCTAGTTCTTTAGGGACTTCATAATCTTCCCTACTATCCTCGTTAGCATGGTCAATTGAATTCTCAAGGATATTAGGAACCATAACAGTGTCATTTTCGATTTCGAGACGGATCTGCATGATTGATAATTTTATGTTTTATTTTAGAAAGTGCAAGAAAATATTTAGAATATGAAAAGAAAAGCATTTCCATTTTATTTTGAAAAGTAAAAGTAAAATAAAAGACAGGGAACCAAATTGTATGCGAAAGTGAGATTTTCATTCAATTTTAAATGGAGATTGAAGCATAAGGGGCCCCTTCTACAAGATGTCTTTATGCCTTAGGCAGGGCATATGACTTAATGGAATCAGAAAATTACACATCAAAGAAAACAACTTCAGGGATGCCTACGGCAGTCTAATTATTGAGCTCCTAGTCCGACACAACTTGATAGATAAATCTGGAAACATCTTCATTGTCACCTTCATCATCTGCTGCGAGAACTTGTCCTTCTTTGCTTGTACCAGCACTGATGAACACTTCAGAATTTGGGAGAACCTGCTTTCCTTTGAGAGAAACCAAACTAGCTTGCACGGAGGAGGGTAGCTGATACCCAAGACCATGATGATCTTTCTTATCAGGTACCTCAATCAATTTTCCCCAACCATCATGGGGTGATCTAGCTTCCATGAGGGCTTCAGCATCATTCAAAGAGGCCATGGGTCCTTCGGACTTCTTACCTTCCACGAAGGGGAACCTGTCAACAGAAACAACCTCTATAGCTTGAAAGGGAAACTCATGCACCTCACCTTCCACTTCCACATAACGGTAGGTTGTTAGATTATTCATCACTTCATCTTCTTCTCCACAAACAACAACAACTTTGTCGTTTATAATGAATTTTAGGCATTGGTGAAGAGTAGATATCACAACTCCTACTACATGGATCCATGGGTGACCCAAAAGGCAAGTATAGGATGAAGGAATGTCCATAACATAGAATGACAGATAGAATGTATGGGGACCAATCTTGACAGGAAAGTCCACTTATCCCTCACTAGATCTCCTTGAACCATCAAACTCTTGAACACTCAGGGTGGAAGGCCTCATCATTACCCCATCCATATTCATCTTAAATAGAGTAGCATTAGGCATCACATTGAGTGAAGAACCTATATCTACCACAACTCGAGATAAAAACGTATCCAAACACTTCATGGAAGTGTGCAGCGCTTTGTTATGGGCTTTGCCTTCAGTTGGGAGCTCATCATCATAGAAACCCAAACAATTTCCTACAACAATATTGGTTATGATCCCTTCAAACTGGGCCACATAAATGTCTTGTGTAACATGGGCAGAATACAAAATCTTAAGTAAGGCATTACGGTGAGTCTCTGAACACAAGAGGAGAGACAAGATGAAGATCTTGGACAGTGTCTGGTTGAGTTGATCCACCACTTTGTAATCACTTCACCTAAGAATCCTCAAAATTTTCTCTGCTTCTTGTCTTACAAAAGGTTCAGGCTGGTTACTAATCACTTGCTTGCCCCTAGCCTTGGCTAAAGCATCACTGTTAGTTTCTTTGGGAGGCGATGGTGGTGGAGAAAAGACCCTGCAACTACGAGTCATGTTACTAGTTCTTGCGATGTTGGTAATACTCTTGTCACCCACCGGGGGACACTCATATTTCTTCCCAAGAATATAGACCATATTTTACTCCCACAAAATTGCCTTTGAGTTTTCACACAAAGGAGGAATAGGAATTTAAGCTGTCACAGAGGTAACTGGAGCTTAAATCATTAGTGGGGTAGCAGGAGCCTGAATTGTCAACGAGGTGCCTGGTGTTACTTAGACGTTCATCGGATAATAAGGAATTTCCAAGACATCAATCTATTCCTCTTGAAATATTTTCTCTACCTGTAGGACACCTTCATCCATTAGCTGTTGAATAGTCGTCTTCAAACTAGCACACTCTTCAGGTTTAGAGGAACATATTAAGAAAAAATCATGGAGTTCTTACAGCACCTTGTGCCTCAACAAATGTTCTCTAACTATCCCCAATGAGATCTTGATCTCGTCAACCTTGGTTATCAGAAATTGATAACTAATTTCTTCAATAGCATTGACTGATTCCCCTAGGTGAGGAGGCATGGGATTATTCTGAATATTGGGACCAACAGCGTTGAAATTTATGGTCTTCGCATCGAGGAGGTCTTGAACTTTACATTTAAATGCTCTAAAATTCTCAATCGTATAGTTTGGGGCTCCAGAATGAAATTCACAATGAGCATTAGTATCATACTCTCTTGGGAGAGGATTTGGTGGTGGACCAAGTTCACACAGTTGAACCAACTGATTGACAATTAATTGAGGGAGAAGCTGAGCATAAGACATAGGAATGGGATCAAATATTCTCTTGAGTGCTCTTTGTCTCTATTTAACTCTTGGACCTTGAGGTTGTTGATTCTGTTGATGATAATTTATAGGTGGTGCAAATTGTTGTTGTGGAAGATATTGTGGTTGAGGAGCGAAAGGTCGTTGTTGGGCCATCCAGGTTGATTTAGTTGTAGCAGAATACACTTGAGGAGCATATTAATTAGGAACAGTGGCAGGTGTTAGGAAATAAGGAAATCAAACTTGAGGATATGCAGGAGCTTTTCCTTGGTTGATTGTGACAACAATAGTCTCACCCTCTTTCTTCTTGACGAAACCATAAAATGGCTTCCTACCAATGTCAGTATTGTTGTTGGTATTGTTAGGAGTACCTTGAATCGTTTCAGCCTTAATACAATATTCAACACGTTGTCCAATAATGACCATATCAGAGAAAAAAGTAGAGGTATTGTTGAGCATGTGTTGGAGATAAGGACTTTATAGAGTACCCACGAACAAATCAATCAGTTCACAATCCAAGAGAGGAGGTTAAACCCTTGCAGCCAGTTCACGCCACCTCTGGGCGTACTCTTTAAATGAATCTTCATATTTTTGTGTCATCCCTTGAAGTTAAGTGCGGCTAGGAGCCATGGCGGTATTATAATGGTAATGTTTCAAAAAGGCGTCAGCAAGCTCTCCCCAAGTACTGACATGAGTTCTTTCTAGTTGCATATACCAGTCCAACGGTGCCTCTGTCAAGCTGTCTTGGAAGAAGTGCATGAGTAACAGTTCATTTTTAGCATAGGTTGCCATCTTGCGACAGTAGGAATGAAGATGAGTCTCTGGGAAGGAGGTGCCTTTGTATTTGTCAAAATCAGGAACCTTGAATTTGGGAGGGATAACTACCCCAGGCACGAGACACATACAACAATATTAAATCCTAAAGTCTTGATACCTTCCATAGCTTTGAGACATACTTCAAGAGCATGGTACATCTTTACAGTTTCAGCAACTACAGTGACGAGATTCGCGTGGGGTTCATCAAGGTCAATGACGTCATGATGATCATCAACATCATTTTGAGGAATTCCTGTAGTGGTATCAAAATTTGCATTATTATTCCCTCCATTTGCAGAAGTGGAGGGGGAAGCAGTGGCAAGCTTGGCAACACTTTGATGTAGTTCTTCTTAACCCTTGATAACAACATCAAGGGTTTCCATAAGTTGATCCATTCGAGTGCCCATGGTGTCCATATCCCGACGGAGAGAATTCTGATTTTCTTTGAAGAGATCCATAAGTCTTCGATGGCTGCTTCTTGTACGGTAGGGATGTAGGGAAGTCGTCATTATTGTTCACTGGTGTCTAACGGGAAAAGGACCCCAATAAGTTCTTGTTGTGAATAATGAATGCATGATAGTATGAATCAATGTTTTATCTTCATTTCATAGGAAATCCAAAGACTCGTCTATCCTTAAAAAAAATTGTTTTCATTTTTGAAGAGCTCGACCAACGATACTTGTCTTTGGAATTCCTTAGATATGAGATGTATATACATGATGGTATGATGTCATGGTATGCTATGGAATGAGATCTCAGCTCCACATATTCTGGATAACCACTGTGTAATCCTTTGCATAAGCTGAAAGTAACAGGATCAAAAGTCCGACGTCACAAGCATAGAGTCAAAGTAACCACCCGTAGGGTATGTACTAGGGGTTTATCACCTTCCGAACAAGGTTCTAGGGAAATCTCAAAAACTACGATCTTCCTTTGGATATTACCAACGTCCCAATTACTCGGTAATTAGTAATATTCGCAGGAAAAACTCATCCGAGTGCAGCATCGCGTGACAACTACTTCCAAATTACTCCATCATAGTCTACGCACTACACCTAAAAAGGCCGGGATGGGTTAATGGTTCTACGGCTCTCAGCTTCTCTGGCTCCCAGATCGAAAGCAACATGTGATCGGTGGATCTGGAACTGACTGTTTAACGCTGGTTCGCGAAATGTCGCGGTAAGCAAGAGTCGCCACCGTCTTTTATTTTCTCCAAATGGAAAGGACAAAAGCACAGAAAAATTCCTTAAAGAGATTGCTCTCGGTTCGGGAGGTAGATTATAGAAAGGGAAGGTGTTAGCACCCTTTCTATCCATGGTTATCCATGGGCTCTTAGATACTTGCTCATTTGTGTTTTCAAAAATGGTTTGTTTGCTTTTCAACTGTGGGTTTTAAAAAGTTTCTTTGAAAATTCCAGTTCGACTCTTGTATCGGTCCTCAAGAGTGTTTGAAAAATTTGCTTTCGAAAGCTTTTGAAAAGGTGTCGGTGTGAAAAGTATTTTTGAATTTGTTTTGAACTTAGAGCAAGTACCAAGAGTCGTCTACCTACCTTAAGGAATTCGTCTGTGTAAATGTCCTTAGAGTAGTGCCATCCCACCATTGAGAGGTAGGTAGCACCACCATTGGAGGTGTTCGGGTCATGGTGATCACCAGAGCAATGGGAAGACACCTTAGAAGCTACCCTCATGCCAGGTTCCCGGATCATGAGGACTTACTAAGACATCCTCTACTCGACGATCACCTTTCGAGGCAAGGCAACAGTGAGGCGTACCCTAGGGGTGGTGTGTGATTTGTGTGTCTTTTTCATTTATTTTTGTCTTGTCATGTTAAAGTGATCTACGCTTGATTTTATTTGGACATTCATTCTTGCATGCTTTGTTTAACAGTTAAAATATTTGTGGGAAAAGTAAATCTAAAGCTATTACAAATGGCGCGGGTCCACATCGCCAAAATTAACCAGGACCCGATTTGACGGAAAGTAAATAAAGCAAATTAAAAGAATTAAAAGTGCGAGAAGTAATTACAAGGCTTTGGGAGAGGTACATAATGATTTAAACGACATAAAATAAATATACGAAATAAAACAATTAAGAACATGGGCGTTGGACCCTTTTGTAAAAATTAAATTACATGAATTAATTAATTTAAGAAAAGAACTTGTTTTTGGTATTTTTTATGTATTTTAGGATTTAATGAAAAAAAAGAGTTAATTAAAATTAAAACAAAATGCTAAACCTAATTCTAATTATTTTTAAGTAATTAAGAAAATATTGAAGTTTTTTAACCTAAATGAAACCCTAATTAATTTATAATTTTAATTATGAAAATAAAATAAATAATATTATTGTGACAAAAGAAAAATTAGAAGGAATAACAATTATTAAACCTATTTCTACATTTTTAGATTTTTTATGAAAAGAATTAATATTAAAACCCTAATTTAACTAAATTCAATTATATACAAATATTTACAAGAAAATACTAAAATAAAATATTTATTATGTTTTTTGTCTTTTCTGATTTTTATGAGGGTTTTGTATTTTGTAAAAAAAATAATTAATTAAATTAAAACAATAAAGAAAATAAAATAACAATTGAAAATAAAATATAAAGAAAGTGTAGAGAATTTGCAAACCAGGGGGTGGAAGTCCCAAATTGGAGGTCTTTTGTTAGCAATTCAGGCCCAACAAGCTTCAGGTCCATTGACTTTTTTGAGTAGCGTATTAACACTTTGACCTGAGTTTATGGTGCTCTCCCAATCTCCTCCCTTGGCTTGATCTCAGTGTACACGTGGCTGTGGGATTCTTGAAGGCATATGGTAGTCTTGACCTTGGGCGTTGCATGGGAATTGTTAATGAAAAATATTATGGAAATTATACAGACCTGGGGCTCGAACCCAGGTCTTAGATGTCAACGCAATGAGCGCTTGCCAGCTGAACCATGAAACTCTTTTGTTAAATAAATAAGCAACAAATATAATAAAAAAAATGGTTAGTGGCCTTGGAAACGCGCGCGCATTTTTGAATGATCCAATCGCTCCATGCCACGAGTTCGTCTTCTTCACTATCCCTGAAACAAAAACATGAGGCAACGGTTTTCTGAATGTTCTTTTAGGTAGCTTTAGAGAAAATAGCGATTAGCTCTCCTTGGCACATAAATTCAGCGCGATGGTCCTATCTTCTTCGTCCAGACGTGCTAAATCCAATGATGGTAGTTTGGAGTCTCAATTTTTCCTCGTTTGAAAATCCCCAAATTTACATCCTGCAAACCCTAGAAAATAAACATGGAAAAATCGCGTATACAGCATAATAATCCAATTAAGGCATATGGTTAGCTTCAAAACTTCACAAGGAACATGAATCTATGAATAAAATGCTGTAAAAATGCTTAAATCATGATGCACGATTATGAGTTTTTCTCTTTACAGTTCATGTTCGTTTTACCAATTCTTGGCGTGTTGATGGATGTTTGTGATTGGAATGTGTTCAGGGCAACCTTGGCAAGCCAATGGGACAAAAATTGTGCCTTGAATCCACCTAAAAAGTGCTTTTCAGATTTGAGTTCTTAGAGAAAAAATTCAAGTTTGCAATGGTGTATTCTGAGCAACTGCGCCTCTAGCATCATTAGGGTTATGATCATGCTTATGTACTGAGTCTATTAGGTCAAAAATATTGATCAAAATCTCTTGAATTAATGGTTTTTGAAATTTGATTTCTTAAGATCTTTTTCATATCTTTTCCCATGTGCATTTGGTTCAAATCATATCCAATTGCTCCAATTCTTTCCACATTTAGCTAAGCACGAAATATTGAGTCCAAAACATGCATAAAAAGATTGGTTAGGTCAAGTTAGATATTTTTCATATATTTAAATGATTTAAATGAATTAATATAAATAATAATTCAAATAAATAAATAAAAAATGAGAAAATACTTCCCTTTGGGCCATGTGGTCGTGCATATGCTTAGAATGATGAATCATGGAAGAAAAATGGGCCCATTAGCAATTTTTGGTCATTTGAATCAATATTGACTTTTCAAAATATCCAAAAATTTCCCAACTTCCACAAGGCATAACTTGCTCAATTTTTAAGCTTTTCTCATGTTCTTGGACATTTTGGAAAGGCCTTTGAGTCCCATAACCAATGCCTTTGGTCCCATGTCATTTTGATTTACCAATCTCAAGTTATGGCCTTTGACTTAAAGTCCCTTTTTGTTGACTTTTTAAAATGACCTATAATGTTGAAAATGATAACTTTTTGTGAGAGCATTTCTTAGACTTGAAGTATGAATATGAGTTGTAGGAAATGTCTTTCTCTTCAAAATGAGCTTTGGATGGAATTTTTCTGATAATCCATGTGAAAGTTATGCCCTGGTCAATTTCAGTTGACTTTTTCAACTGTCCAAATAAGGAAACTTTTGCATCTTGATGATTTTCTGAGCCAAATTTTGAGAATCATGATCAAGCATTGATCAAATGATGTTTGTGGCTTCAAAATGATATGTTGACCAAAAATTTGAACTTTTGACTGTCAAATGACCATTTTGCCCCTACAGTTGACTGTAGTGCAATTTAGGGTTTTGACTGTGCAATTTTGATCTGAATGCCTTGAAACTTGATATGAGGATGCTTGGCCATATTTGTGGGCATATGAGACTTGATTGGGCCTTTGAAAACTTCATTTTCTTGATCAGAACACAAACCCTAGTTTTGACTGTATAGGAGATCTTTGACTGTGCAACCCTTGGGGAATTTTGCAGCTTGACTTGGCAATTTCTTGGAGAATATGGGAGGGCAAATTTTGGGGTACAATAGTTGCCCCTGTTCAATCTTCTTAGACCTGAGGATGCAGATTGGCTGACGTGCCTTTCGTAATCCGAAGGTGGAAGATGATTGAACACTAGAGTGCCCAGAAATTTGCGCTCACATAGTAGCAGTGTGGTGGAATGGGCTTATAGATGCCATTTAGAGGTTGCTGAACAGGATGATGGGCTTATAGATGCCATCTGGATGTTGATCGCGTAAGAGATTCCTTAGCGCGAACCTGCATACCTGCAAAAGAAAAAAAGAGTACCTGACACGTTGCAAGAACTGGTTTTCAGATGCTTGGCATAGATATGTCCTGACTGGTTACAGGAGCTGAGTCTGGAGCTTCAAAAGATGATGAATGAACCAGGGATGGTTGCTACCTTAGCATGAATGGTAAGAGAACCTTGGGTGACTTTAACTTCAACAACGCTCGTTGAGAAAATCTTGGTGAGAATTACCATCTTCGCAGTATCGGGAAGAGAACCAAAGGAAATTATAATCTGAAAGGGAATTGTCACCTCACTCACCGTCGGAGAGGGAACCATAGGAGATTATTACCTCACTCACCATCGGAGAGGGAAACATCTGAAAAGGACTTACCACCTCACTCACCGTCGGAGAGGGAACCATAGGAGATTATCACCTCACTCACCGTCGGAGAGGGAAACATCTGAAAAGGACTTACCACCTCACTCACCGTCGGAGAGGGAACTAATAGGAAATTACAACCTGAAATAACTTCTACTGAGTCTTCACCAGAAAAATCTGTTGGGAGTCGATTTAGCTGGACTAGAGAAGGCTTTGAAATATCTTCAACAGATACACCCTGGCAAGATACAGGAATCTGATCTGGAATTAGTAAGGTTGGTGAATTGTCTCTACTGACAGGTTATTTCCATGGACGGGTGGTCTTTAACGACGAGTGTCTATAACGACGAGTGTCTATCACGACGAGTGTCTATCACGACGAGTGTCTATAACGACGAGTGTCTATAACGACGAGTGTCTATTACGACGAGTGTCTATAACGACGAGTGTCTATAACGACGAGTGTCTATCCCGAAGGAAGGGGAATTATCGATAAGCTCACAAGAGGATGGATAAGATGGCCTTGCGACCAAAAGAGAGGGTAAGGAAGTCGATTATGCAAGGGGAAGTTGTTAGCAACCCTCTGATGTTGAAAAGTCTTGATTTAAATAATAATATGCTTGAAAATAGATGAATAACCATGAACTTTGAATTAGGTTTCTCAACTTTATTTGGTTCATGAGAATTGTAACTTAGAGAACCCATGAATCAAAGCACAACTTTATCATGTTTGAATTCCAATGAGGCTCGAATATTAGAAGCTTGAATGAATTTGATAAAATTTAAGTGAACTTGTCTTTGATACCTTGAATTCAAAATAATACACGTGAATGAACCATAAAGAATTTGGACGAAACTTGTGATATTGCATAGTGCTTTGCTAACTTGAATTGAAATCAAAGACATTATTCAAAAGGATCCTCAAATCATTTTCACCAAGATCCTAAATCAATTTCCAACAAGGTGACTTGTATTATAAGCAACATCTTGTTCGAACTCAACATGAATCTCTGAACTCAACATCTTGTTCCATGAACGGTCTCAACATGAGAATCATAGTCCTGAGAAAACAATTATGGCATGAGTTGAAATTAGAAGTTAATAACATTCTAAGTCAAGAAAATGACCTAGGACGATTCGATAACATTCAAGGTCTTCTAAAAACAGTTTTCCCTCAATCCTTGAAGTAAACCTATAGATGACATCCTTTGTGATAGTGTACAAAAAGAATCGACTCAAAATATTAAGAATCGAAGAAGTTATGATCCTTGGAAGTTGGGAACAACCATTTTGAGATTAGGTCAAATTCCACAGAACGACCTCTAAAGTATTCGAACTTTTGATGATCCTCCACATATAATCATCTCTTGACTTGTAAAGAGAAGTTGGAGATGACGTTAATGAGAGTCATACGCAAAAAGAACCACTAAAAAATATTGAATAATAAACAAGTTACAATCAGTTGAACTTGATCTTGAAAATGTTGACTTTGGTCAAAGTGCTTTGGACTGACTTGCAAATCTGATCTTTCCTTGCATTCCAAAGCATATTAATGCCCTTATGAACCAGTGATGATGAAGTCTTGATTGAGCTCTTGAGATTATAGGCCAAGCTTTCATGAAGTAGCCCCTGAGAATTAATAATCAGCCATACTGAGCACTTGAAAAGTTCAAACCATAGCTAAGGCATGATGCTAACAAACCCTGATTTTTAATCACCCACCGAGAAATAAACCCTAATCCAAGATCATTAGGAATGGTCGTGTACAGAAACTCATAACAACCATACTTTAGAACCTTATTCCATTGCCCACTGCTAGATGAATCTGCCTTTATCTGATGAAGAAAACCCAAACCAAGGTGAAGCCCTAATTAGCATAACCACTAATACTTTGAACCACTACCATAATGAAATGCAGGAATGATGTGTGAATGACCTAATAATAATAATGCAAATGAAATGAAAAGCCTAAGCCAGATAGAAGTGAAAAAGGTAGGACAAATTTGGGGTATGATAGGAGGCAGAGTAGAAATGAACGAGAAGCAGAGAAAAGGGAATCAAGCTTACCTTTGGGTCATCACCTTCGGGAACATTCGGAGTAGGTTAGAATAGGAGGTGGCCTTGGAGAGCGGCTGGCACCACCGCCTGATGCGGTTTCTGGGGGATTTCGATTTTTTGTCAGAATCTTTGAGTTTGTTTTCTTCATTTGCCGCTGATGGATCGAACAAGAGAAGATGAAAACAAAAACATTGGGAGCAAACTGAGAGAGTGAGCCAGAATCTTGTTGTTTTCGCTTCGGATTGAGGTACGGTTTAGAAAGTTATTTTGTTATTTTTGTTTCACTGTAGAGAGACGGAGGAGTTATCCGGTGGAGAGGAAGAAGAATCAGTTTAGTTGAGAAGATGATTTGGTTTTGAAAGAGAGAGCAAGTAGAAGAGGGATGCGTACAGATATGAAAGAGAGTGATTTTGTTTTTATCATTGGCTTAATTCTATCTAAATGTGTTTTACTTATTCCCAATTAACAATTAATTGAATAAATGTTGGAATTGGTAGAGGGAGTCACGGTAAGATGATAGAGAGAGAGAGAGAGAGATTTGTTTCAATTATTGAAAGATTAATTGAGATAAATGAGGAACAATAACCAATACGGAGCGGCTGCCTCTTACTGTATTAGGGTTTTTTTTCATTTCCTTTGCCATTTTTCGTTGGGCCTATATATCCTTTTAAAGCCCAACTGATTTCCCATTCTTTGCAGTCCATCCGATTTTCTGTTTATTCCCCCTGCTTTACTATTTATTTTGTCATTTTCTTTTATATTGATTTTGGTTGCATGGTTAATTTTCTTTTCTTAAACTTTTTATTTTCAATTAATTGGTTTAGCCTTAAAATTAATTTAGAACTCTTTGTGAATTTATTCTAATATTTGCTTTAGTTTAGTTAATCATTTCAGTTATTTTTTTTAAACACGTTTCTTTACTCGATAAAAATCATACGAAAATATTAGCTTTACATTTATGTTATTTTCGTCACTTTGATATTTGCTTTTTTATTTCTTAACACGTTCCTTTAGGAATCCTATGAAACGAATAAATTCATGTTTGGTCGTTTTTGTGTTGAATGGAACCTTAGAGTCAATCCATTGCCTGATAACTTTAGGATATAATAAAACATAAAGTAATAAAATGTGGCACCTTTCCTTGAGGGCGTAACTCAAGACTCTTTTCATAAAGCGATTGTGTTTTAGCCATTCCAACAAGAAGCGAACTCAACGACTTAAGCCTCTTCAACGAGCTCCCAACAAGTCAACATTCTGACATTTGGAATGTCTAATGCATCATTCTCATAAACAATACACAACAAATAAAAATATTTTCTAGAAGAGCTACGAGTGCCCTGATCCCCCACTGCACGAAGGGTGGTATGTAGGAAATAATGGTTCGCAACCGCAGCGAGAACAACTAATAAAAACCTTATTTTTTGTAGATACTTTGCATTGCATATATTACCTTGTAGCATTTATCTTTAGACTTAGATTTATGCACCCTTAGATTATAAAAAAATTGAGTGGATCCCATGGAGTACTACAGACGTAAGGGATTCTAATACCTTCCCCTCGTGTAATTGAATCCCTTACCTTTTTCTCTTTGTTGTAAGACCATGCTCTTTCCTCTCCTTTAGGTTTATTCAGTGTTTTCTTTCCCTCTCTTCGGGATAAATAACATTGATGGTGACTCTGTTTTCCGCATATCGTCTGTGCTTCAATTGAAAAATCTCATACGCGATAGCTGTCGGCTTTGCTGGGGACCATATGCGAGTCAATCCTAGTTTTGTTTGTTTTCTTCTTTGGATGTTTATTTATTTACTTTATTTATTTTACCGCTTTATTTCTTTATTTCTTTATTGCTTTCTTTTGTATATATTGCATTGTACTTTTGCTACTCACCTATTTTGAATATGCTATATCTTTTGTGATGTTGGGGTGGGTTATTTCATTTGATAAGTTCTATACCCGGACTTGGGTAAACTTAAGATTAGTATGGGCGGTATATTTGTGTTAACTTTGAGGGTGTAATCTCAAAAAAGGAGACATGAGATACCCCACTTAGTGGAGGCCCCTTTGACTGTAGTATTTGTTTACTGAGTAATCTGGAAGACATTGTTGCTTTTGACCTGGGAGCCTGCGAAGCTGAGAAGTCGTAGAACCCTTAACCCATCTTTGCCTTTTAGATGTAGTGAGGAGACTATAACAGAGTAATCTGAAAGTAGTTGTCACGCGATGTTGTACTCGGACGAGTTTTTCTTGAGAATATTGCTAATTACCGAGTAATTGGGATGTTGTTAATATCTGAAAGAGGAATGTAGACTCTGGGATTTCCTTAGAACCTTGATCTACAGGTGATAAACCATTAGTCAATGCCTTATGGGTGTTTATCTTAACTCCATTCTCGTGGCGTCGGACCTTTGATCCTGTTACTTTTAGTTTATGCAAAGGACTATACAGTGGTTATCCAGAATATGTGGAGATGAGATCCTATGCCATGACATACCATGACATCATATCATCATGTATATGCATCTCATATCTAAGGAATTCCAAAGATAAGTCTTGTTGGTTGAGCTCTTCAAAAATAAAAATTGTTAAAAGATACTTATGGATAGACGAGTCTTTGGATTTCCTCGGAAATGAAGATGAAACATGCATTCATTATTCCAAACAAAAACTTATTGAGGCCCCTTTTCAATCAGACATCAGTGAACAACAAACACAACTTCCTCACATCCCTACTCTAAAAGAAGCAACCAGCAAAGGCTTATGGATCTCTTCGAAGAAAATCAGAATGCTCTCCGCCAAGATATGGACACCATGGGAACCCGAATGGATCAGCTTATGGAAACACTTCGTGTTATCATCAAGGGTCAAGAAGAGCTCCATCAAAGTGTTTCTAAACTTGCCACTTTTGCCCTTTCCACTCTTCCAAATGGAGGGAATAATAATGAGAATGTTGAGACCCATACGAGAATTCCTCGAAATGATGTTGATGATCATCACGATGTCATTGATCTTCATGAGCCCCACGCGAATATCGCCGCTGGAGTTGTTGAAACTGCAAAGATGTGCCATGCTCTTGAAGATCGTCTCAGAGCTATGGAAGGTATCAAGACTTCGAGATTCAATACGGTTGCAATATGCCTCGTGCCTGGGGTAGTTATTCCTCCCATGTTCAAAGTTCCTAATTTTGACAAATATAAAGGCACCTCTTGCCCAGGGACTCATCTTCGTTCCTACTATCGCAAGATGGCATCTTATGCTGAAAATGAATCGTTGCTCATGCATTTCTTCCAAGACAGCCTGACAGGGGCACCGTTGGACTGGTATGTGCAATTAGAAAGAACTCATGTCAGTACTTGGGGAGAGCTTGTTGATACCTTTTTAAGACATTACCATTATAATACCTCCATTTCTCCTAGTCGTACTCAACTTCAAGGAATGACACAGAAATCCGAAGAGTCTTTTAAAGAGTATGCCCAAAGGTGGCGTGAACTGGAAGAAAAGGTCCAACCTCCTCTCCTGGAGCGTGAACAGATTGATTTGTTCATGGGTACTCTACGAGGTCCTTATCTCCAACACATGCTAAGTAGTACCTCCACTTCTTTCTCTGATATAGTTATTATTGGAGAACATGTTGAAACTTGTATCAAGGCTGAAATGATCCAAGGTATCCCTAACAATACCAACAATAATACTGGAAATGGTAGGAATCCATTTTATGGTTTTGTCAAGAAGAAAGAGGTTGATATTAGTGTTGTCGCCATCGATAAAGGAAAAGCTCCTGCATATCCTCAAGTTAAATTTCCTTATTTCCCAAAACCTGCTTTTGTTCCTAAATAATATGTTCCTGAAGTGTATGCTGCTACAACTTCACCACCCTGGATGGCCCAACAACGGCCTTTCGTTCCTCAACCACAGTATCTTCCACAACAATAATTTGCACCACCTCTGAATTATCAACAACAGATTAAATGACCTCAAGGTCCGAGAGTTCAACAGAGACAAAGAAGGCTTGAGAGGAGATTTGATCCTATTCCCATGTCCTACACTCAGCTTCTTCCACAACTACACTTCAGTCAGTTGGTTCAATCACGAGAACTTGGTCCACCACCAGAAAATCATCCAATGGGATATGATGTCAATGTGCACTGTGAATTTAATTTTGAAGCCCCAGGCCACACAATTGATAATTATAGAGCATTTAAATGCAAAGTTCAAGACCTCCTCGATGCAGAGATCATAAATTTCAACCCTATTGGTCCCAATAATCAGAATAATCCCATGCCTCCTCACCCAGGGGCAGCGGTCAATGCTATTGAAGAAGGTAGTGAGCAGATTCTGGTAACCAAGGTTGACGAGATAAAGATGTCACTGGGGACTTCTAGAGAACGTTTGTTGAAGCACGAGGTGCTGCAAGAACTCCATGATTTTTGCTTACTATGTTCCACTAAACCTGAAGGGTGTGCTAGTTTGAAGACGACTATCTAACAACTAACGGATGAAGGTGCCATACAGGTAGAGAAGATATTTGTAGAAGAAGAGATTAATGTCTTGGAAATTCCTTATTATCCGAGGAACATATCAATAACACAAGGCACCTCGTTAATGATTCTGGCTCCTACTACCCCATTAATGGTTCAAGCTCCAGTTACCCCCGTGACAACTCAAATTCCCATTCCTCCTCTGTGTGACAACTCAAAGGCAGTTTCATGGGAGTATAATGTCGTCTATATTCTTGGGAAGAAATATGAGTGTCCCCAGTGGGTGACAAGAATATTACCAACATCGTAGGAACCAATAACATGACTCATAGTGGTAGGGTCTTTTCTCCTCCACCACTTCCTCCCAAAGAAACCAACAGTAATGCTCTAGCCAAGGCTAGGGGAAAGAAAGTGATTGGTGACCACCTGGACCTTATTTAGGTTAAGAAGCGGAGCAAATTTTAAGGATTCTCAAGCGAAGTGATTACAAAGTGGTTGATCAACTCAACCAGACACCATCCAAGATCTTCATCTTGTCCTTTCTCTTGTGTTCAGAGACTCACTGTAATGCCTTATTGAAGATTTTGTGTTCTGCACATGTTACACAAGATTGTGGCTCGGTTTCAAGGGATCATAACCAATATTTTTGTAGGAAATTGTTTGGGTTTCTGTGATGATGAGCTCCCAGTTAAAGCCAGAGCACACAAAAGAGCATTTCACATCTCCATAAGGTGTTTGGATATAGTTTTATCTCGAGTTTTGGTGGATACATGTTCTTCTCTCAATGTGATGCCTAAGGCTACTCTATTTAAGCTGAATAGGGATGGGGTAATGACGAGGCCTTTCACCCTAAGTGTTCGAGCGTTTGATGGCTCAAGAAGGTCTATGGAGGGATAAGTGAACTTGGCTGTCAAGATTGGTCCCACACCTTCTATCTTTCATTCTATGTTATGGACATTCGTCCATCCTATACTTGCCTTTTGGGTCACCCATGCATCCATGTAGCAAGAGTTGTGACATCTACTCTTCACCAACGCCCTAAATTCATTGTAAACGACAAAGTTGTTGTCATTTATGGAGAAGAAGATGTAGTGATTAATAATCTGACAACCTATCATTATGTGGAAGTGGAAGGCGAGGTGCGTGAGTTGCCCTTCCAAGCTCTGGATGTTGTTTCAGTTGACAGGTTTCCCGTTGTGTAAGGTAAGAAGTCTGAAGCACCCATGGCCTCTTTGAATGATGCTAAATCCATCATGGAAGCTAGATCTCCCTATGATGGTTGGGGAAAAGTGATTGAAGTATCTGAGAAGAAAGATCGTTGTGGTATGGGATATCAGCCACCCTCCTCCGTGCAAGCTAGTTTGGTTCCTTTCAAAGGAAAGCAGGTTCTCCCAATTTCTGAAGTGTTCATCAGTGCTGGTACGGGCAAAGAAGGACAAGTTCTTGCAGCGGATACTGAAGGTGACGACGATGATGTTTCCAGATTTATCTATTAGATTGCGCCAAACCAGAAGCTCTGCAATTGGACTGTCGTGGACATCCCTGAATTTGTTTTCCTTGATGTTTAATTTTCTATTTCCATTAAGTCATATGCTCTTCCTAAGGCATAAGGACAACTTGTAGAAGGGGCCCCTTATGTTTCAATCTTCGTTTAAAATTGAAAAAAAGCCGCACTTTTGCATACAAATTTTGTTCCCTGTCTTTTCTTTTTAATTTTTACTTTTCAAAATAAAATGGCAATGATTTTCTTTTCATATTCTAAATATTTTCTTGCACTTTATAAAATAAAATATAAAATCATCAATCATGCAAATCTGCCTCGGATTCCATCAAAATTGATAGTGTTATGGTTCCTAATATCCTTGAGAATTCAGTTGACCACGCTAACGAGGATAGTGGGGAAGATTGTGAAGTCCCTGAAGAACTAGCGAGACTCTTGAAACAGGAAGAGAAGGTCATCCAGCCATATCAAGAAGATATATAAGTTATCAATCTCGGTACTAAAGAGGTAAAGAGAGAAGTCAAGATAGGTGCCGCCTTACAAAGTGAAGAAAAGGAGGGGTTTATTAAGTTGCTTCGAGAGTATGGTGACATCTTCGCCTAGTCGTATGAAGACATGCCCGGTTTAGACACTAATGTAGTGGTTCACAGATTGCCACTCAAGCCATAATGTCTTCCTGTAAAACAGAATCCGCGAAAAACTAGACTCGACATGGCTTTGAAGATCAAAGAAGAAGTTCAGAAACAGCTTGATGTAGGCTTCCTATCTGTTATAAATTATCCACCATGGATTGCTAACGTTGTTCCTATACCTAAGAAGGATGGTAAGGTACGTATGTGTGTTGACTACCGAGATTTGAATATAGAAATCCCGAAGGATGATTTCTCGTTGCCTCATGTTAATGTGTTGGTTAGTAATATTGTTCAGTCTTTAGTGTTCTCCTTCATGGATGGATTCTCATGTTACAATCAGATAAAAATGGCTCCTGAAGACATGGAAAGAACATCTTTCACAACTCCTTGGGGTACCTTTTGCTATAAGGTCATGCCTTTTGGTCTCAAAAATCTTGGTGTAACATATCGGCGTGCTATGGTGAGTCTCTTTCATTATATTATTCATAAAGAGATCGAGGTGTATGTGGATGATATGATTGCAAAATCACAGACTGACGAAGAACATCTGGTCCATTTGCAGAAGTTATTTGATCGTCTATGAAAGTTTAGGTTTAGGCTTAATCCCAACAAGTGCACCTTTGGAGTTCGATCGGGCAAGTTACTTGGTTTCATCGTAAGTCATCAACGAATTGAAGTAGATCCCGACAAGGTAAGAGAAATACAGGATATGCCGACACCAAAAAGTGAAAAAGAAGTCTGTGGGTTCCTTGGGAGGTTTAATTACATATCCAGGTTCATTTCTCACCTTACAGCTACTTGTGAACCTATCTTTAAATTGTTGCGTAAGAATCAAGACGTCCATCGGGATGATAGTTGTAAATAAGCCTTTGAGAATATTAAACAGTACCTTCAGGAGCCACCAATACTCATACCTCCAGTTTCTGGGAGACCCCTCATTATGTATTTGATTGTGATTGAAGGATATATAAGTTGTGTACTCGGACAACATGATGATACTGGATGAAAAGAACACGCCATTTATTACCTGAGCAAAAAGTTTACTGATTTTGATTCAAGGTATTCATTACTTGAGAAGACTTGTTGCGCTCTTATGTGGGCAGCTCGAGGTTTGAGGCAGTACATGTTAACACACTCTATACTTTTGATATCTAAGATAGATCCGATAAAGTACATCTTCGAGAAACCAGCACTTACAGGAAGATTGGCTAAGTGGAAAATGCTTTTATTTGAGTATGATATCTAGTACGTCACACAAAAGGATATCAAAGGTAGAATTCTTGTAGATCATCTTGCTCACCATCCATTGGAAGAGTATCAGTCAATGAAGTTCGATTTTTCAGACGAGGATGTTATGAAACTTAATGATGAGGAAGGACCCGAACCAGGGGAGCGATGGACTCTCACGTTCGACAGTGCATCAAATGCTATAGGCCATCGTATTGGGGAAGTTCTGACTTCTCCACACAATACTCACATACCTTTCACGACCAGGTTATGCTTTGATTGCACGAATAATGTTGCAGAATACGAAGCTTGTGTAATGGGCCTTGAAGCAGCCATTGATTTGAAGATCAAGATTCTTGAAGTTTATGGGGATTCTGCCTTAGTAATATACTAGGTACGAGGTGATTGGGATACACGACACCCTAATATAGTTCCATACAGGGATTACATATTAGAGTTGTTGCCCGCTTTTGATGAGATCACCTTTGAGCATATTCCTAGAGAAGTAAACCAGTTGGCAGATGCTCTAGCTACTTTAGCAGTAATGTTCAAAGTCAGTTATATAAATCATGTGCTCAATATAAGAATCCTTCATTACAAGGAGCCAACATATGTTTCCCTGCTTATTATCTCATAACCGAAGACGTGTCGGATGAAAAGTCGTGGTATTTCGACATCAAAAGATATCTTGAGATGCATGAGTATCCAGAAGGTGCTACAATTTGTGATAAGTGGACTATTAGAAAAGTAGAATCCAAGTTCTTATTGTAATGAGATGTTATGTACAAAAGAAACTATGATTCGGTTCTGCTCAGATGCGTGGATAGACACGAAGCAGAATCCATCATACGAGAAATTCACGAGGGCTCTTTTGGGACTCATGCTAATGGACATGCTATGGCCAAGAAAATCCTACGAGCAGGTTATTTATGGATGACGATGGAAAGTGACTATTGTGTGTATGCGAAGATAATCCATAAATGTCAAGTTTACGCAGACAGGATACGTTTTCCTCCCACTCCTTTGAATGTGATGACTTCACCACGGCCCTTTGCAATGTGGGGAATTGATATGATTGGACGGATTGAGCCAAGCGCTTCAAATGGACACAGGTTCATTCTCGATGATATTGAATACTTCACCAAGTGGGTGGAAGCGACTTCTTACAAGAATGTGACCAGGAAAGTCATCACTCGCTTCATCAAAAAAGAAATCATATGTTTTTATGGGACTCCTAACAAGATCATAATTGATAACGGGTCAAATCTCAACAATAAAATGATGAAGGAGACTTGTGAAGAATTCAAGATTGAGCTCCATAGTTCGTCACCCTATCGGTCAAAGATGAATGGCATAGTCGAAGCAGCTAACAAGAACATAAAGAAGATCGTTCAGAAAATGGTGAGAACATACAAGGATTGGCATGAGATGTTGCCCTTTTCTCTACATGGCTGTAGAACTTATGTGCGTACTTCCACTGGGGAAACTCCTTTTTTGCTAGTCTATGGTATGGATGCAGTGCTCCCAATCGAAGTGGAAATTCCTTCATTAAGGGTTCTGGTGGCTACCAAGCTTGATGAAGCTGAATGGATTCAAATGAGGCTCGACCAACTCAATCTCATTGAAGATAAGCGCCTAGCCTCCATTTGTCATGGTCAGTTATATCAACAGCGTCTCGAGAGAGCATTTTACAAGAAGATTCGACCTCGAGAGTTCCACACGGGAGACCTGGTCTTAAGGAAGATCCTCCCAATTCAGTCTGATCCAAGAGGCAAGTGGACTCCCAACTATGAGGGGCCATACATCATGAAGAAAGCTTTCTCAGGAGGTGCTCTAATCCTGACAAACATGGATGGGGAAGACGTTCCACTTCCATTCAATTCATACTCAGTTAAAAAATACTACGCATAAAAAGACACGCTAAGTCGAAAACCCGAAAGGGTGGCTTAGGAAAAAAAATTAAGGCTAAAAGAAATAAAAAGTATAACCCGCTAAGTCAAAAACCTGAAAGGGAGACTTAAGAAAAGATGGGTATCCTGGTGGACTGAAAACACGAAAGGGCGATCCAGGAAAAAATTAGGGACTAAAAGCGAGAGGTTGCATTCTGAAAACTCTTCATGAATAACAGTATACACTCTAGATAGTGGATGAATCAATTCGACTACTACTCTTCAAAAGCAAAGCATTAGGATGATCAAGGATACGGTAACTATAGCAACATCTGTTTCAATGGAAGTTTGAGATTTTCTTATTGCGATATCACCTGTTCTATTTTGTATTTTCTTTACAACTGCCTCATTTAGGAGTTGTTTCCATGTAAGAATGCCTATTCACAAGCCATTCTCATTAATAAAATTTCCTTTTCACCAAAAAAGTTTCGTTGTTATGTCTTTTTACTTTATTTTTCGTATGCGAATTTTGATTTAACTTATTTATTAAACGTTGCATTGAAATAAATAAGGTAATAATAATCACAAGCTAAGACGTGAAACACGATTTTACATTAACATGAAGGCATCCCAAAGGAGTGCCATGGCATCCAAATGTTGTTTTTTTATGCAGGTAGCAAGTCGTAATAGTCACCTCGACCTAGCTTATGTCATCGTCACCCCCTGCAGCCGGTTAAGCACGCGACTCTCCAACACTGAGGCAACTTGGGGCATTATAGGAGATCTATGTCTCTACCCAGCCATCCACAAGCCCTTTAGGATGTAGGGAAAGTCAGATCAAGCTACTCCTCCCCAGCAAGACTATAATATCTCTCCCCAGTAAAATTATAACTCAATCCTCGAGTTTTCAAGCACTAATATATATTTCTATCTCGAGAGAACAAGAAATGGACCCTAATGAGCCTAATCGTTTTCACTTTGCATATAGTAATCATCACTGCATATTACACTACATCCTCAAACACGTATCATATCCTTTGAAATGGATCATTACACTATACAACTCAAAAATGCATGTGAAGCGTAGGCCATAATCAATCCCCAATCAAAACAATGGTATGTCTCTATAGAGGATGTTATCCCTACAAATCTCCATTTGATATCTACAACAGATTTCCCAAGATACTTCACGCAAAAGACTTGCTCGTCAGTGGCATACAAGATAGAAAATTAACCCTCAAACACTCATTTGTGCCTCTCTTTCAAACACTTGTCCGTGTTAATGCTTTTTAATACTCGTCTGTATCTCATTTCAGTATTCGTTCGTATTAATTTTCCAACCTCGTCCGTGTTAATGCTTTTTTATACTCGTTCGTATCTCATTTCAATACTCGTTCCTATTGATTTCAAACACTCGTCTGCATTATTATTTTTTTGATACCCGTTTGTATCTCATTTTAATACTCGCCTATATTTATCTTCAAACACTCGTCTGTGTTACTACTTTTTTGATACTCGTTCCTATCTCATTTCAATACTCATCTATATTTATCTTCAAACACTCGTCCACATTATTACTTTTTTTTATACTCCTCTGTATACTCGTACGTATTTATCTTCAAACACTCGTATGTGTATCACTTTTTTTGATACTTATCCGTGTCTCATTTCAATACTCGTCTCTACTTCATTCAGTCAGCAAGCTATCTCATCGATACAATACTCGGGCTAATTCCAAGAAAAAGATGGAGAATCTTAAACTAGAGAATCGTGAGTTGTGTGAAGAAGTTACTGCTTTAAGGGCCGGTATGGCCAATCTAACTGCTTTGGTAGAATCTCTGGTGGTTGCTCAGAATCAACCACCACCTCCTCCTCCATCTCATCATGTTGCTCAGCCACAACATACGACTGTTATTTCAGAAGTTCAGTAAATTCCCATTTATGTTACTTCAATTATTGTTGCTCAATATCGTATGCCTCAAGGTTACCGATGGGGAATGCCTGAGAACTTTATACCAGAAGGTTATAATACTGATGCTCAAGTTGCTCCGTTTGCGCAAGAAACTGCTGTTATTGCACCTCTTATGGTGCATGCTGCTCCTGGTGCTAGAAATGAGATTCATTATATTGCGCCTCCTTCGATGAATTATGCGTCGTTTATTAATGAAGAAGTTTATTGTCTTGTTCCTCCACCAAGTAAAAGTGTGGGATTCTATGACCGATTGGATGACTTTTAGGACCAAGTCAATGAAATGCAAAAGGAAATGAATGCTCTTCGAGGGAAATAATTATTTGGGCAAAACGTCAGTGAACTCTGTTTAGTTCCTAACGTATAAGTGTTAGTGAAGTTTAAGGTGCAAGAATTTGAGAAGTAAAATGGTAACTCTTATCCTCGTGACCACTTAGTGATGTATATCAGAAAGATGTCCACTCATACTGATGATCAGTGTTTTCTTATTCATTTCTTCCAAGATAGCTTAACCGGTACTGCTTTGAAATGGTATATGGCTTTAGACAGTAGCAGTATACTCACTTTCAATGATTTGGGTGAAGCTTTTATCAAGCAGTACAAGTACAATATGTTTATGGCACCTGACTGTGACCAACTGAGAGCAATGACTCAAAAACATAAGGAATCGTTTAAAGAATATATGCAGTGTTGGCATGAGATTGTTGCCTAAGTGGTACCCACGATGGGAGAGAAAGAAATGACCAAGGTCTTTCTGAAAACCCTTACATCATTTTACTATGAAAGGATGGTCGCTAGTGCACCGATTGATTTCATTGAGATGGTAAGCATGGGTGTTCATCTTGAAGAAGCTGTCAGGGAAGGGCACTTGAAAAAAGACGAAGGAACAAAGAAATCATCATATGGGTTTTCTAGGAAGAAGAAAAGTGAAACAAATGTTGTCATTGAGGAAATAAAGGCTTGACCTTCGAGAAGACATCATCAGTACCAACAACAAGTGGTATCCGTGACTCCAGTTGTAAATATAACTCCGACTATTGTTTCTTATCAAAGACCACCTACCCAGGGAAATCAAGGGCAAGGTCAGAAGAGAGAAGCTTTTGACTCTATTCCAATGAGTTATGCAGAGTTGTTTCAAGCTCTGATTCAAAATAAGTTGGTACAGACTAGACCTCCCCCTACTATACCTTCATCTTTACCATGGTATTTAAATCAGATCAAATATGTGCTTTTCATCAAGGATCCCCAGGACATAACATCGAAAATTGTTATCCTTTGAAGTTTGAAGTACAAAAGATGGTGAGATCTGGTCTTTTATCTTTTAAAGATGTTGGTCCTAACGTAAAAGATAATATGTTACCCAAGCATGGAGGTGGAAACACCGTGAATATGGTTGCTGGTTGTCTTGTAGACTTCTAGATTTTCGATATTAACTTGGTGAGAGGAGATTTAGTGAAGATGCATGTTGATCTCTGTGAATTCAGCTATTATACACACGACCATGCTAGTTGTAGTATTTGCAGTATAAATATCCATGGATGTGATAAGGTAAGAGATGATCGTTAAGAAATGATGGATGAAGGTCTTATCCACATAATCAGACCAAGGGTTGAATATGAAGAAGAAGTGAATATGGTTTATGGTTGCCCCATAGAATTCCTGATTTTTTATGTGAATTATATGAATGACGATCTGGTGCAGTTGCATGCCACATTTTGTCACATGGAAGGTCAAGAGGAGCATCATTATGGATCCTATCGAGTCTGCTGTAGGGATTTCTGAGGTTGTTCCGTGGTAAGAAGAGGTGTTCAGTTATTGCTAGATAATGATACTATCAAAGTCACAGGTAATAGAGATGCTTACTATGGAGTTAATAGGATTGAAGATTACTTTGTTGAGGCCATGTTCAACGATGAATATGTTTCTGTTGACGAATTCTTTCCTTCTGAAGAAGACATGTATTGTACCCCAAAATTTTCCCTCTCATTCCTCAAGACAATTCTCACAAAGGATTCCCAAAATCCAAGCTTACACAAATATATTTGGATTTTTCAGTATTAAGATTAAGGAAGAAATTGCTAAAAAAGGACAAACAAATGAAAATGATCTTTTTGACAAAATTAAAGGAAAAAGCAAGTTCCTTTTGATTTTGCATCCTTCAATTGGACAATTTGTCCTTGGTTGCGTATTTCGTTTGGGTGCTGGATTCCTTTGGGGCAAGTTCATTTCATGCTTCGATTGAGGCATTGGGATCATTTAGATAAGATAATTTCCTATTTCATTTTAGTGCTAGACTTCATTTGAATGTTTGTGCAAGTCTTTCGTTTGGCCACACAGCATCTTCTCGGCGTGTTAGCCAAGACATACAAGGCAGAATTTCCTACCATAATAACATGCACAAGGCCAAAGTCCCCTTTGAAGCATTTTTTTACAAGCTTTGACAGGGAAACACTTCCCATCAAACAGTTTCAATTCAAAAGGCAAAAAGCCTCCTGATGATGTCCTTCGATTCAGGAGGCTAAAGCATCCCTTCTGCCCAATTTTGAACACACGTTTTATCCCCTGCATACCTCCTTCATTTGAGGCAATGGCTTTCCCAGTTTTTCAAGCTTCGACTGAGCCTTTCATCCCTTGCATGCATCCTTTGTTTGGAGGTGTGATTCCTTTAGTACAAGTCTTTAGTCAGGGCTTTCGTTTGGTCATATGGCTCCCCTTTTACAAGATTTCATTTCAACATATTGGCATAAGGTCACAAGGCAGGAATCTCCAGCACACACCCTTTCGTTTGGCCACATGGCCTCTCTACAGACAAGATTGAGTTGGCAGTATCCCCTTGAAAATAACTTGCTTCAACAAAAACTCTTCATTATGCCATTGCCTCAAGCGAAGGAAGCACCATGGTGGTGCATTCGAAGGGTTTGTCAGGCATGTCTGGATATCCCCAATCAAAGGGCATATGTTACTGACCCATCCCAAGAGCATTAATTTGGACCCTTTGAAGGATATCCATGGGAGTCATTCGAATGACACTTCGATTTGAAAAAGAGATGGTTATTGAAAAGTCTGGTCGAAAGGAAAAGCTAGGGAGTCAAGACAAAAGGTTGAGATGCCAAAGGTACTTGTTAACCAAGTCCCATGTGCTTCCAGGATCAGGCCTGATACACTGGCCATAAAACTCCAAAACTGCTCCACATCAGTCTTGCAATGCTACCTTATTCCTTGCACCAAAATGGCAATAAAACATTGTCCCTCGAAAGCTACAAATACAGCATACCCTTTTTGTTTGAACCTTTTGTTTTCTCTCTCAAAACATCGGCCCAAGCCATCTATAAATAGGAGGTATCACCACACATGTTGATGGCGCCTGAAGGATTGCAAGAAAGCACTTGTGAAAATTCTCAGAAATTCTCAAACACTCCCCAACATTCTTTTTCGAACACTTCTATACACCAAGAAAAAACCTTCGATTCACTCTCCAAGAGACCCTTCGACCCAATCCTTCAGCTAACATACAGTAGGCCTTTGATTTACCCCATCACTTGTGATAAAAAAATCTTTCGTTCCACTGACACAACCTCTTTCAACCCAGTCACTGCTTCCACAAAGTAGCAACTGGACTAGCCTCAGGAAGCTCCCAACGAACACTCAATTTCTATCAAAGAATGCACTTACATATCCCTTCGATTTAAGGACTTCAAGAGGTAAGTTTTCTTTCAAACTTGAGTTTATTCTATTTTAATATCATGTGCATATGACCATAAAGAAAAATGTAGACATTTCTAGACCATGTTTTAGCTTTCGATTCTGACAGCCTGTATGTTGAAAACTCAACCTTAGTTTAGTTATGTTTTGGACTTTGATACCCATTAGTTTTCATGCTAACCCCTGGATTTTAGTTATTTTAGGATATTGCAATTTAGAATTTAAGACAGGTTTTTTATACCCTTCGATTGGCTAGCTGCACAAGCTTTTCGAATCACAATCTGAGGGCCCAATATGCTTACAAAGAGTCAGCAAGGAACTTGTGGCAAAGCATGAGTGTTACTGCTTCTGGGCCTCAAACGAAGGCCAGAACCTTGTTGTCTCCAAGCCTTAAACGAAGGCCAGAACCATGCTATCTCCAAGCCTCAAGCGAAAGGATGAACTATGCCGACTTCCAGGCTCAAATGAAAGGCGTGACTATCTTGACTCCAACCCTCAATCGAAGGATACAGAAAGGCAAATCGAAGGGCATGACTCCACTGACTTCAGAATCCAAATCGAAGGAAGCTAGGAAATGCAGAATCGAAAGGGTGTTTCAATACAAATTGAAGGACCCATTTTTCTTGCATTTATTTTATTTTTCCTTTATATTTCCATGCAATTGGATATGGTTGTAATAGTGTAGGTTTTATTTCTTGCGTTTTTATTGCTTTTGTATAAATGCTAGTAGCTAGGATGTATGGCAAGATAAAAACAACAAGTAGTTAACCAAAAGATCAAAAGATAAAATGCATGCAATCAAACACACTCTTCGCATACATGCACCCTTAGGGTAATTCCACTTGTTGCCTCGAAAAATAGTCGTATCCCTCGAATATGGGCGTTTTAGAAAAGATCCTAAATAAAAGATCGTAGTCCCTCAATGACCCTCAATTTTGCCTTCGGTAAATGATCTAGTCTCTAAACGACATTTCTAAAACGTTCCATAGGTTGCCTTCTATGACTATACAAACTTCCCATGCCCGTCCCTTCACATCTAACGATGGGGCTTCTTACCAAATCAATGGTAAGATAGCAACATCTAAAGGAGGAGGAAAATAACATTAGACCTTTTGAGTAGGTAGGATGTTCCTAGTTGCTCACTTTCTCACAATAACAACATTTTATACACCAACAGTTTCATCTTGAAACATTTTCAAAAGACAAAGCTTTTTGTACGCGTTCTTATAGAGACGAGAACCATTACAAAGACACTTTTCAAAAATCACTTTCAAAAACACATTCCACAAACACCTCTTTGAACTATTTTCAAAACAACACTTTGTACGCGTTCTTATAGAAACGAGAACCATTACAAAGACATTTTCAAAATACATTCAAAACCCACACCACAAGCACATTTTCAAACAAAAGCAAGTGATCTAGCAAGCAACTAAGATCCCGTAGAAAACTACGGATGAAAAGGGTGATAATACCTTCCCTTTTCATAACCTACCCCCTGAACTCAAGAAAACAATATCAAAGGTCTTTCTTGTTCTTTTCAACCTTGACTTATTGGATAAGAGAAAAGTTGGTGGCGACTCTTGCTATCCGCAACAATTACGATCAAACGCAAAAAAACCAAGTCAGTTCTCCCACCGTATTATAGAACTGGCGACTCTTCTGGGGACATACTTAAAAGTTGGGTTACCTTAGGGCTAGATCACCTTTATTTGATTTCCTTTGTTTGATTTGCTTGCTTTACATTATGGTTCCGTGTTTGGGCTTGCTGTGATCCTCTACCCGGATCTGGGGCACCTTTTTAGGTAAGTAGCAATAAGTTGTGGAAACTGTGCGGGGTATACGGACATGGTCTAAGCAATAGCTACGTTAGTGTGACACGTTTGTTGGTACCGGTAGCCCTTGAGTAGTCAAGGAGAATACGGGGTTGTTGTGTGGTGTCATGAAGCACTAACTAACTTTAGAACCTTTACTTGAACAACTTGTCCATTAGGAAGTAGTGAGATAGTCAACTTTTGTGCAATTCAAAGTTGGTTGATACTCGATACTACGCTCATTGAGATCGGAATTTCAGGATATTTTGGTCGCCAATAAAGAGGCTTGCGCTGAAACAACACCCGATGAAGAAAGATCAGTGATATTGAGATTCCCTAGAACCCGTTTACTTTTTAGGACAGGTTGAACCAACTAAACTTCAAGAGGGTACTTACCTATAAACCTCATGCAAGCCTAAACCTAAGGATTTGTTTGATTTAACTTGTGCATATGCTTGTACATATTATCATGACATCATACCATAGTATTTTAGACTAACCATTTCAAGGATTTTGAGATTCATCTTTTTTTTTTGTAGGATATGACTCCCACTCGTAGGAACACAATCCAAGTCAACCTTGTACGAGTACCTTTTCAGCTCAAAGAGTTAGCATCAAGGGTCCCTGAGAATTCTCCATTCATCAAAATACATGGACGACTTCTCAACTTGGTTACCTCAAGCTTTGGTAAACATGTGATGAAGGTGCTTTTCCAGTTCTTTGACCCTATGCACCATTGCTTTACCTTCCCTGATTACCAGCTTGTACCAACTATGGAAGAATTCTCTCAACTCTTGGGAATTCCTATTCTCGATCAACTACCTTTCAACAGTAATGAAAGGGATCCAAGCCCTGAAGAGGTCGCCCGAGCTTTACACTTGCAACAATCAACGTCACGGCTAATTGGGAAATAAGAAGTGGTATCAAAGGGTTTCTAGCCAAGTTCCTATTGGAAAAAGCTCAAGACTGTTGGAATACTCTAGATTTACAAGATTTCGAAGAAATTTTGGCTCTTCTCATCTATGGATTGGTACTATTTCCAAATCTTGACCAACTTATAGATGTGAATGTTGTCAAAATCTTTTTATCTCACAATCCAGTGTCTACTTTGTTGGGAGATATCTTGCATTCTCTCCACTCTCGCACCATGAAGACAAGAGGAACCCTCATATGTTATACTCCACTGTTGGCTAGATGGTTTGTTTCGCATCTCCCCTGATCCATTGTGAAGAACGAGCAAGGCTTGAGATGGTCCAATAGGCTGATATCCCAACATTCCTATCTCTCTCGAAGACTTGCAAAAGGATTGGATTCAGCTAAAGGAAAAGCAAGACACTTTCGAAGCCCAATTCTATGCAAGTGAGAGGAAGGTTCTGGAACTCACCAAGCAGCTTCAAGAAGAGCGGAGTCTAAACGCCTACATCGCGCCAAAGAGGGTGCGTTCAACCTTTTTGTCTTATGAGTTTCTGTATTTTTCTTTCATTTTAAGCCCAAAAAGGCATGATGTACTTGAACTTGGATTTATTAATGCAAACGTGTGTTCCTTTTTGTCTAAAACAAATTTAAATGTGTAATTTCCTTGAAATCATTTGCATATGCATTTTCATTCATCATAGCACAAACAGGTTCCTTACAACATGTCTCCTTATCTTTCTACTATTTATTTCAGTGAAGTGGATATTGAACATACAGTAAAGGATCTTCAAGCGCAGAACGCTCAATTCCAACATATGTTCTTGGCTCTGGAAAAAGGACAAGAGGATTTGAAAACTTTGTTGAGCAAAGAGAAGAAGAAGAAGAAAGCGGAGAAACCAGTCGGTGTTTTGAATCTGGGAAGAAGGTTCAAAGGACCAGCCAAGTGAACTCTAGATTTCGCAACCTCGTTAGGTGAAGGAGACAATTAAGAGGGAAAGAACAAGGAAGTAAATGACCACCCAGAGTCAGAAGAAGAGGAAGAAGTGGATTACTCTGAAGAACAGTATCCTCCAGCTGACAATAAATACAAGCAGTTGGAGGATCGGCTCAATGATATGGAGATCTAGAGGGTACCCGGGTTGGATTTTGAATAGCTAGGACTTGTCTCAGGGGTTGTCATCCCGCAGAAATTCAAGGTCCTCACTTTCGCTAAATATGACGGAGTCTCTTGTCCAAAGCTACATTTAAGGTCATACATCAGGAAGATTCAACCCCATACTGCTGATAGGAACGTATGGGTACATTTCTTCCAAGAGAGCTTGTCAGGGACGCAGTTGGATTGGTTCTATTAGTTGGAAGGAACCAATATTCGCAATTGGGAAGATTTGGCTGCCGCTTTTTACAAGAAATACCAATATAATGCTGACTTAGATCCTACTCGAACACAATTGCAAGGCAAGTCTATGGGTGTTGGTGAAGGCTTCAAAATTTATGCTAAAAAATGGAGGGATCTCGCGGGAAGAGTCCAACCCCCTCTATCTGACAGAGAATTGGTGGATATGTTCTTATGCACGTTATCTGGTCCATTCTTCAACCATTTGATCAGAAGTTCTTTGGCTGGATTTACTGAACTAATTATGACTGGTGAATGGGTAGAAGCCTGTATAAAAAGTGGCAAAATTGAAAGAGATGTATCCTCGAATACGATGAAGAAACCCTTTACGGGAAAGAAGGAGGTCAGTGTTGCATACGACCACAGAAATCAAAACAAAACTGAATGTTGACCGACGGTAGGGGCTATTATGATTTCCAATCATGTACCAAATCAGCAGCGAAACTATCAACGCATGTCATAGGCGCCCATGAGACGATTCACCTGAATCAACATGACCTTGTCCCAAGTTTTGCCACATATTTTGAAGTCTAATCTGGTGACCCTAAAGGAAGCTCCCAAGAACCCCAATACTGCTTATCCTCGCTATACCCCGAATGCTCGATGTGCCTATCATTCTGAAAGTCTGGGGCATGATACAAATGATTTTTGGGCCTTGAAGAATAAGGTACAAGACCTTATCGAGGCGAAAGAGATTGAGTTTGATCCCCCAAAAACACCTAATGTAATAACGGCGCCAATGCCCAAACACGGTCAAGGTGTTAACGCTGTTGATGATGATTGTTTTGTTTCCTCTGTGAATGACTTAACTACTCCTCTTTTGACTATTAAACAAAATCTATTGCAAGCCGGTTTGTTCCCAGGCTATGATGAAAGTTGTCAATTATGTATGTCTCTACCAAATGGCTGTTTGTTACTGATGATGGGCATCCAACGCTTGATGGCTAACAAAGAAATCTTGTTTGAAAAAGTTCCTCTTACCAGAAACTCCTGTGAAGATGTCTTAATAATCACCTTTTCTGACAATCCTCCTAGGGTCTCCACCAAAATACCCGTCAGGATTACATCTGTTCCAAAGTCTGCTCCCCTAATCATCACCATGTCGGGGCCAATCCCATATTCTTTGGATAAAGCTATTCCCTGGAACTATGGGGCTGATGTCTATTATCATGGCGACAGACAAGATCTATTGGATATCAAAGAAAAAGTTGTGAAAAAATTGATCCTGACGTCGTCAATATCGTTGGAACCAAAAAGATAACAAGAATTGGAAGAGTCTTCTCACTCGAGATCTATCCAAATACCATTGTTACTCCTATAATTATTCCCGCTACCGTTCCTACTAACAGTCCCAATGATACTCCCGTTGACAATCCTACTGTTATCCCTGCTGCCAAGACAAGGGGCAAGGAGGTATTAGTTGAGCTTGTCCAGAAGAAGACACATCCAGAGGTCATTCTTAAAGCTTATAGCAAAGAGATGGAGGAGATACTAAAAATAATCAAGAAAAGTGACTACGACGTCGTGGAACAGTTAGGGCAGACCCCCTCGAAAATATCAACATTGGCCTTACTTTTGTGTTATGAGGCTCATGCCAAGGCCTTGGGAAAAATTTTAAAGACCGCCCACGAGCCCCAAGAGACTTCCATTGATCAATTTGAGAATTGTGTGGCCAGTCTAACTACTGATAACGGATTGGGCTTTTCTAAAGATGATCTAACTCCCAAGGGGAGGAAACACAACGATGCCTTGCATGTTTCTATTGATTGCAGGGGCACCACTTTAGCCCACGTTCTGGTGGATACGGGTTCATCATTGAACGTCTTTCCTAAAAATGCTCTTGATCGGCTAGATTGCGAGGGACTCACTTTAAAGCCTAGAAACATTATGGTGAGGGCCTTTGATGGTTCTAAGAGGACACTGCACGGAGAAGTTGACATCCCTATAAAAGCCGGAACTCAGACTTTTGATTCAACTTTCCATATGATGGATATCCTTCCTTCCTATTCCTGTCTATTAGGCAAACCCTAGATTCATGGAGTTGGTGTCGTCACTTCTACCTTACATCAGATGTTGAAGTACTCAATCAAGGGAAAAATCATCACAGTCCATGGGGAAGAGGAATACATGGTCAGTCACCTGAACTCTTTTAGGTATGTGGAAATGGATGGTGAGTTCATTGAGATCCCATGCAGCATTTTGAGGAGGTCCCACAAACAGTTGTGGCAACCAAGACTACTACCAAGACTCTAAAGGTTACTAGACCTCCATTAAAAATGGCCTCTCTGAAGGATGCTAGAGCAATGATTGAGGAAGGTGGATGCACTATCTGGGGTCAACTTCTGTATATTCCTTGCAAATCTAACAAATTTGGTTTGGGTTTTACTTCGGAGGCAAAAAGAGATGTTAGACGAACTCGCGCTGGGGGACCACCTTTACATATCAGCAATTAGGGAGTCAACAAGGTGGAAGACAATGATGGTAGCTATGACATGGGCGAGTGGATTTTTCCAACCATCAGCGGAGGACTCAACAATTGGGAAGCCAAAGAATTTGTCCCTATTACTTTTGTTCAAGAGTAACTGTCTTTTAATTTTTTGTCAGACTTGTAATATTTAAACAATTTAGACTTTAAAACCTTGTGTCTTACCCGAGGCACAATGGTCCATTTGTGAGAGTTGTTACTTCATCTTCATATGTCATCAATAAATCATGGACGTTTTTGCATGAAAACTTTTACGCTCTTTGTTTTTTCTTTTTCCTACCTTTTATTTTATCAAAGATAGTTATGCTCTTACACACACTCACATATCGAAATGCAGATCCATATCCACCCAGGATCCCATGGGTAACAATTCTGCTATGGCCTATTGTGACTTTGAAAATCTGATCTACCGAGCCGAGGACAAAGGTGAGGAAGATTGTGAGGTACCAGGGGAGCTAGCTAGGTTATTGAAACAGGAAGAAAGGACCATAAATCCCCACGAAGATCCGATTGAAACAGTTAACTTAGGTACAGAAGAGGACAAGAAAGAGGTCAAGGTAGGTGCCAACCTAGAGCCTAGTGTCAAGAAGCGTTTAACTCAGTTATTACATGACTATGTAGAGGTCTTTGCTTGGTCATACAAAGACATGCCAGGACTCGACACTGGTATCATGGTCCATCGTCTCCCGACAAAAGAAGATTGCCCTTCGGTAAAACAGAAGGTCCGTCGAATGCGGCCAGAAATGTCAGAGAAAATCAAGACTGAAGTCATGAAGCAGTTCAATGCCAGATTCTTAGCTATCACCTCATATCCATAATGGGTCGCCAACGTTGTTCCAGTGCCTAAAAAGGACAGTAAGGTACGTATGTGTGTGGATTACAGAGACTTGAATACGGCAAGCCCCAAGGATGACTTCCCGCTTCCCCACATCGATATCCTGGTTGACAACACCGCAAAACATAAAGTATTTTCCTTCATGGATGGTTTCTCCGGATACAACTAGATTAAAATGGAACTTGAAGATATGGAGAAAATGACCTTCGTTACACAGTGGGGCACGTTCTGTTACAAAGTTATGCAATTTGGGTTGAAGAACGTTGGGGCAACCTATCAGCGTGCCCTGGTAGCTTTGTTTCACGATATGATCCATCACGAGATAGAGGTCTACGTGGATGACATGATAGCCAGATCTCAAACTGAAGAGGAACATCTTGACCATCTGCAGAAACTGTTTTAAAGACTAAAGAAATACAAACTAAGGCTAAACTCAAATAAATGCACTTTTGGAGTGAGGTCCGGCAAGCTCTTAGGCTTCATTGTCAGTGGCAAAGGTATTGAAGTGGACCCTGCAAAGGTAAAATCAATACAAGAAATGCTTGCTCCTTGCACTGAGAAGGAAGTTAGGGGATTCTTAGGATGGATAAACTACATCGCCAGGTTCATTTCCCACCTAAACGCTACTTGTGAACCAATCTTCAAATTGTTGAAGAAAGATCAAGTGGTGGAATGGAACGACGAATGCCAGGATGATTTCGATAGGATCAAAGAGTACCTTCAAGAGCCTCCCGTTTTGATGCCTCCAGTTGAGGGAAGACCCCTTATCATGTATCTAACAGTCTTGGAAAATTCAATAGGGTGTGTGTTGGGGCAGCATGACGAGTCTGGCCGAAAAGAGAATGCAATATACTACCTGAGCAAAAAGTTTACCAACTATGAAACCAGATATTCACTGATCGAGAAAACTTGTTGTGCTCTAGCATGGGCTGCTCGCCGGCTAAGACAGTATATGTTGACTCACATTACCTTATTTATATCCAAGATGGATCCAATTAAGTACACATTCGAGAAGCCTGCCCTCTCTGGGAGAATAGCAAGATGGCAGATGGTCTTGACTGAATACGATGTTCAATACACTACCCAGAAAGAAATAAAGGGGAGTGTGCTAGCCGATCACCTTGCTCATCAGGCTGTGGATAACTATCAATCCATGGATTTCGAATTCCTGGATGAAGACATCATGTTGCTAAATAATTGTGACTAACTCAAACCGTATGACAGACCTGAACAAGGATCCCGATGGACCTTGGTTTTTAATGGAGGTTCAAACGCCCTCGGCAACCGCATAGGCGCTGTAATCATATCCCCTGAAGGCTGCCATACTCCCTTCACTTCTAGACTTTGTTTCAACTGTACCAATAATATGGCATAACATGAAGCATGCATTATGGGTCTCAAAGCTGCCATAGATTTGGGAATCAAATTCTTAAGTGTATTTGGAGATTCAGCCTTAGTCATCAGTCAAATCATATCAACAGTAACAACATAGAAATCTTGGATGGGGTTTGCCCCAGCTGTTCAACTACATTATAGTCACTCTTTTTGATGATTTTCAGAATCTCTTCCATCTCTTGTTTAGAAGCTTCAACAGTAATCGTCTTCGGTGCCTCCGTCTGGGCAGGCTCACTGGTGATCCCTTTGCCCCGAGTGTCAGATGACTCGGCGACAGGGGTAAGAATAGGAACTTGAATAGGAATAGTAGCAGGTACACTAGTAGGTGTAATAACAACAGGTTTTCAGGCAGTTGGTGGAGAGATATCAGGTGAGAAAAGTCTTCCGCTGCGGGTGACTTTGGCAGGTCCAACAATATTGTTGACATCAGTATCAACATCCAACTCTTGTTTAACTCCATGAAAATAAACATCGGCCCCGTAATGCCAAGGGACAACTTTATCAGAGGTGTAGGGGATAGGCACAAGAACAGTGATGATCACAGGTGTGATTCTTGGAACAGATGTAATCCTAACAGGCTTTCTCGAGGAAGCCTTGGAAGAATTGTCGAAAATGGTGATAATAGAAACTTCTTCAGTATGAATTAAGGTAACAACAGTCTTCTCAAACATAACTTCTTTACTATCCATTAGGCGTTGGACACCTGATTTCAAAAGATGGCAACTGGTTGGTAGAACAGAACACATACGGCAACCTTCGTCATAGCCCGAAAATAAACCGGCTAGCAAAAGGTTATTCTTCACAGTTATCAAAAGGGTAACAATGTCATTCACAGAAACCACAAACGAGTCTTCGTCTATAACATTCACTCCATGCTTGGGCATAGGAGCATTCACAACATTAGCTCTTTCGGGCGCCTCAAACTCAATATCCTTTGCATCAATTAAGTCATGTATCTTATTCTTCAAAGACCAACAATCATCTGTATTATGCCCCGGGCTATCAGAGTGAAAAGCACAATGGGCATTAGGGTTGTACTTTGGTGATGTAGTGTTGGGATTCTTCGGGGCCTCCCTTGGAATCACTAGATTGGTTTTTAACAACTGCGGCAGAATCTGAGACAGAGTCATGCTGAGACGGGTGAATTGCCTTCGAGGTTTCTCGTCTTTTTGTTGATTGTTGTGCTGAGCAGCACCAACAGGTCTTGAAATAACAACCGCATTAACAGCTTGGCAGCGTTCAGGTCTACTCTGGTTTTTCGAACTGTAGACAGCACTGGACTCTTTCTTAAAGGGCTTTTTCTCGGTACTCGATGAAGCACCCTTCTGTATTTTGCCAGCCTTAATACCAGCCTCAATCCTTTCACCGGTCATAATAAGCTCTGTAAACCCAGATGAAGAACTTCCAATCAGATGGTTGAAAAATGGACCAGACAGGGTCCCCAGAAACATGTCAACAAGCTCCCGATCATCTAAGGGTGGTTGTACTCTTCCGGCGAGGTCCCTCCACTTCTGAGCATAATCTTTGAAACCTTCACCTGTTCCCATTGACATACCCTGGAGTTAGGTACGCGTGGGAGCGAGGTAGGAATTGTATTGGTACTGCCTGTAGAAAGCAGTAGCCAAATCTTCCCAACTACGGATACTGGCTCCGTCCAACTGGTAAAACCATTCAAGCTGAGTCCCTGAGAGATTGTCTTGAAAGAAATGGATCCATAGGTTCTTATCAACGGTGTACGACTGAATCTTCCTTACATATGACCGGAGGTGCAGCTTCGGACAAGAAACTTCATCATACTTAGCAAAGGCTGGTGCTTTGAATTTGTGGGGAATCACCACCTCAGATGATAGGCCCAGATCACCAATGTCCAGACCAGGCACTTTCTGAACTTCCATCGCACTCAATCGGTCTTCCAGTTGCTTGTATTTATCCTCAACCGGAGGATACTGGTCTTCGTCGAAGTCCATCTTGTTGTCGGAGACCACAGGGCTAGGAGCCCTCCTTTCCTCTTGACTATATTTCCCTCCAGATGAGGTGGTCAAATCAACTTCATCCCGAAGCCTGTTTCCAAACCTGTGACCGGTGTTAAACAAGATTGTCCTCTTCTTCTTCTTCTCTTTCAAAATCAGGGTCTTCAGATCTTGCTGACCCTTAGCTAGATTCATGAACAGCTCTTGGAATTGGGCGTTCTGGGCCTGTAGGGCCTTGGTTGCTTGCTCAGTTGATGGTTCAGCAGACATGATGAGTGCTAAAATAAACAGGGAAGAAGGTAAGAGCCTTGTAATGGGTACCTGTTATGAAGTGCATGGGATGAAATGTGTATGATATGATTTCAAAGACAATCGAGAGATTCAAATTTGTAAGCCAAAAAGGAAACACACTTTTATTAAGTAAACTTGAAATTCAAATTGTTCAACAGATGCCCTTAAGGCGTTACAAGAATAGAAATACTGAAAAGTAAATAAAAACTGGAAAGTAAATAATCAAAGGACAATCAGTGCTCCCATGGTCGCTTCTTGTCGATGCGGACATAGTCATTGAGAATCCGCTCGTTCTCCAGCTGCCTAGTCAACTTCTGAATCGTCTACTCTTGCTCGTTGAACTTTTCTCGGTAAGCATCCTGCTCTTCTCTCAGCTGCATCCAAGACATTTTCAGTGCCCCAATGTCAGTGGGCATGTAAGGATGGAGGATGGTAGCAAGAACCCCCTCTTCATTAGCAAATTCAACAATGATGGGCAGGACGGCTTCATACGGCATACCCAGCTTTTGGGCATGGATGCGAACCCATCTGAGATATGGCTCCAATGGAAGAGAAGTCTTTGGACCCAGCTCGTGTGGATCAGATATGTGAACTCTATCCCAAGCCCTTATGAACCTGCGGCGTTGCTCATCGCTATCCCATTGAAAATCAAAGATGATACTAGGCATTAGCAGCTCATGAGGTCCTTCTCTTCCGGCACGCCCAAACTGGTGTAAGGCCAAGCACGGGTTATAAGAAATTCCTCCATTGGTTCCTATTAGTGGAACATTGGGGTACTCCCCAAAGCGGTCAATGATAGCCACCTCGTCTATACCCTTGATAGTCCAGATGATGTCATTATGAGAGAGAGACTTAACCCTATAAGCGCAGCACATGCCTTCTTTGTTCTTCAGCACTAATTTGGGGAGGTGCGAAATAAACCACCTCGCCAGTAACGGAGCACAGCACATCAAGGTTCCCCGCTTTTGATCAGTACGGGCATAAAGCTGATGAAGAATGTCACCCAAGAGAGTGGGTACAGGATTACAAGAGATAAAGATTTTCACCGCATTCACATCAACAAAAGAGTCAGGATTCAGAAACAATACCAAGCCATATATCAGAAGAGACAAAATATCCTCGAATGCCTTGAAGTCTAGACTATCCCAGAAATAATTATCCTTACCTACCAAGAACTTAGTCAGAAATCCCTTTGCTCCACTTCTAGTCTCCCAATTAGCCATTACCTCATCCTTTGTCATATGAAGGGATGAAGCAATCTCTTTCGGTCTCAGAATCTTCTCCCAACCAGTAAATGGGGTCTTCTCCAGAATAGAGATACCGAGCAGATCAGAGAACTCTTCTAAGGTGGGTACCAATTGGTAGTCCTGGAAAGTAAAGCAATGGTACAGCAGATCATAGAATTGGACCAAAACACTCATCATCTGCTCGTCCAATTTGGAGGTGACCAAACTGAGAAGAGACCCATGTCTCCTGATGAAGGAATTAGTATCGGGCATCTTTGAAATCAATTCTTTAAGCATGGTGGGAACTTGGACAAAGTTGATCCGGATGGTATTCCTACGCATGGGCATCATGACCTACAAAACAGAACAAAGATGAATCCCTCCTGTCTTTGAAATAGGTTAGTCCAATGTAAGATGTATGCAATGTTATGATGTCATGATATCATGATAGAAAGCACATCACAAGTATCCACAAATAGCAAACATGGTAAAGGCACACAAGTCACACAGAGAGCCCTTAGATTTCATGCTGGAAAGGAGCTTAGGTACTACCCTCTTTCAGTTCAGTTGGTTTAAACCTGTCCTAAAAATAGTAATCGGGTTCTAGAGGATCTCAAAGTCACTGACTATCCTCAATCGGTCATAATTCCAGTTTAGCAACCTTTTCTTGCGGCCGGAATCATCGCGAGAGTTTATTCTCAATGAGTGTAGCATACTGCTACTGTTATATGGCCAAGTTGGTCAATTTAAAGGTTCTAAGGTCACTTGGTGCTTAATGACCCCTTAGATGACCCATATTCTCCTCGTTCCAACACAAGGGATATTGTTACAATCTAAAGTGTCACACCAACGTAGCTACTGCTTCAACTGTATTGGTCTACACCGTACAGTTCCCTCACAGTTTATTGCTACTTACCTAAAGGGTATCCCCCAGATCCGGGTTAGGATCTATAGTAACTCTGATACAAGCCCACAAATATAAAGCATACAGAGAAAACAATTGAAAACACAATGATCTAATCCTAAGGTACACCCCACTTATTATTATCCCCAGCAGAGTCTCCAGTTCCGTGATACGGTGGGAGAGAACTGACTGTTTTTGGAATGCCGGTTCGTGTTTTGCGTTTGTGTTTGCAAAATGTCGCGGTAAGCAAGAGTCACCACCATCTTTTATTTTATCCAACAAGGAAAGGAAAAAAGCACAGAAAAATTCCTTTTTTGAGATATTTCTCGGGTCCGGGGGGTAGATTATAGAAAGGGAAGGTGTTAGCACCCTTTCTATCAGTGGTTATCCACGGGCTCTTAGGTACTTGCTCAAAGTGTTTTCAAAAATTTCTTTTCTTTGTGTTTGTGGGTTTGAAAAAAGTCTTTTGTTTGAAAAGGAGTATAAGTGTGAAAAAGATTTTGTTTTTGGAAAGAGCAAGTATCTAAGAACCATCTACCTACTCGAAAAAGGAATCGTTCTATGCTATCTTCCTTTAGACAATTCTATCCCACTATTGATGAGTAGGTAGCATCGTCGTTGGAGTTTTAAGGGTCAATTCGATTAAGGGACGTGTGGTCACTAAAGCAATGTTAGGATGCCTTAGCGGTAACCCTAATGTCTTAGATCATTTTTCCGAGGCAACCGTTTCGAGGCAACTATGATCTTTGGACAAGAGGGCGACCTCTAAAACTTCCTATACTCAATGACCATGTTCGAAGGCAACCAAGTGAGGTATACCCTAAGAGTGCGCATGTGCGAGTGTGTTATTTTCAGTTATTTTGTCTTTGTACATGTCAATGGTTATCTATGTTGATTTTAGGTTAAATATTTGATCTTGTCATGCATTCCCTATTATCAAACATCTAACAGTTTATAAGTTGCAGAAATTAAATTGCAGAAATTAAACTAACTATTACAAGGCGTCGGGTATTTACATCGCCAAAAACAACCCTTGAAATTAAAATACGGAAAATAAATAAAGCGATAAAATAATTAAAGTCCTATTAAACTATTACATTCCGAGAAGCAGATACAATATTGAATAAAAATGGAACGCGTGCGAGAAATTAAATCGGGCGAATTTTAGGGTTTTGACCCTTTGATCATTAAAGAAAGATTTTTTTTGGTTATTTTGAATTAAAAGGAAATTAAATTAAGTTAAGCATTAAATTAACAAATTAATTAATTAATAAAATAATATTTTTGGATTTTTGGACACTTAAAGAAATAAAAATAAATTAATCAAAGTTAATAAAACCTAATTATCTAAGTTGATTTTAATTATTATAAAAAATATTAAAGTTATTCCTAATTAAACTAAACTAATTAATTGATTTTATTGACAAAAATAAATTACTGAAAATTAATTTAATAAAGAAATTATTTTTGGTTTTTTTTATTTTATGAGGAAAAGTTTTAATTGGTTAGTGATTAATCAAACGAATAAATAAAATAAATAAATAAAAGAAAGAAATAGAAAAAGAACTCAGGGGGGTTCTGGGCCCAAATTGGAGGTTTGAATGGCAATCCAAAGGCCCAACAGGCGCTGGCCTTGGCTGACTTTCCCTGATTCCCTATGGCACGTTGACTTGGGAGTATGATGCACGCTCCATCTGGACCACCAGATCTGGCCTGGGGCCATCTGGCAAGCATTTGAATGAGGGCGTATCATGTACTGCGTGCTTGAGTTCACACTGAATTACCTGTTGAAAAATAATACAAGGCAATATGGTGGACCTGGGATTCGAACCCAGGTCCTGTGAGTCACAGCATACACTCCACTACCACTCAACCAACGCGTTTTAATTGTTAATACAATGGATAGTAATTATAATATTGGGAAAAACAATAATATGCCAGAAACAAATAAAAAACACGCGTGAAGTTTAAACCGGCCAACCAGGGGGAGACGCGTCATCGTCTTTCTCGTTCATCCCTGTAATATTTCCTGCGGATTCATATCCGCAGTTGAATCCCTAGGTCAACCCTAAAACCCATTCTAGGCCATGGAAATTGATTCCAAGCACATGGTCATGCTCGTCTGCCTCCCCTGGTTACATCCATGTCCATTAATGGGGCTGATTTTGCCTGAAAAAGAAACGCCTAAAAACACAAACCAAGAACCCTAGATTTGGCTAGGGGGTTACAGGCTATATAAATGTAATCAAATAATGCAGAAAGCTTGTAAATTGAACAAGGATCATGAATATGTCAACGATTTGCCAAGAAAATGCAAGAATGTGAGGTTTCGATTTCGAACACAGGGCGGTATTTTGAGAGACTTACAGCGCGATTGAGAGGGTGTGAGAGCTTGTTAGGGATTGGTTTCGCTTCAAGGATTGCCCAGCAATTGATTAGCGTTGAGATTTGGTGTTGAAACTGCCTCTAAGCACGATTTCAGTTTCACACTTTTTGGCAATTTTTCAAGTTTGCTTTTGATGATTCTGCAGCCTCTAGCCTCAAATTCGTGTGCCTTTCACTTGTATATGTAATAAGCAATGCATTAGGTCAACAATTTTGGACTGAATCCTTGTACATTATGGCTTGGAGATTTGATTTGATCCTTCATTGAAAACTTGCTTATTTTGTCCAAAATCCAATCTTTTTGCACATGGAATGTATGATACGAATTTGATTCACTTGATGATGATTATTAGGTCCTAAAATAGCCAAAAAGAGATCAAATAATCAATGTTTGGATTTTATTTGATTTAAATTGATTTAAAATGAAATAATTCATTAAAAAATCAAATTAAATAATAAAATTGACAAATGGTCACAAGGCTGAAGCTAGGACACGTGTGTAGTGTGACAAGATCAAATCAAGTGGAAAAGAATGGGCTCATTTGACAAAATTTGAAGTTTTGGGGATAGTTGACTTTTGGCAATTTTGCAAAAATTCCATACTTCAACAATGCATAACTTCTTCAATTTTGAACTTTTGGAAGTGTTATTGGACTTTTTAGAAAGCTTGAGATGTCCTCTAACCAACCCTTTTTGTCTCATATCATTTTGATATTCCATGCTCAAGTTATAAGCTTTGGAAAAAAAGGTATTGTTGTTGACTTTCAAAAATGACCTATAATGTCCAAATTTGTAACTTTTTTTGAGTGCATTTATTGATCTTTGGGTATGAAGATGGATTGTAGGAAATTGCATCCTATTCAAAATGAGCTTTGGATGGGTCATTTCTCATAAATTATGAGAAAGTTATGCTTGGTCAAAGTTTAGTTGACTTTTCCTGCAAAACCCTAATTTAGCAACTTTTGAGTCTTGATGAATTTTGAGCAATCCTTGATGAATCATGATCAACCCTTGATCAAATGATGAAATATCCTTCAAAATGAGAATGTTGACAAAAAAATATTGAAGTTTGACTGTATTTGGGTCACAGTTGACTTTTGCCCTATCATAATCGATTTTTTGGACCCTTGAGCAATTGACTGAGAAAACTTCCTCTGCAAGGCTTGAAATTTGACATGGATGAACTTGAGAACATATAAGGACATTGGGGAGCACTTGAGGTAATTTGGATGCAAGGACCTTGATGCAACACAAAACCCTAATTTGAGGTTGACTGCCTTAGGAGATAGCTTGACTGTCTAATTCTTGAGCAATCTTGAGCAACTTGGAGATTATTCTTGCAATGTCTTGGGAAATATGAGAAGGAAAATTTTGGGGTGCAACACTATCAATCCATGAATTTCGAATTCCTAGATGAAGACATCATGTTGGTAAATAATTGTGACGAACTCAGACCGTATGACAGACCTGAACAAGGATCCCGATGGACCTTGGTTTTTGACGGAGGTTCAAACGCCCTCGGAAACGACATAGGCGCTGTAATAATATCCCCTGAAGGTTTCCATACTCCCTTCACTTCTAGACTGTGTTTCAACTGTACCAATAATATGGCAGAACAAGAAGCGTGCATTATGGGTCTCAAAGCTGCCATAGATTTGGGAATCAAATTCTTAAGTGTATTTGGAGATTCAGCCTTAGTCATCAGTCAAATCAAAGGAGAATAGGACACGAAGCACCCTAATCTCATCCCCTATAAATAACATGTGTTGACATTAATCCCACATTTTAAGGAAATTACCTTTGAGAATTTTCCACGAGAGGAGAATCAACTAGCAGACGCGCTAGCCACTATGTCATCCATGTTCAAAATCAGGTGGGATAATGAGGCTCCTCAGATCACCATAGAGAGGATGGATGAACCAGCTTACTGTCACGAGATCGATACTGAAAATGTAGTGGACAAGCCTTGGTTCCATGAAATTAAGAGATATCTTGAGGCCCAAGAGTATCCGGAGGGAGCTTCAGTCAGTGACAAGAAATTCCTGAGAAGATTCTCTGCTAAGTTCTTCCTCAGAAAATGAGTTCTCTATAAGCGCAATATGACTCTACTCTGCTTCAGTGTGTAGACAAGAGTGAGGTAGACAAGATCATGGCTGATTTACATGAAGGTACATTTGGTACCCATTCTAGTGGGCACACGATAGCTAAAAAGATCCTAAGGGCACGATACTACTGGTCCACCATGGAAGCAGATTGCCATCAGTATTCACGAACCTATCACAAGTGTCAGATCTATGCGGACAAAGTACATATGCCTCTGGTTCCTCTAAACATCCTGACTGCTCCTCGTTTGTTTGCAATGTGGGGCATTGACATGATTGGAGAGATCAAACCAACAACTTCTAACGGACACCGCTTCATCTTGGTTGCCATTAATTACTTCAAGAAGTGGGTCGAGGCAGCTTCATTCGCTTATGTTATCAAGAACGTTGTGGCCTGCTTCATCAAACAGAATCTTATATGTCTTTATGGTATCCTAGAGAGAATCATTACAGATAATGGTACCAATCTCAACAATATTATGATCATTGCACTATACGCGCAATTCAAGATCCAGCATCATAACTCTTCTCCTTACCGGCCGAAGATGAATGGAATTGTAGAAGCCGCTAATAAAAACATCAAGAAGATCATACAAAAAATGGAAGTGACCTACAAGGACTGGAATGAGATGTTACCATTTGCTCTCCATGGTTACCGTACCACGGCGCGCACGTCAACAGGGGCAACTCCTTTCTCTTTGGTATACGGCATGGAAGTTGTCTTAGAAATTGAAGTCCAAATACCTTCTTTGAGAATCATGAGGGATGTAGGGTTGAATGAATATGAATGGATTCAAACTCGACTTGACCAGCTGAACTTGATTGATGAGAAGAGGCTCACGGTTGTCTGCCATGGCCAGATGTACCAAAAGCGTATGATTAAAGCTTTTAACAAGACGGTCAGACGTCAGGTATATCGGGTTGGTGACTTGGTAGTCAAACGTATCATACTGCCACAAGGTGATCCCAGGGGCAAATGGACTCCTACGTACGAAGGACCATTTGTGATAAAAAAACATATTTCTGGTGGGGAAATGATCTTAACCACTATGGACGACGATGACCTTCCGCACCCTGTAAATGCGGACATAGTTAAAATATACTACGCATGAAAAAATACTCGCTAGGTCGACTGGCCTAGGCAAAAATTAGGAATAAAACAAAAAAAATTGTACACCTGGCAAGCTGAAAACCTAAAAAGGCGGCTTGGGCAAAAAAGGGTATCCCGGTGGACTGAAAACCCGAAAGGATGGTCCAAGCAAAAGTTAGGGATTTAAAGTGTATGATAATGTCCTGTTGGATCACCTTACAGATAACCTTTAGTATCAACTGACAAACTCAAATGGTACAAATCAATCCAATCAGCTTCGGACAAAGCAGCAAGTGGATGAGACACTCAGAGACATGAAGGCTATAGCAGAATGGAAACCCCATGGGATTATTCTACATAGTTGTCTTTTCTTTGTATCAATTTTCATTTTTACGATGATATTCTCTTACTAGGATGTTTGTCTCTTTGTACAAAAATACTTATTCAAGTTAATACAGAGATATTCCTTTAAAAGTAAAAAAAACTATTTGTCTTTCTTTTTACTTTCCTGTTTTGTTTGCAAAAATGTCCAACGATTATTTTTGAACATATGCATTTGAACGTAATTACTGTTTATAAATGAACACATAAAAAAGGAAAACTAAACAGAAAGACAATTACTAATGGCTTTAAGAAACAGGATAATATCTATGGGCCATTCCATAAAGTCCCTGCAGGTGCTTTCCCTAACGGAACAGGAGCAATGACACCCTGCTACAAGATCATTGCTATATCACCAGTATGTAGCCTAATGATATATGTTGCTTTCACATCCCCGACGGAGAAAAACTTCCAGTTACTGCTCCAAAGATCCCTCAATGAAAGTCACCTGACTGCTCAGGAATTTCCTAGTAGGATTTCACTAAGTCCACAAGAAATGTGTGGCATTTCCCTTCCCTAACAGAGTTTACTTCTCTAATGATGAAAACCCATCTGTCACTGCTTCAATTTCAATAAAATATGAAGGCTTACACTCCACATTCCCAACAATAGTCAGGGATTTATTTTCCCCAATCTAAACAGGACTGCGGCAGAACAACTAACATTTGCATACATTGCATTCATACATCATAAACATCGACAACACAAATGCATATATCACAATCTCATTGATTTTTGAGAAATATCATTACACTATGCGTTTCATACATCATGGCATTACATACAACTAATTCTTTACAGGAAAATCAATCAACAGAAAATCATCTTCTGACAAGACAGGACAACTATTTATGGACAAATACAGATCAATTCCCGAGAAAGGACTGGTTGACTATCTACATGACAATTACTTCCTTCTACTGGTCCAGTTTAAATATCTCAATGGTTTATCCTGATACTTTCCCGTAGACATTTTCTCTGGTTCAGATAATTCGCTCTAAGATTTTTCTCGATTCTTTCCAGTTAAAGATTATTCAAGACTTATGTTGGTTCAGTTTAAATCGATCAATGGTTTATCCTGATTCCTTTCTGGTAGACACTTTTTATGGTTCAGATAAATCGCTCCAAAGATTTATCCTGATTCTTCCCAGTTAAAGATAATTCAAGACCTCTGCTCGTTCAGTTTAAATCGATCAATGGTTTATCCTGATTCTTTTCTGGTAGACACTTTCTCTGTTTCAGACAAACCATCCCAAAGGTTTATTCTGATTCTTTTCCCAGTTGAAGTCAAGCTTAAACTTAGTCTAATTTTCTATCAACAGTCACCTTCAAATGGCATCTAAAATCCCATCTCCGCCAACTCTCCATCATTTCTCCAAATGGCATCTTTAAGCCCATTCCTCACACCTTAACCACAATATCTGGTGCAAATTTCTGGGCACTCTAGTGTTCAATCATCTTCCACCTTCAAGTCACGAATGGTAGATTCACCAATCTAACTCTTCAGGTTTAAGAAGAGTGAACAGGGGCAGCTGTTGTACCCCAAAATTTTCCCTCTCATTCCTCAAGACAATTCTCACAAAGGATTCCCAAAATCCAAGCTTACACAAATATATTTGTATTTTTCAGCATTAAGATTAAGGAAGAAATTGCTAAAAAAGGACAAACAAATGAAAATGCTCTTTTTGACAAAATTAAAGGAAAAAGCAAGTTCCTTTAGATTTTTCATCCTTCGATTGGACAATTTAGCCTTGGTTGCATCTTTCGCTTGAGTGCTGGATTCCTTTGGGGCAATTTTATTTCATGCTTCGATTGAGGCATTTGGCTCATTTAGCTAAGATCATTTCCTATTTCATTTTAGCGCTAGACTTTGTTTGAATGTTTGTGTAAGTCTTTCGTTTGGCCACACAACGTCTTCCATGCGTGTTAGCCAAGACATAAAAGGCAGAATTTCCTACCATAATAACATGCACAAGGCCAAAGTCCCCTTTGAAGAATTTTGTTACAAGCTTCGACAGGGCAACACTTCCCATCAAACAACTTCAATTCACAAGGCAAAAGGCCTCCTGATGGTGTCCTTCAATTCAGGAGGCCAAAGTATCCCTTCTGACCTCTTTTGATCACACATTTTGTCCCCTGTAGACCTCCTTCGTTTGAGGCAATGGCTTTCCCAGTTTTGCAAGCTTTGATTGAGCCTTTCATCCGTTGCATACATCCTTAGTTTGGGGGTGTGATTCCTTCAGCACAAGTATTTAGTCATGCCTTTCATTTGGGCACGTGGCTCCCCTTTTACAAGCTTTCATTTGAACATATTGGCATAAGGTCACAAGGCAGGAATCTCTAGCACACACCCTTTCGTTTGGCCACATGGACCCTCTACATACAAGATTGAGTGGCCAGTATCCCCTTGAAAATAACTTGCTTCAACACAAACTCTTCATTATGCCATTGCCTCAGGCAAAGGAAGCACCATGGTGGTGCATTCGAAGGGTTTGTCAGGCATGTCTAGATATCCCCAATCGAAGGACATATGTTACTGACCCATCTCAAGAGCATTAATTTGGCCCCTTCGAAGGATATCCATGGGAGTCATTAGAGTGAAACTTCTATTTAAAAAAGAGATGTTTATTGAAAAGTATGGTCGAAAGGCAAAACTAGGGAGTCAAGACAAAAGGTTGAGATGCCAAAGGTACTTGTTGACCAAGTCCCATGCGCTGACAGGATCAGGCCTGATACACTGGCCATAAAACTCCAAAACTGCTCCACAACAGTCCTGCAATGTTGCCTTATTCCTTGCACCAAAATGGCAATAAAACACTGTCCCTCAAAAGCTACAAATACAGCATACCCTTTTGTTTGAACCTTTTGTTTTCCCTCTCAAAACATCATCCCAAGCCATCTATAAATAGGAGGCATTACCACACATGTTGAGGGTGTCTGAAGGATTGCAAGAAAGCACTTCTGAAAATTCTCAGAAATTCTCAAACACTCCTCAACATTCTTTTTCGAACACTTCTATACACCAAGAAAAAACCTTCGATTCACTCTCCAAGTGACCCTTCGACCAACTCCTCCAGCTACCATACAATATGCCTTTTAGTTACCCCATCACTTGTGATAAAGAGAATCTTTTGATCCACTCACACAACCTCTTTCGACCCATTCACTACTTTCACAAAGTAGCAACTGGACTAGCCTTAGGAAGGTCCAAACGAACTCTCATTTTCCATCAAAGAAAGCACTTACATCTCCCTTCGATTTAAGGACTTCAAGAGGTAAGTTTTCTTTCAAAATTGATTTTATTCTATTTTAATATCATGTGCATATGCCCATAAAGAAAAATGTAGACATTTCTAGACCATGTTTTAGCTTTCGATTCTGACTGCCTGTATGTTGAAAACTCAACCTTAGTTTAGTTATGCTTTGGACTTTGAGACCCATTAGTTTTCATGCTAACCCCTGGTTTTTAGTTATGTTTGGATATTGCATTTTAGACTTTAAGACAAGTTTGTTATACCCTTTGATTGACTAGCTGCACAAGCCTTTTGAATCATAATCTGAGGGCCCAATATGCTTATAAAGAGTTGGCAAGGAACCTGTGGCAAAGCATGAGTGTTGCTGCTTCTGGGCCTCAAACGAAATCCAGAACCTTGCTATCTCCAAGCCTTAAGCGAAAGGTAGAACTATGCTGACTTCCAAGCCCAGACGAAAGGCGTGACTATCTTGATTCCAACCCTCGGTCGAAGGAGACAAAAAGGAAAATCGAAGGGCATGACTCCACTGACTTCAGAATCCAAATCGAAGGAAGCCAAGAAATGCAGAACCGAAGGGTGTTTCAACCTAAATCGAAGGACCATTTTTCTTGCATTTTTTTTTGCCTTTATATTTCCATGCAATTCAATATGGTTGTAATAGTGTAGGTTTTATTTCTTGCATTTTTATTGCTTTTGTATAAATGCTAGTAGCTAGGATGTATGGCAAGATAAAAACAACAAGTAGATAACCAAAAGATCAAAAGATAAAATGCATGCAATCAAACACACTCCTCACATACATGCACCCTTAGGGTAATTTCACTTGTTGCCTCGAAAAATAGGCGTGTCCCTCGAATATCGGCGTTTTAGCAAAGACTCTAAATAAAAGATCGTAGTCCCTCGATGACCCTCAATGTTGCCTTCGGTAAACGATCTAGTCCCTAAACGACATTACTAAAACATCCCATAGGTTTCCTTCTATGAGTATACAAACGTCCCACGCCCGTCCCTTCACATCCAACGATGGGGCTTCTTACCAAATCAATGGTAAGATAGCAACATCTAAAGGAGGAGGAAAAGAACATTAGAACTTTTGAGTAGGTAGGATGTTCCTATTTGCTCACTTGCTCACAAAAAAAACATTTATACACCAACACTTTCATCTTGAAACATTTTCAAAAGACAAAGCTTTTTGTACGCGTTCTTATAGAGACGAGAACCATTACAAAGACACTTTTCAAAAATAACTTTCAAAAACACATTCCACAAACACCTCTTTGAACTATTTTCAAAACAACACTTTGTACGCGTTCTTATAGAAACGAGAACCATTACAAAGACATTTTCAAAATACATTCAAAACCCACACCACAAGCATATTTTCAAACAAAAGCAAGTGATCTAGAAAGCAACTAAGAGCCCGTAGAAAACTACAGATGAAAAGGGTGCTAATACCTTCCCTTTTCATAACCTACCCCCCGAACTCAAGAACACAATCTCAAAGGTCTTTCCTGTTCTTTTCAACCTTTCCTTATTGTATAAAATAAAAGTCGGCGGCGACTCTTGCTATCCGCAACAATTGCGATCAAACGCAAAATAACCAAGTCAGTTCTCCCACCGTATTTCAACATGTTATATGATAACGATTCTGTGATGCCTAAATATCTTGAAGTAGGGGTGAATGTCATTGTGCCATGTTTTAGTCTTCCCACTAATTTAGAGATTGAATACAACAGTAAGTCTGTTATCTCTCTAGTAGTTATTTGTCTGCCTAGTCTTATCTCATATGAATCAGATAAAGTTGTTCCTTATAAATATAATGCAATTATCTTGGAAAATGATGTGGAAGTTCCTATTCAACCTCTTTCCAATGTTGAAATATTTCTGAAGCCAGTCGGGAAACTTGCAGTGGTCGGGTCTTCGCCCTAACTTTTCGAGGAGATGTTGATTCTAGAAAGAAGACGTTTGAGAATGCTGAACCTAAGAAAATGGTGGGAGAATCCAGTGGCATCTCTTTGGAAAAATATGTGGATTACTTGTTGAATATCATCAAGATAAGTGATTACAAGATTGTAGATCAATTGTTGCAAAATCCGTCCAAAATTTCCATTCTAGCCTTTCTAATGAACTCTTCTGCTCATAAGGAGTCTTTGATGAGAGTACTGGATCGGGCTTATGTGGAAAGTGATATGTCTCTAGATCAATTCATCAATGTTGTGGGGAATATTACATCTTGTAATAATCTATGTTTTTGTGATGATGAGTTTCCCGATGAAGGAAGAAACCATAACCTGGCTCTCCATGTTTCTATGAGTTGTAAGAATGATTCTCTATCTAATGTGCATATTGACAATGGGTTTGCTCTGAATGTCATACCAAGAAGTACACTCATGAAGCTTAAGTACCAGGGGGCTCTCATACACCCAATTGGAATCATAGTAAAAGAATTTGGTGGTTCGAGGAAGTCTTCCATCGGAGAGATAGATTTGCCTATTCACATAGGACCATATTATTCCAGATTACATTCTAGGTTATGGATATTGTCCCCGTCTATAGCTGTTTATTAGGGAAACCATGGATCTATGAAGCAGGAGTTGTTACTTCAACCTTGCACCAGAAGTTGAAATCTGTTCGTGAAAGAAAGGTGGTCATTATGAACGGTGAGCAAGCTCTGTTAATATCTCATTTGTCCTCCTTCAGCATTGTGGAAGTTGATGAAGTTATTGTTGGAACTCAGTTCCAAGCGTTATCTATTGATAATATAAGGAAGAATGAAGACTATATCGCCTCATTTAAGGATGCACAACAAGTAGTTCATAAAGGCCCTGGCAAGGTATGAGGGCAAGTTATTAATCCTCTTGTGAACAGGAATGGGACTGGCTTGGGTTTCTCCACGAAGAAGGAAGTTGCAAAGCCGAAGTCTGCTTTAAGTAAGTATTAAGACATCTTTCATAGTGCAGTGTATCTCCATCCGACTACTCCAATATCAACTCTATTCCCGAAGATGAATCAGAGAAAGGGATGTCGAACTTCGTGACACATGGAGTCAGAGTCCAGAATTAAATCACGTTTGATATTCCTTCTTGCATTCACATTTCAAAGTAAATTTTTTTTTATTAATCTTTTCAAAAAGCTTTCACTCTGCCCAAGGTGGAACTAATGATGTTGTATGGCCATATTTGTTTTTTTTTATTTTTAAAAATCATTAATAAAAGTTATTTTTTACTTCTAAAGTTGTGTCTTTATTTTATGATTTTTATTGGAAATGGTAATAAAAAAAACCTTTCAAAATAAATTATAACTAAATAATATGCATAATCACTTGTTACATGTGTCAATTTCTAAAATCAATCATAAATCACATGTGCAGATTAATTAAAAAATTGTTGAATGCAATAACCATATACCTTCTACCAACTTTGAATATCCTGTGTATGTGGATGAGGAAGAAGAATATGATGAAATTCCGGAATAGGTTTCGCGGTTGCTTGAGCGCGAGGAAAATTCCATTCAGCCATATAAAAAGTCATTGGAGACAATTAATTTGGGATCAGAGGAAGATCCAAAAGAAGTCAAGATTGGGGCACTGCTTCACCCTGATGTGAAGAGAAGGTTGATTGAGTTTCTAAGAGAGTATGCAGATATCTTCACTTGGTCTTATCAAGATATGCCTGGTTAGGATACCGATATTATGAAGCACTATTTGCGGCTAAAGCCTGAATGTCCATCAATCAAGAAGAAGCTGTGAAGAACTCATCCTAACATGGTAGTGAAGATTAAAGAGGAGGTCTTGAAATAAGTTGATGTTGGTTTCCTTGTTGTTGTACCCACAATTTGTCCTACATTTTTACTTTTATCGGGTTTAAGCTTCGCATTTCATTTGCATCATTACCACTAGATTCATCCGTATAACATTCACTCATTCAATAATGCACTTGGGTTTAAAGAATCAGGATCTGTGGAAATATTAAGGTTTCACATGGTTCGAGTGTTTCTTAATCAAATAAAGATTGATTCATTAGGTTCTCCTTTGTGTATTCAAGTGTGGACTAGGGTTTGGTTCGTCATTATGGTTTTCTTTCTCCTCAAAATACAAGTTATCAAGTGAAAAGGGAGTTTGTCAAAACAAAAGCTTGTGGTTTGATTTATAAAATTTGAGCCATGACTCATATTGTGATCAAGGCATTACTATTGTCCATTTTATTTTATTCTTGTCATGCAAGTTAATTTAGATTTGAATTAAGGAGTACGGCGAGATTCGTTCATTTGAGTGATGTTTTGAAGATTGGACCAAGGTTCTCTAAATATAGCAAAGACCAATATATTCATTCCAAGAATTTCATGGTACGAGGCAAACAAAGAATCATTTCAAGATTAATTTGTGTTTACTATAATTCATATAAGCTTGGTTCGAAGATTTCCATTCAAGTCAAAAATTACATCAAAATTCATTCATTTTCCAAATATGAAATATCATATGTGACACAAATACAAGTTATAATACATTTTCGCACTCATTTCCAGTACAATATTGCAAGAACCAAATCCTAAAGAAACATAAGCTCTAAGGTCCTAAACTAACTTGGTATTAATCTTCCAGCCATGCTGTGCACATCACAAAACCGTGACCTTGATAAAACCATGTTATTGTCTATATGCTGCTACAAACCTCCAAAACCTGTCAACAAACCTGTCATACACCTGTTGTCCAAACCTTTCAATCTTGCATCAAAATTTATCCAAAACTTGCACCAAGTTACCTTGTCTCTATCATGCTACTTCCGACTGCTACACCAGTCTAAACACAAACCAATACATTCCGAAATTCTGCATAATAACTCCAAACAAGTTAGTTAAAAACAAGTCTGCTATCATACACCAACTTACACCAAAAAATACTAAAAGTAGATCTGCACCAAGAAAGCCAAAAAACCAGTCCAAATCTAATATCAAAAATGCCAAAAATGTATCCTGCATAAAACCTCTTTTTACTGTCCATAACACTCCAACACTTCAAGAACAATGGTCCAATACTATTGTCCAAAGCCCTGCTCCACCAGCCTGTAAAACCATGCACCAATTAGTTCAAATATTATACTAAAACAACAAAAGTAAGAACTACATCAGAAAGTATTGAATCAGAGTATCAAAATAGTTTAAAGATCACTGATAAGTGTTAAATTGTTGTGAATTTGAGTGTGAATAATTATCACTCATCGGCTTAATTTGTTTGCTTTTTGTCAATGAACCTCAACTTTAGTGTATATTCGGTATAGTTTACGTTATAGTGTATTTATTGCATTATTGTGTTTAATTGATTTTATCTCATTTTGTAGATATCCAAGCATTTATATTTAGGAATTATTAGATAGAGCATTGAATAAGCTTTCCAATTCTTCCGACCTGGCGCGAATCAGAGTTACAGTTCAAAAGTTATGGTTGCAATAGTGCTGAATGTTGTGCTGGTTTTTCAACTTTCTGTCATCCGTCGTCGGGCGACGCTTTTGGTCGTCGGGCGACACTAGGCAAGTTGTAGCATAGGGAAAATGTTGTTTTGGTCACTGGGCAACACTTTTTGGACGTCAGGTGATGCTGGACAGTAAAAATGCGTATTTAGGTGTAAAATCACATTTTTTGGGGATGGTTTTGGGTATTTTTTATCCCAACTCCATCAATCTTCATTTTTGGATAGGATTAGCTTAGAAAACAACATTGAAGCTTGCATATGGATGATCTCGGGTGGATAGCTCATCAATTGGCTCTGAAAAATTGAGATATTTGTGATTCATTTCTCTTCCTCTTTGTGTAATCTTTATGTGCTGAGTTTGTACATCTATTTACTCTGAACTTATGTATATTTGTTTCCCATAACGTTATATTAAACTTTCTTTACAAATCTTTATCGATTGTTATCCTGGATTTTTGCTCTGTGCTAGGGATTTGAGTTGTTATAGACATATACTGCTTAGATTCTTATCTAGGATGATTAACTGTTAGTTTCTGAACTCTAGAGATAGATTTAGAGCTGACATCTACTTGTGTATCAGAGCTTAATGCCTCTGGGTGGTTTTGCTATGCTGAGAGATCGTCAGTGCGATTACATAGTTGTCTTCTGTGTTATTGAGGAGGTAGAGAGATCATTTCCTTGGTGATACAGTCGGTCTCTCAATTTGGGTTAGAAATGACTTAGGCTGTGAGTTATATGTGGTGACATTGATGAGTATTGTTGGGTTGAATGTAACTGGTCGATAGATTTAAGTCTGTGATGAGTAGATTATATGCAGGCTTGATAATTTCTTCCTTAGTTTTTACTTTTGTTTACATTTATTTTCTGTTGATAACATTTTCTTTACAAACCCATTTATCCCCAAACTCATTAACGAGAGATTTTTCGAACAGTAATTCATTAACCAATCTCTCTCGACACGATAAATTCCTGGATAAATATTTTAAAAAATTTTGTTGCTTGCCACTACACCGCTCCAACAAAATGGCTTTGTTACCGGGAATTGGTTATATTGTCTTCGCATTGTGATAATTCTTTTGTTTTTGAGTTTTTTAATTAATGTATATGTTGTATAGAAATTGCACATTAACTTGTATATGACATTTGTGCATATATGTGTTTTCACGTATTGTTGTGAATTATCTCGTTTTCGTAATGTTTGTTGTGTGATTGTTAGGACACTTTCTTTAGGTTTGGCGCTGTGATAATATCATGGCATGATGAGAGGAGGTTACTAGCTCGCATAATAAAGGCGTCGAGCTTACGACGTAAAACAAGCATGTTTATTTGTATTTGTTTATGTGTATGGTGATTTGTGCTTTAACAAGTTGAGAAAAGGAAATGTTCAGAATTTCAAATCTTCACTTTTCAACTTGTTAATTCATTTTCACCCGGTTATTATATTGTTATTTGTATTTGTTTTGTTATGTCAATTTGTGTTTTATGAAAGCTTGTTATGTTTAGCTTGAGGAGTTTTGTTCGTTGTATATATTGTAAATTTTGTACATATAAATTTTGTAGGAGTATTATTTTTCTAATTATTTTGTTCTTGTTTGCACTCAAGGTTGGTCCGTTAACTTGTAGAATATTGAGATGATTTGTCAAGTTTGATCGTTTTGACTTTTGAATGCGTGGTAATGATTTTGTTAAAGTTTTGTACACGTTCGAGGTATGTGTTTATCGCTTTCTATACTTTAGCATATTCGTGATACTTAGACTTTTTACAATTTTTATGCCATTCATTCTTTTGTATACTTGTTCATTTGTGAATCACTTTAGCTCATATCCTTTTTGTAAGGTAGCTTTCCATTGTTCACATATGTTGGAGACCACAATTCTTATTTTAATTGGATTTTATTATGCTTAATCTTTTGTTTGTGTTGATTGTATGAAAGCTTGAACATGATCAAGGTTTTTTTTGTTTCATTTTGAGCACAACTACCTTGGCCAAATAAGTCAATTCACCTTGTAAGTGTGTGATCAATAGTAACCCCTTTGAGCTTTTTGTCGATATCCATGTTGTATTTGCTAAATGCTTGTCTATGAGTGTTTAGTTTCCCTTTTTGCATGGATGTTGATTCGTTATTTTCTTGTACCCTTAACCATTGTTTTGGTTTGAATTTTTATCTTGCCTTAGAAAGTAGGGAGTGATCATTTTAATGTATGATTAAATTCAACTTGGGGAGAAAAATGATTGTGTATTTATTGGTTGATTGCTTTGATGTTGAAAAGAAATGAAAAAAAAGTGATAGAAAGAGAAAGGAAAAAAAATAGAAAAGTTTTCAAAAAGAAAAACAAAAAGAGTTTGAATAATTTTGTGTTAATAAGTGATGTGCTTTGGTGTGAAATTTGGGATTCAGAAGAAGTTTAATTGGAATTTTGTGTTTGAATCTTTGGTGAATTGATCACTCCCTTAGGTTTAGGCAAGTTTTTTTTATCAGCTTTAGGAATTATCCCTTGTTTGTTAACCATCCACATTACAACCTTGAAAAGTCCTTGATATTTTTGCTTTTACATTTTCAATGTAAAATTTTGGATGAATGCATAATTTAGTCTATTGTTTGCAAGATTGTTGGATGAGTGAAAATACCCCATTTTTGTGTGTTTTTCATCTATCGATGATTGTGTTTGCTAGGTGTAATTCATTTGTGAACTAGTATTATTTTAGAATGTTTGGCATAATTTTTGTATTTAGTATTTATATCATGTTTATGATATCGCTGTAGTTTAGTGGTAAGTATATTTCTTCGTTCGTACCGTTTTTCATTTGAGCCATAGCATTTGTTTTCCGTTTTTCAAAACCTGTCAATTCGTGATTCTTTGATTATCGTCTTTTGCTTATTTAAGTTTATTAGACTTTGTTTGAGGACAAACAATGTTTTAAGTTGGGGAGAGTTTGACGAGTGCTAAATTGTTGTGAATTTGAGTGTGAATAATTAGCACTCATTGGCTTAATTTGTTTTCTTTTTGTCAATAAACCTCAATTTTAGTGTATATTTGGTATAGTTTATGTTATAGTGTATTTATTGTGTTATTTTGTAAATATTATTGAGTTTAAATGATTTTATCTCATTTTTTTAGGTATCCAAGCATTGATATTTAGGCATTGTTAGATAGAGCATTGAATAATCTTTCCAATGCTTCCGACCGGGCGCGAATCAGAGTTACGGTTCAAAAGTTATGGCTGAAACTGTGCAAAATATTGTGTTGGTTTTTCAACTTTTTGTTATCCGTTGCCGGGCAACGCTTTTGGTCGTCGGGTGACCCTAGGCGAGCTATATCATGGGAAAACACTGTTTCGGTCTCCGGGCGACGCTTTTTGGTCGTCGGGTGATACTGGACAGTCGGAAATGCGTATTTAGGTGTAAAAACACATTTTTTTGGATGATTTTGAGTATTTTTTATCCAAACTCCACCAACCTTTATTTTTGGATAGGATTAGCTTAAAAAACAACATTGAAGTTTGCATACGGATGATCCGGGGTGGATTTCTCATCAACTGATGTTGACAAACCAGGATATATGTGGTTCATTTCTCTTCCTCTTTGTGTATTCTTTATGGGTTGAGTTTGTACATGTATTTACTCTGAACTTATGTATATTTGTCGCCAATGGTGTTATATTAAACTTACTTACAAATCTTTGTCAATTGTTTTCCTGGATTTTTGCTCCGTGCTAGGGATTTAAGTTGTTATAGACATATACTTCTTAGATTCTTATCTAGGATGATTATTTGTTAGTTTCTGAACTCTAGAGATAGACGTAGAACTGACATCTACTTGGGTATCAGAGCTTAATGCCTCTGTGTGGTTGTGCTGTGCTAAGAGATCGTCACTGTGATTACATAGTTATCTTCTATATTGTTGAGGAGGTAGAGAGATCATTTCCTTGGTGATACAGTCGGTCTCTCAATTTGGATTAGAAATGAATTAGGTTGTGAGTGATATGTGGTGACATTGATGAGTATTGTTAGTTGAATGTAACTGGTCGATAGATTTAAGTCTTTGATAAGTAGATTATATGCAGGCTTGATAAGTTCTTCCTTAGTTTTTACTTTTGTTTACATTTATTTTCTGTTGATAACATTTTCTTTACAAACCCATTTATCCTCAAACTCATTAGCGAGAGATTTGTCGAACGAAAATTCAATAACCAACCTCTGTCGACACGATAAATTCCCAAATAAATATTTCCAAAAATTTTGTTGCTTGCCGCTGTTAGAACAATGTTTGAATCTAGTACCCTATATTTAAGTTTTGATGATAACAAAGTGAAAAGATATAGTATCTGTATGTTTCATGTTTGAACTATATGCTGCCTAAAATTACTATGCTCTGACTTGCAGATACGCTGATTAAAATAAGCAAGATCACTTCTTCAGCATCAGAATTTGATTTGATACACCAGCATCAGAAGTTGCTGAATCAGAACGTCAAGATCAGATGATCAACTCACGCACATGTTGTAGCTTGATGAACAGAACTGCGCGTAAACACTCTGATACAGAATCAATAGTTCATCAGCAGCGAAGCAGAATCAGAATGAGCCAAGCCAGAACGTGCATTGAAGAAGCAACGGTACTGTGCATTGAACGCTAATTAATTCCAACGGCATCATTCTAGACAAGATCTGCTCAAAAAGGAAAGCTTGTTATTAGCATTGAATCAAGAATATTTGCATTCAACGTTCATCTTCTCAAGTGCTATATAAACAAAGCTTCGAAGATTATAATGGCTAATGCTCTCCAATTCTCTACACGCACAAAGCTGAACAATAATCTTCATCTACCAGTTTTGCTAAACCACAAACTCTGATACTCCATTAGTGTTTAGCAATCTAAGTTTCTAAGCTTAATTTGTGTATACATCACAGTTGTGATAAAGTTTTGTAGAAAACATTCACACACATTTGTTTTATACCTTTGTAAGAAAGTGTTGCCTTGACAAACCGGATTGTGGTTTGAATCAAGAAGGCTTTAGCAGTTGTTAAAGCAGATTTGTATTCAGTTGAATATAGTGAATTAAGACCTCGTTGGAGAGAGGCGAAATCACCTTGACGGGTGTACTGGAGTAGTTTGAGATCAAACGAACCAGGATAAAAATATCTTGTCAATTGCTTTAAGATTTCAGTTTTACAATTCAACCCCCCCTTCTTGTGTTTTTCACCCCTTCAATTGGTATCAGAGCGCCTGGTTCTGAGCTAAAACACTTAACCGTGTCAGTACAAGATCCAGCGTCAGAAAAACACAATGGCAGGAAACAACTCTCATTTCAGCAATGACAACAATGAGGACAGAGACAGATTCAGCGGCAAACCTCCAGTCTTTGATGGAGAAAACTTTGATTACTGGAAAGACAGAATTGAAAGCTTCTTTCTAGCACATGATGCCGATCTGTGGGATATGGTGACAGATGGATACACGCACCCTGTGAATGCAACTGGTCAGAAGATTGAAAGAAAATCAATGACTGATCAACAAAAGCGTGATTTCAAGAATCACCATAAGGCCAGAACCATCCTCCTCAGTGCCATCTCCTATACTGAGTATGAAAAGATCTCCAACAGAGACACAGCTAAGAACATCTTTGATTCTCTCAGAATGACGCATGAGGGCAATGTTCAAGTCAAAGAAACAAAAGCTCTGGCGCTCATTCAGAAGTATGAGGCGTTCAAAATGGAAGAATCTGAATCCATTGAAACTATGTTCTCTAGATTCCAGATTCTGGTAGCTGGTCTCAAAGTTCTGGATAAAGGATACTCTACTGCTGACCATGTCAAGAAGATAATCAGAAGTTTACCCAAGCAGTGGAGGCCTATGGTTACTGCTCTGAAGCTAGCGAAAGATCTCAACAAAATCACTCTGGAGGAACTCATAAGCTCCCTCAGAAGTCATGAGATAGAGCTAGAAGCTGACGAGCCTCAGAAGCAAGGTAAGCCTTTAGCTTTAAAATCTAACAGAAAATCTGAATCTAAAGTTTTGCAGGCAGTTGAAGAAACATCTGATGGATCCTCATCAGAAGAAGACGAACTTTCCCTTCTCTCCAGAAGAGTAAATCAACTGTGGAAGCAAAGACAAAGGAAGTTCAGGAATCCCAGAAGATCTGATCAGAACGAGTCTTCTTCCAGATACAGAAGGACAGATTCTTCCTCTGGATACAGAAGATCTGAAGGCTCCTCCGGTAGCAAGAAGCCAAATACAAAAGACATCATCTGCTACGAGTGCAATGAGCAAGGACACTACAAGAGTGACTGCCCAAAGCTTCAGAGGGAAAAGCCCAAAAAGAAGTTTGGAAGAGAGAAGAAGAAAAGTCTCATGGCCACATGGGATGACTCTGACTCAGCTGAAGCTGACTCAGAATCAGATGATGAAAGGGCAAACATAGCGCTCATGGCTAACATTCCAGATGACAGTGAAGCTTCTGAATCAGACTCGGAATCAGACACAGAAGAGGTATTCCCTAACTTCGCTGTTAATTTTACAAAGGCTGAACTTGCTGAAAGCCTCAATGAAATTCTGGAACGTTATCAGCAGATTAGAGCTAAATTCAGAGACCTGAAAAGGAATCTTGAATCTGACTCTAATAAGTCTGAGAGTCTCAAATTGGAAAACTCTGAGCTGAGAGATAAAATTTTAAAATTAGAAAACTCTTTACAAAACTCTCAGAAGGAACCAATTTCTGAAACTCCCAGCAACGCTGATGAGATCATCAAGGAGTATGATCATAGTTTCCAGAAGTTCCTTGCTAAAAGCATAGATAGAAGCAGAATGGCTTCAATGATCTATGGAGTTAGCAGAAACGGCAGGAAAGGAATAGGATACCTAGGTAAGGTTCCTACACCTAAAAATGTCATGGATTTAACCATTAAACACACTCCTCTAAATTCACACTTTGTGTATGGTCACACACATGACATCAAATATACTAGTAGTAAGCACTCTGTGAAACCAAAATTCAACCAGAGTTTTGGTAAAACTAACAAGTCAGGACCCAAGAAGATCTGGGTACCTAAGGATAAAATAATACATGTTGCAGATATCTTTAGCAGCAAGTCAGAAACACCAGTCATGGTACCTGGACTCTGGCTGCTCACGACACATGACGGGAAGAAGGCATATGTTCCAAAGCCTGGAACTTAAGCCTGGAGGCCACGTTGGCTTTGGAGGCAATCAGAGGGGAAAGATAATTGGCTCTGGAACTGTAGGTAACGGAAATCTTCCCTCTATTAATAATGTTCTGCTAGTTGATGGATTGATGCATAATCTGTTATCCATAAGTCAATTAAGTGATAACGGTTATGATATAATCTTTAATCAAAAATCATGTAAAGCTGTTAGTCAGAAAGATGGGACTATCCTATTTAATGGTAAGAGGAAAAACAACATTTACAAAATCAAACTTTCCAAACTAAAGAGTCAGAACGTAAAATGTCTTCTGTCTGTTAACAACGAGCAGTGGATCTGGCACAGAAGATTGGGGCATGTTAGTATGAGAAGAATATCTCAGATTAACAAACTCAATCTGGTCAGAGGACTTCCAAATTTGAAGTTCAATTCAGATGCTCTGTGTGAAGCATGTCAGAAAGGCAAATTATCAAAACCTTCTTTTAAATCCAAAAATGTTGTTTCTACCTCTAAGCCATTAGAACTTCTGCACATTGACTTATTTGGACCAGTTAAAACTGCTTCAGTCAGTGGCAAGAAGTATGGGTTAGTAATCGTAGATGACTATAGCAGATGGACATGGGTAAAGTTCTTAAGACACAAGGACGAGTCACACTCTGTGTTTGTTACCTTCTGTAACCAAGTTCAGAATGAAAAAGATCTTAGAATCGTTAAAGTCAGAAGTGATCATGGTGGAGAATTTGAAAATAAAGACTTTGAGTCATTCTTTAATGACAAAGGCATTCTGCATGATTTCTCTTGTCCTAGAACTCCCCAACAAAATGGAGTTGTAGAACGAACGAACAGAACATTGCAAGAAATGGCCAGAACCATGATCAATGAGACAAACGTTGCTAAGACTTTCTGGGCAGAGGCAATAAACACAGCGTGCTACATTCAGAATAGAATCTCAATAAGACCTATTCTGGAAAAGACTCCATATGAATTGTGGAAGAACAGAAAGCCCAACATTTCGTATTTTCATCCATTTGGATGTACTTGCTTTATATTGAATACGAAGAATTATTTGAACAAGTTTGATTCTAAGGCACAGAAGTGTATTATGTTAGGATACTCTGAACGCTCAAGAGGGTACAGAGTATACAATACAGAAACACAAATTGTGGAAGAATCAATCAGTGTTCGTTTTGATGACAAGCTTGACTCTGAAAAGTCAAAGCAGAATGAAAATCTTGCAGGTATAGAAATTGAATTTGCAGGTTCTGAAGACAAGTCATCAGAAGCTCTCAACACAGACATTCCTTCAACGTCTGAAAGGAGCAATGCTAGAAATCCTTCAACAGCTGCTGATCAACCTCAGAAGAGATTGCCCAGAAGCAGTTTGGATCACCCAGAAGAGACTATTCTAGTAAGAAAGGAAGATCCAATCAGAACAAGAGCAAGCTTCAGAAACTCTGAAGAAACTCTTATGGGACTTGTGTATCTGATTGAACCTTCTTCTATTGATGAAGCACTTCTGGACAACGACTGGATTCTGGCAATGCAAGAAGAGCTGAATCAATTCACCAGAAACGACGTATGGGATCTCGTTCCCAGACCAAAAGGATTCAACGTCATTGGAATAAGATGGGTGTTCAGAAACAAGCTAAATGAACAAGGTGAAGTCATCAGAAACAAGGCACGACTGGTTGCACAAGGTTATAGTCAGCAAGAGGGGATAGACTATACAGAAACCTTTGCCCCAGTCGCCAGGTTAGAATCTATCAGACTCTTAATTTCATTTGCTGTTAATAGAGGCATCACTCTGTATCAGATGGATGTCAAAAGTGCATTCTTAAATGGTTATATAGAAGAAGAAGTTTATGTTCACCAACCCCCAGGTTTTGAAAATACAAAACATCCAGAACATGTTTTCAAACTGAAAAAGTCACTGTATGGTCTGAAACAAGCTCCCAGAGCTTGGTATGAAAGGCTAAGTAACTTTCTGCTTGAAAATGAATTCACCAGAGGGAAAGTGGACACTACTCTATTCTGTAAAACAGTTAAGAGTGACATTTTAGTCTGTCAAATTTATGTTGATGATATTATTTTTGGTTCTACTAATCCTTCTCTTGGAAGAAAATTTGCTAAGTGTATGCAGGCAGAATTTGAGATGAGCCTCATGGGGGAACTGAAATTCTTTCTAGGAATTCAGATCAATCAAACTCCAGAGGGAACTTACATTCATCAGAGCAAATACATCAGAGATCTTCTGAAGAAATTTGACCTCTCAGAATGTAAGCCATCAAAGATTCCAATGCATCCCACGTGCATTCTGGAAAGAGAAGAGGTAAGCAAAAGTGTAGAACAGAAGGTCTACAGAGGTATGATTGGTTCTCTCCTTTATCTGACAGCTTCAAGACCTGATATCTTATTCAGCGTATGTATTTGTGCTAGATTCCAATCAGATCCTAGAGAATCTCACTTAACAGCTGTTAAGCGAATTTTCAAGTATCTGAAAGGTACTACTAATCTGGGTTTGTTTTATAGAAAATCTAGTGATTACAGCTTAGTAGGCTACTGTGATGCTGATTTTGCTGGAGACAGAGTGGAACGTAAAAGTACTTCTGGAAGCTGCCAGTTTCTGGGAGAAAATCTGATCTCGTGGTCCAGCAAAAGGCAATCAACAATTGCTCTGTCAACAGCAGAAGCTGAGTACATAGCAGCAGCAGGATGTAGCACACAAATGCTCTGGATGAAAAGTCAGCTTGAAGACTTCCAGATTTTTGAGAGTAACATTCCTATTCTTTGTGATAATACTTCTGCTATTTGCTTAAGTAAGAATCCTATTTTACATTCTAGAGCTAAGCATATAGAAATAAAACATCATTTCATTAGGGACTATATTCAGAAAGGTATTTTAAACTTGAAATTTATAGATACAGACCATCAATGGGCTGATATCTTTACTAAACCCCTTTCAGAAGATAGGTTTAATTTCATTCTGAAACATCTCAGCATGAAAGTATGCCCAGAATGAAAATGTTTTAATTCCATGTATTTATCTTCAGAATGTAATTATTTTACTGTGAACTTCTGATCAATCTCCTTTCAGAAAGATAGAACATGCAGATTGTATCAGATGCAAGTCTAAAGATCTGAGAGTCTAATCTCAAAGACAGACGTGCTGATCACTACATCAAACAAGTGTCATCCAATCATCAGCAAATCCCTGAAGCAGAACGCGTGCACGCTTCTGAGAAGGCAAAAGCGCTGATTGGGTGCATTGAGACACATGTCTGGTAACCGTTTTTAAGTATCTTTCTCAAATCCCCCAAAATCAGCAAGCATTTAATGCAGAGTAATCACGCTTGTTAATGGCAATCATTATCTTTTTCTCTCTCTTAAAAACGTTTAATTTTTCAAAATAATTTTTGAAAACTCTATTTAAACACATTAATCCTTCATTCTTATTCTTTACGCTTTCTCATAATCATTCAAGTATTTTCTTCATATTTCTGAGTTTATCTCCCAAACCTTTTTTTTTCAAATCATTCTCAAAGCTTTGTTGTGTGAGAACAATGGCATCCTCCAGCATTTCTGCAGGCAATCAGAAGAAAGAAACCTCTGAACAATATCAGGTGCCCCTCAGAACTCTTCTCACACCGGTAAAGAATCTTGAGGTTCTCTCTGAGTTAATCATCGACTTTGAAAGTTTGAAGGAAAATGGATTTGACCTAACTGAAGAAATTAGGGCTCAAAAGTGGGAGAGGTATTTCGATAGGTTGGTTGGACCAACATTCCCAGAGCTTGTCAAGGAATTTTGGATTCACGCCAAGATTCATAAACATCTAGTCATCTCTTCTGTCATGGGAAAGAAGATAGTAATTTCTGAAGACCTCATTGCTAGGTTAATCGGTCAAAGTGGTGGTGGAGTCCGTTGTGTGGACATGGCTGATAGATGCCCTGATATAGGTGTGGTAGCCAACAGCATTTTCACTCTTGGTTTTCCCAGCAGCAAAATTAAGGATCTGAAGGATCACTGCAGAGTATGGGCCAAGATTTTTCTTGGATGCTTCAATCACAGGAAACCAACAAGTTCTCCTGATTATATAAACGTGGATCAGCAATTTCTGATCTACTTTATTGATCAGAGGGTGAAGATCAATCTGGCACACTTCCTGTTCAACCATCTCAAGACCAGTGTCAAAGAAACAAGAGAAGAAGAAAGGACCAAAAGGGACTGGATACCGTTTGGAAGGCTCATATCAGATATTCTGACAGAGAATAAGCTGATAGATTATCTGAGCGAAGCTCAAGTGCTGAGTACCCTTGAACCTACTGTTGGAAAACCGCTGAACGCTAAGAACCTGAAAAAGATGAAGCTGATAGAAAATATTAAGAAGGAACCCAGAGCTACTTCAACTGCTGACATCTCCAGCAGAAGAGTGCCTCTGAGTGATTTCCCAAAATTTTCTGAAATGGAATCCAAACCTGATATGTTTCTCAAGTATCCAGATTCATACAAGGAAGAAGATACAGGTTCAAAGCTGAAGATCAAAGATCTGAGTCAAGTCCAACCTGAAGTGACTCAGAAGAAGACAAAGAAGAGGAAAGCGCCAACAGAAGGATCATCTCATCAGACCCCAAAGAAAAGAGGTATTTCATCTGCTGCCCCTATTTCAAAATCTTTTACTATTCCAACATCTGCTGCCCCTCCTCAAACCTCTCACAGAATATCCATTCCAATCCCTACTATTGATGAAACCATACCAGAAGACCCTTCTGAGGCCTTACTACTCAGAAGACCCAGAACTAAAATTCCCAAACAACCAACTGTTTCAACAACACCAGCACTTGATAGAGTGCTAGCTGATATTGAGCGTGAACATGCTTCTGCTCAACCAAATTCTGAACCACCAAATATTCCTCCTCCACAACCAGAACCTCAACCTGAACCAGAAATACAACCAGAACCAGAACCACAACAACAACAACCACTCACAGAAGAACCTCTGATCCCTGAGCAATCAGAGATTCCACCTCCTCAACCAGAAAATAATCCACCTTCACCACAAACAGAGTTTCACCGCTATGAAACCCCTTCTCCTCATCATTCTGACCCCCACTCACCTCAACCTTCACCGCTGGCAATCCAGTTGCCATGTGGAACCACTATTGTCAGGCCCCAGTTGCCATCTTCAGAGGAATCAACACCTCCAAAAACTCCAACCACTCCAATAGAAATATCTGACTCTGATTCTGATACCCTTCCTCCAAAACAAACAACCTCTCAGAAAACCGCTGAAAACCCCAGCAGAACTTTCATTGACTTAACAAGTCTTGAACGTCTTGCTGATCTAAGACACAAAATTGCCATACCCAAACCAAAGCAACCAGATGTTGGCTCTGGTATTTTGAATTTTGAAACAGGTATGCTGCAATGGATTGCTTCCTTGAAGCAAGTCTGTCCGGGGATGATCGACCCAGCTGCTTCTGATCAGCTCTGGTCACAGTTCAGACTATGGGTACGTGCTGAAGCCCTCAAGCTGCAGGACGTCAACTATGAGCAGGCTCAACAGAACTTTAGCAAGCTGCTGAAGGAAGTTGAGAGTCAGCTGCCTCAAGAAGTTGTGCTCCCTCTGGACAGTGAATCGTGGTCTGAGAAAGAGCAAGCTGCACAGGTGCAACCATCAGAAGAAGACAAGACCATTCAGGCTGAAGAAAATCCAGCAGAAGATGTAGCTGAAAGTTCTGAGAAGCTTCCTCCTTCTGACACTTCTCAAGCTGCCTTGGACAAGCAGGCTCTGGAAGAATTAAGGCTGAATGACTTGCGTCTCCAGCAGCGGATGGAAGAGAATGATCAGAAAATGAAAGCAAGAATGGATGTACAGGACAGCAAGATTGACACTGTTGTCAACATGGTTCAGAAGCAGAATGAAACTTCTGAAAAGATTCAAGCAATGCTGGAAAGCCTGTTCTCACGCATGCCCCCACAACCTTAAAATTTTTTCATGCATGACACTCTCTATGTTTTCTTCATTTTCTGATGTACTGGTTTGACTATGTTTTTGTAATGTTCTTTTGCTCTGATTATGAACTATTTTAATATAATTTGTTTTTCTGATCTAAATTGTTTTAGCACATCACCAACACTTTTTGATTGCTGACAAAAAGGGGGAGAACAAGAATGATATTTAAAATCAATAACGGCTAACTAGACAGAAATTCTCAAACATTCTAACTCTATTACTTGAAATGTTTTTCTGTTTTGTTTTTAAGTCTACAGGCACAAGGAAGCTCCTGAACACTATGAAGACTAGAAGCTAGAAGCTCTGATCAAAATGTAGAAGCTCATGTTGCTCTGATCAAATATGAAGTTCTGATCGACCTAACACTCTGATCCGAAGCAAAGCTCTGACAGGAAAAGCTCTGAAGCTCTGCTCTCTGATAAGTCAAAGACCTATAATCTGATGCTCAAAGATAGAAAAAGATCTGATCCTGAAGAACACGCATATCAAAGGGAAGTAACAAACTCAGGGGGAGTATCTCTTAACTCTGATTTTTCCGTACTTCTTATTCTGATACATTTCCCAGACACCTTTTCACGTTATTTTTTATTTAAAATATCTAGTTTTTGTCATCATGAAAAAGGGGGAGATTGTTAGAACAATGTTTGAATCTAGTACCCTATATTTAAGTTTTGATGATAACAAAGTGAAAAGATATAGTATCTGTATGTTTCATGTTTGAACTATATGCTGCCTAAAATTACTATGCTCTGACTTGCAGATACGCTGATTAAAATAAGCAAGATCACTTCTTCAGCATCAGAATTTGATTTGATACACCAGCATCAGAAGTTGCTGAATCAGAACGTCAAGATCAGATGATCAACTCACGCACATGCTGTAGCTTGATGAACAGAACTGCGCGTAAACACTCTGATACAGAATCAATAGTTCATCAGCAGCGAAGCAGAATCAGAATGAGCCAAGCCAGAACGTGCATTGAAGAAGCAACGGTACTGTGCATTGAACGCTAATTAATTCCAACGGCATCATTCTAGACAAGATCTGCTCAAAAAGGAAAGCTTGTTATTAGCATTGAATCAAGAATATTTGCATTCAACGTTCATCTTCTCAAGTGCTATATAAACAAAGCTTCGAAGATTATAATGGCTAATGCTCTCCAATTCTCTACACGCACAAAGCTGAACAATAATCTTCATCTACCAGTTTTGCTAAACCACAAACTCTGATACTCCATTAGTGTTTAGCAATCTAAGTTTCTAAGCTTAATTTGTGTATACATCACAGTTGTGATAAAGTTTTGTAGAAAACATTCACACACATTTGTTTTATACCTTTGTAAGAAAGTGTTGCCTTGACAAACCGGATTGTGGTTTGAATCAAGAAGGCTTTAGCAGTTGTTAAAGCAGATTTGTATTCAGTTGAATATAGTGAATTAAGACCTCGTTGGAGAGAGGAGAAATCACCTTGACGGGTGGACTGGAGTAGTTTGAGATCAAACGAACCAGGATAAAAATATCTTGTCAATTGCTTTAAGATTTCAGTTTTACAATTCAACCCCCCCTTCTTGTGTTTTTCACCCCTTCAGCCGCTACACCACTCCAACAAAAATGTCGTCGTTGCTGGGGATTGGTTCTATTATCTTTGCATTGCGATAATTCTTTTGTTTTTGAGTTTTGTAATTAATATATATGTTGTATAGAAATTATACATTAACTTGTATATGATATTTGTGCATATATGTGTTTTCACGTATTGTTGTGAATTATCTCGTTTTCGTAACGTTTGTTGTGTGATTTTTAGGGCACTTTCTTTAGGTTTGTGCGGTGTGATAATATCATGGCATGATGAGAGGAGGTTACTAGCTTGCACAATAAAGGCGTTGAGCTTACGACGTAAAACAAGCATGTTTGTTTGTATTTATTTATGTGTATGGTGATTTGTGCTTTAACAAGTTGAAACAAAGAAATGATGTAAATTTTAAATCTTCACTTTTCAACTTGTTAATTCATTTTCACCCGGTTTTCATATCTTTATTTGTATTTGTTTTTTTATGTCAATTTTTTTCCGAAAGCTTATCGTGTTTAGCTTGAGGAGTTTTGTTCGTTGTATATATTGTAAATTTTGTACATTGAAATTTTGTAGGAGTATTATTTTTTTAATTCTTTTGTTGTTGTTTGCACTCAAGTTTTGGTCCGGTAACTTGTAGAATATTGAAGTGATTTGTCAAGTTTGATCATTTCGACTTGCAAATGCGTGGTAATGATTTTGTTAAAGATTTGTACACGTTCGAGGTATGTGTTTATCGCTTTCTATACTTTAGCATATTCATGATATTTATACTTTTTACAATTTTTATGTCATTCATTCTTTTGTATACTTGTTCATTTCTGAATCACTTTAGTTCATACCCTTTTTGTGAGTTAGCTTTCCATTATTCACATATGCTAGAGACAACAATTCTTGTTTTAACTGGATTTTATTATGCTTAATCTTTTGTTTGTGTTGATTGTATGAAAGCTTGAACATGATCAAGGCATTTTTTCAATTCATTTTGAGCACAACTACCTTGGCCAAATAAGTCAATTCACCTTGTGAGTGTGTGATCATTAGTAACCCCTTTGAGCTTTTTGTCGATATCCATGTTGTATTTGCTAAATGCTTGTCTATGAGTGTTTAGTTTCCCTTTTTGCATGGATGTTGATTCATTGTTTTCTTGTACCCTCAACCATTGTTTTGGTTTGAATTTTTACCTTGCCTTAGAAAGTAGGGAGTATTCACTTTAATGTATGGTTGAATTTAAGTTGGGGAGAAAAATGATTGTGTATTTATTGGTTTATTTCTTTGAGGTTGAAAAGAAATGAAAGAAAGTGATAGAAAAAGAAAGGGAAAAAAATAGAAAAGCTCTGAAAAAGAAAAACAAAAAGAGTTCGAATAATGTTGTGTTAATAAGTGATGTGCTTTGGTGTGAAATTTGAGATTCAGGAGAAGTTTAATTGGAATTTTGTGTTTGAATCTTTGGTGAATTGATCACTCCCTTTTGAATATTTACTGCTGATGGATCGAACAAGAGAAGATGAAAACAAAACAGAGGGAGAGAACCGAGAGAGTGAGCCAGAATCTTGTTGTCGCTTCGGATTGAGGTACAACTTAGAAGGTTATTTTGTTGTTTTTGTTGCACCATAGAGAGACGGAGGAGTTACCTTGTGGAGAGGAAGAAGAATCAGTTTAGTTGAGAAGAGGATTTGGTTTTGAAAGAGAAACCAAGTAGCAGAGGGCTGCGTACGGATTTGAGAGAGAGTGATTTTGTTTTTATCATTGGCTTAATTCTCTCTAAATGTGTTTTACTTATTCCCAATTAACAATTAATTGAATTAATGTTGGAATTGGTAGAGGGAGTCACGGTAAGATGAGAGAGAGAGAGAGAGAGAGAGAGAGAGAGAGAGAGAGAGAGAGAGAGATTTGTTTCAATTATTGAAAGATTAATTGAGATAAATGAGGAACAACAACCAATATGGAGCGACTGCCTCTTACCGTATTAGGTTTTTGCTTCATTTCCTTTTCCATTTTTTGTTGCGCCTCTATATCCTTTTAAAGCCCAACCGATTTCCCATTCTTTGCATTCCATCTGATTTTCTGTTTATTCCCCCTGCTTTACTATTTATTTTATCATTTTCTTTTATATTGATTTTGGTTGCTTGTTTAATTTTCTTTTCTTAAACTTTTTTATTTTCAATTAATTGGTTTAGCCTTAAAATTAATTTAGAATTCTTTGTGAATTTATTCTAATATTTTCTTTAGTTTAGTTAATCATTTTAGTTATCTTTTTTAGTCAAGTTTCTTTACTCGATAAAAATCACACAAAAATATTAGAATAAACTTGAGTGGATCCTGTGGAGTACCACGGACGTGAGGGATGCTAATACGTTCCCCTCGTGTAATCGACTTCCTTACCTTTTTCTCTTGGTTGTAAGACCATGCTCTTTCCACTCATTTAGGTTTATTTAATGTTTCCTTTACCTCTCTTCGGGATAAATAACATTGATGGTGACTCTGTTTTCCACCTATCATTTTCGCTTCAATTGAAAAAGACCAGACGCGACAATTGTGATGTCAGTTTACCCTTAGTGGATTTCCAATATTGTTCCAGTGCCTAAGAAAGACGGAAAATTCTGCATGTGCGTTGATTATAGAGATCTAAATAAAGAAAGTTCGAAAGACGACTTTTCATTGCCACGTATTGATATGTTGGTGGACAGTACAACAAAATTCAAAGTGTTCTCATTTATGGACGGATTTTCCGGTTATAATCAAATCATAATGGCTCCCGAGGACATGGAGAAAACAACGTTTCTCACACCCTGGGGAATATTCTTTTATAGAGTGATGCCCTTCGGGTTGAAGAACGCTGGTGCAACGTACCAAAAGGCTATGACAACCCTATTCCATGATCTGATGCATAAACAAATTGAAGTATATGTTGATGATATGATCTCCAAATCTCAGACCGAGGAAGGGTATATAGAAGATTTGTTGAAATCGTTTCAACTTTTGAGGAAGTATCATCTCTGCTTGAATCCAAATAAGTGTACTCTTGGTGTGTGGTCGGGAAAGTTGCTAGGTTTCATTGTCAGTCAGAAAGGAATTTAAGTTGATCCTGATAAAGTTAAGGCGATTCAAGAAATGCATGTACCAACAACTGAAAAGAAAGTTAGAGGCTTCCTTGGACGTTTGAATTACATTTCCAGATTCATATCTCACATGACTGCAACATGTGAACCAATATTCAAGTTGTTGAATAAATATCAAGGTTGTATATGGATAGATGATTGCCAAAGGGCGTTTGAAAGTATTAAAAAATATCTACTTAAACCTTCTATCTTGCTCCCTCCGGTTGAAGGAAGACCATTGATTATGTGCCTAACTGTGTTAGATAATTCTATGGGTTGTATTTTGGGACAACAAGATGAAACAGGAAGAAAAGAATATGCCATTTATTATCTTAGCAAGTGGTTTACTAACTGTGAGTCACGATATTCAATGTTGGAAAAAACATGTTGTGTTTTGGCTTGGGCGACAAAGCGATTGCGGAAATATATGTTAAATCATACTACTTGGTTGATTTCCAAAATGGATCCAATTAAGTATATTTTTGAAAAGCTTGCTCTTACCGAAAGAATTTCCCATTGGCAAATGCTGTTGTCTGAATATGATATTGAATACCATACTCAGAAGGCTATAAAAAGTATTGTGTTGGCAGATTATCTTGCTCACCAGCCAGTTGATGATTATCAGTCTGTTAAATATGATTTCCCTAATGAGGATGTAATGCATTTGAAAGTAAAAGATTGTGATGAACCTTTGCCGAAGGAAGGTCCTGATCTCGAATCCCGGTGGGGTATAGTGTTTGGTGGAACTATGAATGCTTATGTAAAAGGAATTGGTGCTATGATTATTACCCCACATGGGTCACATATCCCTTTTACTGCAAGGTTGAAATTTGATTGTACCAATAATATGGTAGAATATGAAGCTTGTATCATGGGCCTTGAAGAGGCTATATGTTTTACCCCAAAATTTTCCCTCTCTTTTTCTCAAGGTATTTTCTACAAAGATCTTCAATGACTCAAGCTTGCATAAGTACTGACTAGGTCCAGACGTCTCCTCAACACGGATGCCTCAAACTAGGGTTTGAGTTTACGCAAAGACACTGGGACTCCTAACATTTCAAATGACTTTCATGGATCATTATGGACCCTCGGGGTTACTGTTGTCAAGTTTCACGTCTTGGATCATGATTTTCTAGGAAAGTCATTCAAATTATCAAAAAGGCAAAAATGGCAAAATTAGGGTTTTGACTGGAAATGACCGAACTTTGATTTTTGACCTAGTACCTGACTTATTGGTTGGAAGCATGATCTCAAGGATCCGAGCGCGTCGTTTTGACCTAACCGTATATTCTGATTCATCTCCTAAGATCAGTAGATTGGTAGACGGAATTCGGTCAACTGGTGGAAAAGTCAATTGTACACTAAAAAGTCAAACTTTGACTTTTTGACCAAAATTGAGTCCCAAAAATCACATTTCATCAAGACATCCAAAATATGAAATTTGATCATCAAAAAACAAGAGAGTCAAAAATCCAACTTTGCAATACTTGGAAAAACATTTAAGTATTTTCTATACTTGTTAATTTCATTGCTTCATGACATCTTTTCACTACAATGCAAAATAATTCAAGATGTTCAAAATAATTCAAGATGTTACAAATAATTCAAGATGTTACAAATAATTCAAGATGTTACAAATAATTCAAGTTATTACAAAGTGACATTTTTTGCAAGACTACAAACTCTAAACTTTGTCTTGGTTGAACTTTTCCCTTTGATTAAAACCTTGCCACTATGCTGTCCACAAAACTAAACTAGTGTCATGCTACAAACAATATTGTCCAAACTACTGCTGAACAAAGACCTATATGTTTCCAAGTCCAAGCCTGTTGTACTGCCCATATAACATCCCAAAACCATGTCAAAAATAGTCTGTTGTACTGCTATGAAACAGCCATGCACCAAGCTGCCACAACACTCCAAAACTGCTACAAAAACAGCCTTGTTATGCTACTACCAACCCAGTCCAAGCCTGCATTTCTCAATCCCATGTTTGCACCAAATTTGCATATGATAGCTGCATCTAAAAGGAAATGAAACAACATACCCAAACTGTTCAAAAACTTATTTGTTTCCCCCTCAATTCTCAGCCAAACTTCCTTTATAAATAGATTATTTTCACAACACACAATAGGCTGGTTTTTTTTGGAGAGAAAAAGAGAGAACTGAAAAACATCATTCTTTGTAAACTCTGCTCATTTCACAAAAGACCCTTTGCTCATACTCATCTTTATTCTCAGTCACAAACACAGAACCTCAATCCATTATTCCATCTTACAAACTCTCCCATAAACCAAACACCTTCTCACATAGAGATTGTTTAAACACAAGAATAATTTATGTAGTGCCATTATCTTCACCCTCTAAACACAAAAATAATATTGTATAACTTGACTGGGTTTAGTGTGATACAATAGTTTGGAACAGCTTCCTGGATATTCATTGGAGCCATCACAGCATCTTGAAAAGTATTCAGATTTAAAACACCAAGTGCAGTCTCAAGGTAAGTCTTCTTGACTTGGAGTTTTTTCATACATCATTAATGATTTATTTTTGAAGATAAAATGTAGTAATCATTGCCCTTTAGAGCTAACCATTTGCTTGTTGCTTATGTTTATCAATCATATGCTGTAAACTGACCTGTACAGAACATAAAACAATGTTTAAGGAAAAAAACTGCAGCATGAGTCACACATACCCACATGGGTCGACTCATTCTAGTTAAAAAATAGGGTATGAGTCGACACATGGCTTTATGCATTGACTCATACTGTTATCCAGGCTCCAAAACAGAAGGATGAAAGGTGCATGAGTCGACACAAAACGCGTATGTGTCGACACAAACAGGAAATGAGTTGATACATCCCATTATTCATCGACTCATACTAAGTTGATTTGGTTTTACAGGGGAAAGAAAAGTTATGTGTTGATGCATAGCAGCATGTGTCGACACATAATAGTTCAAAATGCAATTTTTCCTTTATTTTACACTATTTTTACATTTTCTTCATTGTTATTCGATATGGCTGTAATATTTAAGTTTCCACCTCATTCCCATTTGTAAATTGTACCCCACTCCCCTAATGATGTAATAGCTTAGGATTTTAATTTCTGCAATTTACCGCTTTAATATAAATTGTTAGTAATTAGGGTGTGTATGAAAAGATAAAATCAACCGCTAGAAAACCCTAATCTTAAAGACAAGAATGCATGCAATCAAACACACTTCACACACGTACATCTCTAGGGTAACCTTGCTTGTTGCCTCGGAAAATAGTCATGTCCCTCGAATATGGGTGTTTTAGCAAAGACCCTCGATAAAAAAGATCGTAGTCCCTCGATGTTGCCTTTGGCAAACGATCTAGTCCCTTACGGAAATTGCGAAAATGTCTCATAAGTTGCCTTCTATGACTATACGATTGACCCATGCACATCCCTTCACATCCAATGATGGGGATTCTTACCAATCAATGGTAAGGTAGCAATATCTAATGGAGGAGGAAAAGAATAAAGACCTTTTGAGTAGGTAGGACGCTCGTAGTTGCTTGCTCACAAACTAAAACCATTTCCGCACTCACACTTTGAAAATACCTTAAAAAACATCTCTTTGAACTATTTTCGAAACCAGCACTTTGTATACATTATTATAGACACGAAGTCATTACAAAGTTTGTCAAAACAATGGCGTTTTCAAAATACTTTCAAAAACCCACTACAAACACATTCCAAACAAAGCATTTTTCAAAGTGATCTAGCAAGCAACTAAGAGCCCATGGATAACTATGGATGAAAAGGGTGCTAATGCCTTCCCTTTTCATAACCTACCTGTTAGAAAAAGATTAGTTCTGATCATATCTCAGAGTTTTGATGATAACAATAAATTATATTTTATATATTTGATACTCTGATGAACGTATTTAATTGTTTCAGATAATGTTCTGACATAAGCATTTTGATGTGCTGAGCTGAAAATAAATAAAGAAGTTATTTGATGAAAGAACTATTTGTTTTAGCGCAAGTGTTGATGCTGACTCTGATATGAAACTATTCTTCTGCATCTTCTAACGTTTAGAAGGTTTCCATGTTCTGAAGTACTTTGAAAGCAAGCGCTGATCAGAAGTACTTAGCAAGCAAGCGTTGATAAGAAGATATGCAAGCATGTTATGAATCAAGACGTGAATCTAGTTCTGAAAGAATATAAAAGTTAACAAATCTTGTCTAGGATCAGGAGACATGCTCTGACAAAGTGCCGTTTGCTCATTTAATGCAAAGACGGCTACATGCACTCAAGTGTCTACGCTAGTTCATTAGAAAATGCAATACTGCAAGCAAACAAGCAAACATTAAATGCTCTCCACGTTTGAAGGCAGCAACGGTCAAGTTTCTTCATACTATATATAGAAGAACATTTATTGCAAGCTAACTACTGAACAAATTCAAAAGAAGCAAGAACTACGTGAAAATATTCTGGGCTCATAAATTATTCTTCATACACTTTGTGCAATACTAATCTAAGTGAAAAATCACAGTTGTGATATAGCTTTCTTAGAAGCAAATTTTGTTTCACTATCTGTAAAGATTTAACTCTTGTAATTGTTCCTTGAGAGACCAAGTTTGGTCAGATTTCTCAAGTAGACTAGGACTAGTTTAAGTCTTAGTGGTGTAAGTCACTTGTAAGATTACTTGTGAATTGTTAGTCACATAAGTTGTTGTGTGATTGTAATCAGTTGATTATAGTGAATTAAGTCCTTGTTGAGAAAGGCAAAATCACCTTGGCGGGTGGACTGGAGTAGTTTGAGTTCAAACGAACCAGGATAAAAATAACCGTGTCTTTCCATTATTGTTGATCCTTTAAGTAAAAGAAAAAGAGAAACTTATTCAACCCCCCTTCTAAGTGTTTTCTCAACCTCCAATTGGTATCAGAGCTTGACTCTGAGCGCAACACTTAACCGTGTCAGGAAAAGATCCAGAAGAAAACACAAAATGGCTACTGAACAAAACAACAATAGCTACAACAAACGTCTTGTATTTGATGGAGAAGATTTTGAATATTGGAAAGGTAGACTAGAAAGTTTCTTTCTAGGTCATGATAGTGATTTATGGGATATAGTATTAGATGGTTACACACATCCTACAGACATAGAAGGAAACAAGATTGATAGAAAAAATATGGATAGACAACAAAAAGATGATTTCAAAAATCATCATAGAGCTAGAAATATTTTTCTAAATTCTATCTCTAAAATGGAATATGAAAAGATCACAAATAGAGGTACAACACATGATATGTTTGAGTCACTCAAAATGACTCATGAAGGAAATGCTCAAGTTGAGGAGTCTAAAGCTCTGGCTCTCGTCCAGAAGTATGAAGCCTTCAAAGTAGAAGAAAGTGAATCTATAGAAGCTATGTTCTCCAGGTTCCAAACATTGATCGTTGGTCTGAGAGTTTTGAACAAGGGATACACTAAGGCAGACCACGTTAAAAATATCATCAGAAGCTTACCCAGAAGATGGGCACCTATGGTCACTGCTTTCAAAGTATCAAAAGATCTGAACAACGTGTCTCTTGAAGAACTCACCAGCGCTCTTAGAAGTCATGAGATAGAACTTGATGAGCACGAGCCTTAGAAGAAAGGTAAGTCTGTTGCCCTTAAATCAATTAAAAAATATGAAACTAACGCTTTTCAGGCTGAAGATGAAAACTCTGAAGAATCTGTGTCAGAAGAAGACGAACTATTCTTGCTCTCCAGAAGGATCAATCAGCTGTGGAAGCACAGACAGAAGAAGTTCAGGAACTTCAAGAAGTCAGAAGATAAACCAGAATCTTCTGGACACAAAAAGTCAAACAGAAGAGAGATAATCTGTTATGAATGCAAAGAACCTGGACACTACAAGAGTGATTGTCCAAAACTTCAAAGAGAAAAACCAAAGAAAAAGTTTGGTAGAAAGAAAGGGATGATGGCAACCTGGGACGATTCATAATCCTCTGAAGATGAATCTGATTCTGAAGATGAGAACGCCAACCTAGCTCTGATGGCTACCACAGCAGATGACTCAGATTGTGAGTCAGACCTAAAAGAGGTATTCTCTGAATTTACTAGAGATGAACTTGCTGAAAGTTTATCAGAACTTCTGGAAAACTATAGTAAGCTCAAAATCAAATGCAAGAAACTCAAGAAGAGTCTTGCATCTGATCTTGAGAAACATGAAACAGAAAAATTTGAACTCAAAGAAAATAATTTTAAACTTAAAGAAGAAATTCAAAATGTTCAAAAAGTTTCTAGTTCAGATTCTGTGTCAAGTTCAAAAGATATTCTGAAAGAATATGACTGTGGCTTTCAAACTTTTCTTGCTAAAAGCATAGATAGAAGCAAAATGGCTTCAATGATCTATGGAGTTAGTGGGAACAACAGAAGAGGAATTGGATATGAACCTCCCAAAGGAAAGGAGACATATATACCAAAACCTATTTCTAAGATGACTTTCACTTATAAACCTATGAACAAACAATTCAAGTTTGGACACACACATGATATAAAATATACATCACATTCTGGAAACTCTTATGCTAACCTAAAGTTCAAACAGAACTTTAAATACTCTAACCCAAGAGGACCCAAAAAGATATGGGTACCTAAAGATAAAATAATATTTGTTGCAGATGTCCTTAACAGATCAATTGAGATACCAGACATGGTACCTGGACTTTGGGTGCTCACGACACATGACGGGAAGAAAGTCTATGTTCTAAAACCTGGAATTTAAAGCTGGAGGAGACATCAAGTTTGGAGGTAATCATAAAGGAAAGATTATTGGTTCTGGAACCATTGTAAATGGTAACCTTCCTTCTATATCTAATGTTTTATTAGTAGAAGGATTAGCGCATAACCTGTTGTCCATAAGTCAATTAAGTGTCAACGGTTAAGACATTATCTTTGATCAAAATTCCTGTAGAGTTGTTAGTCAAAAAGATGGAACAATCCTCTTTTCTGGCAAGAGAAAGAACAACATATACAAAATTGATTTATCAGATCTTAAATCTTAGAATGTTAAATGCCTTTTGTCTATTAGCGATGAGCAATGGGTATGGCTCAGAAGATTGGGACATGTCAGCTTAAGAAAAATCTCTCAACTAAATAAATTAAATTTAGTCATAGGACTTCCCAATCTGAAGTACAACTCAGAAGCTCTGTGCGAAGCATGTCAAAAAGGAAAATTTTCAAAACCTTCCTTTAAATCCAAAAATGTTGTTTCTTCCTCTAGGCCATTAGAACTACTTCATATCGATCTGTTTGGGCCAGTTAAAACTGCATCCATCAGAGGCAAGAAGTATGGATTGGTCATTATTGATGACTTCAGCAGATGGACATGGGTTAAGTTTTTAAAACACAAGGATGAGTCACATTCTGTGTTCGTTGACTTCTGTAACCAAGTGCAAAATGAAAAAGATTTTAGAATTATAAAAGTCAGAAGTGATCATGGTGGAGAATTTGAATACCATTATTTTGAAAAATATTTTAAAGAAAATGGTATTGTTCACAATTTCTCTTGTCCTAGAACTCCCCAAAAAAATGGAGTTGTAGAACGAAAGAATAGAACATTACAAGAAATGGACAGAACCATGATCAATGAAACAAATATGGCTAAGCACTTTTGGGCAGAAGCTGTGAACACAACATGTTACATTCAGAATAGAATCTCTATAAGACCTATTCTTGAAAAGAATCCCTATGAATTATGGAAAAATAGAAAACCCAACATTTCTTATTTCCATCCTTTTGGATGCACTTATTTTATTCTGAACACTAAAGAAAATCTGAATAAGTTTAATTCTAAAGCAAAAAAGTGTTTTCTGCTTGGATATTCTGAACGCTCAAAAGGCTATAAGTATACAACACAGAATCTCTGATTGTTGAAGAATCAATCAAAGTCAGGTTTGATGATAAGTTTGGCCAGCAACAGCCAAAGCAAATTGATATTTCTGTAGGTACAGAAGATCATCCCTCAAACTCTGAAACTTTAGAAGCAAAGGAAGACTCAGAAGCAAAGGAAGACTCAAAAGATCATCCTCTTGATAATGCTCTGGATAACCTCAAAATCTCTGAACAACCCACTCAAAAGGTTTCTTATAATCTCTTTAGCTCATAAAGAAGACGTGATTATTGGAAGAAAAGAAGATCCCATCAGAACAAGATCCTCTTTCAGAATCAATGAAGAATCATTGTTTGGATTGGTATCTCTGATTGAGCCAACTTCTACTGATGAAGCTTTAGAAGACAATGATTGGATCTTAGCAATGCAAGATGAACTCAATCAATTTTCCAAAAACGGTGTGTGAGATCTAGTTCCAAGACCCAAAGGATTCAACATTATAGGAACTAAATGGGCTTTCAGAAACAAACTAAATGAGAAATGAGAGGTGGTCAGAAACAAAGCACGACTGGTTGCACAGGGTTATAGTCAACAAGAAGGAATTGATTATAATGAAACCTTTGCCCCAGTCGCCAGGTTAGAGTCTATTCGATTATTAATTTCTTTTGATGTCCAAAATAACATTTCATTATATCAAATGGATGTTAAAAGTGCATTTTTAAATGGCTATATAAAAGAAGAAGTTTATGTCTATCAACATCCTGGCTTTAATGACTCAAAACATCCAGAACATGTTTTTAAATTAAAAAAAGTCTTTGTACGGTTTAAAACAAGCTCCCAGAGCTTGGTATGACCATCTGAGTAATTTTCTTTTAGAAAAAGATTTTACCAGAGGGAAAGTGGACACAACTTTATTCAGAAAGACATTTAAAAATGATATCTTAGTTTGTCAAATTTATGTTGATGATATTATTTTTGGAACCTCTAATATCTCCCTTGGAAAAGAATTTGCTGAGACCATGCAGGCAGAATTTGAGATGAGCATGATAGGAGAATTAAAGTTCTTTCTAGGAATACAAATTAACCAGACTCCAGAAGGTACTTACATACATCAGACGAAGTATGTTAAAGAACTTCTGAAGAAATTTCAGATGTCAGAAAGCAAAGATGCTAAGACACCAATGCATCTAACATGCATTCTGGGAAAAGATGAGGTAAGTATAAAGGTAGATCAGAAGCTCTACAGAGGTATTATTGGATCCCTTCTCTATCTGACTGCATCTAGACCTGATATATTATTCAGCATATGTTTATGTTCTAGATTCTAATCAGATCCTAGAGAATCTCACTTAACTGCTATTAAGAGAATTCTGAGGTATCTGAAAGGTACTACTCATCTGGGTCTGTGTTACAGAAGATAAAAAGATTTCAGACTAGTAGGTTATTGTGATGCTGACTTCGCTGTAGATAGAATTGAAAGGAAGAGCACCTCTGGAAGCTGCCAGTTTCTGGGTGACAATCTTATCTCGTGGTACAGCAAGAAGCAAGCAACAATTGCACTTTCAACAACAGAAGCTGAGTATATATCTGTTGCTGGATGTAGTTCTCAGATGATTTGGATGAAAAGTCATCTAGAAGATTTTAATCTTTATGAAAGTAAGATTCCTATCTTTTGTGACAATACTTCTGCAATTTGTCTTTCTAAAAATCCTATTTTACATTCTAAAGCTAAACACATTGAAATTAAATATCATTTTATAAGGGACTACATTCAGAAGGGAATCTTAAATTTAAACTTTGTAAAAATAGACCATCAATGGGCTGATATTTTTACCAAACCCCTTTCAGAAGATAGATTTAAATTTATTTTGAAAAATATTTGTATGGAATTATGTCCTGAATAAAATTGTATTTATCTTCTGTGTTTGACTTCAAAATGTTCTGAAATGAATGTTCTGATTAACAACTCTTCAGAAGTTAGAAGAGAAGTTACATCAAAAGCTACATGTAAAGTTCTGAAATGTTCTAACGTTTCATTTCAAGTATAGCTCAGCAGTTCATTAGATCAAACAGTTGTGTCATGCAACCTTCAGGAGATGAACACGTGGTGTGTTTCTGAAAGGTCACGCGTGCTAAGCTATTGACGTCGTTCTAGGTAATTGTTATGATTTGATTAAAATATCACGCTTTCCCCTCACTTTTCCATATCAATAAATGCTAAGTCATGATTAGATTCTTTTTAATTAAATTTTTATTAAATATTTTTTTACAGTTTTATTTTTAACCTATTTCTCAAAAGTTTTCATATAAATACCTTTGTAAAAACCCTCTCTCACTTTTTACCTTCTCTTTCAAAATTCAACCGTCTCTGTGTATTTTTCTCTGCAACCCTTTTTTCTTCTCTCAACCTAAGTGCTCCAATGGCTTCCTCCTCTGCTCAATTTGAGAACACCCAAGCTGAACAATACGTCATTCCTGAGAGAACCACTCTCATTCCAATGGATATCTTAGAGGTTATAAGTGAATTAATGGTGGACTTTGAGAATCTTAAAGCAAATGGCTTTGATCTTCTTCCTACTGTGGAGTTTCAAGGATGGGGAAACTTCTTTGACCGTCTAGTTGGTCATGTTTTTCCACACCTTGTTAAGGAATTCTGGATACACGCAATTGCTTCTCCAAAAGTCATCCTCTCATTCGTGATGGGTAAGGAAATCTCCATTACTGAAAATCTAATCAAAAAACTTTTAGGTTTTGAAGGAACTGGAGTAACTGGAATCTCTTGTGGCAGAATGGAAATGTCAAAAGTTTATGCAGAAATTTTTACAAATGGGCAAGTGTCTTCAAAGGTCATAGATTTGAAAATTAAGTACAAAATTTGGGCAAGAATCATCCATGGTTGCATTCATCATAGGAAGGAAACAAGTTCTCCAGACTATATAAATGTTGACCATCAATACTTGTTGTTCTGTCTTGGAACAAATGTTAAGATTTATTTACCCTATCTCTTGTTTGATCATCTCTGGACTCATGTCAAAGAAACGAGAGAAGCAGAAAGAATGAAGAACCCTAAACCCAAAAGGAATTGGATTCCAATGGGGAGACTGATTTCAGACATTCTGACTGAGAATGGTCTGATTGCTCACTTGGATGAAGCAAATCTGTTGGGGGAGTTAGAGCCTACTTATGGGAAAGCTTTGACTGGAAAAAACTTGGTGAAAAGAAAGATTATTGACAAACTGCTGATAGAACCAACTCCATATGTTTCAGCATCCATTACCAAAAGAAGGATTCCAATTGTTGATTTTCCACTGTTCAACTCAGGAGATCACCCTTGCATCATCCTGCATTACATTCAGATCTGCAAAGAAAGTGGAACACCAATTGATCATGCTTGGCTTCAAGGAAGACATGAAGCTGCTCCAGATGTTGTCTTTCAGCAACCAATGAAGAGGAAAGAAGTTGAAAGACCATCTGCTAGACCTTAGAAGAATAAGAAGAAATCAGGTACATCTACTGAGACTATTTCTGTTTATGATTCTAAAAATATATCTACATCTGCTGAACCCCAAACCTTAGGAGACATAGATGTTGACATAGACTTGACCATACCCTCTGAACCTCTTGTTAAAAATCCTCAAAGAGATCAAGTTTTATCAGACTTGATTGATTTTGACTCTGATTACTCCTCTAACACCCAAACAGAACCACCTCAAACAAAACCCTCTCAAACTATTCCTGCTGAAAACCTTTCTAGACCTCCTCTCAGACCTTTATCACCCAGACCTACTGGATGGTATGATGCTGGCTCTTGGAGAATACCAGGAATCAACGAACCTCTGGCCACTCTAAAGCCACCATTCACCCTACCTTCTGAAAATATCTTTGCCATGAACAGAACACAACCACAAAATCCTACCCCCACTCCTGACAACACCATCATCATTTCACCTGACATCACACCACCCACATCTCCACAACTTCCAACACCTAACTCACCAATGTTTTCACCTCCTCAATCTCCAGAACATAACCTCCATCCATCACAGGAACCATCTGAACCTTGTGAACCACCAGCAACACATGAACCCTCTGAAACTCCCAATCCATCAGAAACACCTGAAACTGAAACACCTGAACAATCAGAAAATACGAAACCAGCTGACTTTCTGAAAACTGTAGTTGATTTTGAATCTCTACAATTTCTGAAAAACAAAACCTACAAAAAGGTTGTTCCCAAACCTGTTCAGCCAGATGTAAATATATGTTTTCAGAATTTCTTAACAGAAGTACAAGCTTGGTGGACCTGCTGAAGGCAGATTGCACCAGAAATGTGAACCCAGCAGTAACAAATCTTCTGTGGGAAATGTTCAGAAGAACCTTATGTTGTACCCCAAAATTTTCCCTCTCATATTTATCAATACATGTCAAGTAAGGTCTTCAAATTGCTCAAGGAAGTCCAAGAGTTGACCAGACAAACTCTCTCCTAAGGCAGTCTACCCCAAATTAGGGTTTCATTTTGCATCAAGATGCTTGAGTCCAAAGGATCCCAAATGCTCACCATTGTCCTAATATATTCTCAAGATCATCCATGTCAAGTTTCAAGCCTTGCATAGGAAATTTGCTCAGTTAATTGCTCAAAGGCCTGAAAATCGACTATGCTAGGGCAAAAGTCAATTGTGGCCCACATACAGTCAAACTTCAAGCTTTTTGGTCAACATTCTCATTTTGAAGTATTATTCATCATTTTATCAAGGGTTTATCATGATTCCTCAAGGATTGCTCACAGTTAATCAAAACCCAAAAGTTGCTAAATAAGGGTTTTGCAGGAAAAATCAACTCAAATTTAACCAAGCATAACTTTCTCATACTTTATTGAAAATGACCCATCCAAAGCTCATTTTGAATAGGTTGTAATTCCCTACAATTCATCTTCAGCTCCCAAGTTCAAAATATGCACTCACAAGAAGATATAAATTTGGACATTATAGGTCATTTTGAAAAGTTAACAAAAACACCTTTTGGGTCAAAGCTTCATACATGAACATGGAAGACTAAATTAAGATTATACCGAAAATGTTGCTTAGAGGACATCTTAAGCTTTCTAAAAAGTCCAAGAACACATCTCTAGGGTCAAAATTGAGAGAGTTATGCATTGACCAAGTTGACCTTTTTTTGCAAAATTGCCAAAAGTCAAATGTGTCCAAAATTGCATTTTTTGCCAAATGGGCCCAACTTTTTATGCTTGCACTGAGTTTGTAATGTGACCCATGACCCATGAGCCCTTCCACTTGTCATTATTTTATTTTTGTTATTTATTTTGATTTTATTTCATTTAAATCAAATAAAATCAATATAAAATAATGAAAATATCAAAAACTAATTAAATCTTGAGATTTTGTGCATGATTAGGTTCATTATACAGTTGGAGACAAGATAAAATCGTGCAAGGCTTTATATGGACACAAAAATATTGAATTTGCTTGATTTGGAAAGATTTGGTGCAAGGATTGAATCATGAATCAATGTTCATAATTGGAAAAGATTTGAAACAAATTATAACCCTAATACACTCTAGTATACATAAGGAACAAGTGCAGATCAAAAGAAGGAGGCTGGAGGCGTGCAAAGGCAAAGAACAAATTGCAAAAATTCATGAAAAAAGTGCAAACTGATTTCCAAGTTTCAGGCCATCTCAAGCCATTCTAATCATACCAATCAATTACTGGACTCCCCAGGATCATGTTTCAATCGCTAGCAAGCTTCCCCACGCCTTGAAATGCCCTGTAAGAGTCACACAATTTGCATATTTTCTTGAATTCGAATACATTAATTCTGGCATTTTAGCATGATTGATTGGCATATTTTTAATCCTTGAGATATTTGCTAGCTAATGATTATGTTTAATTGCATTTTTATTGACTGTACACCAAACTGTCATGGCTAGGGTTCATGTTTCGTTTTTTGGAATTTCTGGTACAGGGAAAATTGGACCTTAATAATGGTACCATGATGCTCGTGAGGTTGAAACGAGTTGATTGGTACCATTGGTTTTAATTTGTCATACACATACAAGATTTTGGAACGGACAAGGGTTATACCTACGCTTGGTGTCCGTAGGTAAAAGTCTTTTATCTAAAATGACAGAAGCAACGAAGAAGACAATGGCATGGCAGGTTGTGGATGGTCAATTTGAATTTCACGCGTTTTGGGAAGCGTGGCACGTTGTTTATGTTATATTCTATTTATTTCATTATTGTTACAACTAACATGATTAGTGCAGATGGTAAGGTTATTGGCCTTTGATGCACACATCCTGGGTTCGATCCCCGGCGTGTGCATTTTATTCTCTCAACATTTTCAGGGAAATCCAGTGTATCACATGGCAAGGGATTCATCGTGTACCATCCAAATCTGATCCCTCAGATCACCAACAAGCCAGATCCAAGGCCTTCTCCCTTAAAGGACCACCATGCACCTAAGTCAAGCTTGCATACAGGATCCAACGAAGTCAACAAGGCCTGGACTTGTTGGGCCAAGGATTTCCAAACAACACCCCCTTCTTGCTAAATAACATCAGGCCCATTTTTCTTTCTCTTCTATTTATTTCTTTATTTAATTTAATTTGCTTAATTATTTTTTTAACCAAAATTAATTTCTTTTTCTTACAAAATCATAAAATCAAGGGTTTCATAAAAAAATTAGAATTATCTAATTTAATTTAATATTAGTTTAATTTAGTCTAGGGTAATTCTAACTTTTTTTTTGTAATTAAAATCAATTAGAAAAAATTAGGGTTAGACTTGTGATTTAATTTAATTTTAATTTCTTTTCTCAAAAATAAAAAATACAAAAGATAGATTAATTTAATTATTTTTCTTAACTAAAATTAATTATTATTAGGATATTTTTATTAAATTGAACTTTATTTTCTCAAAATAGCACAAAAATGACAAAAAAAAATTATTTTTCTTGTAAATTACAATTAGGTAGTTGGGGTCAAAACCCTAAATCTCTCGTTTTCGATTCACCGCGCGTGTTTATTATTTTTGCAATATTAATGTAACTATCTACAGTATGTAATAGTTAAATCTAGAACTTTCTTTATTTATCATTTTTACGGGTTTTTTTGGCTATGTAATTAATCCCTATCCCGAAGCCTTGTAATAGCGTAGATTTTATTTTCTCGAATTTTAATTCTCGCAAATATTAACTGTAGGTGTATGTTAATAGGATTGTATGACAAGATTGCATGATAATTTAAAATGACTAGAAAACCCTAATGCGCAGAGATAATAACTAAAATCGAATCACTCGCACATGCGCACTCTTAGGGTATACTCTCACTTCGGTTGCCTTTGGTAAACGATCATTAAGTATAGGGTGTCTTAGTCGTTTCCCTCCTGTCTAATAAAGATCAAAAGTCTCGTTCAAAAATGTTGCCTCGGAAACGTCGCCTCGGAAATGTTGCCTCGAATATGATCTTAAGACTCTAGGGTTATTACTAAGACGTCCTAACATTGCTTTAGTGATCGTACGTCCCTTTCGAATTGACCCTTACAACTCCAACGACGGTGCTACCTATTTCTCAATAGTAGGATAACACTGTCTAAAAGAAATAAGAATAGAAACGATCTTTTTTCGAGTAGGTAGATGCTAGTAGGTACTTGCTCAAAACAAACAAACTTTTTCACACCAAACACTTTCCAAACAAAGTTTTCAAAAACACTTCGTAACACTCTTGAGGACAGAAACAAGGGTTAAAACGAAGTAAAACAAAAAAATTTCAAAACAAACACACACGAGCAATTTCAAAATGAGCAAGTACCTAAGAGCCCAATGAAAACTACAGATAGAAAGGGTGCTAACACCTTCCCTTTCTATAATCTACCCCCCGTACTCAGAAACATCTCGAAAAAGGTTTTTTCTGTTCTTTTTCCTTTTCCTTTGTTGGATAAAATAAAAGCCGATGGCGACTCTTGCTTACCGCGACATTTTGCGAATAAAAAACGCAAAACACAAACCAGCATTTTCAAAACAGTCGGTTCTGCCACCGTATCACAGAACTGGCGACTCTGCTGGGGACTAATAAGTGGGGTATACCTTAGGATCTAGTTCATCATAATTGCTTCTCTTGTTTGTTTTGGTTTCTTTACTTTTAAGGGTTTTGTTTGGGAGTTACTATATATCCTAACCCGGATCTGGGGACACCTTTTAGTTAAGTAGCAATAAACTATGAGGGAACTGTACGGCGTAGACCGATACGGTTGAAGTAGTTGCTACATTGATGTGGCACATTGGTTAGTACCAGTATCCCTTGTGGAGAAACGAGGAGAATACGGGGCCGCTGCGTGTGTCGTTAAGCATCAACTGACCTTAGAACCCTTAATCGACCAACTTGGCCATTAGAAAGTAGTGAGATAGCCGGACTTGGTGTAAAGCTGAGAACTGGTTGATACTCGATGCTACACTCATTGAGACCATACTCTTAGATAGTTTTGGCTGCAAGAAAATATTGCGTTAGCTGAAACCATGACCGATGGAGGATGGTCAGTGATATTGAGAACCTCTAGAACCCAGTTACTTTTTCTAAGACAGGTTGAAACCAACTGAACTTCAAGAGGGTAATACCCCTGACCCCATGCAAGCCTTAAACTTAAGGGATTTTGTGTAACTTGTTTTCCTTTGCCATGCCTGTTATCTGCTATACTTGTTGTTTTTTATCATGACATCATGCATCATAACATGGCATTCATACTTCATTATAATAACCATTTCAAAGACCAATGGAATTTATCTTTGTTCTGTTTTGCAGATTATGGCTTCCGTGCGCAGAAATACCATATGAGTTAACTTTGTGCAAATACCTACTCAACTTAAAGAGTTAGCCTCAAGAGTTTCTGAGACTTCTATGTTCATTAAGAGACATGGTCAGCTTCTTAGCCTAGTCACCTCAAAATTTGATGAGCAGATGAAGAGTGTACTTTTCCAGTTCTTTGATCCTGTGCATCATTGCTTCACCTTTCCAGATTACCAGCTGGTTCCCACTTTGGAAGGTTCTCTCACTTATTGGTCATATCCATCCTTGAACAGGTACCCTTCACAGGTATGAAAGAGACTCCCAGACCAGAAGACATTGCCTTAGCTCTGCATCTGAAACGGGCTGATGTAGTATCCAATTTGGAAACACGAAGCGAGGTCGAAGGTTTTTTAGCCAAATTTCTGATAGACCAAGCTAAGCTATTATGGGATAATTTGGATTTTCAGGCTTTTGAAGATATCTTGGCTCTCCTTATCTATGGGTTGGTCCTCTTCCCGAATCCAGATTCCTTTATAGATGTGAATGTTGTCAAGAGTTTCCTTTCTCGCAATCCCGTGCCTACTCTACTGGGTGATATCTTGCATGCCCTCTACACTCGTACTGTGTGAATAAGAGGGACTCTTATGTGTTGCATGTCGTTGTCGTCAAGGTGGTTTATTTTGCACCTCCCTAAATCTGTGCTGAAGAACGAAGAAGGTTTGGGTTGGTCCTCCAAGATAATGTCACTTGCACATACAGATATTCTTTGGAGCTCCCGGGTTATGGAAGACATTGCTGTCATTGATCGTTGTGGGGGATACCCTAATGTCCCGTTTCTTGGAATCACAGGGGGAATAACCTACAATCCTTGTCTAGCTTTGCGACAATTTGGTCGTGCTCGGAGAGATGGCCCCCATGAGCTACTTCTTGAGGATATTGCATTTGACAAAAAGGAAGATGTTGACGAGCACCACCGGAGGTTTATACGAGCTTGGGGCATGGTGAACATATGTGACCCCCAAGAGCTGGGACCAAGGACTTCCCTTCCTATGCAGCCTTACCTACAATGGGTCTGAGCTCATGCCCAGAAGCTTGGGATACCTTATGAAGCCGTGTTACCAGTGATTGTGGAGCCCACCAATAAAGAGGGTGTTCCCTTACACGGTTCTTTATCCTTACATGCCCACAGATCCTGGGGAGTTGCAGAGGTCTTGGATTCAGCTGAAAGAGGAGAGAGATACTTACCGGGAAAAGTACCATGAGAAAGAAAGAAAGATTTTGAAGCTCACCAGGAAACTCGAGGAAGAAAGAATGATCAATGACTACGTCAGCACAAAGAGGAAGCGTCCATGGGACTTTTGATTTTTCTTTTCTAGTTCTAGATTTGTTTTCCATTTATTTCTTTGTAACAACTTAAAGGCATTGTTGAACCTTTTTACAAGTTAATCTAATAAAGTTTGTTTACTTTTGGTTTGCAAATTTAAATTTCCCAAAGTCTTTGAAATCATTACATGTGCATCCCATTATCATGCACCCCATTACAGGTACCATTACAGGTTTCTCATCTTCTTCGCTGTTTATTTCAGCAGAAATGTCTTCTGATCAAGCCATCAAAGATCTTCAGGCACAAAACGCCCAATTCCAACAGATTTTCTTAAGTTTGGCTAAAGGGCAAGAGGATCTGAAGACCTTGATTCTGAAAGAGAAGAAGATGAAGTAGAAGAAGAAGAAGAAGAAGAAGGTTGGTATTCTGAACATGGGTAGAAGATTCGGAGAAAGGATAAGATAATCAGCTGATCTGACCTCCTCATCCAAGGACGGGGAGAACCAAGAAAGGGTAAAGGACCCTAGTCCTGTAGTCGCTGATAACGATACGAATTATGATGATGAGCAATATCCTCCTGCTGAAGATAGATACAAGCAGCTAGAAGACCGTCTGAGTGCTATGGAGATTCAGAAGATCCCTGGTTTGGATTTCGGAGAGCTGGGACTGATATCGGGAGTGGTGATCCCTCATAAATTCAAAGCTCCGATTTTTTTCTAAGTACAATGGGGTATCCTGTCCAAAACTCCATCTCTGCTCGTATGTCAGAAAAATCCAACCCCACACTGCTGATAGAAATTTGTGGGTGCATTTCTTTCAAGATAGTCTGTCAGGGACTCAGCTTGAATGGTTTTATCAATTGGAAGGAGCCAATGTCTGAAACTGGGAAGACCTTGCTGCTGCTTTTTACAAGCAGTATCAGTATAACGCCGACCTCGCTCCCACTCGTACTCAGCTCCAGGGTATGTCTATGGGTGCAAGTGAAGGTTTTAAGGACTATGCTCAAAAGTGGAGAGACTTGGCTGGAAGAGTCCAACCCCTTTTGTCTGATAGGGAGTTGGTTGACATATTTCTAGGGACACTGTCTGGTCCATTTTTCAATCATCTGATCGGCAGTTCGTCATCTGGGTTTACTGAGTTGATTTTGACTGGAGAGAGAGTAGAAGCTGGCATTCGAACCGGTAAAATACAGAAGCATACCTCATCAAGTGAAGTAAAGAAGCCTTTCACCGGTAAGAAAGAAGCTAGTGCAGTCTACGGCCCGAGGGGCCAAAGCAAACCTGAACACCGTCAAGTTATTGACTCAAATTCTACCACAGTTATTGAAGATCAATCTGGTAACTCTGAGGGAGGCCCCGAAGAACCCCAACACCATATCTCCTCACTATAACATGAATGCCCGTTGCGCCTATCACTCTGAAAGTCCAGGTCATGATACAAACAACTGTTGGGCCTTGAAAAATAAGGTGCAAGACTTGATCGAAGGCAAAGAGATTGAGTTTGGCGCTCCGGAGAAGCCCAACGTCATAACTGCTCCCATGCCCAAACATGGTCATGGAGTAAATGTTGTAGGTGATGATCTATTTGTGACCTCCATGGAAGAAATTTCTACTCCTTTGATGACAGTAAAGAAGAATTTGCTATTGACCGGTTTATTTCCAGGTTGTAGTGAAGATTGCCACATGTGCTCGATTCTACCTGTTGGTTACCGCTTATTGAAATCAGGTGTTCAGCGCCTGATGGATAACAAAGAGATCCTCTTCGAAAAGACTATGATTCGGTTGATTCTAGTTGAAGATGTTGCCATTATAACCATTTCCGCCAATCCTTCCAAGGTTTCCTCTAGAAAACCTGTTAGGATTACACCCGTCCCAAGAATTGCTTTGTTAATAATTATTGTCCCTGGTCCTATCCCATACACTTCAGATAAGGTTGTCCCTTGGCACTATGGGGTTGATGTGTATTACCATGGAGTTAAACAAGACTTAAATAGTAAGGAGGTTGATGTTGATGTCAGCAATATTGTCGGGGCTAACAATGTCACCAGAAGCGGAAGACTCTTTTCTCCCGAGATTTCCCCTCCGACTATCCACAAACCTGTTGTCATTCCATTTGCTAATACATCAACTACTGTCCCAGATTCTACTCCAGTTATCACCCCTGTCGCCGAGCCATCTGGGACTCGGGGCAAAGAAATCATAGCTGAGCCTGCCCGGACGAAGGCACCTAAGAAGATCATCGTAGAAACCTCTAAGCAGGAGATAGAGGAAATACTGAAGATTATCAAGAAGAGCGACTACAACATAGTCGAGCAGCTGGGGCAGACCCCGTCAAAAATCTCCATGTTGTCCTTGTTGTTGTGTTCTGAAGCCCATGCAAAGGCTTTAATTGCATTCCTCAAAACTGCACATGTGCCACAGGAAACTTCAGCCGACCAATTCAAAGATTGCGTAGCTAGCCTGACTGCCGACAATAGGCTGGGTTTCTCAGATGCAGATCTGACCGCTAATGGGAGAAATCATAATGATGCTCTGCATGTCTCGATCGAGTGAAGGGGCACCACTATGGCCCATGTACTGGTGGATATCGGGTCCTCATTGAATGTTCTGCCAAAGAAAGCATTAGACCGTCTGGACTGTGAAGGTTTGATTCTAAAGCCGAGCAATATTGTGGTCAGGGCTTTCAACGGGTCAAAAAGGATGGTGCACGGGGAGGTGGACATCCCTGTTAAAGTTGGCTCTCATACTTTTGCATCCACCTTATATGTGATGGATATCAGACCATCATACTCTTGCTTGCTGGGTTGCCCTTGGGTTCATAAGGCTGGGTCAGTAACTTCAACGCTCCATCAAATGTTGAAATATTCGATAAAAGGGAAGATTGTCACGGTGCAAGGTGAAGAGGAGTACATGGTGAGTCATCTCAATTCCTTTCGCTACGTGGAGATGGATGGGGAGTTTATCGAAACCCCTTGTCAAAACTTTGAAGAGATCCCTCAGACTTTGGCGTCAACTGAAGTTACCACCGACAGACCTCCGATGAAGATGGCTTCTCTCAAGGATGCCAGGGCTGTAACTGAAGAAGGTGGGTGTGCAAATTGGGGTCAGCTCCCTGATTTCACGCACAAAACTGACAAATTTGGTTTGGGCTTTACTACAGGGGCTCAAAGGGTTGTTAGGCACGCACGGATTGGAATACCTCCTCTGCATATCAGCAATCAGGGAGTTAATGCAATTGAAGATGGTGAAGAAGATTCAGATATTGACAGTTGGATCTACCCTACAACCAATGGCGGACTAAGCAATTGGACGACAAAGGAATTCATACCTGTTTCTTTTATTCCACGGTAATTGACTTTTGTTTTAAGAGTTGTAATAGACAGTTTAAAACCTTACGGCCCGGTGCCTTGCCCGAGGCACCTTGGTCTTGCTTGTGAGGGCTTATTATTTGTCATTTCATATATCATTAATAAAACATTGGACGTTTCTTGCATTACAAATTTTGTGCTCCTTGTTTTTATTTTTGTCTCTCGCTTTATCAAAAAATAGCTATTCTCTTACACACGCTCACGTATCATAATGCAGATCCATATCCACTCTGGATCCCATTGATAACGACTCTGCTACTACCAGTTATGACTTCGAAAATCCGATTAACCAAGCTGAGGACGAAGGTGAAGATGATTGTGAGGTGCCTGGAGAACTTGCTAGACTATTATTACAGGAAGAAAGGGCCATACAGCCTCATGAAGAGCCATTTGAATCAGTGAATTTGGGTACGGAGGAAGACAGGAAAGAAGTTAAGATAGGTGCAAATCTGGAGCCTAGTGTCAAACAACGGTTGATACAAATGCTACACGACTATGTTGAGATCTTCGCTTGGTCTTATGAAGATATGCCTGGTTTGGACACTGATATTATGGTTCATCGCTTGCTAACTAAAGAAGACTGCCCTCCGGTAAAGTAGAAAGTCTGACGAATGCGCCCTGAAATGTCAGAGAAAATCAAAGCAGAAGTCATGAAACAGTTCGACGCGGGATTTTTAGCTGTCACTTCTTATCCGCAATGGGTTTCCAACATTGTTTTGGTGCCTAAGAAGGATGGTAAGGTACGTATGTGTGTGGACTATAGAGATCTGAACAGGGCAAGCCCCAAGGATGATTTCCCACTTCCTCACATCGATGTTCTGGTCGACAACACCGCGCAACACAAAATCTTCTCCTTCATGGATGGTTTTTCTGGTTACAACCAGATCAAGATGGCTCCCGAGGACATGGAAAAGACAACCTTCGTTACACAGTAGGGCACATTCTGTTACAAGGTAATGCCTTTCAGATTGAAGAATGTTGGGGCAACTTATCAGCGCGCCATGGTCGCTTTGTTCCACGACATGATTCAACATGATATTGAGGTTTATGTTGATGACATGATAGCAAGGTCCCAGACTGAGGAAGAGCACCTTGACCATCTCCAGAAATTGTTCGACAGGTTGAAGACGTACAAGCTAAGGTTGAACCCGAACAAGTGCACCTTTGGGGTAAGGTCTGGTAAGCTGTTGGGTTTCATCGTCAGTGACAAAGGTATTTAGGTGGACCCTGCCAAGGTAAAAGCCATACAGGAGATGCCGGCTCCCCGCACAAAAAAGGAAGTTAGAGGCTTCTTGGGACATCTGAATTACATCGCCAGGTTCATTTCACACCTGACCGCTACTTGTGAGCCAATCTTTAAACTGTTGAAGAAAGATCAAGTGATAAAATAGAATGATGAATGTTAGACTGCTTTCGAAAGAATCAGAGAATATCTTCAAGAACCACCAATTCTGATGCCTCCAATTGAAGGAAGACCTTTGATCTTATAATTGACAGTACTGGACAATTCAATGGGGTGCGTGCTGGGGCAGCATGACGAGTCTGGCCAAAAAGATCATGCTATTTAGTACCTTAGTAAAAATTTTACCGACTGTGAGACCCGACACTCATTGCTCGAGAAAACTTGTTGCGCTTTGGCATGGGCTGCTCGCCGGCTGAGACAGTATATGCTGACTCACACCACTATGTTGATATTAAAGATGGATCCAATCAAGTATATTTTCGAGAAGCCTGCTTTCTCCGTAAGGATAGCAAGATGGCAGATGATCCTAACCGAGTACGACATCCAATACACCACCCAAAAATCAATCAAGGGGAGTGTATTGGCGGATCATTTGGCGCATCAAGCCGTGGATGACTACCAATCCATGAATTTCGAGTTCCCGGATGAGAACATCACATTGGTGACCGACTGTGAAGAACCGGGACCAGATGAAGGACATGAGGAAGGATCCCGATGGTCTATGTATTTTGATGGAGCCTCAAACGCGTTAGGTAATAGCATTGGCGCTGTAATTATATCTCCTATGGGCTTTAATACTCCGTTCACCGCCCGATTATGTTTCAACTGCACCAACAATATGGCAGAGTATGAAGCATGTATCATGGGTCTTCGAGATGCTATTGACCTGAGGATTAAGTTCTTGAGTGTATTCAGAGATTCTTCTCTAGTGATCAGTCAGATCAAAGGCGAGTGGGATACAAAGCACCCAAATCTTATTCCTTACAAAGAGTATGTACTGACATTGCTCCCACATTTTGAGGAGATAACCTTTGAACACTTCCCGGGAGAGGAGAACCAGTTAGCGGACGTGCTAGCTACCATGTCTTATATGTTCAAAGTCAGGTGGGATAATGAAGCTCCCTAGATTACCATCGAGAGGTTGGACGAACCCGCACATTGCTGTGACATTGAGACGGAAGAGGTAGCAGATAAACCCTGGTTTTACGAGGTAAAGAGGTATCTTGAGGTTCAAGAATACCCCGAGGGTGCATCTGTTAATGATAAGAAGTTCCTGAGAAGGTTCGTTGTAAATTTCTTCATCAGTAATGGTGTCCTCTATAAGCATAACCATGATTCAACCTTACTGCGATGTGTAGACAAGAGCGAAGCCGAAAGGATCATGGCAGAGTTACATGAAGGTACCTTCGAAACTCATTCCAGTAGACATACCATGGTGAAGAAGATCCTACGGGCTGGATAATATTGGTCTACTATGGAAGCCGATTGTTATCAGCACTCTCGGACCTGTCATAAATGCCAAGTCTATGCTGATAAGGTGCATGTACCTCTGAGTCCCCTGAATGTTTTGACAGCTCCTTGGCCTTTTGCAATGTGGGGCATCGACATGATTGGCGAGATCAGACCCACTACATCTAACGGGCATCGTTTCATACTGGTAGTAATTTATTATTTCATGAAGTGGGTCGAGGAAGCTTCCTTTGCTATAGTAACCAAGAACGTCGTGGTGCAATTTATCCGACACAATCTGATTTATCGATATGGTGTACCAGAGAGGATTATTATTGACAATGTTACAAATCTCAACAACACGATGATCACCGAGATCTGCAAACAGTTCAAGATACAGCACCATAACTCTTCTCCCTACCGGCCGAAGATGAATGGGGCCATTGAATCAGCTAATAAGAACATCAAGAAGATTGTGCAGAAGATGATGGTGACATACAAATACTGGCACGAGATGTTACCATTCGCTTTTCATGGGTATTGTACCTCAGCACGAATGTTAACAGGGGCAACACCATAATCTCTGGTGTATGGCATGGAGGCAGTCCTACCCATTGAAGTCCAGATACCCTCTCTCAGGATCATGAAGGATACGGGTTTGAACAAAGACAACCGGATCCAAACCCGGCTTGATCAGTTGAATCTAATTGATGAAAATAGGCTTACTGCTATTTGTCATGGTCAGACGTATCAAAATCGAATGATTAAGGCATTTAACAAGAAAGTCAGACGTCAAGAATATCAAGTCGGGGATATGGTGATCAAACGCATCATACTATTGCAAGGTGGTCCCAGGGGCAAATGGACCCCCACATACGAAGGGCCATTTGTGGTTAAGAACATTTTCTCGGGAGGAGCCATAATTTTAACCACCATGGACGGTGACGACCTTCCTCACCCCGTCAATGCAGACATAGTGAAAAAATACTATGCCTAATCAAAGACCCGCTAGGTTGACTGGCCTAGGCAAAAATAAGGGCTTCCCGGTAAACCAAAAGGGTTCGGGTAAAAGTAAGGGATGAAAATGAAAAAAGCTGTACATCCGGCAAATCGAAAACCTGAAAAGGCGACTTGGGCGAAAAAGGGTATCCTGGTGGACTGAAAACCCGAAAGGGCGGTTCAGGCAAAAACTAGGGATTGAAGCGTAATACATTGTCTCATTGGATCATCTTGCGACCAGACTTCAGTATCGACTATCAAGCTCAGACGGCGCCAATCAATCTGATCTACCTTCGACTAAGTAGAAAAGTGATGAGACGCTCGAAGATATAAGGGCAATAGCAGAGTTGGAACCCAATGGGATTGTTCACATAGCTGTTTTTCTTTCTTTTTTACAAAATGTATAATTCCTGTCTTTCGGTGGCGTTCTCTTACTAGGACGTCATCCTCTTTGTACAAAACGCCTGTTACAGGCCAATTTCAAAAATCAATACAATTCATTTTCACAAGAAATTTCAACTTGTTTTGCTTTTTCTGTTTTGTTTTTGCAAGAACGTCCAATGATTCATTTTTGATATATGCATTTGAAAATAATTGTTGCTCATAAATATTTACACAAGAAACAAAAGACAATTACTCGTAATTCCAGGAACAGGGGAAAACAAGAAGTGTCCAAACCTTACAGTTGCTCTACCCACCAGGTACATGGATAGAGCCAGCTTGAGAATATGACTAAAGGTACATATACTCCCCGCAGAGTAGGAAGTATCCAAATACAGTGGTGTTAGCTCTCCCCATCCCAGGTTCATAATCGTGAATGAATCGGAAAAATTCTCCCCAAGCAGAGTTTATTTATCACCAACAATAGAAGTTCACCACCAGCTGAGTTTATTTCTCCAAATCAATAGATCACCCAACAGATTATCTCTCTTCCCTGCAAAGCCATGCTCCCACAGGGTTTCTCAAACAGAGTCTCTCCCGGCGGAATATTCTCCAGAAGAACAGACGCAAGTCTCCAGCTAATCATCTTCGGTCACTATCCCCAGTGAGAACAAAGAACTCAACTCCTCATACTCTCCAGCGGCAGTCCAGGGTTTATTCTCCCCAGCCGGAGAACATCACAAGAACATTGCATATCCATACATCGTGGCATGCGCATATGCATCATAAAGCATAATCTCGTTTATTTTGAGAACATCATTACTCAATACATTTCATACACCATGACATTACATATGACTAGTTCTTTACCTTTCAGGGAAAGATACAATCAAGTTCTGACAAATTTTCTCTAGTTCAGTCAAACCGACACTAAGGTTTCTTTTCTATTTGAAGACATTTTAAGACTTTCGTCTGGGCCAGCCGAATCACCGCTAAGATTCCCCTGATTTCTATTTCAGTCAAAGTTAATCCGAGACCTCTCCCGGGATCAGTCAAATCGACACTAAGATTTCTCTCCCAGTTGAAGTTCCCACAAGTTTCCCCTAGTTCAGTCAAATCGATGCTAAGATTTCTATCCCAGTTCAAGCTTTGAAGCCCGGAAATCGACCGGAAAACAGCTTAACCCTCAGCAAGTTATTGTGAAGCCTGGAAATCGACCAGATAGCAGTACAAGATACCATAAAGCCTGGAATCAACCAGACATTGGTATAAGACACTGTGAAGCCTGGTGCACGACCAGATAATGGTATAAGACGCTGTGAAGACTGGAGCACAACCAGATAGCGGCAAAGGACACTGAAACCTGGGACACGGCCAGATAACAGTATAAGGTACTGCGAAGCTTCGAATTCGACCAAATAGCAGTTTACTCGGCCAATTACTATGAAGCCCAGAAAGCGACTGGATATTAGTATGCCTTAAATTCAAGTTGAAGCCCGGATGCGACTGGATAACCACTTAATTCCTTCTGAAGCCTGGAGCACGACCAGATAAGAATGGAGAAATTGCGAAGCCTGGAGCATGACCATATAGTAGTTCATTTTCACCTCCTCGACAAAGAGATGATTCCCCAGTAGAATAATGGACAACTGAATCTCCTAAAATTCTATTTCTCCCAAGACAGAGACCAGCATTCTCCAGCGAAATCTTCCTCAAGAACAAGTATACGGGTTCTCACAGAGGAATCTCTTATGCGATCAACATTTCTTAGGATGGCATCTTTAAGCCCATCTTCCGTCATTGACTTCCAAATGGCATCTATAAGCCCATTCCCGATGTCGCAAGAACAGTACCACTTCATGTGAGTGCAAATTTCTGGGCACTCTAGTGTTCAATCATCTTCCACCTTCGGATTACGAAAGGCAGACAAACCAATCTACATCCTCAGGTTTAAGAAGATTGAATATGGGCAGCTGTTGTACCCCAAAATTTTCCATATCATATTTCTTAATACATGTCAAGTAAGGTCTTCAAATTGCTCAAGGAAGTCCAAGAGTTGACCAAACAAACTCTCTCCTAAGGCAGTCTACCCCAAATTAGGGTTTCATTTTGCATCAAGATGCTTGAGTCCAAAGGATCCCAAATGCTCACCATTGTCCTAATATGTTCTCAAGATCATCCATGTCAAGTTTCATGCCTTGCAGAGGAAATTTGCTCAGTCAATTGCTCAAAGGCCTGGAAATCGACTGTGCTAGGGCAAAAGTCAACTGTGGCCCACATACAGTCAAACTTCAAGCTTTTTGGTCAACATTCTCATTTTTAAGTATTATTCATCATTTGATAAATGGTTGATCATGATTCCTCAAGGATTGCTAACAGTTCATAAAAACCCAAAAGTTGCTAAATTAGGGTTTTGCAGGAAAAGTCAACTCAACTTTGACCAAGCATAACTTTCTCATAATTTATAAAAAATGACCCATCCAAATCTCATTTTGAAGAGGATGAAATTCCCTACAATTCATCTCAGCTCCCAAGTTCAAAATATGCACTCGCAAGAAGATATAAATTTGGACATTATAGGTCATTTTGAAAAGTCAACAAAAACACCTTTTGGGTCAAATGTTCATACATGAACATGGAAGAATCAATTAAGATGAGACCAAAAAGGTTGCTTAGAGGACATCTTAAGCTTTCTAAAAAGTCTAAGAACACATCTCTAGGGTCAAAATTGAGAGAGTTATGCATTGACCAAGTTGACCTTTTTTGCAAAATTGCCAAAAGTCAAATGTGTCCAAAATTGCTTTTTTTTCCCAAATAGGCCCAACTTTTTATGCTTGCACTGAGTTTGTAATGTGACCCACGACCCATGAGCCCTTCCACTTGTCATTATTTTATTTTTGTTATTTATTTTTATTTTATTTCATTTAAATCAAATAAAATCAATATAAAATAAAGAAAATATCAAAAACTAATTAAATCTTGAGATTTTATGCATGATTAGGTTCATTATACAGCTAGAGACAAGATCAAATCGTGCAAGGCTTTATATGGACACAAAAAGATTGAATTTGCTTAATTTGGAAAGATTTGGTGCAAGGATTGAATCGGGAATCAATATTCATAATTGGAAAAGATTTGAAACAAATTGTAACCTTAATACACTCTAGTATACATAAGGAACAAGTGCAGATGAAAAGAAGGAGGCTGGAGGCGTGCAAAGGCAAAGAATAAATTGCAAAAATTCAAGAAAAAAGTGAAAACAGATTTCCAAGTTTCAGGCCATCTCAAGCCATTCTAATCATGCCAATCAATTGTTGGACTCCCCAGGATCGTGTTTCAATCGCTAGCAAGCTTCCCCACACCTTGAAACTCCCTGTAAGAGTCACACGGTTTGCTATTTTCTTGAATTCGAATACAATAATTCTGGCACATTTAGCATGATTGATTGGCATATTTTTAATCCTTGAGATATTTGCAAGCTAATGACTATGTTTAATTGCATTTTTATTGACTGTACACCAAACTGCCATGGCTAGGGTTCATGTTTCGTTTTTACGGATTTCTGGTACAGGGAAAATTGGACCTTAATACTGGTACCATGATGCTCGTGAGGTTGAAACGAGTTGATTGGTACCATTGGTTTTCATTTATCATACACATACAGGATTTTGGAATGGACAAGGGTTATACCTACGCTTGGTGTCCGTAGGTAAAACTCTTTTATCTAAAACGACAGAAGCAACAAAGAAGACAATGGCGTGGCAGGTTGTGGATGGTCAGTTTGAATTTCGCGCGTTTTGGGAAGCGTGGCACGTTGTTTGTGTTATGTTCTATTTATTTCATTATTGTTACAACTAACATGATTAGCGCAGATGGTAAGGTTACTGGCCTTTGATGCACACGTCCTGGGTTCGATCCCAGGCGTGTGCATTTTATTCTCTCAACATTTTCAGGGAAATCCAGTGTATCACATGGAAAGGGATTCATCGTGTACCATCCAGATCTGATCCCTCAGATCACCAACAAGCCAGATCCAAGTCCTTCTCCCTTGAAGGACCACCATGAACCTAAGTCAAGCTTGCATACAGGATCCAACGAAGTCAACAAGGCATGGACTTGTTGGGCCAAGGATTTCTAAACAGTACCCCTTTCTTTCTAAACAACATCAGGCCCATTTTTCTTTCTCTTCTGTTTATTTCTTTATTTAATTTAATTTGCTTAATTTTTTTTTAACCAAAATTAATTTCTTTTTTTCACAAAATCATAAAATCAAGGGTTTCACAAAAAATTTGAATTAGGTTTTATTTTATCAAATTTAATTTAATATTAGTTTAATTTAATCTAGGGTAATTCTAGCTTTTTTTTTGTAATTAAAATCAATTAGAAAAAATTAGGGTTAGACTTGTGATTTAATTTAATTTTTATTTTTTTTCTCAAAAATAAAAAATACAAAAGATAGGTTAATTAAATTATTTTTCTTAACTAAAATTAATTAGTGATTAAGTTATTTTTATTCAATTGAACTTTATTTTCTCAAAATAGCACAAAAACGACAAAAAAAATGATTTTTATTGTAAATTACAATTAGGTAGTTGGGGTCAAAACCCTAAATCTCTCTTTTCGATTCATCGCGCTCGTTTATTATTTTTGCAATATAAATGTAACTGTCTACGGTATGTAATAGTTAAATCTAGGACTTTCTTTATTTATCGTTTTTACGGGTTTTTTTGGCTATGTAATTAATCCCTACCCCGAAGCCTTGTAATAGCATAGATTTTATTTTCTCGCATTTTAATTCTCGCAAATATTAACTGTTTAGATGTATGTTAAAAGGATTGTATGACAAGATTGCATGATAATTTAAAATGACTAGAAAACCCTTATGTGCAGAGATAATAACTGAAATCGAATCACTCGCACATGCGCGCTCTTAGGGTATACTCTCACTTCGGTTGCCTTCAGTAAACGATCATTAAGTATAGGGTGTCTTAGTGGTTGCCCTCCTGTCTAACAAAGATCAAAAGTCCCGTTCAGAAATGTTGCCTCGGAAACGTCGCCTCGGAAATGTTGCCTCGAATATGATCTTAAGACTCTAGGGCTATTACTAAGACGTACTAACATTGCTTTAGTGATCGTATGTCCCTTTCGAATTGACCCTTACAACTCCAACGACGGTGCTACCTATTTCTCAATAGAAGGATAACACTTTCTAAGAGAAACAAGAATAGAAATGATCTTTTTTCGAGTAGGTAGATGCTAGTAGGTACTTGCTCAAAACAAACAAACTTTTTCACACCAAACACTTTTCAAACAAAGTTTTCAAAAACACTTCGTAACACTCTTGAGGACAGAAACAAGGGTTAAAATGAAGTAAAACAAAAACTTTTCAAAACAAACACACACAAGCAATTTCAAAATGAGCAAGTACCTAAGAGCCCGTGGAAAACCATAGATAGAAAGGGTGCTAACACCTTCCCTTTCTATAATCTACCCCCCGTACTCAGAAACATCTCGAAAAAGGTTTTTTCTGTTCTTTTTCCTTTTCCTTTGTTGGATAAAATAAAAGTCGATGGCGAATCTTGCTTACCGCGACATTTTGCGAACAAAAAACGCAAAACACAAACCAGCATTTTCAAAATAGTCGGTTATGCCACCGTATCACACCTTAGATGCTGATTCACTGAAGCTACAAGACATATGTCACTCTCAGGTGCTTGAGAACTTCTCCAAACATCTGCATGCCTTTCAGTCAGAAGCTGCTGATATTTGGGACAAGAAGTCTTCTCTGATGATTGCTGATGCTCCAGTTGATCAAATGGACATTTCAGAAGATGAGTCTGAAGATGCCTCTGAAGATTCAAATCCTCTGGAAATTGTTCTGTTGAATTAACCTTCTGCTAAAGCTGCACCTGAACATGTGCCAACTCTTATGGTGGATTTGGGCACTCTTCTTTCAACTTTTGTTTGTTCTGACTCAACGGTTGTTACTCCAAAGGTTGTATCTGCTGAAGCTTCTACATCCTCTGATCCTACTTCACTTGTAATGGATACTCTGAATGAGCTTAAGAGGGATAACGAAGCTATTCATGAGCGCTTGGACAAGCAAGATCAGACAAACCAGGAAATCAGAAGCTAGATGATGAAACAAGAGGAATCTGCATCTGAGATCAAGAATCTTCTTATGGCCCTTGTTTCTAAGAAATCTTAGTGTCATTATGTTTCTTGTTTTTGTTTGTTGTTTTGAACCTCTGAATATTTTATTAAACAAACTTTTACGCTCTTCAACTATTTTTTGATTATGCTAAAAAGGGGGAGAAAATGAGTATTTTGATCTAATATCTGATTAACAGTTATGGGACTAAGTCTCAAACATTATAACAAAATACAAAGATTTCCTTCTATGTTTAAAAGAATTTTGTAGGTATCACTTAAACTCTGGTAGTTTATTTCATCTGAACATTATCTTCAAAAGACTTGCTGAAGAAATCCCAGAAGAAAATTTCAAAGCTCTGATGAAAATTCTCAGGAAGTTTTTCTTATAGAAATATTTATTTCATGGGGAGATTCTTATCTCTTGTTCAAATTTATTTCTATATCTGAATATTTTTGTCATCATCAAAAGGGGGAGATTGTTAGAATAAGATTAGTTCTGATCATATCTCAGAGTTTTGATGATAACAATAAATTATATTTTATATATTTGATACTCTGATGAACGTATTTAATTGTTTCAGATAATGTTCTGATAGAAGCATTTTGATGTGCTGAGCTGAAAACAAATAAAGAAGTTCTTTGATGAAAGAACTATTTTTTTAGCACAAGTGCTAATGCTGACTCTGATATGAAACTATTCTTTTGCATCTTCTAACGTTTAGCAGGTTTCCATGTTCTTAAGTACTTTGAAAGCAAGCGCTGATCAGAAGTACTTAGCAAGCAAGCGTTGATAAGAAGATATGCAAGCATGTTATGAATCAAGACGTGAAGCTAGTTCTGAAAGAATATAAAAGCTAACAAGTCTTGTCAAGGAGCAGGAGACATGCTCTGACAAAGTGTCGTTTTCTCATTTAATGCAAATACGGCTACATGCACTCAAGTGTCTACGCTAGTTCATTGGAAAATGCAATACTGCAAGCAAACACGCAAACATTAAATGCTCTCCACGTTTGAAGGCAGCAACGGTCAAGTTTCTTCATACTATATATAGAAGAACATTTATTGCAAGCTAACTACTGAACAAATTCAAAAGAAGCAAGAACTACGTGAAAATATTTTGGGCTCACAAATTATTTTTCATACACTTTGTGCCATACTAATCTAAGTGAAAAATCACAGTTGTGATATAGCTTTCTTAGAAGCAAATTTTGTTTCACTATCTGTAAAGATTTAACTCTTGTAATTGTTCCTTGAGAGACCAAGTTTGGTCAGATTTATCAAGTAGACTAGGACTAGTTTAAGTCTTAGTGGTGTTAGTCACTTGTAATATTACTTGTGCATTGTTAGTCACAACAGTTGTTGTATGATGTAATCAGTGTTGATTATAGTGAATTAAGTCCTTGTTGACAAAGGAGAAATCACCCTTGTGGGTGGACTGGAGTAGTTTTAGTTCAAACGAACCAGAATAAAAACAATTGTGTCTTTCCATTATTGTTGAGCCTTTAAGTAAAAGAAAAAGAGAAACTTATTCAGCCCCCCCCCCCCCCCCCCCCCCTTCTAAGTGTTTTCTCAACCTTCACTACCCCCCGAACTAAGAAAATATCTCAAAAGGTCTTTCCTGTTATTTTCACCCTTTCCTTTATTGGATAAAATAAAAGCCTGTGGAAACTCTTGTTATCCGCAACTATTGCGTTAAAATGCAAAACACCCAAGTTAGTTCTCCCACCGTATGACACTATAGATCTCGGGATTAAAATTCTTGATGTATACGGGGATTCAGATTTTGTAATAAATCAGATTAAAGGAGAACGGGATACTCGTCACATTGGCTTGATTCCATACAAAGATTACGCAAAGAGATTATTAACTTTCTTCAATAAAGTTTAATTCCATCATATTCCCAAAGACGAGAATCAGATGGCAGATGTCTTAGCCACATTGGCTTCCATGTATCAAGTGAATGCTTGTATTGATGTACCTCGGATCACTGTTTGACGTCTTGATAGACCTGATCATGTGTTTTCTACCGAGGGGATGCCAAATGAAAAACCTTGGTATTATGATATCAAGCACTTCCTCCAAACTCAAGAATACTTGCTAGGTGTGTCAAATAAAGATATAAAGACATTGAGAAGGTTGGCAGGTAGCTTTTTCCTCAATGTAGATGTGCTATACAAAAGAAATTATGACATGGTCTTGCTCAGATGCATGGATAGACACGAAGCAGACATGTTGATGCATGAGATCCATGAAGGTTACTGTTGTACCCCAAAATTTTCCCTCTCATTTTACTCAATACATACTCCTAGAGATCCTTAATTTGCTCAAGTTTTCCCAAGAGTTGACCAGACAAACTCTCTCCTAAGGCAGTGTCTCAAATTAGGGTTTCCATTTTCATTAAGATGGGTGGAATCCAAACAAATCATATTCTCTGCATGGTCCTAATATATTCTCAAGACCCTCCATGTCAAATTTCAAGCATTGCACAAGAAGTTTGCTCAGTCAACTGCGCAGATGCTTGAGAATCGACTATATTAGGTCAAAAGTCAATTGTGGCCCACATACAATCAAACTTCGAGATTTTTGGTCAACATCCACATTTTGAATTGAATTTCATTATTTTATCAAGGTTTTATCATTATTCTTCAAGGAATTCCCTAAATTCATCAAAACCCAAAAGTTGTTAAATTAGGGTTTCTTAGGAAAAGTCAACCAAACTTTGACCAAGCATAACTTCCTCATACTTTATCAGAAATTTTCCTTCCAAGGCTCATTTTGAAGAGGATGCAATTCCCTACGACTCATATTCATCCCACAAGTTCAAAATATGCACTCATAAAAAGATATGAATTTCTACATTATAGGTCCTTTTGAAAAGTCAACAAAAACACCTTTTGGGTCAAAGCTTCTTACATGAGCATGGAAGACCCAATTGAGATGAAACCAAAAGGGTTGTTTAGGGGACATCCTAAGCTTTCTAAAAAGTCCTAGAACACCCTCTTAGGATTAAAATTGAGAGAGATATGTATTGTCAAAATTGACTAATTTTTGGAAATGTGCATGAAGTCAATATTGATCAAAATGACTTTTTTCCAAATGGGCCCATGTTTTCTTGTTTGAAACTTGTTCCTAAGATGACCCACGACCCCTGAGCTTTTTTTTATTCATTTATTCTTCTTTTTAAAATTTATTTTTCTTTCCTTCATATAATTTCTATATATTTTTATTATCTCTTCATTTCTCTTAATTTATTTATTTTAATTTTCTTTCTACCTTTTTTTTTAATTATTTTTTATCATTTTTATTTTTTATCTATAACTTTTTATTTTTTTTCATGTATTTCATTTTCATTCTTCTTCTTTTTTTTATTTCACATTTATTTTCTTTTATTTTTTTATCGCAAAGTAACCTTACCCAGGTTCCTCCTGAAGTTTCACACGAACTCATCCCCAAGTAACCTTACCCAGGTTCCTTCTGAAGTTTTACACGAACTTATCACAAAGTAACCTTACCCAGGTTCCTCCTGAAGTTTTACACGAACTTATCACAAAGTAACCTTACCCAGGTTCCTCCTGAAGTTTTACACGAACTTATCAAAAAGTAACCTTACCCAGGTTCCTCCTGAAGTTTTACACGAACTTATCACAAAGTAACCTTACCAGGTTCCTCCTGAAGTTTTACACGAACTTATCCTAAAGTAACCTCACCCAGGTTCCTTCTGAAGTTTTACACGAACTTATCACAAAGTAACCTTACCCAGGTTCCTTCTGAAGTTTTACACAAACTTATCTCAAAAAACCTTACCCCGGCTCATTCTGAAGTTTTACACGAACTTATCACAAAGTAACCTTACCCAGGTTCCTCTTGAAGTTTTACATAGACTTAGCCCAAAGTAACCTTACCCAGGTTCCTGCCGAAGTTTTACATGGACTTATCCCGAAGTAACCTTACTCAGGTTCCCCCTAAAGCCCTACACACACTCATCACGAGAAACCTTACCCAGGTTCCTTCTGAAGTTTCACTCAGACTTATCCTGAAGTAACCTTACCTAAGTTCCTTCTCGATTCAGATGCAGTTTTACCTCCTCACAAAGCAACCTTACCCAGGTTCCTTCTCAGTTCAGATGCAGTTTTACCCAAACTCCTCACGAAGCAACCTTACCCAGGTTCCTTCCCATAAGCCCTACTATCCATGTTCCTTCTCATAACCTTACCATTCAGGTTTCTTTTCTCTTATCTCTAGACGGTAGTCCACAACACTGTAAGACCTGGACTTGATCAAACACGATTGGTTTCACCTTTCCCCAGTAATTCGCGGTGCAGCCTGTACACTGACCAGATATGCAGTTCACCTCTGGAGTTAATTCCCCAGCAGAGTCGCCAGTTCGGTGATATGGTGGCAGAACCGACTGTTTAATCTTGGTTTGCGTTTTTTGTTTGCAAATGTCGCAGTAAGCAAGAGTCGCTACCGACTTTTATTTTATCCAACAAAGGAAAGGGAAAAAGAATAGAAAAAACCTTTTTCGAGATGTTTCTGAGTACGGGGGGTAGATTATAGAAAGGGAAGGTGTTAGCACCCGTTCTATCCATGGTTTTCCATGGGCTCTTAGGCACTTGCTCATCTTTTTAAAATTGTGTGTGTGTGTGCTTGCTTTGAAAATGTTTTACTTTGTGACAACCCTTGTATCAGTCCTCAAGAGTGTGACGAAGTTGTTTTTTTTTAAAACTGTTTTGAAAGGTTTTTATGACGGTCAGGAACACAATTTTCGTTACTCTCCAGCAGCGGTCAAGGATTTATTTTCCCACTCAGATATGTCATAATAGCATTTCATATTCATATATCATGACGTGCGCATACATATTGCATACATCATAACTCATTTATTTTGAGAACGTCATCATACAATGTATTTCATGCATCATATATGATTAATCATGTACCTTTTCAGGAAAGATGGTTATCATCAACACAGTCCAGCACTGTGATGCGGTGGGAGAACTGACTTGAGGTTTTGCGTTTGTGTTCACAAATGTCGTGATTAGCAAGAGTCGCCACCGACTTTTATTTTATCCAAAAGGAAAGGTAAAAAAGCACAGGAAAGACCTTTGAGATGTTTTCTTGAGTTCGGGGGGTAGATTATGAAAAGGGAAGGTGCTAGAACCCTTTTCATCCATGGTTTTCCATGGGCTCTTAGTTACTTGTTTGGATCACTTGCTTTTCTTTTGAAATTGTTTGAAAGGGTGCTTTGTGTGGTTTTGAAAGTATTTTGAAAAGAGGCCTTTGTTTAGTCAATCTTTGTAATGATTCTTGTTCGTAAGAATGTATACAAAGATGTTTGTCTTTTGAAAAATGTTTCAATGTTTTGAAAGATGTTTGGAAATGTTTTGAAATGTGTGTGTGTGTGTGTGTTTGTTTTTGAAAATAGCAAGGATTATTTTGAAATTGATCAAGTAACTATAAGCTATCTACCTACTCAAAAGTCTTTCTTGTACATTTTTATTCCTTTGAATTGTTGATTTACCATTGATTTGGTAAACAACCCTATCTTTGGATGTTAAACGGGACGGATGTGGGTCATCGTATGACCATGATAGCAATTTTGCCAAGTATCTTAGCATACTTAAGGGATTAAGACCATCTTTGTTTAGGCAACCTTTTGATAGCGTCATCGAGGGACTATGATCTTATTTTGTTTAGTTTTGCTAAGATACCTCGCATGCGTAACATGGCCATTTTTATTTAGGCAACCAAGTGGGTGAAACCCTAAGGGTGCTTGTGTGCAATGTGTGTCATTTTTCATGCATTTTTCTTGTATTAAGTCTTGTCTATTTGTTTGTTTTTGGTCTTATCATGCAAAACCCTAATTTACTACATAAGTATATAAAGCGATAAATTGCGTAAATGTAAACTAAGCTATTACAACAATTATTATGGGAGGGGGGATACAAGTTTTTAAATGGGGATATTGCACAAATATAAACCCTAAAATACTATTACAACCCAATTGAATTATGTGCAAATTAAATAAGTATACAAATATTAAAAATGCAATGAAAATGTATTTATGCAAAAATGTTTTGTATTTGATTTTTATATGAGAAAAATGATTTATTTAAGCCCTAAAAATAAGAGAAAAAATATTATTATTTTAGAAAGGGTGAAACCCTAGTTTTTGAATTAAAAGAAAATAATGCTTTATATTAATATTTTATCCATTTTTTGTACAAGAAAATAATAAATAATATTATGTACACATATTAAAAATTAAAATATGTATGAAAATAATTATTTTATGTGTGAAACAAATAAAATAAAAATGTATAGTATTTACTAAATATATTTATAATTTATTTAAAAAAATAAAGTCCATTATCTAATAAGACTATTTTTTATGCCAAAAAAATAATATAAAAAAATAAAATAAAATGCAAAAATGAAGAAAATACTTTTCAAGATTTTTTAATGTTTAGAAAAATGATTAAAAGCAAAAAAACATAAAAAAAATATGAGAAAATATGCAAAAATTTAAAATAAGAAGCAGGGGGTGCAAATAGTGGTCAGGGGGGTGTGAATAACAAAAATAGCAAGGCCCAGACAGGTCATCCCTGTCCTCCAGCTCCCTCCTAAGCGCGCGTATATGCTTCAAATCTGTATCTTGCTATTGCTTGCACAAAAACAAAAACCCATAACATAAAACATGTAGCTTGTAATCTCACGATTCCAATGATATAAAATTTGTAACCTAACTCTAAAAGATCAGGGAGAATTTTATCAGCCCTAAATCGTGACCTAATTTTTTCATGAACTTCAAGCTTCAAATTCTCACTTCTCAGTTAATATAAATGACAAGTATGCATATGTACAGCTTCACCATGATAAGGGCTATATTTTTGCTTCACAAATCGTGGCTTGAGGATGCCTAAATAAAGAGATAGAGATTTGAAAAATACCTCCTTCAGCTGGATTTAGATATGACAATGTGGGGACTTTGAGTGAGGCCTGAGGATCGTGTGAGCTTCCTTGAAGTTCCTTCAAGCTATTCCAATGCTTATGGGGCTTTATGGATGGCCAGAACTTCCTGCACAAGTCAATCTGCAACCTCCAAGTTTAAAAATGGCAATGTCTGAAATAGAGCTCACAGAACCAGGACAAAGGCTTGGGTAGCTTTGGTAGGATGTATAGAAGGTGTTTGAAGTGTTGAAACAAGAAACGCACGAGCCAAAAATGAAATGGCTAGTGTTTTGCAGAAACTGGCTGTTTGGGCAGAAAAATGAGGTTTTGGAGTTTTGGAGAGTTTCAGATGCTATCCAATCGTGTCTTGACTTGTAACCAGTTTGTGAATCTGTCTAGAATGATACAAAGTCCACCCTTTATCAGCTTGTACAAGTTTTGAACTTTTGGCGAACTTTCTTGCATTTTAAGAAAAGTTGAAGTGACCATGCTAACAGGCCTGTACTTGCTTGCTTGCTAGCTGCAGAGAGTTGGTATGCTTTTCTTGATATCTGTGGAAGTTTATTGCCTCAAAGAAACAGTTCCAAGGCTCAAGGTTGATAAAGTTGCAAAAAGCTTGCTTTATGAAAATGGCATTGTGAACTTTTGGCCATTTATAGAATTATTTCTTGTACAATGCTCCATAAGCAAAGAAAAAGCCCTTATCCTCTGAGTTTTCATTTAATTATGGAGTGTATAATGAGTTTAGGACCTGTAATGCAAGGTACAAGCATCCTTGATTAGGTTTTCAACTTGACACTTTGTAAAAATGGCTTGATCAAAAATGACAAAATGCCAATTTCTCTTCTTCGATTCTCCCTAACCACAAATGATCTTGGAGAGTTCTTGGATATTTTGGAAATCTTGCAATGTTCTCTACAATCCATATTTGAAATGAATTTTGAGATACCTCTTGGAACTAGGTGAAAAATGTCCATGAAGTTGGGTCAAAAAACTGCCTAAACTAGGGCAAATTTTCACTAAGTTATTTAGTTCATGGACCCCTATTCACAAATTTATAACTTGAGATCCAAGCATATTTTGGGAAAACTTTATGAATAAAAGTTGTATATTTCATGGAGGACCATAACTTTCATGTTGGAAGTTTTCTTTGAATCAAATTGCATCATGATGAAAAAGTTGGAAAAAGTTGGGAAAAAATAAGAAAATTTCCATACTTAGAAAAATTCTAAGTTATGAAATTTTTCAAATTCAAAACCCTAATTTTCAAAATTGGTTTCCTTGGTCAACAAGTTTCATGTTTTGACATATCTTGATGAATTATGACCCTTGGCACTTGATTTTGACCAAAAAGTCAAAGTTTGACTTTTCAGTGCACAGCTGACTTTTGATCAGTTGACTGGAAAATTCATCTGTCAATCCTATGAACTTGAGATCTTTTGAACTATGTAATTAGGTCAAGATGATGCCATTGAACCCTTGAAATCATGTTTGAACCCAATTGGCCATTGGCTAGGTTAAAAATCAGAAATTGCCCTTTCTCAATCAAAACCCTAATTTTGACCATTTTGCCCTTTTGATGATTTGATCAAATTTATTGAGGAGTTGTGATCCAAACTTGATAAAATGGTACATATGAGTCTAAAATGTTGTTGTGGATCAAAAATTATGAATTTTGACTGTAAATTGGCCATGGTTGACTTTTTCCCCAATACAGCTGATTTTTAGGTCAACTGTCCAATTGACTGAGCAAAAATGTGATTCAAGGCTTGAAACTTGACATGAGCAATCTTAGGGGTCCAAGATGGTGTATGAAAGTCACATGAATCATTTATGGTCCAAAAATCCTTGTGCAAACTCAAACCCTAATTTTGGGTGATTAGTGTCAAATGAGATGTCTTGAGTTGACCAAACCATAATCTTGTCTTGAGTCCAAGAAGTCTTGTGAGAAAAATGTTGATAAATGAGAGGGCAAATTTTGGGGTACAAGAGCTGCCCCTGTTCAATCTTCTTGAACCTGAAGAGTTAGATTGGCGAGTTTGTCGTTCGTGACTCGAAGGTAAAAGATGATTGGACACTAGAGTGCCCGTAAATTTGCACTCGTCAAAGTGTAGTTGAGGGAATGGGCTTAAAGATGCCACTTGGAGTGGTGATAAAATCTTGTTGGGGATGGGCTTGTAGATTCCATCCAAGGATGTTTGTTGTAGGTCAAAAGAATGAGCATCAGAATGGTGTCCATATCTGGAACGTATCTGAACTTGAATCTGAATAAGTGACAGAATGGCAACCGTGTCTGGAGCGTATCTAAGCTGGGGAAAATCAGAATAAGTGACAGAATGGCATCCGTGTCTAGAGTGTATCTGGACTGTGTCTGAACTAGGATCTGAATGAGTAACAAAATGACTTCTGTGTCTGGAGTGTATCTGAACTTGAATCTGAAAGCTGAATCTGAATGAGTATCAGGATGGCATCCGTATCTGGAGTGTATCTGAACTGTATCTGGAGACTGAATATGAATGAGTATCAGAATGGCATCCTTGTCTAGAGCGTATCTGAACTGTATCTGAATGTTGAATCTGAATGAGTAACAGAATGACTTCCGTATCTGGAGTGTATCTGAACTATATCTAGAGACTGAATCTGAATGAGTATCAGAATGACATCCTTGTATGGAGCGTATCTGAATTGTATCTGAATTCTAAATCTGAATGAGTAACAGAATGATTTTCGTATCTAGAGTGTATCTGAACTATATCATGATTGCATATTGTTAAACTGTAGTTGTTAATCTTATCCTGAAAAGGGTAAAATGTTAGCTGAAACACAAAGTTATGTTGCATGAAATGTATGATGCAATATATGTACTTTGTTAATGTTTATGATATATGGATGTAATGTATGCGCATGTAAGCTGGTTTGCTGTATTGTTGAGGAAAATAAATCCTTGGCTGCTGCCATGGAAAATAAATCCTTGACTGCTGAGGATAAGAAATCCTTGGTGACTGTTGGGGATTAAAAATCCTTGATGACTTCTCTGGGGATATAGGGATCCTTTATGTCTTGAAGGTGGAGTATTGACCAAAATTCCGTTGCGAGCAATGCCACATACTCCTTGAGTAATTCTGCTTGGGGAATCCAGAGAATTTTGATGACTTCCACCGGGGATTACGCAATGGGAAACCTTATTCTGCTGGGGAATAGGAAAACCCTGATGACTTCTGCGGGGAATTAAGAATGAGAATCTTCATTCTGTTGGGAAGCAATAAAAACTCTGTGGGGGAGAAGGCTTACTGCTGGGGAGTAGGTCCAGGAGTTTGGATTGTCTGCCACTCTACTAGGGAGTTATCCTGGGTTTGGGAGAGACAAAAGTTAACTGATATCTGGTTAATTTTCAAATTTCAAGATAACTTGCTAGGGAATTTAGAGAAACTGGATGGTTTCCGCTGGGGATTGATAGTTAGAAGTTTTGGCTCTAGTGGGGATTAAGGGTTTGAAATTTTAGCTACGCTGGGGATCTAGATGATGTACTGTAGGAATTGCCTATGGAATAGCCTAAAGACATTTTCCTATCCTTCCAATCTGTCAGTAATCGTTCTTTTCCATCCTGTTTATTTGTAAACAGTAATTATGTTCAAATGCATATGTTCCTCAATGAATCATTGGACGTTTTTGCAAATAAAAACACAAGTGTAAAAGAAAAAGGCAAATAGTTTTTGTACTTTGAAAGAGACATCTTTGTATTTACTTTGAATAAGTGTTTTGTACAAAGGAGACGGGCATCCTAGTAAGAGGATGGTGTCATAAAAGTAAGAAAATTTTATACAAAGAAAGATAGCTATGTGTAAAAAAATCCCCTGGGGTTCCCATTCCGCTATAGCCTTCGTGTCTCTGAATATCTTGTCCATTCGTTGCTTCGTCCAAAGATTACTGAATTGATCATAAGCTCAGAGTTTGTTAGTGAAGGGATTGTCCTTAAAGTGATCCGACGAGACATAGTCATACGCTTTAATTCCCTAACTTTTTCCTGGACCGCCCTTTCGGGTTTTTAGTCCATCGGGAAACCCTTTTTTGCCCAAGTCGCCCTTCTGAGTTTTCAACTTGCCGGGTGTACAGATTTTTTTTATTTTATCCCTAATTTTTTCCCTAACCTTTTTGGTTCGCCGGGATGCCCTTATTTTTCCTAGGTGTGTCAACCTAGCGGGTCTCTTATGCGTAGTATCTTTTGACTATGTCTGCGTTCGCAGGGTGTGACAGGTCGTCACCGTCCATGGTGGTTAAAATCATTGCCCCACCAGAAAAGATGTTCTTGATTACAAATGGTCCTTCGTAGGTAGGAGTCCATTTGCCCTTGGGGTCACTTTGTGGCAAGACGATGCACTTGATCACTAGATATCCAACTTGATATATCTGGCATCTGACTTTCTTGTTGAAAGCCTTGATCATCCGTTTTTGATACGTCTGACCATGGAAAACAGCAGTAAGCCTCTTCTCGTCGATTAAGTTCAGCTGATCAAGCCGGGTCTGGATCCAATCGTCTTCACTCAAACCAGCATCTTTCATGATTCTCAAGGAGGGAATCTTAACCTCGATATGCAGGACAGCCTCCATGCCGTAAACTAAAGAATACGGTGTTGCCCCAGTTGACGTACGAGCCATGGTACGGTACCCGTGGAGAGCAAACGATAACATTTCATGTCAGTCCTTGTAGGTGACTGTCATCTTCTGGATGATCTTTTTGATATTTTTGTTAGCAGCTTCGACTGCACCATTCATCTTTGGCCGATAGGGGGATGAATTGTGATGTTGAATTTTGAACTGCTCGCACAAGGTGGTGATCATAGAATTGTTAAGGTTTGTACCGTTGTCAGTGATGATCCTTTCGGGGATACCGTACCGGAAAATAAGATTCTGCTTGATGAAGCGGGCAACCATATTCTTAGTAACGGATGCGAAGGAAGCTGCTTCGACCCACTTGGTGAAATAGTCAATGGCCACCAGAATGAAGCGGTGTCCATTGGATGTTGTAGGCTTGATCTCTCCAATCATGTCGATTCCCCACATAGCGAAGGGCCAAGGAGCTGTTAGGACATTTAGAGGAACAGGAGGCACGTGCACCTTGTCTGCATAGATTTGACATTTGTGACAAGTCTGGGAGTGTTGATAGCAGTCAGCTTCCATGGTAGACCAGTAATAGCCTCTCCGTAGAATCTTCTTTGCCATCGTATGCCCGCTAGAGTGAGTGCCAAAGGTACCTTCATGCAATTCAGCCATGATCTTTTTAGCTTCAATCTTGTCCACACAACGTAGCAGAATAGAATCATGATTGCGTTTGTACAAGATGCCATTAATTAGGAAGAACTTAGCCGAGAATCTCCTTAAGAAATTTTTGTCATTGACTGAAGCTCCTTTTGGATATTCCTGAGCCTCGAGATACCTTTTGACTTCATGAAACCATGGTTGGTCCACTACTTCTTCGGTATTAATCTCGTGACAGTGTGCTGGTTCATTCGTCCGTTCAATGGAGATCTGGGGAGCCTCATTGTCCCAATCAAGTTTAAACATAGATGACATTGTAGCTAGAGCATCTGCTAGCTGATTTTCTTCTCGCGGGAAGTGTTCGAAGGTAATATGCTCGAAATATGGTAACAACGTCAAAACATGTTCTTTGTAAGGGATGAGGTTTGGATGCTTAGTGACCCACTCTCCTTTGATCTGACTGATGACCAAAGCCGAATCCCCAAACACATCTAAAGATTTGACTCCCAAGTCTATGACAGCCTTGAGACCAAAGACGCATGCTTCGTACTCTGCCATGTTGTTCGTACAGTTGAAGCAAAGTCTGGAAGTGAAAGGAGTATGGCATCCTTCTTGAGATATGAGCACAGCACCGATACCGTTACCAAGTGCATTGGAGGCCTCATTAAAGTACATGGTCTATTGGGATCCTTGTCCAGGTCCGTCATATGGTCTGATATTTTCAACATTGTCCAATGTCATGATGTCTTCGTCAGGGAAGTCAAACTTCATGGATTGGTAATCTTCTACAGCTTGATGAGCCAGATGATCAGCTAGCACACTACCCTTTATAAATTTTTGGGTCGTGTATTGTATGTCGTATTCCGTTAGAATCATCTGCCATCTAGCTATCCTCCCAGACAGAGCAGGCTTCTCAAAGATGTACTTTATCGGATCCATCTTAGATATCAGCAAAGTGGTATGAGTCAACATATACTGCCTTAGCCAGCGAGTAGCCCATACCAAAGCGCAACAAGTTTTCTCGAGCAGTGAATATCTGGTTTCACAGTCGGTAAACTTTTTGCTAAGGTAATAAATGGCATGCTCTTTTCGGCCAGACTCGTCATGCTGCCCCAATACGCACCCCATTGAGTTTTCTAAGACTGTCAGATACATGATTAGCGGTCTTCCTTCGACGGGCGGCATCAAGACAAGAGGCTCTTGTAAATACTCCTTGATTTTATAGAAATCAATTTGACAGTCATCATTCCATCTAACTACCTGATCTTTCTTCAACAGCTTGAAGATTGGCTCACAAGTAGATGTTAGGTGAGAAATGAACCTAGCAATGTAGTTTAGGCGTCCCAAGAAACCTCTGACTTCCTTCTCAGTGCGAGGAGCAGACATTTCTTGTATAGCTTTGACTTTGGCAGGATCAACCTCGATGCCTTTGTTGCTGATAATGAAACCCACAAGTTTACCGGACCGGACTCCGAATGTGCACTTGTTTGGATTCAATCTTAGCTTGTACTCCTTCAACCTGACAAACAGCTTTTGCAAGTGATCAAGGTGTTCTTATTCAGTTTGTGATCGGGCTATCATGTCATCTACGTAGACTTCTATCTCATGATGTATCATATCATGAAACAAAGCTACCATGGCACGTTGATAGGTTGCCTCGGCATTCTTCAGTCCGAATGGCATCACTTTGTAGAAGAAGGTACCCCATTGTGTGACAAAAGTAGTTTTCTCCATGTCCTCAGGTGCCATTTTGATCTGGTTATAGCCTGATAATCCGTCCATGAAAGAAAATACTTTGTGCTGAGCTGTGTTGTCAACCAGGAAGTCGATGTGCGGAAGTGGAAAATCATCTTTAGGGCTGGACCTGTTTAAATCTCTATAATCTACGCACATTCTCATTTTTTCCGTCCTTTTTAGGCATGGGAACAATGTTAGCAACCCATTGTGGATAGGAAGTAACAACCAGAAATCCTGCATTGAACTGCTTCATAACTTCTGCTTTGATCTTCTCTAACATGTTAAGTCTCATGCGGTGGACCTTTTGCTTCACTGGTGGATAGTCTTCTCTTGAGGGTAGGCGGTGTACCACAATGTCTGTATCGAGTCCCTGCATGTCTTCGTATGACCAGGCAAAGATCTCAACATAATCATGCAATAGCTGAATTAAGAGCTCCTTGACACTCAGATCTAGATTAGCACCTATTTTGATTTCCTTTTTATCATCCTCAGTTCCCAAGTTGATTGTATCTCACTGCTACTCATGAGGCTGAATTGCTCTTTCCTCTTGCTGTAGTAATCTGGCCAATTCCCCTTACACCTCACAATCTTCCTCACCTTCGTATTCGGCTTGGTAGATCAGATCTTCAGAGTCACTGAAGGCTATAGCAGTATCGTTACCCATGGGATCCGGAATGGAAGGGTACCTGCATTTATGAGTGTGGGTGTGTGTAAGGGTATAGCCATCTTAAAATAATAAAATGTAAAAGAAATACAATGAGCACAAAAGGTTTAAATATGAAAAGCGTCCATGATTCATTAGATGAAATATGAAAATGAAATAAAAACTCTTACAAATGGACCGTTGTGCCTCGGGTAAGACACAAGGTTGAAAAAGTACGAATTGTTTGTGAATTATTACAGATCCAACAGAAATGGAAAAGATAAATTACTGAGATATGAAAGTAATCGGAACAAAGTCTTTTGCTTCCCAGTTGCACAGTCCTTAGCTGACAGTAGGAAATATCCAATCTTCCAGGCTGTCATCTTCTTCACTGTCCTCTAGTGCATTAACCCCTTGGTGGCTGATCTTCACAGGTTGCCCTCCGGCACGGGAGCGGCGCACAGCCTTCTGAGCAGTTGAAGTAAACCCCAAGGCGAATTTGTCTGATTTGTAAGGAATGTCTGGAAGCTGCCCCCAGATTGTGCATCCCCCTTCTTCCACTACTTCCCTTGCATCCTTGAGAGATGACATCCGAGGTGGAGGTCTTTTAATCTTAGGAGTTGAAGATACCGCCTTGGTTGCCGCTATTTCAGGAGAGACTTCTTCAAAATGTTGGAAAGGGGTCTCTATGAACTCGCCATCTAACTCCACATAGCGAAAGGAATTCAGATGACTAATCATATACTCCTCCTCCCCATGGGCAGTTATGATCTTCCCTTAGACGGGGTACTTGAGCATCTGATGCAAGGTGGAGGTGACAGCTCCGGCATTGTAGATCCAGGGGCGTCCCAGCATATAGGAATAAGAAGGACAGATGTCCATCACATAGAATGTCGAGTTGAAAACTTGAGTTCCCACCTTGATTGGGATGTCCACCTCCCTATGGACCATCCTCTTTGATCCATCAAAAGCTCTGACCACTATATTGCTGGGTTTTAGTGTCAGCCCTTCACAATCCAACCTATCAAGGGCTTTCTTCGGTAAGACATTTAAAGATGACCCAGTATCTACCAAGACATGAGCTAGGGTTTTTCCTCTGTACTCCACTGAGACATGTAATGCATCATTGTGTTTTCTCCCTCTGGGTGTCAAGTCAACATCGGAGAGGCCCAGGCCATTATCAGTTGTCAAACTGGCCACACAGTCCTAGAATTGGTCAGCCGACGTCTCTTGCGGCACATGAGTTGTCTTCATAAATTTTACCAAAGCTTTGGCATGTGCTTTAGAGCACAACAACAGGGCTAGCATAGAAATCTTAGAAGGGGTCTGCCCCAATTGTTCAACCACATCATAATAACTTTTCTTAATAATCCTCAGAATTTCTTCCATCTCCTTCTTGGATGTTTCAGGAATAACTAGTGATTGAGCCTTCATCAGGACAGGCTCCTCTTGAACATTCTTTCCTTTATTCTCAGCAATGGAAACAGGGATAGGAATTGTATTGTTTTTGTCAGCGGGTACAGTTGTAGGTACAATTACTGGTGTAGAGGAAATCTTTGGAATGGCCACGGGTCCAAAGACTGTTGTTGGAGGAGCAATCTCTGGAGAAAAGATTCTTCCACTACGGGTAACCTTGCTTGTTCCAGAAATGTTACTGATGTCGGGATTATCCTCTTCGGAGCTTTCTTCTTCAGCAGTCTGTTCAATCTGTTTAATACCATGATAGTAGATTTCTCCACCATAGTTCCATGGTACTGATTTATCTGATTTGTATGGGGCAGGCCCGGGCATTGTTATCTTAAGTGGAGAAGTCTTCGGAGCAGATGTAATCCTAATGGGTTTTTTAGGAACCCTGGAAGGATTGGCGTAGATGGTTATTATTGAAACTTCTTTCACTGGAATGGGTGAAACAGGAGCTTTCTCAAACAAAATTTCTTGGTTATCAATCAATTGTTGGATTCCTTTCTTCAATAGAGGACAGTCAAATGATGAGGACAGGCAGATATGGCATTCTTTGTCACAACCTGGGAAGATGCCAGCTTTTAACAAATTTAACTTGATGGTCAAGAGCGGAATTAACAGTTCATCCACGGTAGCAACAAACTGATCTTCTTCAATAGCGTTGGCATTGTGACCATGCCTCGGCATTGGGGCGGAAATAACATTCGGTTTCTCAGGCGCTTCAAATTCAACTTCCTTCGTGTCTATCAGATCTTGAATCTTATTCTTCAGATCCCAACAGTTCTTGGTGTCGTGCCTTGGACTTTCAGAATGGTACGCGCATCTGGCGTTGGGATGGTAATGTGGAGAAGTAGTATTAAGATTTTTTGGGGTCTCTTTCAAAGAGGCTAGATTCAACTTCAAGAGATGTGGTAATACTTGGGCTGGAGTCATGTTAATCTTGGTAAACTGCCAAACTGGACTTTCTACCCTTTGCTGATTGGTTCTCGGCTGGTCTGATGCAGGCTTCGGAATCATAATGGCCCCCACTGTTGGTTGGCGCTCAGCTCTTCCCTGATTTCTATGTGAATAGACAGCAGATACTTCCTTTCTTCCCGTGAAGGGCTTTTTTACAGCAGCTGAGGCAGACGCGTCCTTCTGAATTTTCCCATTTCTTATACCAGCCTCCACTCTTTCGCCGGTTAGAATCAATTCGGTAAACCCTACAGAGGAGCTTCCAATTAAATGATTAAATAAAGGGCCTGACATAGTCCCCATGAACATGTCCACTAACTCCCTTTCAGATAAAGGTGGTTGCACCCTTTCGGCTAGATCCCTCCATTTTTGGGTGTAATCTTTAAAGCCATCATTGGACGCCATAGCCATACTTTGTAGCTGAGTACGGGTTGGCGCCAAGTCGGTGTTGTATTGATACTGTTTATAGAAGGCTACTTACAAGTCTTCCCAATTGTGAACATCTTCCCTCTCCAACTGGTAGAACCAATCAAGCTGCATTCCTGATAAATTGTCCTGGAAAAAGTGGACCCACTGGTCTTTGTCAGCAGAATGTGGTTGAATCTTCCTGACATAGGATCTGAGGTGTATTTTGGGACAAGACACCCCCATCATACTTAGCAAACAGTGGCACTTTAAACTTTGGAGGAATTACAATTCTTGATACCAGCCCTAACTCCTCAAAGTCCAGCCCCGGTACTCTCTGTATCTCCATAGCAGTTAGGCACTCTTCTAGGTGTTTGTATTGGTCATCGGCCGGAGGGTATTGTTGTTCAGAGTAGTCCTCTTCTTCTGCTTCAGAATCAGATGGCACTGCCGCTCCTTTTCCTTTTCCTTCCCCTTCTTCAGATGTTGATGGGAAGTCCAAGGTCCTTCTGGCTTGTCCCTGAAATCTTCTACCCATGAGAACCACACCAGTTGGTTTCTTCTTCTTTTTCTCTTTTTCTTTCTCTATCAAAGTCTTCAGTTCCTCCTGCCCCTTGGCTAAGGTCATGAGCAACTGTTGGAATTGTGAATTCTGAGCTTGCAAATCTTTGATTGTTTGTTCGATATCCATCTTGCTGAAATAAACAGCAGAGAGATGAGGAAACTTGGTGTGAAGACCTGCTTATGCTTATGATGAATGATATGTATTCATGCAATGCTTTCAAGGATTCATAAATTCAAATTTGTTTTAAACAAAAAAGAAACACACGCCATATTAATAAGATAGAATTGTTAGTACATCAATGCCCCTTGGGCAAAATAATACAAGATTCTAAGGTAAAAAGACGTTGCGCATCCTCTTTGGTGCAATGTAGGTGTTGATAGTCTGCTCTTCGTGAAGTAACCGAGTGAGTTCCAAAACCTTCTTCTCGCTTGCGTATAATTGGGCTTCGAAAGTATCGCGCTCTCCCTTGAGCTATATCCAACTCTTTTGTAGATCTTCGAGTGATGTTGGCATGTCAGGATGTAGGATGGTGTATGGAACCTCTCCTTCCTTAACAGGCTCTATAATCACTGAGAGAATGGAGGGATAAGGCATCATAAGACTTTGGGCGCGGGTTCGTACCCACTTGAGGTAAGGCTCAAGAGGAATGGAATTCTTGTGTCCCAGAGTCTTACTATCCACCTTGTTGGGCATCCTCCAAGCTCAGATGAATCTCTGATGGAGTCCTTGGTCGTTGTTGTCGTAGTCGAAAACCAATCCTTAAATCAGCATGTCATGTGGGCCATCCCTTCGGGCATAACCAAATTGTCTTAGAGCCAAGCAAGGGTTGTAGGTGATACCTCCCCTAATACCAAGTAGAGGGACATTAGGTAATTCCCCACAATGGTCAATAATGATGACATTCTCTTTGGATCGAGAACACCAATGGATATCTGAATGGTTAAGTGTCATTAACCGTTGTGACCACCTCAAACCTTGCTCATTCTTCAAGACTGATTGGGGAAGATGAGAAATAAACCATCTTGCTAGGATAGGAGTGCAACACATGAGAACACCTCTTTTCCTCATTGTACGAGTGTGAAAAGAGTGGAGGATATCCCCAAGTAATGTAGGCACTGGGTTGCGAGTCATGAAGATTTTGACAGCGCTCACATCTATGAGTTGGTCAGGATTAGGGAACAAGACCATCCCATAGATGAGAAGAGCTACAATCTCCTCAAAAGCTTGCAAGTCTAGATAATTCCAACGGCTTTGGGCCTTCTCAAATAGAAACTTTGACAAGAAGCCTTTGACACCACTTCTAGTTTCCCAATGTATTGTGACATCAGATGAGTGCAAGTGCAGGGCTTGAGCAATCTCTTCTGGCTTTGGATATCTTTCTGTACCGTTGAAGGGTAGTTGATTGAGAATAGGAATCCTCAGAAGTTGAGAAAATTCCTCCAAAGTGGGCACAAGTTGGTAGTCAGGAAATGTGAAGCAATGATACAAAGGATCAAAGAACTGGAAGAGAACTTCCAGCATATCCTCCTCTGTGTTGGAAGTGACCAAGTTGAGTAGACGACCATGTCTCTCGGTGAATGGAGAATTCTCAGGAATCCTTGAAGCTATCTCCTTGAGTTGTGGAGGAATTCTTACAAGGTTGATTTGGATAGTTTTCCTGCGAAGTGAATCCATAACCTACAAAACAAGAACAAAGATGAATCTCCAAAATCCTTGAAATGGTTAGTGGATGCATATGATGTTCATGATGTCCATGATGTTATGCACAAGTATATATGTACAAGCAAATCACACAATTTCCTAGTTTAGGCTTGCATGGGGTTTCATAGGTAAATACCCTCTTGAAGTTTAGTTGGCTCAACCTGTCCTAGAAATAGTAACCGGGTTCTAAGGAGCTCAATATCACTGGGTTGTTTCCTTGTTCATTGTTTCAATTCAAGCCTCTTTACTGGCGACCGAAATATTCTAAGGAACCAACCTTTAATGAGTGTAGTATCGAGTATCTACCAACTTCGGACTGCACCAAAGCCGATCATCTCACTACATCCTAAAAGGCCAAATTGGTCAAGTAAAGGTTCTAGAAGTTCAATAGTGCTTCATGACATCACTCAGCGGCCCCGTATTATCTTTGATTGACTCAAAGGCTACCGGTACCCACAAATATTTCGCACTAATATAGCTATTGCTTAGACCATGTCGGTATACCCCGCACAGTTTCCACAATGTATTGCTATTTACCTATAATGTCTCCCAAATCTGAGTAGAGGATTCAAACCCAAACAATAGAACCAAAGTGTAAAGCAAACAAGTCAAACAATTGAAAGCAAATAAAGGTGATCTAAAACCCTAAGGTAACCCCACTTTTAGAATAATTCCCCAGCAGAGTCGCCAGTTCGGTGATACGGTGGGAGAACTGACTTGAGGTTTTGCGTTTGTGTTTGCAAATGTCGCGGTTAGCAAGAGTCGCCACTAATTTTTATTTTATCCAAAAGGAAAGGTAAAAAAGCACAGGAAAGACCTTTGATATGTTTTCTTGAGTTCAGGGGGTAGATTATGAAAAGGGAAGGTGCTAGCACCCTTTTCATCCATGGTTTTCCATGGGCTCTTAGTTACTTGTTTAGATCACTTGCTTTGCTTTTGAAATTGTTTAAAATGGTGATTTGTGTGGTTTTGAAAGTATTTTGAAAAGAGGCATTTGTTTAGGCAATCTTTGTAATGATTCTTGTTCGTAAGAATGTATACAAAGATGTTTGTCTTTTGAAAAATGTTTCAATGTTTTGAAAGATGTTTGGAAATGTTTTGAAATGTGTATGTGTTTGTTTTTGAAAATAGCAAGGATTGTTTTGAAATTGATCAAGTAACTAGAATCTATCTACCTACCCAAAAGTCTTTGTTGTGCATTTTTATTCCTTTGACATTGTTGATTTACCATTGATTTGGTAAACAACCCTATCTTTGGATGTTAAACGGGACGGACGTGGGTCATCGTATGACCATGATAGCAATGTTGCCAAGTATCTTAACATATTTAAGGGATTAAGATCATCTTTGTTTAGGCAACCTTTTGATAGCGTCATCGAGGGACTATGATCTTATTTTGTTTTGTTTTGCCAAGATACCTCGCATGCGTAACATGGCCATTTTTATTTAGGCAACCAAGTGGGTGAAACCCTAAGGGTGCTTGTGTGCAATGTGTGTCATTTTCATGCATTTGTCTTGTATTAAGTCTTGTTTATTTGTTTGTTTTTGGTCTTATCATGCAAAACCCTAATTTACTACACAAGTATATAAAGCGATAAATTGCGTAAATGTAAACTAAGCTATTACAACAATTATTATGGGAGGGGGGATACAAGTTTTTAAGTGGGGATATTGCACAAATATAAACCCTAAAATACTATTACAACCCAATTGAATTATGTGCAAATTAAATAAATATACAAATATTAAAAATGCAATAAAAATGTATTTATGCAAAAATGTTTTGTATTTGAATTTTATATGAGAAAAATGATTTATTTAAGCCCTAAAAATAAGAGAAAAAATATTATTATTTTTGAAAGGGTGAAACCCTAGTTATTGAATTAAAAGAAAATAATGCTTTATATTAATATTTTATCCATTTTTTGTACAAGAAAATAATAAATAATATTATGTACAAATATTAAAAATTAAAATATGTATGAAAATAATAATTTTATGTGTGAAACAAATAAAATAAAAATGTATAGTATTTACTAAATATATTTATAATTTATTTAAGAAAATAAAGTCCATTATCTAATAAGACTATTTTTTATGCCAAAAAAATAATTAAAATAAAATAACATAAAATGCAAAAATAAAGAAAATATTTTTCAAGATTTTTTAATGTTTAGAAAAATGATTAAAAGCAAAAAACATAAAAAATATGAGAAAATATGCAAAAATATAAAATAAGAAGCAGGGGGTGCAAAGAGTGGTCAGGGGGTGTGAATAACAAAAATAGGAATGCCCAGGCATGCCAAGGCCCAGACAGATCATCCCTGGCCTCCAGCTCCCTCCTGCACGCGCGTATATGCTTCAAATTTGTATCTTGCTATTGATTGCACAAAAACAAAAACCCATAACATAAAACATGTAGCTTGTAATCTAACGATTCCAATGATATAAAATTTGTAACCTAACTCTAAAAGATCAGGGAGAGTTTTATCAGCCCTAAATCGTGACCTAATTTTTTCATGAACTTCAAGCTTCAAATTCTCACTACTCAGTTAATATAAATGACAAGTATGCATATGTACAGCTTCACCATGATAAGGGCCACATTTTTGCTTCACAAATCATGACTTGAGGATGCCTAAATAAAGAGATAGAGATTTGAAAAATACCTCCTTCAGCTGGATTTGGATATGACAATGTGGGGACTTTGAGTGAGGCCTAGGGATCGTGTAAGCTTCCTTGAAGTTCCTTCAAGCTATTCCAATGCTTATGGGGCTTTGTGGATGGCCAGAACTTCCTGCACAAGTCAATCTGCAACCTCCAAGTTTGAAAATGGCAATGTCTGAAATAGAGCTCACAGAACCAGGACAAGGGCTTGGATAAATTTGTTAGGATGTATGGAAGGTGTTTGAAGTGTTGAAACAAGAAACGCACGAGCCAAAAATGAAATGGCTAGTGTTTTGCAGAAACTGGCTGTTTGGGCAGAAAAATTAGGTTTTGGAGTTTTGGAGAGTTTCAGATGCTATCTAATCGTGTCTTAGCTTGTAACCAGTTTGTCAATCTGTCTAGAATGATACAGAGTCCACCCTTTATCAGCTTGTACAAGTTTTGAACTTTTGGCCAACTTTCTTGCATTTTAAGAAAAGTTGAAGTGACCATGCTAACAGGCTTGTACTTGCTTGCTTGCTAGCTGCAGAGAGTTGGTATACCTTGCTTGATATTTGTGGAAGTTGCTTGCCTCAAAGAAACAGGTCCAAGGCTCAAGGTTGATAAAGTTGTAAAAAGCTTGCTTTATGAAAATGGCATTGTGAACTTTTGGCCATTTATGGAATTATTTCTTGTACAATGCTCCACAAGCAAAGAAAAAGCCCTTATCCTCTGATTTTTCATTTAATTATGGAGTGTATAATGAGTTTAGGACCTGTAATGCAAGGTACAAGCATCCTTTATTAGGTTTGCAACTTGACACTTTGTAAAAATGGCTTGATCAAAAGTGACAAAATGCCAATTTCTCTTCTTCGATTCTCCCTAACCACAAATGATCTTGGAGAGTTCTTGGACATTTTGGAAATCTTGAAATGTTCTCTACAATCCGTATTTGAAATGAATTTTGAGATACCTCTTGGAACTAGGTGAAAAATGTCCATGAAGTTGGGTCAAAAAACTGCCTAAACTAGGGCAAATTTTCACTAAGTTATTTAGTTTATGGACCCCTATTCACAAATTTATAACTTGAGATCCAAGCATATTTTGGGAAAACTTCATGAATAAAAGTTGTATATTTCATGGAGGACCATAACTTTCATGTTGGAAGTTTTCTTTGAATCAAATTGCATCATGATGAAAAAGTTGGAAAAAGTTGGGGGAAAATAAGAAAATTTCCATACTTAGAACAATTCTAAGTTATGAAATTTTTCAAATTCAAAACCCTAATTTTCAAAATTGGTTTTCTTGGTAAACAAGTTTCATGTTTTGACATATCTTGATGAATATGACCCTTGGCACTTGATTTTGACCAAAAAGTCAAAGTTTGACTTTTCAGTGCACAGGTGACTTTTGATCAGTTGACTGGAAAATTCATTTGTCAATCTTATGAATTTGAGATCTTTTGAACTATGTAATTAGGTCAAGATGATGCCATTGAACCCTTGAAATCATGTTTGAACCCAATTGGCCATTGGCTAGGTTAAAAATCATAAATTGCACTTTCTCAGTCAAAACCCTAATTTTGACCATTTTGCCCTTTTGATGATTTGATCAAATTTCTTGAGGAGTTGTGATCCAAACTTGATAAAATGGTACATATGAGTCTAAAATGTTGTTGTGGGTCAAAAATTATGAAGTTTGACTGTAAATTGGCCATGGTTGACTTTTCCCCAATACAGCTGATTTTTAGGTCAACTGTCCAATTGACTGAGCAAAAATGTGATTCAAGGCTTGAAACTTGACATGAGCAATCTTAGGGGTCCAAGATGGTGTATGAAAGTAACATGAAGCATTGATGGTCCAAAAATCCTTGTGCAAACTCAAACCCTAATTTTGGGTGATCAGTGTCAGATGAGATGTCTTGAGCTGACCAAACCCTAATCTTGTCTTTAGTCCAAGAAGTCTTGTGAGAAAAATCTTGATAAATGAAAGGGAAAATTTTGGGGTACAACAAGCACCATCTCAGACGAGTGCAAATTTTTGGGCAGTCTAGTGTACAATCATATTCCACCTTCAAATTACGAAAGGCAGACAACCAATCTACATCTCAGGTTTAAGAAGATTGAACAGGGGAAGTTGTTGTACCCCAAAATTTTCCCTCTCATTTTACTCAATACATACTCCTAGAGATCCTCAATTTGCTCAAGTTTACCCAAGAGTTGACCAGACAAACTCTCTCCTAAGGCAGTGTGTCTCAAATTAGGGTTTCCCTTTTGATTAAGATAGGTGGACTCCAAAGACCTCATATTCTCTCCATGGTCCTAATATGTTCTCAAGACCCTCCATGTAAAATTTCAAGCACTGCACAAGAAGTTTGCTCAGTGCGCAGATGCTTGAGAATCAACCGTATTAGGTCAAAAGTCAACTTTGGCCCACATATAGTCAAACTTCAAGATTTTTGGTCAACATCCATATTTTGAAGTGAATTTCATCATTTGATCAAGGTTTGATCATGATTCTTCAAGGAATGCCCTAAATTCATCAAAACCCAAAAGTTGCTAAATTAGGGTTTCTCAGGAAAAGTCAACCAAACTTTGACCAAGCATAACTTCCTCATACTTTATCAAACATTTTCCATCCAAGGATCATTTTGAAGAGGATAAAATTCCCTACAACTCATCTTCAACCCACAAGTTCAAAATATGCACTCATAAAAAGATATGAATTTCTACATTATAGGTCCTTTTGAAAAGTCAACAAAAACACCTTTTGGGTCAAACTTCTTACATGAACATGGAAGACCCAATTGATATGAAACCAAAAGGTTTGTTTAGGGGACATCCTAAGCTTTCTAAAAAGTCCAAGAACACCCTCTTAGGATTAAAATTGAGGGAGATATGTATTGTTAAAATTGACCAATTTTTGGAAATGTGCATGAAGTCAATATTGATCAAAATGACTTTTTTTTTCCAAATGGGCCCATGTTTTCTTGTTTGAAACTTGTTCCTAAGATGACCCACGACTCCTGAGCTTATTATTTTTATTCATTTATTCTTCTTTTTTTTAATTTTTTTTCTTCTTTTTTTCATATAATTTATATATATTTTTATTATCTCTTCATTTCTCTTAATTTTTTTTTCTACCTTCTTTTTTTTTTATCTATAATTTTTTTTTTCATCTATTTCATTTTCATTCTTCTTCTTATTTCTTTTATTTCACATTTATTTTCTTTTATTTTTTTATCACAAAGTAACCTTACCCAGGTTCCTCCTGAAGTTTTACACGAACTCATCCCCAAGTAATCTTACCCAGGTTCCTTCTGAAGTTTTACCTGAACTTATCACAAAGTAACCTTACCCAGGTTCCTCCTGAAGTTTTACATGAACTTATCACAAAGTAACCTTACCCAGATTCCTCCTGAAGTTTTACACGAACTTATCATTAAGTAACCTTACCCAGGTTCCTCCTGAAGTTTTACACGAACTTATCACAAAGTAACCTTACCCAGGTTCCTTCTAAAGTTTTACATGAACTTATCACAAAGTAACCTTACCCAGGTTCCTCCTGAAGTTTTACACAAACTTATCTCAAAGTAACCTTACCCTGGTTCATTCTGAAGTTTTACATGAACTTATCACAAAGTAACCTTACCCAGGTTCCTCTTGAAGTTTTACATAGACTTAGCCCAAAGTAACCTTACCCAGGTTCCTGCCGAAGTTTTACACGGACTTATCCCGAAGTAACCTTACCCAGGTTCCCCCTAAAGCCCTACACAGACTCATCACGGGCAACCTTACCCAGGTTCCTTCTGAAGTTTCACTCAGACTTATCCTGAAGCAACCTTACCTAGGTTCCTTCTCGATTCAGATGCAGTTTTACCCAAAATCCTCACAAAGCAACCTTACCTAGGTTCCTTCTTAGTTCAGATGCAGTTTTACCCAAACTCCTCACGAAGCAACCTTACCCGGGTTCCTTCCCATAAGCCCTACTATCTAGGTTCCTTCTCATAACCTTACCATCCAGGTTTCTTTTCTCTTATCTCCAGACGATAGTCCACAACACTGTAAGACCTGGACCTGATCAAACACGATCGGTTTCACCTTTCCCCAGTAAGTCTCAGTGCAGTCTGTACACTGACCAAATATGCAGTTCACCTCCAAAGTTAATTCCCCAACAGAGTCGCCAGTTCTGTGATATGGTGGAAGAATCGACTGTTTAATACTGGTTTGCGTTTTTGTTCGCAAATGTTGCGGTAAGCAAGATTCGCCACCGAATTTTATTTTATCCAACAAAGGAAAAGGAAAAAGAACAGAAAAAACCTTTTTCGAGATGTTTCTGAGTACGGGGGGTAGATTATAGAAAGGTAAGGTGTTAGCACCTTTTCTATCCATGGTTTTCCATGGGCTCTTAGGCACTTTCTCATATTTTTAAAATTGCTTGTGTGTGTGCTTGCTTTGAAAATATTTTACTTCGTGATAACCCTTGTATCAGTCCTCAAGAGTGTTACGAAGTTGTTTTTTTGAAAACTGTATGCGAAAGATAATTTGCATGAAAAATTTAAACAATTAGAAAACCCTAATGTGCAAAGATAACATTAACTGAAAAAGAAAACTTGCACATGCTCACTCTTAGGGTATACTCTCACTCTGGTTGCCTTCTGTTATACCCCAAAATTTGCCCTCCCATATTTCTCAAAACATTTCAAGAAAAATTCACAAGTCCAACCCGGCGCGTCATATTCAGGTGTTCTTTCACCAAGATATCTCTGATAATGTATTCTCAAATTCAGGTTCGGCTCAAGAGTCAATTCTTTAAAGAAGGTATCCGAATGTGTGAGTTTTCTTGAAGAAATATGGTGAAAAAGTGTGCTGAAAGTGCAGTTTTTACGCGCTAAAAAATTCATAACTTGAACATCGTGACTCGTTTTGAACCCGTTCCGGTGGCCAAAATTCCGTCTTGACATTATCTACGTTTTCATCTCTAACGGATGGAAGCCAATTTCGATCATAAGGTCTTCAAAAATGTGGATTTATCAAGTATTTTCATACAGAAAATTTGTGACAGAAGTTTATTTGCATCATGTTCAGAAAATCATAACTTGGTCGATTTTCATCGTATCGAGCTGGTTCTGGCGCCAAAATTTCACAAATTGAGTTGGCTACATTTTCACAGAAGGTATTGAGTCCAAACAGTATTCAAAAGGCTTTCATTTTTTGCTCAGAGTGCGTGACACGTCAAAAATCCTGAATGCTGAATATTATTTCATCTGGGTCAAAACTTCGAAAATTCATAACTCGGTCAGTTTTTATCGGATTGGGCTCATATTTTTACACAAGGTCACTGACTCATAGATCTACAACTTTTCTTCAAAAGTCGAGACCGGATTATGCTTCGATCAATACCAGTTTTTAATTGAAGAACGTGTCAGAGTCGACACTGGAGCCCAAAATAAGTTTGTCTGAGCTGAAACTTCAAAAATTCATAACTAATTCACCGTTCATCTGATTGAGCCGATTTTCGGACACGAGTTAGTTCTCGATGTCGGCTACATTTTTCTTTCACATTTCAACTTCAAAAATTGCACTTAAGTACCTGATATTTAGCCTGGAAAGTGACGAACTCAAGTGAATATTAGAGGCCCAATTGCACATTCAAAGCCCATTTTCTTTACTCTAATTTCCATTATATAATCACATTCTTTTCACACAAACCAGAGAGAGAAAAAAACATTGCCACAACGCTATCAGAATATCAAATTCTTTCAAGAACCCTAAAACCTTGAAATCCTTTTTACAAATCCCTCTCTCACTACAAACAAGTCATCCTAGTTACAAACCAACATCTCACTACAAACAAGTCATCTCAGTTACAAACCAACATCTCACTACTTCTTCAGTAAGAGTAAGGCTGGCTTGATCTCCGTGATCAAAAGGGCATAAAAGCATTCGTGTCATTACTTTTCCAGTAAGGGTAAGGTTAATTTGATCTCCATGATCAAAAGGGTATAATCATTCATACATGCCATATTGACCTAAACATTAAATTTCTTCATATATTGGCTTTATTTGTATTTTATGATATATAGTAATTTATTTAATGTGTTCATGAGATTCAACACTGCAGATTTAGACAGGATCCCATGCAGGTTCATTAAGGAACGTTGAGGCTAAAACACAAATGGCCAAAAGCCAAAAGCCAAATGGCCAAAACAGAACAACTTACACATGACACCAATACATGGCGAGACAGACATCCTGAGAAGGTTAAGGAACGTGGAGGCCAGAACAGAAATGGCCAAAAGCCAAAACACAAATGGCCAAAAGCCAAAAGCCAAATGGGCAAAACAAAACAGTTTACACATGACACCAACAGCTGTTTCACCCCTCCAATCAGGCTCGTATACTCATAAACTATCTCTCTATTTTTATTATTTTCCTTTAATTAATTAATCGTTATTCTTTTTATTAATCACTAACCAATTAACATTTTTTCCTAATAAAATCAAAAACATAAAAAATATTTTATTTATTAAAATTAATTTCATCACTTTTATTTTTGTAAATAAATTAATTTAATCAATTTAACTTTAATTAGATTTAACTTTTAATATTTTTTGCAATATTTAAAATCAATTTAGAATATTAGGTTTTTATTAGCATTAATTCAATTTATTTTATTTCTTTAAAAACTCAAAAATCCAAAAATATTTTCATTATTTAATTTAATTTAATTGTTCATTTAATTTAATTCCATATAATTCAAAAATAAACAAAAATCCTTTCTTTAATAAAAAAGGGTCAAAACCCAAAAAACTCGCATCCGATTTAATTTCCCGCACGCGATCCATTTTATCATATTATTGTATCTGTTTCCCGGAATGTAATAGCTTTTAATTAGGACTTTAATTATTTATCGCTTTTATTATCTTTCCGCATTTACTTTTCAAGGGTTTGTTTTTGGCGATGTAAATACCCGACGCCTTGTAATAGCTTAGTTTTATTTTCCGCAACCATTAACTGCTAGATGTATGAATAATAGGCTATGCATGACAAGATCTACCTTAATTTAAAATCAACCGTAGCTCACCATAACATGTACAAAGATAACATAACTGAAAATTGACACATTTGCACATGCCACTCCTAGGGTACGCCTCACTTGGTTGCCTCGACGTGGTCATTGAGTATAGGGTGTTTTAGAGGTCGTCCTCCTGTCTAAAGATCAAAGTTGCCTCGAAACGGTTGCCTCGGATAAAAAATGATCTAAGACATTAGGATTACCGCTAAGACGTCCTAACATTGCTTTAGTGACCACTTGTCCCTTAATCGAATTGACCCGAAAACTCCAACGACGGTGCTACCTACTCCTCAATAGTGGGATGGCAATGTCTAAAGGAAATTTACACAACTTAATTCCTTTTGAGTAGGTAGAGGTTCTCAGGTACTTGCTCTTTCAAAACAAAACAAATTTTTCGCACTTACATTTTTCAAACAAAAGTTTTCAACAAACACTTCATACACTCTTGAGGACAGAAACAAGAGTTAAATCGATGTTTTCAAACAAAACTCCTTTTCAAAACCCACGAACACAAGAAAAGCAAAACTTTTTGAAAACATAGTGAGCAAGTACCTAAGAGCCCGTGGATAACCACGGATAGAAAGGGTGCTAACACCTTCCCTTTCTATAATCTACCTCCCGAACCCGAGAAACATCTCGAAAAGGAATTTTGTTGTGCTTTTGTCCTTTCCTTGTTGGATTAAATAAAAGACGGTGGCGACTCTTGCTTACCGCGACATTTTTCAAAACGCAAACGCGAACCAACATTCCAAAACAGTCAGTTCTATTTCCACCGATCACAGAACTGGCGACTCTGCTGGGGAAGCTTTTTTATAAGTGAGGTGTACCTTAGGATTAGATCATTATGTTTTAAATTGTATGATCTGTATGCTTTAATATTGTGGGCTTGTATCGGAGTTTTATAGATCCTAACCCGGATCTGGGGGTACCCTTTTTAGGTAAGTAGCAATAAACTGTGAGGGACCTGTCCGGCATAGACCGACACGGGTGAAGTAGTAGCTACGTTGGTGTGGCACCTTGGTCTGTACCGATATCCCTTGTGTTGGAACGAGGAGAATATGGGTCTTCTGAGGAGTCATTAAGCACCAACTGACCTTAGAACCTTAAATTGACCAACTTGGCCATAGAACAGTAGCAGTATGCTACACTCATTGAGACTAAACTCTCGCGATGGTTCCGGCCGCAAATAAAGGTTGCCAAACTGGAATTATGACCGATTCAGGGTAGTTAGTGATATTGAGATCCTCTAGAACCCGGTTACTATTTTTAGGACAAGTCTTAACCAACTGAAACTGAAAGAGGGTAGCACCTAAACTTCATACCAGCCTGAAATCTAAGGGCTCTCCTGTGTGACTTGTGTGCCTTTACCATGTTTGCCTTTTGTGAATACTTGTGGTTTGCCTTTACCATAACATCATAACATCATGCCTTAACATTTCCTTAACCATTTCAAGGATCTCAAGGGCTTGTGATGCAGGTTATGGTAAATCAAATGTTCAGCAAGGGGCAAAGGGGATTTATTTTCCTCTAGCTAATGTCGTCTAGAGATCAAAACACGATAACTTGAGTCAGGGGCTATGACCCACTCGATATGGTGAGCTTGACTCTTGAAGAAGGACTCTTAACGACACGAAGTTTCTTCTAACAAGTTTCTTGTTTACCCCGCGAGATCCTTGAAAACATTGCATACATATATCATACATATCATTGCATAACAGGTCTCCCAATACAAGTCTCTCATGTTCTCGCTGTTTATTTCAGCAATGGCTTTCCAACCAGACAATCAAGATCTTCAAACTCGAGAGACTCAGTTCAGGGAAATCTTCCTAAACCTATCCAAGGGGCAGGAAGAGTTGAAAACACTCCTCGTTGGGGACTTGGTCAAGAAAAGTCCTGAAGACAATAAGGACGAACGGCTGGAACAACTACAAGCTGAGTTCAGTACCATGAAAACCCAGATGCTGGGGCAGATGGCTCTTATCCAAGGCTTAGCTCGGGAATAAGAAGCACTGAGAATCATTATCAACCAGCTTCATCAAGACAGATACAACAGTATGAAGCAAACAGTCAAGGCCGGGGACCGAATCATTAATCAGCCTCCAAGAAGACAAGGGTTTGGTTTGGTGAAGAATGGACCTCTCCAAGTTGCTACCACCTCACGAGTCCAACAACAACCTCGCCATGAACAATCGTTTAATCAGAGTAAGCCGGATAGGCCCAAGAGGCAGTTTACCAAACTCAACATGCCGCAGTCTCAAGCTTTACAACACTTGTTGAGATTGAACCTGGTGACGTTAAGGGACCCTCCTCAGAATCCCAGCACAGCCTCCCCTAACTACAATCCGGATGCAAGGTGTGCATACCATTCCAACAGCCTGGGGCATGATACTGATGGTTGTTTGGCATTGAAAAACAAAATTCAAGACCTGGTTGACGAAGGAGCTTTGGAATTCACACAAGATGGTCAGGTTGAGTTCTTCTACCATCCCTCCAAGGTTCACCATTTGAAGTGACAAGTACTGAGACGAGAAGACTTTTGTTCATTAGGATTTTCAATTTGTAATTTTCTTTTGATTGTTAGAACTTTTATTCATGTCAAACTTTATTACTTTATCAATGCATTGCATATGTCTGTTTTGAATCAATCCATTCGTATTCACTATATTCAATTTGCTTTCATTTTTTGTGATGATCAACTCTCGATTAAAAAATTCTAAGCCTTTAGAGGGAGGATGGCGAAAATGATATCAAAATCCCTACAGTATGCTTTTGAATAGACCCCGCTGATGATGTACATGCATTGTTTCAAATCCTAAACAGTGGAGTTATAAGGAAGATAATCTCTCGTCAATACCTTTGAGCCAAAGAAGTTGGAGTTTTTCTTTTCACAAATTAAAACCCTTAATCACAACCTGGGGCAGGGTAGTTTTCTCAGTTGATCCAGGTGCACAATGAATGGCATCAAAGAAGTCCTTTCGAAACAAAAGACGGTGTTGGTTCGGTATAATCGTCAAGACAGGCAATCATTATCTCTCGAAATAAAAGCCCAATAAGTCAAAACCTATGAAGGAGACTCAAGAAAAAAACAGGGGCATCCCGCTGGCTGTAGTCACAAAAACGAACAGTTCAAGCAAAAGACAGGGATAATAAAATCAAAAAGAAAGAGATCCTACAAACTCTCAACAAAAAATGACTGCCTGTTCAGAATAAACTATCAGTATCCGAACCATCACTGGTATATCAGAACAAAGACTTAAACAAGATCTAATGCACGATTAGCTGAGTTTAGGATTGAAGAACATCACGAAGAACGGGTGGGTACAAATAAAATTTGAGCCTTTATCCTTTGTTTCTTAAACCGTGAACCAGGCCACGTTATAACCCTTAAAAGTCCTAGCTGAAGCACGGGATAGTTCGAAAGCATACTGTTACAAAAGGTATCCTGACTCCTGTAGGGCTTGCTGTAAAATTCTGAGTTGACATCACATTTTACAAAAAGTTCGCTTATTTTATTGAAAACTGCATTTCCAAAAAACTTCAAGACAGACATAAGCTTTGCATTCTTAAAATAATATTGTTTGCATATGACTATTTGTTCAACAGCAGAGAAATTTGCACGACGAATATCTAGTGAACAAAAACCTTCTCAACAAAAAGAGTCACCTCAAATGGAAAAGCACTTCCAACCAAGGGGCACGGCATGAGCATTGTCTATCATCTGGGGCAGTCAAGTCAAGATTCAGGGAATCTCTCAAAACGCCAAATAGCCAGGGGCAGATCTCCATCTGAATCAATTGGGGCATTGGACATGAATTCCAGCAACGAATCTTGCATGATCAAACAAAGATCTTCTGGTAGTATGGCAACACTACACTACTGACAGTGACAACTCCCTACACTCTGAGAGCGTGGACATAGTCAAAAAAGTACTATGCATAATCAAAGACCCGCTAGGTTGACTGACCTAGGCAAAAATAAGGGCTTCCCGGCGAACCAAAAGGGTCCGGGCAAAAAATAAGGGATGAAAATAAAAAAATATGTACACCCGGTAAGTCGAAAACCTGAAAAAGCGGCTTGGGCAAAAAAGGGTATCCTGATGGACTGAAAACCCGAAAGGGCGGTCCATGCAAAAATTAGGGATCAAAGCGTACGACTATGTCCCGTCATCTCGTCACTTGCCTACCAGAAGAAGATTTGTCAATCGGCAGTTATCAAGCACCTCCGTAGGCCTTCTTCTCCCGCAGAAACTGGGGCAAGGAGAATTGTCTAAGCAATCTAGTTGCTCTGTACACCAAGGTACCAAGGTAGGTTCGGCTGAAGAATATGACCAAGATACCTTCACTCCCCGCAGAGTAAGACAGTAATGGTAGCTCTCCCCACTGAGACTTGCAACTACGAAGGAATCAACAATACTCTCCCCAAGCAGAGCTGGTCTACCATCAGCCCTTAAAAAAATGCTTGGTATCCCCAGAAGGCCTTAATGTTCCCCAGCGGAGTATAAGGATATTCCCCAGCAAGCATAAGAGTATCCCCGGCAGACTTAATATTCCTCAACGAAATATAAGAATGTTCCCCGACAGAACACAAGATACCCCCAGTGGAGCCATTTCCCAGCGCAATCTAAAAAAGCTTCCCCGCCAGAGTTGAATCATCTTCCCCAGTAGATTCTGGAAGCTTGTCCCCTGCAGAATACAAATGCATCTCCTCATCCAAATTCAGAGGTTATCCCCACAAGAGTCTAAACGGGTTATCCTCAGCAAGTTGCAATTGAAAGATCATCCCCAGCGAAGTTCTTTCTATCCCCAGCGGAGTTCATCATCAA